>CM073576.1:14042562-16502562 GCA_037074715.1 Magnolia kwangsiensis | reverse complement strand
ATTGTAGAGTTCTTTTTCAAGAGGTTCTCATGCTTAAGCCAGAAAAAACCAGTCTTCAAGAGTGGATTGGGATAATCTGCATGAACCCTGCTGAGAAGATATCCTGTGGAAGCAGTTAAGAACCAATGGTAGCTCTTGAATTTTAGAGACGAGGGGGGTGGCATGTGCAATGCACATGGAGAGAGGAAGGGAAAGACATTGGGAAGAGATCAAGGAGACAAGGATGTGTGCTACATGCAGAAAGAGAGACATGCTAAGAGCTACAGGTGGAGAGAGATGACTACTTGCAAAGAGACCGGTTGGTGCTACACAGAGAGAGGGTCACACTCAAGGTGTTGGATTTTTTCTTTTAGTGGGTAGAATGTAAGCTGTTGACTGGATTTTGAAGGTAAAATCTGAGGTGCACATTACTAGCATCCACACAGCTCCAAATTACAAAAATACCCCTATCATTAGTTAAATGCCTTCCCATGTCCAGAAAGAGAGACATGCTAAGAGCTACAGGTGGAGAGAGATGACTACTTGCAAAGAGACCGGTTGGTGCTACACAGAGAGAGGGTCACACTCAAGGTGTTGGATTTTTTCTTTTAGTGGGTAGAATGTAAGCTGTTGACTGGATTTTGAAGGTAAAATCTGAGGTGCACATTACTAGCATCCACACAGCTCCAAATTACAAAAATACCCCTATCATTAGTTAAATGCCTTCCCATGTCCCTTCAATATTCAAAGTTCTGTGCTCTCTAAGTACCAATTGCGGTGGTAAAATTGTCCCCCACTACTCTGTGTTATATACAACATAGATAAAAGGAAATTCTGGATTTGCTCTGACCACATGAACCTTACCTAAGTATATGAGTTTCTTGGAGAAGAAGAGAATGGAAGAATAGGGGAAAAGAAGTGGATAAATAAATAAAATAAATTGTCCAGTGGAAGTGGTTGACAACAAGGTTAGCTCTTGAATTTTTGGGGACAAAAGAATTATTGCCAGATATTCGGCCCTTGATCACGCAGATCTTACCTATGTATGTGAGTTTCTTGGAGAAGAAGAGAATTGTCGAACAGGAGAAAAGAAGGTAGATTGCCATTAATGCTGCCAGTTCACCTCAAGAATCCTTTTCATGCTAACCTTCCATTTGATTTCCCAGGCAGAGTCCTTTTTCAAGAGGTTTATTTTTAATTTTTATGCATGCTTAGCCAGGAGTAGTCATCAAGAGTGCATTCGTAGCTCCTGAATTTATAGAGATAAGGAAGTTCTATATTTGACCTTTAGTCACACAGATCTTACCTATGGATATGAATTTCTTGGACAAGAAGAGAACGGTTGAACAGGAGAAAATATGTGATAAATAAAGATAAATAAATTATTCAGTGGGAGCAATCAACAACAAGGGTAGCTCTTGAATTTCTGGAGAAAAAAACAATTGCTACATTTGGCCTTTGATCACACAGATTTTACCTGTGTACATGAATTTCTTGGAGAAGAAGAGAATGGGGGAACAAGATATAAAATGGCAGATTGCCACTGATGCTGCCAGTTCACCTCAATCCTTCTCGCCCAACCTTCTGTTTGATTTCCCAGGTAGAGTTCTTTTTCAAGAGGTTCTTTCACACTTAGGCCAGAGTAACAGTCATCAACTGTGCATCAGGATAATCTGCATGAACCCTGCTGCAAAGATATCCAGTGGAAGTGGTAGACAGCAAGGGTAGCTCTTGGATTCATAGAGATAAACGGAATGTCTAGATTTTCCCTTTGATCGCATAGATCTTTCGTCTGCATGCGAATCTCTTAGAGAAGGAATAGGAGAAAGAAGTAGATAAATAATTAAAATAATTTTTCTAATGGAAGCGGTTGACAACAAGGGTAGCTCTTGAATTTCTGGTGATCAAAAGAATTGCTAGATCTGGCCTTTTGATCGTACAGGTCTTACCTATGCATGCATATATCTTGGAGAAGAAGAGAATGGTGGAGCATGAGAAGAGAAGTAGATAAAATAAAATAAATGTTGTAAAATGGTAATAAATCCATGCACGCTTTTTTCTCAAACAAATTAATAACAGTGTGTTGGGTACAAGTCTGGTGGATGAATACTAACCTTACCCATACAAAAAGAAGAACGAAAGAAAGAAAGGAAGAAGAATGCTAACCTCACTGTGAATATCTGTGAACTTGGCATTCTCCTATAATTTGTATATGTTTCTGCGAGCCTGTGTGCTAGCTTCTGTTTGTGTGGCTCTGCATGTGGGTATTTCATTGTTCATCATTTGCGTATGTAACGTCTATTTGTCATCCTGAGTATATTAGTTGATGGATCTGTGTATTGAGCTTGAAACATTCCTCTCACCTTTTACATTATCTTAAAGAATAGTATCGTTTGTAACAGGTGCCTTTGATTAGTGAATGGAACATGTTAATCTGTCATTATTGTCTGCTATTTTTTTTTTTTTCTTATTTATTTCCCTTGCTGTTTTGTTTTAACTGTTACCTTAACCTTAAGGAATTCCCGTTGTATTTCCTTCTTTAAAAATGCTTGTGCAGAACCTGGGAAGCCTTTTGATGGATTTTCTTTACTTCTTTGGGTAAGTACATGCTTACTAAATGCAAGTTATATATTGTTTCTCATACACTACTCGAACTTGCGATCAAGTCACTCATTAGTTGTTACTGATATGGTAAGTGCTTGGTGCCTGATTCGTACATTCATGGCCTAGGACCAAGTTTCACTAATAATAGAGAAAAAAAGGTTTTACAGGGTTCTGATTTCAAACTACAATAGTTGCTTATGTTCCAAGAAAATTATGTGATTAATTCAGGAATGTGTTTGATCCTCGTCAAATGCGTATTTCGATTCAAGGAAGTGGGGTTTATGTAAATAGAGAAAGAGGATATAGGTATTGAGATGACTCCTTGGTTTTCCTTGCTGATTATGTGAATAGAGTTTGATTTAATGTCTAAAATATATCTGCCGCGTTTGTTCTTATTGTTGTACCTATTGAGTTTTGTAGCATCGATCCAATTCATATTGATGATCCTCTTTATCCAACAAATAACGTGGGGAGAAATTGCTTTCGTATACACCAGTGCATTAAGGTAAGCTTTTAATCTCTACTGTGGTCTTGTACACATAATTGTAGAAGAATGTTCATGCATGATTTTTGATGATGGACAGGGGACTGTTTTGGTGTTTTTTAAAAGAAACTGGTGGCATATTTTAGCATTTACCATGCTTTCCCCTAAAGTTCCTGTTATAATGAGTTATGATTGGATGACACTAAATAATGCATCTAAGTTGATATTCTGAAGGATCTCTCAATACACATCAACAATAAATCTCATTCTTACCGATAAACATAAAACTATATATCTTGCTCTTCTAAAACTTGGATTATCTAAAAGCCGTTAAAAGTTGCAATGGGCATCATCTTTCAAAAAAAAAAAAAAAAACCCTGCAATGGCCATCGTAACCTCATAATATTCACTTGCTTTCAGGGTGTATAATGCAAGGCACTCCAATGCTTGTATTAATGTTCCTAGTTTGTGATTCTCAGTTAAAAGTCGTAAATCATTGACACGTCAACTTGCTGTAGCGGGATCTTTGGCTGAAGCATGCCACTCCAATTGATGGTGCATCTGTGGGAGCTTGCTTCTTGGTAATATTTTAAAGCAGAAGAGGGGGATAAATAAGACTCATGATTCTGTTTAGTGGTAGTATTTGAAAGCATGCTATTCATGATTTCTGTATAATATTTTAGGCCAGGCATAGTTTGATGGTAATGATGAGGATGGGGATGTTAAGGCTTGAAAGGAAGCTCGCTAACTGGAAATCATGGTACCTTTCTTTGGGTGGCCATATCACCCTTATTAAACTAGCATTATTGAATCTCCCATTATACTTCCATGTCCTTATTCAGGTTTTTGATATCAGCGTTGGAGAGGTTGGAAAAGATGTGGCCTGATTCTTATGGTGGGGAGCAGACAATAAAAAGAGACTTCACCTTGTGGGGTGGAAAGAGGCTTGTAGGCTGTATGTGGAAGGGCTGGTATAAGGGACTTGGAAAATATGAATCTAACTCTTTTAGGAAAATGGCTGTGGCGCTTTGGGATGAGGAAGATGCTCTTTAGCATAGAACTATAGTGGAGAAATACAGGTGCCAAGATGGGGGGTGAGGGGTGAAAGATTATTTTCTCTATAGAGCCTCATGGATTTGGAAGGGGATATCTAAGACCAAGCATGTATTTAGCATGGGTTGGTTTTTCTATTGGAAATGGCGAGAGAATTTGCTTATGTGAAGATGTATGGATTGGAGGATACCCCCTACAATTTGTGTTCCCTACGTTAGCTCATATTTGCTTGAGGAGGAATATCATGATATCTAGCTGCTTCTCCTTCCTTGGCAATGGTGTGACTTGGTATCCTGTAAAAACTTGACTGATGTGGAACTGGAGGAGTTTGTGAGACTCTTTGGGCATCTCAATCATTGCGTGCCATTGAGGGAGGAAGGGGACAAAATACTTTGGCTAAGGATAAATCAGGTCTCTTTTCAGTTCGATATTTCTATGATCTATTGTGGCACTCGGAAGAGGATGGCTTGAGAGTGGTCACGGCTAAGGGGTGGGACTAAGGAGCCCCCTCTCAAAAATTGCGGCTTTTGGATGTCTTGTGGGTAGAGGAAGGGTTCTTACTGTAGCCAACCTCCAAAAAGATCAATGGTACCACCTAATATATGCGTGATGTGTATTGCAAATGCCAAGACAGTAGTTCATCTCTTCATTCATTGATCTTTTGTAGAGTGGAATTTTCAGAATATTCAATATGTTTTGGGTGATGCCTGGATCAGTGGGGGATTTGTTCTTGAATTGGCACGGGGTGGGGCTACAAAGAATTTTTACAGTCATGTGGGGTTAATGAATCCCTCAAAGCAGAGGTCTGCTTGGGGGTGCTTTTGTAATGAATCCCTCAAAAGTGGAGGTCTTCTTGAAGGCCCATACTTCAGTGCTTGAGTGGGCTTCTTGTATTAAATCTGTTCTTGTTACCCTTCAGAAAAAAAAAAAAAGGATGGGGATGGTGATGATAATGGATGCTCAAAAATCTCCGTATCTGATGGATCACAGCTATCCCACTACTGATGGAGGATGCCCAAAAATCGAAGAAAAAGGCGGCTGTTCTGAAGATGTCACCATGGAGGAGGAGGAGGATGATAGTAATAACAAGTTTTCTTTATTTGCATGGTTGACTTGGGAATAACCTGGTGAATGGAGTGGCAACTGACTTAGTCCCAGGCTGACTCGTTTTAAAACTATGTTTGTAGGATTGGGTGTTATTGATGGGAAGCTTTAGTGAGTTTTTGTTCCTTAACCATGGATTCATTTACCAAACGAAATGTAGTTCCACCACCAAACTATGCTTCATCTTCTTCTACTCATTTTATCGGACAAAGTTATCATACTTTTTGTGGATTATCTTGGTAAGCCGTGCCTTTCAATGTACCTCATGTGATGTTGCCATTTCAAGCTACGTTTCTCTTTTACATGCTTGCATTATTCTATTGGTAAAGTACAACTTGCTGCATTTGGATTGTGAGTGCAGAAGCTCATGTTGTGATCTTTACTTGAAAGTTATGAATTGCAATAAGTTCTTGTTGAAAATAAAAACAAACTACTCTGATACATTTTTCAGAGTCACCAATGCCTACCCCTCTTAAATGCCCTTTGATTTTGTCACCGATCAAATTGACAGATTTTTCATGTCATTGTTAACAAAAGCCATTTGCTTCCTCCTGAAATGGTGCATGTATGAACTTGGCATTTATTATCCAATATTTCATATGTTTCCTAACTCAACGCATTGTGCAGGCATTTGCAGATGCTTACTCTGTTCTGGAGAATGAGCTAACAGGCCTTCCTGGAAGTGCTGATCCAACTACAATGCCATTAGTTAGATTACTTCCAAAAATTATCCCAAGCATTGATAGTGTGTAGGGCAGTTTTGATATTCCTCCAAAAATCGCACAGGTAATCTGAACCATTTCTTAAAATTTGTAGCAATTTAGACATTAATGATTGGTCTTTTATTATTTGAACATTGGGAAATTCCAGATAATGTTTAATTGTGTTTGATTGATCTATTTTATGTTTGACTAATTTCTGTTCTTGTCTCTGTTGGTAGTCTGTTTGCCAAAAGCTAGGCTCTTATTGGACTCCGTCATGAGGTGCTGATACATGGGTTGTAAATTCCATCGAGGTATGTGTGGCCTATGTAGGTTTGCTGGCAGATTTTGCTTCCTCCATGGCTTGTTTAGTATTTTCATGCTCTAATATATTTATATTTCAATATCTTTAAATACACACATGTATATATTATATTTACATTTCAAGTATTGACATTCTAATTTTGTATTATATGCTGCAGATAACTGAAGGTTGTTCGGACAAGTTCGTCTGGCCATATTAGTTGCCAGGGTTGGACTCTTGAGGGGTGTCAGCAATGAGCTCCAGGGACACAAAAAGCAGAGGTTTCTTATTTTTTATTTTTAATTTTTTCATGATGAGCATAGGATTCATGGGGTCTGCTAGAGTTTGCCGATGTGCAGGATTCATTACATGTGGTCCCATGGTTTGGCTATCCAAAATGTTGATCTACTGGGACCTCCCCTAGAGTGTGATGCTCCATAGATATTCTAGGTTCAAAGATCCCAACCCATTTAATATGGTGGCTTGCAAATACGACGCTATGGGAAAATACAGCAAAAGTCCACATTCGATGGAGAAAAGGCCAAATATTGAAGGAGAATGATCTTCTAATGTGGGAGGTTCCTGGCATCTCCCCATGATGCTCATCAGTCCAATGGATTGGATCACCGAAACATAGGTCTAGTGTATATGCAATCATGTGCATCAAGCAAACATCAGAAAGCTATACATCTGATGGTGAAAAGGACATATGATACCTCAGACAAGCATGCATAGGCTTAAGCCTTAATGTCTCAGAAATTTAATATGCTTGCCTCAGGGATCCAGAGCTGAAGATTGCTGAATCAAGTTCATCCTAGGATGATTTTCCCTGATTTAGTTGCCAAAAGATGATCCTGTTGGTATTGGCAAGAGGTACAGAGATCTAGTCATGCATATTTCTATTCTATTATTATTCTATTTGCAGTTCTCTGCCAAGGAAATTTTAATTTCCTGATGTATCAGGGTGTGTGCATTATGCTTGTACCCAGACCACACATGTTGGGCACACTGTTCAACGATGCAGATCCTTGATCTGATGGGTCCTACTGTGGATAAGAGGTCCATGAAAGTCTTCCAGTTTGTATTGTCCTGGCCATAAAATCCTTGGCCTTTTATCTTCATCCTTGCTCTAATTTATTTAGCAGTCTATTCATAGGAAACTGATAAAAGGTGGGTGTAAGCCAAGGGTTTAGGATATAAGGTTACAGCTTAGGAAGTAGCTGTTTTTTATTTTTATTTTTTATACTTGTAATAGAAAAAAAATGAGAAAGAAATCATGACTTCCACATGCCGAATAGTTCTGACTTCTGAGTCACACTTAAATATCCAGTTCCAGAACCATGACTTTTGCATGCTGTTTTCTTGAAATAGGATGCTGTTTTTCTTGGAAGATTGCATCTTATTGACCATTTGCTAGAAATTTAGATCCCAAAGTTTCATCTCAATTGTTAATCAAGAGTTTACTGTTTAAATTAAGAGGTTGGTTCCTTTAGAAGTTCTTGTAGAATAAGCTAGAATAAGCGTATTCTACCTGTGTAAAAGTTATTCACCTTGCCTGTTCACCTACTCACCTGCTTATACCTGTATGTGGCCATCCAACCCACGCAATGAGTGAGCCCCACCATGATGTGGGGATGCTCCAAAGATCAGGCCTGTCCAATTATTCGTTAGACACCATATGAAACAATTGACAACCACCCAAAAATCTTCAAATTCACATGGTGGCACACATGACGGTTGGATCAGCCTGATTTTTGGGGTGTCCAACTTTCATGGTGGGGTGACCTTTGTGTACAGGTTGAATGCCATACACACCATTGTGGGACCATTCACAACCCATATAGAATAAGCTCAGTGGACTTGTATAGGAGCCTCCCTCTTAAATTAAAGTTATAATTTGATACTGAATTACTATTAGGAACTGCCCTTTAAAAAAAAAGGAAGGAAAGAAAAGTATGTCATGTCCCTTCTTTTTAAAATTACTATTACATCTCTTTTTTAACTCTTTTCTTGGTCATTCCTTTATCTGCTGTCCTTAACTTTCATTTCATTTCACATCACCTTACAATCTGTCATGTCCCAACTTAGGAGCATGGGCAATGTACATGGTATACAGGCGACATCAACTACCATCCAGACCAAAATGTTATAATTCCAATTTAATCATTCCAGTGGATTGATCTTTAGTAAGAGCACTCTCCTCTTCTCCTCCTGTGAAGAAATCTGTACAGAGGTGGCCTTTACAAACCTAGAACACTGAACATAGCTCTCCTATGCTGCAGATTTGTAAAAGGCGCCAAGTTTCTTCCTGACCATCGCAGCAATTGCTTATCAAATGGCTGATGTGCATCAGGTCCATGGGGCATATCTACATACCGGCAATCGGAACCATTCATAAATGCAGAATTATATTTGTCAAGAACCTGCCTGTACTCGGCGGTTCTACTGTGAACCATTAAAGATGCCTTCTTTTGTTGTAAGCTTATAACCTTTGTTTCACATAACGTAAATAGAACTTCTTAGGCCCTGTTTGGATGGGCACCAAAGTCATGAATTTGGAAAATTTTTAGTTGCTAAATTCATGAATTATGTAGTTAATGTGTTTGGGTTAGCTTTAATTGCGAACTTCACTAATTGTACAACTAGCAGAAGTGGTACAAATCATGAAACTAGTCAAATTAAAAAGTTAAAATTCCTCA
Organism: Magnolia kwangsiensis; assembly: GCA_037074715.1. NCBI lineage: Eukaryota > Viridiplantae > Streptophyta > Magnoliopsida > Magnoliales > Magnoliaceae > Magnolia > Magnolia kwangsiensis. Next base: position 16,493,634 of record CM073576.1, on the reverse strand, counting down.
ATTCATGAAGTTGGTTAAGGTTGAGAGCTTTGTTTATCATTATTATTTCTTGTGTGTTTGATTCCCTTTCACTGCAAGTTTGAAAACAATCAGATAACCATTGATTTCGGGAGATTCTCAGCTCAAAAGGTATGGACAACCAATTCTGACATGGGGAGGTATGGACAGGAGCCTAGTCCATACCCTGCTAGGTTCGGAATCTGCTAGCACCATCAAAATGCATTAGGCTAAGACGACCTCATGAGCAGTTTCTATGTCATATAAACATTACAGTGGACCCTAGGAAGGTTTCAACGGTTGGCATTTCACTTCCCATTTTTTTTCCCATGTGGCCTACTTGAGTTTTTGATCTACCTTGTTTTTTGTGATTATGTAATAATATAAGCTGGCAAAACAGAGACAGGTGGATTTCTCAGAAACATCACAGCGGCCCCCACCTAGCTTCCATCAGGGTCGTGGGTGGCGTGCGACAATGACAGCCATGTACGTGTGTGGGGTGTGTGTGCGTGTGTTAAAAAAAAAAAAAAGAGGACTGCTAAGTACCAAAGCAACGATGGAAATATGGGCCCGGGAATTCCTCAGCCCCTGTTACCCGGAGCTCCGGTGTAACTAAAATGTCTGTGGGGGCCACCAAAGATGTACATGTCACATCCAGTCTGTCCATCAGGTTCATATGCTCATGTTAGTTTCTGAGTGAAATCGAAAAGTCAAGTGGCCCACACCATAGGAAACAGTGGGAATGGAAACGCCTACCATTGGAACCTTCCTGAGTTCACACGTGATGCTTCGAAGCCATCCAACCCTTTGATAACGTGATTCCCTCTAGGATGAAGGGAAAAAACAAATATCATACTATCCAAACTACCGTCGGCCCAGGAAGGTTACGATTGTGTATAATCTCCACTGATTATTGTGGTGTGGCCCACTTGAGTCTTTGATTCACCTATATTTTTTATAGTTCACGTCCTAACATGATCTACCACAACAGATCCGCGGAGAGGTGGGGCATAATGGAGTTTTTGGTTACACCGCTACCTGTGTCCGAGGTTGTAGGGAATTCACGTTCACGTGCTCACAACACAGTACTCATGGACCAAAATGACGTGGAAAAATTGATGGACGTCATGGATAAAACACATACATCATGTTGGGGCCCACATTGATATGTGTTTTATATCCACACCCTCCATCAGTTGTTCCAGATGATTTTAGCGCATGGTTTAAAAATGAAGCAAATATACCTCTAAATAAAAACACAAATGAAAGTATATCACAATTTGAATATTCTAAAATCAATGTTAGCCTGATGTACCTAATGAATTGTGCAAGACATGTTATACATTATGCAGTAAATAGTAAAGGTTGAAAGTCAAGCGGTTTCAACCCAACTGACCCGTGACCAACCCGACATTGGGTTGGGCTCGGGCAAGATGTATCAAGTTTGGTCTTGAGCTTGGGCTATATAAACACCAACGTGATAAAGATAGGGTCAGGCTTGGGTTGAGGTCTCGGGTTGCCCAATCCAATCCGAACCCGATCGATATATAAGTTATAAATTATAATTGAGTGTGAATTGTTTGTGTTGAAGGCATATGAAATTCCAGTGCCATCAGGTCTCATAGGTCCACGCCATTTCCGATGACTTAAGCTAGCAAGATATGTCGGATTTCTTTCTCAAATAGATTACCTGTTACACCACAACTTTTAAAAGAGCAATCCTATATTTTAGCTTGTTTGTTTTTAAAAATGAAGTTATTTACGATAAATAACTAGATATATATAATTAATAAAATCATAGTTACAAAAAATAAGACATGTATTGAAATATTATAGACTAATGTAATAACGAAAGTATCAACATATATCTACTTGACTAACCTCACTAACCCGACCGGAGCTGCTTGGGTTGGGAATTCCTAACCGAAGGTTAGGTTGGGTTGGGTTATGGTTGAGGTATAAGAACCTTGGGTTAGGCTAGGGTTGAGCACCAACCCGACCCGCCTGACTTTCAGCCCTAGTAAATAAATTGAGTAGATATACTACTCATAACTATATTCATCATCAGTGAAATGCTTTATTTAGAGTTCTAAGTTATCTAATAGGTACTATTACATATGATATATATTATGTTTGATTTCTCATTGTGTAAGAAGAATATAATGGTGCTAACTGGATTACATATTTAGATGAAATAAAATTAACAAATAGATATGTTTTCATTTTGGGTGAAGGAGCTGTCTCCTAAAAATCCACTAAACAAACTTGTATTGCTCAGTCTACTATGGAATCTAAGTTCATTGTTTTGGAAAAGACATGAACCAAAGTAGAATGGATTAAAAATCTATTGGCTGATATACTTTTGTGGCCAAAACCTATTTTACCTATACCTTTACATTGTGAAGCTACTATAGCAATGGCCAATAAAAAAATATATAATAGCAAAAGTAGGTATATTCGACTCCAACATAATATGGTAAGACATTTACTAAACGATGGAATAATAGCCATTGATTTTGTGAGATCAGAGAAGAACCTAGCATATCTTCTAACTAAAGAACTTAATAAATAACTAGTCCTATATACATCAAAGGGAATGGGGCTGAACCTAATACCATGAGATACCGGTATTGGTACCCCAACTTATACAAATAGATATCCCATGCGATAGGTTTCAAATGCGTAAATAAAAAGATTTTAAAATATGTTTAAGCACTGCAATAAGAAAACCATTTCAAGGGTATAGGTAGTATAAGCAACAATTAGTAAAGTTGAGTCTTAAACTCTTAATAAATTCATATGTCATATATATTTGTGTTGTATTTAGTTGTTGTATACACTTGATGAATTTCACGTATATGAATATGGAAATGAGACTGCTTCTTAAGAGAATTTGGATAAATTCTTTATAGCATTAGTGAAATCTAGATAAAGGTGCATGGCCAAAAAGTACCAAACCACATAACCATATATATTAGAATAATTGTGGGGGTTATATGTGTAGTTGTTTTTCATTAATAGGGGTCTGCTTGAAGACTGTTTGTCACTTGACTCCCGTAAAACTATCTTGTCTATTCTAGGTATTAATCTAAGTCCATTACACATCGATATAATGCATGATTATTCTTGCTTAACCCAAAAGTCATTATTTTGAAACATATGAGGAATTGTTATATTTTTTAGTGTTTCAAAATAAATAAAATATTCAACAGTATTTTATTTCTTTTAAAAATTCTCTTTAAAAGTCATTTTAAAGGATAGGGCTTGGGCCTTTTCAGGGACATGTGAATTTAGTTGTTGGGGGGTCTATGCCAATACGCCCACCCTATACGGGGAACTACATGTGGGCACGCTAGTTGGGCCATGGCGTGGCACGCTATGGTGTGGTGTGCACATGCAAGTATATTTTCCAAAGCTTAAACATTTTTTGTTGCCATTTGAAATTTCAGTTTTTATTTTGCAATGGTCGACCAGAGTGATCATCTTTTTAAATTTCCGAATAAAGGTGAAAACCTAAAGGTTTTCTTTTTTGAAACCTAAACAACCATATCCGTTGCCGGAATGATTTAGACACTCTTTTAAGGCAAATATTTTTTTTTTGGTTAGCTTGTTAGTATACCCCACTGTCTGTTGACATTTTACTGTTAGCCAGCCCTCTCCAGGGATCGATACCAACTTTTAAGGCAACCTTTAAACCCTATAAAACACACTTTTCTAGTTTTGATTTTCACAGTTACATTTTTCATTCGGCTTTCTCTGATTTGTACGGATTGTTTTATCTCTTTTTAGTCTTCAATCAGTGTCCTCGGCTTATACACATAGTAATGGTCTGGGTCTTTATACATCGAGTGTGCCAATGTCATGAGACAACATTCAAAGGTAATGTTGATTGTCCAGTATTCTTATTGCACTACATGCAATATTTGAAGGAGAACAACTCAATTACCTAACCGTGCCACTTTCATCACGCCTTAAATCCAATAAAATTTAAAATTTTTTCTTATTTCAATCTTCAATTTTCTAATTTCAATTTTTTCCTTTACATATTTCTTAATCCAATTTTTGGCAATTAATGATTTACAAGTCTAAAATTCCAACAGTGAAGGGGGCGCGTACACAAGGCTACTAAACATAGGCGAATAAGATACATTTCATGAGAGAGCACCAGGGAACCTGGTACTCTTCTCGTGCAGGCAGGAATCAAACGAGCCAATTCTGGCCACCTGGAACGAGGATTAGGTGTGACTCTGGATCTAGCCACGTGGGTGCGGCCCTGACCGTGGGGCCTACTTCAGCGTATGTGTTGTATATCCATGCAAGACAGCGAATTCTATTAACTGCAATCGCTCGTGAGGTGGAGTGGAGCTCTTTGCAGAATACGTGCCCAAATGGCATACATTTGAGAAATCCAGGCCATTCAATAGGTAAATCGTACTGCAAGGATTCACTCTTCCCAATATCATGCTAATATCCCCATCAAAAAGACAAAATTTTAAGATAAAAATGGACGGCTATAAATAAATGAGGAATGACATATATTCACTACGCATATGCGTGCCTACCAGATATGTCACTGGCCTGGGTGCAAGACATCTTCGCAGGATGTCTTACCTGATGAATGCCTCTATTTAACACGTGTGTAATGCTGGCGTACGTGTCGCAAAGCTCCCTTAATTCGAGAGTGTACACGTACTATTACTGTCTTGAAAAAGAAGGGTAGAAAAATCCAAGACAGGAAAGGGAGGAAGCTTCCAGGAAGCTGCTTTCCTGTCCGTACACAATTCGAAGGAAATAATCTCGGCCACTCAATAGCATCTCATCCTACCAGACTAATAATCTCTGCACATCCCAGAAAATGATACAGGTCGATCACGGATACGAGAAATATGACCAAAATGCCCCTAAGTTGACGAAGATGTCCTTTGAGCTCATGGGCAATTTTATTATCCTGGAACCGAGGATATGCAGGTTGTACTCGGCTACATGTTTGTTCGGGTGGGCCCCATTTTTTAGTGATCCAGACCGTTTGTCTTATGCCATTAGTTTTTTTTTTTTTTTAGATCGTTTGTCTTATGCCATTAGTTGTCGATGGATCATGGCTCAGACCATCCTAGCCATCAATTTTGCAGTTTCTTTCAGTTGAAAGTGGACTATTGCTGTATTTCTGTTCTTGATTCTCTATTTAAAAAGCTACTGATTAAAAAGCGAGGAACGGTGGATCGCCCATTAAAGATATTTTTGTAACATGTATAAACTTTATTTGTAGAATTGAAGATGGTTGATCTAATGATTTAAGCATATCTGATAAGAAAACCATGGCTGAATAGTATTGCTATGATCCTTCACACATTACACCTTTTAGAGGAGAGTTTTCGACGTGTAGGTCTGAGACTCAGTCACACATTACACATTTTAGAGGAGAGTTTTAGACTTGCGTAGGTTCGGGACACAGTCCTAGTCCCATTTAAATAATTGTCCACTATTTATTTTTATTTTTTTAAAAATTTGATTGCACTATCCTAACCATTTGTACCTTTTCTTGCTTAATATGAGTCATTGCTGAATTTTGTTTCTTTAAGTTTCATCTGGGTGCCACTTATTAAAGGTTTAGGATTTTCCATTTAGTGGGATTTTCGGACTATGACCCATTTACTATTTGACCTAACGAAATGATCAGCCGTATATTCTTGTATATTTGACCTATGCAAATAATCAGCTGTCCATTCATGTATAAGTGCATGTGTAGCAAAGACAATGGGCTGGTACTCTTCTCATGTCCCCAATGATGTAGCTAATGAAGCGCACTGAGGAAGATGAATGTAATATTGAAATAAACTAGGAAAAGGCAGAAAACAAAATAGATTCCATGTGAACGGTCTAGTATAGTGAGTAGCGTAATAAGTAAACTCTGTGGGGTTCACTGTGATTTATGTATTTCATCCACTCCGTATATCCATTTTAATAGATAATTTTAGAGATTGAGGCCAAAAATGAAATATATCCAAAGCTCAAGTGGACCTCACCAAGGGAAACGGTGTGAAATGAAATTGTAATACTGAGAATTTCTTGGGACCACAGAAGTTTAGGATCAAGCCGTTATTTGTGTTTTCCATTCATCCATGTCTGTGTGATCTTATGAGCAGGTTGGATGACAAATAAACATTAATTTGGGCCCCACAAGGTTTCAATGGTGGAGGTCATTATTACCACTTTTTTCCTATGGTGTGGTCCACTTTAGCTTTGGATATGCTTTAATTTTTGGCTCAGCCACTAAGATGAGATGGAAAAATGGATGGACGGCGTGGATAAATCACATACATTTACAAGAGTTTACTCGGTAATGAGTGACTTAGTAGGCAATTCGATTTCCCGTTTTAGGTTGCATGATTGATGGGATATCATTTTTGGTTTTTGCGTTTTAAGCTAGAGATAAGAGAATAATTAAAAGAAAAGGATTGGCCCTGGTAATTTCATTTTATATTCTATATTAAAAAACAAGACTCTTATAATTAACTAAATATCTAAAACTCATGTTTTTAGGGAAATTCAATTAAACATGTTTCTCTTTTCAAAAGACTTGTTTGATTAAAAAGACTTTTCAAAGCAATTTAAAATAAGAAATTGATTACCACCGTTTATACAGTTGAGTAACTGGTTGAAGAATTTATTAGAGATAGATTTTGATTTTATTTGGCTTGATATTTGGTCGATGTTACCTGTATATAGGCTGGGCATGCTTGGATCCTTTTATAGTTTTATTTGAACTTAAACACCCATGATCCCAAGAACCAAGATAGATAAAAATACCAGAAGTAGCCATATATGATTAAGAATTGAAGCAATTCAATTATCTATTCAAGTACTTGTAATTGAAATCAGACAATTTGTGAAGGGAATTAATGATTTATCCTATTAACGAGTTCTTTTTACTTTCAGTTTGAATGACTTTTTCTTATCATGATAGAAGAGATAATCTAATTCGTGTAATGTGATTGTAAACGGAATTCAATTGTATTGAATTGAAATGAAAATAAAAATTTATAATATATCCCATGGCAATCTAGTGTAAGTGGCATTGATGGTGATTAAAGGTGTACACGAGTTGTACTGAGTCGAGCTTGGCATAACTCGACTCGGTTGGGCCAATTGTTAACCCTTGCTTGAACTCAGCTCGGCTTGATCCTCGAGCCTGACTAGCCAGCTTAGCTTGATTTAGTCAACAGCTCGGGCTAGTTCGAGCTGAGTTTGAACCAAGATTAAGCCGATTTTGCTTGTGCTGTATTTTCACAAACACATAGTCTGTACCTTCAAAATCTCATTGTATATAAAACAATATTAATGGTTTTACAAGTATTTTATCATACACCTCATAAGCAACATAAAAATTAAGAAAAAAATGGTCTCTATTTCACATACATATATACTTTCCTTGCCAACATCAACACTTTATCGAGTCATTTCATTAAACATTTGGTGAGCAACAACAATATCAAAGTAATCGAGTCATCGAACTAAATCGATCTGAGTTCGATTCAAGGGTCCAAAGCTCTTCAATTTTCTTCAATTTATAGAATTTTAAAGTGGGTATATACAGAGAGAGATCTTTATAGCAACTTGTCTTGTTTGATGATGTGGAAATAACCATTTGGGCCCAGAGATCGCCATAGCTTATCAAATTATGCCCCATATGATAGTTGTTTCTTGTGAATTGGTCATTGGTTATATGCACATTTTACCCTTATTATGACCCTTATTATGTTGACAAGGGTTCTTCTTGAGCTATCATGTGTTGGTAATAGGCATCTTATTCTCCACATGAAAATGAACAATTTGCCATAAAATTAGCCTAAATTAGTGTAGTTATTGTTCCCTTCCTTAAATAAGTCCAGCTGTAGAGTTTCTATTTAATGCCATGATGCATGGGCGAAATTCATTACTTCCTTCAACCGTGTCTTAAACTTCATTAATGAGGCTGCTGTGGTGATTAAATGATTTTACCATGTGAGTGGAATACATGACATGTGTAACTTTGTTGTAGCTACTAGCCGTATGTGTGTATATATATATATATTTGTGCTACTCATAACTTTATGGATTGCGATTTTCTTTAGTGCTTTGATCAATAGTTAAAAAAATAAATCATTTGTTGAAATTTGACTGCCACATGGCATGATTGAAGTAGCTAGATCTAACATATTCTGCACAAATAAATTTACACGAGAAATACTTGAATTGAAAGGATTTAAGAGAGAAAAAGAATTATCCATTACTTATATATATATATATATATAGTTGCCTATGCATTTAGAAATTTAATAATCTTAATTAAACTTTCTCTTCGTAAATATGACAAACATACAAATGCTTACATGGCTGTTTATTTCCCCTCCAAACCTTTCCTAACTCCTAAAATTTCACGTTTTCATGTTTTGATTGTCATTTTAAGTATCAAAACCTAATTAAAGCCTAACATTTGTAGAACTTTTCTTCTCTAACCAGGCAGCCACACCTTCCTCTTCTCCCAAGGGGTAGTTTCGTCATTACAAGGGGCAATTTTGTCTATCCACAAAAGATCAAGCCACCCTTCGTTGTTTGTTATTTTGCTCATTACTCAAGTAGAGAGTAACGTTCCTCTTCCCCTCTTTCTATCGTAGCAAAAGTACCTCTCTCTCTCTTCTCTCTCTAAGATGGGGATGCAGCTGCTGGCGCTAGCCAAGCTAAAGCTACTGGGATCTGCGGCCCATGGGCCAGGGCTCATACTCAGTTCAATACTGGGGCTCTTCATCATTAAGATCCCTTTGGGTTCGACCATCTCCAGATCTTATGATGACGTGGCATCATCCTCCACACTTTTTTTCTTCCGACTGAGTCAGATCATCTTCCAAGGTCACGACCTCAGCAATGGCCGTAGGTGGGACAGATTGATGAGGCTTGTCCGTGAGAGAGCCACCAACGTAATTCGACGGTCCTATATCGATCGATCAGATGAGGCTAGCCTGCATGAAGTCTCCATGATCGCTCTTTAGTTCATCGTGAGTATCGCCATCCACTGGACCCCACCTTATCCGACGATCTGAACCATATATATTCTCTTTACCTTCATTGTTAAGCATTTAAGCTATTGTTTTGTCTCATAATCACGTTTCAGTGATGATCCTGACCTTTCATTTTTTTAGAGTTGAATGCACGCGATTAAAAAATTATCTTTTATTGTTCTGACTTCATCCACAGATAGTGATCATAACCATCCGTTCAGTGCAACTTCCTTATGGTGGATACATAAACGGTTTTGATCATCTGATAACTCAGCATGTGGGCCCCATTTGGTGGCGGCACACGCTAGATCCTGAGTCCTGGCAGAGGCAAAACGAACTCTAAAGATGTGTCTTTTGCTTTTTGCGACTGGTGAAGAGGTTCGGGCCATCGATTTATGTAAGTGGGGCCCATCTTTCACTAGTCCAGACCATTGATATGATGGGCCACTTTATGTACGGTCATGCATAAAAAAATCTGCCAGATGGAAGAATCCAAGCTTTTTAATAGGTGTCCAACAAAGAAACGGTTAAGAAAGAAAATACAGCAAGTGCGAATAATTCTATATATGTGGTCTTCAAATCTTGAGGATTTTTGGTGTGCAGGCCATATGCATTATGAGGCCCATCAAAACAACGGTTCTCAATCACTGAAATCTTGAACGTGGTAGGCATTGTATAACGAGTCCACTAATAAATGCTTTTGTGGTCTCATACTCTAAAATGATATGGAAAAATGGATGAACGGCGTGGATAAAACCCATACATCACGGTGGGCCCCGCAGAGCCCCTGCCTTGAGGACGCGGATTGCGTCCCACCCCCCGTCTCCAGCTGGGAATGGGCAGCAGCTTTGAGTGGCCACCGTGATGTATGGGTCTTATCCACACCGTCCATCCATTTTTTTCATGTCATTTTATGAAAAGAATCTAAAAATGAGGCAGATCCAAGGCTCAAGTGGACCACACTACAGGAAGCAGCGGTGATGATGATTCTCACCGTTGAAACTTTTATAGGGCTCACCGTGATTTTTTTTTTTCATCCAACCTATTCGTAAAGTTACATGGACCTGGATGAAGAGAAAACACAAATATCAGCTCCATCCAAAACTACTATCTCCCCTAAGAAGTTTTCAACGGTAAGAGTTTAATCCCCATTGTGTAGTCCACTTTAGTCTTGGATCTGCCTAATTTTTGGTTTGTACTCTTAAATGATACGAAAAAAAGGATGGACGGTGTGGATAAGACCCATACATCGCGACTCTGATCAGGCGGGGCAGGACGCAATCGGCTTCGGATAATGAGGTACTAGATAATTCCCCGGGTCCAAAGATAGTAGTCAGGCATTCAGTCCGTATACCTAGGTGGGGACCATGGTTCAGCGATCTGAACCGTTGAGATTATGTGGCCCCAATGTGGATAACTCAAGCACCCAAAATCTCCCCAACAGATAAAATCCTAATCCTTCTGAAGATGTCCAAACAATCAGACGGTTACTAAACAATACAGCAACGGTTCATATTCAGCCAAAAGAAGGCCAAAATATTTCATATCTAGATCCAGTATGGGGAATGTTTGGCGCATTCCATGATGGGGAATTATTTGATACTCTGGCTACGCATGCTTGATATGCAGTCAGATAGAAATGGTACACGTGGAATATATTAACTGAAGTTAAACCGGCTAAATCGTGGAACCCCATGATTGGTTGAATAATCCGATTATTTGAAACTTTTTTCGTGAAATAAAACCATTAAATTTTTTGTTTTCATTTTTAACCGTCCGACTAGTGCCCACCAATCAAAAAGCTAGATATTTGAATTAAGGATATTTTTTGGTTCATTATACATCTAAAAATGTCAGACATGATTTAGATGCTTTAATTTGAATGATCGTAGCCCATGTAGGCAACCTTGAATTGATTTTAAGTGCCCGCGTTTCATCCAACACACTCCGCCAGAGTATCAAGTATTTCTCTTCCATACATCAATGGATTAGATTACCGAACGGTGGGCCCCATTTGTAAGGTACATTACACACCCTGTGGAACAGTGGAAGGCATCGTAACAGTAGCTGTGGGTACATCAATGAGGTTGAAGACATTTGCCAGTTCCGGATGCGGTTTGGTCAGTGACGCTGCCACTAGCCAGGTGGCTAGTGATCGGTGCTCAGTGGGCCTCGCCATATTGTATGTGTTTTATCCATGCTCTCCCTCCATTTTTTAACATCATTTTAGGCCTTAATTCCAAAAATGAGGTAGATATAAATTTCAAGTGGAGCACAACACGGAAAATAGTAGTGATTGAATGTACACCATTCAAAACCTCCCAGGGCCCACTGTAACGTTTATTTGACATCCAACCTGTTGATTAGGTCGTAAAAACCCAGATAAAGGGAAAAAACAAATATCAACTTAATCCAAAACTTTTGTGTCCTTCAAGAAGTTTTAATGGTAAGCGTTCAATCAATACTGTGTGATCCACTTGAGAATTAGATCTATCTATTTTTTGGGCTAATGGCATAAAATTACGTGAAAAAATATATGGACGGTATGGATGAAAATTATACATCATGGTGGGGCCACTGAACACTGCCCCGTATCCATTGGCTAGTGTCTGCGGGTTCACTAGCGAATCCGTTTCCGATCCGAAGATGTTAGCTTCTTTGTCTTTCTTCCAAGAAAATTCTGTCTTTATGTAATAATTCAACTATCCTGTAGCTAAACAACAAACCACAGCAGCAACGACAATAGACATGGGAGTTTATATTTACTGGAAAAGGAAAAAACGGTTGTGTGGCTACTGGTAGCTAATGCTTCTTGGAGGGAAACGACTTTAAGTACATTAGATCCACCCGTCCATCACGAACAGCACTCTTTTTTAGCCCTTGATCCAAAAAATTAGTTGATTCAACACAAGGGTGGCCTACTCCAGAGGGAATTATACCTAAACCATTGAGTTCATGTTCTACTGCCCACCTGGGTTTTGGAATAGTGTGGGTTTTGGGGAATGCTTTTGTCCAGACAAAGAAGGAAAGATGAATGGACTGGATTGAACGCTTGCCATCCAATACTTCTTGGGGCGGTAGAATTTTGGATCAACCTGACATTTGTGCTTTCCCTTCCCAGGTCTGTGTAACCTTACGAACGGTCTGGATGACAATCATCACTGTGGGCCCTACGAAGGTTTCAACCGTACACATCATTATTTTCACTGTTTCCTGTGGTGTGGTCCATTCGAGCTTTGGATATGCTTCAATTTTTAGTTTATGCACTAAAATAAGGCAGTAAAATGGATGGACGGTATGGATAAAATACATACATCACGGTGGGCCCCACAGAGTCCTTACACCAGTAGGTAGATAGTGTTGAATTCATCACATATGAACCAGCGTCCGATAATCATGGCCGTAGGGTCTGGCAATGGTCTTGGTCCTCTACCTTATACAAGTGGGAAGAAAGCATCTTACTTTTGTGCTCACCTTCCCTGCTCAGGCCATGACCAAACGTTTTCATATTGCAAGATCCAGCCACCAAACTTTGGGACTTTAGCAGCCATTTATTTATTGAGCTAATGATTTAGGGGATTAAATGTGAGCCATTAAATTCTCAACATTCATATCCGCATTCTACTACACATTTCAACGGTGAGAATTATTCATTCAACGTGTGTGCAATCTAATGTAACACATGAAACATGAATGGCTACTATCACCTCACGGTCTATGCATATAGGTCCAGGTGTTGCCACCAATGCTGGGAATTATGAATACTACACAATACATCTCCTCATTTGGGCCCAGGATGAGATGGTTAGATGCCAGTAACCAATGCAAAATCGAAGGTCAGGATCGCCCTTGTACAGTGTGTAGATAAAGTATCTTTGGCTGTTTGTAAGTGGAGATTGTTGAGATTTTATCTCCATTGGGTTCGATTAAAATAGTAGGTATAAATATTCTATTCGAGTCCATGTACATATATTTTTTTCTCCACTTTTATTAAAAAATGTATAAATTTCATTTTTCCTCCAAAGTTTGATTTGCAAGATTGAAACTCTTTGAAATACTTCGGACTCACATGATTTGGAGAGAAAAAACTAGAGTTGTTTATAAGCATTAATTTCTTTAATATTCTTACTTGAGTTTTTAAAGAGAATTAGAATATCGTGTGTATTCTGGTGACATAGATGTGTGTCTTCGCAGCGCTGGCACACATGCGTGTCGCCAATGAGATTGTATGGTCACTAATAATGAACTTTGCACTTCGTATGTACTTAAAAATCAATCATTATGGCAATCGACCAACAAAAATAGTGGTTGTGGTAATTGGATTGGTTGATTGGACGGTCCATGGATTTGAATAGAGTCTCACTTCTTCATTCAAAATGAACAAGAACAAACTTGATGATTTGAACAATTATTTAAGTAGCTGTTCAGAAGCTGCTTTTTGTGAATTTCACAGCTCTTTATTCTCTTTGAGACAGTCGAAATTGAGGAATGAGGATTAAATACATCTTTCATTACTTTTCATAATCCTCCTCTTTTTTTATTCTCTATCATTTTTTATTTAGGAAGTGTCTATTTTTTAATTACCCATATAAATGGGAGTAAATAGTTAATTATAACTTTTAAAAAGTGTTTGGTTGAGAGGAAAATAATTAAGTATCACTGGCATAATCAAGAGCAAGGGATTGATCTGAGATATAAGAGGACCAAAATAAAAAAATTCAGCACACCTCTAACCTTCTTTTTTTTTCACATTAAGATCAACGCATGGGTGATGAGCATTATTTGTTTCCTATTTCCCTTTTCCGATCAATTGAAAGCCAACATAATTCATTTCTTTTACACCACCATGGTGGGTGTAAAGTAGGCATTGACTCGGGCACCCATCATGGAATTTGGTCTGTCCTAGTCTCTCCCCTGTTGAATGATCATAATCATTCTACAAAAATGAACACAACCATCTAGGTGCATGTTGTGGCACCTTGATGATTCATGCAAGTTACACATTCTGTAGCTTGCTGGTGATAGTGGTTGGACCACTGGGCTGAATGTCTCTGAGTAGTCCATCTTGTTGGTGAAACCCCTTTGCTACTAAACCAAGTCCAGAAGGCTCAATAAGTTCAATTGGGGGAAGAAGCTCTAATTTATATATTCAGGAGCATCCAACAATATTTGTTAGAGGCTGAACAGGAACTAGTGATTATATATGTACTTTTTGTTTTTTTACTGGGATCAAAATCATGGTCCGAGGACTTGGATGCTTGTTTAGGATGTAGGTCCAACAGTAGTGTGGTAAGGCCACAAAACATCTTGGGCTTGCATGACCGAGCCATGCATCAGTTAACCTTGGGGCAAACTAATGGTTTGTCATCCAATCCAACCTGATTGAAGATTAGAATTGTATTGCTATTTAATATGCAAAATACAGTGGGTTTTACAGTAATACGAAACAAAGATTGCAGATTTTGGATGCTTGGCTATGTACGTTGGAGAGACAGAAATATATTGAGTTCCTGCAGACCCATCATGAGATGATGTGACATCCTTCAAGCTGATTGTTCTTGGTTAGAAAAAAAAATGACAATCTTTTCATCTCCATCTAAAACAGACATAGAAAGACCTGCTTACAGGTAGGTGGTACTGCTAGACTAAGCAACAAAACATTTTTTTTTTTTTTTTTATTATTGGGTACATCACAGTTAGTTCAGAATCCTGGCCAACAACAATCCAGTTGCTGCCCTGAGCTCATGTGGGGCTGTGCTTGGCTTTGTCATAGTCCTCTCTAGGAACCTCATCCAGATCCCAGGGAGGACCATGATAATATGTCCTCTATGATGGATGGTCTTGCCATGTTCTCAGAATCTCAGAACATGTACTGCTCATTAGGCACCGTCAGTGCACCGATACAGCCTGTGGTACCCAAGTTAGCAGGAGAGCCACTTCTATTTAAAAGGAGATATCTTAGGAACCCACTGATCAGTTGTGCCCAACCCAACCTAAGGTGTAGCATCTTAATCAATCTAGGGCTTACCCAACTGAAAATGAATATGTTGTCTCCCCTGAGAAATAATAACCATGTTCGCTCTATGGAAGGATTTGGGGCAAGGATCTTTGAAATCCTTGTATTTCAAATCTCCCCTGATTTTTTGTTGAGAATTGGCCAAATCCATGTACTTCTCAGAGCCACACGTACAGAAATCCATTTATTTGGTAGTGGGAAAACCACAACCCCACATCCTGCCGTAGCTCATCAACAACTTGAATAGCAGCTGGGAATTCTCCAGCCAAAAGTCCCCTCGTTTTGAGTTGACTGTTCCCATACAAGAGCAGTCCGCATGTGATATTGGCTCCACCAAAATCATGAACCAATCATAAATTGCAGGTACATCCAAACAGGCCTTCTTGTCTGAAATCTCATGATGATTGCTGCCCACACACTTAACCGTGGGGAGAAACATGCGCTTCATGCACAGATCCCCTCTGATCAACTCAAATAGTCCAGCTACAATTTAATGCCTTCAAATCAACAACCCAAAATATAATCTCCAACGGTTTTCAAGTGTTTTGAATGTGACCAGGTAATTCCAACTAACGGAAGTCTGTAGGGTTATTTAATTGTGTTTGAATGTAAAATCATCAGAAATTATTTCACGAGATAAAAGCCCATGATTTATGGAAACATGGGGAAAAGACTCACACAATTGGGATCGGTATGTCATCTTCATTGCCGTTATTCGTCTGCTTTTGCACAGCTTTCACTGCTACTACTCTTGCTTTGTTGGCTGCTTCGTTGGCCACTGCTACTGCCTCGTTCACCCTCCCATCAACACTGGCCATATCAAATGCTTTCTCTGCTGCTCTTTGAGCTTCCTGATTATTAAAGGAGAACCATCAGCAAAGTTCCTTCTTTTTTTTTCTCTCTCTTCTTTTCTTTTTTCTTTTTCTTATTTTATGATAAAGCTGGGTCAGACGGGATCCCCTACCATGCATGGGTGGTGAATCAATGGGTTAATTGTTTAGACGTAAGACAATTTTCCCTGAAATGTTATGACTGAGCTTGGAGGACAAGGATAAATGTTTCGTTGTTCATCACCATTTACGAATGGTGGCAGCTTGTCTACCATCAAATTTGAATACATGCCCGCTAATCCAGACCGTTCAAATTGGGGGGCCAATGTGGATGGGGCATAGCCAGAAAATCAATTGATAGAATGATCCTAAACATACAATTGGTTACCATCAAACAGAGCTAAAAAAGAACTCATGACCAGTCAAATTCAGGAGGTAAAGGTCGTTAATATCATCAAATGGTGTAATTTTTGCGTTATGCCACATCCACAACAGAACTCACAATCCGGATGGGGTGGATCGCAGAATTTGCCCCATGCATACAATGGAAGAGTACTTGACCACCATTTAGAAAAAAGAACAAATCACCTACAACCATTTTTACACCATGACCTGTTTCTTATGCCCTTAGAATGTTTGTTTCCACTTCTGCCCCTGAAAATAGCAGTTTTTAAGGGCAAAATTCTTGTAACAATTGATGGTATGTAAAGTTAGCCTAGGACCAGGTCGGGTGATCAGTTGTCTTAAGATAAATGGCAGTCACTGCAGATGATGTAGCTCTTTCTTAGTAATTCTCATTTTTCCCTCTTGCCATTTCGTCTTTTGCTGCTGCTTTTGCAATTCACTGGCATATTTTAAATCATGGGGAATAGAAAGTTCTATTACCTGGACTGCATCAAGTACTTCTGAATGGTTGACGGTGACAGGAAATCTATCATGAGTGTTCTGCGTGCTCAACGTATCAGGGACACCATTTTGCCAGTTGCCTGACACTGTCTGTCCGTTTATTAATGTATACATCCCAAGTCCCAGCATTCTTCCCTCGTGCCAGGCTCCCTCATACCGAAGTCCATTTGCAAAACAATAGACACCAAATCCATGCATCTTGTCCTCAGAATATTCCCCGGCATACGTGTCCCCATTTCTGCAAATGGTGGCTGAATCAGTGCCCATAAACCGGATAAAAAGTATTCTGTCCACTACATAGGTATCAAAAACACATGCAATCAAATTTTAATGCTAGATGTGTAATCCGCCAAACAGTCATTCCAACATTAGCCATAGCGATGAGATCAAAGTGTGGTTTTAATAAAACGAGGCACAAAAACATTGTCATATTTGCACTTCAGCTCGACCAATCTGCCAACATTGAATAATGTAAGATGATTGAATGCAATAATACTTACAAGGAAATCCAACTAACCACACGCTAGAAAAAATGAAACTCCATAGATAAATTCTTTGCACATGAACTTAATAGAGTTAACCCAAAAGTTGATGCATGTGGTGTGGTGGCTAGTAAGTCGTTCATCAACAATCTGTTACATGCAGGAACTGCATTTGTGAGGACAACTAGCTACGATTCAGTATGTTGTAAAGCAGAGATGCAATGAGAGTCAGAGATAACACTTACGTGTGCATGATTTATTTTATTTTATTTTTTCAAAGGTCACTTGCAAGTGCATGATAAGATCAAACAAGAAAAATTTACCTAGCAGGCATACTTAATTTTGAGCCACACATCTATCATGTTCATATTGGATATTCATATGGTTTACACATGAGCCTGGTCTAGATTCCGTAAAAAATTTGTTGCCCTGATGTTGTGATATGCACATGTTGCATGCATCCTATTTACTCACTCATGGAAGCATAGGATACATACTCTTGCATATCTGTGACACCTAGTGAAATTTTCAGGTTTCATGAAATATTTTTGCTCCCCAAAATGACCAATTTTGATATCTTGGATTAATAATTCATGAGAGTGGTGAGATTGAGAAGTTGCTCGTTGAATTCAAGCTGGGTGGAAGAAGTGGAGATGTGCCTTTGGAGACTTATGTGATCGTCAAGTAACAATCAAACTAAAAGGAAAATTTATCGGGTAGTTATAAGACTAGCTATGCTTTATGGGATAGAATGTTCAGCAGTTTACGGACAACATGTGCCTAGGATGAGGGTAGTTGAAATGAGGATGTTGACATGGATGAGTGTAAAGACGACAAAGGATAGAATTAGAAATGAATGCATTCCAGGGAACTTAGATGATTTGGTCATGTGCAATGGAGACCAAGAACAGTGCTGGTTAGGACTAGGAGTGAGTTGGTTTAAGTTGAAGGTTCTAAACAGGTCAAGGCCCAAAAGGATGTAGGTGGACGTAATGAGAGAAGACTTGATAACCCATGGTTTAATTGAGGATATGGTCCTTGATAGAGTGGAATGGTGGAAAAGGGTTCATGCAGCGAACCCTGAATATTTGGGAAAAGGCTTAGATGATGATGATGATCAAACATGTATGCCATACCTGAAAGGGTGCCCAACTTCTTGTTGCAGTTGGGGACATCTTGCATGCATGCTTGGGTTCAGGAACATTACACACTTTGTAATTAAACCCTTTCCTCCACAGATATGTAAGATCAGCATTCTGTTTAGATGCCAAAATGCAGTGTTCAACACCTGTGTTGGGCACACATCAACACCTCTATTTGTAAAATCAACGATTACATTTTCTTCTCATAGTTTACTAGCAATTATATACCTTCTTTTATAGTCATCAGGGTAGGGGATTCCTAGCATCTGCATTAAGCCACAGTTCCAATTTTGGTGGGCCCCATGTGTTCCAATTCAGATTTGTAAATGCAGAGTGGCACTTTTCCATGCTTAATCACAATTTTGGATCTCTTGGTTTCTTTTTTATTTAAGCTTCACATAATTGTGATTAAGCAGGGAAAAGTGCTGCTCCGTACTAGCAAATCTCACGTGGAGAAATGCAGTTTGGCACTTTGACATGCTTAACCACATTATTTTGGATCTCTTACCCCCCTTTTTTTTTTGTTAAAAACTTCTGTAATTGTGATTAATCGGGGAAATGCACCACTCGGCACTTACAAATCTGATGTGGAGAAATGAAGATAGGCACTTATAAATCTGCAGGAGAAGAACAACAATAGAATGCTCAAATCCACTCCAAAAATTTACCCACAAATCCACGCCCAAAAATATAGATTTGAGACGAAAATATCTAGATTTAGATTTGGGAAGGACATAGTGAAGAGAAGAGAGGAGGAACATGAGATCCTAACCATGTGTGTGTGTGTGTGTCATACAAACAAATTGGCTTGCCTGATCAACTTGTACTTGCCTGGTCAACTTGACCCAGTGACTAACCAAATCTCGGACTGAATCCTGGTTTGCAAACTATGGAGTAAATACATTTCCTATATCTTATGCATATGTAAAGTGATACTTGTGTAATAATACATCTCCAAATATCAGTATTTGCTTGTATCAATGTGACAGCATGTTGTCCCCGGTGTTTGGTACCTCATGGTAAGACAACTCCATATCAACTAGAGAGAGAATGATCCCAGCACACTTTGCAGATGTGCTTTGAAATGCTGGCATCAAATTCATTTGAGGTATTTGTTTACACCTCGCAGAATAGAAAAGACCCGAATTTAATGAGTTGGGCTCACCAGTTGAATGAAGCTTCCTTCGAGAAAGTCCAGCATGTAAATATTTTCATGTCCTTTTTTTCCCTGTCTTCAAGCCTGTGGGGCTTGATACCATGTCTTCCTTCTAGCAGGGCCACACACTAAGCAACTCCCTTGAGCTAGGAGCCCAAGCAAGCAATGTTCAGTGTTAAAGACAATCCAAACGCACGCCAAAGGCATATGTGGGCCACTTGTGCCTCGCGTGGTGCAAGTAGGTATCATCCACAGGAGGACGCTGGTATATGTGACTAAAAATGTGTACATTGGCATCCAATACAGGTGGAAAGAAGTGTCGGTGGTTGAGGACTTTGGGGGGAGTATAGACCCCCCTTTAACACTTTTTCCCCATTTCCTTTAGATGAAGCTTTGATTTATGCAAATAAATCCCCCAAAATTCTTAAATTTTACACAGTTGTGAGATATTCTTCCTGTTTTTCTTGCATCTACTCAAAACATTCTAATGAAAACCACGAATTATTCCAATTAATCCACTCACAACATGCACTCTCCTCCTCACCCCAAAACAACCTAATTGCAATGTCCATTTGCATCACCATTGCTATACCGTCAGATATTCACCTATTCTGCTCTTTCCAAACACCCCATATGATAGCAGAAGGGGACATTTGCCCCAACAAATTGGCTCTTCCCCTACAAGGGTCAACTTGCCAGCCTTTAAGTAGATCAACGATTCTCTTTTGGGGGAACCCAATGCAGCTCGAACTAAAGAAGAAGCCTCAAAATTTCAGAAGCCAACCTACTACGGCTTTGAACAGGGTCAAGTTTGGGGTTGGGTCCTGATTAGGCTGAGTGCCCATACCTGAGCCAATCAGGTTCAGGTCCCACCGGGTATGGTCTTCTTTTTGAGGGACCTAAACCCAAATCCAATACAGGTGGAAAATGGCAATCCTGGCAATCTAGTGCACGGTCTGGAAGGAGCGGAATGATAGATGCTTCAACAACATTCAATCTTCGGCTCAAGGGCGAAAAATTTGCTAATTGAATGGGTTGCTAATGTTTCTTGTCTTAAGGATTTTAATTTTTTGTTTCTAGGTTTCTAGCCTTCTTGTTTCTGCTATCTCAGCAATCCCTCATGTTTTCCCATTTTCGTTTTCTTAATATATTCCAGTTGCTTTAAAATAAATAAATAAAATCCAATCAGGCTCAAGTAACATTAGGTCTTTGGAACTTGGTTACAGATAAGGTGTGGATTGAGTTGTGGTGTGGACTCCCTTACATGTGTGTGGCTTACAAACCTCATTCAGTTGCTAGAATAATTAATAAAATATATTAACCGGACTGGACATAGCCTGACCCAATTTTCCCCACATCCAAGATAGACCCGACTTGTTACTAATTAGACCTGATTTTGACGGGGTCCAAAATGGGGACCAAACCTAACCCAGTTTCCAAATGAGTACAAAAATGGACCTGGACCTAGACCACGACCCATTAAAACCGGGTCAGGTCAATTGAAAACCCATGGATCTGGGGTACCCACTAAGTCATTGATAGCTCTCTACAAACAACATTGGACAAAAAGATGACCGCCTAAATCCTTTACCTCTTTGCACATGAAAGAGATATTTGGAAGGAGGTGATGCAGTGTTTGAGATTATTTAAAATGCGAATCTTGTTGGCAACCACCTCCAACAAAAAGAATGTTCCCATAGCTACGCTGATGCGTGAGCATCTTGGTGTCATTCCAAGGATGCACTGCATCTCCATCCTGGGATGGAGTGACCCACGAGATGGGGCCTGTGAGATGTAAAATGGCCACGAGGTGGGGCCCACTATGTGACTGTGCGAAGCGGGAGTTGCCTGCGTTTTCCTGGGAGGGCCTGCATATATGGAAAAACCAGTCATTCCCTATCAGCTCTGGAGCTTTTGGTGCATGGGTTGGTTGTCCGCTATCAAAATGATATCAAAACGAGAGCCCAGTGTTCGAGTTTCCTCACCGGTGTGGGTGGATGATACAGGGGGCATCTTGGTGTGATTCTAAAGATGCACCGTATCTCCATGTTGGGGTGGGGTGGCCCACGAGGTGGGGTTGATGAGATGGAGAATGGCCAAGAGGTGGGGCCCACTGTGGGACCATGCAGTTCGGGGACCCGTGCGAAGCAAGGGTTGCCCACGGGGAGGTCACTTGGGTTTGCCTAGGAGGACCTACATATAGGGATAAACAGGTCCCTCCCTATCAACTCTGGAGTTTTTGGTGCGCTGGTCAATTGTCTGCTATCAAACGCCTGCAGATCTAACCTTCCAATTGCAGCAGCAACACTGAATCTATGGCTACTAGCTTGGCTAACCCAAGTATCAATGTAGACTTTAAAAGGAACAATGGCCTCATTCCTACACTAGGAATTATATAATTTTTGTTCATTCCCATAAACCACAATTTTTTTTTTTCATTAATATTCCATAAACAACAATTTATCATGAAAAACAAATAATGATCGCAAGGTCCCTACAAAGTAGCCTAAAGAAGGTCTAAGTTTGAATATGCACATAATAATTTTATATTATATTCAATTCTAGAGGCACTATTCTAGTTTCTCGGTATTTTTTATTAGTTTATTTGTATCATGTTAGGCTCTCTCTCTCTCTCTCTCTCTCTCTCTCTCTCTCTCTCTGTGCAGGGGCTGTTGCTGTTGCCCTATCTGAGATTAATTGGAATGCTCCACTTCTTTTCACACCACACATTATTCCAGGTTTGGCATGTAGCAGTGAAGACTCATGGAAATAACATGACTGGACTTAAAGCTGAAAAGCTCCATGGCCGATCTGTGTTCCAACTTTGTGCAGTGAAATTCAAGAAAAGGATTACCACAAAAGAAGGGGAAGTTTCTATGGCAGAGATTCCAGGATTGGGTCTTGAGGATGATGCTTTATAATGGTAAAGCACATAGTTTGGACTGGTTTTACTGCAAGCTGTCAAAAGGAAGAAAGCAAATTTGGGTGGTGGTGCTACCAGAGAAATTGCTAGTGGAGCTCTTATCATGCACTTTTACAAGTGCATGGAACTGTCAGTTACCACTCAAAAGTAGCGGTGAACTTGTGCACCATCCAAGAGTAGAACCACACAACATTTCCGAATGACTTTTACAATGTTAAATGCATACATTGAAAGAATTTCCAACCATGTAGTGTTTAGGACCTGAGACTGAGCACATTAAGTGCACAAAAATCCTGACAATGGCAACAAAATACCCTGACAATGAACCCTTTCTTCCCAGATTGCATAGAGACATGACATGCCACTGACAATCAATAACCATGAATCGGAAGGCAGTAAGTCAGGTCAGCATTAAAAATTTTTGGGTTCAAGCATGGTCCTAAAGTTATGTGATAAAAAGTTACTTTGACAAGATATTGGTAAAAAATAGCAAAAGCAACCATGAGTACATGTTGTAACAAAGATCTGTAGGAAGAATCAACCTTGTTTTGCTGATATATAAAGAAACAATCAGAACCTTGTTGTTAACCTTTTAAGTAATTGGTGAAAAACCCATCAAAAGAGTAATTGAGTGGACACAAAAATTGATGAAACCTTCAGGATATCATATCATACAGCGACGGAATTCTGATACTGAAAACAAAAGGAAACACACCCTCCAACTAAGTAGTCCGATACAACATGATGATATAAAGGAATTTGCAGTGAAAAATGGCTTGCCCAAAGAAAAAGAGGCATTACTAAAACCACACTCAGCTTGAAGTTTGTTTCCATCAAAAATTTGCAAATGTCTGATAAACAAAACAATTCTGCTATAGCCAAATGAGATTCTTAGTCCGAGAACCCAAACTCAGGATCCTAAGAACACAAAGGCTCTAAAAAAAGGAGAATTAAGATGTTCGATAACCAAGATTTCAAACTCATTTATCCGAAAGAGTATCTACAAAGCCCAAAAGATGATGATAAAAAAGCAAGAACACCCAAATTTAGTAACTCAAAAAAATAAAAATAAAAAATAAAAAATTCACAAACACATTGAGTGAACCACAAATTCCAAATCAATAAATCAATTAAAAATTTTGAACCCAGCAATCCAAATACAGCAAATTTACAAATCCAGTCACAAGAATGGATGGGAACCCGGCATCTCAATTACCTGAAATGGTCGTGCCCGAGACCGTGGCACTGCCCTTTCAACCACTCACCGGCATACACAGACCCTGTGTAAAACCTATACACCCCAAATCCATGCCTCAACCCCTGCCTGTACTGCCCGTGGTAGCGGCTTCCCTTCGCCCATGTCTCCACCCCATAACCGTCATACCTGTTGTCGACCCAGTCCCCCTCATACCGTCCGCTCATGTAATAGTAATAGATCCCACTGCCAGAGCGCTTCCCGTGGTGGAATTCTCCCTCGTAGACGTCCCCGTTGCTGTAGACCTCGACACAGGAGCCCGACACACCCCACCATTCGGACTTGAGCCAGGAGCCGATGGACCAGAGGACGGGCGTGGACGGACGGCCGGCGGAAGACGAGGAAGTGGATGAACACGGGAGCTTGAGGGAGAGGAGGCGGAGGATTCGGAAGGCAGTATTGGCAAGAGATGAGGAGGATTTGAAGGAATGGAAGGAGGGAAGGAACGACGGAAAAGAAGCCGGATTGAGGGGGAAGGAGCGACGGAGAAGAAGCCGAATGGAGTGGAGGCGATAGAGGGCGAGGTGGAGGGCAGCGGAGAAAGCAATGGCATATAAGAAGTCAAGAAGGAACGAATGGTGGGGATTGGATAGGAAGAAATAGAAGGAGGGAAGCGAAAGCAGGAGGAGGAGGAGGAGGAGGAGACGGATGCGGAGGCGGAGGAGATGGATGCCGAGGCGGAGGATTCGGAAGGCGGTATTGGCAAGAGATGAGGAGGATTTGGTTGTAAGAGGGGGGGAATTGGAGGAATGGAATGAGGTTAGGGTTTGGGAATGAGAAAGGGAAGAAGACTGGTTCATGATCGGTCTCTTGTGAGGCGTAGAGGAGATGAAGAAGGGGAATCGGAGGAATGGCAAGAGGTTACGGCTTTTAAAGAACAAGAAGCTACGTAAACGGCAAGATAGTGATTCGTACGGTACCGAAACGGATTGGCTACTCCCCGTGACACCAGCCAATGGCAGGTGGTCGGTGTTCTTTGGGCCCCACCATGATGTATGTGTTTCATCCATGCCGTCCATATATTTTTACAGATAATTTTAAAATATGAGACGAAAAATGAGATATATCCCAATCTCAAGTGGACCACATCACTGGAAACAGTGTTGAATGAGCATCAACCATTAAAAACATTTTGGTGGCCATAAAAATTTTGGATCAAGCTGATTTTTGTATTTTCCCTTCATTTGGGCCTATATGAGCAAATCAACAAATTGGATGTCAAATGAACAGTACAATAGGCCTTAGGAGGATTTTAATGGTGGATATCCAATCATTATTGTTTTCATGTGGTGTGGACTACCTGAGATTTATGTCCCTCTAATTTTTGGAATAAAGCCCTAAAATGATCTTAAACAATGGATGAACGGAATGGATGAAACACATACATCATGGAAGGGCCCACAGTGCACCAACCACTAGCCACGGGGCTAGTGGCAGGGGGAGTAGCCAATCCGTTTCCCTTTTTGGCGTGGCAAACGCAGATTAGCTACTGATAGGGAGGTTCGCTACTTTCCTTAATGCCACCAAGTTATGTGGGCCCTATGTATGTTTTGTATCCACACCGTCCATACATTTTGAGAGATCATTTTAGGGCATGTGTAAACACTGAAAATGGGTACTCACGCTGATTTGTATGTTATGTTTTTGGTGGTGGGGGTGATTAGGCTGATTTGTGGATATTGGAGTCGCCACTAGCCGAATAATCTCAGAATCCCGCGGTCGACTAGAACTGCGGAATATGTAAGGTCGGAGACATTCGGAGACTCTTCTAGCTTAGATTGACTCCTGGTCTGCGATTTGAGATTCTGAGTAAGGGACCTCGGTTACAAAGAGGGAAAGGGTTAGGTATCCTCTCTACCCGTACAAATGTACGATATCTACTTAGTGTGGGAAAAAAATCTCAAGGGATGAATGATATGGTCAGATTAGGAATAGGCACACACGTGTATTTCTGATGTGGCAAGATTTAAGATTTCGGCAAGCCACAGAGCATACGTCCAACAGTATGTCTAGAAAGCGGATGAGATAATGCTTATGCAAAGAAGTAAGAAAAATGGACCAGATCACTAGGATTTCTGATATGACAGGATCCGATGTACGGCAAGTCACAGAGCATACGTTCACTAGAGGTCTAGAGAAGCAGTGGGGTTTAGAAGGGAATAGATGTCATGATGAATGTTTGTATGTAAAATGAATGGATCTTTGACTCGATCTTGAGTAGGCTAAGAGATGGACTGCATCATGATCAATCCGGACTAAGCTTGTGGGGTTAGGAAGGTTGGGATGAGGCTAAGGGGGAGCTAAAAAATCTGAACTTGGAGGCTTAGGAGTACCTCCTCACCCTCTCTCTCTCTCTCTCTCTCTCTCTCTCTCTCTCTCTCTCTCTCTCACTCCCTCACTTGGATTTTGGACTCTCTTGGTTGTGTGTGAAATGTGAAGGGGGAGAGGGCTATTTATAGCCTTCCCCACTGGCATTATTGTAATTGGTAGGCAGTTAAGGGGTAAAAGCTAAGGTGGCAAGTGATGATTGGTTGTGGAGAGAGATACGCCACGTGACATACTCTTATTGGCTCTTCGGCTTGGTAAAATGGTAAATAGGATCGGATTGGGGGATAATTTCTGGAGAAAGTTAACTTTCAGATGTTATGCTAGCTGTTGCTGGACAGACACACGCGTTCGGAGAGCAGGGTAATTGGGGTACCGCCAGCGGTAGTCGAACTACAGCCGGCGGTAATCCAACTACCGCCCGGGTTAGGTTTGGTCCGAAACTGGTGTGGCTGGCTCCGCGCGCGATTTTTGAGAGCAGGCGGTAGTCCGATTATCGCTTGGGTACAGTTTCTCTAGAAATTTGGCGAGCGGGTCCTTTTTTGGGTCCTAAGAGCGGAATAAAGTCCATTTTGGTTATTTGACTTGAAATGGCTCAAAATTGGCCTGATTGTGACATAAAAATGGACCGAGAAATGGGTTACTTGTGGGTGAAGGTTTGGGTATACTTTGGCTTGAATGATGGCTTGTGATGGCTCAAGTTTGATTAGGGTTTAGATCAGGGTCTTGGCTAGGGCTGTGGTTAGGCTGGGGTTAAGGTTCAGGCTAGGCTTAGGCTTTGGTTTGGGATGCGATTAAGGTTTGGTTCATGGTGTGATCATGGTTCCCGGATAGTTTTAACCTTCTCGAGATGTAGCCTGGGTGGGGTGTCTACAGATGCCCCTCTTTGACCGAGGTTGTGAGCAACCGAAGGTCAAAGCGAGTGGACACCCCACCCTTCTAGTCAGAAAAAAGGGTAGTGACTCGAATCTGTTGTCTATCATTGTATCATTGTTAGTCGACTGTTTGGAAAAGAGATGACTTACACATATCATGAAGGTTAAGGAAAACATTGTGATTACCTCTTGCGCATTTGTTACAGCTTTACGGATCACTAATCACAACCCTTTCATATCAGATTGTTAATAACATTGGAGGGTAAGTCTGGAAAGTGAGGGCCTCTGCGCATTCGTTGCGGCTTTACGAGGATTCCCGTACTGTTTAGTCTATTGTTTTGTTACTACGTAATCACCCTAGGAGTATTCAGTCTGTTTAATTGTCAAAGTGGTTAGCTGCTCTGCTCGTTTGTGCTGCCTTATGGGGAATTCACTATGCTGACTTGGACTTAATCAAATTTTTTGAACATCTCGGACTAAGTATGTGCAGGTAATTTGTTGTCATGCAATCTGCTGATTCTGATACTTTGGTTGTAATGGATTGTTGTCACTTCGAGTTTGATGGTTCTTTCCAGAGATAGATCCACTCATTTTTACTAGCATTCGTACGACTGTCCGAATATAGAGATCGGGCCAATCTTACATGTATCATGTACGGATTCGATCGTCCTTCGGGGAAATCGGAAGAGATCGAATCTTATTTAGCAGTTTACACTGACCACAACTGGAGAATATGGAAGATTCCTTAGTGTACTGCGCACCGCGTGCATTTTTTTTTTTTTTGAAAACTTTTTGTTTGAAAATTATCCTCTTTGGAGCTAGACTCCCGGGGATTTTTTTTGAAAATATATTTTTTGAAAAATATTCGTTCGATTTCGCGGGTGGGCATTGTCGTTCGGTTTTTATTTGTAGAATAGTCAGATGGCCTCCACTAATAAATTAATGGGGATAATGGTTTGGAATATTTTTAGATTTTGAAAGATCTGTCCGATCTCACGAATGGTCATGATCGTCCAGTTTTTATTGTACGGTTTGGATCGAATAGCCAGATGGCCTCCATTAATAAA
Source organism: Magnolia kwangsiensis (assembly GCA_037074715.1). Taxonomy (NCBI): domain Eukaryota; kingdom Viridiplantae; phylum Streptophyta; class Magnoliopsida; order Magnoliales; family Magnoliaceae; genus Magnolia; species Magnolia kwangsiensis. The sequence continues at coordinate 16,465,625 of CM073576.1, read as the reverse complement.
TTAATGGGACAATTAAGGAACATAAGCCTGATTTGGGCATGTGGGCCTAGGACCATGGGCCTTAAAATCGGGCTTGTGAAATGGGTCTTACTTTGGATATATGGGCCTAGGAAATGGGCTTGAAAACATGGGCCTTGAACTATGAGCCTTTGGACAATGGGCTTGGTGGGCTTTTGACATGTGGGCCTTATGGACTTTGAACTTGTGGGCCTCGTGGGTTTTGAAATGTAGGCCTTTGAGGCTTTGAACTGTGAGCCTTGTGGCTTTTGAAATGTGGACCTTGTGAGCTTTAAAATGTGGGCCTCTAGGGCTTTAAACTTGTGGGCCTTGTGAGCTTTGAAATGTGGGCCTTTTGGAGGCTTCGAACTTGTGAGCCTCATGGGTTTTGACATGCAGGCCTCTGGGGCTTTGACTTTGACTTTGACTTTGTGGATCCCCAACTTATGTTGGCTGATTGTCCTATATATGCATGAATGCTTCTTTTTTTTTTTTGGTTTTTTTTATAAAGAAAGGAAAGCGATGTATAAAAAGACTTTTTTGAAAGGAATGAAAATTTTTGTTTGTGCCAAATTTGTCGGTGATTGCTTGTGTTTGGATTTGGGCTTTGGATGGTGGAATTAGAATATTGAACTTAGCCCACGTCGAATCCAGTATTCTGAGTTGTTTACTAGGGATCTCGGTTCCCTGAGAGTAGCGCATACTAGGATCATGCTTCTTAGATTTGGGTAGAGTCTGCTAATCTAGGACTTATCTTTTTCTTGTGCTTCTTCACTTTGCTCGTTGTCTTGGTTCATTCTGTACCTGCACCTTTTATTTTCTATTTTTTTATTTTCTAGCCATTTTTGCCCGTAGCGCCTTTTCAGGTTTTCACCACGACTGGCTTTCTTGTCATTTTTGCCCATGGCGTGCTTTCAGATTTTCATTATGTCCCAAGTTTTTACTCTTGTCTGCCCCTTGGCAGTTGTGCTCTTTTTACCATTGGTGCCTTTTCAAGTTTTCACCAAGTCCGCTACATGCCCACTGTTTTTACTCGAGATGCCCTTTCGGATTTTCTCCTCGCCCGTTTTGCTTAGGCATGTTACTTTTCTTTTGATTTCTTTTTTTCTTATACAAAGGCAGGAGGCTAGACTCCATTCATTGTCGACCGACTAGTGAGCTGCCTGACTTTGTCTTCAATCACGATAGTAAAGCTGTTGACATTGGATTAAACTATCCTAAGAGGAAATAAGTTGGTGAATTGTGTTCTTACTTATTGGGTTCGACTCTTCTTTTCTTCTTTTATTCTTTTTTTATTCTTTTTTTTTTACTGCGCACTTTATACGTCCATTTTTTTCTTATTCCTTTTTTTAACCCTTTATTTTTTAGAACACTTATTGGAGGGGAGGAATGATGATGGAATGTACCTCATGAGCTAACCTTTTGTCGTTTGACTTTAGCTTTACGATTGTGGTTGTTGGCATAGTCAGGTAGGATTACCCATGATAGATATTCACGTTGTCGGTGTTGATGGGCTCTGGAAGATATTTTTCCCTAATTATGGTGAGACGAATGACACCTCCTGGAAGAACCTCGCGAATGATCAGCGGACTGTTTCAGGATGACCTGGAGTTGCCCCCTGTATCTAGTAGGCGCAATGATAAGATGTGCATTGTTACCATGTTGCTAACCTTTCTTTCAGACTTATTTGTCGTTGATCCTGACAATCGTTGTGTGCTTTACGTCTATAAGATGTAGTTGGTTACATCGAGATTACTTCTCTTTTTTCATTCGTACTGATGATGTAGGATGTTGTTGGTGCCTGCTTTTGTATGCCATGAGAATGCACTCATGACCAATGGATGCCTTTGAGTTTATTCTTTCGATGATGTCCACACCCCATAATGAAAAAGGGTTAAGGTGTTGCCAGGTTATAAAGACTCAAATCATGCACATGGATCCGTTGTACAAGCTTTAGATACTTGAAGTACTTCCTGATATGCTGCAGTAACTTATCTTCATCGTTCATCAGTAGGACTTCATCGTGGACTTCAGACATGATCTTGACAGCTTTGCTTGATAGCCTTGACTTCAGGCTTCATAGCAGATGGTGTATGACTAGCTCTTCGTTCGATTTGGGTAAGGCTTCATAGGAGAACCCAAAGTTAGATAGCCCCGAGTCTCAGGAATTTTGTCATGTTTACTTGTATTCAAGAGGCGAGAATCTCTTGATGCGTACCATTCTAGGGAGCTCAAGGGATCCCAAGTTCACAATTTCAAAATCATTTGTGATAACATTGGCCTTTGTTTCGAGCTTTTGGAGGGAATCTTTTAGCTCGAGAGTCGGATCATCATTTCCCCATCCTGGGCTTCGTCCAAATTCATGAGTTTGAAATCTAACTCTAGATCGAAATCATATAAGTCAACTTCAAACTTGGGTATTGTAACAGACGCATTTGGCAAATTATTGCTTGTAAGTTTTGAAAGATTTTCTATTGTTTTTGTGTTTTGAGAATTTTCTGTTGTTTTTTTGGATTTTGACAAATATATGATTTTTTGGCATTTTGAAAAGTATCTAAATTTTTTTGGCATTTCAAAAATATTTAGTGTTTTTAGCTTTTTGAGAATTTTCTGATTTTTTTTTTGACAAGTATCTGATTTTTTTGGCATTTCGAAAATATCTAATGTTTTTGGATTTTTAAAATTATCTGATGATTTTTTTTTTTTTTTTGGATTTTGACAAGTGTATGAATTTTTTTATGTTTCGAAAATATCCAGTGTTTTTGGCTTTTTGAGAATTTTCTGATTTTTTTTTATTTTATTTTTGAGAAAGACGACGATGTGAACCAGGGATTGCCTGATTCGACTCGGAGAGTGAAACACTATTTGCTTTTATTGTGCCGTCTTGGGGATTGCGAACCAGCTATTGCCCTGCACTCCTTCCCCTCAGGAGGCAGGGCTAGATAGATCAGTATGTGGGCCTTCATTGTCGTGCCCAAATGTCGTGATGAGTTTGGGATTGAGCTCTGAGTTAGTGTTGGATGTCACTTTCCTCAGCTCATCCTCGATGCATTGTGAGTCTTTGCATTCTTCCTGCTCAGGTAGGACCCAGACTGTGGTCCAGTCAATCTGAGAAAATTCTTGCCCTTTGCCCGAGTCATTTTCAAAGAGCCCAGTTGGGCTCATTCCGCTCACTTGATCCTCCATGGTGGATCTCGACCTGCTAACCGAATAGATGATCCCTTCTCTTATGGATTTGATTGATGTGTGGCTGAAGGGATCGTCCTTCTCTTGCAGACTTTTTCCTCCTTTGATACATTTGTGCTTTGCTATCTCACCCATAGGAGACAAATATTCTAGTCCTCTCATGCCTCCATTCCCTTGATATTCGAGCTGATAATAAAAATGTTGGTGCTCGACTGGAGGGAAGACATAATTTGATTCGATGGGACATGCAAGAGGTATGCAATTCACAGTCTCAAACTCAAGACTATTGTATGAGATATCTTCATCGGAGCATTGTATGTCTGTAATTGGGATATCTAGCTCTCAATGGTTGATTGCTTAAATCGGAAAGATTTGTTTGGGATCATCCAGAACAGTCAGCACCTTGTCTCCGAAAATGTATTTGGCCTTTTGGTGAAGAGTTGAAGAGAGAGCCTTGACTTTATGGATCCAAGACCGATTAGGGAGGAGATGAAATGAAGCTGTGATGTCAAAGACTTGAAAAGTGATGGTTGACGCTTTGGGGCTAATCATGATCTCAATGTTAATCTCTTCCTCAACTTGTTTCCTAGAGGCGAGGACCAACCATCCTAGACTCTTCTCTTGAAGGATCGAAGACTGAGTAGAGCTAGGCAAAACCCTTTAAGTAGCATAATGTCCTTCTTGAAAAGTTACTGCATGATTAAAGCTGGGCCTTGATTTTGCTAGGGCATGCGGTATGTTGATCAGGGAAGGAACATTTTCTTGGATCACGAGGGTTGGAGTAGGGGCTGAATAGGCAAGTAGTGCCCCTTGTGAGATAAAGGATGTATGGATTGGATTGATCGGTGGTGGCTCTTGTAGACTTGGGGGCATGAAGATTGGACTAGACAGAGATGGCCCTTGCATATTTGAGAGCGAAGAGATTGGACTGGCAAGGTGTGTCCCTTGTAGACTTGGGGGCATGGAGACTGGACTTACTGGAGATGCCTCTTGCATATTTGAGAGTGAAGAGATTGGACTGGTAAGGTGTGCCCCTTGTAGACTTGGGGGTATTGTTGTTGGGCTGGCGGTGATTGAATGGATGCATTGGACTGGATTGACCGGGGGTGGCTCTCCTTGATTAATATTGTTAGTAAGAGTTCCTGATGAACTGGGGCATACTTGATATGATGGCAGACGATTCTAGAGTGTAATTGGTGGTGACAATAGCAGGAGAGGTAACCACAGTCGTTTGTTTGTCAATCAAATCTTAGATCACATGTTTCAGGGCGAAACAACGGTCTGTTGTGTGGCCTCGGGATTGGTGGTATGCATAGTACTCATTCTCATTATAATTTGGTGGCAGAGGGTTTGGGGGAGCCTAGGCTGTGGCGGTGTAAGTATTTGCCTTTGGACTAGCATGACTAGTACCTTACTGTAAGTTTGGGCTATTAGTGTAAACTGCCTAGGTTACCGGGTCATCCTCATCTGCTGACTATGATTGGGGTACTGAGGAATCTTCATTTGCTGTTGTTGTTGCCATTGTCCTTCTTGAGGAGTGAATTGAGCACCTTGGGTAGAGGCGACGAGATTGTCTTCTTCTATTGGATGGAGATCAGGAACATTTCTGTTACTGTTCTCGTATCCAGTAGACCTTCCTTCCACTATTCGTTGTACTGGGGAGGCCTGATGAGGCCACCAAAAGGAGATTATTTCAGCCCTTATTCCGGCTTTGACTTGTTCCCCGGTACGGATGAGTTGGGTAAAGTTGGCATATGGATATAAGACGAGGTATCCAGATATACTCGGGTTTGCCGAGTGGATGATCATGTACATTTGCTCCTCGTCATCAATGGGTGTTTTCATTCTAGTGGCCATGGCCAACCACCGTCCAACATAAGCTGACAATGACTCATTATTCATCTACCTTAAGATTCGATGGTAGTCTAATGACGTGTACCAATCTAACGCATTGCTTTTCAAGGATTTTTAAAATAAACAGATCAACGCTCCGTTATTACCTGTCAGAGTATTAAGCTCCCCACAGAATGCTCTTAAATGGTCCATAGGACACCCCGTACCATCATACCTTTTGAATTTTGGTACCTCAAAGTTTTGAGGTACTATTGCATCAGGGAAGGGACAAAGATCCCTGAACTTGGTGGATGAGAGATCCACCCCCTGCTTCTTCCTTAACTTCCTTTGCATATCTTACAATTACTCTCGAGGCTCTTTAATTTCAGAGGGACTGGTCGAGAGGGCTTTTGCCCATTGGAATTGATTGGATCTCCTATTAGGAGGAAGATGTGTGGCAGGGTTGCTCACGTTTGTATGTTGGGCTGATTCTGCAGAAAGAGGGAGAACATAATTTATTGGAGGAATGATGGAGAAAATAAAAGGAGTTTGTGGGAGTGAACTGTTTTGTACACTAGGCTGGGTTGCCTATGTATTCGGTGTGGCATTTGGCATTAAGAGAAGTAGTAAATCTTGCATCGTTCGAAGTAGTAGCTCTTTCATGGTTGTATTGACATGTGGGTCTGTTGGAGCTACTGGTAGTAACGCGGGGCGTTGGTGACAGTGTCGATGCTTCAGGAGCTGGTAGAGCTACCGGTTCTTTTTCATGGGTAGCCATAGCTACGTGGGATCGAGTAGTCGTGGCTAGGATTGATGCCAGACAAGTGTAAGCTAAGGATTTTTTTTTGTATAAATGCAGTGATGATGTCCCTTGAGATTAAAGTACCACACACTTTCGAGTCGGGTCTTAGCTAGTACGAGCTAGCAAATTTCCAGCGGAGTCGTCATTCTGTAGACACTGAAAATCGGTGCCCACGCTGATTTGTATGTTATGTTTTTGGTGGTGGGGGTGATTAGGCTGATTTGTGAATGTTGGAGTCGCCACTAGCCGAATAATCTCAGAATCTCGCGGTCGGCTAGAACTGCGGTATATTTAAGGTTGGAGAAATCCGGAGACTCTCCTAGCTTAGATTGACTCCTGGTCTGCGATTTGAGATTCTGGATAAGGGACCTCGGTTACAAAGAGGGAAGGGGTCAGGCACCCTCTCTACCCGTACAAATGTACGGTCTCTAGTTAGTGTTAAAAAAATCTCAAGGGATGAATGATATGGTCGGATTAGGACTAGGCACACACGTGGATTTCTGATGTGGCAAGATCCGAGATTTCGGCAAGCTATAGAGCTACGTCCAACAGTATGTCTAGAAAGTGGATGCGATGATGCTTATGCAAAGAGGTAAGAAAAATGGAACAAATCACTAGGAATTTCTGATGTGACAGGATCCGATATACGGCAAGTCACAAAGCATACATTCACTAAAGGTCTAGAGAAGCAGGGGGGTTGAGAAGGGAATAGATGTCATGATGAATGCTTGTATGTAAAATGAATGGATCTTTGACTCGATCTTGAGTAGGCTAGGAGATAGACTACACCATGATCAATCCGGGCTAAGCTTGTGGGGTTAGGAAGGTTGGGATGAGGCTAAGGGGAGCTAAAAAATATGAACTTGGAGGCTTAGGAGCACCTCCTCACCCTCACTCTCTTTGTCTTTCTCTCTCACTCTCTCTCTCTCTCTCTCTCTCCCTCTCTCCCTCACTTGGATTTTGGACTCTCTTGGTTGTGTGTGAAATGTGAAGGGTGAGAGGGCTATTTATAGCCTTCTCCACTGGCATTGTTGTAATTGGTAGGCAGTTAAGGGGTAAAAGTTAAGGTGGCAAGTGGTGATTGGTTATGGAGAGAGATACGCCATGTGACACGCTCTTATTGGCTCTCGGGCTTGGTAAAATGGTAAATAGGATCGGATTGGGGGATAATTTCTAGAGAAAATTAACTTTCGGACGTTTTGCCAGCTGTTGCTCGACGGACACACGCGTTCGGTGAGCGGTGGTAATCGGGGTACCGCAGGCGGTAATCTAACTACCGCCTGGGCTGGGTTTGGTCCGAAACTGGTGTGGCTGGCTCCGCGCACATTTTTTGAGAGCAGGCGGTATTCCTATTACCGCTCGGGTACAGTTTCTCCCAAAATTTGGCGAGCGGGTCCTTTCTTGGGTCCTGAGAGCGGAACAAAGTCTGTTTTGGATATTTGACTTGAAATGGCTCAAAATTGGCTTGATTGTGACCTAAAAATGGACCGAGAAATGGGTTAATTGTGGCTAAAGGTTTGGGTATTCTTTGGCTTGAATGATGGCTTGTGATGGTTCAAGTTTGATTAGGGTTTAGATCAAGGTCTTGGCTAGGGCTGTGGTTAGGCTGGGGTTAGGGTTCAGGCTAGGCTTAGGGTTTGGTTTGGGCTGCGATTAAGGTTTGGTTCAAGGTATGATCATGGTTACCGGATAGTCTTAGCCTTCTCGAGATGTAACCTGGGTGGGGTGTCTACAGCATGTCACAAAGAATGAGGTAGATCCAAGGCTGGAGTGGACCCCACCACATAAAACAGTGGAGAGAGTGACGCCCACTGTTTAAACCTTTCGAAGGTCCGCCATGATGTTTATTTGAGTTCCAACCTGTTCATGTGTTATAGAAGACATGAAAGAAGGGAAAACACAATATCAGCTTGATCGAAAACTTGTGTCCCTTAGAATTTTTCAATGGTGGAAGTAACTCTCCCCATTTTTTTTGTGGTGGGGTCCACTCAAGCTTTAGATATGACTCATTCTTTGGATTATGCCTTAATATGATCTCTCCAAATGAATGGAAGGTATGGATACAAAACATACATCATGGTGGGCCTACAGAAGTTGGTGATGTCACTTCAATCGCGAGTCTCGTTACTCAACCCGCCAGTATCTATTCTGCACCCTTGCATGGCAAGGCCAACTCATGGGCTAGATTGTAGCACTTAGGGCCGTTTTGTTAACTCTTAAAATTAACACTTAACACGGAATTGTAAAAATGGCTAGTATTAAGAGTTGTTTGTTAACAACTCTTAATTTTTTCCACGAGATATTTTGCAGAATTTTTTCCACGATGGGAGTTTGGCTTAACGTTGAACGCTGAATGTGCTCCATAAATTTTTCTATTAAAAGAAAATTTTGATTCCAAAATTACCCTTATTACTTCGGATATTTTTTTCTCTTAGAAAATTATCTTTTAACATGTGAAATTTATTTATGCCTTACCGTAATTTATGTTTTTGATCCACACCATCCGTCAACTTTTTCAGATCATTCTTGAGCATGCGCCCAAAAATAAGGTATATGTAAAACTCAAGTGGGCCACACCATAAAAACCAATGGAAATTGAATAAAACTCAAGTCCACCGTTTAAAACCTTTTGGGGCCATAAAAGTTTTGGATCAAGATGATCTTTGTTTTTTATCTTCATCTGGCATATATGACCTAATCAACAGATTGGATGTCAAATAAACAGTACTGTCGGCATTAGGAGAATTTTAATGGTGGATATCCAATCATCATTGTTTTCTTGTGGTGTGGTCCACTTGAGATTTATATCCCTATCATTTTTTATTTTTTTGTGAAGCCTTAAAATGATCATTAAAAATGGATGAACATAATGGATGAAAAAATACATCATAATGGGGCCCACAGAGCACCGACCACAAGCCACGGGGTTGATGGCAGGGGAGTAGATGAGTGTCGTGAGAAGACGACGCGTACGCTACTCGAGCTCTGAGTTGTGCGAACCGTTCAAAGGAGATCAAAGTTACATGGGCCCACAATGATGTATTTATTATATCCACACCGTTCATCCATTTTTTGAGATCAATTTACAGCAGTAGCCAAAAAATGAATCATATCCAAAGCTCAAATGGACCGCACCAAAGATAGCAGCGAGATAGTGATTTTCACCGTTAAAAAATTCACAGGGCCCACCATAATGTTTATTTTTCATCCAATCTGTTCATAAGGTCACAAATACCTGGATGAAGAGGAAAAACAAATTTCATATTGCTACGAAACTTCTATGACCCCAAAAAGGATTTCAATGGTAGGCATTCAATCCCCCACTTCTTTTAGCAGTGTGGTACAATTGATCTCTAGATCTATCCTATTTTTCTGCTCAAACCTTAAGACGAGCACAAAAAATGGATGGAAGGTTTGGATATAACACATACTTTATTACGTGACCGACCTAGGTGTGTGGCACACTAGCCAATCCGCTTCCATCCAAATCGGACGTGGATTTCCCAAAATGGATTGGCTACTCCCCCTGACACCAGGTGGTCGGTGCTCCGTGGGCCCCACCATGATGTATGTGTTTCATCCATTCCGTTCATCTATTTTTAAATATCATTTTTGGATTTGATTAAAAAATGAGAGGTATATAAATCTCAGGTGGAGCACACCACATGAAAAAAATAGCAATTGGATATCCACCATTAAAATCCTCATAAGGCCCATTGTACTGTTTATTTCACATCCAATCTATTGATTAGGTCATATATGCCCCAATGAAGGGAAAAAACAAAAATCAGCTTAATCCAAAACTTTTATGGCCCCTAAAATATTTTTAATGGTCGACGCTCATTCAACACCGTCTCCTGTAATATGGTCTAATTGAGATTGGGATATACCTCATTTTTGGTCTCATATTGTAAAATGATCTGTAAAAATAGATGGACGGAATGGATGAAATACATACATCATCATGAGCCCAGCAGAGCATCGACCACAAGCCATTGGTAGGTGTCAGGGAGTAGCCAATCTGTTTCCCGGATTTCCTGCGAAGTTCACGGATCAGCTATTGACAGGTTGATTAGCAAGAATGGCTAGTGATGTGACGTCACCAAGTTATGTTATGTGGGACCAACCATGATGTATGTGTTGTATCCACACCGTCCATCCATTTGGTGATATAAATTTAAGATATGAGCTAAATAATGAGTCAGATCCAAAGCTCGAGTGGACCCCACAACAGAAAACAGTGGAGAGAGTGCCATCCACCCTTAAAAATTTCTAAAGGCCACAAAAAGTTTTAAATCAAGCTGAAATTTATTTGTTACCTTCTTTCATGTCTGTCTTAACTTATGAACACATTAGATCTCAAATAAACATCATAGTAGACCTTAGGAAGGTTTCAACGGTGGGCATCACTCTTCCCACTGTTTTATGTGGTGGGTTCCACTCCAGATTTGAATCTGACTCATTCTGTCTCATGCCTTAAAATGATATCTCCAATTGAATGGATGGTGTGGATACAACACATATATCTGGTGGGTCCCACGTGGTGATGTCACTTCAGTGGACAGTCTCCTACTCAACTTGTAAATATCTAATCCGCCTCCTCCTGTGAAAGACTCCCACAGGAACTTCCTGCGAAAGATTTTGTGTGGGCCTACTGCAATGTTTGTGAGAAAATCAGTCCATCCATCCATTTTTGGAGCTTATTTTAAGGCATGCAATAAAAAATATTCAAAACTTAAATGGGCCATACAATAGGAAGTAATGGAGATTTTGTGACCACCGTTGAAACATTTATATGGCCACAAAAGTTTTTTATCGATTTAAGTTCATGATGTTTTCACTTCATCTCGTCTAGGAAGGTTCTAACGGTAGGCATTCCTTTCTCATTGTTTCATCTTGTATGGCCTACTTGAGTTTTGGATACTCCTCATTCTGGTTGAATGTCCTAAAATAAGTTTTGGATACACCTAGTAAGGAATTTATCTCTCTTTTTTTTATAATGAATAATGATATTTCAATTTCCTCTTAATTAATATAGTTTATTTGAATTAAATAGAATAATTTTATTTTTATTTAATAAAAAATAATTTATTTATAACGTAAAACATTTCCAAACAATAGACCGGGGCAAATGCGTCAAATTAACATATTTCAGACATTTCAGATGTTTGTTAACAAACATATTGTCTCAAATTCGATACTTAATTTTTAAACTTCCGCCATAATTACCAAACAAGTTTTTTGACTTCAGATTTTAGATTCAGCCTTTAGATTTCATATTCAGGCATCAGATTTCAGATTCTGGCTTTAGACTTTAGATTTAACACATGGGGCCTTACTCGGCTAGGTCCATGAAATTTGGACACACTTCGTGGACCCGGATCGAATTAGGTCAGTGTATTCGGGATGGACACAGACTGCGTCCTACCCCTGCCCAGAAGGTAATTCGTATGGGCAAGGCTTTGTGGGACCCACCATGATGTCAGTGTTTTATCCATGCTGTTCAACCCTTTTCTTAGATCATTTTAAAATATGAGCCAAAAAAATGAGACAGGACCAAGGCTTAAGTAAACCATAAAGTAGGGATTGAACATCCACCATTAAAAACTTCTTAGAAGCTGTAGAAGTTTTGGATTAAGCTGATATTCGTGTTTTCACTTCATCCACATTCACATGACCTTATGAATAGGTTGGATAGTAAAAAAACATCACGCTGACCCTTAAAAAGGTTTCAACGGTGTGTGTCATTATCAGTGCAGCTTCCTTTGGTGTGGTCCACTGAAGTGTGGACCTGCCTCATTTTTATGATCAAACCTTAAAACGATCCAAGAAAATCAATGAGCGGAGTAGATAAAACACTTACATTATGGTGGGCCCCACGTAGTCCTTCCCCGGTAAATTACTGTCTGGGCCGGGGTAGGACGTAATCCGTGTCCGAGACATTCGAGATGCGGATTAGCCACTGACAAGTTGAGCAGCTAGACTCGCTACTAAAGTGAAGTCACGAGGTTCTATGGCCACCAACATGATATATGTTTTGTATCCACACCATTCATACACTTGAAGAGATCATTTTAGGTAGGAACCAAAAGGTGATGCAGATCTAAGGCTGGAGTAGACCCCACCACAGAAAACAGTGGAGAGAGTGACACCCACCGTTGAAACCTTCCAGAGGTCCACTATGATGTTTATTTGAGATCCAACCTTTTCATGTATTAATGCAGACATGAAAGACAAGAAAACACAAATATCAGCTTGATCGGAAACTTTTGTGGCTCTTAGAACTTTTTAATGGTGAGCATTACTCTCCCTATTGTTTTCAGTGATGGGGTCCACTCGAGCTTTGGATCTAACTCATTCTTTGGATTATGCACTAATATGATCTCTCCAAATGGATGGATAGTGTGGATACAAAACATACATCATTGTCGGGCCCACATAACTTGGTGACGTCACTTTTTTTCCAAATGAATTGTCTATATATATATATATTGCAAAATGGCAGAAGATTTATAGAGCTTCTGGGTAGGCACCAAAAAATGGCCAATGCCTACCTGTCGTGTAGGTAGATGGAGCTAAGTCTCCCTCAAATAACCTAAGCCCACCTTATCCAAGAGCAGCAGGCCCTTAGCAATACGGGGGAGATCAGATTGGGGCTGAAAAAAAATGCTAGCTTAAGAGGCGCTACCTCTCCTAGCCAAGTTGTCTACCACCGCATTCGCCTCCCTTGGAGTGTGAACCAGTGAAAACACTAAGAAATCCCTTAGAGATCTTATTCTAGCACACTAGTAGTATAGAGACTAGGCTGGCGATGAGATTTTAGAAAAAATCTCAACACAGGATTTGAAGTTGTTGGCCACCTCGACCCTAGCAAATCCTAACTTTGCACATATAACGAGGCCCTCCCAGATGGCACGCAACTCAGCACAAGTGTTGGACCCTGAGCCATAGCCAGAGGAAACTTGGTGACGTCACTTGAGTAGCGAGTCTCGCTGCTCAACCAGTGGCTAATCCACATTTCTGGATCCAACTACTTGACTGTGGGGCCATCATGATTTATGTACCTTATATCCATGCCATATTTCATGTTGACCACACCACAGGAAACCGTGGTGATTAATACCCACCGTTAAAAACTTTTTGTGGGCTAAGGTCATAAAGGTCTGGATGAATGGACCACACAAATATCAAAATCATCCCAAACTTTTTGCAGCTCACAAGAAGTTTTGAATGGCCAATTTGTAACATCCCATTTTTTTTTTGGAAACCAACCCCACCGTCCGCTTACGTGTGGTCCACTTGAGTTTTGGATCAGCCTCATTTTTGACCGTATATCCTCTTATCAACAGGCCAAGATGACGAATGGAGTAGATTTATATCATCGTTAGTAGGACTCACTAGATCTAAAAAAAAAATTTAAAAAGAAAAAAAGGAATAAATTATATTCCGCAGGCCACCGCCGACTAACCCTCTTTCTCCATTCTTCATTCCTTTTTGTACGGTAATGGGCATCGAATCCTCCCACTAAACGAAACTTCCACATTCCCCACTCTTCCATCTCATTAGTTACCTCCATTAAAAATAAAGGAAATAAATAAACAAAGAATCAAGTAATCCAAAAAAAAAATAGAGAGAGAGAGAGAGAGAGAGAGAGAGAGAGAGAGAGAGAGAGAGAGAGAGAGAGAGAGAGAGAGAGAGAGAGAGCCCTGTAGATCAAGAGAGAGAGATTGGAGCAGGGCCGGATCATCAGATTTTTAAGGTAGGTGATCTTAACTTGAAATTTTATATTTTCAATTAATTGTTACATTATGAACATTGCTTTCAGTTAATTATTATGTGGGTGATCCAATCCCAGATATAATTTATTTTTTAAATACTTGTTTATTTATAATTATTTAAAAGAAAAAATCTTTTATTTACCTATGATATTTTCAAGAAATTCATATTTATTTGATAAATATATTTTGTTGACAGGCATATGAAAATATAATAATTATGTTAATCTATTTGGAATAAATGAAATGCTGAATTATATATTTTAATATATAAGTTTGTGAAGGAATGAATTTATTTAAATTAGTAAATTTGAATTAGTTTCAAAATATTTTTAATTAATGATTTTGTTAATTATTAAATTTAATTGTGTAATTAATCCGAATTAATTTAAAAAATCAAGTTAAAAAGTAAACCAAAATTTAAATTTCAATAATTTATAATACTTAGAATTAATTATATAAAAGTAAATTAATTAAAATTTGAATGTGTAAAAATAATAATATCCAAAGTCCAAATTAATAACTTCCTTTAACTTATTAAATTTAGATTTTTTTAAATGAATAAAATTATGAATTTAAAATATTTGATCTAAAATAATTAGATTAATTTTTTAAATTAATTTAAGATAGATTAACTTAAATTATTAAATAATAATTTAATTACATTGCTAATGTTATAAATTATGGAATCAATGTATTATTTTGTTTTGTAAAGATTAAAATCTAGATTTTAATTTAAATTTTAAATAAATTTAAGTTTAATAAAATTTTTAAAATTTTGCTATTCAAGCTAAATTGATTATATTTTTATATTTTAGAATTTAGTGATTAATATGTATTTAAACTTTATTAGATTGAAATTTTAATAAAGCATAATATTAAATTTAAAACTTGTAAATCTTCTCCTTGTAGTTCAAAAATTTCGTTTAAATTAAATTAAAATAAATTTATCGATTAAACCTAAATATACATTCTCGATGAATTATTAAAGAGAAATTAAAAATTAGTTATAAAATAATCAAGTCATTTCAATATATATAATTAAATTAAATCAAAATCAGAACTATATATATATATATATATATATATATATATATATATATATATATATATATATATATATATATATATATATATATATGTTAAGTTTATGTGATAATTAAAATAAAATTTAAATTTTAAAATTTAGTGAATAAAAATAATAAATATTTTTATGCTAATACTTAATATTATTTAAGTAAAAAAAAAGAGTTTTTATTTTAATTAAAGTTAGAATTTAAAAAAAATTTCTTATATGTTATTTCTTAGTAATTTCTAAATTAAATAATAGTAAAATATTATTTTATTTAAATATTTAATTATTAAAGTTTCAACAAATTATATCTAGAATTATTAATTAAAAATAAAAATTTATATTGTTAATATTTTTGATTTCGAAACAATTATTCATCTTACATGCATGTTTAGCATTTATTGAGCATCGATTTTAATATGTTAGATGTAACGTAAGTGTCACGCCCTAAACTCGAAAACCGGTCTCACAAAATTTCTGATCACCGAATCCGACGCTGACAGCCTCTATAGTACCTCATTATTGGCTTCCGAATCCCATACGCCACGGAGAAATCACACATTGCAATGGACCTAAATACATTTAAATGGGCCTTAAGTACATCAAATGGGCCGTATCACATGGGCCTTATATTCATCAAGTGGGCCGCATCAATGGGCCGTACCAGTGGGCCTTTTGTACATTGTAATGGGCCATAACCCATGAACCTTGAACACATCACAGTGGGCCACATCACATGGGCCATATGTTCATCAAAAGGGCTAAGCCAATGGGCCCCATGTATATCAAATGGGTCACATCCAAATATAAGTGGTGATTATGATTTCCACCATTAAAATTCCCACGGCCCGCCATAACATTTATTTCCCATCCAATCTGATCATAAGGTCCCATAGGATTTTAATGGTAGCCGTTCAATCCTCACCATGCAGTGTGGTCCACATGATAAATAAGTCTGTCTTATTTTTTAGTCTCAAGCCTTAAAATTTTATTTCGATAATGTTTGGACGGTTTAGATGCAACACATGCATCATGGTGGGTCCCATAGGAATGGACAGCATAGATAAGGCACATGCCTCATGATGGTGGCCACACTGATGGAAAGTGTGGAAACATACATCAGTGGGTCACACGTGGGGCCCACCATAATGTTTATTTTTCCACCCAATCTATTGAAAAGGTCATGCATACCTGGGCCCACCAAAATGTTTATTTTCCACGCAACCTGTGGATAAGGTCACACGGACCTGGGCCCACCATAATGTTTATTTTCCACCAAACCTGTGGATAAGGTCACACGGACTTGGGTTGAGGAGGAAAAATAAATTTCATATTGATCCAACACTTTTGACCCCAAAAAGGGTTTTAATGGCAGACATTAAATCCTTGCTGTTTCTAGCCATGTGGGCCACCTGAGTTTATATCCGGCTAATTTTTGGGAGGGGGGCCCACTGCCCTAAGGAGCCCACCTAATGTACGGTGTTGATGGCAACACCCATCATGGTGGGGTCCACGGCTGGGACCCGTGGTCCCAGCCTAGTCCGTCCTTCCGTCAGCATGCAGGCGCTGCTTGCGTGCGTTCTGGCAGTAGCAGTGTTAGCTGCTCTGCTGCAGCATTTTTTTTTTGAAATTCCGTGATTTTTCACGTATAGGGCCCGCATCCTAAAAAATTCAACTTGGCCACTAGATTCTACGGCCCCTGATCAACCAAATGAGACCAATATGCGATGTATTTTTGACGAATAGAAGAATCAATGTGGGTTTTAACGGTAAGACCACTATTTCCTATAGTATGGCCCGCCCGAGAATCGTATAGGTCTTAAATTTTGGCTCAACGCCTAAAATGATCTAAGGAAAAGGATGGATGGCTTAGATTTGATTTATACATCAAGATGGGACCTACTTGAATGGCCTACCCAAAAAGCTTAAAAATCTAAGTTTTTTTTTGTTGGTACGCCCTTACTGAAGCATGTCCAGCGTCCCAGGTTTGGACGCTGGACAGACGGTTTGTGCCACATATTTACTGTGGGTCCCACCGTTCTGGAAAATGGACGGTGATGGATATACATGAATATATCGAGGTGGGTCCACGTGGTGGCGCACCAAGGTTTGGATCAACTGATGTTTATATTTTTTCCTTCATCCAAGTTTGGACAGCAAGGTGGGCTCCATATATATATATATATATATATATATATATATATATATATATATATATATATATATATATATATATATATATATATATATGAGGAGTTACTGATCATTGCATACGCCTTCGGGCATATTGTTTATAGGCTCCCTGATAGACGGAACTGCCCTACATGAGCGCGTAGTACGCGTAGGATTGTTGCATGTCTGGCAAAGTGATTCATGCAGTTGCATTTTTGTGATTATGATTATTGTATGCCTTTGCGACATCAGGGCCATAGCCTCCACAGACACATTGTGGATGGCTGAATTGGATACCGGAAATACTGTTTCTAGCATCGGGACGCAATAGATGTCCCTGGGTGAAAATTCCTAAACCTAATGGTACCAGAGGATGACTCTAACGTTGAGACCAAGTGGATATATGAGCACATGAGGGCTGAATACCAGGAGGCTGCATCTCCCACTGTGTTATGGTCAGTTGAAAAGGGGTGTGGCCTTACTCGCCCGAGGGTAGAGGGCAATACTAGGCTGAGTTTGACCAGCTCGTGAATGGGTCCGTTATCGACATGCTGGATAGGTGTTGACAGACTATTAGCCAGGCGGATAGTGAGGTTTCTTACGCTCACTTGGACTATGCGGCTGGGAGAGCGGCAGTACCATTTGGAGTGTACCAAATCCCGGTGATTATCCAGAATGAGAACTGTATTGATATGAGGATTTGGATGAGGATTAGCATGCTTGAGTTGCATCTCGCATCGCATGGTCTTGACATGGCCGATAACATTCATATCTTATATTGTATAGCCTTGGTATGGCTGATTGCATTCATGTACTCATCAGCATGTTTTCGTATTATTCTGACCTTCATTCTGAGCACGCTTATATTACGCACACACTTACACCGACCTCTAAGCTTTCTATAAGCTTATGCACGATTGATGCGTGCAGGTGACACCAGGATGCAGCTGTAGCATAGTAGCAACAGGAGCGTACAGTCAAGTTTTTAGAAGTTTCCGTTATTAGCACTATCTTGTATTTCCCTTCATATGCATTGTACTCAAAGTTTTTTATTATAGTGGATTTTGTGATGGTGTTCTCGTGATTTTTGTTCGTGGGTTATGCTTTTGATTATGCTTGTACAGAATCAAAATCATGTTCAAATCCTCCTTGTAGGATCCCAGGATCAGAACCTTGTGTATGGGAGTTAGAGCCGAAAATGAGGTACTATGGAGGCTGTCAGCGCCTGATTCGGGATCAGAAATTTTATGAGCTCGGTTTCCTAGTTTGGGGCATGAAAGAAAGCAAGTAGGACAATTGTGTCCCTTGGATGAAAGACCTTAAATTTAACAAGTAGGGCAATCGTGTTCCTTTGATGAGAGACCCTAAAGCCAGCAAGTAGGACAATTGTGTCCATTCGGTGAAAAACCTTAAAACCCACTAAATCCTTTGGAGTCTCCTTTATGTACGGCGTATGTGTACGAATGTGTGCGCGAACATACGTTAGAGGTACAACTGGAGCAGTAGTCTGACCAGCTAATGTATAAATGGGTCCATCACCATGAGGTACCAGTGCGTGGGCGTTAATGCAACGTGATCATCCACTTGGGTATGGTGTTGTAAGATATGGTATATATTGTTTATGAGAATTCATGGAAAGTATCACATGCATCACAATTTTACAATTTTACTGCTTAAATTCATGCTATTTTATAATTTGTATTCTATTTTCCTCTATTGTTTATAAAAATTTGATATAGTCTGAACATGTTAAATTTTAAGTAAGAAATGACCTTACTGGGCTGTTATGCTCACCCTACTATATAAATGTACAGGTGTAGAGCTGGAATACTATGAGCAAGCAGGCCTATACTATTAGTTTATTTTTTAGAATTTAGTTTAGTTTAAGTTTAATTCAGTTATTTTTGTTATTTAGGTTTAGTTTATATTTCAAATTTAGATGTAGAAAAAGAAAAACTATTAAGAGAGTTGTATTTAATAAACATTTCAGCAGTATATTTCATTTTAGATGACGTCGATTATCTATCAAATTTGATTGAATTATGTGGATTGTAATAAACATTAATATATTTAAACTCACAAACTTGGTATTCGGGTTATGAAGACCCGATTTGGGTACCCGAATGTTGGGGCGTGACACAATCACCATTGATGAGCTATAAAAATGGATGGACGGCATGGATTTAGGACAAATATATAAAGGTGGCCCCACAGGTATCCACCGAAGCCGCGACCATGAAATTCTCATGTGGACTTTTTGGCAAGATCTCGGGGAAGGCTATTTTAGTAAGTCACGTTACTCGACTTACGCAACGCTACGCAGAGATGAATGGTCTTACTGGGCTTACTGTGATGTATGTATTTTATCCACGCCGTCCATTCATTTTGAAAGATAATTTTAAGGAAGGAGCCCAAAAATGAGGCATATCAAAGGCTTATGTGGACCACACCATAAAAAGTAGTGAAATTGAAAACTTATCATTGAAAACTTTTTGGGGCATAAATTTTTTTAATGTAACTCATTTTTTAGCCCATGACATTAAAATAAATTCTAAATCTAATAGACGGATTAGATTCGACACATAAATCATGATAGGACCACAACCCTTATAACATGACAACATCAACTCTTATTACATTACAACCACAAACTGCATATGTCACGTAACTACCTCGACCCATATAACATGATAATCATGACCCATATAACATTAGAACCACGACCCATGACAACCACGACCTATATCAACCACAACTCACATAACATGACAACCACCACCCATCACAACCACAACCCATATAACATGACAACCACGACCCGTATGGGCCCACATTGATGCATGTGTGTAATCCACGATGGCCATCCTTTTTGTCATGTCATTTTAGGGCTAGAGCCCAAATATCGGCCTAATTAAGAGCTCGTGTGGGCCACATAATAGAAAATAATGGTGACAGTGACACCCACTATTGAAACTTTCTAGGCTCATTGTGATGTTTGTTAGAAGTGTACACTGCCAAGTTAGAACTTTTTAGGCCCACGTGAGCTGACTAACAAGGTGAATGGAACAGATCACCCTATTATGGGCCTTAGGCTATGGTACCAATGGCTAGGCTTTCATTTGATAGTAAAGGAAGTGAACATGTGACAACGACCACACCCATATAACATGACAACCATGACCCATATTGTTGGTTTTTGGATGGATTTTCTGATTTTTACGGGGCAGAAGTTTAAAACATGTCCCTGAAACATCCTTGCTATGTGTTGCAGCATGTTTTATGTATAAATTTACTTTGTTCAATAAGAATTCTGTAAGGTGGGTATTATTAATCAACGATCTGAATTATACTAAGGGTTGGATAGTGTGATCAGGAGTACCAATAGACTCCACTAAGTTGTGATGCATTTAAAATCGTATAGGGGTGGTATTCAAGAACCGTGATACACAGATAATGTTCTAATAAGAATGAGATTACCAAATTCGTGTAAGGTGTAGTATGCTAGAACACTATTTGTGTTGTATCACAGTTCTAGCATACCACCTCCTACACGATTTCAAATGATAACAACCTAGTGGAGTTCGTACTTCCGATCACACTATCCAACCCTTAGTATAATTTAGACTGTTGATCAACAAGGCCCATCCTATAGAATTCTTATATGTTCATTAGGTGATAATCATCATTTGAATGATACATGTAAAAGATCAACTGATAAAGGCTTCAAGGGGTCAAACCAATGGAAGCAATATAAAATGCTCTTATAAAGTCTAACTTCATACTATGTGGTCCACCTATATTTGAATTAAGCTAGTTAATTTCGTATTTTCATTTCATCTTGGTGAGTTACACTTGGTTGGTAGATCCAATGAAATACATATATCATAGTGGTCCCATGCATAAACCCATCCTTACTGTTCCCTTGTTCAAACGGAATATAAAAAGTTTTATGTGTACTAACTAACTAAATAAGCCATAGCATATTGAGTAAACTCTGTGGAGCTTACTATTCTGTTTATCCTCGATGCAGTTTGTGTGACCTTAGGAAGGGGTTGAATGACAAATAAACATTACTATCGGCCCCAATATTAATATTTCAACAGTGAACATCATTGTCTTCATTGTTTCCTACAGTGTGTTCCATTTGAGATTTGGATACCCTTTAATTAAGGACTTATACTTTAAAATGAGTTGATAAAAAGAATGGACATCATGGATAAGTTAAATAGTTATACCAGCCTTATAATGTTTACTTGCTATAGTGTTTTGAGTTATTCAGCATTTCTGTTTTTCACATATATACCATGGTGGCCCCCCCAAGCACAAGAAAATTACACTTTCCCCTGATCGAAACAAGGCTTAAATAGAAATAGCTATTGTGAGTACATTGTCAAGTAAGAAAAAAAACCTTTTAAAGAATTTTTTTTGGCCATTTTTTTTTCTTAAAAAATATAAATAAAATTCTTGAATCGTACAACAATAGACGGCCTAGATTACAAGTTTGATAAATACCTAAATTTATGGACTTATTCCATTGTAGTTTTCACTTTGCTTACCAAGTTAGAGAAATCCGTGGTCCATGATAGAGTATTATCAAGAAAAGGTAGGCTTAAGAATTGTACTACGTGAAAAATGAAAAAAAATAACAGATTTAGAGACGGTTCTGGACCGTCTCTAAAATTGCTTGGTTTAAGGACGCTTTAGAGACGACTCCTGACTGTCCCTAATATTGTCTTTAAATGTTCTATCTGCAAATAATTTAAGACGGTCTTTGACCGTCTTATATACCTCATCTGAGATGGTCAAAGACTGTCCGCATTAGAGACGGTCTTCGACCGTCTTATATGCGGTCATCTGAGACGGTCATTGGCCGTCCATATTAGAGACGGTCATTAGCCGTCTTTTACTTGTAATCTGAGACTGTCAAAGACCGTCTCTATTAGAAACAGTCCTTAGCCGTCTTATTGCCCTGTCAAAAACTGTCTTTATTAGAGACTATCAAAGACCGTCTCTATTAGAGACTGTCATAGACCGTCTTTATTAGAGACTGTTACTGACCGTCTCTATTAGAGACGATCCTTAGCTGTCTTATTGCCCTGTCAAAAATCGTCTCTATTAGAGACTGTCAAAAATTGTCTTTATTAGAGACTGTCAATGACCGTCTCCATTAGAAACTGTTACTGACCGTCTTTATTAGAGACGGTCCTTAGCCGTCTTCTAGGACCGTGGAAGACCGTCTATATTAGAGACGGTCCTTAACCGTCTCTAATGCTCAGGTACGACCTCCAATAGATTATAGTTAAGGAGCTTCGAAAAAATAATTAACAATGTTTTTTTTAAAAAAAAACTGTGATTTTATAAAAATTTACATTTTGAAAAAAAAATTAAGAACTTTGAATAATGTTGATAACTTTGAAAAAAAAAAAATTCAATAAAAAAAATGATATTTTGAAAAAAAAATATAAAAAATTAAATAAAATTGTGAAAAAATTGACAAATTGTATATATATATATATATATATATATATATATATATATATATATATAAAGAAAACTAGATTTTATATTTTGACAAAAAAAATTAAAAAGTTATATAACAAAAGTGAGATTTAAAAAATGATATTTTGAAAAAGAAAATTTAAAAAATTAAACAAAATTATGAAGAAATTGACAAATTGTAAATATATATATATATATATATATATATATATATATTTAAAAAAAACTAGATTTTGTATTTTGACAAGAAAACTTAAAAAGTTATATAACAAAAGTGAGATTTTAAAAAAAAAATGATAAGAGATCTAGAAAATTTTAAAAATTAAACAAAATTGTGAAAAAATTGACAGATTGTAAAAAAATATATTTTTAAAAAAAGAAAATTAGATTTTATATTTTGACAAGAAAACTTAAAAAGTTATATAACAAAAGTGAGATTTTTTTAAAAATGATATTTTGAAAAAGAAAATTTAAAAAATTAAACAAAATTGTGAAAAAATTGACAAATTGTAAAAATATATATATTTTTAAAAAAGAACACTAAATTTTGTATTTTGACAAGAAAAATTGAAAAGTTAGATAACAAAAGTGAGATTTTGATGATGTATTGTATATCCTTGTCGCCCCCTATGTTTCTCCAACTCATTTCTAGGCCGGGTAATAATGTAAAAATGTTTTAATTTTTAAAAATTTATGTCTGTAAAAATGTATATATATATATATATATATATATATATATATATATATATATATATGTAATTTTTATATCATATGAATGGAATTTTTTTTATATATATAATTAAAAGGTAATATTTAAATGATTCGTAATATCACACGAAAAACAATATTGAAAAGTTTAGAAATTTTAACTATGTTTAAAAAAAAATTTGAGAGTAAAATAATGCTTTTGAGGAAAAAAATCGGCATTTTGAAATTTTTGAGAAAAAATTAAAATATGAGAAATTTTTTGAGATTTTGAAAATAAAAATTCAAAATTTGTATTTTAAATATTTTTGAAATATTTTATAATAAAAATGATATTTAGTTAAAAGAGTAAAAAAAATATACATTTTGAATAAAAAATGTTAAATTTATTTGTGAAAATTAAAATTACTAAATTAATAGGCACATCCACTAATTGAACCTTTAATCATTTTTGGACAATCTAATCAGTTCAAATTGAAGAGTAAATAACTTCAGATGTTTAAATCAAATTTCAATGAAGTTGTTGATCAATCTTGTATGCCCAATATCTTTCTCATATGTAGCCTGATTGAGGCGAGTAACTAGTCAAATCGAGAGTAATATTGATTAGTAAAATACAGTGAATGGACCAAACATGTAAAATGGGCAAAATATTTTGGTTAAAATTGTGACCCAACTTACTGACCTTGTGAGAACCTAAGAATTAATGTTAGTAAGTTTTGTGAGTCCCATCATGATGTGTGTCAAACATCAACACCGTGGATTTGATGTGTCCCATTTAGGTTATGAGATATCTCAAAAATCATCGGTAAACGAAATTCAAGTGGGTCATACCATTTAAAACTGTGTGAAGACATCCTAAAAAATATAAAAGCACTTGGTGGGGCCCACATGAGTTTTGGATGCGGTTGAAACTTGGTCTGACTCCTCATCCAAGTGGGACACACATAATGAGTGGGTTAGATATGTGAATCACATTTAGGCAGTCCTAATATATGATTATGAATGTTTTAAGGAAACCTTTCTCCATTACATTTAAGTGAGTTACTTGTTACCTTTACCAGAGTAAACTCTGTGGGGTTCACCGTTATTTATTTATTTTATCCACTCTATTTGTCCATGTTAAAAGATAATTTGAGTTCTAAAGAACAAAAAGGAAGCATATCTAAAGCTCAAGTGGACCACACTACAGGAAATAGTGTGATTGAACCTCTACCATTTAAAATTTCTTGGAGGCCATAGAAGTTTTGGATCAAGCTGATGCTTGTGTTTTCTATTCATTTATATATTTTTGATATCAAGCTTTAACTATTTTTGGACAATCTGATCAATTCGGACATGAAGAGTAAATAACTTCAGATGTTTAAATCAAAATTCACTCAAATCGTTGATCAATCTTGTTTGCCCAATATCTTTCTCATATGTAGTATGATCGAGGCAAGTAACTAGTCAAATTGAGGGTAAATATCAGTAAAATAGAGTGAATGGACCAGACATGTAAAACGGGCCTATCACGATATGTGTCGAACATCAACACCGTGCATTTGATATCTCTCCTTTAGCTTATGAGATATTTGGACCACATTAATAGGAGACAGTGTTGAATGAGCGTCGACCATTAAAATCCTTTTGGGGGACAAAGTTTTAGATCAATTTGATATTTTTTTCCTTCATCCGGGGCTGTATGACCTAATCAACAAATTGGATGTCAAATAAAAAGTACAGTGGTACTAGGAGGGTTTTAATGGTGGATATCCAATCATTATTGTTTTCATGTGGTGTGATCCACACCGTCAATCCATTTTTCCAGATCATTTTAGGGCCTGTTTGGACGGGTGGATTGGAAGTTAAATCCCTAGAATGACTGGGCGTGCCAAACAAATTGGGTGATCTGATCCTAGGATATATAACAATCCCATGGATCTTAAGACAATCTACTAACAACACCATCATTACCTTTAAATCCCATCCAATCCACCCTAATCCGTTGAAATTTTCCTAGGACATGTTTGGTTCAAGGGATTGGAGGGGATGGGAAGGTTTAATCCCAGGATTGGCCGAGTGTGCCAAACAGACTTGATATAGCATTCCGGGGGATATAGTAATTCCATGGATCTTAAGACAATCTATTAACAATGCCATCATTACCTTGAAATCCATGCCATCCACCCTAATACCATTCAATCCCTTCCAATCCACCCATCCAAACAGACCCTTAGTGGTTGAGTCCACAATTAAAGTATATCCAAAGCTCAAGTGGACCAAACCACTGGAAATAGTGGGAATAATGATTTCCACCGTTGAAATCTTCCTATGGCCTACAGTGATTTTTATTTATCATCCAACCTATTCAATAGCTCACAAATACATGGATGAAGGGAAAACTAAAATATCAACTTGATTTGAAACTTCAGTGGCCTCCCAAAAATTTTCTAAGTAGACGTTCAATTTATACTGTTTCCTATGATGTGGTCCACTTCAGATTTTTATAGGCTTCAATTTTGACCTTACATAATAAAATTATATGTTAAAATGGATGGATATCCAATTACTATTGATTTCATGTGGTGTGGTGCACCTAAGATTTCTGTGGTGGGGTCTACTACGGTTTTTATCTGCCTCATTCTTTGGCTCATGATGTAAAATGATATCTCAAAATGGATGGACAATGTGGATATAACAAATACATCATAGTGGGGCCTACAAAACTTGGTGGATGTTGGCTGGTGCTCTATGGGTCCCACCATGATGTATGTGTTTCATCCAAGTGGGACACACATAATGAATGGGCTGCATCTATGAACCACATCTAGGTGGGCCCAATGAATGATTTTTTTTAAGGTCATGGCCCACCATGGATAGATGAAAAAAATAATAGGAATATAAATCTCAGGTGGACCACACCACAGGAAAACAATAATGATTGGATATCCACCATTAAAATCCTCCTAAGGCCCACTGCACTGTTTATTTGGCATTCAATCTGTTAATTGGGTCATAAAGACCCAAATGAAGAGAAAAAATAAATATCAGCTTGATCCAAAAGTTTTATGGCCCCCAAAACGTTTTTAATGGTCACCGTTGATTCAACATTGTTTCTTATAATGTGGTCCACTTGAGATTTCAATATACCTCATTTTTTCTCTCATAACATAAAATGATCTATAAAAATAGATGAACCGCATGGATGAAACACATACATCATGGTGGGGCCCACAAAGCACCGACCACCAGCCATTGGCTGGTGTCAGGGGGTAGCCATTTCGTCTCCATAGGGAGACTGCTACTAAGTGACGTCACCAAGTTCTATGGGCCCCACCATGATGTATATTTTGTATCCACACCATCCATCCATCTGGAGAAATCATTTTAGGGTAAGATCCAAAGAATGAGTCGCATCCAAAGCTCCAGTGGACCCCACCAGAGAAAACAGTGGCGAGAGTGACACCACCATTAAAAACTTCTTATAAGAACTGGTTAGGGCCGGCGCCCTAACCAGTTCGTCTCTTTCCCTCTCTCTCTGCGTCGCTCCCTCCATCTCTCCTCTCTCTCTCTGCACCGCTCCCTCCATCTCTCCTCTCTCTCTCTGCGCCTCTCCCTCTCTCTCTCTACGCCTCGCCCTCTCCCTTTCCCTCTATCTCTCCTCATCTCTCTGCGCCTCTCCCTCTTTCTCTGCGCCTCTCCCTCTCTCTCTCGAACTCCCTCACGCGTGCGCCCTTATCTCCCGCCTGGAGCAAACCCATCTCTCCATCTCTCTTTCGCACTCAGCCTCTCCATCTCCCTCGCCCTCTCTCGGTCTCCCTCACGTGCTCAGCCTCTCTGTCTGTCTCTGTCTCTCTCTCTCTCTCTCTCTCTCTCTCTCTCTCTCTCCGTCTCTATCTCTCTCTGTCTCTGTCTCTATTTGCTGTCTTGAATGAGCTTGAAAGGCAGGAGGAGGTGGCACTCAAGGTAGGATTTTGATGCTTGAACTTTTCATTCTGATGCATTTTCTGAGATATCTCTGATTTCATTAATTTATTTATTTTTTGCAATTTCTGGAATTAGGTTTTTGAAAAGAAGAGATTATTTGCTTGTGGGCCTGTTGTATTCAGTGGCAGTGATTTATCTGTTAAGCTCGTGGAATACATGTACTGCAATCTTCATGGAGAAATTCATGGAGCCTAGCTTCGAAATCATAATGATGGAATGATCCCAGCCATCAAACTGGTGACTATAAAATGGACTGCAGTCCTCAATAGATTGTTGGGTTTTTATTTTTTATTTTATATCAGGGTTAAAAATATCAGAATGCTCCTTTTGTATCATGAATTTATTATGATAAACTCATCCTCTAATGCAATGCAACGTCTGTATTTGAATTTGGATATGTACCGTGAGGCATCATTTTTAACTGTTTGTATTTACAGTACACCTTTATAAAAATGCATCATATCAGAATGAGTTGGTGCAGTCTGATACAAATGCTTGTAGGGTGTCCATTTACGGAGATATAACTGGCAGTTGTTTGTGATTATCATGCATGATTGGTTTTCCAAACAAACAGCCTAGATCTTGCACAAAAGATAGTGGCCGAGCTCAAGCTCAGGCTGGACTCAGACCTGGGATAGCCATAATAATCAAGCCATGTGCTTGGGCCTGTCTGTTTGGTCCAGGCCTGTATTTTGCTTTGCAGGTTGGGTTTGGACAGACCTTGACCCAGCCTGAATTCAGCACATTGACAGCCCTATTCATGGTTGGTTGAACCCTATCGCAAGAACCTGTTCCATCTGGTGCTCAAAAACAGAATGAGAGAATCAACGAGCATCTTCTGAATATATATTGAGACTTCATTTAAACAATTCTTTCAACAGTCACCCATCTTCAAAAATTTTACCAACTAGACTCTTCATTGAAACAGTTCTTTCAATAGTCACCCATCACTAAAATTTTGATAACCAGACTCTGCCAGACATTTTTTCCAATGTAAGCCACCTGCAATTTTTCTTTTCCATAGTAGGCAAAGATATGTTAAAGTGATCATGGGTGAGAATTCCAAGTTTAAAAGATGAACTTGGCTTTTATAACATCATGGTTAGGCCTAACATAACTTAGTTCTCATTGATTTACGTTGCATAATTAATCTCTTTTTTTTTTTCTTTTTTTTTTTTGTAATGTTCATGGCTATCTAAATTGTAAATGTTAGCTAATGCCTTGCATCTATAGGTTGTAGGCACTCCGAGCTACATGTGTCTTGAGCTTCTTGCAGATATCCCTTATGGCTACAAATCTGATATTTGGTCATTAGGTGAGATTTGGTGGCTTCTTTTTTTCTTTTTTCCTTTTTCTTTTTTATCCTAGTTAAGGATGTAGATCAACTTGTTACTGGGATGTCAAGTTGATCATTCATATTCAATGGTTTATTTTCACAGCATGTGATATCCTGTCCTTGCCTAGCTTTCAATGTAAGCATCTCCATCGTTTTTGTGTTTATTCAGCCACCTCCACCTATTAACGATACCAATCCGTACAATGTATTCAAACCAAGGGAGAAAGCCCACCGGCTCCACACAAGAAGGGTAGGTATGGATGTTAGTTGTCAGTTTATATGTTTTGAAATAAAATTGATGCAGAAATTAGAATGCTGCTGGTATAATAGAGATGTCTTGGTATGTATGTCATGTAACTCCATGATGTGGCATGAAATAGTAGTATTCCTCTACAAAAATCATTCTATGTACTCTCACTTCTTGAAACTAGAACTAGGTATTAGGGATTTAAGGTGAAGATAGGTCACTTTTACTGGAAGTGGCATATAATCAGAAACCCCAGACCAGCGACCTTGTGAACATGGGATGGTGGGAATCTTTCCTTAACAGCACTTGTATTTCATATTGAAAGAATACCACTGATGTTCGAAATGCAGTAAATAGCTTTAGGGGGTGCTGACTCAAAACATCAGTTTTGCACAAGAAAAATAAGAAAAGAAAAAGGCAATTTGTTAGGTGGTTTTGATGGTTTACTGGAATAATAATAGTTAGCTGCGGGTTGGATTTGGATAGCCAAATTGGTGAAATGTGGGGGTATTTTCAAACTATTTTAGCTGCTCTATTGTGGAATGTTTTGAACCATCGCAGGATTGTTTTATTTTGTAAATAAGCTAGCCTAGTAGTTGGCTTGTTTGGGACTGATTTAATTAGGTTTAAGAGCTAGAAGAAGTTTAATCAAGGGCCAAGATCACATACTGGTTTTTGAATGATTGGGTATTAACATATGGCTAATTGATTTTTATTTATTTAATTTTTTTATTTTTATTATATATATTTTTTGCTACTGCTGTTGTTGTTGTTGCTGGAAAAAAAAAATAAATTCCATTATATGGGACAAGTCTGTGTGATGATGATATAGTTCGTTTCTGTTAGAAAATCTGTTTGAGTGTTTTTTTCTAGTTATTTATTTAAAATATTCTTGAATCCTTCTTTAAGACTTGGAGAATCCATCCGTGTTTAGTTGAATTGCCTTCTATATCTCGATCATTTGTGGAATTCTGTGTTTATGCTTGGGTTTATTTTTGAAATAGATATCTGTTTTATTTCAATATTTTCTTATTTATGGTCTATGATTATGATCAATAGGTTGCTTTTGTTGGTGGGAAATCAATTTTTGTTTATAATAATATTAAAAAAATCTGTTTATATAAAAAAATTTCCATTTGATTTTTTTTGTATGGATGCATCATGCATGGTTTTATGATAAAACACATATATGTATGTGTGTATATGTATGCATGCACGCATGGATGGATGAAACGTATGCATGCATGCATGGATGGATAGATTATGCATGTGTGTGTATGCATGCATACATGCATGGATGGATTTATGTGTGTGTATATGTATGTATGTATGCATGGATGGATGGAAGACTGGATGGATGGATCATCACGTATGTGTGTGTATGTGTATGCATGCATGCATACATACATACATATACACATGCTTTGGTAATTTATATGACGAAAACTTGATTATTTACTAAAATTCTTTTTTGATCAATTTGCCTTATTTATTTATTCAATATTTAGAATCTTTTTTTTATTAATTATGGCTTGTTGTCATTTGTTATTTATTAATCAAGTCACTAAAGGATTTCAATTTCAAATGTAATTGAAGTATTGACAAAATATTGTCTTTAGTTGCAATAGGAGATGTAACAAGAATACACATTGATTGTATATTTGAATTTTTTTAAATACACCACCCAGAAACAATTTGAGATGACGTTCAATGATACTTTGTTAAATATGAAATTTATGACCTTTAGTAGCTTGGTTAATTAAAAAGAACTACGTAGTGGCTTGATCCCAGTCTGACTTTTGGGGTACGTAGGTAGCTGTTCGTAATGTACTAGAATATTGGTGCAACCACAAATCTTTTTTCTCTTTTGAATTGTAACAGATTGTATTGGTTGCATTTTTCTCTGTCATACAGGTTGTGACTATCAAAGATTTGGTTAGGGAGACTACAATGGTGAACTAGCAGCTGCAACAAATATGAGAGTTACAAAGTTGAAAAGAAACATAAGAAGGTCGGTAAGATAAGATGCATGATTTTCCTTTTCAACTGTTAGTCATAGATTGACAGTACTTTTTTCAATTTTCTTGGATGGATGATGAATGTATTTGGGAATGTAAATGAAAATAAAAAAACTTATAATATATATATATATATATATATATATATATATATATATATATATATATATATGTTATCAATGGAGGATACCTTGTTTAGGGGGACATAAAATTCTTGTAGCTTATGGTATGGTGCCCCATATTGGTTGTATGTTACTAGTCTGTAGTAGATAATACTAGAGAATCTCTAAACTTAAACCTACACCTAATCCTAATTTGCTCCTTAACTCAAATCCAAACCTAAACCTATACTTATAACCTAAAACTATTCTCAAATTTTAAAACCTATAACCTAAACTTGAATCCAAACCCGAACCTGAATTCCTAAACCTTAACCTAAACCTATAATCTTAACCTAAACATAAAACCTAAACCTAAACCTAAACCTATACTTATAACTAAACCTATAACCTAAACTTGAACCTAAACCCTAAACCCTAAACCTAAACCTACACCTAATCCTAATCTTAACTCCCTAACCTAAACCTAAACCAAAACTTGAAAACCAAAAACTAAATGCGAACCCGAACCCGATCCCGATTTCCTAAACCTAAACTTATGACCTTAACCTAAACCTATTCTCAAATCCCAAAACCTATAACTTTAACCTAAACCTATAACCTATAACCTAAACCAAAACCACAACCTATAACCTAAACCCGAACCCATTCTCAAATCCCAAAACCTATAACCTAAACCTAAACCTTAACCTATAACCTAAACCAAAACCTATAACCTAAACGAAAAATCAAAACCTATAACCTTAACCCGAACCCAAACCCGAACCCGAACCTAAATTCCTAAACGTTAACCTCAACATATAACCTATAACTTATAGCTTAAGCCTATACCCAAACATAAAACCTTATAACCTAAAACTATTCTTAAATCCTTAAACCTTAACCTATAACCTAACCTAAACCTATACTTATAACCTAAAACTATTCCCAAATGCCAAAACCTATAACCTTAACCTAACCTTTCCCTAAACCTATAACCTAAACTCAATTCCCTAAACCTAAACCTATAACCTAAACCTAAACTTAAACCTATAAGCTTAACTCAAATCCCTAAACCTAAGCCTAAACCTAAACCTATAACCTTAACCTAAACCAAAACCTATGACCTAAAACCTAAATGTATTCTCAAATCTCTAAACCTAAACCTACACCTAATCCTAATCTCAACTCCCTAACCTAAACCTAAACCTAAACTTGAAAACCCAAACTTAAACCCGATCTTGAACCTGAACCCGATTTTCTAAACCTAAACCTTAACCTATAACCTAACTTAAACCTAAACCTATAACCTACACTTATAACCTAAACCTAAACCTATAACCTAAACCTAAGCCTAAAACCTATACCTATGACCTAAAACCTAAATGTATTCTCAAATCTCTAAACCTAAACCTACACCTAATCCTAATCTCAACTCCCTAACCTAAACCTAAACTTAAACTTGAAAACCCAAACCTAAACCCGATCCCGAACCCGAACCCGATTTCCTAAACCTAAACCTTAACCTATTTTCAATTCCCTAAACCTATAGCTTTTAACCTAAACCTAACCTAAACCTTAACCTAAACCTATAACCTTAACCTAAACCAAAACCTATGACCTAAAACCTAAATGTATTCTCAAATCTCTAAACTTAAACCTACACCTAATCCTAATCTCAACTCTCTAACCTAAACCTAAACCTAAACTTGAAAACCCAAACTTAAACCTATAACCTACACTTATAACCTAAACCTAAACCTATAACCTACACTTGTAACCTAAATCTAAACCTATAATCTAAACTTAAGCCTAAAACCTAAACCTATGACCTAAAACCTAAATGTATTCTCAAATCCCTGAACCTAAACCTACACCTAATCCTAATCTCAACTCCCTAACTTAAACCTAAACCTAAACTTGAAAACCAAAACCTAAACCTATAACCTACACTTATAACCTAAACCTAAACCTATAACCTACACTTTTAATCTAAACCTAAACCTATAACCTAAACCTAAGCCTAAAACCTATGCCTATGACCTAAAACCTAAATGTATTCTCAAATCCCTAAACTTAAACCTACACCTAATCCTAATCTCAACTCCCTAATCTAAACCTAAACTTGAAAACCCAAACCTAAACCCAATTCCAAACCCGAACCCGATTTCCTAAACCTAAACCTTAACCTATTCTCAAATCCCTAAACCTAAACCTACACCTAATCCTAATCTCAACTCCCTAATCTAAACCTAAATCTAAACTTGAAAATCCAAACCTGAACCCAATCCTGAACCCGAACCCGATTTCTTAAACCTAAACCTTAACCTATTCTTAATTCCCTAAACCTATAGCTTATAACCTAAACCTAAACCTTAACCTAAACCTATAAACTTAACCTAAACCAAAACTTATGACCTAAAATCTTAACATATAACCTATAACCTAACCTTAACCTAAATATAAAACCTTAACCTTAACCTATAACCTAAAACCTAAACCTAAACCTAAAACCTAAATGTATTATCAACTCCCTAAACATAAACCTATAACCTAACCTAAACTTAAACCTAGAACCTACACTTATAACCAAAACTTAAACGTAAGCCCAAAACCTAAACCTATGACCTAAAACCTAAATGTATTCTCAAATCCCTAAACCTAAACCTACACCTAATCCTAATCTCAACTCCCTAACCTAAACTTAAACCTAAACTTGAAAACCCAAACCTAAACCTGATCCCGAACCCGAACCCGAACCCGATTTCCTAAACCTAAACCTTAACCTATTTTCAATTCCCTAAATCTTAACCTAAACCTAAACCTAAACCTATAAACTTAACCTAAACCAAAATCTATGACCTAAAACCTTAACCTATAACCTATAACCTAACCTTAACCTAAACCTTAACCTATAACCTAAAACCTATTCTCCAGGTATCCAGATGCTTTTAGATATATTTATGTTATTTTTAAATGTATTAGCTCGAAATTAATGGAGTAAACCCGGATGTGCGTCGGAGCTATCTGGATGAGCGGGGGTCCCTAGAAGGTGGGAACCGCTGTTATGACCATGATGAAGTTATCCATTTCCTATGGACAACATTGGAGGGGCCTGGCCATTTGGACAGGCCGTGTTTATGTATTTGCTCGAAATTAATGGACCAGACCTGAATGTGTGTTGGATCTATCTGGATAAGCGGGGGTCTCTGGAAGGTGGGAACCGCTAACCATGATGAAGCTGTCCATTTCCTATGGATAACATTGGGAGGGCCTGGCCATTTGGACAGGCCATATTTATGTATTTGCTCAAAATTAATGGAGCAGACCCGGATGTGCGTCGAAGCTATCCGGATGAGCGGGGGTCTCTGGAAGGTGGGAACCGCTGAACATGATGAAGCTGTCCATTTCCTATGGACAACATTGTGAGGGCCTGGTCATTTGGATAGGCCGTATTTATATCTGTTTTTGCAGGGACCTCACCCTTAACCTAAACCACACCCTGAACCTATAACTTAAACTTATTCTCAGTTACCTAAACTTATAACCTATAACCTAAACCTAAACCTATAACCTAAACCTATTCTGAAATTCCAAAAGCTATACTTATAATCTAAAACGTATGAACTAAACCTATTCTCAAATCCCAAAAGCTATACTTATAACCTAAACCTATTCTCAAATCCCAAAAGCTATACCTTAACCTAAACTTAAACCTATGACCTAACCTTAACCTAAACCTAAACCAAAACCTACACCTAATCTTAATCTCAACTTCCTAACCTAGACCTAAACCTAAACTTGAAAACCCAAACCTAAACCCGATCTCAAACCCGAATCCGATTTTCTGAACTTAAACCTTAACCAATTCTCAATTCCCTAAACCTAAACCTAAAACTTAAATGTATTCTCAAACCCTAAACCTAAACCTACACCTAATCTTAATCTCAACTCCCTAACCTAAACTTAAACCTAAACTTGAAAACCCAAATCTAAACTCGATCCCAAACTCGAACCCGATTTCCTAAACTTAAACCTTAACCTATTCTCAATTCCTTAAACCTTAACCTATAACCTAACCTAAACCTAAACCTATAACTTGCACTTATAACCTAAACCTAAGTATATATAAACTAAACCTAAAACCTAAATATATTCTCAAATCCTTAAACATAAACCTACACCTAATCCTAATCTCAACTCCCTAACTTAAACCTAAACCTAAACTTGAAAACCCAAACCTAAACCCGATCCCGAACCCGAACCCGATTTCGTAAACCTAAACCTTAACCTATTTTCAATTCCCTAAACCTAAACCTAAGACCTAAATGTATTATCAAATCCCTAAACCTAGACCTACACCTAATCCTAATCTTAACTCCCTAACCCAAACCTAAACCTAAACTTGAAAACCCAAACCAAAACCCGATCTCGAACCCGAATCCGATTTTCTAATCCTAAACCTTAACTTATTCTCAATTCCCTAAACCTAAACCTAAAACCTAAATGTATTCTCAAATTCCTAAACGTAGACCTACACCTAATCCTAATCTCAACTCCCTAACCCAAATCTAAACCTAAATTTGAAAATCAAAACCTAAACCCGATCCCAAACCCAAATGTATTCTCAAATCCCTAAACCGAAACCTACAACTAATCCAAATCTCAACTCTCTAACCTAAACCTAAACCTAAACTTAAAAACCCAAACCTAAACCCGATCCCGAATCTGAATCCAATTTCCTAAACCTAAACCTTAACTTATTCTCAATTCCCTAAACCTAAACCTAAAACTTAAATGTATTCTCAAATCCCTGAAACGAAACCTACACCTAATCCTAATCTCAACTCCCTAACCTAAACCTAAACCTAAACTTGAAAACCCAAACCTAAACTCGATCCCGAACCCGAACTCAATTTCCTAAACCTAAACCTTAACCTAAATTCTCAATTCCTTAAACCTTAACCTATAGCCTAACCTAAACCTAAACCTATAACCTGCACTTATAACCTAAATCTAAACCTATATAACCTAAACCTAAGCCTAAAACCTAAACCTAAACCTAAAACCTAAATGTATTCTCAAATCCTTAAACCTAAACCTACACCTAATCATAATCTCAACTCTCTAACCTAAACCTAAACCTAAACTTGAAAACCCAAACCTAAACTCGATCCCGAACTCGAATTCGATTTCCTAAACCTAATCCTTAACCTATCCTCAATTCCCTAAACCTAAACCTAAAACCTAAATGTATTCTCAAATTCCTAAATCGAAACCTACACCTAATCCTAATCTCAACTCCCTAACCTAAACCTAAACTTGAAAACCCAAACCTAAACCCGATCCTGAACCTGAACCCGATTTCCTAAACCTAAACCTTATCCTATTCTCAATTCCCTAAACCTAAACCTAAGACCTAAATGTATTATCAAATCCCTAAACCTAGACCTACACCTAACCCTAATCTCAACTCCCTAACCCAAACATAAACCTAAACTTGAAAACTCAAACCTAAGCCCGATCCCAAATCCGAATCCGATTTCCTAAACCTAAAGCTTAACTTATTCTCAATTCCCTAAACCTAAGCCTAAGACCTAAATGTATTCTCAAATCCCTAAACCTAGACCTACACCTAATCCTAATCTCAACTCCCTAACCCAAACCTAAACCTAAACTTGAAAACCCAAACCTAAACCTGAATCCGATTTCCTAAACCTAAACCTTAACCTATTCTCAATTCCCTAAACCTAAACCTAAGACCTAAATGTATTCTCAAATCCCTAAACCTAGACCTACACATAATCCTAATCTCAACTCCCTAACCCAAACCTAAACCTAAACTTGAAAACCCAAACCTAAACCCGATCCCGAACCCGAATCCGATTTCCTAAACCTAAACCTTAACCTATTCTCAATTCCCTAAACCTAAACCTAAGACCTAAATGTATTCTCAAATCCTTAAACTTAGACCTACACCTAATCCTAATCTCAACTCCCTAACCCAAACCTAAACCTAAATTTGAAAACCCAAACCTAAACCTGTTCCCAAACTCGAATGTATTCTCAAATCCCTAAACCGAAACCTACAACTAATCCTAATATCAACTCCCTAACCTAAACCTAAACCCAAACCTAAACTCGATCCTGAATCCGAATCCAATTTTCTAAACCTAAACCTTAACCTATTCTCAATTCCCTAAACCTAAACCTAAAACTTAAATGTATTCTCAAATCCCTAAACCGAAACCTACACCTAATCCTAATCTCAACTCCCTAACCTAAACCTAAACCTAAACTTGAAAACCCAAACCTAAACTCGATCCCGAACCCGAACCCGATTTTCTAAACCTAAACCTTAACCTAAATTCTCAATTCCCTAAACCTTAACCTATAACCTAACCTAAACCTAAACCTATAACCTGCACTTATAACCTAAACCTAAACCTATATAACCTAAACCTAAGCCTAAAACCTAAACCTAAACTTAAAACCTAAATGTATTCTCAAATCCTTAAACCTAAACCTACACCTAATCATAATCTCAACTCCCTAACCTAAACCTAAATCTAAACTTGAAAACCCAAACCTAAACCCGATCCTGAACCCGAACCCGATTTCCTAAACCTAAACCTTACCCTATTCTCAATTCCCAAAACCTACAGCTTATAACTGAAACCTAAACCTAAACCTAAACCTAAACCTTAACCTATAGCCTAAACCTAAACCTATAACCTAAATGTATTTTCAAATTCCTAAACCTAAACCTAACCTAATCCTAACCTCAACTCCCTAACCTAAACTTAAACCTAAACTTGAAAACCCAAACCTAAACTCGATCCTGAACCCGAACACGACTTCCTAAACCTAAACCTAAACCTTAACCTATTCTCAATTCCCTAAACCTATATCTTATAACCTAAACCAAAACCTAAACCTAAACCTAAACCTATAAACTTAACCTAAACTTAAACCTAAACCTAAAACCTAAACCTATAACCTATAACCTAACTGTATTTTCAAATTCCTAAACCTAAACCTAACCTAATCCTAATCTCAACTCCCTAACCTAAACTTAAACCTAAACTTGAAAACCCAAACCTAAACCCGATCCTGAACCCGAACACGACTTCATAAACCTAAACCAAAACCTTAACCTATTCTCAATTCCCTAAACCTATATCTTATAGCCTAAACCAAAACCTAAACCTAAACCTAAACCTATAAACTTAACCTAAACCTAAACCTAAACCTAAAACCTTAACCTATAACCTATAACCTAACCTTAACCTTAACCTAAACCTAAAACCTAAACCTTAACCTATAACCTAAAACCTAAACCTAAACCTAAACCTAAACCTAAAACCTAAATGTATTCTCAACTCCGTAAACCTAAGCCTACACCTAATCCTAATCTCAACTCCCTAACCTAAACCTAAACTTGAAAACCCAGAACTAAACCTGATCCCGAACCTGAACCCGATTTTCTAAACTTAAACCTTAACCTATTCTCAGTTCCTTAAACCTATAGCTTATAATCTTAACCTAAACCTATAACCTTAACCTAAACCAAAACCTATGATCTAAAATCTAAATGTATTCTCAAATCTCTAAACCTAAACCTACACCTAATCCTAATCTCAACTCCCTAACCTAAATCTAAACCTAAACTTGAAAACCTAAACCTAAAACCCGATCCCGAACCCGAACCCGATTTCCTAAACCTAAAACTTAAATGTATTCTCAAATCCCTAAACCTAGACCTACACCTAATCCTAATCTCAACTCCCTAACCTAAACTTGAAAATCCAAACCTAAGCCCGATCCCGAACCCGAACCCGATTTCCTAAACCTAAACCTTAACCTATTCTCAATTCCCTAAACCTTAACCTATAACCTAACCTAAACTTAAACCTATAACTTGCACTTATAACCTAAACCGAAGCCTAAAACCTAAACTTAAACTTAAACCTAAAACCGAAATGTATTCTCAAATCCTTAAACCTATACCTACACCTAATCTTAATCTCAATTCCCTAACCTAAACTTAAACTTGAAAACCCAAACCTAAACCCCATCCCGAACCCAAACCCGATTTCCTAAACCTAAACCTTAACCTATTCTCAATGCCCTAAAGCTATAACCTATATACTATAACCTATAACATAAACCTAAACCTTAACCTAAACCTATAACCTAAACCTAAACCTAAATCTATATACTATAACCTATAACCTTAACCTTAACCTTAACACATCGGCAAGAGCTGATAAGAGATCTTTTTCAAGTTGTGCAGGATCCTTAGAGAGGTTCTATGAATAAAGGGATGATCCGGTAAGTCTTTTTCTCCTCTGTTTTTGTATGATCTTTGGTGCAAGTGTTTGAATTCAGTGTTTAAAGAATATCTATGGTATTTAGCAGAGAACAACTAATTGCATTCAGGCAAGCAATGGAACAAAAGCTTCATCGCATCATATTCTATAGGTAATTCTTCACCTTGGGAGTCTCTATAGAGTATGAATATTATGATTTAGTTTTGGTTTTTGTTAAATGAGAAACGGTTTGGTATTTTGGCTCATGATTTGGAGTTTTGCAGGGTTGGTATGAGCGTATTCATGCGTGGATGAATGTAATGTGGATAAGATTGTTTGTGTTTGGATGGATGTAATTTATGTTTGGATGAATGTAGTTTATGTTTGGATAGATTTATGTAGTTTGGGTTTAGATGGATGTGAATGTGAATGATGAAATATATTATATAACAGGTGTATATCAGGAAAAATATGATGTTGTAACAGGTGTATAACAGGTGTATATCAGGAAGAATATGATGTTGTAACAGGTGTATAACAGGTGTATATCCGGAAGAATACGATGTTGTAACAAGTGTATAACAGGTGTATATGGAAATACGAGACGGTTGAAGACCGTCCTTTTAATAAACAGTTCACGACCGTCCCTTTCAGGTTCATAAGAGACGGTCCATGACCGTCCTTTTCAGACCCATAAGAGACGGTTCATGACCGTCCTTTTTAGGTTCATAAGAGACGGTCCATGACCGTCCTTTTTAGACTCATAAGAGACGGTTCATGACCGTCCTTTTCCAGTTCATAACAGACGGTCTATGGCCATCTATTTACAGGTCATATGAGACGGTCTATAGCGGTCCTTTTTATTGACGGTCATGGGCCGTCCTTTTTACAGACGGTCCTAGGACCGTCCTTTTCAACTCCATATAAGTCCACTGATTACGTATTATTATAGACGGTCTATGACCATCCTTTTTTAGAGACGGTCCATGACCGTCCTTCTTTAGAGACGGTTTATGACCGTCCTTTAAAAAATACGACATGTCAAAATTTAACGGCCGTTGCGACGGTCCAGGACCATCCTTTTTGGCCTTTTGAGACGGTTTTTGACCGTCCTTTTTTCGCTGTTTTGGCGTAGTGTTGAAAATCTCTCTTTTTGTCATAAGAAAATTTTGCTTGTCAAGTTTTTATTTGATTTATTTGATTTGCCACACTGTTAGAACATCAGAATAGGTTAAAGGTCTAGTGCCATGTAAGCTAGAGAAAATGGCCCTTTCAATGATCTCAGCCGTTAAGCTATGATCTTACCCTGGCCAAAAAAATTACAACCCTTGCATGATCATGTGATGATTGTAAAATGGACCATGAGGCCATGCGAAATCCTCTATGGACCCTCAAATCAGTGGTTGTAACCAGTGATCATAGGTAGGACTTCACTGACCCCTACGGAGGAATCTCTACCGTAGTCCAATAATCAGATTTCCAAATAAGGAATGGTCACCAACTACCATAACATGCGAAGCTTGCCATTCCACACCGTTGTTTTCTGTGAACCACATTTGGGCCATGGAAAAGGTGAAACCCATCATGAAAATCACCCAATGCAAAAATCAGGCCTATCCACTCAACTGGTGGCACACAATTTCATCGGTCAGATCATATTCTGTCCATTGAAATCATTAGTGTGGCCCACATGATGATTGGATTGGAATGATTTTTTGTGCCAGTTGATCTCATGATGGTCCCCACCTATTCAACGGATCGGATTTTCTATGATGGCGGGAAAATGTGGTACCATGATATGCGGTTGCATGTGATCTTTCCCCAAATTGCATAATAATATGGGAGAAAAAATAACTAATTAGAAATTGGGTGGGCCAGTCCATCTCAGATCATGTAATAAGGTGGGCCTCTCACCCCTTCTTAGCCACTATTGTCTCTCCTTTTCCTGACCGTTCATCGCCTACACCTTTCGTCCTCATCCTCATCCTCATCCGTCCAATAGCTCCACCGTGTCCACTTGAAGCAATAATGGTTGTGGCAGTGGAGTATGATAAACCAACACGTTGTGTGAAGTCCAGCCCATATCCACGTGAAGAAAACACATGCATAGGATCCGAGCTTTCCATCAGGTGGGGCACGCTGTTTAGATGTTCAGGCCTAAATCAGGCCATTTCACTCCTCGAGTGGGCCACTGTATATAAAACAATGGCCAGACCATCCACTCTTTATACTGTGTAAACCACCTTAGGAAAATGGTCTGAAGTTTAGGTCTAAAGATCTAGATAGTTGGTCCTACTTGATGGAAAGCTACGATCTTGCACGAGCATGCCACATGGCATTTTTTTATAGTGAGTCTAGTGATGTAGAGCAGGTCTCAGAGATGTTGAGGGTCAAATATTGCATATTAGACCCCAGTTATTATCTGATTTTATGTACATGATAATGATTTAACTTCCTATTTTAATCATGTTTTTGTTGCAAGGCGAATTTAGGAGCTTGGACTAAAAAAGAGTGTTAAAGGCATGAATTTGATGCTCACAAATCACCAATGCAAGGGACGGATCCTAGAAGACCAAGATCAAAGAATTTACACACCAAAGATCGGAGAAAACCAATTGGTTAATGATAAACAGGCCTGAAAATCGTCCTGAATGCAAGATTATAGGGTTAACACCATCCGTTTGACTCAAAACATTATATCGGGCCCGATGACCCTAAATTAACTTTACACGTCGAAATTCAGCCCTTTGATCGTTGTAGAAGAGGTCGAAAGGACAGATCGGTCCATAAATCACTGATCTGAGGCCCACCTAATCTCTGGATATGCTTCACTTTTGGTCTCAACCCCTTAAATTAGATGAAAAAATGGATGGACGGAGAAGAT
Source organism: Magnolia kwangsiensis (assembly GCA_037074715.1). Classification (NCBI taxonomy): domain Eukaryota; kingdom Viridiplantae; phylum Streptophyta; class Magnoliopsida; order Magnoliales; family Magnoliaceae; genus Magnolia; species Magnolia kwangsiensis. Next base: position 16,423,720 of record CM073576.1, on the reverse strand, counting down.
TTATCATATACATCACAGTGGACCCCACATGTGCGCGTGCGTGTGCATAATTGGTTCACTCCTACACCACACTGGACCGGGCAAAATGGTCAAAGATTGGTTGACCCGACCCCATCTGGTCTTACACAACAGAGGTCGCATGTCCGGCCTTTGAGACGTGTAGTGGGCAACCACCGTCCATCATTTGGTTGATCTGGACGGTCCAAAGTGTTCGGGGGGTGGGATTGACTGTACTCATGCTTTCCTTTTGGTTCGATGCACATGTACACACGCGGATCTCCGTCAAATGCAGTATGAACAGCAGAAAGATTCGATCATTTGGGCAGCACCAAACTCGAGCAAAAGTATCCATTCCCAACTAGTTTTTCGCCAAGAATCTAATGGATGGGGTGAATTTTTCCTGAAAATATCACTGTGGGGCCCACCGAGCATCTCAACGAATTCGCATGCCTAAAGGATGTCCATGAAAACTGGAAATTCTGGGACTTTGTGGTCCACCGTATTTAATCGGTTGGACGATCTGAACTGTCCAGATGATGCCCAGCTAGGGCCGACCACCATCATGGAGCCAGATTGGATTGTGCGATGATTTTCTTGGCGAAAACTCACAGCAAACGCAACTTGGTTTGCGTTTTTTATGCGAAAGCTCTCCACAGCCACTGACTTCTCCTAGCCGACCACCCTTCATGCTATATAAAAGAAGAAGAAGAAGAAGAAGAAGAGAGAGAGATAGAGAGAGAGAGAGTAGGCTTGGACGTGAAGGAAGAGAATGAGAGAGAGAGAGAGAGCGTGGACACGTGGAGTGCGGCTGGCCATCGTCTTCTCCTTCTTCCTTCTTTGGTTCCTCTTTCCTTTAGTGTTTTTTTTATCCTTAGTTTGATCATGTCTATGATCAGTTAAACCTCTTAATTAGGGCTAAGAGGTGAAGCTTGTAGTGTGATAGGAGACTTTTGTTTATGCCTTTGATTCATATTTAAGTTGAACTGATTTTGATTCTAGTTTGATTATAAGGAATGCTTTTAGTTTTTAATGGTTTGTTGTGACTTAAATTACAATTGATTTGCGATAACTTTGAGCATGTTCTTTTTATTATTGTGATTATGAAGTTAGGAAGCCATGTTGTTCACTATCGTCTCATGGGCATAATTGGAAGATGAAATCCTTCCTAACATTTATAACTCTCTTACATTAGTTGTGTATTGGTTAAATTCTATTGTTTGCTTTGTCTCAAGGGCATAGTTTGTGATGTAATCAGTTCTAATTCTCATACCTCTTATTCATTGATAACTAGATCAAAGGAAGTTCTTGATTTTTTTTTTTATGAATTATCTTCCATCTGGATAAAGATATGACTCTGATTCCAGTTGTGTTTATGAATTAAGCATAGATCTCCCTGATCTCTACAAGTGGATCCTTAGAATCCCTAGTTTCTCACCTTGAATTTTATAAGTTTTTGTTTAATAATTCACCATTAATCTCTTAAATTTTCCTGATTTAGGTTACATCTTCTTCTAATTCTAGTTTTAGTTACTTTTAGATTACGTACAAGGTTCAGTCCCTGTGGATTAGACCTCGGTCTTACCGAGATTATTACTACATCGCGACCCAACACTTGGGGTTGTGAACAAGACACTTTCATGTCCAAGATGGATCAGAGAAGACCTGATCGGATGCAGAAGTCGTCAATACTGTCAGAACCTTAAAACAGACATATCTCGCAGACCGGAATGAGTTACTCGACATACCATATATGATTTTAGGGTAGGATGAGCTACTTTAGACAACCAACCCAACTAAGCCAGGTTATTTCATTTTTACTATTTTTAGTAAGTTTTAGTTTGATTTTAACTTTTTATCCGTTAGGCTTTAGGAGTCGTGTCCAACATGAAAAGTGTTTAGAAAAATTAAAAGAATAACATGGTTAAGCCACATAGGATACTTGCTATAAATAGAAAACTTACTATTTATAGTAAGTTGCAAATTCTAGGAGCTTTGGTTATAGTTTGCTTCTGATTTCTCTCCCATTGCTTGGTATCCCTATGTAAAGGGTTATGAACTTGTTTATTTCAAATAATCAATAAAATTTTAAATTTATTAGAATTTATTTATATTTTTCTTACTTTCTTTCCTCGTGGATTTAAGAAGTCTTTGTGAGGAGTCCAGAGAAGCTCCGTGGATTTGGAGTAGTTATCCTTAAGGAAGACGGTAACTGACCTCATCATGTTCATTCTTGTGTCAATTGGTATTAGAGTGAGGACTCCCCTCAGGCCAATGGCAAATAACGAAAGTATGAACAAAAATCTTGTGGACGGTGATACAGTGATTCGTTATCTTTCAGAAAGAATGGAAGCTTTTCACCGGGAGAGTCAGTTGACCATGCAAGGGCTGTAGGTAACTTGTATTACAGATGCGCTAATTCCGCCTTAAGCTCAAAGGGATGCTCAACCACCCATGGTCACTATGCGACACAACCCCGATTTCTGTAAAGCACCATCAGATGATGGTAAATCGCAGGCCACCACTTTGATCGTGAAGAAGCCATTATACATTCCAAAGGTAGAAATAGATTTACAGCGAGACAATATCTTTCGAACGAGGTGTATTGTAATCCAAAAATTATATAATATGATCATCGATGTCAGGAGCAGTGAGAATCTCATGTCGAAGATAATGGTGAAAACGCTACAATTGAAAACAAAAAAGCATTGTAACACCCCCGTACTTTTTAGTACTCAGGTGTTACTGTATAACCAAACTTAGTATAAATACAAGCCAAGCTTAAGTAAACATTCACGTTTATCTTAGTCTAAATTCAACCGTTGAAAATGGTACTAATCCATACATGAAGCTATCTATCCGTCGATTTTTAAGTTGAATCGTCATACGGCTAAGGAGACCTATTTTCTTAGGATCCACCATTTGAAAACATAGATCGGGCTACCTGGTTTCATATCTAACTCCCAGATCACATCTAAGTGTTCTTTAAGATCCCAATGATTATTGATAATTGAATGTTAGTCAATCCAATCGTTGGATTATCTGAATGCTCAGTAAATCATGATTTAGCAATTAAAGATTCATGTGGTGTAGCTTGCACTAATGCAAAGCAACCCTAAAATTAGGATAGGTAGCTGAATGACGCACAACGAGTTGTCTCACATGCTACATAGGTATAATAATAAGAATAAATAAAGAAATAAATAAAGATAAATAAATAATAATGTATAGGTAATAATGGTTAAATATTAATAGTACAAAATCATGAGATGGGTAGTCCTGCAAAGCGGGGCCCACAACAAGATTAAAAATGCATGCATATGTGAGCGAAATAATAATAACAATAATGATAATAATAATAGTAAAAATAATAATGATAATAATAAATAATATTATTAAAAGTAGTATAACATGATATTTAGTGTTATAAAATCATAACAAGTCATATATCCGTAATCTGACCATTAATTCTAGCATAAATGGTTCCTAGGACCATTTTAGCTGTTGACGTCCGATTTCAGGACAATTCGACCCTCATATCAAGGTAGACCCACGACTGAACCCTCTAATCGGTTAGCATGGCCCACCTAAGCTTTGGATCTGACCAATATTCGGTTAGAGGCCCTTAGTGGTGCCTCTAAAGGGAATGGGTGGAGTGTATTTCATGTAAGCATCACGGTGGGGCCCCAATCAATGGGGTGCGTGTGCACAACTGGTGTACACCCGCGGTGCACCAGATATGTCAGGCCGGTCAACACGGGCTAACTCGTGTTTCTCCAAAAAGAGAAACCTTCTCTTTTCTTTGGGCGTTGGCAGTGGACGAACATCGTTCGATAGATTTCGATCAGTGACCCACCCACATGATCCATTTAGACAATCCAGATCGTCTATCTTGTGCGTAGCATGACCCTAACCAAGATCATGCTCTCCATCCGCAATCATGAAACCATGCGTGCGCACAATTCTCGCTGCAAACAGGTCCTGGAAACACAAAGTTTCCCAAAACGAAAACTGTTTCGGTAGGCCAGCTAGCACGATCCGTGTAAGTGGAGAACCTTCCATCCCAGCCCTCCACTTAGGAATATCTCGACCGTCCATGGCTGTTCACATGGATCATGGTTTTCTTTGGAAAAACCAGCGGTTTTTAACCCACGGTTTCATAGGCGGTTTCGGCCAGAGGAAATTCGAACCACTTGTTGACGATCCGATGACTTAGGGAGGATTATGGTGAGCATAAGAAGTGTAGAGATCGAGCAGTAGCAGGATCCATCTCCATTTCTTACGGCAGCCATGAAAAATGGCCGTAAGCTTCATTCAGCGAACCCACCGCCTAAACTTCCTCCACTACAAGAAAATGGCCCTTGGCCGACCGATGGGCCAACCCTTTGTCGGCTGCCAGTTTGAACGGCTGCTAGTAGGGTCCCCATGTATAAAAGAAAAAAAAAAACATACCTAATTCCCTCTCTCAAACGGTGCTGCATGACCCTCTCTCTCTCACTCTCCCTCCCTCTCTGTCGCTCCTCTCCCTCTCTCTCTCTCACTCTCCCTCCCTCTCTGCAGCTCCTCTCCCTCTCTCTGTCGTTCCCTCTCCCTCTCTCTGCCGCTCCCTCTCCGACCCTCTCCCTCTCGCGCGCTCTCCCTCTCCCTCTCTCTATCGTTCCCTTTCCCTCTCTCTGCCGCTCCCTCTCCGACCCTCTCCCTCTCGCGCGCTCTCCCTCTCCCTCTCCCTCTCCGCTTGCTCTCCCTCTCACTCTCTCTCTCTCTCTCTCTATCTCCTCGGCCCTCTACTGCAACATTAGGTATCTTTCTGTAACGCCCCGACTTTTCAGGACCCAAGTACACAACTCATTTCCCAAAAACTCGAGTGTTAACCTTAAAGGATGGTCAAGGTCAAGTATATATTTTTTTCTTTTATCTTTTATCAGAGTAAGCAGACGAGCGTAGAATGGACAAGTAAGCATAAAGAGAAATTTTAAATTTCATTTAGAATATACAAGTGAGTGCCCATAATGATTCATACAAACCAATGTCTCCAAAATTTACAAATACAAGAATTTCATGATCCAATACATGAGAAATAATATAGTGCAAGTAAATTAGAGTTGCAGGACCCCTCAGCTCCTCAAGGTAGATATAATCAGGCAATCCTGGCCTTTGAACCCGGCTCCTCATTAGTATGAATGTGAACATTATCAGGGCCACCTGCGCTACCTGTACGGTTATATATTTGATGGATGAGTGACCAGCTCAGTGTAAATTTTCCTCAAGATTACACATTGTCGCCTTAACAAACATAGTTTAAAGGGAAAACAAACAGTAATCCAAAACAGGCGATATGCGATCTTATTAGATGCATGGATGCATGAATGCAATCAAGGTCCCGGGTAACACATCCAAACGGACCACGCCCGAGTAACACATCCAAATAGGTGAAACATTGACCCAGGAAAACACATCCAGACGGTCTATACCCCGGGTAACACATCCAGATAGGCAATTACGTACGGTGATAATGGATGATAGTTTGTGCCCCGGGCAACACATCCAAACAGGCAAATCCATAGGTTACGTACAATAGCAATAAATATTGTTCTGTGCAATGCATGCATGATTAGTCAACCCTTTATTAGTCCAATTACATCCAGCCAATTTAAATAAGCTCACGGTCACTACGGGGAGCGTATGACCCAACGTAGGCCGACAGCTCGAGCATAGTATCCCATTCCCACCATCCTCGGCTCATGAGGTTCTCCACCTTGGGATGTTTTAAGAAGATCCCTTGATTAAAATGACACCAGTCCGGGGGTCCTATTTTCCCACACGTTTTGTCTAATTACATCCCAAGCATTGTTTGCATATAATCATGGAATCTTCCACGTGTAGTATTATGAGATGGTGTACAAAGGCAATCAAAATAACATGTGATATCATATAACTTCAATTAAAAACATGAAAGGAGGCACTAAAATTTTTAAATAATAATTTTTGACAATATATCAACAAGACAGGAAATAGTAATCATTTTTCATAGGTTAGTTAGCATGTAAGCCAGTATCACAATAGTGGTAATCTGATGTAAACTATGTTTAACTAATTTAGAAATGGAAAGCCCAAGGGGAAAGTCATCATCTGTAGGGTTGTGTTTGCATACTTGGTCCAAGTTCTCTTGCGGTCCAAAGTCACTCAAGAATTTTCCTAAAATCACAGTTTATATTTGTCAGGTATTCCTATGGTTTTATCCAACTAACGTGAGGATCCAAATGGATAATAACAAGGCCTTTTTGGCCTTCGCTAGAGGAAACGGGCCCACCATATTTTTATCCAAACAAGGTGGCCCTACTGGGCTCAAGCTTATCATCACTATGGGCTGAACTGGGCCTGCTTTGGCCCAGTTGTTGGGTCTAAATTGAACCCAAGTGGGACTGCCCCATGCATCATGCCAGGTGGATGGTGTGCATACACTACATGCCACAATGGGCCTATCATGCTATACACTACATTTTATCCTTAGAGACTATCTAGGATTATATTGAAAATCACCTATACCACACCACAATACAGTGGGGATAATGATTTCCATGTTAAACCTCCACAGGGCCCACCATTTCCATCCAGTCTGTTCGTATGGTCTTAAGGACCTGATTTAAGAGGATTAACAAATATCACATTGATCTAGAACTATGTTGTTCCCAAAAGGATTTCAATAGTGGATGCTCAACTCTCCAATGTTTATGGCAGTATGGTCCACCTGATAACTAGGTCTGTCTTATTTTTCTTCTCAGCCCAAGGACGAGCTCACCAAATGGATGGATGGTTCGGATGAAACACATACATCAGGGTGGGGCCCACAAAGTGTCGAGGTGTAGCTAAAATTTTCATGTGCATGTATATATTTATATATATTAAAGGAAAACTTCCAGGGACTGATGTCCCTTGATGAATGGTCTGAATTCAAGGCTCCCTGGTGTGGCCCACCTGCATTCGTACAGGGCCCAGTTGCAGTTTGGTGAGGCCCAACGGGGAGCAGCAACTGACGTCCAAACAGCTCCTGTTTCAGCTGCATCCAGGTTGCTCCTTAAGTGGTCCTTGAGGCATGAATATAGCTAGATTTAAGGCCCAAATGAGGCCTATTTCCAGCCAATTTCAAAGCTTATCACGGGCCATTCTAGCGCTCAAACAAGGGCCTGTGGATCAGTTGTTTTTAAGGCCGATCCTCAGCACCCAGCTAAGGCCACTCACAGGCTATTTTATTTATTTATTTTTTTTGGCCCGACGACAGAGCCTGATTTCAGGCCACGTTTGGTCTAAAAAAAATGTGGTTTTCAACAGGGCAGGTTTCTATATGAAATGAAGAAGAAAAACAACAGAGGAAGAAAAGGGTTTTGGGCCGCTTACCTAGCCAAACTAGTGCACTCACGTCCACCACTCTCTCTCTCTCTCTCTCTCTCTCTCTCTCTCTCTCTTTCTCTCTCTCTCTCCCTCCCTCTCTTTCTCTGGTGTGAAAAGTGAGGGCACAAGTGCCCAAATTTATAGGCGTGGGAGAGAATTTCCAACGGTTGAAAAGAGCTCCCTATATGCAACGGTTAGGATTGAAGGATGGCTATGCATGGGGCCCATCCATGTTTGGGGATGGATTTCTAACACTAGGGCCCACCCAAAAGTGCATTCCCAGGGTCCTGTGGGGACCATATCGCGATCAGGCTTTGATGGGTCAACGGAGAAGATGACCCGAGCATCAATGGCAGATTGTTACTTAGGGGATTTTAGGGCAATCCGGACCATTTGATCAGTCTAGATGGGTCCCATAAGTGGTGTGGGATCCTCTTTTAGAACCCCAGGCAATGCTTGGCTCCATCTCATGAGAATCTTCCGATTTCTCCTCTTTATCTCATGAGATGAGAGAGTGGCTTATCTCATCTTGTACCTTCAATTTGGGAGGGCTAGGATGGTGCCTCGTGGCCCCATCAGACGGTCTCAGGCGTGCCAGCCTCTTACATCTAAAAATGGAAAATCCCCTGCTAGCCTCTTACATCTAAAAATGGGAAATCCCCTTTTGGAGCTTGCTTGGCCATTTCTGGAAATGAGGAGACTGCTCCTTGGCTGTCTCGTGGGTGCCTCAAATCCCCTGGATAAAAGGGTGCTGGCTTGCATCCCAAGTTACCTGATGGTCCTAGATTGTGGATCCTAGCCACATATGCAAAGAATGGACGGTCTAATTCTTCCCTTATTCCTATGCAAGGGCCGAAACCCCTATACTGTTTTAGTTTGGCGGGCCCCATGAACAAAGTGGACGGTTTGGATTGCTTAGAAAGTGGTTGTTGAGGCTCAACTAGGGGTTCCAATTTTAACAGATTCAAATACTTGAATGGCGGGAGAGATCTCAGCCATTTTGCATTTTCGCTCGGTCAAAGGCTGTTTGACCGAGCAAATACATTCAGTGCACATCCTATGCTTATAGTCCAAGTTGTACATGCACCATATGTGATGTCTTCTGTGATGCTTATGATAAACCTACACCGTTCATTCTCCTAGGAGTCCCTATATATGAGTCTGGACCAGTTTGGGGAATATGTGAGGCCTAGGTGGCCCCACGACTTGATTCGGGTCTCATTTAGGGATTTACCGTTGATTCGTTGGTTAGATCAACCCAAAATTGAACTTCAACGGTTAAAACATTCCTAGGGACTATTTAAGCTAAGACCTAATGGTCAGGTTTTGGATATATGGCCTGTTTTAAGTTTATGATACTAAATATTATGTTATACTATATTTAATAATATTATTTACTGTTACTATTATTATTATTATTATTATTATTTTCACTATCATTTTATTATTATTATTATTAGAGATATATTTCATCATATGTAATTTACGTTATCACAAATTGTTAATATATGTAAATTATATGAATGTCAGTAAGCAAAGATTAATGTATATATATACATATATATGTTATTTGTATATTATTTGTATGGTCATATATGTGTTAGGTTTTTAAAAGTTATATAAATCATTAAATTCTTTAAAACATGTTTTTCATTATAAATTTTTCCAGTATATGTTATTTTTATATATTACAAATTCTATAGCTTGTAATTCATACTAATGATGTTGTAAGTATATGCATATGATATGGATTATAGTTACATATCCCTTTAACATGAAACTTCAAATATTTATAACATTTCATCGTACATATATTTAAGTTATATTATTTTTTTGTATTAAATTAAATCACATGGTAACACTTGAGTACTGGAAAGTACGGGGTGTTACACTTTCTCTACGCTCGATCTACCGCACATCAAGGAGCATTCTGCTGCAACATCGGGTATCTCCTTCTCTCTCTCTCTCTCTCTCTCTCTCTCGTTATCTATTCATATCAATTTGGGCATTTTTTAGCATTTTTTAATCCTTCAAGTAACATTGTGCAATGATTTGTGTTTTGAGAATTTTTGAGTTTCGTATCCCTAATTAGGGATTTGCAGTGTCGATTCCCTAATTGGGGATTTTCTGATATTACAAATTAGGGATTTGGCGATTTTAGAATTTTGGGGATCTTGAGGATTTTTGAAATTGAAAATTTCAGGTGGTTTTGATAGCTGATTTGGTAGATTTGATGTTTATTTGTTCATATTTTATTTATTTATAGGGTTTTGATGGCCGATTGGGAGGATTTGACGGTTATTTATTAATGTTTTCTTGATTTTTAGGGTTTTGACAGCCGATTTGGAGGTTTTGGTGTTAACTACAATATTCCCTGGTGGCCCTTTGATGATGGACTAGCCAGTGTATCTAGTAGAGATAGGTTTTGGTATATACTTTCCTTTTCACAGAGTATTAGGTCCTTTATCTTATTCTTTAATGGGCATTCCTCTCTTTTCGCCAACAGTAATTTGGTGGCTAGCTTTCCATATACAGAAAAAGATCGGTGAGCTTACACGTCCTTCTAATTTGCATTTTGTATTTTTGGGAATGCCAATTACTTTGCTAAGAAATGATATAAATACATGAATCTAAAGTTTCATGCCTTTTTATGTAGGGTTGTAGAATGCTTTAGAGTGAACTACCCCTATTCTGGGAAAGCAAAGAGTAAGTATAAAGATCAGGAACTGTGGCTTTTGTCTGTCGAAATTATATAGCCATGTAATTTTTACTCATGGTATCTGAGGAAATTTCTTTATGTTTTGACTCTACATGCAAATAAATTTGAATTCCATGCATTTGCAGACTATGAATAATTCATAAATTGTGGTAGTGAGGCACTACATTGATCAGATCAAACAATGCTAACCATCTGACCATAGATACAACTCATGTTTAAAATCGAATGATAAAAAAAACAGAGAAACAGTAAGTTTTTCTACAATTTGATTTTCATTTATTGAAGCGTGACACAGAGTCTTACAATTTGTTTTATGATTGTAAGTGGGTTTAATCATGCATCAGTTGCTTTTTCATCTCTTCTTGAACACCCATCGTTAGAAACCTTAATAGGAACTGCTATCAATGGTAGAATTCATTTCCTTACAGGATCTTGAGATGGTTGAGTGATAAAGATGAGAAACTGAAAGCAACCAATAAGCAAAATACACATTCCAATGATCTCTCAAGTGATCCCAACCAACATGCACATAGGTGGTTACTACTTGGTTTAAGTAAATAAATTTTCAAGTATAGGACTAGCCCACCTTTTGATGGCTATCTATTAGTTCTTTCGAGTAGTATATCATGATACATGTAGATGCTAAGATTCTTTCATTCCTTGAACAATACTCATTCACACTCAGATATTTAAATACTTGTGACAGATAATAATGTTTTCCAATGAATTGTATGTACAAAAACACTTAATTCCAATGGGAAACAGAGTCATCTTCTTTGAACTTTGCTCTTTTCTTTCTTTCTTTTAGTTTGGTAATTCTCTTGAACTGCCGGTGCTTTGTAATATCTGTTGAAGAAAGTCTGAAGTAATTTAGAACAATTCTGCAGTCCTTGAGTCCCAATTCTCTTCTTCTTCTTCTTCTTCTTCTTCTTCTTTTTATTTATTTTTATTATTTTATTTTATTTTTTGTCTTCCTAGAAATTTCTGATAGCCCTTTACCAGCAATTACATTTATCACATGGCTATATGTGGATAAATGTGATCCAGTTTCTGAAATCTTCAGAATACACCAAGAAGAAGTCATCTGCCGAATCAACCTTTAATGACCCTTATAGGACTCCTATCATTTGACTTCCTAGTTAGAATAAAGAAGCATCTTCACTGAATTGTCTTTTGGTATTGGTCTCATGACAGGTTTGGTCTACATCTTCGCTGATTTGTTGGTCCAATTTTTTTGGGTTTCTCTGAGTTTGGCATATTTTGTTACTTTGTTGGTTTGAAGATTGCTTGGGTATTGATTTCCTTGTGCAGGTATTGTTTACTTTTTTTTCTTTTATTTATTTTTTTTCTTTCTTTAGAGTTTTGTCTGCATATAAAGATTCCATCAAAGAGCCAGTTTGATTTACTGATTTCCGCTTGTCTTGACCTAAGGATTTTAGAAGCACCAGGGATTTTGATTTGATTTGTTTTGATTTCTGGCCATAATCTTCTAGTTTTCCGTCTAAGAGATTTGCTCTACTTAAGTGTTTTAGCCACACTATGCTATGTAGCGTACACTACATGGTATGCTACAACACTATTTAAAACATTGCTGTTAGCTTACACTGGCAATATTTCTTGGTTCCGCTCCATCTGAGTGTTCTCTAGGTTGTAATGCATACCAATGTATCGTGCAACATGTCCCTTAACTTTTGTGGAAGCAATGTTACCTAAATTTTCTCCTCTATAAAAATTGTGCAATCCAGATTATGGGTTGTTAGCTATATGGATTGCTGTCACGCCCCAAACTCGGAAACCGGGCTCACAAAATTTTCGATCGCTGAATCCGGCACTGACAGCCTCCGTAGGACCCCATTCTCGGCTCCTAGTGCCCATTCGTCAGGTTCCGATCCTGGGATACTACGAGGAGGATTTTCAACGTCAGTTTGATTCGTAATAAGCATAACAAAAGGCACAACCCACAGACAATAACCAAGAACTCCATTACATTTTCACTATGATCAAAAACGTTACAAGTACAATGAGCATAAAGGGAAATACAATGGTAAAGAACAAAAACTCCAAAATGATTTGCAACGTACTCCTGCCTCAGCGCTGCTGCGCCCCAACGTCACCTGCACACAACGGTCGTGCATAAGCTTATAGAAAGCTTAGAGGGTGGTGAAAGTGTGTGCGCAAGGTAGTAATATGATCATGCAATATCAGAGTAATGCGGAATATGCAGATGGATCCATGAAAAACCATAAGCCATACCAAGGCTATGCAATGCAAAGATGAAGGATGCCGGCCATACCAAGGCTATGCGATGCAAGATGCAAGTCAAGCATACAATCCTCATCTAAGTCCACATATCAATACAGCTCAACTCTGGGATATCACCGGGGTCTTGTACACTCTAAACCAGATCGCCGTCACATCGCACGCAATAAAGTAAGTGTAAGAGACCTCACTATCCGTCCGCCAATATCGAGCACGACTCGTCGATAGCAGACTCATTCCTCGATCTGGTCAGACTCAGCCTAGTATTGCCCCCTACGCTCGGGCGGGTAAGGCCGCACCCCCTTCCAACCGACCACGACATAGTGGAGAGCGTAGCCATCTCGTAATCGGCACTCAACGCTCGTCTATCCACTCGGTCTAGATGTTGGAGCAACCTCTTGGTGCCATAAGGGTTTAGGGACTTTCACCCAGGGATATCTATAGCACCCCATGTAGAACGAGATTTTCGGTATCCAATCCTGCCAACCACGATCTGTCTGTGGAGGCTACCACCCCTATGTCGTTAGGGTGTACAGTAATCATATCACACGATACGAAATGCATGAATCACGCTATCTAGTAATGCAACAAATCCTGTGCACATCGTACGCTCATGTAGGGCAACACCGCCTATTCGGGAGCCCCTAAACAACCTGTCTAAAGGCATATGCTATGATCAGTCACCTCTCATATCAAGCATACATATGATGTGTATGATTATGAGTCATGGAACTATACTAAACATGGTATAATGAAATGGACTATCCTTACAATGCTGATGGGCCTGGACGGCCTATACACAATAAGTACGGGCCTAATAATGGGCCCTAAGGAGAGTCGTAATGTGGACATCCAACCAGCATTACACTCACAATGTGGACGTCAAACCAACATTGCTCCCAAGGCACGATCGTCTGAACATCGTTACATACTCTGTGTTGGGGTCACGCATTGCAATGGACCTTAGGTACATCCCATTGGGCCTTAAATATATCAAATGGGCCACATTCAATGGGCCTTATATGCATCAAGTGGGCCTTACGTTTATCAAATGGGCCGCATTACTGGGCTTCACCAATGGGCCGTAGGTACATTGCAATGGATCACAATCCAGGGGGCCTCAGAGTATATCAATATGGGCCTAATCACATGGGCCCGATGCATATTAGATGGACCTAAACTCATCGGTCTTATTTAAGTCAAATGGGCCTATACCCATAGGCCTTAAAATACATCAAATGGGCCTGATCCCTTGGGCTTTAAAATACATCGAATGGGCCTAATCCCATGGGTTCAAAAATACATCAAATGGGCCTGATCCCTTGGGCTTTAAAATTCATCGAATGGGTTTAATCCCATGGGCTCAAAAATACATCAAATGGGCCTGATCCCTTGGGCTTTAAAATACATCGAATGGGCCTAATCCCATGGGCTCAAAAATACATCAAATGGGCCTAATCCCATGGGCCTTGGAACACATCAAATGGGTCTAATCCCATGGGCCTTGGGATATATCAAATGGGCCTAGTCCCATGGACCTTAAATAAATCAAATGGGCCTAACCCATAGGCCTTTACTATCAAATGGGCCTAACCTCTAGGCTTTAAATAAATCAAATGGGCCTAACCCATAGGCCTTTTACACAATCAAATGGGCCTAACCCAAACATAAGTGGCCCACCCAATCTTCAATACATGCCCTGAAATGGTCTCACCAAGTGGATGTACGGTCTGGATGCGTCACATGCATCATGGCGGGTCCCACTGTCGCTGGACAGTGAGGACCGAACACATATATCACAAAGGGCCCCACCGTCCGCTGGACGGTGGAAGTACAAATACATTAAGGTGGGTGCCACCGTCCGCCTGGATGGTGGACTTAAAACACATATATCATTGTGGGTCCCATGTGGGGCCCACTGTAATGTTTGGATGCCATCCAACCCGTTCATAAGGTCACTTAGACCTGGATGGAGTGAGAACACAAATTTCAGATTGATCTGAAACTTCTGTGGGCCCCAAAAAGATTCCAATGGTAGAGTTTAATTCACACTGTTTTATGTGGTGTGGGCCACCTAAGTTCTAGATCCTGTTGAAACTTGGAGGGGGCCCACCTCATGAACGGCGGGGATAAGACATATACATCATGGTGGGGCCCACGGCAGCAGCCATGGGTGGCTGCACGGCCGGCCGCTGCACGCAGCGCCTGCTGCTATCGTGCGTGGTCAGAGGCAGAGGCAATGCCTCTGCTTTGGTTTTTTTTTTTTGAAAAAATGAAATCCTGTGGATTTTCACAGGTAGGGCCCACCATCAGAAAATCCAACCCGTCCATTGGCTTCACCGGCTCGATACCAACAAATAGAGTCCAAACTTGGGCCTGATTCCGCGTGTAGAAGAAATCTAAGGGACTTTAAACGGTAGAGATCACTGTTTTCTAAGGTATGGCCCGCCTAAAAGTCGGATCAACTTCACATTTTAGCTCAACGCCTAAAATGATATGGGCAAGAGGATGGACGGCTTGGATTGAATTCTTACCCTAAGGTGGGGCCTATGCAAGAGGTTCACCTCAAAGCCTCTTTTTTTTTTTTTTTTTTTTTTAAACACAGGGACGTCCAGCGTCTCAGACGCTGGACGGTTGGGTCTTTTAAAAAAACATTGTGGTGGGCCTTGTTTAGGTGGGCCACCATTGATGGATGGTGTGGGTGTAACATATAAGGTGGACCCCACTTGAAGAAAGCTTTGGACAAAATAAATACTTCAAGGTGGGGTCTATTCAAGTGGGCCACACAAACACAAACAATGACATAAAATAAAATAAATAAAATAAAATAAAAAGAAATGAGAAGGGAGAGAGAGAAGAAAAGTGGGACACGCTTGTGATGGAGGGCTCCGCCACTACGAGCCCTCCCTTGAGGAGATCATACAATCAAAGTGGTCCCTTTACACATGGGATCACCGAAAACGAAATCAACGGTGGAGATCCATTCCCCACCGATATGGACGGTCTAGATGACCTCTCAAATGAATGAAGTAAACATCATGATGGGGTCTATGGAGAATGGCCCCATCATGGGATGATCATGATGATCAAAGTGGACCATCGGCCACACCTTAGGGTCCCAAGTGAGATCCAAACCATTGATCGGTTGGCCTCACTTGGCCCATCCCAAAAACATGAAAAATTACTAATGTCTAGCACCCACCGTCTAATCTTCTTGCTCTTATGGGCTTCTTAGCACCTTAGCTTCAATCCTAATGGAGGAGATGAGAAATGGATGGCTAGGATGTGAGATGAAGGGTTAGGAAAGGTGGGCCACACTTGGTGTTTTGGAAGAGAGGGAGAGGCTTGGAAAGCTCTCATACGATCACCGAAAATGAAATCAACGGTGGAGATCCATTCCCCACCGATATGGACGGTCTAGATGACCTCTCAAATGAATGAAGTAAACATCATGATGGGGTCTATGGAGAATGGCCCCATCATGGGATGATCATGATGATCAAAGTGGACCATCGGCCACACCTTAGGGTCCCAAGTGAGATCCAAACCATTGATCGGTTGGCCTCACTTGGCCCATCCCAAAAACATGAAAAATTACTAATGTCTAGCACCCACCGTCTAATCTTCTTGCTCTTATGGGCTTCTTAGCACCTTAGCTTCAATCCTAATGGAGGAGATGAGAAATGGATGGCTAGGATGTGAGATGAAGGGGTAGGAAAGGTGGGCCACACTTGGTGTTTTGGAAGAGAGGGAGAGGCTTGGAAAGCTCTCATACGATCACCGAAAACGAAATCAACGGTGGAGATCCATTCCCCACCGATATGGACGGTCTAGATGACCTCTCAAATGAATGAAGTAAACATCATGATGGGGTCCATGGAGAATGGCCCCATCATGGGATGATCATGATGATCAAAGTGGACCATCGGCCACACCTTAGGGTCCCAAGTGAGATCTAAACCATTGATCGGTTGGCCTCACTTGGCCCATCCCAAAAACATAAAAAATTACTAATGTCTAGCACCCACCGTCTGATCTTCTTGCTCTTATGGGCTTCTTAGCACCTTAGCTTCAATCCTAATGGAGGAGATGAGAAATGAATGGCTAGGATGTGAGATGAAGGGGTAGGAAAGGTGGGCCACACTTGGTGTTTTGGAAGAGAGGGAGAGGCTTGGAGAGCTCTCATTCGTGGGATCTCTTTTTTTTTTTTTGCTTGGAGATTTAAAATGAGAAAGAGAGAAAGAGAGAGAGTTGTAAAGAGAGAGAGAGAGGGTGATGGATGGTGTGGTGATAGATGGATGTGTAAGAAAATCTTGACTTTTGTGGCCTTTTGTGTAAGAGAAGCATGGGTGGTGTAAGAATCTCTTGACTTTTGAGGCATTTGTGTAAGAAAAGTATGGGCATGGAAGACTTTTGTGGCTTGCTTGGGAAAAGGGGTGAAAGTGATGTGTACTTGACATGTACTTGACATGTGATGGATTGATGGATGATTGATTGATGGGATTGATGTGATAGATGTGACACATCATAGAGATTCTCTTGGGTTTTGCAACGCGTGGCATTTTTCTCACACCGAACGTTGGCCCACATCTCTTGACCAGGGTATCGCCTCGGCACGCAAATCGCAGCATCAGAACCGTAGTGACGGCGCCGTCGCTATGGTAGTGGTCTTGGATTGAGTCGACTCGGGTTATCAGTATATGAATCAGGGTAGTGCGTAAGTATCGGTTAAGGGTCGAAGGTTGCCGGAATTCGACCGGTAAGACTGCGGAAGTCTACGGAACGGTACGGTATAGGATACGAGTCTTACAATTGCTATTTTTTAAAGATCTAAAACTATGGTTTGACAATTGTAGTGTTGATTAAGTTGTAAAGTGAGTGGAAAATTATTCTTTGATTTACATGCATACGGTGTAATACAATGCATGTGGGATATCTAATATATTATTTACCATTTCATATATAAAGCACAATATCAATTTGTATATAAAGTCATATTGCATATACTAAGTGTATGTTCTAGAGTGACTCACATGATCCCACCCCTAGCGTTCAACATTGGGAAGAAGTAGCATACTGCATGCCCATTCCTCCACATACCGGATCGACCCACGATTCAGGTAACCTTGTGTGGGAGCTACTTTGATTCTTCTGAGCAGTGTTACTTATAGGTAAATGGCCATGCATGCGGTTCATCTGTAGTCCTCGGTTCTGCAGACAGCACAAACAAATATGCACATGCGCGCGCATGTGCACAAGCTACACTCCATATGTTTGTCAAAGATAATTGAAACAAATCTTCAGGATATTCTTGGTGGCTACCTGCCTGTGTCCACCTTTCATTCTTTGTAACTATGATACTCCTTTAGTTGGAAACCCATAAAAAATGTTTTCCTCAAACACTTTAAGGTATAGATTGTGTATTTATTTATTGTCTAAATTCATCAGAAGGAATGGGATTTTTTTTTTTGCCAACTATTCCCTTGCAAATTGCGTTTTAAGTTCATCAGTAGTTTAAGAATTCTGAATCAAAACTGAAATTTTGTTCACAGGAGCTAAACACATTTGGTTTGGATGCTGTTCAATAAAAAAAAAATATTGGGCAATTTCAGGGGCACATTTTTCTGCATCTTTTATGAATAGCACACATCATATTATCACACCTTTTATGTTTTAATCATCATCTTGGTGCTGTTGGTGTTACACTTTCAAAGAATTAGCTGGAAGTCGGCCCTTATCAGAAATACAGACAGTTGAAGAAGCCGTTGTGGCAGTTGCCAGTTCGAAGACTAGTAGCCAAGGAGTTGATGGCAATGTTCATCCTGATGGCATGGAACAATCTCCTAAACCCTTAAGTGCAGGCTTAACAGAAGCAGAGGAATTGGAGAAGTATGTCGCCATTAGGGAAGATATGTATAAGAAAGCTAGAGAGTTCGATGCTAAGATCCTTGATTTTGAAACAGCTATTAGGAGGCCATACTTCCATGTGAGGCCCCTTGATGATCCACAGCTTGACAATTGGCACAACTATCTGGATTTTATTGAAAAAGGAGACGACTTCAACAAGGTATGTTTCTAATTTCAAGAGTTCTGGCAATTCTCTTGTTCGGGTGTTCAACTGGTCGTATTTTTTGGTCATCCTACTTGTTAAATATATCTCCCTCCATTTCATGAATTAACAGTCGCACCTCTGCTATATGTAATCTTTAGTTATGGGCATTGATGTAAAGATTTTTTTATCTAAGGTATTCAATATGTTTTTCAAGCAGTATTTTGTCTTTCAAACTCCTTTTGAGGGCACAGAGTACTTGGCCTCTCTATTGTTGTACTTTTCCTTGCACATGCAAACAAATGCTTGAAAGAATTATTCTTTTCACTGGCTGTGTAAATCGGACTTCATTCTTCTTAAGAACTTCTATTTTTTTTTATTTTTATTTTTTATGGAATAATGGTAGGGTTTTGATATGAAACTAATCAATGTAAATCAGACTTGCAAAGTTACAAAGGTGATGCTCCTTTCTCTTTTATTTGGGTTCTTTCTTAGGAATAAAATTCATTTCTCTATTGTACGTGATCTTTCTCTTCACTTCATGTTTCAGGGAGGACAAGTTTGTAATCATCTCTTACCATAAGATTGATATTTGGACCATATGTATCTATGGAATAACCTGGAACAGTGGCTAATGGCTAAGATTTGTTTTGTAGGTTAGAACTGAATGGTAACCATTCTTTTCTCTATTGGAAGCTCCATACTTCCACAGGTAGGGCCCACAGTAATGTTTATAACTGTGTCTTTTTGTTGGTGCACAAGTAATCACAAAGTTATCTGTGATTTGTGGCTTAATAAAAAAGCAATTTTCATCCTAATTATCTGTTATATATTTTAGGAAGCTGCAAAGTGCAAGTTGTAAGTTGCTATATTCTCTCTATGCTATCATAAACACTGTTTTAAACTAGAAATTTAAGAAGTCTAGATATTGTTGATAACATCTCTGTGATCTCTCTAGATATTGTTGATAAGAAGTCTAGAATCTTCTTAGATAGATTTGGGAAGTCTATCAATATCACTTTTTTATGTTCCTTTTATTCAAAGCAAGTCCTCTGATCTGACTCTGTTCTTCATTTGGGTGGCCTGCTGATCTCTTCATCCCTTAGTATTCACATTCTGTTTATCTCTCTTCATTTGTTCACTAATTTGCACATCATTCAAGCTATGGCTACATCAGAAGATGGGAACTGTAGGAGCACATCATTCAAGCTATGGTTGAAGTCCTGCAATTTGCTGAAATAGTAGCCAAGGGGTGATATATCAGGTCAGTTCCTAGCTTCCCCAGTGTTCGGTTGCATTTCGAGAGGTCTATCAAGGACCTTAAGGTTTGCATAGTTGCATTTGAGTTTGTTTGTGGAAGGGATTATCCATGTGTTCTTCTAAAGTAACTACTATTGTTTTTTTTTTTTTTTTTCCCTATCCTTTTATAGCACACCCTTCATCAGTTCCTATAACCTAAAAGCTCTACAAGGCATGCTGCCAATATTTATTTATTTTTTGGTTTTAGATGCTTCTTTTCACTGGATGATATTCCTGGCAAGCACTATGTGGATATAGGGTAAACATTTCTCAACTCATTTGATTGCACCAGTAATTTAGAAGTTGTTCATTTTTCCCATTTCCAATTGGATATCCTTCTAATAAAGAGGGTCATTCTTCTAGGACTCATCCATAAAGAAGGCTTACTGAATCTAGTTCCTTGTTATGTTCATTTCAGTTTACTGTAGGATCCAGAAATTCAGAACATTCTATCTGACCCCATCTTGTGTGCAATATCAAACTACAGGTTTTTTCCCACAAAAGGTAACCTGAGGAGAAGGGAAATGGACAGAGAAGTGCAAGCTATTATGAGAAGAGGGAGATGGCCTCTTTTCTAAACTGAAAACACAAATACTAGCCTGGTTCAAAATTTATATGTCCTCATGGATGTTTCAATGGTGGGTGTTCATTCTCCATTTTTGTTTTTTCCTGTTATAAACAAATACTAGATTATTTATGTTGTCAATTGATTTTTTTAAGCCCTATATCTATTTCATAATCTTCATAATCTGTGGCTCACTTCATTATTGGATTGACCTGATTTTTTTACTGTGGACCTCATCCCAATGCCGAGCTTCGACTGCTTGAGGTTCTCTATCACAAGATATACAAGGTATGTATGTCTTTTGAAAATTGCTGGGCAGTGGTTAAAAGTTAATTGCCATCCTCTTGTGAACTGATTTTGCCAATGACTAGAAGTACTTTGCTTTAGATCGGGATTTTCCCATGTCTGGTTGGACATACCCCCCTTCAAAACAGATGCTCCATGGAAACTCACATCTGCCTTTTGTTGTGACTCTACCAAGTCTTGGCAGTTTTTGTTTTGGAAGTGTTGAGTCAACTGAGAGAATGTTAGTTTATATCAATGGAGTTGTCTTTGAGTTCCTAGATCTTAGAAAGAACCATGGAAATGTATTGCTCATAGCCTATTAAAGATCTTATGTGATTGGAATAGTTCTGCAGTGCATTTTTTAAATAAGAACTTTTTTTTTTTTTTTGGGTTATGTAATCCATGTACTTTGATGGACGTTTTTTGAGCTGAATGTTTGTATGATTTAGTTAGTCAAATATAACGAATTTATTGTATGTTTGTTGTGAAAACTCAATTTGTTGTGAAAACTCAATTTGTGGGGTTTTGACTCTTTGGCATATATGGCCAATCTATGGTAGGGCCCAGCAGATGAACAGTCCGGATCTCTTGTATATTTGCCAATTATTAAGGCGATAGAATGCTTATAACTAAATTAGATATTAGTTATGATGAGATTACTACATCTTGTTATGATGAGATTACTACATCTTCAATTCCTGGTTCATCTCATTCTTTAGGAATGAAATCTGCATCAATGCAATGCTGTTGTATCTACTCTATCAAACATTTGAGGAAATCAAATGCTAGTTTTTATATATAAACTTTAAACAAGCATCCTTTTCGTGGGTAGATGTCATTTCATCTTATTTACAAGTCGTTTTCTTCATTTCATATTTCGATGACCTGATAATAACCATCTGATGAAAAGATGAGCAACCTTCGTGTTATGGGCTCATATACAATCTCATCTTTTATTGAAATATGTTTGTAGAATCATTGATCTATTGTACAACTAAGTAACATGTGTTTTGTATCAAATCCATTTTGAATTTTATTGTCCCTCTAGTGAAGATGGTTTGGATTTTTGGGGCGGCTCATGCAGGTGAAATACCTTTGAATCATGAAAGTAACTCACAAGACTAATGTAGATTTTTACTTAGGCATGTGAAATCATTTCTTTTATAGACACGATATGTACTAACTTAAAACCTTTTTGTAGTCATCAGGATATTTGTGTTGGGACCTGTACCATTTTAGTTGTCTTTCTTCAATAAAGCAGTGGTGTTTCTATATTGAACTGAAACTTGAATTTAATGTCTGGAACATGCTAGATTGGGCTCTTAGTCAATTAGTGAGTTTTGGACTATTTTTAGCATCTCTGTTTGAGCATTTCGTTAAGCATGCACACCATCCTTATGCATCTTATTCCATGTTGATATTTACAATCAAGTTGATGTTCTTTTCAGAGTGATGCAGAGAAGCTGTATAAACAACTTGCGCATTTAAAATCAAGACCTAAGCAAAAATTTCAACGTAATGGTTTCCTGGGACTTTTTGGACGAAAGGTAGATGTTGTGGATCACACTGAGAAGAGGTTACAAGGTTTGGAAGAGAATGTTAGAATGCAACAATCAGATGTTTCATTGATAGGATAGGTAATGTTCTGCTTTCCTTGTGAGCCCAATTTCATGTGTATAGTGGTTCTGTGTTGGATATATTGCTCAGGTTGCAGTTGGTATCCTCATTGTATGATCTGTCCCTTCTTTATCCTTCTAACCTTGATTCAAGACTGATGCTTGTCCGGAATTGAATATTCTTATTTTATAGCTTTGTAAGTCCCTAAAGGCTAAAACCCATTTCATCCTCTTTCCCTTGCCAAACAGGTCTTAATACCCCCGATGGGTGCTGATGAACATATTTATTCCAATTATATGGACTCAAAGCAGTGGTTACAAGATACGGATGTGCTTGAGATGATTCTGAATAAGTTCAGCTCCTCTTATGAGCAACAATCTTTGACTTGATTAAAGTTTAACCTCCCGGAATTGAATATATATATATATATATATATATATATATATATATATATATATATATATATATATTAAAGTCTGCTACTTCTACAAAAGTCTAGGGCATACAATGAGTCCTATGATGTCATAATCTGACATGTGAGATTTGAGCTTCCTATAATGTGACTGTTTAGATCTTATTAAATAAAACGTCATGCTATTTGACATCTCATGAAGAAAATCATTAACGGCCAATCTATACTTTGTGCACTGTACCCACATGAAGAGAGAAATCATCTTATCTTTTAGGCAAAATATCCATTTCTAACCTTATAGAAAGCTCAAATTTCACACATGTTTTGTATGCTCGTGTGTGGATATTTAGGGCCTTTATGCATTGTGAAGTTAGCAAAACTCCAATATAAAAATATAAAATTACAATATATGAAATGACTTGGCTCATGGCGACTGTGTCTCCCAGACACAAAAACTTATAGAAACTGCAACAGTGATGGGTTATAAAAATTGCAAAGCAAAATTGGATTTCCCACACTAATCTTGCTTTTCCTAATCTCAGATCAGTTTGAGAAAAGCCAAAGAAATCTAGGGATTTTCTTCTCTTTTTTTTTCTTTTTTTTTCATCGTTGTCATTGATTTCTCTAGCCATAGTTGTAATGGGGACGTCTCCTTGTTGTGAAGAAGGGTCCATGGACCCCAGAAGAAGATCAAAGGCTTGTGGACTACATTGAGAAGCATGGTCATGGAAGTTGGAGAGCACTCCCGAAGCTCAGGGACCTGAATAGGTGTGGAAAATTCTCAAGTGAAGAAGAGCGGATCATTGTCAACCTTCATTTGATTCTTGGAAATTAGTGAGTTTTTGATTGCTTTAATATGTATTTTGATGCAATATTGAGTTGAATTCGAATCTCTAACTCTGATACCAATTAATTTCTTTTCGCTATTTTGTTTTGCAGGTTTTAGGCATGGATGAATGAGAGCTATAGATCGATGCACTTTATTTGTTTATTTTTTCTTTTGAAACTATTCGAATTATTATTGTAAATATTATTCGCGGCAGCTCGATGCATGCAAAAGGGCCACATAGGCATGTATTTTTTTTATAGGAAAACAATCACTAGGCACAATCCACTTCCTCAGAGGAATGTGAAATCAAGTGGGCCTTGACCAAAAGGGTCAATGATAAGGTCCATCAATTTATGAGTTGGAGAGGCAGAACTCATAAAATGAGACTCACTGTAGAGTCAGGCATCTATTTTGTGTCATTTCCTCTCTCTTTTTTTAATTATTATTATAAATTGAATGTTTGTAATCTAATGAGCCTATACTTCTGAAACTGCAGCCAACATGAAGCTGCCATAGGCAATGGAAAAGAGAGCTTGAGGCATAGGGAAAAAAAAATCAAATCACAATTATAGATGTGTTTATAAATACATATGCATTAAGGAATTAGGAGCTTAAATGCTAATTGAAGTGTTAGGAAAGTTAAATCAGTCCCACATGGATCTGGAGTAAACAATTCACATACCACGACCTTACCGTACAAAGTGTCGATAAATCCCCCAAGCAGCGGCGGCTTGCACAACCACCAGTAAAGCCCCTGTGCAGCGACGGCTTGCACAACCTCCAGTATAGGGAGCACAAGGTAAAGCCTTTACAGACCGAGGCTTCACCGGCACTTGCCAAACCGCGGGCATAGGCTTTGCCGGTGGTTTTGACCGTCGGTAAAGGCCAGTTTTCTTGTAGTGCTCCAAGCTTCAAAAAACTTGTTTGTAAGCTTCGTGGGGTTCATCTGGACTACCCAAAAGTGTCAGTTCGAGGAGGTACATCTCCGAGGTGAATCCGCCATTAATGGACACCTTCTTCCCCGTCCAGACCGCACCAGTCGTCTCAGGTCGGGGTAAGGTCAGGACATGTGAGAGTTGCTCCTGATGGCCATATCTGGCAAGAGAAAAGAGAAGAAAGAAAAAGGGAGGGAGAAATGAGAAGAAATGGAGAAAGAGAAACGAACGAGAGGGAGCATTAGGTTCGGCTGTTAGTTGACTCGACACTGAGCCTTGTTGAGCATGGTCGTTTGGTTGTTGTTACTGGCAGATGGGAAGGAGAAGAAGAAGGAGAGAGAGAGAGAGAGAGGATCCAAGTGGTGCGTTGCTGCACCAGCTCGAGCCGAGCCGAGTTTATAGGTCGAGTCACTGAGTCAGGCTGCTGTCCATCTGAGTTAAGCATGAGTTTGGTTCGGTCCAGACTCTTGAGAAGTCTAAGGAGAGAAGAGAAGCAAGAAAAATGAAAGGAAAGGAAGAGAAAAGGAGTGAAGGAAAGTGAGAAGGGAGAGAGTTTGGATTGGAGGTTACTGTCGAGTCAACTCGGTTAAAATCTGCTGAGTTCGACTCGAGTTGGGCCTCGTTCAGGCCATACTGAGGTCCCAGCAAAAGAGAAAAGGGAAAGAAGAAAGAGAAGAAGAAAAAGAAAGAAGATAGAGAGAAAGAGTAGGTTGAGTGAGTTGTGTAGTTGACGAGTTGTTCACTCCCCAAGTGCAGGGTTGTGATGTAGTAATAACTCGGTAAGACTGAGGTCGAATCCCAAGGGACTGAAACCTGTACGTAATCTAAAATTAAGTAGAATTTGAACTAGAATAAGGTGAAATCTAAACTGATTATGATTTGAGGAGTAATGATGGAATGATTATCTAAAACTTGAGAAAAATCAGAGGAAGGGAACTAGGGATTTAGAGAATCCACTTATAGAGATCAGGGAGATCTTATACCTATTTCAAGAATCATGAAAATTAACTGAACTGTCATTAATCTAGTTTCAAAGAGATGAAAGGTATATGAACTAGAATGGATTTCATCACCAAACCATGCCCATGAGACTATGGCAAACAACAGAATTAAACTAATTACCAACCAATCATATGTATGAAGGTAGGGAAGGGTACCGACATCTAACCATACCCAGGAGACTATGGTGAACAACGGAGCTTCCCGACGTCATAAACATAAAAGGGAAGGAACATGCTTAAAGCCATTCCAGACCCATTGTAATTTCAGTCACAACAGACCATTAAAAACTTAAAACATTCCCATAATAATCAACTAAAATCAATGTCAATTCATGAATTAAAATTAAATTAAAAACATAAAATAAAATCTCCCATCTCACTACAAGCTTCACCTCTTAGCCCTAGCTAAGAGGTTTAGCCACACATGCTTTGGCTAATCATCTTAAAAGGAAAAAAAAACAGAAGAACTAAAAATAATTTACTCTCTTTCTCTTCCCTGCTTCACGTATGAAGATTCCAAGCCGGGACTCCCTTTCGTGTATCTCTCTCCAAGCCGAGATCTGCTTCCATTCCTTCCCTCTCTCTCTCTCTCTCTCTCTCTCTCTCTCCTTTTATAGCTAATAGGACCGATGGAGAGCACAGCTATGTCGGTTGCAGAGCTGAAGTCGGTGGGACTTCCGCAGCTACATGCGAAGCAAGAGGCGAAATTCTCATGCTGGCTGCCGGTGGAGCCCATGATCGGATTCAATAAAGAGATCCACGCCGTCCATAAGTTTTGTTGTGAAATTTCAGTCAGACAGGGACTGTTTTGGAATTCTGATGAAGCGGCCCACAGAGTTTTAAACCTACCGTCCATTCTGTGTTTTGAACGGTTGAAACGCCAATGACATGATGTCTTCAAATTCTGTCACCTAGGTCTTGGTGATATTGGCCATAGAATTCTGATGAACGGTCCGGATCAACTCTTTGTAGCATGGTGGTGGGCCACAAGGATCATGCGCAGCCTCTGTTCGCAGCTTCACACGAAACAGAGCTTCCGCACCTTCTCTGTGACGATCGGTGGGCCCCACCTTGATGTCTATGGAGAAATCTACCCCGTCCATTAAAATCCTGGCGAAAAACCGTTCTGGAAGGATTATTTTTTGAATGAATTTGGTGTGGCCCATGAACATATCTACCCCGCCGTCCATCTGACGTTTAACGGCTAGGATTTTACATTGGCTTGCATGGGACCAAACTGCCACCTAGGCGAGGTTAATACCCCCCCCTCTGGACACCTTGGGCGGTCCAGATCATTGATACAGATGATGGGTGGGGTCCACTATCTAAAAATGGACGGACGTTGTCCGTTCGCTGGTCTCTTACGCAGATGAAGAGGAAGGAGACAGGCAGGGGTTGGTCAAGCAGTTTGATCGATCCCATGTGTTGCACGTGTGCACGCTCGTATTAAGATAGGGCACAATGTGATGTTTACAATAAATCCTCTCCATCCATCTATTTTTCCACCTCACAATGTGATGTTTACAATAAATCCTCTCCATCCATCTATTTTTCCACCTCATTTAATAGGTTGAGAGAAGATTTGAAGAATATCCAGGTACCAAGTGGGCCCAAAATTGACAATTCATAGGCTGATCTTGCCGTTGGGCCACTTCCATAGTGATCCAATGGCTAAAATTTTACGTGTATGGTTAATTTATGGTATTAGGACCGTGTATGAAGTTTCAAGCTGAATGGATGGTTGGATCCATGTGATCTTGCATTCTAGACCAATTTCAGGCCATTTGAATTTCAGTTTCTTGATTTTCTTAGGTCTCTGACATGTAAATCTGTCAATCTTGGTCCCCTGGAGTCCCGTAACTTGCCTTGGTGCATCTTGAGTGCTAAAACCATGTTTTTAACACCCATTTTTAGTTCAAGCTCATAAAGATACCCTGCAACATAAACACGATAAAATGGGTCATTAGACAAGATTATGTTCGTAAATCCAGACAATATTTATGGTCTGATATGCAATATTTAACCCTCAATACGAGTCAACTCGGCTCGAATCAAGTCAACAAGGTGAGTCAGCACTTTCCTCTTAAACTAAACCTATATCAGTGTATTGTTAAAATTGTTGCCACCATTTTTATTAAGATTATAAATATTAGATATAGTTAGACAATATTAGATTATTTATGCTCAAACTGGATATCATAAACAAGATTATAATTATTAAGTGGTATTATTTTATTTATCGCTCTTAAATAGTAGCATTAATAGTGTACCATAATACTTATTACCATAACAGTTATTGGGGTCATGTTAGCTAATGATAATTGCTAGAATCAATGGCGGTTTTGTGATTATTAATATCATTAGTATAGTGAATAATCGTACATCAATTGGCATATTAAATCCTATAACTTATCCTAGGCCTAATTAATCTAAACCCTAGATCTATACTTGTAAGTTAAGTTTGGACCTAATTGTAGAATGTCATAATTCATGTTAGATCCTAATATTTAGATTCATTAATGATAACAATTATTATTAACATTAGAAAATATTCATCATTTCCCTTATGGGATTAGTATAATACTTGTTAATGCAATTATTAGTATTAGTCCTTATTATATTTTCATTAGTAAATATTTCATTATTATTACCCATATTATTTAAAAGATGATTGGTCATTATAAGAATATTAGATAATGTTGGTACATCTAAATGTGGACCTACAAACCATCATTATTCACATTGATGGATTAATACTTCTACTATGAATGTTACTCAATCTGTTGTACAATAATAATAATGATAATAAATTTGAATTCAAATCCCAGGATCTAAGTTTAAGACTAAACTCTAGGATGAAAACCCTAATTTCACATCAAAATCCTAAAAATAAGTAACGTAAACCCTAGGTTATAATCTCAACTATAAATAGTATGTAGGACTTGATCTAACCATACGATTTCATAATTCATGATAGGATCCGACTCTAAGGACGCATGTACCTCCTAACAACACTAGTAGGTGATCCTATACATCAGGTGATGATTCTTCTCCTTGAGCTTTTCATTTTTTCATTAGCTAAGTTATATTTTTTATTTTAATTTATAATTAATATCTCTATTTCATAGTCACATGTGTTAATTGTTGAAATTGAATTGCTACATTACATGCTTAATGTTTTTCCTGCATATTTATTTATGCTTGTGCATTGCTTATGGAACTTAAACTGGTACATCAGTGGGAAACCCCCACTTATAAATGTACACCCATACTTGGGATGTAACTCGATTGATTGTGATTATAATGGGCCTTCGACTTAGTGGTTGTTAAATAGTGGTTTGAATTGGATATTAATGTGGGCCTACCATCCATGAGTTGCTGTGTTAAGTGCTTTTCAAGGATGGTCTTTATCGCATGGTTTTGATATTGGCCCTATGTGACTTAGTTTCAACATTCACCCTATGTGGCTTAGTTTTGACATTTGCCCTGTGTGGCTCAATTTTTATATTTGCCCTATGTGGCTCGATGTACCATTTCTATACAACCGTGCGATGGTAAGCCCCATATACTGAAATAGGATTTGCTACTAGTCGATGGGTTTCCATTAAACATCCTAAGGTGGTAGCCTCATGAGTCGGGGATGGTGGTATGAGACTTATGCGCGAGCTATTGGCTTACGCTGGTGACGAGCCCCCGTAGTGACCTTTGAGCTTTTTTAAATTGACCGGTTGTAATCATGCATACATGGCACAGACCAGCATCTATTACTATCGTACGTGATGTACGTATTTGTCCGACTGGATGCTTTTCCTAGGTCGATGATTGCATGTATGACAAGCCCAATGTCCGCACGGATGAGTATCCCCAGGGTGATGATTACATTCATGCATCAATGCATATAATAAGACCGCATTTACTCTGTTTTGGATTGCCTGGATGTTTTATACTATTTCTTACCTAATGCGGCGGTGTGTAATCTTGAGAGAAATTTACACTGAGTTGACCACTCATCCATCAAATATATAACTGTACAGGTAGCATAGGTGGCCCAGGTGACATTCATGTTTATATTGACGAGGAGCAGGCTATAATTGACAAGGATGCATGATCGTATTTGCTAAGGGTTGCTATAGGATTTCACATCCCAAGATTGTTGTAATTTACTTTATTTCACATGTAATATTATTTCATTTTGTAATTGTAAGAATGGGGGCATTAGTTTGTATAAGTCATTATGGGCAGCCTCTTGTATATTCCAAATGTAAATGAAATTTTCCTTTATGTTGATTTGTCCACTTTGTGCTCATTTTCTTATTCTGAATGAATGAAAAAAAAATGTATACTCGAATTTTACCATCCTTTAAAATTAACACCCGGATTTTTGGGAAACGAGTCATATACTCGGGTCTTGAAAAGTCGGAGCGTTATAAGCATCCATCTTCATGCACGGTTGGATGGATTAAAGATGTCAACAAAATTAGAGGTAACCGAACAATGCACTGTCTCGTTTTCAATTCGTAAAAAAATATAAGGATCAAGTACTTTATAACATAGTTTGTCACGCCCCAAACTTAGAAAATGGGCTCACAAAATTTTTGATTGTAGAATCTGGCGTCGACAGCCTCCGTAGTACCCCATTCTCAGCTCCCGACACCCATATGCCAGGTTCCAATCCTGGGATCGTATAAGGAGGATTTACAACATAAGTTTATTTCACAATAAGCATAACCATAACCTAACCCACGAATAATAACAGCAAGACACCATCACAAAATCCACTATGATAAAAAAAACTTTTGAGTACAAGGTGCACAAAGTCAAATACAATGATGTTAATAACCAAAAACTCCGAAGCTCTGTGGTACGCTCCTGCTCCTGCTCAACTATGGCCTGGCGTCACCTGCATGCACCAATCGTGCATAAGCTTATAGAAAACTTAGAGGGTGGTGTAAGTGTGCGCGCAATATGAGTGTGCTCGGAATGTAATATCAGAGTAATACGGAATATGCTGGAGAATCCATGAATACTGACAGCCGTACCAAGGCTATCCAATGTATGACATGAATGCTATCGGCCATACCAAGATCATGTGATGTAAGGTATAAATGTTATCGGCCATACCAAGGCCATGCGATGCGAGGTGTAACTCAAGCATACCAATCTTCATATGAATCCACATAATCATATAGCTCATCTCTAGGATATCACCGGGGTTTAATACACTATACACCACATTGCCGCCCTACACTGGATACGCAACCATACAAGCGGAAGAGACCTCACTACTTGCCTAACTAGCAGTCAGCCAATATCTACCTGGCACGTTGGTAGCGGACCCATTTACGGGGGAGGTAAGGCCACACCCCCTTCGAACTGACCACAACACAATGGGATACGAGACCTCCTAGTATTCGACCCTCATACGCTCATACATTCACTCGGTCTAAGCATTGGAGTATCCTCCATGGTACCATAAGGGTTTTGGGACTTTTGCCCTGGGACATCCTACGCGCCCCCGTGCTTAAACAGTATTTCCAGTATCCAATCCTTCCATCCACTCTATATCTGCGGAGGCTACAACCCTAATTTCGCTAGGGCGTACAGTAATCATAATCACACAATGTAATATGCATGGGTCACATAGTCCAATCATGCATCAATCCTGCGCGTACCATGTGCTCATGTAGGATAACTCCGCCTATCAGAAAGTCCCATAACAATATGCCCAATGGCATATGCAATGGTCAACCACATCTCATAACAAGCATGCAGATGGTGTGTATGGGCATGTATCATGATGCTATGCTATCACATACTCATAATCGGCATTGATAACTGGCATCGATAACTGACATCGATAACCAGCATCAATAATCGGCATCGATGATTGTAGAGGGTCAAATATTACATATCAGACCCCATTTATTATCTGGATTTACGAGCATGATATTGTTTAATGGCCCGTTTTAATAGTGTTTGTGTTGCAAGGTGACTTTACGAGCATAGACTGAAAAAGGGAGCTAAAAGCATGGATTTGATGGTCTGAATACACCAAGCTAAGGGATGGACTCCAGGAGACCAAGATCGACGGAATTACATGTCAGGGATCTGTGAAAATCGAGAAATTGAAGCTCACGTGGCCTAAAAGTCAGCAAGCATGCAAGATCACAGGGTTCCCACCATCCGTTTGGCACAAAACTTCATACATGATTTTAGGGCTATATATTAACCGTACACGTAGAATTTCAGCTCTTAGATCCCTGTAGAAGTGGCCCAACTGACAGATCAGCCCATAAACCATTGATTCTGAGCCCACCTATAATCTGGATATGTTTCAATTTTGGTCCTAACTGTTAAAATAATCTGAGAAAAGGGATGGACGGAACAGATTTTCCAGGAACATTACAGTGGACCCCTCCTTGTGTAGCAAGTACATGGTGCACATGTTCACCAAGCGTGCACTATAAATGCAAATAGAATTCAAAAAAATAAAAAGGAAACTCTTGTTTCCAGTGTTCGCACAGAGAGCCGCGGGTGGGCTTCGTGGGCCACCACCATGTTTCAACAGTGTAATCCGAACCGCCCATTGGATCCCCAAGAAGCTTCTTATCACTGCCTAGGTGGCATTTTGGCTTCATACATACGATCACACGATTTTCACCATAAAATGCAAAACAGACGGTAGAACAGAAAATCAGGTGGACCGCATCAAAAGCAATCCAAAAGCAGTCATTTCCAACTGAAATTTCGAGAAGATTATAATGGACGGTAGGGATTTACCATTAGAATTTGATCATGGGTCCCTCTGACACCACCGACTTAAAACGAAAATTTTCGTTTCTTCTGGCGTGAAACAGATCATCGTTTAATCTATAGTGGGCCTCCATTATGGTCCAAATGCTCAATCTGAGCCGTCCACATGTAGAGGGACTCGAAATAGTCAAGACCAAGCTGACCTTTGTCAGCCATGCAAGCACACGTGCTGGCTACAGAAGTTACAAAAGGACCGTCTGCTATCATTGCAGAAGGATTACTTCCCTGGTCCGCATCATCGGACAACAAAAACTGTCCATTTCTTATCAGAATCTCGAGGCGCATCTAATGAGCGGAGCGGATTTCGCAACAAACACTGATAATGGACCCCATCATCACTACAGCGCTAGAAACATGCGCAGGCCCCTATTTTCGCACATCCGCGAAGTCTGAACGTTCCAGGATGCTGTGGGCCACCATCTTTGATCGGTTGGCAAATCCAAACCGTCCAGTTGGAAGGTCAGTTACAGGAGATCCCATCTAAGAAAGCAAAATGGAGGTTAGACATTCCGCCTTGTCAAAAATAGATCCAAACTGCGAGACTGTTTGTATTTTGTTGTTGCGTAAGAAAACTTTCGCAGGAAGTTTTCCACCGACTGACTGCAAGCCACCGTCTTCCTGCTACTATAAAGGAGAGAGAGAAAACGTGAGAGGGAGTTGAGTTGCTGGAGCTCGGCTTGAACGTCCGTAGAGACAGAGTAGAGTGGTTTTATTTTATTTTATTTTTATTTTTATTTTTGTTTAGTTTTGTTTAAAGGATTTAGTTTAATCATGTGGTTAGGCTAAACCTCCTATCTAGGGCTAAGAGGTGAAGCTTGTAGTGAGATGGGAGATTTTATTTTATGTTTTTAATATAGTTTTAATTTATGAATTGACGTTGATTATTATGGGAATGTTTTTAAGTCTTTAATGGTCTATTGTGACTGAAATTACAGTGGGTCTGTAATGGCTTTGAGTATTTCTTCTTCTTCTTTATGTTTATGACATCAGGAATCCCTGTTGTTCACCAGTCTCCTGGGCATGGTCGGATGACGGTACCCTTCCTAACCTTCATGCATTGTTGATTGGTTGGTAATTAGTTTAATTCTGTTGTTTGCCATAGTCTCTTGGGCATGGTTTGGTGATGGAATCCATTCTAATTCATATACCTTTCATCTCTTGAAAACTAGATCAATGACAGTTCAGTAAATTCCATGATTCATGAAACAGGCATAAGATCTCCCTGATCTCTACAAGTGGATCCTTTGAATCCCTAATTTTCTTTCCTCTGATTTCTATAAATTTTATATTAATATTTTCACTATTATTCCTCAAATTACATTTGATTTAGATTCCATCTTATTCTAGTTCTAGTTCTAGTTAATTTTAGACTACGTACAAGTTTCAGTCTCTTGGGATTCGACCTCGGTCTCACCGAGTTATTACTACATCACAACCCTGCACTTGGGGAGTGAACAGAAAACGGACGGTAGGACGATGGATTCTTTGCCCAGATCATCACGAGCCACAATAAGTTACACTCAGCTAAACTTCCCAACTCTTGGGATTGCTTGGCACACTTTGTAGTTTCAAACGATCCCATGTTAAGAGACAAAGCAGATGCCTTGCAAGACAACATCTCGGTAGTCATCACTAACCGAGAGAACCCTTATTCTGAAACCCTCTTTTCCCCTGATCCTAAACATCTACTAGTAAAGGAAGAGGAGTTGAAAATTGAACCAAAGTTTGGAGCTTCGGAATATATTGAGACTACATCACATTTTAAGAAGTTTTCTAAACTTTATTTACTTGTAGTCTTTGATTCACCATACGATACTAACGTTGAAACTTCTTCTGTCATAGGTGAATCGTATATATTAGGTGAATCGTATATATTACGGATACCTCAAGCAATTCAATGGAAGATCTTTTATGAGCTACATAAGTCTCTCTGAAAAATCATGCTCCAGGGCGCCCAAGCCTATTGCAAAAAGAGCTTTTGGATGATCCTGTTGAGGAACTTACTGAGAAACTTATTAAGATATTGGTCGGAAGGGGAACCTTGCGGCATGATTGATTCAATGTTTGTGGGTAACATTACTGCAAATCCTTATGAGACTACAACTCATCCACTAGGGGTAACCTAGGGGTTTAAAGGCTTGTTGCATACGCTAAATGCAATTGAGAGCACCTGCGAAAGTGGTATAGGTAGGATTTTATCTTTATTTTTGTTGGCTTCACTCTCATACTAACCTGCTCTCTCCCAGAGATCTCTTTCTCGATTCGTTATCCAGGTACTATCTTCCCCTCACTTTACTTTCGTTGTCCCATGTGTATTGCATGCTCATTTCTTTTACATTGAGGACAATGTAGGTTTCAGGTTGGGGGTGGGAGATTAGGTTTCCTAATCAGTATTTTCTTGGCCTTGAGCAAGAGCAAAAATTGTAAAAATTTTTAAAATTTTTCTGGCAATTCTTGTGAATTTAATGATTTAGAATTACGAGATACGTGATGTTGGTAATTTATGACTCTTGGATTTAACTACTTGATAGATTCCACAGTTGAGATCGAGTTATCAATTCATAATTAGAAGTTATAAACATTGATTGAGTCATGATTTCAAGACACGTCTCACTTACACATTAAGATTTCAGTTCCATATCGAAGGATTAACTTGGTAATCACTGAGCATGAAAGGAACCAGCCTGAAATATCTTACCATCAGGGTATAAAAAGTGAAAAGGTTGGGCAATTAATCTTCACCATGGGTTTGCTCCCTGTAGGTGTGGATTCGATTCCCCACAGTTAACGGTTGAAAAGAGTTGGGCGACTAGTTTCACCTTAGGTTTGCTCCCTATAGGTGAAAATTTGATTCCCCTCTTGACATTCTTTTAAAAAAAAAAAAAAAGAAGAAGAAGAAGAGACCGAAAAATCAAAAGATGATCTTTGAGGCAAGTTTTGGTTATTATGAATTCTCTTGATGATTACCAATGATATCCTGAGAATAAAGAATTGAATCTTAATGTTGATGAGCCGAGAGTACACTATACACTCATGGATCTTAATGTTTATAAATTGTCTGATTTATGGATTAATATTTTGAACTTGACTAGGAAGTTTACCGTGCGCTCGAGTCCAGGAGAAAGTAATGCCCAACATCCATGAATCTTAGAATTCTAATGCTTGGATTATTTTTCAAATATCACTCAGGTTTACAGAATTTCTTATATCAATCTCAACTTAATTTTCGCATACCTTGCTCAGGACTAGCAAGATGCTAGTTGGGGGTTGTGTTGAGGGTCAAATATTGCATATTAGACCTCAGTTATTACATGAATTTACGAACATGACACTGCTTAATGGAATATTTTAATCGTGTTTTTGTTGCAGGGTGTAATTAGGAGCGTTGACTGAAAAAGAGTATTAAAAGTATTGATTTGATGCTTCAGAGGCACCAGAGCAAGAGATGGACTCCAGAGGACTGAGATCAATAAATCTACATGCCAGGGATCCGAGGAAATCAGACCGTTCACATTAAAGATGTCTCGAAATTGGTCAAGAATGCAAGATCATAGGGTTCCCGCCCTCTGATTGACTTGA
The DNA here is from genome assembly GCA_037074715.1 of Magnolia kwangsiensis. Lineage (NCBI taxonomy): Eukaryota > Viridiplantae > Streptophyta > Magnoliopsida > Magnoliales > Magnoliaceae > Magnolia > Magnolia kwangsiensis. Next base: position 16,387,972 of record CM073576.1, on the reverse strand, counting down.
AACTTCATACACGTGATGGGGGCCATAAATTAACCGTGCACGTCAAATTTCAGCCATTGGATCCATGTGGAAATAGCCCAACAGAGAGATCAAAGGGTGTTAGCCATTAAAGCACATCTTGGCAATCCATTAGCGATCAAGGCTCAAAATTAGGCGTTGGAAAGAGCATGAAAAATAACAACTCCTGGTAAAATTTTGTATCATTTGAACGGTACAATTAAGAGATACGGACGACAGAAGTTATAAGAAACGAGAATGGCAAATTTGTAAATAGCTGTCCATACATACGTGAAGCAAAATGTATTTTTAACGGTAAATATCATCCGCATAGCAGTTGGCCGTGTGGCCCACCCTGAAGTCAGATCTACTTCAAACTTGGGACCATGGGCTATCATGATGTGGTGAAAACGGTGAAGGGAGCAAATTTTTCGAGAAAACACCATAGTGGACCCCACCTATTTTTTGTACAAGGCATCCAAATAGTGCGAAAGCACGTCCAGTGACGAACGTGCTTTGCATTGGATTTTGACTGTTGGCCACCATCATGGTCCATATGATGAATCTGGACCGTTCATTAGAATCCCACGGCCCATAGTACCATCACCTAAGTGACGAAATTCCAAGGTATAGCACAGATTGATTTTTAACCGCCCAAGCATAGAACGGACGGTAGAGCAGAAAATCGGGTGGCCACATCAATGGACACCCAAAACTATCCCTTTCCGAACGGTTTTTCGAGAGGAATCCAACATACGGCTTAGATTGATGAAAAAAACATCGAAGTGGGCCCCACCAACATCTCAGCGTAAGACAGTTACGCATGCCCTGTTTCAGCGTTCGGAGCGTCCAGGATTTGCAGGGAATAGTGGGTCACGATTGTTGATCATTTGGGTGATCCGGACCGTCCAAAAGAATCAGAGGGGAGTCTGTACCCTAATCATGGAGGAATTCTAGATTAAAACAGGTTTATTACTCCAAAACTCAAAGCCAACCACAGGTTGTCTTGAGTTAGTGCGCGTTCCGGCTGTGAAAATCGTTGCACTGCGTATAGCTGCTGCGTAAGAAGTTCTCGATCCCTCTTTGTTACGAAAACCGACTCCCAGCACCGACTTAGTACTGCTCTATAAAAGGAAAAGAAAGAGAGAGGAGAAAAGGGGGGGATATTGGAGCTTAGCTTGGACATACATGCATGGCTGAGACGTGGACGAAGAGAGAGAGACAGGGACAGTATTTTTTTTATAATTTTTAATTGCTGTTTTCTTTTTCTTTAATTTTTGAGATTTCGCTTAATCATGTCAGGCTAAACCTCTTAGCTACGGCTAAGAGGTGAAGCTTGTAGTGAGATGGGAGATTTTATTTTATATTTTTAATTAAATTTTAATTCATGAATTGATGTTGATTATTAGTTTTGTTAATGGAATGTTTTAAGTCTTTAATGGTCTGTTGTGACTGAAATTACAATGGGTCTGCAATGGCTTTGAGCATGTTATTTTCCTTTTATATTTATGACGTCAGGAAGCTCTGTTGTTCACCATAGTATCCTGGGCATGGTTGGATGTCGGTACCCTTCCTAACTTTCATAGCATGTGATTGGTTGGTAATTAGGTTAATTCTACTGTTTGCCATAGTCTCCTGGGCATGGTTTGGTGATGGAATCCATTCTAATTCAAATACCTTTCATCTCTTTGAAACTATATCAACGGCAGTTCAGTTAAATTCCATGATTCTTGAAGCTGGCATAAGATCTCCCTGATCTCTACAAGTGGATCCTCTGAATCCCTAGTTTCCTATCTCTGATTACTCTTAAGTTCAATCACGCATTGTTTTCTTTTTATCGGATGGGTGATAATAATTCTCACAACCATAGTTATGATAACCCCAACACTCACGTACTGTTTTGTTAATCCGTGGGATGTAATTGTTCTCCTCCATATAATCACGTAAGGACTTCTTAGCTGGTGGATCTTTATATTATAATTGGTTCTCGATGATAGTTTCAGAAAAATTTTGAGATATAGGTGTATTTATATCATCATCATCCCAAAATAGGTTATTTTTCTCAGCATAGTGACATTGCCACTCATGCATATACATAATGAAACCCTTAATTTGAATTTAATCCAAAGAAAAATAAAAGAAGAGATCCTATAGCAGTGTGGAAAGTAAGAGGAGGAGAAGTTATAAAGAATGTACCAGACTAGATATTCCTATATTAAGATCTTAGAAGTTTCTACCCTAAAATCCTACAAAACAAATAGGTTAGTTCCTAAATAAAAAGCTTATAGAAAAATTCTAAAACAAGAAACAAGGTAAGGATTCTTAAAAGAAATAAAAACTAGCTAAAAAGGAAGACAAATCCTAATCTAAAAGAAGTTACCAATTTAGAAACTATCTCAGAAGCCTACAAAACAGAAAAATTGGGTTAGTTCTAAAAATCAGATAGAATGAAGAATCCAAAACTAAAGAAAAATAGAAAATATCTAAAGTTAAGAAAAATTTCTAAAAAGGGGAATAACTAAGCTTCTAAACCTAGAATTGAAAAATTTTAAAAAGAAAATCTAATCTTAAACTAATCCTAAAACTAGTTAATTTCAGAAAACGTAGCCGTCAGTCCCCGGCAACGGCACCAAAAACTTGTTCACTCCCCAAGTGCAGGGTTGTGATGTAGTAATAACTCGGTGAGACCGAGGTCGAATCCCAAGGGACTGAAACTTGTACGTAGTTTAAAATTAACTAAAACTAGAACTAGAATAAGATGGAATCTAAATCAAATGTAATTTGAGGAATAATAGTGAAAATATTAATCTAAAATTTATAGAAATCAAAGGAAAGGAAACTAGGGATTCAAAGGATCCACTTGTAGAGATCAGGGAGATCTTATGCCTGTTTCATGAATCATGGAATTTACTGAACTGTCATTGATCTAGTTTTCAAGAGATGAAAGGTATATGAATTAGAATGGATTCCATCACCAAACCAAGCCCAAGAGACTATGGTAAACAACAGAATTAAACTAATTACCAACCAATCAACAATGCATGAAGGTTAGGAAGGGTACCGTCATCCGACCATGCCCAGGAGACTATGGTGAACAACAGGGATTCCTGATGTCATAAACATAAAGAAGAAGAAGAAATACTCAAAGCCATTACAGACCCACTGTAATTTCAGTCACAACAGACCATTAAAGACTTAAAAACATTCCCATAATAATCAACGTCAATTCATAAATTAAAACTATATTAAAAACATAAAATAAAATCTCCCATCTCATTACAAGCTTCACCTCTTAGCCCTAGATAGGAGGTTTAGCCTAACCACATGATTAAACTAAATCCTTTAAACAAAACTAAACAAAAATAAAAATAAAAATAAAATAAAATAAAACCACTCTACTCTGTCTTTACGGACGTTCAAGCCGAGCTCCAGCAACTCAACTCCCTCTCACGTTTTCTCTCTCTCCTTTATAGTAGCAGGAAGACGGTGGCTTGCAGTCAGTCGGTGGAAAACTTCCTGCGGAAGTTTTCTTACGCAACAGCAAAATACAAACAGTCTCACAGTTTGGATCTGTTTTTGACAAGGCGGAATGTCTAACCTCCATTTTGCTTTCTTGGATGGGATCTCCTGTAACTAACCTTCCAACTGGACGGTTTGGATTTGCCAACCGATCAAAGATGGTGGCCCATAGCATCCTGGAACATTCGGACTTCGTGGACGTGCGAAAATAGGGGCCTGCGCATGTTTCTAGCGCTGTAATGATGGTGGGGCCCATTATCAGTGTTTGTTGCGAAATCCACTCCGCCCATTAGATGCGCCTCGAGATTCTGATAAGAAATGGACAGTTTTTGTTGTCCGATGATGCGGACCAGGGAAGTAATCCTTCTGCAATGATAGCAGACGGTCCTTTTGTAACTTCTGTAGCCAGCATGTGTGCTTGCATGGCTGACCAAGGTCAGCTTGGTCTTGACTATTTCGAGCCCCTCTACATGATGGACGGCTCAGATTGAGCATTTGGACCATAATGGAGGCCCACTATAGATTAAACGATGCTCTGTTTCACGCCGGAAGAAATAAAAATTTTCATTTTGAGTCGGTGGTGTTAGAGGGACCCATGATCAAATTCTAATGGTAAATCCCTACCGTCCATTATAATCTTCTCGAAATTTCAGTTGGAAATGACTGCTTTTGGATTGCTTTTGATGCGGTCCACCTAATTTTCTGTTCTACCGCCGTTTTGCATTTTATTGTGAAAATCGTGTGATCGTATGTATGAAGCCAAAATGCCACTTAGGCAGTGATAAGAAGCTTCTTGGGGATCTAATGGGTGGTTCGGATTACACTGTTGAAACATGGTGGTGGCCCACGAAGCCCACCCGCGGCTCTCTATGCGAACGCTGGAAACAAGAGTTTCCTTTTTATTTTTTTGAATTCTGTTTGCATTACAGTGCACGCTTGGTGAACATGTGCACCTGCACTTGCTACACAAGGAGGGGTCCACTGTAATGTTCCTGAAAAATCCGTTCCGTCTATCTCTTTTCTTAGATTATTTTAACAGTTAGGACCAAAATTGAAACATATCCAGATTATAGGTGGGCTCAGAATCAACGGTTTATGGGCTAATCTGTCAGTTGGGCCACTTCTACAGGGATATAAGGGTTGAAATTCTACGTGTACAGTTAATTTATGGCCCTAAAATCATGTATGAAGTTTTGTACCAAACGGATGGTGGGAACCCTGTGATCTTGCATGCTTCCTGACTTTTAGGCCACGTGAACTTCAATTTCTCGATTTTCATGGATCCCTGACATGTAATTCCGTCGATCTTGGTCTCCTTGAGTCCGTCCCTTGGCTTGGTGTATTCAAACCATCACATCCACGCTTTTAGCTCCCTTTTTCAGTCTATGCTCGTAAAGTTACCTTGCAACACAAACACGATTAAAACGGGCCATTAAACAATATCATGCTCGTAAATCCAGGTAATAAATGGGGTCTGATATGTAATATTTGACCCTCAACAATGATCAGCCTATATATACAAGGCGGGGTCCATAGATGGACAACAGATCCATAACATGGAGGGTCATTCCTCGATTGTGGATATGCCGATTCCGATTGCACGGGTCCATCTGTCTACGGTGAGGATGAACTATCCTCAAATTGAGGTTGGGCCTATGTGGCCTACCTAAAATCCTAAAAGCAACCAATGGGGGCCTAACAATTTGGGTTAGCCCAAAAGAATAGATGGATCATGCAATATCAATGAGGCCCAATGATTTAAGTCAACCCACTAGAGAAGGATGAGAATGTTCCTAACAAAACCTAAGGGAAGATCACAATGTGGACATTTAACCATCATTGTCCATCAATGTGGACATTTAACCAACATCGCTCCCTAAGAGTGGCCCACATAGAGCCTAACATATAGTGGGCCCATGGCCTCACACAAAAGGTCTAACATACATCACGATGGGCCTCACTCATGGGCTACATAAACATCACATTGGGCCTCACTTATGGGCCACATATACATCATAAAGTGCCTTATCACATGGGCCATATATACATCATAATGGGCCTTATCACGTGGGCCATATATACATCATAATGGGCCTTATCACATGGGCCATATATACATTACATCGGGCCTCATATACATCAGATTGGCCCTCATTAATGGGCTATAAATACATCACCTTCGGCCTCAATCAAAGGCCTCATATACATCACTATGAGGTGGGCCCTGCACATTCCAAATAGGCCCCATCAAATGGACGGTTTGGATCAAACATGCACATTACGTAGGAGCCATGTGGATGGACGGTATGAATATACATCACATACATTACGGTGGCCCCACGTCCCACGGGCCGGACGGAGTGGATACAACATTTTCATCAATGTAGGCTGCATAAAAGGGACGACATAGATGAAACACATACAATATGGTGTGTCCCACAGCACACCGTCCAGATGGATGGTGTGGATATAGAATGTATACATCAAGGTGGGTCCCACCTGCCCACACGTGTCACACATGTGGGGTGGGCCCACACCTCAAAACAGATAGATGGTGTGGCTATATAACACATATACAATAGATGGGGTCCCACTGTCCTGCACATATGAACGGTGAGGATAAGACCCATGCATCATGGCTGGGCTCCACATAGCACCGTCCATGGATGGACGGTGCGTAGATAAAATACATACATCAAGGTGGGTCCCACCCCCACACGTGTGGGGTGGGCCCACATCCAATACAAATGGAAATGTATATAAAACACATACATCACTTTGGGAGGGTCCCACCGTCTAGAGCACTGTACGGTGTGGATGTGGAATACATGCATTAAGGTGGCCCATCCCTCACATGTGCGACACGTGTGGGCTGGGCCCCACGTACAAGGAAAAGTGGACAGACGGTATGGATATATCATATCCTCATGGTGCCCGCGGAACTTGCTGACGTGATGCAGCAGCAAGTTGCTGGCCGTCTAGCAGGTGGACAGCCCAGATAAAACACATGCATGAGGTGGGTCCACACTTGCGGGACCCACCAGCAAGTTTGAAAAAAGCTGATATTTATGTTTTCTCTTCATCTAAACCTGTCCAAATGGACAGGCCAGCAGGCCTACCGCTGGACAGTCCAGCAATGGTGGGTCCAACATATGGACGGCATGGATATAATACATCATGGTGGGCCACACACACACACACATCAGGTGGGCAACACACCTTATCATCATCATCACCATACAAAAAACTAAAAGAGAGAGAGAAGGAGAAACATGTGATGGAGGAACCCCGCCACTATGGGTCCCTCAATACATGCATCATACACCATACATCAATATAAAAAAAAAATGGACAACAACATAACATAAAAATCTAAGGTATGGACATCATCCCCATCATGCAAATGTGGGGTCTAGATGACCCTTAAAGGCATATATTAACTCAAAACATCATGATGGGGTCCATGGAGAATGGCCCCATTATGGGTCATGCATGCATCAAGGATTGGCCATCGGCCACATCCAAAGGGTCAAGTAGGATCTCCACCATTGATTGGTGGGTCCTACATGGTCCCATGCAATAAAAACTAAAAATAAATGAAAGGATAGAAGGATTTACACTTAAACAAGCACTCACCTTCAAATCTAGGACTTCTACTACTACAAATGGCTTCCAATGCTCTAAGGGAGCAAGGTTTAATAGTTGAGATGAAGTCTTGATGGTTAGATTGGGAGGGTTAGGGAGAGGAAGTTACTAGATTTTTTTGAGAATTCATGACTCTTGCTAGAGAGAAATGAAGAAGAAAGGAGGAAGAGAGAGATAAGAGGGAAAGAGAGAGAGATGATTGCTTTGTAAGGCAATCATAGCTAGTGTAAGGCATGTTCTCATGGGGAAGAAAAAAGTAATTATAGGCTAGGGACTAGGGTGGCTAAGGTAGGGTAGGTAGGTAGGTTAGGGTGATGATTGCTTGCTAGGGAATAATCATATCTGGGATAGGTGGGTCCCACAATCACGCAATCAATGGTTGGAATCATGCATGACCCACATCTTATGATCTAGACGTCGGATTGGCGCACGAGATGCGGCGATGGTGCAGTCGCAATGACATGGGTCTCGGGTCGAGTCAACTCAGGTTTACAGGATGGGATTAAGGATCGCGCGCAAATGAAATCTACGTGTCACGGGTCCCCAGAATTCGACCGAAACGATGATTGCTTGCTTCCAAGTGTAGAAGTTCGTAAGTAATATCCTGCAAATAAAGGGTCGATCCCACAGGGAGATGAATTGCGAGAAGGAGAAAATTAAATGCAAAACAAACTAAGTAATAAAAACTAAATTGATGATTTGATTTTGAGATTTTTAAATGGATATAATTCAACTGAATCAAAATAACACCCAAGCTTCAAAGTTCCACATATAGGTTAATGTTTCAAAATCATGATGATTTAGATAACACAACTAGGATCTAAGTACTATGGTCAGCTTAATCAGAAAATAAAATAGTTTAAATATTTTAATACATGATCTAAAAGATTAAAAAATCATGAATTTTCACCATTAATATATATTCTCAAGCGCTAGTGATTTTAAGAATTCAATATTAATGAGATAATGAAAATCAATGAAATATAATAGGTTGAGAACCTCTTCTATCTAAGAAATCCAATTGATTTAGAGTAAGTTTATCCATCAATGCGGATCTCATATAATTGAAACATATGGATCTCACATTAGGATAAAAAACTAAACCTAAACAATTGATAACATGCATACATCATTCATCTCATCATTAAAAATAACCAATTATCAAAACTTAAAGAATTATTAAATCCATGTGCTTCCCTTCTAGCCTAGGCTAGAGGGAACTTAGAAAAACATAACTAGAATAGAGAAAGAAAACAACAAGAAAGAAATAAATGCAAATAGAAAAGATCTAAAAGGAAAAAAATAACTTATAAAACTTTAATAAAATTAAAAACTCTTTAAAAATCCTAAATCTTGCTCTTGGATGCTTTTAATAATGCTTAGGAATGCCCTAGGAAGCCCTATTTATAAGTAGAGAACTCCAACTTTCGAATAAAGTTGAAAAACTCTAGAAACCGTCTTAAATTTACACTTTTTTCTAAAATAGACTTTTTGTTGCATAGTTTGTTTAAAATAGACTTTCTACTGCACAGTTTTCTAAAATAGGCATCACTGCTTTAGAATGCACTTTTTCAGGATGAGTTCAGGATTCTTCACTTCAAATATTCGATTCTCTTCATTCCTCACTTAGTTTTCTTAGATCTTTGGCATGTGAATTCTTTAATCTTGCTCTCCTAAAATCCATCTCTTGCCTTGGTAATTCTTGAGTATCAAATTCATGCTTTTAGCACCATTTTTCAATCTAAACTCTTAAATTCACATTGCAACACATACATGAGTAAAATAGAACATTAAGCTAATTCATGTTCAGAAAATCAAGATATAAATGAGAAAAATTATGTAATATTGTCTCAACAAAGGACCACGGGATCCTACAGAACGAAACGGTCACTAGGACATGGGCCTAACAGCTCTCCCCTCCTAATAAAAATTTTGTCCTCGAAATTTACTATTACGCAGAATAAAATAAGGGAAGAGAAAGCATCGCCACACATATATAAATAACAATCAATGCAATACAAGGCATAATCAAGCACAATTAATCTACAAATAAATGGGGATAGCACTCTCTAATCTCGACATCGCGCTCCCAAGACACCTCCTCAAAGGGATGACTTTGGTCCGGAGGACCTGCTCCTTCCGATCAAGGATACGAATCGGCTGCTCAATATAAGAAGCATCCTTACGGACCTCAAGAGGCTGCTAATTAATCACGAGAACAGTCTCTGACCCACACTTCTGCAACATAAAAAATGAAAACGTTGTGGATGCCAGACAACTCAAGAGGTAAGGTGAGCTTATACGCCACGACGCCAACGCGCCCAGTGATCTCAAAAGGTCCAATAAACCTCAGGGCAAGCTTGCCCTTCGTTCCAAATCGAATCACGCCCTTCATGGGTGAGACCTTGAGATACACTTTGTCCCCAACTGCGAACTCCAAGGGACGATATAGGCGATCAGCAAAACTCTTTGGTCGGATCTGAGCTGTACGCATCCTCTGCCTGACGATATCAATAACCTCTGATGTCTGCTGCACAAGCTCGGGGCCTAGGAGATGGTCTCTCCAACCTTAACCCAACAACTGGGGGATCTTCACGGCCTACCATACAAGACCTCAAAAGGAGTCATACCAATAGTCGCCTGATAGCTGTTATTATACGCAAACTCAACCAAGTACAAATGCTCATCCCAGCTACCCAAGAAGTCGATCACGCAAGCTCTGAGCATATCCTCAAGGATCTGGTTGACCCTCTTGGTCTGTCCATCGGTCTGTGGATGATAAGCGGTGCTAAACTGCGAGGCAGACCCCATCGCTCTCTGAAAGTTCTTCCAAAACTGAGATGTGAACCTCCTGTCTCGATTAGAAGCGATCGAGACTGGAACACTGTGCAGTCTCACGATCTCATCAACAAATAATTTAGCAAGCTAGTCTAAAGGTCGAGTCGCATGAATCGCAAGAAATTGTGCCGACTTCGTCAGACAATCCACAACAACCCAGATGAGGTCATAACCGCACTGAGTCCTCAGCAAGCGTATAATAAAATCAGTGGATACGTGCTCCCACTTCTACGTCGGGACACTCAATGGCTGTAATGGACCTAGGGGTCTTTGATGATCAGCCTTGACACGCTGGTAAGTGTCACATTCAGCCACAAAACTAGCGATTTGGTGCTTCATCCACGTCTAAAAATACTAACGCCTCATATAATGATACATCTTCGTTGAGCCAGGGTGGATAGAAAATCGCGATCGATGTGCCTCAGTCATAAGATCTCAGCACAACTCTGAAACATCCGGGATACATAACCGGCCTCTAAAGCGAAGTCCATCATCAGAACTAATCTGTCAATCTGATTGACTCTCAAATGCTGCCTCGGCCCGATAACTCTGCAATGACTTATCTGCTTATTGAGCCTCAATTACCCTAGTGACAAGAGAGGGTTGAATCGACAGGCTCGATAACTGCACAATAGAAGATTGCAACTTATTTTCAAAGTCAAAGCTACTACATCCTCAAGCATCCTCCACTCATGAATCATCATGTACACCACCATGCCTCGTTGCTGACGGCTAGGGCATCCGCCACCACGTTCACCTTACCTGGGTGGTACTGGAGATCAAAATCATATTCCTTCAGGAGCTCCATCCAACGTCTCTGCCTCATGTTTAACTCGGACTACGAGAAAAGATACCTCAAGCTCTTATGATCGGAGAAGAGCTTGAACCTAACCCCATGCATATAGTGCCTCAACACCTTCAGTGCGAAGACAACTGCTGCTAGCTCCAAATCATGGTTGGGGTAGTTCAGCTCATGGACTTTGAGCTGGCGAAACGTAAAAGCCATGGGCTTCTCGTGCTGCATCAAGATAGCACCCAAACCAATACGCGAAGCATCAGTAAATACAACAAAGCCTTCACTCTCAGAGGGAAGAGTAAGGACAGGAGTAGACGTGAGGTGGTCCTTTACTCCATACAAACTCTGTGCCCTTCCGAGTCAACCTGGTCAGTGGTATTGTGATACGAGAGAATCCCTCGATAAATCGTCGATAATATCCGGTCAAACCAAGAAAATTGTGGATCTCAGACGCGTTCGTGGGCTGGCCCCACTGAAACATTACATCAATCTTCGAGGGGTCTACTGCGATATCGTCCCTCATCACCACGTGACCGAGGAACTTGACCTCCTCCTGCCAAAACTCACACTTCTCCAGCTTCGCATACAGCTAGTGGGCATAAAAGGTCTGCAAGGAGATCTCCAAATGTTGCTCATGGTCCTCGCGATTCCTCGAATAAATTAGAATGTCATCGATGAAGACTACAATAAACTGATCGAGGTAAGGACAGAAAACCACATTCATCAACTGCATGAAGACCGCGGGTGCATTGGTCAGTTTGAAGTACATGACTTGAAACTCAAAGTGACTATAGCGCATCCTGAAAGCCGTCTTCAGGATGTCCTCCTCTCGGACTCGAATCTGATGATAACTGGAATACAGGTCAATCTTCGAGAAGAACTGTATGCCCTGCAGCTGATCAAACAAATTATCAATCCTCGGGAGTGGATACTTGTTATTGATCGTGACCCGATTAAGCTCGTGGTAATCTACGTAGAGCCTCAACGAGTCATCCTTCTTCTGGATGAATTGTACCGGTGCTCCCCATGCCGAACTACTCGGACGAATGAAACCCAACTCACACAACTTGTCCAACTGCTGCTGCTGCTCCTACAATTCCATCGATGTCATACGATACGGGGCCTTCGAAATATGTGTGTTACAGGGTATATGGTTGATTTGGAACTCAATATACCGACGCGGCGGTAATCCCGGAATCTCTTAGAATACATTGAAAAAATCACAAACAATCGGCAGCTGATCAATGCCCACTGCTACTTGCTCCTCAACGGCACATGACATCAAACAAGACAACGACTCTCCTTTGGGCTTAGCAACGAACTTGAACTACGGCAAGCTGGGTATACAGAACGTGATTGTCCTCATGGAGTAGTCCAAGACAGCGTGGTACTCGGCAAGTCAATCCATGCCCAGGATGACGTCGAACTCTAACATCGGTAATATGAACAAATCGACAGGTAAGAAGGTCTCCTCGACCAAGACGAGGTAAGACAAACAACATCAGCCTAACACAACGGTCTTCCCCAAGGGCGTCGATACAATCAACCCCTTGCAGGCAAACTTTGACGGCAATCCAGACGATTGGCAAAAATCCTCAGATATGAACAATTGCGAAGCGCCAGAATCAAACAACACTTGGGCAATACATGTAGAGACTATAAGTATACCCTCAACGACTCCTTTGGAGGACTGCGAATCCTGCTGAGTCGTATAGAACCTAGCCTGAGCTGGTTAGGGAAGTGCCTGTCCCCTCTAAGGTCTCTGTCGTTACCTCGGCTGCTATAGTCTCGGAGGCTGGTGCTGCTGTTGCTGCTGAGGGGGCCTCAAGGGTAGGAGTTGATGTCACTGCTGCTGTGGTGGAGGCTGTTGAGGCACTCTTGGCTGCTACTGGTGTTAAGGGCGGGGCATCCTGAATACGGTGTCCAACTCCAATGCACCCAAAACAAGTCCCTACGAACGGCCTCTAGGGTGCTGCTAGAGGTGCGGTTGGTGCAACTAGTGCTCGGCGGGTCGCGCGCCTCTGTTGCTATCAGTGTTGCTGCTGGAAACCACAGGAAGAAGCCCTCCTCTTCCGTTCTCTCCTCTGACCCTGATCACTCTGAGTGTCGACCCACTCAGTCTCATAAGTCTGTGCCCTCCGTACTACTGCCTCGAAAGTCGAGAGCTCATACCCAACAACACGGCCTCGGATACTACTACGCAAGCCGTTCTTGAAATGGCGAGCCTTCCGATCCTCATCATCGATCAAGTACGACACTAACCTCGATAGCACTATGAAATTAGTCGCGTACTGTGCCATGGTCATGTCTATTTGTACTAGGGTCTAGAACTCCAACGCTCGCTACCGTCGAACGCGGTCGGGAGAGTACTGTCGATCGAATCAGTCGACGAAATTCTTCCAAGTCCAAATGAAGTCAACTTCTACAGCACGGGTGACGGAGGTCCACCAGTGCTCTGCCTCACCCGCAAGTATATATACGGCCAAAGGGACCAGCTACCGGGTCGTGCACCCCATAGTCTCGAACATCTTCTCTACTCGAGAGCGCTATCTCTCTACTTCTATCAGATCAGGCCCACCCTGGAATCACGGGGGATCGAGCAAAAGGAAGTCTCGTAATAAGGCACTAGCGCGCTCCTGCTCTGTCTGCTCTGGGGTATCGAGGCTCACCTGCCCTGCCCCTGGAGAACGAAGGTCACTGCCTGAAGCATCTGCTGTAACTGATTGACGCTCACTGGCACAGAAAGAGCTGCGCTGGTCTGGGATGGAGGTGTAGGATCTGCAGGGGTCTTTGGTGTAGGAGCAGAAGGCTTAGATGGCGGAATGGGAACGATGGGAGGTGGAATAAGAACCTCAGGTGGAGGAATAAGAACCTCAGGTGGAACGGGGACCGCTCGGGTCGAATAGGAGCCTCGGGGGAGTCGGGTGCCTCACGTGCCTCGTCTAGGAGGCATGACTTATAGAAAGAGATAAAGGCATCCATCAGCCTTGAAAATCCTCAAACGCTTAGACGTTAGGGAATCAAATTAGAAAGATACCCACTTGGGACCTACTCGTCCTAAGCTCATAGTAGATATGTGATGTTTGCCCTGAGTTATTCCCAAGTTATGCTCTAATACCAACTCCTATCACGCCCCAAACTCAGAAACCAGGCCCACAAAATTTTCAATCACTGAATCCAGTGCCAACAGCCTCTATAGTACCCTATTCTCAGCTCCCGACACCCATATGCCAGGTTCCAATCCTGGGATCCCGCAAGGAGGATTTACAGCATTGATTGGTGGGTTCTACATGGTCCCATGTATTGAAAACTAAAAATAAAGGAAAGGATAAAAGGATCTACACCTAAATAAGCACCCACCTTCAAATTTAGGACTTTTACTACCACCAATGACTTTCAATGCTTCAAGGGAGCAAGGTTCAATGGTTGAGATGAAGTTTTGATGGTTAGATTGGGAGGGTTAGGGAGAGGAAGTTGTTGGAGTTTTTTAGGAATCCATGGCTCTTGCTAGAGAGAAATGAAGAAGAAAGAGGGAGGAAGAGAGAGAAAAGAGGAAGAGAGAGATGATTGCTTTGTAAGGCAATCATAGCTAGTGTAAGACATGCCCTCATGGGGAAGAAAAAAGTAATTATGGGCTAGGGACAAGGGTGGCTAGGTTAGCTAGGATCGGGTAGGTAGGTAGGTTAGGGTGATGATTACTTGCTAGGGAATAATCATATTTGGGATAGGTGGGTCCCACAATCACGTGATCAATGGCCAGAATCATGTGTGGCCCACATCTTATGATCTAAACGTCGTAAGGGCATGAGTCTCGGGTCGAGTGTTCACTCTCCAAGTGCAGGGTTGTGATGTAGTAATAAACTCGGTAAGATCGAGGTCGAATCCCAAGGGACTGATACCTGTACGTTATCTGAAACTAACTAGAACTAGAACTAGAATGAGATGAAATCTAAATCAAATAAAATTTAATAAAGAATTGTGAGATTATTATCTAAAACTTAAGAAAAATCAGAAATAGGAAACTAGGGATTCAGAGGATCCACTTGTAGAGATCAGGGAGATCTTATGCCTGCTTCAAGAATCATGGAAATTAACTGAACTGTCATTGATTTAGTTTCAAAGAGATGAAAGGTATATGAATTAGAATGGATTCCATCACCAAACCATGCCCAAGAGACTATGGCAAACAACAGAATTAAACTAATTACCAACCAATCAATATGCCATGAAGGTTAGGAAGGGTACCGTCATTCGACCATGTCCAGGAGACTATGGTGAACAATAGGGCTTCCTGACGTCATAAACATAAAGGAAGAAGAACATGCTCAAAGCCATTGCAGACCCATTGTAATTTTAGTCACAACAGACCATTAATAAAACTAAAAGCATTCCAATTACTAAACTAAAATCAATGTAATACAGTCTAAAAAGGCATAAGCTGAAAGAGTCCCCCATCATGATAACATGGTTAAGCTAAATCCAAATAAATAAAGAGAAAAAGAAAAGGAAAAGAAAAGTGAAAAAAAAAAAAACAAAGCTCCTCTCTCTCTTCCTCTCTCTCTCTCTCTCTCTCTCTCTCTCTCTCTCTCTCTCTCTCTCTCTTCACGTTCCTTTTATAGAGGAGGAACACCCGGTGGCCAGAGTCGGTGCTTCTTTACGCAGCAAGAAGCGGAAGTCCTTACGCAACAAAAACAGTATGAAAACGCAAACTTATTGCGTTCAGACTGAGTTTTAGGCCAAAAGATTGTTCCATGATCTGATTTGGCTTCATGGTTGGCGTCAATATTCACTTATGAAGATGTTGGACGGTTTGGATCAGCAATCCGACCGTGATCAAGATCACAGAACAGCCCACAACGGCCGGTTTTCACGGACATGCGTAGCCTGCGAAATTCATTGTGCTGACGTGTTCGGTGGGATCTATAGTGATATTTTCAGAGACATCTGACCCATTCATTGGATTCCTGGCGAAAAACTAGTCGGGAAGGACTGGTTTTTGTCGAGTTTTGGTGCGGTCCATTGATGTTTTGCTTCCGTCGTTCATCCTGTGTTTTTCAAAGATTCATGTACGTACACGTGCATGGGGCCGAAATACGAGCTTGGCGAGTGTTGTAGCTACCCCCTGGGACGAATGGTCGGTTCAGATCGGTGGTTTGAATGAGTAGTGGGCCCCACTAAGAGAGACTAGCGGACGCTGGTGCGTCCGCTGGTGCTGGTGCGAAAGAGAGTTGGGTAAGCCGACTTTGAATAAGTCTCTTGGTCCGGTGCGCATCCAGCGTCCTTGTACATGGTGTACATGCACCTCAAGTGCGGAGTCCACTGCGTTGCTTATATGAAATCTGTTCCGTCCATCCTCTCAGGCACTTCATTAAATATGTTGAAACAAAAATTGAAACATATTAAGATATCAGGTGGGCCCCAATTCACATATCTATGGGCTGATCTGTCCGTTGGGTCACTTCCAGAGGGATCGAACGGCTGAAATTTGACGTGTACGGTTAATTTATGGTCGTCAGACCATGTATGAAGTTTCGAGTTGAACGGATGATGAAAACCTTGTGATCTTGCATTCCGGACCAATTTTGAGCCACTTACGCTTCAGTTTCTTAATTTTCGAGGATTTCTGGCATGTGCATTCGTCGATCGTGGTCCCTTTGGATCTGTCCCTTGCCTTGGTGATCATCAGAGTGTTAAATCCAAGCTTTTAGCTCCCTTTTTCAGTCCATACTCATAAAATCACCTTGCAACATAAACACGATAAACACAGGCTATTAAACAGTATCATGCTTGTAAATCTCGATAATAACTGGGGTCTGATATGTAATATTTGACCCTCAACACAACCTCCAACCAGCATTTTACTAGTCCCGAGCAAAGTATGCGAAAATTAAGTTGAGATTGATATAAGAGATTCTGTAAACCCGAGTGATATTTGAAAAATAATCCAAGCATTAGAATTTTAAGATTCATGGATGTGGGGCATTATTTTCTCTTGGCCTCAAGTGCACAGTTAACTTCATAGTCAATTTCAAAATATTAATCCATCAATGAGAAAAATTCTAAACATTGAGTTTCATGGGTGTATAGTTTTAATCTCGACTTATCATCATTAAAATTCACTTCTCTATTTCAAGATATCATTGGTAATCAACAAGAGAATTCATGATAACCAATACGTGCCTCACAGATCATTCTTTTGATTTTTTTTATTTTTTTTTTCACTAAAAGTAACAACAAGAAGGGGAATCAAATCCGCACCTGTAGGGAGTAAACCTATGGTGAAGACTGTACACCCAATCCTTTTCTTCATATCATTCATGGGGCATTAAATCTAAACCTATAGGGAGCAAACCCATGGTGAAGATTAATTGCCCAACCTTTTCAATTTTTATACCCTGATGGCAAGATATTTCAGGCTGGTTCCTTTCATGCCCAGTGATTACCAAGTTAATCCTTCGATATGGAACTGAAATCTTAATGTGTAAGCGAGACGTGTCCTGAAGTCATGATTCAATCAATGTTTACAACTTCTAATCATGGATTAATAATTCGAACTCAACCGTGGAATCTATCAGGCAGCTAAATCCAGGAGTCATAAATTACCAACATCACGTATCTCGTAATTCTAAAACAAAGATAGATGTCAAAATCACATTGAATTCACAAGAAATGCCAGAAAAATTTTAAAAATTTTCATAATTTTTGCTCAAGACTAAGAAAACACTGATTAAATTTCCTAATCTCCCACCCCCAACCTAAAATCTACATTGTCCTCAATGTAAAAGTAATGAACATGCCATGCAAATGGGACAAAGAAAGTAAATGAGAAATGATGGGAAGATAGTACCTGAATAACGAATCAAGATAGATTTTTCAAGAGATCGCTGGGAGAGAGCAGGTTAGTACGAGAGAGAAAGTAAAATAAAAATAACAAAAATAAAATCCTACGTATACCACTTTCGCAGGTGCTCTCAATCGCATTTAGCGTATGCAACAAGCCTTTAAACCCCTAGGTTATCCCTAATGGACGAGTTGTAGTCTCGTGAGGGTTTGCAGTAATGTTACTCACAAACATTGAATCGATCATAGAACTTGATCATGCCACAAGGTTCTCCTTCCGGCCAATATCTTGATAAGTTTCTAAGTAAGTTTCTCAACAGGATCATCCAAAAGCCCTTTTTGCAATAGGCTTGGATGCCCTGGAGCTTGACTTTCTAGAGAAACTTATTTACCTCATCAAAAATTTATTGTTGATTCGCCTGAGGTATCCAAGGTATAAATGATTCACCTGTATCAGAAAAAGTTTCAGAGTTAGTATCCCATGGTGAATCAGAGACTACAGATAGATCAAGTTGAGAAAAATTTTCAGGAAGAGGTGTAGTCTCAACACATTCCGAAGTAGTAGACTTCAGTTCAATTTTTAGCTCCTCATCCCTTAATGGTAAATATTCAGGATCTATGGAAGAAGGGGCTTCAGAGTAAGGGTTCTCTCGGTCAGTGCTGACTGCCAAGATGTTGTCTTGTAAGGCATTCACTATGTCTCTTATCATGGGATCATTTGAATCTGCAAAATATGCCAAGCAATCATCAAAAGAGTTGGGACATTTAGCTAAGAGTGACTTATTTTCCACCTTAGAGCTCATGATAATCTGCCCAAGGAATCCATCATCCTTAAAAGTGGACGGATGTGTGCTCTTTTGCTCCAGCCCTACACAAACAGATTGAGGGTCAGTATACGGAGCATTGATATGCAGATTATGTTCATTGATACTACTCAAAAGAGGCATTGAATCGTCAACATTCAAAAGTTCAAATGGTGGCTTCAATTGGGTGGTTTCAAAATCCAGAGTCATATCGATTAACTCGTCCATCTTCGGAATCATATCATCATTCAATTTAGGGGAGTGGTCCAAATATATCTCACAAGATATAGAAGGGTTGGTTATAAGGAGCTCTCCCACTTGTAGATCAGACATGTCGGGTGAGTGAAGTATCTCGTTATGATCGTTCTCTTCGCGTACTTCTTGATCATTGACTTGGACCAAACTTGAGATTAATTTCAGGGGAATTGTGGTTACATATTCAGGATCGTCATCCCAATACTCATCATATTTTGGTTCAGTGCAATGCACACTTGGGATGGAATCACTTTCCTCATATTCTTCACCTAGAATGGATTGAGGTTCGCATAAACTAACATCTTCTTCATCATTAGAATCTAGTGTGTCATGTGATTGAAGTGTGTCATCATCATTATATTTGAAAGATAGCCATGTCTCTTCCCCATTCTTTTGAACAGTCATAGAGATCGACTCATCGGTAAATTAGACCGTATGCTCGTTAATGGAATCCAACTCCTCATTCCAAATTCTAGAGTTTTTCAAAGGCGAGTTAGGATTACTTTCCTCGCATTGTATTTCTGGAATGAATCGTGGCTGGGATGACTGAGCCTCCTCTATTCTATCGAGGCGTGAATTGAGTCCTTCCATTGCTTTTCTGAATTCCGTAAACCACTCCATGTTATGCTGAATTGAATTATCCTGGATCGTTTCTGGTTGAATCTCAAAGGTAGAGGGTCCAAGAGAATAATCACTTGAAATAAGTGCTTCCAAAGTTTTTATACTTTCTCCAACACGGGCCAAGTGATGCTGAAATGAATCCTCTTGGATCGTTTCTGGTTGGATCTCAATGTTAGGGTATCCAAGTGGATAATCCTTATAACATGTTGTTGGTTCATCCTCACGGCTTTGACATTTCCACTGGTTATAGGCATACTGATCATACATGGGAGAATATGATGGCTGATAATAATCCTCATTCTCATAATTACGATCGTACATAGCCCTATTAACCGATGGAAGATAACGTTTTACTCGGTTCTCAATGTCTGTTTGTGATGGAGAAAAATCTTGAAGTATACGTTGAACTCCACAACCCTCGGGCATTCCCCAATATCTCTTATCCATCTCAGCGTATGCACGTACCCACGATTCCATGGTAGAACCTTGACTCTGAGTCTAATCCTAGAATAAAAGAAAAATCCTACAGCAATATGGAAAGTAAGAGAAGAAGTTAGAAGGGTGTTACCAAATAAGAAGTTCCTATGTTAAGATCCTGCAGAAGAAAACAAAACAAGTTAGTTTCTAAAACAGTTAGTCTAAGATTAGAAAATTTCTAAAAACCATAATAGAGAAAAATTAAAGAAATTAGAAAAGATATCACCCAATTAGAAGTTTTTATCTCAGAATCCTACAAAACATGAAAGACAAGTTAATTCTAAAAAAATCAGAAAAATCTAAACCTAAAACTGAAGTTAGTAAAAATCATAATCTTAAACTAATCCTAAAACTAATTAATTTTAGAAAAACGTAGCCGACAGTCCCCAGTAACGGCGCCAAAAACTTGTTCACTCCCCAAGTGCAGGGTTGTGATGTAGTAATAAACTTGGTAAGATCGAGGTCGAATCCCAAGGGACTGATACCTGTACGTTATCTAAAACTAACTAGAACTAGAACTAGAATGAGATGAAATCTAAATCAAATAAAATTTAATAAAGAATTATGAGATTATTATCTAAAACTTAAGAAAAATCAGAAATAGGAAACTAGGGATTCAGAGGATCCACTTGTAGAGATCAGGGAGATCTTATGCCTGCTTCAAGAATCATGAAAATTAACTGAACTGTCATTGATTTAGTTTCAAAGAGATGAAAGGTATATGAATTAGAATGGATTCCATCACCAAACCATGCCCAAGAGACTATGGCAAACAACAGAATTAAACTAATTACCAACCAATCAATATGTTATGAAGGTTAGGAAGGGTACCGTCATCCGACCATGCCCAGGAGACTATGGTGAACAACAGGGCTTTCTGACGTCATAAACATAAAGGACGAAGAATATGCTCAAAGCCATTGCTGACCCATTGTAATTTTAATCACAACAGACCATTAATAAAACTAAAAGCATTCCAATTATTAAACTAAAATCAATGTTAATACAGTCTAAAAAGGCATAAGCTGAAAGAGTCCCCCATCACGCTACAAGCTTCACCTCTTAGCCCTAGCTAAGAGGATTAGCCTGATAACATAGTTAGGCTAAATCCAAATAAATAAAGAGAAAAAGAAAAGGAAAAAAAAAGTGAAAAAAAAAAAACAAAGCTCCTCTCTCTCTCTCTCTCTCTCTCTCTCTCTCTCTCTCTCTTCACGTTCCTTTTATAGAGGAAGAACACCCGGTGGCCAGAGTCGGTGCTTCTTTACGCAGCAAGAAGCGAAAGTCCTTAGGCAACAAAAACAGTATGAAAACGCAAACTTATTGCGTTCAGACTGAGTTTTAGGCCAAAAGATTGTTCCATGATCTATTTGGCTTCATGGTTGGCGTCAATATTCACTTATGAAGATGTTGGACGGTTTGGATCAGCAATCCGACCGTGATCAAGATCACAGAACGGCCCACAACGGCCGGTTTTCACGGACATGCGTAGCCTGTGAAATTCATTATGCTGACGTGTTCGGTGGGATCTATAGTGATATTTTCAGAGACATCTGACCCATTCATTGGATTCCTGGCGAAAAACCAATCGGGAAGGACTGGTTTTTGTCGAGTTTTGGTGCGGTCCATTGATGCTTTGCTTCCGCTGTTCATCCTGCATTTTTCAAAGATTCATGTGCGTACACGTGCATGGGGCCGAAATACAAGCTTGGCGAGTGTTGTAGCTACCCCCTGGGACGAATGGTCGGTTCAGATCGGTGATTTGAATGAGTAGTGGGCCCCACTAAGAGAGACTGGCGGACGCTGGTGCGTCCGCTGGTGCTGGTGCGAAAGAGAGTCGGGTAAGCCAACTTTGAATAAGTCTCCTGGTCCGGTGCGCGTCCAGCGTCCTTGTACATCGTGTACATGCACCTCAAGTGCGAAGTCCACTGCGTTGCTTATATGAAATCTATTCCGTCCATCCTCTCATGCACTTCATTAAATACGTTGAAACAAAAATTAAAACATATTAAAATATCAGGTGGGCCCCAATTCACAGATCTATGGGCTGATCTGTCCGTTGGGTCACTTCCAGAGGGATCGAACAGCTGAAATTTCACGTGTACGGTTAATTTATGGTCGTCAGACCATGTATAAAGTTTCGAGCTGAACGGATGATGAAAACCCTATGATCTTGCATTTCGGACTAATTTTGAGCCACTTACGCTTCAGTTTCTTGATTTTCGAGGATCTCTGGCATGTGCATTCGTTGATCGTGATCCCTTTGGGTCTGTCCCTTGCCTTGGTGATCATCAGAGTATTAAATGTAAGCTTTTAGCTCCCTTTTTCAGTCCATACTCGTAAAATCACCTTGCAACATAAACACGATAAACACAGGCTATTAAACAGTATCATGCTCGTAAATCTTGATAATAACCGGGGTCTGATATGCAATATTTGACCCTCAACATCGAGTTGACTCGGGTTTACAGGATGTGATTCAGGGTCGCGCGTAGATGAAATCTACATGTCACGGGTAGCCGAAAATCGATCAAAAGGACAGCGGGATCCTACGGAACAGAATGGTCACTAGGACATGGGCCTAACATAGTTGACATGGAAGTTTGTCATATATTACTTGGTCGACAATGACAAAATAATATTGATGCTATTGCTACGCATAGAGGTCTGGATATATAGCGTATTTATATTTACTAAAGACGGTGGAAAGATTGGCTTCATTTCTATGGGAACGGAAAACCAACCGAAGACTTCTAAAGTTGAGGAACAGTCTCTCATACTGTTATGCTCCAAACTCAGAAACCGGGTTCACAATATTTTTGATCACCAAATCTGGCACCGACAGCCTCCGTAGAACCCCATTTTCGGCTCCTAGCGCCCATTCACCAGATTCCGATCCTGGGATGCTATGAGGAGGATTTTCAACATCAGTTTGATTCGTAATAAGCATAACCAAAGACATAACTACAAACAATAACCAAAAACTCTATTACATTTCCACTATGATCAAAAACTTTACAAGTACAATGAGCATAAAGGGAAATACAATGATGATGAACAAAAACTCCAAGATGATCTGCAAAGTGCTCCTGCCTCAGCGCTGCTGCGCCCCAATGTCACCTGCACGCAACGGTAGTGCATAAGCTTATAGAAAGCTTAGAGGGTGGTGAAAGTGTGTGCGCAAGGTAGTAATATGATCATGCAATATCAGAGTAATACAGAATATACAGGTGATCTATGAATATCATTAGCCATACCAAGGCCATGCGGTGCAAAGCATGAATGATGTCGGCCATACCAAGGCCATGCAATGCAAAGTGCAACTCAAGCATGTGAATCCTCATCTAAGTCTACATATCAATACAGCTCAAATCTGAGATAACACTGGGGTCTAGTACACTCTAAACCAGATCGTCGCCCCATCACGCGTAATAAGGTAAGTGAAAGAGACCTCACTATCCACCTGCCAATATCGGGCTCAGCTTGTCGATAGCGGACCCATTCCTCGAGCTGGTCAAACTCAGCCTAGCTTTGCCCCCTACTCTCAAGCGGGTAAGGCCGCACCCCCTTCCAACCGACCACGACACAGTGAAAAGCGTGACCGTTTGGTAATCGGCACTCGGCGCTCATGCACCCACTCGGTCTAGACGTTGGAGCAACCTCTTGGTACCATAAGGGTTTAGGGACTTTCACCCAGGGATATCTATAGCACCCCATGTAGAACAAAATTTCTGGTATCCAATCCTGCCAACCACGATGTGTCTGTGGAGGCTACGGCCCTGATGTCGCTAGGGCGAACCATAACCATATCACACAATGCGAATGCATGAATCACACTATCCAGTCATGCAGCAATCATGTGCGTAACGTGCGCTCATGTAGGGCAACATCACCTATCTAGGAGCCCCTAAACAATCTGCTCGAAGGTACATGCTATGATCAGTCACTTCTCATATCAAGCATACATATGATGCATACGATCATGAATCATGGAACTATACTATTCATGTGATGAAATAACGCACTATCCTTACAATGTAGATGGCCTAGATGGCCTACACACAACAAGTACGGGCCTAACGATGGGCCCTAAGGAGAGTCGTAATGCGGACATTTAACCAACATTATACTTACAATGTGGACGTCAAACCAACACTGCTCCCAAGGCATAGCCCGTCGTGAAACATCCTTATACAAACCATGTTGGGATCACACATTGCAATGGACCTTAGGTACATCCCATTGAGCCTTAAATACATCAAATGGGCCATATCATATGGGCCTTTTATTCATCAAATGGGCCACATCAATGGGCCGCACCAATGGGCCTTATGTGCATTGTAATGGGTCATAACCCGTGAGCCTTAGATTGTATCAAATGGGCCTAATCTCATGAGTCTTATATGTAACAAATGGGCCACACCAATTGGGCCCCATATGTACATCAAATGGGCCTCAACCCATAGGACCTAGTACATCTCAATGGGCCTTAACCCATGGGCCCCTAAAACATCAAATGGGCCTAATCCCATGGGCCTTAGAATACATCAAAATGGCCTAAATCCGTGGGCCTTAGAATACATCAAATGGGCCTCGACCCATGGGCCTTACATATATATCAAAGTGGGTCTCAACCATGGGCCGTAAATACGTCGAATGGCCCCATGACATGAGCCTTACATCCACATCAAAGTGGGCCCCAATGAACTACCACAAATACATTAAGATGGTCCTCATAACATGCTAAGGTGGGGTCCACTTAGACTATGGATCCGACTCATTCTTTATGCCCACGCCATAAAATGGGCTTTCCAAATGGATGGATGGATTGGATGCAACCCATACATCATGGCGGGGGCCCACATGAAGGCCCACTATCATGTATATCATATATAATATAATATATAAATTATATATAGTATATATACACAATATTACATATAATATAATATTATATACACACACACACACACACACACACACACACACACACACACACACACACACATACACTATCCCACACGTGGGGATAGGTCCCACCATCCGATCACACATGCCTTAAGGTGGGACCCACAACTCCCTAGACGTTAAGAGATAGAGAGAGATTTATAGAGAGAGATAGAGAGAGAAATATAGAGAGAGAGATAGAGAAATATATAGAGAGAGGGCACGTGGCCTCTACCTTTTTCTTTCTTTTTCTTTTCTTTTCTTTTCCTTTTTCTTTTTCCTTGTTGACACAATAGAGGTGGGTCTTACGTAGGGCCCACCATATATATGTATATGGAAAAAGGGGCAGCAAGCTCGTTGACGCTCATCTCCCCACAAGGTTGAGCTGTGTGGGCCCCACTGTTGAGGTTGCCATACATCTGACCCGCCAGTCAGATGCACCATTCCAGCGTGGGCCTAGGTCTCAAAAAGATAAAGTCAGACCGTGACTTGTGTGGGCTACTCCAGATACAATGATTGAGAGGGCTTCCCCCCATTAAAACATTCAAAATCATATATTAGGCCCACTGAGATGGGGTCCACAAATCTAGCCCACCCATCGTGGGTGTCCCACTTGAATGAACGGTCAGGCCAAGTTCCAGCCACATCCAAAACTTAGGTGGGTCCCACGTAGGCCACCATCACAGGGAGGGCCGTAGCACAACCTCAGTGCTGAAACAAGATATCTCTACTCAGTCTGCCAGTTGAGCTGTGGCGCTGGGTGTGTGATCACACCAAGGTGGGCCCCACACGTGGGATGGAGGGTGGTTATGGGTCCTATGGACCCCACGGTCAGCACACACACCCCATGTCAGTGCACTCATGTTAGTACACACACATGCCAGCCACCACCACAGGGATCGGTACCAAGGCCTCAAGTGTTGAAACGAGGCATCCCTCACTCAGTCTGCCCATTGAGCTATGGAACTGGGTGTAGAAGTGGGCCCCATAGGGACATGGCCCACCGTCCAGAATGGTGGACGGTTTGGATAAGGCACATACATTAGGGTGTGGCCCATTTGGATGGGTGGAGGATGGGAGTAAGTCCCATGGACCCCACTGTTAGCTTACACTCATTGCAGCACACCCACTCCAGTTCACACTCCACTATTAGCACGTCCAGCGTCCCAGGGATGCTGGACAGGGTGGATATAACACGAGCCTCATAGTGGGTTCCACAGGGGCGTGGCCCACCTAATCTTTAGATCCGGCTAATATTTGTGTTTCCCTTTCATTCGGGTGGCCCACTATTTGAACGACCCATACCAAAAACAACAACAACAAAAAAAATCAAGGTGGCCCACTATTGGTATGGATGAGATACATACATCAAGTGGGCCACAAGCCACCATACACAAAGGAAAAAGGGAGAGCGAAAGATCGGTGAGGATGGAGGGGCCCCGCCACTATGGGCCGAGGCCCCTCTTGCATACAAATATACATCAAGGCGGGTCCCACACATATGGACCCTTAATCAAACAAAATGAATGAAAAATAAAGATCTAAAATCACCCACCGGCTTCTTCTTGCACCATAGGCTTCCTTTTCTCCTTAGCTTTGATTCTAACAGAGAAGATGAGGTTTGGATGGTTGATATGGGAGATGAAGGGTAAAAAAGTGGGCCACCTTTGTTACTTGGGAAGGCTTGGAGAGGCTCATACGTATGGAAGTTTTTCTTGCTTGGAAATGAGCTTAGAAAAGAGATAGAGAGAGACTTGTAAATGGAGAGGAGTGATGGGTGTAAAAACTTTTTGACTTTTGTGGCCATTTGTGTAAAAAAGGCATGGGCTTTGTAAGAACTTTTTGACTTTTGTGGTTGCTTGGGGATGGGTGTAAGATGATGTGTACTTGACATGTTGAGATTGATTGATTGATGGATTGATTTGATAAGTCATAGAGATTTTTTTGGGTTTCACAACACGTGACGTTTTCCTCGCACCTAATGTTGGCACATATCTCCCGACCAGGGTATTGCCTCAGCACGCGAGTCGTGGCATCGAAACTGCGGCAACGACGCGGTCGCTATGGTAAAGGTCTTGAGTTGAGTCGACTCAGGTTAACGACGTATAACTCAAGGTCGTGCGCAAATATCGGTTAAGGGTCGAAGGTTGCCAAAATTTGACCGGTAAGACCGCGGAAGTCTATGGAACGGTACGGTGTAAGATACGGGTCTTACACATACCCAAACAGGATTTCGTAAAACAATATGAGAAAACAGGAGATGGAGATGCATTAGTATAAAAGAAAAAGTTTATGGAGCCTGTGAACTTCCCAGAGGATTTGGAACCAATGTTATAGGATTTCAAGGCGGTTGTACTCGATGAACTTCCTAATAAATGCCTCCCATGCAAGATATAAAAAATCACATTGATCTCATCTCAGGGGCAAGTCTTTCTAATTGCCCACATTATCAGAAAGAATGTGAGATGTTGAAGGCAGAAGTGAAGGAACTGATTGATACTAGTCAAGTCAAGGAAAGCATGAGTATATTTATTGTGTCAGCTCAAGAGCCTAATGTCAAATACAAGAAAAGGGCTAATAAATATCAGCGTTAAAAGTTATCGTAAAATCATGATCCAAGTAGCTTAAGTAACTCGAGGATGAGTTTTTTCAAAGTGGAGGGGTCTAATGTAGAATGTGTCATAAATATATTCCTAGTAAGGTTGGACCAAAAGAAGATGGACCGTAAGTTGATCATAACTTTTGATTCGGGTATCGTTACGAAACACCAAACCGAGTATTAAGAATCGAAGCAGCACAAGAACTTGAGGACGAGTTCTTTTGAAGTGGAGGGGACTGATGTAGAGTGGGTTGCGGATGCTTTCATGTCTAAGATGGATCAAAGAAGACTCGATCGGAGGCGGAAGTCATTAAGACTATCGGAATCTTGAAACAGGGATATCTTGCAAATCGGAATGAGTTACTCGACGTACCATATATGATTTTGGGGTAGGATGAGCTACTTTAGCCAACCAACCCTGCTATGCCAGGTTGCCCACGCTGAATTTGTGAGATTTCATCATATTGGCAGTCAAATTCCATGTTTATTTCCATTTTTACTATTTTTAGTAAGTTTTAGTTTGATTATGACTCTTCATCCGTTAGGCTTTAAGAGTTGTGTCCAACATGAAAGTGTTTAGAAAAATTAGGAGAATAATGTGGTTAAGCTACATAGAGACTTACTAAATAGAAAACTTAAGTTGTGAATTTTATGAGTTTTAGTTATAGTTTGCTTATGATTTCTCTCTCATTGCTTGGTATCTTTATTTAAACAGTTGTGAATTCGTTTATTTCAAAAAATTAATTAAATTTTAAATTTATTAAAATTTATTTATATTTTTTTTTCTTTCTTTTCTCGTGGATTCGAGAAGTTGAGAAGCATATATGAGGAGTAGTTATTCTCGAGGAAGAAAATGATAGACGTCTTCACGTTTATCCTTGCCGAAGTTGCTTAGCAAACTTTGTATGTGACATGAATACATTCACGAGCTGGACGTACCGGGATATGGTAGATCGATCTATCCACATTACACGTGGCCAGTAAATCCATCGATCAAACAGTTCAACTGATGGGACTCACTATGGATGGATGATTTTCGGAAAATCATACTCATCAGATGATCATAGCCATCACTTGTCTCTTCTAGTTACCAGCACCATGAACTATTTATCGTTCTCACAGTAGATTTGGCGACTGTTTCGATGGATAGGATCATCCCTATTTGTATATCTCAAATCAATTTCCATCAGATGTTTGTGTCACTAAGTGGACAATCTTGATTGAAAGATAACCCTGCCATGTGTAATGCAACAATATGCGCTATACCATAATCCTGTTCTTCGCACACTCTACGTAATCATCTACGAGAACCCGGACCCTCTGCATCGACTGTTGTACGAAGCGGGTGCAAAACAAAAGGTCGGTGGGCCCAACATGCTGTTTGTGTGACATCCACTCTGTCGATGAAGTGAGTCCCTCCATGTTAGGCAATGTGAACAGACAAAAATCAGCTCCATGGTTAGCGAAGGTGGGCCATCCCACCGGGAACAAAGGTAGAAGAAGCCAACCATGAGTTTGGAACGGGAGCCCAGGATGGTGTGTATATGTTATACAAACTGCCCATGGTGCCTCACCTACACAAATCGACAATCCAGAAATGAGCCTGATCCAAAACTCAAGTGGGCCAGGTTTTATGCGTGACGGACGTAGTGGATTTCATACACACAATGGGGGGCCCACACAGCTTGGGTTTTTTACCCTCTTAATACGAAAGGGGTCGAATTGGAAGAGTTTGTTGTGACTCATAAGTGTCGATCCAGGTCCATCGTAGGGTCAATCATCGTCGAAGAGGATTCGGGTCCATGGTGCGCTAATTGCTATTGCACCTTATGCCTAAAGACATCATAGAAGTAGAGATCTTAAAGAGGAGACCCAAAACGGTTAAAATATGGGCCACACCGTGGATGGTTCATACACCAAAAACTCCTCTAACATTCGAACCATACCACATTCAGCCTTATTTTGGTGGAATGTGAATCATTCCTGTATTTCTTTTCTAAACCATCTATTTTGTTGGGCCACCTATTGAAGAGTTAAGAATTAATATATTTCTATCCAGTGATTTTCTGGTGCATGGCCCATCCACGGTGGGGCTCATAGTATTGATACATTGGATCAATGACACGTGGCCCACTTATACCTAAAAAAGAGCTGGTGTGGCAATGGCTGTGTACAATACCTCTTTTGAACCCTTCTTCTTCGGTTATAATCATCAGCCCTTTCAATTGCGAGCAAGTGCAAGGACCATCGATTCTTGAGAAATTGTGGCCCCTTGAAAATTAGGCGATCCACTCATTAGGCGGGCAACACACGTACACTGAGTCGGACCATCGGTATGCCTTTGATTTCAACGGACGATCCTAATTTTCACCCCAGACGATCACTGTTTTGCGGACCAACTTTTGCACAGCTCAGATGTTGCATGATGGATGGATTGGATGTACTTGCATCCAAAATGTGTATCAACCATTCAATCCTAGTGTGTGTATTATTTTTCAACTCTGTGGAAAAAGTTTTACCTTGAGCAACGATCTCCCTCCATCTCTCTCTTCTCCTCACTCTTTCCTCTTCTTTTCTCTCTTCTCCTCCCCCATCCAGATTGTGAGTTCTATTGTGGATTGGCATAACCCAAAAATTACACCATTTGATGAAATGAACCACCTTTACCTCCTGAATTTGACTGGTCATGAGTTCTGTTTTTAGCTGTCTGTTTGATGGTAACCAATTGTATGTTTAGGCTTATTCTATCAATTGATTTTCTGGCTATGCCACATCCACATTGGGCCCCCAATTTGAACGGTCTGGATTAGCGGGCATGTATTCAAATTTGATGGTAGACAAGTTGCCACCATTCGTAAACGGTGATGAACAATGAAACATATATCCTTGTCCTCCAAGCTCAGTCATAACATTTCAGGGAAAATTGTTTTATGTTTAAACAATTAACTCATTGTGATGCAGGACATGAAATTCAAATATGATGTGCAAGAATTTAGGCTTTATATCACATTAGTTCAAAAACAACTACATAAATTCCATATCCCACATGCGTGTCCAAACATTCAATTAAGGGGAATCTATACTGGTCCAGGCCTACACAGGCTAGGACTGGAACAATAAAAATTATAAGCCAAACGATACTCAAATGGAAATAGAATTCAGCCACACATGCATAGTAATCAGTCCCTAATCTAGGAGATTCATCAATTTCAATTCAAAGAACCCTAAGTTGAAAAAAGGGATAAATAAATTAAGGATAATACAATCTAGGGTTAAGGTTTATGAAAAACTGGTATGAGAGGATAAAATAAGAAGAACCGAAAATAGTTCCCGCGTGCGAACAACAACAATGGCCCAGACACGCGTGCATGTGATTACGGCCGCACGTGTGTGGGGCTCACTATTCAGAAAAAGGTCACCTTTGCCCTGGTCAACTAGGGATGGACTCCAAAACTCTCAAATCTCACTCGATCTAATGCACGGTTTATGCGTGGTGCTCCGCGGAAGTTTCAGCCCTCCTGCAAGGCCAGATTCTGAAAATCTGCTGTAGAGAGAAAAACGGCTGCAACTATTAATGAATTTGTAGATGGAATGCTTGTAGGAGAAGAGAAATATGGATGGAAGAAGGTGAGGGCAAATCGGGATAGATGTGGCTTCGCACCACGGTAGTTAGCCCTTCAAAGAAGGGAGGACTTTGCACCCAATTAGGTTTTCATAACTCAGAAAGGAGCAAAAAAATGCAACATTTTTTATTAATCTTCATTGAATCAAAAGAACTACAAGGGGTGCCTATCTATAGGAAAATCGTATACTCCAAAACTGCCCATATGCGCAACCTATTACTTGGCGATGAAGTAAACTAAAATAAAAACCAAACAAAGAAATCTAAAACATTCATGATGTTATAAATAATAATAATAAGTAAAACCTAAAATATGGAATCAATCCGACTAGTGAGCTACGATCATGAGATCTCATGGTGGGCTTTTCTTAATTGTCGGGCCCACTCATTTGAATCAAAACTTTGTCTCCTAACTAGGAGCTCCTCCCTGGACGTCATCATCCATCCAGATCAACGGTGGGTCCCTCCTTCTGGCATACATGTGTAAGGACAGTGTGCGTTTGCGTGTGCGCGTGATGTCCCCATTACATTAATTCGCCATCTATGCATGGTAGGGGATCCCGTATGACCCAGCTTTATCATAAAACTGTTAGAAAAAGAAAAAAGAAAAGAAAAGAAAAAAAGGAAGGAACTTTGTTGATGGTTCTCCTTTAATAATCGGGAAGCTCGAAGAGCAGCAAAGAAAGCATTTGATGTGGCCAGTGTTGATGAGACGGTGACGAGGCAGTAGCAGTGGCCAACGAAGCATCCAACAAAGCAAGAGTAGTAGCAATGAAAGCTGTGCAAAGGCGGACGAATAACAGCAATGAAGATGACATACTGATCCCAATTGTGTGAGTCTTTTCCCCATGTTTCCATAAATCATGGGGCCGGGCATATCACTTGCATAATCAAGAGCAAGGGATTGATCTGAGATATATAAGAGGACCAAAATAAAAAATTTCAGCACTGCTGTCACTTCTACGCCTCCCCCCCCCCCCCCCCCGGCGCATATCACTTGCATAATCAAGAGCAAGGGATTGATCTGAGATATATAAGAGGACCAAAATAAAAAATTTCAGCACTGCTGTCACTTCTACGCCCCCCCCGCCCCTCGTCTTTTTTTTCACATTAAGATCAGCGCATGGGTGATGAGCATTATTTGTTTCCTATTTCCCTTTTCTGATCAATTGAAAGCCAACATAATTCATTTCTTTTACCGCACCATGGTGGGTGTAAAGTAGGCATTGACACGGGGACCCATCATGGAATTTGGTCTGTTCTAGTCTCTCCCCTGTTGAATGATCATAATCATTCTACAAAAATGAACACAACCATCTAGGTGCATGCTGTGGCACCATGATGATTCATGCAAGTTACCCATTCTGTAGCTTGCTGGTGATAGTGGTTGGACACTGGGCTGAATGTCTCTGACTAGTCCATCTTGTTGGTGAAACCCCTTTGCCACTAAACCTAGCCTGGAAGGCTCAATAAGTTCAATCGGGGAGATGCTCTTTTATATATTCAAGAGCATCCAACAATATTCGTTGGAGGCTGGATAGGAACTAGCGAAAAGTCTACAGTGTGTGTGGATGACCAGGTCATCCTTCAAGCTGATTGTTCTTGGTTTTATAAAACATGACAATCTTTTCCTCGCCATCTAAAACAGGCATAGAAAGACCTGCTTAGAGGTAGGTGGTACCGCTAGACTAAGCAACATAACATATATATATATATATATATATAGGTACATCACAGTTAGTTCAGAATCCTGTCCAACAACAACCCAGTTGCTGCCCGAGCTCATGTGGGGCCGTGCTTGGCTTTGTCATAGTCCTCTCTTGGAACCTCATCCAGATCCCAGGAAGGACCGTGATACTATGTCCTCTATGATGGTCTTGCCATGTTCTCAGAATCTCAGAACATGTACTGCTCATTAGGCACGGTCAATGCACCTATACAGCCTGTGGTACCCAGGTTAGCAGGAGAGCCACTTCTATTAAAAAGCAGATATCTTAGGAACCCAGTGATCAGTTGTGCCCAATCCAACCTAAGGTGTAGCATCTTAATCAATCTAGGGCTTACCCAACTGAAAATGAATATGTTGTCTCCCCTGAGAAATAATAACCATGTTCGCTCTATGGAAGGATTTGGGGCAATGATCTTTGAAATCCTTGTATTTCAAATCTCCCCTGATTTTTTGTTGAGAATAGGCCAAATCCATGTACTTCTCAGAGCCACACCTACAGAAATCCATGGATTTGGTAGTGGGAAAACCACAACCCACATCCTGCGGTAGCTCATCAACAACTTGAACAGCAGCTGGGAATTCTCCAGCCAAAAGTCACCTCGTTCCAAAACAAGTGCAGCCTGCAGGTGATATTGGCTCCACCAAAATCATGAACCAATCATAAATTGCAGGTACATCCAAACAGGCCTTCTTGTCTGAAATCTCATGATGATTGCTCCCCACACACTTGACTGTGGGGAGAAACATGCGCTTCATGCACAGATCCCCTCTTATTAACTCAAATAGTCCAGCTACAATTTAATGCCTTCAAATCAACTACCCAAAATATAATCTCCAACGGTTTTCAAGTATTTTGAATGTGACCAGGTAAATCCAATGTTCGGAAGTTTGTAGGGTTATTTAGATGTTTTTGAATGTAAAATCATCAGAAATTTTTTTAAGAGCTAAAAGAGTCCAAATATAGAGAGAAAAAAAAAAATTTCCTCTATTTATTATTTCATCTTGTATGCATATCTCTTTAAGATATTTTTACAATATAACATGTAAATTTAGTATAAGGGAAATGTCAGATAACAAGGTTAAAAGAGTTCCAACTAAAATTGGATTTGTTCTTACATCCGAGATGGACCTCTTTTGTGATAACAGACTGGACCTCGTGATAACAGAGTTTACTCAGTACAATAAGAGCTGGCGGTGATTGGAATATCCTCATTGGTAGCCGAGGGTCTTATTGTATTTTGTAGGCATGCCAAACAGGTCTCAGCTTCTGCTCATCGGATGGAGGCTCCTCCATTGGAGTCATGGCTGCTGGATCTTCCATTGCTCAAGGGGTTGGTGCATATGGTGCTCATTGGATGGTGGCTCTCCACTGGAGACGTAGTCACCGAGACTGGTCACCTAACACCCAAACCCCCAGATTCCTAGTTTTCCTAAACCCCCGTTCCCATGGTAAAACATACCATTGAAATCCAAGAACCACAAACATGCCCTTGAATCCAGCCAACAGCCAAGAAGAACAGTCTGCTTCACCCATGGCTGTCCAAAAAACACAACCTGGCCAAGAACCCCTCAAAGAACTACAATTTGATTCTGCAACCAACTCTTTTATCAATCGTTTCAGATGATGCTGCCACGAGCAACTTGCCTCGTTTCAGATGATGTTGCCATCCCAAAAACATGCAATCTTTGCTCAGGTGTCATGCCAAAAACATGCAAATATAAGAAAGACAAACACCAATATAAGAGAGACAAACACCAGCTGTGACATACGTGAATATAAGAAAGAAAAGATTGCTGCGTGATGCATAAATTGCTGGTGGTTTTTTTAGAGTAATCCCATTCACTATGACGCGCATTACGTAGACTGGCCGCGGTGTGGGTGGATCCCTAACGTTAGGGCACTGAGATGTATGTTCCTTACATCCATACCATCCATCCATTTTCGCCGTTCATTTTAGGGCAAGATCCAAAAGATAAAGCAGATTCAAATTTTAGGTGGACCATATTACAGAAACCGTTGTGATTGAATCCTCACTATTAAAATTTTTATGAGGCAACAGGAATGTTTATCTGACATCCAAACGATTGATAAGTTCACAAAGATCTGGATGAAGAGGCATAGCTGCGGGATCTTCCATTGCTCGGATGGTGATCGTCGGATGGTGGCTCTGCCATTGGAGACGTAATCATGGAGATTAGTCACCGAACACTCAAACCCCTCAGATACCTAGTTTTCCTAAACCCCCATTCCCATGATTCAACATACCATTGAAATCCAAGAACCACAAACATCACTCAATGCCCTTAAATCCAGCCAAGAAGCACAGTATGCTTCACCCATGGCTGTCCAAGAAACACAACGTGGCCAAGAACCCCTCAAAGAACCACAATTTGATTATGCAACCAACAATGCCAAAAACATGCAACGTGCCCTGTGTCGTTTCAGATGATGTTGCCATGCTAAAAACATGCAAACATGCAATCTTCGCTCAGGTGTCATGCCAAAAACATGCAATATTTGCTCAGGTGTCATGACAAAAACATGCAAACATGCAATCTTTGCGCCGAAAGCATGAAAACAAGCAATCTTTGCTCAGGTGTAATGCCAAAAACATGCGAACATGCAATCTTTGCGCCGAAAGTATGCAAACATGCAATCTTTGCTCAGGGGTCATGGGAGCAACGTGCCCTGTGTAAACCCATTCACGATGACGCGGATTACGTACTAAACCCAGGGGACTGGCCGCGGTCTGGGTGGATCCCTAACTTTGGGGCCAATGAGATGTATGTTCCTTACATCCGTGCCATCCGTCCATTTTCACAGTTCATTTTAGGGCAAGATCTCAAAAATAAATCAGATCCAAATTTTAGGTGGACCAGATTTACACACGCAGGGGAATAACTTGCACAGTGACTCGCATCGGAACACAGGTCCCAAATGCCATTTATGTAATATTGGACAAAGACAGTGGCATTTTTCTGAAGCGGGATCCTCTAGGGTATGAAAGGAAGGTCGAATGCGTATTTTAAACCACGACCTTTCTCATGCTCCTCTATTTCG
Organism: Magnolia kwangsiensis; assembly: GCA_037074715.1. NCBI lineage: Eukaryota > Viridiplantae > Streptophyta > Magnoliopsida > Magnoliales > Magnoliaceae > Magnolia > Magnolia kwangsiensis. The sequence goes on along the minus strand of CM073576.1, from coordinate 16,352,226 downwards.
GTCTCGACGACCAGCTAGGAACTGCCACGCGGACTTCGAAGACACTCGCGGAAGGCGAGTTTCGGAGTTCCTGCTTCACAGCCTGTGGAGCCCACCGATATTTGAGAGTGAAATCCATTCCATCCATCAGTTTCAAAGCTTATGATGAAAGTCTAAAGATGAGGCAGATACAAGACCCAAGTAGCCACACGAAAGGAGACACGTGGATGGAAGCGGCCATCATCGAAACATCCGTGGGACTACACCTATCCATCCTAGCTAGGAATGGACAGGGCCTCTGAGGGGCCACCGTGATTTATGGGAATTATCCACACCGTCCATCCATTTTTACATATCATTTTAAATTCTAAGACCAAAAATGAGTCAGTTCCAAGACTCGAATGGACTACACAAGTAGGAATTAAAAATCTACAATTGAATTTTTTGGGGGGCCATGGAGGTTTTGGATCAAGAGTATATTTGTGTTTTCCATTTATCCAGTTCTATGTGACGTTTTGAAAAGGTTGGATGGCAGTTAACCATCACGGTGGGCCTTAGGAAGGTTTTGACATTTGGTCTCATTAACATTGCTGCTTCTGGAGAGAGGACCACGGAGCCTTGTATCTTCCTAATTTTCGGACTCAGAAAAAATGGATGGACGGTGTGGATAAACCCATACATCACCGTGGCCCTCAGAACCAACCTTTAATGATGGGCAATCCATCCCACTGTTCCTGCGGTGTGGCTCACTTGGGTAAGTCTACCAACTTCGTTTTTAGGTTCTCATTCTAACATTGACGATGATACCGATGGACGGGAGTAAATTTCAAATGGACGTAGCAGGTGGCCTCATAGGGCTTTGTGTTGCATGAAACTATAGCCCAAAAATAGGCGAATCAGCCATCTGCTCAGTTCGAATATCTACGGTCAATCTTCAGTTTCATTTTTACAGTGCTGCCAATCAGATGAAAGGAACGATCTATTTTCCTACGGGGAATCTACGCGGTGTGGACCATCTGATGAGTCGCTTGGATACTGCACCTACGCACGTGCGAGTTAGTGCAGTTAACATGAATTTACCGCGTGGTTGGAAGTCTTCCACGCAAAGAATGTGACGGATAGTCGGTGACTTGCGGCACGTGCAAGATTTGCGGGAGACTGGTCTGCTCATCACGTGGGCCCCGGTGGGCTGGGGAAAATTAGGAAAATACAAGGTATCCAGATTCCACAGGAAATGGGAAAGCTTTTCTGCCCATCAATGGTCCAGATTAACTCGCACGTGCATGATGACCCCAACTCCACACATGAGTACTCTAACCGAACCTGAGGGCCTGTTTGGCTGGACGGATCCCTCGGGATCACGAGGGATGGGATGGATTCTAAGGTAGTGATGGTGGTGTCAGTGGATTGGTTTAAAATCCATGGGATTGCTATATTCCGGGACAAGTTCTTCCCACCGAGTCTGTTTGGCACGCCGGGCATATCCCAGGATTTTACCTTCCAATTCCTTTCAATCCATCCAACCAAACATGCCCCGGTATGATTGAATGGAATTAGAAGGGATGGGATCAATTTTAAGGTAATGATGGTGATGTCAGTGAATTGATTTAAAATCCATGGGTATGCTATATCCCAGGACAAGTTTATGGGGTTTGTTTGGCTCATTTGGCATATCCCGGGATTTTAATATCCCATCCCTATTAAATCCTCTTTGGCTCATGCCCTAAAATGAATGTAGGGTAGGACAGCACATACATCAAAGTGGGTCCCATGGAATGTGGCGACGTCGCTTCTGTAGTGATACATAATAGTTCAGTGGCTAATATGCATCCATGTTCTTATCAATCAATCCATGTTCTCATCATCAATCGTGAGTAAAAACAAAAAAAAAAAAAAAAACAAATGAGGCACCCGAGGGATGACCGTGGAGCAGGTAAAGAACCAAAAATGGTGGCATTTGAATGCGTAGATGACATCCATGGCGGTGACGGGATTCTTGCAGTTTTGCAGCTGCAGAAGAAGATTCTTGCGGGGATTCTTGTGGCTTCGTAGCTGCAGAATTGGATTCTTGCGGCTTTGAGGTGGTTGGAGGGCTTTTTGGTATAATATTAGTTTCCTCCAATGTCCCAATAGTAACATTTACAAAGTAATTTATGAAAATTGATAATTAATTTGAAAAGGAATAGAATCAAGATTTGAACTTTTAAATCTACTACATCTATTTTCCTCGAAAACAGGTTTATGTATTGTCAATATTACCTTATAATCGAGTGAAAAATGCAACATTCATGAGTAGAGGTCATGCCAAAATGGATTCTACCTACTCTATGTAATCATGCAAAATGAATTTAGGACATGTTTGAAAATCAAAGATGGGAAGTAAAAAGAGTAGGAAACTTCACTTCTATTCAAATTTTTAATGGACAATTTGAACTCTGTTTGGCAAATGATATGTTATATTCTAGAGTTGAAACTAAATATAAAAAGCATAATCCTTCAGTCACCCAAGAATCTGACAATTAAAATATAATTTTATTATTTTATATTAATTTATAATCCATCTAATTAGAGGTCAACACTTTGAACGATTTATTTTTGAATTACATATTTCTCATATGTGTCTGTGAGTAAGGGTGGTGAGTTGGTGAGACCAATCTGGCCTTTGACCTAGTAAATGTCCCTGCCACTGGGGCTTGACAATGACATGCATGGTCGGATCATTGAAAGTGGTTAAAAAGAAAACTTAATATTGGTAAATTAAAAAAATATAATTTTTGAGGTTTGTATTAAAACATTAATTAGGAAGTTTCCATTTTTTAAATGGACTTGATCAATTTTTTTTTTCTTTTTTACTTTGAGCACTTAATGTTTCATTATTTTTATCTTCTTTTTATTTATTTATTTAATTTTTAAATTATCCAACTCAATCCAGAGATGAAAGAGTATGTGAAAGTTTAAATCTTGATTCTATTCTTGTGGTTGAATAATCACAAGAAGATCAATATGTAACTCTTTGGAATATGGTCTAAGAAGTGCATTATGAATGGAAAAACATATAGTCTCTAATTATACCAAAAACCCATCTAAAAGCTTAAGAATCAAATGACTTATATAAAGGAACAGAGTTTCAATGGTAAAAAATGCGTAAAAAATGATTATGTCGATCGATTGAGTGATGCCTTTGATTGATCGAACTCCCATTTGATTGGATTGAAGACCATTTTAATGGCATCGAGAAACTTCAGAAAATAGATATTTAGTTGATAGATGTTTCTGTTGAGATGTGGAGCCACATTTGGGAGCCACTCGATCAGTCGAGTGGCCCACTTGACCAGTCGTGGACTGGCTTGACTCAAAGTCCACTGCGCATCAAGTTTTTGGTTCCTTAGTGCTCGACCGGTCGAGGCCCCTGCTTGACCAGTCAAGGTTACTCGGATTTGTTTCCAGATTTGATGCGGACTGTGAATTTCTGAGTCGATTTTCGCAAGGGTGCGAAATGGGAGTCGCCTAAACTATAAATAGGGGTTCTAAGGGCTTTTCTAGGTAGATCATGAAAGTTATTCCAAGGTATAGGCAAATGATTTTTTCTGTGCTTCCAAGAGAGGTTAGTATTTTTCCTTGTAATCATCGTTTTTCTTCATAGTGGAAGTTTTACATCTATAGTTTTTTACCTTAGTTTGTGGTTTTTCCACGTATATCTTATCTTGTGGTTTGTTTGCATTGATTTGATTCTTTTCTAGTTTATATTTCTTCTTGTTTATCGTTTATGAGTGAGACCGGAGATTTGATCTCAGTTCACTGCGTTGTTGGTGAGCTGCGTAACAACTGTTGTCAGAGCTATTGGTTTAGTTCTATTAGATGTGATGACGGAAGAAGGGAAAACAAGAATTGAGAAGTTTGATGGTTCAAACTTTACCTTTTGGAAGATGTAAATGAAGAATTATCTGTATCAGAAGGACCTCTATATTTCTCTAGGAGGAAAAGAGAAGAAACTAGAGAAGATGACAGATGATAAATGGTTTTATTGGATCAGAAGGCTTTAGGAACGATCTGACTCTCTTTGTCTAAGAGCATCGCCTTCAATATATCGAAGGTGAAAACTACAAATAAATTAATGGAAGCCCTAGCCACCATATATGAAAAACCCTTAGCGTCCAATAAGGTTCATCTTATAAAACAACTATTCAACATGAAGATGTCAGATGGTGAGAGCATGACTGAACATCTAAACGAGTTGAATACAGTCACGAGCTAGTTAGAATCCATTGACATCGTTTTTTAGGACGAGGTAAGGGTGTTGTTGATCTTGTCCAGTTTGTCAGACAGTTGGAATGGTCTGGTGATTGATGTGAGCAATTCTTCAGGGTCGACAAAGCTGAAATTTGATGATGTGGCCAGTCGAATTCTCAATGAAGAATCTAGAAGAAAGGCATTAGGAGTTTTAGGTGATTTAAGGAATGCTCTACATGTTAAAGGAAGAAAAAGATCGCTGAACAAAGGAGGCAATAAACACAGATGTTCTAAGTTGAGGAGAAGTCCAAGGGACCAAAAGACAAAGACGGGTGTTGGCATTAAGGGAAGAAGTGGCACATGAAACGTAATTGCAGGGCACTCAAGAAATAAGAAAGAAGCTCTCAAGGCGGGAAAGATTCAGTGAATCTATCCGAGGAGAGTAACACTGAGGCCTTGATCTTGTCTCTTAATGCAAGGAATGAGTCTTGGGTTATAGACTCGGGTGTTTCATTTCATGTCACTTCGTGTAAGGAAGTTCTGTGTGATTATGTGTCAGGTGACTTCAAGAGAGTCTATCTAGGTGATGATGAGCCGTGCAGTATCGTTGGAAAAGGAGACGTTCATATAAATTAGAAAGATGGAACGACTTTGAAATTGAAGGATGTTAGACATGTACCGAGTTTGAGATAGAACTTAATCTCAATGGGGCAGTTGACCAATACCAGATATGTGACGACATTCACTAGTGATTCGTGGAAGATCACAAAAGGTGTCTTAGTAATATTTCGGGACAAAAAGGAAGGTACTTTATACATGACTTCAGGTTTATATAGTTCACTCTCAGTCGCATCAACTGGAGTGAATGGACAGTTATGGCATCAGAAGTTGAGACATATAAATGAGAAGAGGATGAAAGTGTTATTGTCAAAAAGGAAGCTACCAAATCTGAAGTCTATTGACTTGGAATTCTGCGAGAACTGCGTGTATTATAAACAGAAGAGTGTAAGTTTCAAGAAGACATGATGCATTCTAAAGACGCATGTATTGGAGCTTATACACACTAATGTGTGGGGACCGGCACATGTATCATCTCTTAGTGGCTCACGTTATTTTGTTTCTTTTATTGATGATGCTAGTAGAAAACTGTGGGTTTATTTCTTAAAGTACAAATCTGATATATTTGATGTAATTAAGAAGTGAAAAGTTATGGTATAAAACAAGACAGTTAAAACAGTAAAATGTCTCAGATGTGATAATGAGGGAGAGTATTGTAATAAGAAATTTGAGGAGTTTTGTGCAACAAATGGAATCAAACATCAGAAAATAATTTCAGGGACACCATAGAAGAATGGTGTGGTTGAGCGCATTAAAAGGACCATCCTTGAGCACGGCAGGATCATGAGGTTACATGTAGGGTTGCCTAAGACCTTTTGGGCATATGCCGTGAATACTGTCGCATATCTCATCAATGAAAGTCCCTCAGGACCATTGGATGATGGGCTACCAGAAGAAACGTGGACTGGGAAAGAAGTGAACCTTACACATCTCGGAGTGTTTGGTTGCACTTCATATATTCACATCGATGCAGAACACAGAAACAAGCTGGATGCGAAATCCAGGAGGTGCACTTTTATAGGTTACGGGTAGCATAATTTTGGCCACAGGTTTTGGGATGAAAAAAATAGAAAAATTATCAAAAGCAATGGCGTAGTCTTCAATGAAAAAGTGATACATAAGGATAGTGTGTAGGAAAATAAGGTAGATGAGAAAGAATTTGTAGAGTTGGAAGAGTTACCAGACACGGGTGTTACAGTGCAACAGGATGATCGTGCATATGAGCATTATGAGGCAAAGCCACAGACACCGGTTGTAAGGAGGTCTACTCGAGAGAGGAGACCCATGGTCCAATACTCACCCTCCTTACATTATCTACTACTGACAGATAATAGTGAACTAGAATATTTTGAAGAGGCGTTATAGTCAGATACATGGGTTAAGTGGGAGCAGGTCATGGATGATGAGATGGACTCTCTTTAATCTAATCATACATGGGAGCTAGTCACTCTACCCAAGGGTAAGAAAGCTCTTCATAACAAGTAGGTTTACAAACTGAAGGAGGAGCACGATGGTTCGAAACGGTAAAAGGTCAGATTGGTTGTGAAAGGGTTTCAACAAACGACAGGTATCAATTTCACTGAAATATTTTACCTGTGGTGAAAATGTCTACGATTAGCATGATCTTGAGTATAGTGGCTACAAAGGACTTACATCTAGAGCAGCTAGATGTTAAGACAACCTTTCTTCATGAAGACCTTAAAGAAAAAATATATATGCATCTACCGATAGGATACGTGACAGTAAGAAAGGAGAACAAGGTATGCAGACTGAAAAAGAATTTATATGACTTGAAACAGGCCCCGAGGTAGTGGTATAAGAGTTTGACAGTTTCATATCGGGAAAAATTTTTAGGAGATGTCATGCAGACCACTGTTGCTACTTAAAGAAGTTTGATATGTCATATATCATCTTTCTTCTTTACATAGATGATATGCTTGTGGCTGATTCAAGCATGAAGGACATCTCAGATCTCAAAAGACATGCCTAGAGAATTTTCCATAAAGGATTTAAAAACTGTAAAATAAATCCTAAGCATGAGGATAAAGCATGACAAGGAAAATAAGAAATTAGTTTTGTCACAGGCAGAGTACATAACCAAGGTACTTGATCAATTCAATATGGAAGGTACTAAGCCGGTTAGCACTCCATTAACCAACCACTTCAAGCTATTTAAGGAGCAAGGTGCAAAGATACAAGAGAAACGAGACTACATGGTTAACGTCTCATACGCATTAGCCATTGAGAGTCTCATATATGCTATGGTGAGCATGAGGCCAGACATTACTTAAGTAGTGAGAGTTGTTAGTAGGTTGCATGAACAACCCCGAGAAGGAACATTGGGAAGCTGTGAAGTGGATCTTTAGATACCTAGTAGGTACTAAGGATGTAGGGTTGTGCTATGGTGGATTAGAAATCAAGCTACAAGGATATGTGGATTCAAATTTGACAGGAGATCGACAGTAGAAGAAGCACTACAGGTTGTCTTTACTCTGGGTAGTGCTGCAGTCAGTTGGGTTTCTCAGTTACAGAAAATAGTATCTATCAGTACGACAAAAGCAGAATATGTTGTGGTTATAGAAGCGTGCAAGGAGATGGTGTGGATGCAAGGTTTCATGTAAGAGTTAGATTATAATACATTTGGCTAAGAATTTAGTCTTTCATTCAAGTACCAAGCATATTATCATCAGATATCACTTCATACGTTCGTTACTAGAAGATGAATCGATTGCTCTGGAGAAGATTCATATAAATGAGAATCCTGTGGATATACTGACCAAGGCGGTCATATGGGAGAAGCTGAAGCTCTGTTCAGCTTTTATTAGTCTTCAGGCTTGAAAACAGGGAGGTGGTGCATTACAAATGTATAAGACGAAGGTTTATGGTGATGTGTCTCCAAGTGGGAGATTGTTGAAATATGGGCCTCATCTAGGGGCTGCTCGACCAATCGAGTGCCTTACTCGACTGGTCGAGTGGCCCACTCGACCAGTTGTGGACTATCTCGACTGAAAGTCCAGCGAGCATCAAGTTTTGGGTTTCGAGGTACTTGACCAGTCAAGGTTGTGCAGATTCATTTCCGGATTTGATGTAGACTGCGAATTTTTACGAAAGGGGAGTTGCCTAAACTATAAATAGGGGTTTCTAGGGCTTTTCTAGGTATATCATGAGAGTTATTCCAAGGTGTGGGTAAAGGGTTTTCTCTTTACTTTTAAGGAAGAGGTTAGTATTTTGCCTTATAATCTTCATTTTCTTTATAGTGGAAGTTTGCATCTGTAGTTTTTTACCCTAGTTTGAGATTTTTCCAAGTATATCTTGTCTTGTGGTTTGTTTGCATTGCTTTAATTCTTTTCTAGTTTATATTTCTTCTTGTTTATCATTTGTGAGTGAGACCGAAGATTGGATCTCTGTTCACTACATTGTTGGCGTGATGTGCAACAGTTTCTGTGTACCTTCGATGGATCGAGCCCTAAGTTCGATCGATTGAACCATGATCTTCGATTGATTGGAAGTTCACTCAAGTCTCATCAATAGTTTGGCGATAGGATTGAGATCCACTTGAAAATTGTTGTTTTTAGGTCATGTATTTTATATCAGCTTAGTATCTCTTTTAGTCTAACTTTTCATGTTTCAATTTGGTTCTTAATGATATGAGATAATCAAAAAAGGTTTACTTATAAAGGTTAGGATCATCTATATACTAAGGTTGTTTTAGGTCTCACCAAGGAACCTCATTTACCTTTTCTTCACTATTAATGCTCCATGTCTTCTTATATCTTCGGTTTTCAGTTTTTAAGGGCTCGACTAACTACATAACATATAGACTCATGTGATTCACCAAACATGTGTAGAAATAAGTGTACCAACATGACTCACATAATGAATGGCTTAGATTTATCATAAGTTGATTTGATTAAAATTGCGTGTTATGATAATAAAAGATTTGTACCTCATAAAAACATGACTATATAATTATAACGTGAAAAACTACACCTATCAGCAGTGTCAGATGCAAAGATTTGTCAATATAATTTTAACTCACAAGGCACACATTCATAAGAATCATTCCCTTTATGAGATTTGGCAAACACATCATGCAATCCCACTTATAAGTGGAATGGATTTTTTACTTGTTAATAGTTGCACATAGTATATGGTTGTGTTGTTCAAGAATCTTGTGGTGTGGTATGCATGCAATGAAATATGTGAATAAATAAGTTGTGGTATGGGTTGAACTAATCTTGCACCCGATCCAATTGTTAATTGAGCTATAAAATATCCAAACTCGATCCTGTACCCTTTTAGCTATATCCATACACACTTAAGTTGGGATTGATTTGGGTATTCAATGGGTCTAATACTCCTTCAATTGTTGAAAAACGCCCGCACGTGATCAATATAAGGCCAAAATACAAAAGAAATGACTAAATAAAAGTTAAAAAGGACAAACCAAAATAAAAGATAAGAGGCATAAAAATTTATGTGATTCAATAATATTCCTAATTCAAGAGGCAGCAATCCAAAGCTATCATTTTCACTAGAAATAAGAAAAATAGAAATATAAGACTTATATATCTCCTACGTATATAAGGAATCCTATATCAAGAATACCCCATGAAATGAAAACAATAAAATAATTTCTATACCTATGCCTCTCATTATATAAGTAATATCACGTGAAAAACTACATATCCAAACTTTTGAACTTACAAAAGAGGCCTGCATAGGAGAGAGAGACCTCGAAGGAGGTGTCATAAATTGCATAACACTTTCCACTAAATTTGCTTTGATTGTACTATCCTAACCATTTATTTCTTGCTTAATGTAAGTCATATTGCTGAATTTTGGTTTTTTAATAATGTTCATTTGAGTGCCTCATATTAAAAGTTTAGGTTTTCCAATTAGTGTGGTTTTTGGATTATGGCCCATTCATCTATAGTACCTATGCAATAATGAAGAAGAGTGGCACCTGTCATGTCTCCAAAACCAGAGGATCCTATCCTTAATGGATTCTAAATGGGGGCAATGATGCAACTAATGAGATTATAATCAAGGTGTCACAATTACAAAATTATTTCCAAACTACCACTTTGGCCTGATTCATTCCTCCTGAGAATTGCAGGAAGGGTGGCTAGGCCCTATGTGGAAAAGAAAACTTGCATATTTATACCATCCTGTATTTTCTAGTACTCGGGTGTTATTGTATAACCAAACTTAGCATAAATACAAGCCAGACTTGAGTAAACATTTACGTTCATCCTAGTTTAAATCTGACCATTGAAGGCAACTTGCACCTACGTATCAAGCTATCTATCCGTTAATCTTTGAGACAAACCATCCAGTAGTCATATAATATTTAATAAGTATATTTATTTTATTTATTTTATTTTACACAAACATAAATCAGAAAAAAAATTATAGTTGTATCTTGATAAATTACTTATCATATAGAAGTGTATGAAAATATATTGTAATATAGATAGCATATATACATATAAAATTAATGTACGTAAAATATTATGAAAATAACATTAAATTAACTAAGCATAATGAATAATGAATAATAATTTTACAATATATAATTGAACTAATCCTATAAGGAAAATGATTATATGGTCATAATAACGAATCTAGTAATGGTAATAGGTACTATGGTCTCACCTTTAGATCAATTAGATCTAGGATTTTGAATATGGGATTTGGACTCCAATTTGCATGTTCATTAATGATATTGTTAATGGGAACCCTTGATAAATAAAATTTATAAAATGAATTAGTTATTAATTTCACAATGTCTAATGTTATATCAATTTATCTAATGGCGCCTACCATGAATAATAATACTTATAATTTCCCAAAAAAATTATTAACATTAACAAGGTACTTAATATTAGTTACCGTGGCCCTGATAATTATTGTGATGAACAGAAATAGTATGCTCTAATTTCAATAATAAAATCTTAAAAATGATGAATAAATATTAATATTTTAATGACATAAAAATTTATATATATATATATATATATATCAATTAATATAAATATGGACAATTTCTAATGGTTAATCATATCTATCTTAAAAATCCTAAAATAATGCTAATAATGATAATTAGAGTAATTTAAATCTGGAAAGAAAGTATAAACTCACCCTGTCAACTCGGTGAGTTGACTCGGTTTGAAACCGAGTTGACTTCATCACCTCTCTTCTTCTTCCTTCTCTTCTTTTGCTGGTTTTCTTTATCTCCTTCTCATTCTTGCTCTCACTTTCTTCTTTAACTCAGGCCCAAGCACCAGCAGTGTTGCTGGACCAACACCCACAAGAAACTGCACAATGGCTCGCATTGAACTCTATGTATGGCCCACTAGATAACCAGATTGGCCTGGTTTACAGACCGTCAGGTTTACAAGGTCGAGCCCCCCACCTGATGAGCAGCTTGACCTCACATACGCGGACCACGTTGGCAAATGCAAACCACCAGATCCGTTGATTTCATTTGGCTAATGCAACACATAAAGGAAACCTGTTTTGCCCTTGCCAGGAATCAAACACCACCTAGCAGATAAAGACTCCTGGTCTTTAATGAACTTCCGGCCATGATCCTTTCATAGCTTGATGAAACCAGTTCCATGTCGAGTTTATTCAACAACGTGATTTGTCACCAACAAGGACTCTATGCTCAACTCCATATACCTCAGTGTATTTACAGCCAGGAACTGTCACCACTCTCTCCTCCACTCTTTTTTTTTTTCCTTCCCTTTCTTAAGCCTGTCTAATGGTCCAACAGGGCCCAGACTCGGCTTGGACTCGGACCAAACTCGGGCCAGCTCAGTTCGAGCTGGTGCAGCGACGCACCTACTCTTTTCCTTCTCTTCTTCATTTTTCCTCCATGCTTCTTCCTTTCCCTCATTTCTCTCTTCTCTTTCTTCTCTTCTCCTTCCCTCCGTCTCCCAGCACCCAGCAACCTGGAACAGGCACAGCTTGGCAATGACTTGGATCATCGCCGACGGACTGGTGTGGTGCATAACAGCTCGAGTCGAGCTCACCTTCTCCCTTTGCTTCCATTTCTTTCTTCTCCTTCGACCCACCTCCAATCTGAGGTTGAACCGCTTGGAATCGCAGCAAGTCGGTGAGCCGAAACGGTGGTCGTGTATGGAGTTTCGGCGAGGAAGATGGCTGGCCTTTAATGGCGGATTCCACAACTGAGCATGTTCCTTCGAAACGAGCGCGCTGGAGGGCCTGAGTCATTGCTGTGAAGCTTATGGATGCCTCAAATCGAAGCTCCATGAACGTTTGGGTGGTGGGTTCGAAGCTAGGAGGAAACGGCCATTTTTCTTAAAACTGGGAGAGGAGATGCATTTGCTCGGTTCTCTTCCATTCTTATTGCCACTCTAGCTTCCTAACATCCCTACGATCCGAACTAAATGGCCCAGATCACTCTAGCTAAAACCGTCTTCAAATCCGTTGGGTAGGAGCCGAAACGGGAAACGGTTTCACTCGGAAAACCCTAAGCAAGATAGAAGGCTGAGATTTTCCCAGACGAACGGTCAGGATATGCTGAAAGAAAAAGAGCTGGGATTGGAGGACTTCTTCTCATGCGGATCACCTAGCTGGCAGTTTCCATTTTTGGAAATGGGGTGCTTGTAGGACCCGCTTGCACCAGGGATGGTGTACATGAATACGAGCTACAAACTACGGAGTTAGGTGTTTTTCAGTCAGAAAGACCGTCCGCACACGATGGACGGCTCTGATCATGGACATGGGCCCCTTTTGTGGGCCACCGTTGAAAGAAACGGACGTCAGTCCGTTCGCTGGCTAAATGCACAGAGAGAGAGAGAGAGAGAGAGAGAGAGAGAGAGAGAGAGAGAGAGAGAGAGAGAGAGAGAGAGAGAGAGAGAGAGAGAGAGAGAGAGAGAGAAATCTCTCCATTTCAAGGAGTCACGGGTCAAGGGAGATTTGACGGTCCAGGTGGTACGGTGCACAGCGGGTTTGTCACTTCTGTGCACGCGCACCCTACAGGTGGGGCCCATCGTTATATTTATAATAAATCCACACCGTCCATTATATTTATTGGATTAATTGGGCCATCTAGACCGGAGATGAACTAGATCCAATGCTCAGGTGGGTCGTACACTTAGATTTAGGGTCCTACGTGAGTATTCTTGTTAGTCTAAGGACCGGATCATCCCGAAGTTAGACGTCAACGGTTAAAAGATCCCAATGGGCCATTTTTAAGGCTTTCGCCATATATTACTAATCGATTCTAATATTAATATAATTTTTATTATTTTTGTAATTACTTAAAATTAAAATAATTAAAATCTTATACAAATATATACATATAATTTTAATATTAACATAGTACTATGTGCATGCCATTTATCTCCTATTTATTAATATATAATTCATAATATACAGTCTCATGTTATACATATGTGAATTGAAAATTATACAATATCTTATTTAAAATCACATCGTTAAATAATACAAAATGTTATTTAAATACCCAATAATATTTGGCATACATGTTTATAAAAATATTCACTACTACATTAATATTTATAATTCAATTATATATTGTAAAATTATTATTCATTATTCATTATGCTTACTTAATATAATGTTATTTTCATAATATTCTACGTACATTAATTTTATATGTATATATACTATCCGTATTACAATATATTTTCATACACTTCTATATGATAAGTAATTTATCAAGATACAACTATAATTTTTTTTTTATCTATGTTTGTGTAAAATACAATAAATAAAATAAATAAACATGCAAATTGGAGTCCAAATCCCATATTTAAAATCCTAGACCTAATTGATCTAAAGGTGAAACCATAGTACCTATTACCATTATTAGATTTGTTATTATGACCATATTATCATTTTCCTTATAGGATTAGTCAATTCTTATTAATATAATTGTTAACATTGGTCCTTATCATTCCTAGTGAAAATTTTAGTATCAGTACTTAGTAGGTTATTAGTAATTATAGAAAATATGAGATAATGTCTGTATATTTTAATAAGAACCTAGGAGCCATCATTAATAATGGATTAATACTCCTACTATGAAGATGATTCGATCCATCGTATAATGATAATAATAATAATAATAATAATAATAATAGTAATACTAATACTAATCTAGGATCCATATCTTAGAATCTAGAGCCTATAACTAAACCCTATGATAAAACCTGAATTCTATACTAAAACCCTAAAAGGTAGTCCTAGGTTATGATCTTAGAACTTGGACCTAATTGTACAAGTTCATGATTTGTGGTAGGATACAATTATAAGGGTGTCAGCACTTAGCAACATTTGAAAGCAATTCAAAGTATAAGGTGATGATTTTTCCCCTTGAGCTTTCCATCTTCCCATTAGCTTAAGTTATAGTTTTTATTAAAAATTACAATTGATATGTCTCTCTTATACTCACATGTGTTAGTTGGTGAAAATTGAATTGCTATATTGCTTGCTTAATGTTCATCCTGTATATTTGTTCATGCTTGTGGATTATTTGTGTATTGCTTATAGACTTTAAACTGGTATAAGAGAGAGAGAAAGACTATGCTTACCTAATGCAACGGTGTGTAATTTTGAGGAGAATTCATACTGAGTTGGTCACTCATCCATCAAATATACAACTGTACAGGTAGTACAGGTCGCTTAAGTGATATGCATGTTCAGACTTGATGAGGAGCAAGGTACGATTGCCAGGGATGTATGACTGTATTTGCCTAAAGGAGCTATGTGATCTTGCGGCTTATATTTATATGCTTTTCTATTATTCTTCATGTATTAAATTCTTGTAAATCTTATACTTGTTAAATTCAGAGACATTGGTTTGTATAAGTTATTATGGGCAGCTTTTTGTATATTTGAATGATAATGGAATTTTTCTTTATATCAATTTGTCCACACTACGCTCATTTGCTTACTCTGATGAAAGAAAAAAAATGTACACTTGAATTTGACCATCCTTTAAGATTAACACTCGAATTTTTGAGAAACGAATTGTGTACTCGAATCTTGAAAAGTCGGGACATTACAATATCCCACACATAATGATAATGGATGTGATTGAAGTCTAACTCTAAAAAGGAAAGAAAACAAAATAGATGTCATATGATTAGCCTAGTATAGTGGGGACCACTCACACGGCAGAGCCCTTTAGGTTGCATGATGAGTGGACCATTTATTTACATGACATCTTTTTTGATATTTGAGTTTTAAGCTACATGTATAAGAATACTTTTTTAAAAAATAAAGGAAAGGCCGTTGGAATTTCAATTTATACTCCATATTTAAAAGACAAAAATTGTAAGAAAAACTCATGTTTTTAGGCAAATTGAATTAAAAGTGATTATTTCTAATGTATAAGTTCAAAAAATGAGGTAGATCCAAACTTCATTAACCACAACACTAGAAATAGTAAGAATTGTACACTTCTTGAAGACCGTGGAAACTTTGTATTAAGCTTATATTTGTGTTTTCCTTCATCCAAATGTGTGTGGCCTTATCAACTGGTTGCATGACAAATGCACAATATAAAGGGTCATATAAGGTTTTTTTAATTTTAATTTTTATTTATTTACGTTGGATGTTCAATTAACACTGTTTTCCTTTGGTGTAGTCTACTTGAGATTTGGATCTGCCTCATTTTGGGGCTCATTTCTTAAAATGGGCTGGAAAAATGAATGGACGGCGTGAATAAAACACATACATCGTGGTGGAGCCCACATCAGCTAGCTGGCTGGTGTTCGAGTCATCAGCGAAATCGAGTTCTTCACACGCACACCTCTTTCCCTTTCGCCCAAAGGGTAGTTAAGTCATTGCAAGGGCAATTTTGTCTATCCACGAAAAATCCTGGCAACCTTCTTGCTTGTTATTTTCCTCATTACCCATGTAGATAGTTCCGTCCCTCTTCCCCTCTCTTTTTATCATACCAAAAGTCTCTCTCTCTCTCTCTCTCTCTCTCACTGAGATGGGGATGCAACTGCTAGCGCTGGCCAAGCTCAAGCTACTGGGATCAGCTGCCCATGGGCCAGGGCTCGTACTCAGTTCGTTGTCGGGGTTCTTCATCATCAAGATCCCGTCTGGTTCGACCATCTCCAGAACTTATGCCGACGTGGCATCATCCTCGACGCTCTTTTTCTTTCGACTGAGTCAGATCATCTTCCACGGCCAGGACGTCAATAGCCGTAGGTGGGAGAAAGTAATCAGGGTCGTCCGCGAGAGGGCCACCCACGTTCGACGGTCTTCATCCGTCAGTCAGATGAGGCTAACCTGCAGGAACTCTCCATGATCGCTCTTTAGTCCAGCATGCATATCGCCACCCACTGGGGCCCACCTTGTCCGACGATTTGAACCGTATATATTCTCTTTACTATCATTATCTACCATTTAAGCTATTATTTTGTCCCGTAATCACACTTCAGTGATGATCCTTACCCTTGATTTTTTAGTGTTGAATGCGAGCCATTGAAAAAGTTTCTTTTCTTTGTTCTGAATTCATCTACAGATAGTGATAACAACCATCCGTTCACTTCAACTTCCTTAGGGTGGCCGTTATAGAATATATGCTACAACATGGACGGTTTTGATCTTCGGATCACTCACAGCATGTGGGCCCCAGTGGGCGGCGGCACACGCTGGATCCTGATTCGGGACAGGCAAAACGAAATCTGAATATGTGCTTTTTGCTCATTGCAAACTGATGAAGAGGTTCCGGGCATCGATTTGTGTAAGTGGGGGCCATCTTTCAGTGATCCAGACCATTGATATATTAGGCCACTCTATGTACGGTCATGCTTAAAAAATCTCCCAATGGAAAAATCCTAAACCTTTCAATAGAAGGAATAAATTAAAATACAACAGCGATTGCCATTTAGCCAACAGAATGCTGAACAATTCTACATCTACGGTCCTCAAATCTAGAGGATTTTTTTTTTTTTTTGGGGGGGGGGGGGGGGGGGGGGGGGGGTGGGGGGGCGGCGGCGGCGGGCAGCCATATCCATCGAGGCCCACCAAACCAACGGTTGTGATCACTGAAATCTCGAACGTACTAGGCATCGTATAATTTGTTGGATAATGAGGTACAAGACAATTCCCGGGCCCAAAGATAGTAGTTAGCCTTTCACTCTGTATGGATGGGGACAATTGTGAGTGATCTGAACCGTTGAGATTTTGTGGCCCCAATGTGGAAAAGTCAAGCACCTAAAATCTCCCAGACAGACAAAATCCTAATCCTTTAGAAGATGTCCAAACAATTAGACGGTTACTAAAACATTACAGAAATAGGCGAAAATATTTCATTTATATTTAGGATCATACAATTCGGGGTAGGTGCATTTCATGATGGGGAATTATTTGATACTCTGGCTGCGTACGATTGATATGCAGGCACATGGAAATAGTACACGTGGCATATATTAAATGAACTCAGCTAAATTTTGGAACCTACAGTCAACTTACAATCCAAAAATCAGATTATTTGCCACTTCTTTCATTTTTATTGTAATAAGACGATTTGGACGTTTTAATTTGAATGATCATAGCCCCGTATACAACCTTGAAGTGATTTTAAGTGCCTGTGTATCATAAAACACACTCCGATAGAGTATCAAAGTATTTCTCTTCCATGATGTAATGGAATGGATTATCGAACTGTGGGGCCCACATGTAAGGATGTAATGCACAAACCATGTGCAGAGCGTTGTAACCATGCCTATGATACAATGAGTTCGAAGACATTTGTCAGATCTGAAGGCGTTATCTTCTTTCATTTCCTACTTCTAAAAAAATTCTGTCTCACGTAATCATCCAGCTAACTTACAGCTAAACAACAAAACAACAGCAACGACGACAGGGCACTGTAGTTTATATTTAAAGTAAAATGAAAAACGGTTGGTGACCTGTTGTGTTTGTTAAAATAAAAAGTAAATTTCAAAAATAAAAGTTTATTTTAATAAATAAATATATTAATAATTATTTTTTTTTATAAATAGAGTGTGTAATCAGAGTGTGTACTAACAAGCTAACCCAAAAAAAGAAAAAAAAAAGAAAAAGAAAAAGAAAGATGGCGAGAGGGTGAGAGATGGGGTTTTACTTTTTTCAACCAGGTTCAAATCTCCTTAATGACATTGCTCCCCTTTATTCGGTGTTATGGCCCACCTAAGTTTTGGATCCACCTAGTTTTTGAGGAATGTTTTTGTCCCAACAAATAAAGAAAGATGAAAGGACTGGATAAAATATAGACAGTACTGTGGCCCTTTACAAAACCAATGGAAAGTATTCCCCGCTTGCTTTTTATCTCACGTGTGGTCACTGGAGCTTTTGATGGCCTTGATTTATGTGTTTCGGCGTAGACAAGGGATATAGATTGTCCGGGACAAAATTATTTACTTGGGTTATATGTCATTGTCGGAGATATTCCATGTAAAAGGCATGGAAGGTAACAATTACCAACTTCTAACACCATGTGTGGTGTCACCACAGTACAGTCCACATAGTGAGGTATAGGGATATATGAAAGTTAAACCCAAATGAAAAGTAGGTACCCCTAATTAGGCTAGGGGGTTCATTTTTCACATTACCGAAATCAAGTCCATGAGATATGGTAATTAACGATGGACAACGATGGATGGAGATTGCTGGGTAAACCCACCACCACGTAGCCACGTGGTGTAAGGATTCTGTGGGGCCCACCATAATGTATCTATTTTATACGTACTGTCATTGTTTTACCAGCTTATTTTAGAGCATGACCATAATGTTGAAGCATATTCAAAGCTCAATTGGACGACATCATAGAAAAATTAATGGGGTTTGATCAGGGGCAATAGACGTTTTGGAGCAAGTTGATATTTGTATCTTCACTTTCCAAATACGTGTGACCTATACAAACAGATTAGATGACGAGCATCACAGTAAGCCCTAAAAGGTTTCAACTGTAGACATCATTATATCCTGCTGTAGGGTTCATTCGAGCTTTGGATATGCTTTAATTTTGAACTCATGCCCTAAAATAAGGTTGTAAAATGCATGGACAGCACCGATAAAATGCATACATCACGATGGCCCTAGAGAATCCTTACACCACATAGCTACATATTGTTGCGTTCACCATACACAATCAACGTCCTGATAATCATGGCCGTAGGATCTAGAAATGGTCTTGGTCCTCCACTTTTTACACGTGGGAAGAAAGCAACTTACTTTTGTGCTCACCTTGGCTTCTCAGATTGAGTTTGATCCCATCAGTCACTTTAGAGAAAGATGGGAGATGGAATCTCATGCTCAAAGCCAAGCTTTTAGGAAATATAAGATCCTCGATCCAAGGCTTCCCCACCGTGCATTCGGCTTTTCATTACAGGGAGTGCATTAGGTATCACCCAGGTGAACTTTTAGTGGGTGGTGTTACCCTTACCGTGTGATGCCCACATTGATGAATTTTTTGTATATCCACGTTGCCCATCCGTTTTCCCCTATCATTTTAGAATGTGAACCAAAAACATATACAGATCCAAATCTCAAGTGGACCACACCACTAGAAACAGTGGTGAATGATCATTATAAGTTTTTGTAGGCTATAAAAGTTTTTGATCAAGCTGATCTTCACGTTTTCCCCTCATCCAGGTCTGGTTGACCTTATCAACTGTTTGGATAGAAAATAATCATTACGTTGGGTATTACTGTGGGCCCTAGGAAATTTTTAACGGTGACAGTTCATTCATCACTGTTTCGTTTGGTGTGGTCCACCTGAGATTTGGATCGGCTTAATTTTTGACCTCCCATCATAAATTGGGCTGAAAAAACTAATGGACAGGATAGATATACAACAAATCATTAAGGTAGGCCCACAGTAAGACCCACCGTACACTGCTAAGCGGGGCTCATGTTGGGCAATCCTGACGATTGGTCTGCTGTGTCCTACTGTCGGTGGGCCATGACCAGAACGTTTCTATATTGCAAACTCTAGCAGCCAAACTTCGGACTTTACTAGCCATTTATTTATTGAGCAATTGATTTAGGGGATTAAATGTGAGCCATTAAAATTTCAACATTCAAATCCACATTCTGCTGCACGTTTCAACAGTGAGAATCCACATTCTGATTTTGCACATGAAACATGAACGGCTATGATCACTTCATGATCTATGCATATAGATCCAGGTGTGGCACAAATGCTGGTGATCCTGAATGATACACAATACATTCCTCATTTGGGTCCAGGATGAGATGATTAGATGCCAGTAACCAATCCAAAAGAGAAGGTCAGGATCGCCCTTGTACAACATCTAGATAATGTGTCTTTAGCTGTTTGTAAGCAGAGGTGGTTGAGATTTTATCTCAATTAAGTTTGGTTTAAATATAATAATAGAAATGTTTTATTAGCTATAGTTGATGCATACGCATGTTTTTAATTTTTTATGAAAAATGTTTGAATTTTATTTTTCTTTTAAAATTTTAATTGTAAAAGTGTGTGTGTGTGTATGTATATATATATATATATATATATATATATATATATATATATATATATATATATATATATATATATATAAATCTTTATTCCTACCTTGCTTGAAGAGAGAAAGTTATAGTACTTTTAAGCATCGAGTTCTCTAATATTCTTACTCAAAGCTTTTAGAGAGAAGTATGTTAATTTACATATTCCAATGAACGACAAAGGTTGAGCGTAAGTATAGAAATCAGATGACAATTGGCCTACAGAAACGGTTGTTGTGATAAGCAATCAAACATTTTGAGTTGAGTCGTGTCTCTTCATTCACAATGAGTTGCGACTTTTTGTAAATTCACGCAACCATTCAATCTCTATGAAACTTAGTGGAAATTGGAAGATTAAATAGATCTTGCATTGCACTTTTTGATGGGTTTTTTGACCCGTCGTCCCTTCGCAACTGGGATACGCAAGTCCTTTCGCAACTGGGATGTAAAAAGGAGTTTCCTAAAACTATAAAAAGAGGTTCCTAGAATTTTTCTAGAGTATGTTGTGTGAAGAAAAACACAAGAGGGTTATCAAGGGTGAGAGAAAGAGAAAGAAAAGGAGGAAGCTTGTAGAAGGGAGGTTATGCTCGTGGAGGTGATCTACTGTGCAATCTACATCTCAGTGCTTCTACGTCCTCGTAATCGGTCAGATCTCTCTGTTTTCTTTTATTCTCTTATTGTTCATCCACTCCTGCGTGAGTGACGAAGGTTGTATCTTTTTACTTCATAGTGGATTGTTGATCTGGACGAAATCCCGTGGTTTTTACCTCTTTTAGGGTTTTCCACATAAAAATCTCTTGTGTGGTGTATGATTGTGCTTTGATTGATTTTCATTGCAATGTTATTCCATAATTCTGGTTTATTCTGGAGGGCTAGATCCTAAGGTTTTGTGCAAGGCCCCCAACAAAGTGGTATCAGAGCACTAAGTTCATTGAACGGGTATGATCGGTTTGAAATTATGGAAGGTGGCTCATCAAGGATGATCAACGTCAATGGTTCTATCTGGACCATATGGAAGGCTAAGATGGAGGACTTGCTTTATTGCAAGGATCTATATTCTCCAATTTTGGGCATATCAGCAAAATCTAAGGATATAACTGATGAAGATTGGAAGAAGTTGGACCGGAAGGCGGTGGGATTTATTAAATAATGGTTGGATGATTCTATATTCCACCATGTGTCTACGAAAATCTCAGCCGCTAGCCTATGGCTGAAACTACAAGGGCTGTATGAGAGGAAGACAGCAGGTAATAAGATTTTTCTAATAAGGCGACTTGTGAATCTCAAGTTTAAGGATGGTGGTTCTGTGGCCGAGCACATGAATGAGGTCAGCAATATAGTGAACCAACTCTCCTCTATGAAGATGGTCCTGGATGATGAATTGCAGGCTTTACTATTGCTTACACTACGCCAAAATCGTTGTTTTGCGACGGACCAAATCCGTCGTAAAACCAAATAAACGATGGTCCGTCGCTGTTGACCGGGTCCTTTTTGGTTTTACGACGGATTTTATCCGTCGTTTAATATGCGACGGATAAGGTCCGTCGCATCATAGCGACGGATACAATCCGTCGTAAACAGTAAAAAATCCGTTGGCAATATTTAAAAATAAGTCGTCACTGAAAGCATTAGCGACGGATAAGGTTCGTCGCTATTGTAGGTAAGCGATGGGACCTCGAATCCGTTGTTGATTTTCAATGTTCAGAAATTAGCGACGGATTTGGTCCGTCGCTAAAATATCTGTAAATAAAAAAATATACCGATAATTTATTATTATTATGTTTTTAATCTTGCACCTGATACTCATTCAAAAAATAATTCACACTATTGTTTGATAAGAATCCTATTCACAAAATTGGTAACAAATTGAGGCTAAAAATATTTATTTTTTTAAATACTTATTTAAACTACTAATCCATTCATTCAAGCCATAATACTAACAAAACAATTAATAACAGCCTATTTAAAGTTTAACTCAATCAAACTGTTACACAACATTAGGTTTCACAAATAATACAAAGTCATGCGTTAAGTTGGCGCACTTCTTCTATCACAAATACATGATGCTTCGAATGGGCTTTGGGGAAAGGTGGTGTAGATGGATCAATTCGTGTGTCAAGTCAGCGCACTTCTCTATCACAAATCTAACAACCTTTTCGTCAAATCTCTATACTCGTTGGATCTCGGCCGTTTGCTTAAACAAATTATTGTTCTTGATTCAATGTCTTCCATGTTGTAAAAATGGTGCCTCATTCAATGTCATAAGCTGCACCAAGAAACAAAGGTAAAAATGGTGCTTCATTCAATGTCAGTCTAAAGTTGAAGAAAATTTCCTCAACAACATAGATAAGAGAATATCATCTGATAGAAGAATGGGGTGCTTGTATGCTAATTCAGACTGTTAAAAATCAGATGCGTGATGCATGCATAACTAGAAAAAAAAAAATCAAAATAAGCGACAGAAAAGTAGGAAAAAAATCCAAATAACTACAAAATAATCAAAATCTGAGCACAAATTATATTCATCCATGTCTTAAAAAATCCAAATTGAACACCATCACTTTACATTGTATTAAAACTTCTAAAATCTTCCCAATAATGAAGAAAAGGAATGCAGATCTAAAAGTGAAGAATTATTTGATTTTCTTACCGGTAGTAAGACCACTGGCATAAAGTGAGAGAACAGCCTGGATAGCAACATACATATCAGGAATGTTGAAGGTTTCAAAAATTATTTGAATCATCTTCTCAAGGTTAGCCTCAGGATTGAGAGAACAACCTGGATAGCAACATACATAGAATGAGTGTTGAAGGTTTCAAACATTGTTTGAGTCATCTTCTCAAGGTTTCAAACATTAATTATTTCAAATAGTTGCCTACAATATCCATTAGATCTGGGTGAGTGATTATCAACCAATGGGTACATCAAAGGAATGCATGTTAATCAGCACCAGATTTCACAATCCGGATTCTAATTGAGAAAAACTTAATAATGTTCACACTTTTAAACTTCCATTTGACTCAAACTGAGAGTAGAAAAGAAAAGATAACAACTCTATAGCCATGATGTAACACATGATGAATGTTTCAGCAGAATTATTTTAACAATGGAACTGATATGATTCAATTGATTCATAAACATGGACACAAAGTGAAAAGAGACATGGGCACTCAAAAATTGTACATGTCTTACATTAACTCAAGTTAAACCAACTAAATCGAGGAATCTACTGTCACTAAGTCACAGTCCTAAAATCAATTTGGTTGAGCAATCCTAACCTCTGATTCATGGAGAGCATTATACAGGAAACTATTGGAAAATAGTACTCACAAACCTTTTGAATACTAAGAGCAGGCAATGACTAATTCTCTAGTCACTCCATCTTTATGAAGAGTTTTGGCTTTCATATGCCTCCTGAAAAATCAAATCCTCAAATTTCACATTAAATGAGGCGATTAAAATAAGTAAATCATTAGACTATATTTTGAAAAAGTTCAAACTGAAATAAGACAGACTTGTGTTATGTGAGCACAAAACAAAGCAATAAACTGTACTTGCCGGATTGGCTCTAGTACACAGTATTTACAACACATTTTAATAACCTTGACAGATGCATCGAGAGATATGTGATGTCCAATCGATATGAATATTGGTTTTGAAGAACCTTGAGTACATCGCATTGCCTGCAGAAAATTTTATAATTCAAAACAAAACCTTATGATGTAGAGGTAACTAGCCTGAGTTGAATTCTCTTACGACTCCCCATATGCGCCCAGAGTTCCCAATCAAAGTGATCAGATCCTTGGCACGATTTTCTCACTTTCCATATATTTCTATCAATATTGGATGATGACAACCAATTACTAACTTTAAATTACCGTAGAAAGTTTGTTTTGTTTTTTTTTAAGAAAGGACATTTCTACTCTCTTTTTTTTTTTCTTTTTTCTAAAAAATGAGTATGGTTCAATTTTCACAGGAAATACATCAACTGAAAATACAAAGAAATTGAAAAGACCCTAAATGTGTCTAGTGAGTACCAAATGATAAAGAAATAAATGAAAATCCTTTATAGATTGAAGCATTTTATTTTTAACAAGGCACTTACATCAAGTGAGATGCAGCCATTTAAGTTTTGTACACCAACAAAAAGATTTTAAGTAAAAAGAACCTTCATTTACAGCATGTTTGTGTAAAAGAAGTTAAAAATTCTTTTTGATTCTGACATGAATAGGTGGCGGACATGCCAACACATCAAATTTTCAGTCCATACCAAAAGGATCAACAAAAAAAGATACAACCATAGCAAACAGTGAGCTGATAAACCATAGCAAACAGTGAGCTGATCAAATCTGAAGCCTGAATCTGAATCTGAATCTGAAATCTAAAATTTGAAATCTGAAATCTGAATCTGAAATCTGAAATTTGAAATCTGAATCTGAATCTGAAATCTGAAATCTAAATCAGAAATTTGAATCTGAATCTGAAATTTGAAATCTGAATCTGAAATTTGAATCTAAATCTGTAATCTGAAATCTGAATCTGAAATCTGAATCTGAATCTGAATCTAAATTTGAAATATGAAATATGAATCTGAAATCTGAAATCTGAATCTGAATCTGAAATTTGAAATCTGAAATATGAAATATGAATCTGAAATTTGAAATCTGAAATCTGAATCTGAAATCTGAAATTTGAAATCTGAACCTGAATCTGAAATCTGAAATCTGAATCTGAAATCTGAATCTAAATCTGAATCTAAATTTGAAATATGAAATCTGAATCTAAAATCTGAAATCTAAATCTAAATCTGAAATCTGAAATCTGAATCTAAATTTGAAATATGAAATCTGAATCTGAAATCTGAAATCTGAAATCTAAATCTGAATCTTAAATCTGAAATCTGAATTTGAAATCTGAATCCAAAATTTGAGGATTCTAATGGTGGATATCCATTCACTATTGTTTTCCTGTGGTGTGGTCAACCTGAGATTTATTAACAATCCAAACCACTGATACTCTGACATATCATGCCTCTTGATATGCAATCACTTGGGATTTTTACACGTGGAACTCGTTAACTTAAAATAAACCAACTAAATTTTAAAATCCATTATATATGAATCACAATCCTAAAATCATATTGGTTTAACAATCCAAACCACTGATTCAGTGAGGACTTGTTTGTTGAAATAGGGCCATTGGATATTTTTCATTTTAACCCTCCAAAAAATGCCAGTTAAAATAAGAGTAAAATTTTTACCATGATACATTTAAACCGAAGACCCATAGTTTGTAAAGTGTAGTTTGAGTTACTTGTAAGCTTATAGAACTTTGATGCCACATTTTAGAGATTTACCGATAATACATTTCAAAGACCTACATTTCCTGGCTTAAAAATCACAAAAATAAAATAAATTTAAAATTAAAAAATAGGTGGATTTTATTTCCCCAAGGGCCAGTTAAATGCCCAAAACACCACTGGATCAAATATCCACAGTGAAACAGGCAAATGTTCAGGCACCAATTCCGAGCGGGCATCTTTCTAGAAATTGTATCCTATAAGCAATATTGTCAAAGCAATGTGATTAGCAATATGAATCATTCATTTTATATCATATTGCACACCACACTATATGAATCGTAGGTTCAAATTGCATATCCCAAAAAACTATATGAATCACATTGAATCATATGATTATTTACATTGAGTTGTAAGCTAAATGTGGACTGCATAAATGGACCCAAATATATATATATATATATATATATATATATATATATATATATATATATATATATATTTCATTTTCTTTTTTACATGTTGTTCTTATTTTTATCCGTTTGCTTTAAAACATGTAAAAGGCCCTTTCCTATTAAAAATCCTTATGTTTGTCTTTGGAGAGAGGGGGAGGTGGAGATTTTGATATTCAGAAACCAAAAACAATCAGAATATCTTTTTCTTTGGTCAAAAGAATCAAAATGCCACCTAAGGACTCTTGCACATTTTTAAGGTAAATTCCTTGAACACAAAACATAAAGGCAAGAATCCTTTAACATTATTACGATCTTTATGCATCATAAAAGTTCTCAATTGCTTATATGATGGCATGTATTACTTTTCTTGGTGCACACTAATGATTATTTATATTTTACAGATGAAAATCAGAAAAAAAAAATCTTACAATTTACAATTCAATTTGCAATTTGATACAAGAGAGCTATTACAATTTGCAATATGATAATGATTTTGACAACATGGCCTGTGAGGCATATTTATGCCCCATGCATCCTCTCATCTGCCACTCTATTTGCCAAAAGCAGAGACGGCTGTATGCAAAAGCACGCGTACATGCACATGCATGCATGCATGTGGACTCCTAAGTGCTTTTTAGGATCCACATCCAGCTGACACCAGGCATGGTAAGGGGTTGAATTTGAAGAGGATCAAAATTTTAGGTGGACCACATCATAGGAAATAATGGTATTGAATGCCTACCATTAAAAACTTTTGGGGGTAAGAAAATTTTTGGATGAAGCTGATATTTGTGATTTCCCTTAATCAATGTCTATGTGTCCTTATCAACAGGTTGGATGAAAGATAAACATTATGGTGGCCCTAGGAAATTTTTAATTGTGGGCGTTCAATCACCACTATTTCCTATTTCCTATGGTTTAGCCCACTTGAGATCTTGATCTAGTTCATTTTTTGATTTACACTCTGAGATGAGCTGCCAAAATGGATGGACAGCGTGGATATACAACGAATAAATCAAGGTGGGCCCCACAATCACAGCCACGCCTAGGTGTTTCCCGACCTCACCAAATCCACGTTCCTTGGAACAGCCCAAAAGATTCGAGTTTCTTTCGATGAGGTTAGTGCAATGCTAAGAGATTTCGCAAATATGATTGTAAGGGGTCTTCGAGGCACACGTGCGAGTTATTTCATCCATCGACCATGTTGGGCCCACCTGAATATGCCTAGAGCTGAAATAATCGGGTGCGGTAATGTTTTGATTTAAACCAATTTGATTTAAATGATTTTTACTCGTAAGTATACGAATCAGATGTAAATATGGTACGTATTACGAGATCGTTTCCATGAGGACTGGTTGTCACAATTTGAAATTTAAGACTCTTCTTAACTAATCCAATAAAAAGTTTAGGTAATGATTAAGAAAACTTAAACAAAAATCAATGAAAAAGTAACTGAGAGTAATGAGTAAAATCCAATCGATGAGAAGACTAGGACTTTCGAATCCACCCCTAATTATCCTAACCCTTGTTTTGCCTGTTGGTTCACCCTAATTTAGGTTGATATAAATTTAATAAACAAAGCACATCATATGTCCTTGGTCGGACACACAGAATGTATAATCCTTTAAAGCATATGGATCACATCTTTCCATCCATGGTCAGGTATGGAGAGATATAAATCTTGTTTCTTCCTCTATAGGAGACCTGTTCATGGTCAAACACAAGCACATAGAATAATATTTCAAACAACATCCATATCTAGACTTTGGTCGATCTCATAGAATGGAGAAGTACGGAAATCTCAAAAAAGCACACTAGAAAAAGAAACAAATTAATCCAATTAAAATAAATTCAACAGTAAACAAGAGTTATTCAAATTAGGGGCTTCATCTCAGCCCTAGCTGAGAAGTCTAGCAATGCATAAAATTAATTAGGAAAAAAGAAATATAAAATAAACACATTATAAATATCTCCCTTATCTCTCTTCTTCCTTCTTCTCTATCTCTTCTTTTTCTTCACCTTGGATCTGGCCCCAGCTCTGGATCCTCAAGCTCTAAATGAATGCTCCCCACATCCAAAACATCCTTATATAGCTGCTGGAGTGGTGAAAATCGGATTTGAATCGGATTTAGAAAGCTATGCATGCCCAACTAAAGCTTTTTCGCAGCCAAGTTCAGTGCCTCGAAACACGCCACTTTCCTTGGTCAAATTTCAAAGAAACACCCTCCCTTAGGACTTTCTTGGGTCCTCTACATGATAGATGGTTCAGATCTATCATATGATCAAAGATGGTGGGCCAAAACCGCCTAGAAAAGTCAATTTTTACGAATGTACGAAACCTTTCGCACCGTTTCGCTGTTGTGATCGGTGGGCCCCACAGAAGTATTTTTTGAAAAATCCACCCCATTCATTGGATTCAGAACGAAATTTTAGTCAAGAATGGGTAGTTTTGAACGTCCATTGACGTGGCCCAGAGAAGAAATCACAAAAGGATCAGTTTTGAACGTTGCAGGGTAGCCCTTTTGTGGCCCCTATATCGTACACATGTGCGTGCATGGATGCAAAAGGTTAGCATAGTTTTGAAGCTCTCGAGCCCGTCTACAAGATGGATGGTACGGATTGGCCGGATGGGGCATGTGTGGGGCCCACAGTCGACCGCAAAACGGCCAGCGGCCGTGCGTTACGCAGCCAAAAACAGAAATTTTCATTTTTTTTTTGTTTTTCGGTCAGAGACGGTCAACCGTCTCTGCCGTTTGCCATGCACGTGTAGTGCACTTGTGCACTATGAATACTTTATTCATATGGGGTCCACTGTGATGATTTTCAGAAATCTTCACCGTCCAAATTATTTCTCATCTCATTTAAACCATCAATAATAATTTTAAGGCAGTTCCAGATATCAGGTGGGCCCCGAATCAACGGTTTATGGGATGATCTGTCAGTTGGGGCACTTCCATAGTGATCCAATGGATGAAATTTTATGTGTATGGTTAATTTATGGGCCTCATCCCATGTATGAATTTTCAGGTCAATCGGATGGTGGGAACCCTGTGATCTTGCATTTTGGATCAGTTTCAGGCCTTATTTTCTTGGATCCATGGCATGTAAATCCGTTGATCTTGGTCCTATGGAGTGCGTCCCTTGCTCTGGTGACTTTGTAACGTCAAATCCACGCTGTTAATATCACTTTTTAATCCATGCTCTTGATTTCCTCCTGCAATCAAAATATAATTAAAATATGGCATTAAACATTATCTTGTAAGTAAAATTCGGCAATAATCAGTGTCTGATATGAAATAGTTGACCCTCATCACAACCCCCAACCAGCATTTTGCTAGTCCCGAGCAAAACATGCGAAAAATAATTTTAAAAATAAAGGATAATGCCTGTAAACTCAAGTGACTTGTGAACAAATAATTGAGATTCGAGAATTCTAAGATTCATGAATGGTGTGTAGAATTTTCTCATGGAATCAAACTTATGGTAAACTTCATAATCAAGTTCACAATATTAATCCATCAATTAGAACATTCTAAACATCGAGTTCCATGAGTGTATAGGGTAATCTTGGCTTACCACTGTTAAGAGATCCAATTGTCATTTTCATGATATCATTGGTAATTAACAACGGCATTCATGACAATAAAAACCTGAAACCAACACTTGCTTTTTTTATAATCTTTTCATTCAGCCTTGATTTTTTTTCATGAATAATGATGCTAAGGAAGGGAATCAAATCCTCACCTATAGGGAGCAAACCTATGATGAAAACTTGTCACCTAACTTTTTCTAAATGTCAACCATGGGGATCGAATCTACATCTATAGGGAGCAAACCTATGGTGAAGATTATGCGACTTACTCTTGTAATTCTTCTTTTATTGCACATGAAATTTTATTTTAGCTGATTCCATTCATGCTTTGTGAGTACCAAGTTAATCATTCGATATCGAACCGGAACCTTAATGTGTAAGCGGGATGTGATATGCGAAATCATGACTCAATCAATGTTTACAACTTCCAATCATGGATTAACAATTCAAACTTAACTATAAAATCTAATAGATGGCTGAATCCAAAGTCATAAATTACCACATTCTATGTCTTTTAATTTTAAAATCACAATTATCCTTTAAAATCACTTCAAATTCACAAGAAATTTTAAAAAATTGTAAAAGTTTTCACACTTTTTGCTCAAGACCAAGAAAATACTGATTAGGTAAACTAATCTCCCACCCCCAACTTAAAATCTACATTGTCCTCATTGTAAAAGAAATAAACATACAATGCACATAGGACAACGAAAATAAAAGAGAAGTGATGGAAAGATAGTACCTATAACAGAGAATCAAGAGGCTTTCCCAAAAATATCAACGTAAAATTGAGTCAGCACAAAAGAGAAATCAACAAAAAGAAAATCCTACCTATACCACTTTCGCAGGTGCTCTCGATTGCATTTAGCGTATGCAACAAGCCTTTAAACCCCTAGGTTACCCCTAGTGGACGAGTTGTAGTCTCGTGAGGGTTTGCAGTAATGTTACCTACAAACATAAAATAACTATCTAGGAAAAAGAAATAAAAAGAAAAGCTGGGTTGCCTCCCAGGAGCGCTAAGTTTAACGTCTTCAGCCAGACAAGTAATGAAAGCAATCATAGACCATCGGCCAGTATCTTGGTACATTTCTTAGAAGGTTTTTCAACAAGATCATCCAAAAGCCTATTTTGCAATGGACTTGGATGTCCTAGAGTGTGAATAACCAGAGAAATAGAAGGACCTCAGCATAAAGTGTTCTTTTTATCGTCTGAAGTGTCCAAAGTATATATGATTCACCTGTGGCAGAAAAAATTTTGAAGTTAGTACACCATGATGAATCAAAGCCTACAAGTAAATAAAATTCAGAAAAATTTGTGGTAGGTGGTGTAGTCTCAACAAACGCCGATGTTTCACTCTGCAGTTCAATTTTTAACTCATCCTCATTTAATGGTAAGAATTTAGGATCCAGGAAAGGAGGTTGTTGAGGGTCAAATATTGCATATTAGACCCCAGATATTATCTGGATTTACGAATATAATGCTATCTAATGGCTTGTTTTCTCATTCTTGTGTTGCAAGGTGATTTTATGAGCATGGATGGAAAAAGGACGTTAAAAGTTGAGATTCAACGATCTGATGACGCCAAAGGCAAGGGACACACTCCAGGGGACCAAGATTGACAAATATACACGGTCAAAAATCTGAGAAAAGTTAGAAATTGAAGCTCAAGTGGCCTGAAGGACGTCCAGAATGCAAGATCATGAGGTTCCCATCATCCGTTCTGCTCGAAACTTCATACGTCGCCTGAGGACCATAAATTAACCGTACATATAAAATTTCAACCATTGAAGATCTCGGGAAGTGCCCCAACTGACAGATCAGCCCATAAACCATTGATTCTGGGCCCACCTGATATCTGGAACTGCCTCAAAATTATTATTGACGGTTTAAATGAGATGAGAAATAATTTAGACGGTGAAGATTTCTGAAAATCATTACAGTGGACCCCACATGAATAAAGTGTGTATAGTGCACAAGTGCACTACACGTGCATGGGAAACGGCAGAGACGGTTGACCGTCTCTGACCGAAAAAAAAAAAAAACGGCTGCGTAACGGACGGCCGGCGTCTGTTTTGCGGACGGTAGTGGGCCCTACCCATTGCTTGTATGGCCGATCTGATCCGTCCACCGTGTAGAGGGCTTCGAGAACTACAAAACCATGCTGACCTTTTGCACCCATGCGTGCACACGTGTGAGATACAGAGGCCACAAAAGGGCTGCTCGGTAACGTTCAAAACTGATTCTTCTGTGATTTCTTCTCTGGGCCACGTCAATGGACGTTCAAAACCACCCATTCTTTACTGAAATTTCGTTCTGAATCCAATGGATGGGGTGGATTTTCCAAAAAATGCTTCTGTAGGGCCCACCGACCACAACAGCGAAATGGTGCGAAAGGTTTCGTACATCCGTGAAAACTGACTTTTTCGGACAGTTTTGGCCCACCATCTTTGATCATATGGCAGATCTGAACCGTCTATCATGTAAAGGACCCAAGAAAGTACTAAGGGACGGTGTTTCTTTGGAATTTGAGTGAGGAAAGTGGCGTGTTTCATAGTACCGAACTTGGCTGCGAAAATTGCACTCCGTGTCCTGCTACAACTCTGTCACTGACTCCAGCCTTCCAGCAGCTATAAAAGGAGGTCTTTGGACGTGGGGAGCATTCATTCAGGGTCTTGGGAGGAAGAACAGAGGGCTCGAGCTTGGGTTTCAACGTGGGCAGAGGAGAGAGAGAGGAGCTTGGTTTTTTCTTTCCCTTTTCTTTTCCTTTTCTTTTTCTCTTTATTTATTTGGATTGAGCCCATCCATGGCAGGCTAAATCCTCCTAGCTAGGGCTAAGAGGTGAAGCTTGTAGTGAGATGGGAGATTTTATTTTATTTTTATTTTAATTCATGAATCGACGTTGATTTTAGTTGATTATTATGAGAATATTTTTAGTTCTTAATGGTCTGTTGTGACTGAAATTACAATGGGTCTGCGATGCTTTGAATATTTCTATTTTCTTTTCATGTTTATGACGTCAGGACGTCCTGTTGTTCACCATAGTCTCCTGGGCATGGTTGGATGACGGTACCCTTCCTAACTTTCATACATGTGATTGGGTGGTAATTAGTTTGATTCTGTTGTTTGCCATAGTCTTTGGGCATGGTTTGGTGATGGAATCCATTCTAATTCATACACCTTTCATCTCTTTGAAAACTAGATCAACAGCAGTTCAGTAAATTTCATAATTTTTGAGGCAAGCATAAGTTCTCCCTGATCTCTACAAGTGGATCCTCTGAATCCCTAGTTCCCTTCTCCTGATTTCTCTCAAGTTTAGATAATTAATTCACCAGTATTCCTTCAAATTCAATCAGATTAGATTTCATCTTAGCCTAGTTCTAGTTCTAGTTAGTTTTAGATAACGTACAAGTTTCAGTCCCTTGGGATTCGACCTCGGTCTTACTGAGTTATTACTACATCACAACCCTGCACTTGGGGAGTGAACAGAGGTACTTCAGAATATGGGTTTTCTTGATTCATGATAACTGTCGAGGTATTATTTTGTAACGCATTCACTATTTCTTGTAACAGGGGATCATTTGAATTTACAAAATGCGCTAAGCAAGTCTCAAGAGTATCTTCAAAAGATTCAAAGAAAGAGTCAAACACTAGACTCTCAATCATATTCACTTCAAATATATCATCTGAGTCTGACGGTTATTGTCCGATATTGAAAACATTGAGTTTAAGCTTCATATTACCGAAAGACAACTTCATAACTCCATTCCTGCAATCTATGATAGCATTGGATGTGGCTAAGAATGGACGTCCTATGATAACCGGGATTTAACTAGTAGGATTCTGGACAGGCTGAGTATCTAGGACGATGAAATCCACTGGAAAATAAAACTTTTCAACTTGGATTAACATATCCTCAATAACACCACAGGGCACCTTGACAGATCTATCAGCTAGCTGTAGTGTTATTTTAGTGGGTTTCAGTTCACTAAGTCCTAGCTGCTTATATACAGAATATGGCAACAAATTAACGCTCGCCCCTAAATCGAGCAATGCCTTCTCAACCTTAGGATCTCCTATGACGCAAGAAATGGTAGGAGCTCCTGGATCCCTAAATTTAGGAGGGGTGTTGTGTTGAATCATAGAGCTGAGTTGCTCTGCAAGGAAGACCTTCTTATGAACATGCATCTTACGCTTCTGAGTGCATAAATCTTTAAGAAACTTAGCGTAAGCAGGGACTTTCTTAATAGCATCAAGCAATGGAATGTTAATTTTCACTTGCTTAAACATCTCCAATATCTCATTAAAGTTATTTCCTTTCTTAACTGGTGTCAGACGTTGAGGAAAAGGTGCTTTAGGCACATAGGATGGCACAGAGTGGTTTCTGGAGGGTCGGAGTGCTTTTGGACTCTAGATGCAATAGTATGTCTCTCCGCTTCATTTTGCTCTTCCGGTTTGGAATTTGATTCTTTCCTAGGCATTTCTACTTTGTTCTCGATCTGTTTACCGGACCTAAGGGTAATGATAGATTTAGCTTGCTCATGATATTGTTCTTGGTTTGAATTAGAGCCAATCTCAAACTGTCCTTTTAGATTTACCACAGGTTGGCTAGGGAACCTTCCCTTCTCTCTCTCACTCAATGTGGCAGCAAGTTGACCCAATTGAACTTCCAGCTTGGTAATAGATTGCGCATTCGCATGTACGCTTTACTGGTTAGCTAGTAAAGTTTGTTGGGTGTCTTTTTGAAATTGAAGAGAACTCTGCATAGAAAGATTGAGTGTATCCTCAAGATATGGTTTCCTAGATTGTGCAGGAGCTTGTTGATATTGCGGAAACTGTTGAGGTTGTTGACTACCAACTTGTGGGTAAGGTTGCATAGGAGAATTTCTAGATGGTCCTCCTTGTTGTGGTCCTTTTGTCCAAGAAAGATTTGGATGTCTAGCCCACCCTGGGTTGTAGGTATTTGAGTAAGGATCATTCCCAGGTCTCCGAAATGTGTTCATAGCATGTATTTGTTCAGAGAGAAATTCAGGAAATGCTGCACCAGATGGACACGACTGCGTAGGATGGTCAAGACTAGAACATATGGCACATGACTCGATTTGAGTTGTTTGTGGAGGTCCATTATTCAACATCAGAGCATCAACTTTGTGTGTTAGGCTATCAAGTATGGTATAAATATCTGGCGTGAGTCCTATCTCATATATACCACCTTTCTTTGGAAATTGGGGATTTCTTTCACCTCTATTTGAGTAGTCCCATTGTTGGAAATTTTCACACAAGGTTTCAAAGAAATTCCACGCTTCGACATCACTTTTGGTCATGAATGACCCTCCACTGGTGGCATCAACCATGCGACGGTTTTGAGGTGTCAAACCGTCATAGAAGTATTGAACTTGTTGCCACTTCTCAAAGCCATGGTGTGGACATTTAAGGAGCAAGTCCTTCCATCTTTCCCAACATTCATGAAAGTGCTCTCCCTCTTTTTGCGTGAAATTAGTGATTTCTCTACGGAGAGCATTTGTTTTGTGAACAGGGAAGAATTTGTTCAAGAACTTCTTAGACAGTTGATCCCATGTAGTGATCGTCCCAACACCTAGAGAATTCAACCATGCTTTTGCCTTATCCTTCAAAGAAAAAGGAAAAAGGCGCAAACGGATCGAATCATCTGAGAAGTTTTAAAACCTAAAGGTCGAGCAAATGTCTAGAAATTCTTTTACATGATGATATAGATCCTCTTTGTCTAAACCATAGAAAGATGGTAACAACTGTATGACCCCTGGTTTATGTTCAAAGTGTGTTGCCGTGGTGGCTGGCAACACTATGTATGAAGGCGCATTAAATTGGACAGGAGCTGAATAATCTCTAAGCGCTTTAATTGCATTCTCGTCCGTCATTTCGAATAGGATGTTTTTAGATCTTTTACGAAAGGTTCTTTCTATTTCAGGATCAAAGGGTGCTAGTTCTATGTTCAAAGATCTACGCCCTAGCATAAACTGAATAACTGAAATGTAGAAAAGAAAACTAAACAAAACTAAGATGCAACCTAAGAGAAATAAGACTAGAACTAAAAATTATGAATTCCTAAAAATAAGAGAAAGTTATATACACAAGAATTGGAAGAAAGAACCTGGAAAAGGAGATGATGGATCTCTGAAGATTTGGTAGCTTTTCCTTTTGAAGACAATCTTATTTGACAGCTTCCTTCTTCAATTCCTGTAAAAAAAAATAAAAAAAAATGCAATTTCCTAAAATAATGCTAGAAAAAAAAAATCTTAAGCAACGGTTAGTTTCTAAAAAGGAAAAAATTTCTAAAACTAGAAAATAGAAAGTTAATTGAAAGAAGAATCTAAATCTAAAATTAGAAATTAGAAAATTTCTAAGAAGAAAGCCTAGAATAAGAAAATTTCTAAAAAAATAGAAATTAGAAAAAATAGAGAATTATAGAAAGGGATTACCAAAATAGAAGTTCAAATCAAGACCCTACAAAAGAGAAAATATGTTAGTTTCTAAAATAAAATAAAATAAAAACTTTAACCTATAGTTAGTAAAATACGAAGGTTATGAATTATGATAAGAGAGAATCCTAAATTCAATTTGGACTGAAACAGTCCCCGGCAACGGCGCCAAAAACTTAATGTTTTAATTTAAACCAATTTGATTTAAATGATTTTTACTCGCAAGTATACGAATCAGATGTAAATATGGTATGTATTACGAGATCGTTTCCATGAGGACTGGTTGTCACAATTTGAAATTTAAGACTCTTCTTAACTAATCCAACAAAAAGTTTAGGTAATGATTAAGAAAACTTAAACAAAAATCAATGAAAAAGTAACTGAGAGTAGTGAGTAAAATTCAATCGATGAGAAGACTAGGACTTTCGAATCCACCCCTAATTATTCTAACCCTTGTTTTGCCTGTTGGTTCACCCTAATTCAGGTTGATATAAATTTAATAAACAAAGCACATCATATGTCCTTGGTCGGACACACAGAACGTATAATCCTTTAAAGCATATGGATCACATCTTTCCATCCATGGTCAGGCATGGAGAGATGTAAATCATGTTTCTTCCTCTATAGGAGACCTATTCATGGTCAGACACAAGCACCTAGAATAATATTTCAAACAACATCCATATCTAGACTTTGGTCGAGCTCATAGAATGGATAAGTACGAAAATCTCAGGAAAGCACACTAGAAAAAGAAACAAATCAATCCAATTAAAATAAATTCAACAGTAAACAAGAGTTATTCAAATTAGGGACTTCATCTCATCCCTAGCTGAGAAGTCTAGCAATCCATAAAATTAATTAGGAAAAAAGAAATATAAAATAAACACATTATAAACATCTCCCTTATCTCTCTTCTTCCTTCTTCTCTCTCTCTTCTTTTTCTTCACCTTGGATCTGGCCCCAGTTCTGGCTCCTCAAGCTCTGAATGAATGCTCCCCACGTCCAAAACATCCTTATATAGCTGCTGGAGTGGTGAAAATCGGATTTGAATCCGATTTGGAAAGCTATGCATGCCCAACTAAAGCTTTTTCGCAGCCAAGTTCAGTGCCTCGAAACACGCCACTTTTTCTACTCAAATTCCAAAGCAACACAGTCTCTTAGGACTTTCTTGGGTCCTCTACATGATAGATGGTTCAGATCTGCCATATGATCAAAGATGGTGGGCCAAAACCGCCTAGAAAAGTCAGTTTTCACGGATGTGCGAAATCTTTCGTACCATTTCGTTGTTGTGATCGGTGGGCCCCACAGAAGCATTTTCTGGAAAATCCACCCCATCCATTGGATTCAGAACGAAATTTCAGTCAAGAATGGGTAGTTTTGAACGTCCATTGACGTGGCCCAGAGAAGAAATCACAAAAGGATCAGTTTTGAACGTTACAGGATAGCCCTTTTGTGGCCCCTATATCGTACACATGTGCTTGCATGGATGCAAAAGGTTAGCACAATTTTGAAGCTCTCGAGACCGTCTACAAGATGGATGGTACGGATTGGCCGGATGGGGCATGTGTGGGGCCCACAGTCGACCGCAAAACGGCCAGCGGCCGTGCGTTACACAGCCGAAAAAGGAAATTTCCATTTTTTTTTCTTTTTCGGTCAGAGACGGTCAACTGTCTCTGCCGTTTGCCATGCACGTGTAGTGCACACTATGCACACTTTATTCATGTGGGGTCCACTGTGATGATTTTCAGAAATCTTTACCGTCTAAATTATTTCTCATCTCATTTAAACCATCAATAATAATTTTGAGGCAATTCCAGATATCAGGTGGGCCCAAAATCAACAGTTTATGGGATGATCTGTCAGTTGGGGCACTTCCATAGTGATCCAACGGATAAAATTTTATGTATGGTTAATTTATGGCCCTCATCACATGTATGAATTTTCAGGTCAATCGGATGGTGGGAACCCTGTGATCTTGCATTTTGGATTAGTTTCAGGCCTTACTTTCTTAGATCAATGGCATGTAAATCTGTTGATCTTGGTCCTATGGAGTGCGTCCCTTGCTCTGGTGACTTTGTAACGTCAAATCCACGCTGTTAATATCACTTTTTAATCCACGCTCTTGATTTCCTCCTGCAATCAAAATATAATTAAAATATGGCATTAAACATTATCTTGTAAGTAAAATTCAGCAATAATCAGTGTCTGATATGCAATATTTGACCCTCATCATGCGGGTTGGATAGTGACAAGGTCATGCAAGACGTGGATGAAGTGAAAACACAAATATCATCTTGATCTGAAACTTCTCCATCTCTTAAGAAATTTTTAACGTTGGACGTTCAATCCCCACCTTGTGGTCCAATTAATCATTGGACCTGCTTCTTTTATTGGCTCTCATCTTAAATTATTTGAAAAAGTTGATGAACGGTGTGGATCAAACACACAAATCATGGTGGGGGCGTAAAGAACTTTCACAGGTTAAAGTTTGATTTTGTATTGCGTAAACAATTTAAAAGAAAAAATTGAAATGGGGTACTTTTGGAAGTAGAAAACAGTTTTTTCTTTAGTTAAAAATAAAAATAAAAATCCAGGAGAACGAAAAAAAATGAAAAAGAAAATTTAAAATTTTAGTTGAGGAAAATGAAAGGTTATTGATATTGGCACCCACCGCAATGATAAATACATCTTTTCGTTTCCAATTTTTGGTAAGAAATGGTATAACTTACACCTATGGGCTTCTGTATCACTGAAAGTCGAAAGGGTGATTGTGAATGGTGGCTCCTAACTAAAACTCGATACATGCATATTAGAATTGTTTTCCTCAGTAAATTAAAGAATGCAACCCCTTGAAGGCAAGAAATGAACTAGACCAAAGTCCAATGTGACTCATCCAAGTCCAAAGTGACTTGGACGCATGGTATTAAAAAATGGTTATGTTATGGCCATTATGTAACAGTGTTGTTGGAATGGTTTTTAATGTATCTCTTGGGTTCCAGAACTTGCAATCAGAAACCAACAATCCAAAGACTAAGATGTTCTCAGTCTTCCAAGTTCTTTTACTCGATCTTCCACTCAAAACAAAATGTTTACTATTGATCCTAGTATTATCTACTACATACTAGTAACATACAACCAATATTGGGGCACCATACTATAATACAAAATTTCATGTCCCCCTAAACAAGTCATCCTCCATTGATAACATATATATATATATATATATATATATATATATATATATATATATATATATATATATATATATATATATATATATATATATATATATCATAAGTTTTTTATTTTCATTTACATTCACAAATACATTCATCATCCATCCAACTATTAACAACATTTACAAAAAATAAAATATATCCAACCAAGTCTTAATAATAATTTGCAACTTAACCTGCTAGGAACCGTCATGCACCGTAATGTCTTACGGCAGAGCGAGTTCTGAGGAGTTACAAGTTGACCCTAACGACAATATATAAATGATGCAATAAAGATATAAATGATTCAAGATTAATTAAAGGTTTCGAGAACTTACATCCACCTCACTCTTATTGCCAAGTAGTCCTGATGAAAATGCATCCACACTACGAGAAGGGGAAAAAATAAATAAATTTATGGCTGCACCGATATGGTCTAGTATGAACGGCTGCCTACGTACCCAATGTTGGAAGGTTGGAATCAAGCCACTACGTAGTTCTTAATATTTAAATCAGAACATGTTACGCATAAGCAAAGAAAAAATCAAAACAAATCATAATAGAAATATGTATACCTTCTGTCACGTATAAGAAGATGAAAAGCTGAAACAAATCACTAGATTAGTCAAGCAAAACTACTAAATAATTCTGGATAAAGATTTAGTCAAATAATATCCAAAATAACCTCAAACACAATCCACATGTCCTAACCAAATTACAAAAATATGTTCTTGACTTAAGAAAAGTTTTAAGTAAACTCCTTTAATATCTATGTTTTCGTCAGCACTCTAGGCCAAACGAGAACATCACCTATGTCGCAATCGGCTAACGTCTTCTCCATGTCACCAAACACATTCGCACTGGAAACTTCAACAACATCCAATATAACTTTGATGCAATCTAGAGGGATGTCTGCATTATCTCTAATCAAACGCCCACGTGCAACAACTCGACTACAAATATTTGTCAAATGACAGATTTGTTCCACCCGTGGAAGTGGAGGTGGAGGTGGAGCTGACTCATCACAATGACTTGAGGTATCGCCAGATCGATAAAACCCCTACAAGGAATAATTTTTATTATTTTCATGGATAAAATAGTAACTATACATTATTCTTTAATTGTTAAAATACCTGAGAACCAGCAGTGCCAGGAGAGCATTGCATTGGTTAAACTAGAGTATTCATTTGATTCTGAACATCAACCAAACGTTCTCCAATGTTCAATATCATGTTCCTGCACTCGTTGAACCTATTTTCCAGTTGCTCTTTTAATACAATCATTGATGCTTTAACCTCAACAATTTTGCCCTTTCCTTCTCTAATTTCATTAATGTAAGGGGTTGAAGCAATAATGGTGGTTTTTGGAATATGACCCAACCCCCTTACACGTCCTTTTTGATCAAGACCACAAACCTAAATGATAATCAGCCATTATTAGTAATGCATATATATAAGTAACAAAAAATGTTAAGAAAGCTAAGCATGTCAAAGTGAAGAGAATGAATGAAAAAACTGTGCAACTGGGTCATGATTTAAATCATTATGCATACTTGTCGGGTCATTGGCAACTATTTCTTTTATTTTTTCTGTTGTGATGCTCAGCTCCTGTGAAGGGAGAGACCCATCGGATCTAGTATGAGTTGCCAAAAATAATTCAGTTCTCGTGATTTGAGTATCTGGATTTTTTTGTTGCTGTAATTTACAATGAGAAATCATGTTAATTATTATGTATTCTTAAATTGGATTAAAAGAAATTAAAGTTATGTTAAAAACTTACAATCAACTCTGCCGTCCTAGCAGATCCCCGTCAACCAGTCGTGTGAGGGCACTTCATCTCTCTTCTGGATTCCTTTCCCTTTTCACGACAAGACTTCGCTTCTTCTGTAGATTCTTAATCAATAAATTTGACCCAATCTTCTAGCTTGACACCATTTGGGCAATTTTTCTTTTTGTCTCCATCATTATCATACACATCCAGGACACTTCCTCGTAATCGGTTCTTCCAATCCTTCCACATATCATTAGCACGCTTAATTATGAAACTTTTACATTTGTTGTTATTGTCAACATCATATTTGGCCTACATAATATATTTCATTACATAGGGCAATTAGTCAACAATAATTATATTATAAACATTAGAAAGTAAAACACATGTATTTAAATGCTTACTAAAACAGTTGACCAAACATTATCCTTGATGGTACTTGGCATAAGCCGCCAGTTTTTGTATGCAATTGAACAATGAGTCCTAACCACATTTCCTAGAAATGTGGTGAATTGATTTTTATTGTCTCCAGTAATCTCTCCAAGTGAACTAATTGAAACTTTTATCCTTGTGGTGCTTGCTGGGGCAGAACTAGAAGGCCCTACATACGACATAATTTCTAAAAAATAAAAATAAAAATTATTAGTCATTTAATATGTTGTTATACATTATAAAGAGATGACGCTATACATATGCATATGTTTT
This sequence comes from Magnolia kwangsiensis, assembly GCA_037074715.1. Taxonomy (NCBI): domain Eukaryota; kingdom Viridiplantae; phylum Streptophyta; class Magnoliopsida; order Magnoliales; family Magnoliaceae; genus Magnolia; species Magnolia kwangsiensis. The sequence continues at coordinate 16,310,382 of CM073576.1, read as the reverse complement.
TGCTGAATTCGAAAAAAAAAATGAAAAGAAAAATAATCTAATATAGTAAATGTAATTAAATTTACTTCAACCTGATATGAAACTTGATCAGTTTCTTTTCCGCTTTTGAATACGGGGGTTACTTGATACAATTTCTACATATGACCCTTCTTGTATATCTTCACTAGTTGAGTTATACAGATCATCTATTAAGGAAGGGCTCGAGGAACCTGCAATCAACCTGACCTCAAACACTAGCGGATCCTCAAATGCATATGCATCTTTTGTCAGTCGCTTCGGAACATCTAAGACAACATGCCAGTCATCTCTTGTCGGATCCTTGCAATAGAAGACCTGAGCCGCCTGAGATGCATGGATAAATGGCTCATCCTCTTCCTTGATATTCCTTCTAAACCTTCCTAGGTTTACAAATATTAGATTTGTTTTAGGATCTACATAACATCCATTTGAAGTATCTTCGATATGCACCCAATCACAGTAGAATAATGTTATCTTGAAGGTGAAGTAGTTTAATTCAAGTATTTATCTAATGATACCATAGTAGGTGGCTTCCTGTTCTACCAAGTTCTTATCCCTGGCACTAGCCCTGAACATAGTTAAGGCTTTCATAGAGACCCCACTATTTTGTGTTGTCAAGTTTTTTTCAGAGTCGGATGTGCAAAAAACATATCCATTTACTGAGTATGTACTGTATGATGTGGCATCATAGCTAGGACCAGTAGCATTTCTCTTAAATTGTGACATTTCTTCATTCTCTAATTGTTCCCTTAACCAAGCATTGTAGTATACTTCTTTTTGCTCCAATGGATTGCCCCTCCTGTTTTGCCCCTTACGTGTTTCGCCATGAATGTATTCATTGTACTTCCTACAATTCACATACAATATAATATATGAATTAAATTTTTACTTGGTACAATTTAAAAACATTAAGGATAGAAATATAGACTTTTGTCAACATACCCCAACCATTGAGCATTTTCAGCATGATGTTGTAATACCCATCTGCGTGCTTGTTGATATTGCACATTAGTAAGAAGATAACTTTTCCCTTTTTTGTCGATTTGAAAATTATCGGCATTATCATCACCCTCATTATAGAATATCTTTTTCACTCTCCTATGGCTTCCTAACATCTTTTCAGGCATGTAGTCCATGCAGTACATCATGGACTCTTCCAGTATGTAGTGTTCAGCAATACAACCCTCTGGATAAGTTTGATTCGTCACATACTTTTTGTATGTTCTCATCATCCTATACACATTAAAATCAGATATAGATATAAATAATAATAAATAAAAAGAATAAGAAAGTTGATAAATTCTAATAATTAATGTTACCTCTCAAAAGGATACATCCACCGATATCTGACTGGTCCACAAAGTTGCGCTTCCTCTGCTAAGTGTACCACTAGGTGTGTCATAGGAACAAAAAAAGATGGGGGAAAATATTTTTCGAATACACATAATGTTTCTACTATTTTTATTTTTTTTTGTATTTTGAAGCTCTTCACGATTAATAACTTTTGAACATAAGACGTTGAAGAATCTTAACATTTCACAAATGGCGGTGCGCAATGTCTTCTTTTTTCCCAAAAACGAGTGCATCAACAAAACTAGTAGCAATTGCTGCATCACAATGTGATAATCATGCGACTTGAGGGCCTTTAGCTAACAATCCTCTAAATTGACACGATGTGTCCAGTTTGCACAATATCCTCTTGGAACTTTCAAATTGCTCAGTGTCAGACAAAACATGTTTCTTTCAGATGTGGACAACGTGAAAGGAGCTTTGGGTAAGAATAACCTGTCGTTTCTTTCTTCAGGCCACATAGACTTTCTTATCTTCATAGCCTGAAGATCCTGACGGGCTTGTAAACCATCCTTAGTCTTATCTTTTGTATCCATGATTGTTGCAATGAGGTTCTCGGTGACATTTTTCTCAACATGCATCACATCTAGATTGTGACGAATGGGCAAATGCTCCCAGTATGGCAAGTCAAAAAGGATTGATATCTTCGTCAAGGCAGTAATGTTGTTCGGGTCATTGTTAGACTTTTTCTTAGTCTTTCCCACTTGCTTTCCGAAAATAGTTTCAATATTATTCATTTTACATAGTACATCTGAACCTTTCATACGCTTTGGAGCCTTCCTTTTTTTCTCTTTCCCATTGAATCTGGTTCTGTTAGTCCTAAAGTCATGACCTAATGGCAAGAATCTTCTATCCCATATATGCAAACTTCTTTCCATGTTCAAGCCAAACCGATTCCGTCTCCTCACTACAAATAGGGCATGCGTACTTTCCTCCTGTCCTACAACCAGAAAGATGTTCATATGCTGAAAAATCGTGTATTGCCCTTAGTAAAATTGCTCTCATTGTGAACATATTCTTACTGTGCGAGTCATATGTCACAAATCCTTCCCACAATTCAAGCAACTCTGCAATCAACGGTTGCAAGTAAACGTCAATGTCATGTCCTGGACCGTTTTTCCTGGGGATCAAAAGTGTTAACATGGTAAACTCTTTCCGCATGCATAAATGAGGCGGGAGATTATACGTAACAATCATAACAGGCCAACAACTATATGAATTGCTCAAATTCCCAAAAGGATTGAATCCATCCGTTGTAAGTCCCAAACGAACGTTACGTGGCTCCACAGCAAAATCAGCATAATTTTCATCTACAATCTTCCACAGACGAATCCACTGGATGACGCATGCAAATATCATCTTGAGCCGACTTTGAATGCCATATCATATTCTCTGCAATCTCTGGTATAGTGTAGAGTCTTTTTAACCTTGGCATTAATGGGAAGTACCTTAGCACCTTACGAGGTACACGTGGGGCGGTTGACCTTACAACACTATTAAATTTCCATCTGCTTGCTCCACATTTTGGACAACACAGCTTATCAGCTTGGTCTTTCCAGTACAAAATACAATCGTTAGGGCATGCATGTATTGTCTCATAGTTCATACCCAATGAACTGATCAGCCTCTTTGCATTATAAGTACTTTCTGGCAAAGACTTCGCGTCGGGCAAAATTTTCTTGAGCAAGTTTAATAACTCTATAAAGCTATTGTCTGACCAACGAAACCTAGCCTTCATACTCAGCAACTCCACTGTCACAGACAACTTTGTATGCTCTGGTTTACACGATGGATATAGGGGTTGTTTTGCATCCTCCATTAACTTCCTATACCGAGCCTCATCGCCTAAGTCATCATGAGGTTCAGTATCATCTTCATTATTAACCTCACCCATACATGCATCTAACTCAATGGGTTGAAAACGACTGAAAGCATCATTCACCAAATCGACCATTCTGGGCAACACATCTTCATTGCGATTACCGACAGGTGTACTCGCACCTATTTCAAGACGTTCCCCATGGAGAAACCACGTCGTGTACGTTTGATCTATGCCATTAAAAACCAAGTGTACGGAAATGGTTTCTAATGTCATCTTCCCACGTATATTACAACACTTGGCACAAGGACAATTGTGCCAGTCTTCCCCATTTGAATTTTGTTTCACATACTTTAGAAATGTTGCAACACCTTCCATGTATTCAACAGTTAACCTTCCTGCTCTCATCCAGTTCTTGCATGGTGTCATGGAAGCCATCTCTGGTAACGCATACATGATGTGTTTAAGTTAGATTACGAATGAGTATGTCTATCTAACTGACTAAATTAGTCACTCATCCAAGGCCGAATATATTTTAACGCTTTCATTTTAAAATTTAAATGCCTACACCGAAATTCTGGCTGCATATCCCCATATCTCTCCAGATATATTGATCTTGTATTTGATTCCCATGTCAGGTATCAACACAAAGTGAGGATATTTGACCATGGAAATAAATGTAAGATATATATCCAGAGAGAAAAAGAGAGATGATGCATAAAAAAGGCAAGTGCATTTGAATTGACAAAATGAAAGCATTACATTCTATCCAGTCTTGAACTGTCCAAACAGGGACAATTTAAGGATTTTTATGCACCAAGGAGCACACTGTATCTATGCCTGGCTACATAAAAACCCTTAAATGGGTAACTGATTGTCTTAATCTATATACAATCACATCAAAAATTTTAATCTAAATGAACATAATTCAAAATACAACTCATTTATAAATGTAGAATCAAAGAAAAAGAACTGGTAACCTAAGTTGTTTTCCTGCAACAAGTCTCACCAGATAACAGCACCACCTGTTCTCCACACATAAACAGAAAAACAAAACTCAGAGTATGACATTAAATAACATTGAATCCTCCTTTCACCAGTAGTAATAGAAAGAAAATGCTCAATACAAGTGTAATGGGTTTATCCTCCTCTCTTTTTATTAAGCATGGTGATGAGGATATTCTTTTCTAATAAATGGGTGTAGCCCTTGTAATGCCATTACTATGTTATATCCACTTTGTCCAACTCGTTTTAAGCTGTAAACCCAAATACAAAGAAAATACAGCTGTCTAGTGGGCCACACTACATGAAACAATATTGGGAATGAAAAAGCCCACTTGAGAATCCTTCCTGAGGCCCACAGTGATATCTATATGCCATCCAACCCTTTCACAAGGTGATTGAGTTGGGATGAAGAGAAAACAAAAATATGGGCCTGATTTAAAACTTATGTGGCCCATATTTTTATCAACCCTTCTCAACACTGTGTTTCCATTCCTACTTTTTCATGTGGTGTACCCTGCTTGAGTTCCGATATGCCTCATATTTGGACTTATGGCTAAAAACAATTTGATAAAACAGATGAACGGAGTTGTTATAGCACTATGGTGGGCGCCACATAGGTTAGAATTAAACGGGTTCATGGAACCCCAAGTTTCCAGCAAGTATATGAAGAGAATAAAGAATTTCATCTTTCAAATCATCCTGTCAACCAACTATTCTGTCATTCATTCCCTTTTTCCTTCATAGAATTTGGGTGCTGTCAAATTATCATTGGATGAGCTGAAAGTTGAGAATTCTCTTGTGAGAATATCTATATATCTTCATTTGGCTAATTCTAGTCTTTCTAATATTGGCATAGAAATACATGAAGAAATGCACCAATGGTCCAAATTCAATGTAGAAAAGGGAGAAAACTTGATAGTATGGATAAATCAACCATCATATCTATGGCTTAGGTAAATGAACCATTGTTCCCACATGAACAGATTAGGTGCCAAACAAGGAAGTTCCATGTTCCCAGCAATCAGGAAACTCAGCCTCAGTATAGAAGTAAAAAATAAAAATCAAACATTTATTTGTAAAATCTTTCAAAATCTCAAGTGAATTATACCTTTGGAAACAATAGTAATTGTCCATTTAAAACTTCTTATAAGTGATCAAACTGATGTTTATTTATTTTCTTATTTCAACCCAGTTTTTGTGATATTAATTGTAAGTTAGATGGAAAATAAACATTACAGAAACATTAGAGCGGGCCTTAGGAAGTTTTTAACGGCGTGATAGCTAATGAACACTATTTCTTTTAATAGGGTCTGCTTTAGATTTGAGTTTGCTTCATTTTTAGGATCATGCCCTGAAATAACCTGCAAATATACAAGCTGGGATTGCATCCTACCTAGCCCATCTCTAGCTGGGAACCAGCAGGGGTAGGACACAATCTGCGAATATACAACATGTACATCAAGGTGGGCCCTACTGTGAGGGCTACACCATGTGGGCGCAGCTTTGGTGGATCCACTGAGGTGCGTGGGACCCATAAGTGTAAGCCCCACTTTAATGTATGTGACTACATTCATCTTATCTATCTTTGTATTGAAAACTCATGATCTAAAAAATGAGGCAGATCCAAATCTCAAATGGAAAGGCATGATTCAAAAAATGAGGTAGATCCAAATCTCGAATTAAAAAGCATGATCCAAAAAATGAGGCTGTTCCAAATCTCGAATGGACCATGGGACAGGAAACAATAGTAATTGAAAATAAAGGACTTATTGTGGGCTACAAAAGCTTTGGATCAAGATGATATTTGTGTGGTTGCTTTGTATAAGTCCTTGTGACCTTATAAAAAGGTTGGATGGCAAATAAACAATCTGGCAGACTCATGAAGTTTTTAGCAGTGGGGATTCAATCACAACTTTTTCAGGTAATCTGGCCCACTTAAGATTTGGGCATGATTCATTTTTTGGGATCATGCATTAAAATGAGCTTTGAAAATGGTTGGACTGTGTGGATTTAAGTCAAAGTCCCACCCACATAGGTGAATGTCAGCCATGTCCAGCGGATTCAAACATTGGTCTGCCTGTCTCAGCCGTGGGATGGACCACCAAAGAAATGATCATGGCCCACCAGTAGACGTCAGAAAAAGAGAAAAAAAGCACTGAAATTTCAAACATAACATCAAAAAAATAAAAATAAAAGAGAAACCAACAAAACCCATCACCCAAACACATGATCCAGAGGTACCCAAACTTGAGTTTTTTTATTTGCACCGACTATTTTGATATACACATACACAAAGTGCATTCCTACACTGCAATGCCAATGAGTTCCTAAAGGGGGTGTATCTTCAAACCAAAGGGTGTAAAAATCAATTCCCAAACAAAGAACAAAAAATCCACATCTGACAAAAAGTGAATGACAACATTGCAAAGACAAAGAGTCCACACAGAGGGTGTATCTATCAAAACCAAGGGGGTGTAAATATCATTTCCAAAACCAAGTACACATAAACCCACAGTGCATGGCAACATTACAATGACAATGAGTTCAAAAAGGGGATGTATCTATCAAAACCAAGGGGATGAAAATATCAATTCCCATAACAATTACATATAAACCCAAGACCCAAAAAAACAGGGGGTTTCCAATCATGGGGGTTCCGAATCTAGGGGTTTTCCGATCATGGCGCTGGGAGAGAGAGATTGAGAGATCAATGAAAAGGAAAAAAAAAAAAAAAACAAAAGAAAAAGAAGATGAATGAATGTTCCAGCATTTTGATGGAAATGCATGCAGGAGATTTGATAAGGATAGTAAGGAGAAGAAAAGGAAGAGATGGATAAGAGAAATCTGTTGTAATGCAATTCGAGGGAGGGATGAAATAGGAAAATAGAATATATCTCAGGAGGTGAAATGGAACGCGGGGCCTTCCGTTTAAAGGTGATGGTCAATGGACGAGCTAGATCCAACAGCGCAGGGAGGATTTCTCCATGGAAGAAGAGGGAATGGAAGACGGAGAAGAGGAGCGGGCGTGAGATGGTTTTCCTGTTGTAAATGAGGGAAAATTTTTAAATCCATATTTTGTGAGTTTAACACATTTTATAACACAAGCTCTATTAATGGTCGCACATGCGTGGGACCATTTTCTGCATGGTTAAGATTTTATTACATAATAAAATTATAAATATTTACTATTTGCACCTAGACTGATTATTTGGATGGTCTGGATAACTCCCTATCTCAGCCACTATTGTTATGGATGAGTCACCACTATTTTACATAAAATATAAGACTCACATTGCAAAACGTGGATTTAAAACGGTAAGTTGACATTTGTACCTTGCACCACTCTATGGGCCCTACCATGATAAATTTGTTTCATCCACGCCATCCATCCATTTCACGACATCATTTTGTATAAGATCTCCAAAAATTAAATTGAAATAAGTCTTGGATGGACCACACAATTAGAAAATATTATTGGTTGGACGTACATGGGTCCACTGGAGCTTTGGATTTAAATCTTGGGTGGACCACACAATCTTTGAATTTAACTCGTTCTTTGGATATTGCCTTAAAATGATCTCTCCAAATGGATGAAAGGTGTGGATGCAAAACGTACATCATGGTGGGGCCTGCCTACGGAGTTTGCTAACATAAATTCAATGGGAGCGAATTGGCTAGTACCCCTGACACCAGCCATTGGCTAGTGGTCAGTGCTCTATGGGCCTCAACATGATGTATTTGTATCATCCATGTCGTCCATCTATTTTTATATATCGTTTTATGATATTCTAAAAAAAAAAATGAAATATATATAAATCTCAAGTGGATCACATTATAGGAAATAGTGTTGAATGAATTTTGACCATTAAAAATGTTTTGGAGGCCATAAAAGTTTTGGATCAAGCTAATATTTATTTTTTCCCTTAATCTGGGTCTTTATGACCAAATCAACAGATTGGATGTCAAATAAACAGTACAGTGGGCCTTAAGAGGATTTTAATTGTGAATATCCATTCATTATTTTTGTCCTGTGGTGTGGCCCACCTAAGATTCATATCCTTGTACTTTTTTGTATGAAGCCCTAAATTGATCTGTAAAAATGGATGAATATAATGGATGAAACACGTACATCATGGTGGGGCCCACAGAGCACCGACCACCAACCACTGGGCTAGTGTCAGGGGGAGTAGCCAATCCGTTACCCAATTCAATAGCCATTCTCTGACCGTCTTTCCTGCGCAAGCCTTTCGCAAAAACTTTCTATGCAAGAATGCTGGGTGGGGCCTTAGAGAAATACACTCCATTCATCCGTTTTAGGAGATCATTTTAGGACACGTGACCAAAAATTAGGTGTATCCAAAACTCAAGTGAGCCACAAGAGAGGAAACAATGGGGATTCGGTGAGCACCGTTGAAACATTTTTTTGGACATGAAAGTTTTGTATCAGGATATTTTTTCAGATCTTTCACTTTATCCTATTGAGAGTGGCCTTATAAACGGTTTGGATGGCCCATAGATATCAGAATGGAGCCCAGGAAGGTTTCAACGGTACAAATTTCTTTCCCCAATTTTCCCTCTTATGTGACTCAATTGAGTTATGGATCTAAATCATTTTTTATCAGACATCCTATAATGAGCTATAAAAATGTATGGACAGGGTGGATTCATCAAAAACATCCTGGTGGGCCTCAACCAACATCCTTGCGCAGGAACTGCTGCTAAAGGCTTTTGCAGGAAATTCGCATCCCTGGCCTAGCCAGCCCCCTGGCTGGTGGTCGGTGCTCTGTGGGCCCCACCATAATGTATGTATTTCATCCATTGCATTCATCCATTTTTAAATACCATTTTAGAAATTAATTCCAAAAATGAGAGGTATATAAATCTCAAGTGGACCACACCACAAGAAAATAATAGTGATTGGATATCCATCATTAAAATCCTCCTAAGGCCCACTATACTATTTATTTGACATCCAATCTATTTATTAGGTCATATAGGCCTAGATGAAGGGGGAAAACAAAAATCATTTGGATCCAAAACTTTTATGGCCCCCGAAACATTTTTAATGGTTGACGCTCATTCAACACTGTTTCCTATAATATGGTCCATTTCATAATGGGAAATATCTCATTTTTGGTCTCATGTAGTAAGATGATCTTTAAAAATAGATGGATGACATGGATGAAACACATACATCATGGTGGGGCCCATAGAGCACCGACCACTAGGCATTGGCGGGTGCCAAGGAGAGTTGTCAATTCGTTCTCCTTATTTGTAGCGTGGTCCATTTAATCTTTGGATATGATTCATTTTTTGGATAATTCTCTAAAATAATCTCAAAAAATGGATGAACAAAGTGGATTGATTCCAAATTTTCAGTAAATCCAAAACTCAAGTGGACCATGCCACATGGAACAGTGTGGAATAATGATTTCCACGTTGATACCTTCCTTAGGCCCACAATAATGTTTATTTGTCATCCAACCTATTCATAATATCAAAAATATATGAATGAAGATAAAACACAAACATCAGCTTGATCCAAAACTTTTATAGTCTCCAAGAATTTTTCAATGGTAGAGGTTCAATCACACTATTTCCTGTGGTTTGGTCCACTTGAGCTTTGGATATGCTTCCTTTTTGTTCTTTATTAGACCTCAAATTATTATTTAACATAGATGAACGAAGTGGATAAAATAAATAAATAACAAATGACCTCACAGAGTTTACTCTAGTAAGGGTGATGAGCAACTCACCTAAATATAGTAAAGAAAGGTTTCTTTGAAACATTCATAATCAGATATTGGGCTTGCCTAAATGTGATTCACATATCCAACCCACTCATTATGTGTCTCACTTGGATAAGGGGTCAAACCAAGTTTCAGCCACATCCAAAACTCATGTGGGCCCCACCAAGTGCTTTTATATTTTTTAGGATGTCTTCACATGGTTTTAGATGGTATGGCCCACCTGAGTTTCGTATACAGATGATTTTTGAGATATCTCATAACCTAAAGGGAACACATCAAATGCATGGTGTTGATGTTCGACACACATCATGATGGGGCCCACAAAACTTACTAACATCAATTTTTAAGTTCTTACGATATTACTAAGTTGGGTCATAATTTTGACTAGAATATTTGGCCCATTTTACTTGTCTGGTCCATTCACTCTACTCAAATGATCAATACCCACAATTTGACTAGTTACTTGCCTCGATCAAGCTACATATGAGGAAAATATTGGGCATACAAGATTGATCAACAATTTGAGTGAAATTTAATTTTAATGCTTAAAGGTTCAATTAGTGGATATACCTAATAATTTATTAACAAATATTTTTTATTTCGCAGATAAATTTCAATTTCTATTTAAAAATAATATTTTTTTTTCAAAATGTATATATTTTTTACTCCTAATTTTTCTTTGAAAACTTTTAACAAAATATCATTTTTATTATAAAATATTTCAAAAAAATTAAAGTATAAATTCTGAATTTTTATTTTCAAAATCTCAAAAAATTTCCCAATTTTTTTTTTCCCAAAAATTTAAAAATGCCGATTTTTTTCTTTAAAAGCATCATTTTGTTTTCAACTTTGCAATTTTCTTTTTTAAAATGATATACCTTTTTTTTTTTCAAGATCTCATTACTTTTATAAAATATTATGGTGGGGCTCACATTGTGAAAATTTTCACATTTTAAAATTTTTTTTACTTTCTTTTTAAGGATATTATTTTTTTCTCAAAATCAAATACTTTTTTTTTTTTACAAATTTATCAACTTTATTCAAAATTCTTTTTTTTTTCCCACAAAATAGATTTTTATTAAATCACTATTTTTATTTTTTCAAAATCTATTTTTTTTCTCAAACATTTTTAAATTTTTTAAATTTCTCAATATTCTTTTTCATATGATATTACAAATCATTAAAATATTAATTTTAAATTAAAAAATAAAAATAAAAATTTCACTCATTTGATATAAAAATAAAATATTCTTTTTGCATTTAATCAATTGTTAAAATATAATCTTAGATACAAATATGTACAATTAAACCACTGAAATTCTATTAAAAAAATTATTAGACAACAAAAAAACCTAATTTTCCACCATATTCTAATAAAAATTTAAAAAATTAATGTTAAAGGCAAAAGTCCTTGTACGACAGACATGATCCGTCACAAAAGTCCATTTACGACGGACCATGATCCGTTGCAGAAGCAACTGAAAAGCACGCCATTTGGCGTTTTGGGCGGGAATGAACGACGAGCATACAAGCAAACTTTGCGACGGATTTAATCCGTCGCCGAGTAACGACGGACCAAAATCCGTCGTTAAGACGTCGCAAATCAGATTTAAGCGACGGATTTTCGTCCGTTGCTAAATTCAACGACGTTCAGACCGGATTTTCGACAAACACGGGTTTAGGGACCGACCTTTTCCATTAGCGACGGATTAAATCCGTCGTTAAACCAAGAGATTTTAGCGACAGACTAAATCCGTCGTCAAATTCCCACTTTTGACGTAATGTTAGTTCGTTGCCTGACAGTTGAGAGACATTGGTGGAGTCTCTAAGTAACTCCACGCCAGACAGAAAGATATCCATGGAACATGTTACTGTCTCTTCAATGAAGAGACAAGGAAGTCTTAGGGGTCTACTCAGCAAGAGGCACTTGTGACATAGGAACGAGGGAGAGGAAAGAACAAGAAGGGCGGGAAGGCCCGAGATAAATCAAGAGACAAGTCGAGTAACAGAAAAGATGTTGAATGCTAGAATTGTGATAAGAAGGGTTACTATAAGCATGAATGTTGTAAGGCTAAAAACGACAAGAAAGAAAAAGGAAAGGAGAAGGAAGATGAATCTGATTCTACTATTGTCACGCCCCAAACTCAGAAATCGGGCTCACAGAATTCCCGTTCACCGAATCCGATAGCCTCCGTAGAACCCCATTCTCGGCTCCTAGCTCCCATTCGCCAAGTTCCGATCCTGGGATGCTACGAGGAGGATTTTCAATGTCAGTTTAATTCGTAATAAGCATAACTAAAGGCATAACCCACAAACAACAACCAAGCACTCCATTACATTTCTACTATGATCAAAAACTTTACAAGTACAATGAGCATAAAGGAAAATACAGTGGTAAAGAACAAAAACTCTAAAATGCCCTGCAACGTGCTCCTGCCTCAGCGCTGCTGCGATCCAACGTCACCTGCACGCAACGGTCGTGCATAAGCTTACAGAAAGCTTAGAGGGTGGTGAAAGTGTGTGCGCAAGGTAGTAATATGAACATGCAATGACAGAGTAATGCGGAATATGCAGATGGAACCACAATATCATGAGCCGTACCTCGGCTATGCGATGCAAGACATGAATAGTATCGGCCATCCAAAGGCCATGCTATGTACAATGCAACTCAAGCATATAGATCCTCATCTATGTCCACGCATTAATACAGCTCAAATATGGAATATCACCGGGGTCTAGTACACTCTAAACCAGATTACCGCCACATCGCATGCAATAAGGTAAGTGGAGGAGACCACACTATCCGTCTGCCGATATCGAGCGCGACTCGTCGATAGCGGACCCATTCCTCGAGCTGGTCAAACTCAGCCTAGCATTACCCCCTACACTCAGGCGGGTAAGGCCGCACCCCCTTCCAACCGACCACGACACAGTGGAGAGCGCAACCAACTGGTATTCGGCACTCAGCGCTCATCTACCCACTCGGTCTAGACGTTAGAGCAACCTCTTGGTACCATAAGGGTTTAGGGACTTTCACCCAGGGATATCAATAGCACCCCATGTAGAACAAGATTTTCGGTATCCAATCCTACCAACCACGATCTGTCTGTGGAGGCTACGGCCCCGATGTCGCTAGGGCGTACAATAACCATGTCACACAAATGCGGAATGCATGAATCACGCTTCCAGTCATGCAACCAATCCTGCGCATACCGTGCGCTCATGTAGGGCAACACCGCCTAACCGGGAGCCCATAAACAACCTGCTCGAAGGCAGATGCTATGATTAGACAAGTCTCACGTCAAGCATACATATGATGCGTATGATCATGAGTCATGGAACTATACTAAACATGTTATAATAAAATGAACTACCTTACAATGCAGATGGACCTGGACGGCCTAGACACGATAAGTATGGCCCCGTAATGGGCCCTAAGGAGAGTCGTAATATGGACATCCAACCAACATTACACTCGCAATGTGGACGTCAAACCAACATTGTTTCCCAGGCACGATCTTCTTAAACACTGCTGCATAATCGGTATTGGCATTACACATTGCAATGGACCTTAGGTTCCTCCCATTGGGCCTTACATATATATCAAATGGGCCATAGCTTATGGGCCTTTTATTCATCAGATGGGCCACATAAATGGGCCACACCAATGGGTCTTATGTGCATTGCAATGGGTCAAAACCCGTGGGCCTTGGATTGCATCAAATGAGCTTAGTCTCATGAGTCTAATGTGTGACCAATGGGCCACACCAATTGGGTCTTACATGTAGATCAAGTGGGCCTCAACCCATAGACCTAACGTGAATTCAATGGGCCTAAACCCCTAGGCCTTGCATATATCAAATGGGTCCAATTTCATGGGCCTTGAAGTACATCAAATGGGCCTAGTCCCATGGACTTGCAACACATCAAATGGGCCTAAGCCCATAGGCCTTATATGAATCAAATGGGCCTAACCCATAGGCTTTTCATAAACTAAATGGGCCTAGTCCATAGCCCTTTTGAAATTCGAATGGACCTAGCCCATAGGCTCTTTTATGAATTAAATGGGTCTGGACCCAAGGGCCTTGGAATATATCAAATGGTCCAATCCCATGGGCCGTACATCCACATCAAAGTGGGCCCCAATAAGTGTCACAAATACATTAAGATGAGCTACAAATCATGCTAAGATGGGGTCCACTTGGACTGTGGATTTGTCTCATACTTTGACTCATTCCACAAAATGATCTTTAAAGTGGATGGCTAGATTAGATGTAGCACCTGTATCAATGGTGGGGGCCCACAAGAAGACCCACCATCATGTATGAAATCTACAAATGTTATATATATATATATATATATATATATATATATATATATATATATATATATAATATACAATATTATAATATATTATAGTATTATAAATAATATAATATAACATTATATATAGTATAATATATATATATATACACACACGCTGCAAGCGCTCACGCTGCACGTGCACACGCACACACACACTCACGCTGTATGCATGCTCACACGCACGCACGCACGCTCACACACTCACACGCACGCACGCACGCCCGCCCAAAGGGCTCCACAATCATCACCCTGGGCTCCACCGTCCGTTGCACGGTGGAGATAAAATGCATACATCACTGTGGGACCCATGTGGGGCCCACTGAAATGTCTATTAGCCATCCAAGCCACTCACTAGGTCACTCGGGCCTAGTTGAAGGGAAGATAAAAATTTTAGCTTGATCAAACACGTCTGTGGGCCCCAAAAAGATTTTAATGGAAAAATTCAATTTACACTGTTTCACTTGGTGAGGGCCACCTGAGTTTTGGATCTGTTTCATTTTTGGAGGGGGGCCCGCCACTGGGGTGGCCCACCTCATGACCAAGTTGGATGACAAATAAACATTAAAGTGGGGCCCACACGCAGGGCCGTGGGCCCCTGCTGGACGTCCACCCACCGCTGCATGGCTGCACGCAGCAGCGTGCAATGCAGCACGTTGTCAGGGAGGGGGGGCAACCCCCTTTGCAAAAATCTGGAAAAAAGCAATTTTCTGGGGTTTTTCATGCGCGGGGCCCGTTGCACCAGAATCCGTCCCGGCCATTGCAATCAGTGGCTCGACGCCGTCCAAATGAGTCCGGAGTTTGAATTTTTTTGATGAAAGGAAATGAAATAAATTAAGAAAATGATGTTTGAATGGTGAGGGTGCGATCTTTGACGGTATGGCCCACCAGGTGCTCCGTTCAATCTCATTTTCTGGCTCAACGCCTAAAATGAGATGGTGAAAGGGATGGATGGCTTGGATTAGAGCAATACATCTGGGTGGGGCCTATGCAAGTGGGCCACCCCAAAAGCTTCCCTTTCTTTCTTCCTTTTTCTTTTTCCTTTACAACGTCCAGCATCCCAGACGCTGGACGGTTCATTATACATTTTTTTTTTGAAATGGTGGGCCCTGATGGAGTGGGCCACCACATGATGGGTGACATAGGTTTAACATTTAAGGTGGGCCCCACTTGAATAAAATAAATACATCAAGGTGGGATCCATTCAAGTGGGCCACACAATCCTATTGCATAAACACAAAATAAAATAAAATAAAATAAAATAAAATAACATAAAAAGAAATAAAAGAGAGAGAGAGAGACATGGAGAGTGGGACACGCCTTGTGATGGAGGGACCCCGACATTATGGGCCCTCCCTTGCAATGATTCATACAATAAACGGATCCCTTTGAACATGGGACCGTTAAAAATGTAAATCAACGGTGGAGATCCATTCCCCACCGATATGGACGGTCTAGATGACCTATCTAAATGAAATAAACATCATGATGGGGTCCATGGAGAATGGCCCCATCATGGAACGATCATGATGATCCAAATGGGCCATCGGCCACATTTTAGGGTCCCAAGTGAGATCCACACCATTGATCGGTGGGCCTCACTTGGTCCACCATAAAAATAAGGAAAACTACCCTATAAAGGCACCCACCGTCCGATCTTCTCGCTCCTAGAGGTTCCTTGGCACCTTAGCTTCAACTTCAACGGTTAAGATGAGGAATGGAGGGTTGAGATGGGAGATTTTGGGGTAGGATGGTGGGCCACTTGGAGTTTAGGGAAGCTTGAGAATTTCCATACGTGGGATCTCTTGAAATTTTTGTTGCTTGAAAATTTTGAAATGAGAAAGAGAGAAAGAGAGAGAGTGATGTAAAGGGAGAGAGAGAGAGAGTGATGGATGGATGTGGTGAGTGATGTTTGTGTAAGAAAAACTTGACTTTTGAGGCTTTTTGTGTAAGAGAGGTATGGGAGATGAAGACTTTTGTGGCTTTTTGTGTAAGAGAGGTATGAGAGATGAAGACTTTTGCGGTTGCTTGGGAAAAGGGATGGAAGTGATGTGTACTTGACATGTGATGGCTTGATGGGTGATTGATTGATGGGATTGATGTGATTGATGTGACACATCGTAGAGATTCTCTTGGGTTTCGCAACGCGCAGTGTTTTCTCGCACCGAACGTTGGCCCATATCTCTTGACCAGGGTATCGCCTCGGCGCGCGAGTGGCGGTATCGGAACTGGGGCGACGGCGCGGTCGCTATGGTATTGGTCTCGGGTTGAGTTGACTTGGGTTGTCGGCATATGGATCAGGGTCGCGCGTCGATATCGATTAAGGGTCGAAGGTTGCCGGAATTCGACCAGTAAGACCGCGGAAGTTTACGGAAAGGTACGGACCAAGATACGGGTCTTACAACTATGGTCGCTTCAGATGGCGACATTGTTATTATTCTTTCAGCAGATCACGATGTATGTCTCACGGCTACGAGTCAGGACACTGACTGGGTGATTGACTCAGGAGCTTCTTTTCACGTGACTCCACGCAGGGACTTCTTCACAAGCTACAAGTCAGGTAACTATAGGACCGTGAAGATGAAAATTTCTGGCATATCGAAGATCGTAGGGGTCGGTGATATTTGTGTGAAGATCGATGTGGGCTACATATTGGTTCTCAGGGATGTGAGGCATATCCCAGACCTTCGCCTTAACTTGATGTCGACAGGAAGGTTGGATGATGATGGCTATGAAAGTCGGTTTGCTGGTGGGCGTTGGAAGCTCATCAAGGGTTCGTTGATCACAGCCAGAGGAAAGAAGTTTTGCATCCTGTACAAGGCAAGTGTCAGTGTATGCAAGGGTGGGTTGAACGCAGCGGAAGATTCAGCTATACATATATGGCACAGGCGTCTAGGCCATATGAGTGAAAAAGGGCTTCAGCTACTAGCAAGGAAGCGGCTCCTTCCTGATGTGACAGGTATGCCTCTCAAAACTTGTCTTGATTATTTATCAGGAAAATAACATAGAGTTTCATTTATTAAAACTGCTTCTCATGTTAATAAAGTACATGCATTAAATTTGGTTTATTCTGATGTTTATGATCTTATGAGGACAAAAACCTTGGGTGGGGCATTATATTTTGTAACTTTTATAGATGATGCATCTAGGAGGGTTTGGGCTAATGCTTTGAAATTCAAGGACGAGATCTTTAGTGTTTTTAAGTTGTTCCATGCTATGGTCGAGAGAGAGATAGGTAGATCATTGAAGTGCATCTGCACTGATAATGGTGGTAAATACATCGGTAACTTTCATGAGTACTGCAAGTCCCTGAGTATACGGCATGAACAGACAGTTCCCAAGACCCCCCAGCATAATGGTGTAGCTGAGCGAATGAATAGCACCATTGTTGAGAGAATCAGATGCATGTTATCCCATGCGAAGTTGCCCAAGATGTTCTGGGGAGAAGCAATGCACACGACAGTGTATCTGATAAACAGGTCTCCATCAGCCCCGTTGAATGAAGAAGTTCCTGAGAAGGTGTGGACTGGACAGGATCCATCGTACAGTCATCTCAGGGTGTTTGGATACAGGGCATCCGTTCACATACTAAAGGACGAGAGGTCCAAGCTCGATATGAAGATCAGGCAATGTGTTCTTAGGGTGCGGTGATGAAAAATTCAGTTACAGATTATGGGATCCAACCGAGAGGAAGCTCGTCAGGAGTAGAGATGTGGTTTTCTTAGAAGATCAGTGTATAGAAGACATTGGTAAGTCAGAGAAGAACCAGCCTAGTTCAGGTGAGCTAGAGGACATGGATCCAGTTATTCCTCCCGTTGTGCCTGATGACGGGGGAGTACAGTAAGGTGCAAAGGATGAGGGAGTTCCTACAGTAGATGTACCGAGGGAGCAGCTCCCACTTGATTACCTGTTGAGCCACAGGTGAGGAGATCATTTAGGGACAAGCAGCCCTTCAAGAGGTACTCGCCGCATGAGTACATTATGTTAACCAATGGGGGAGAGCCAGAAAATTATTCTGAGGCCCTAGCCGACGAGCATAAAGGGGAGTGGTTGAAAGCTATGTAAGAGGAGATTGAATCCTTGTATAAGAACCACACCTATTACATGGTGAAACTGCCTAAGGGCAAGAAAGTTCTAAGCAACAAGTGAGTGTTTAGAAAGAAGGTTGAGCAAAAGAATTCACAGACGAGGTTCAAGGCCAGACTTGTGGTAAAAGGGTTCGGTCAGAGGAAAGGCATAGACTTCGAGGAGATATTCTCACCAGTTTTAAAGATGACATCCATACGGGTGTTGCTTGGGTTGTCAGCTAGCATGGATCTGGAGATAGAGCAGTTAGACATTAAAATTGTCTTCACCCATGGTGACCTGGAAGAGGAGATCTACATGCACCAACCAGAGGGGTTCGAAGTCAAGGGCAAGGAGCATATGGTATGTAGGCTGAGGAAGAGCTTGTATGGGCTGAAACAAGCTCCAAGACAATGGTACAAGAAGTTTGATTCGTTCATGTAATAGCATAGGTATGATAGAACGGAGTCGGACCACTATGTGTTCACGCACAAGTTCTCAGATGGTGATTTCTTAGTTCTGCTCTTATACGTTGATGACATGCTCATCATGGATAAGGACATCAAGAAGAACGACAGGCTGAAACAAGAGTTGGGAAAGTCTTTTGTGATGAAAGACTCAGGCCCAGCTAAACAGATCCTAAGAATGGAGATAACCCGTGACAGAAGCAGTAGAAAGCTTTGACTGTCACAAGAGCGGTATATTGAGAAAGTCTTAGAGCGGTTCAATATGAATGCAGCGAAGCCGGTCAGTACTCCACTGGATGGTCACTTCAGATTGAGCGACAGTCAGTGTCCCAAGACGAAGGCAGAGGTGGAAGATATGCAAAAGATACCCTACGCCTCAGCTATAAGAAGTTTGATGTATGCTATAGTGTGTACACGCCCAGACATAGCATATGCGGTTGGTGTTGTCAGCCGGTATTTTATCAATCCTGGCAAAGACCATTGGGCAGCGGTGAAGTGGATACTGCGGTATTTAAGAGGCTC
Source organism: Magnolia kwangsiensis (assembly GCA_037074715.1). NCBI lineage: Eukaryota > Viridiplantae > Streptophyta > Magnoliopsida > Magnoliales > Magnoliaceae > Magnolia > Magnolia kwangsiensis. Next base: position 16,291,024 of record CM073576.1, on the reverse strand, counting down.
ATCCAGGTTAAGCCTATGCTATGGTTACGGTAAACCTGTGATAGAGGGCTACACAGATGCAGATATGGTAGGCAACATAGACTCCAGGAAGTCTACATCGGGGTTTATGTTTACATTTGTAAGGGGAGCGGTTTCTTGGCAAAGCAAGCTACAGAAGGTCGTAGCATTGTCGACGACAAAGGCCGAGTACATTGCAATCACAGAGGCATGTAAAGAGATGCTTTGGATGAAGAGATTCCTACAAGAACTTAGCCTGAAGTAGGAGCAGCATGTGGTCTATTGCGATAGTCAAAGTGCTATACACTTGAGCAAGAATCCAAGTCAGCATTCCAAGTCAAAGCACATAGAGATTCGGTATCACTGGATCAGGAATACTTTGAAACAGAAGGTGTTACAGCTTAAGAAGGTCCACAGGGATAATAATGGGTCAGATATGATGACCAAGGCCTTACTCAAGGCCAAGTTTGAGGTTTGTAGAAACCTGGCTGACTTAAAGAAGGTGAATCTCTCCTGGGTCAAAAAGGAAGATATTTGATGGGTTTTTTGACTCATCGTCCTTTCGCAACTGGGATGTACAAGTCCTTTCGCAACTGAGATACGCAAGCCCTTTCGCAACTAGGATGCAGAAAGGAGTTTCCTAAAACTATAAAAAGGGGTCCCTAGAATTTTTCTAGGGTATGTTGTGTGAAGAAAAATACAAGAGGGTTATCAAGGGTGAGAAAGAAAGAGAAAGAGAGGGAGGAAGCTTGTAGAAGGGAGGTTATGCTCGTGGAAGTGATCTACTGTGCAATTTACATCTCAGCGCTTCTACGTCCTCATAATCGGTCAGATCTCTCTGTTTTCTTTTATTCTCTTATTGTTCATCTACTCCTGCGTGAGTGACAAAGATTATATCTTTCTACTTCATAGTGGATTGTTGATCTGAACGAGGTCCCGTGGTTTTTACCACTTTGAAAATTTTTCACATAAAAATCTCTTGTATGGGGTGTGATTATGCTTTGATTGATTTTCATTGCATTGTTATTCCATAATTTTGATTTATTTTGGAGGGCTAGATCCTAAGGTTTTGTGTAAGGCCCCCAACACTTTTCAAAGATAGTAATCTTCCATTTTGATTATCTATCATTTTTTCTTTTCTTTACGATTGATGCATACAATATCATCAAAGCTTGTTCTATCTTGAAAGCTGTTCACCGGCAACTCAAAAATGATCTCATACCATCGATGGAGGCCGATGACAATTTAAAGATTGTATGTCAAATATGTATTTCAAAGTTTGATTTGAAGTTTATTATGCTCTTATATATAATTTAGTTATCTAAATGAAATATATAAATGCAATTCATACATTATACTTTTTAATTATTCAAGTCATCCTACTGTCTTTCAAGCCCGACATCTATTGTGGTTTGGTTGTCAGTTTAAAGTGTTGTCACTGACATTTTTCAATTGCAAGAAAGTTTCTATCATTGGCATCTGATGCAGGACTTTCAATTTGGAATATGCTATCATATTATGTGTAATTTTTTCAATGCATTGGTTCGCTAGGCCCACATGCCTGTGCATGGGACACGTGTCTACGTTGCATGCAACATTTGCCACCATGCTAAACAGATAAATCATCCAGGCCCCCCACTAGGTGGTTCTGACCTTGATGATGATCTGATGCAAAAATTAGGATGGTCCACTTATGAGGTGGGCCACGAGTTTAAAAATTGGAAGACGGTTAGAAAAATTCAGCCAATTTCTCTTCAGCTGGACTTTTTTTTTAATTATTTTTTTACGTGGCCTCCGTGATTGGTGGACCAACATGAAAAGAAAATTTAGTTGGACGGAGCAATTGCGTTGTATTATTTCTCCTTATTGAGAGAAGCAGAGGCATAGGAAGAGAACGTGGAGCTGAACAGCAGCATATCTGCCGACTTGCATAACGTGTACCAGATATGGGCCATTCATTGGATGGGGCAGACTGGGGATGATTTCTCATTTGTAGATCAGGCCAATCTACTGATTAGGTGGACCACACTAGCTATTGTGAGGAACGTAAATGTTTAAAGAGAAACCACCAACATCTTATATCTATCATACACGTGTCGATCACTTGATCAGTTGACCAGCTTAGTTGGGCTTTGAGGAGAGACTATGTTACACAGGGAAGCGGATTGGCTGGTGTACACACATCAGCTATATAGCTGCTGTAGGCACGCGTCGTGCAAAGACGAGCACTGTGGCTCCTCGAGCTCCAGGTTGTACAACAGTTCAAAGGAGATCAAAGTTACATGGCCCCACAGTGATGTATTTATTATATCTACACAGTTTATCTGTTTTTAGAGATCATTTTAGAGAATTATCCAAAAAATGAATCATATCCAAAAATCATTTGGACCACACCACAAATAGTAGCAGAGATAATGATTTTCACCGTTAAGAAATTCATAGGGCCCACCATAACGTTTACTGTCCATCTAATCTGTTCATAAGGTTACAAAGACATGAATAAACAGGAAAATCAAATTTTATATTGATCCAAAACTTTTGTGACCCTAAAAAGGGTTTCAATGGTAGATATTCAATCCCACACTGCTTTTTGCAGTGTGGTTCACTTGATAGTTAGATATGTCTTATTTTTCTTCTCAAGTCAGCCTTAAGACGAGCTCACCAAATGAATGGACGATTTAGACCTAACACATACCTCATGATGAGACCCACAAAACTTTCTTACACCACAATACAGCGTACCCACATAAACGTCAATACAGCAGCTAGTGTGAGGTACACCAGCCACTCTGCTTCCGTTACACAAAGCACCACCTGGTATATGGGCCGGATCTCACATACGTGGTCAATGGCACGTGTACCACAATTAACTTCTTCACTTCCTCCCTTCGGCCTTTCATTTACTCAAAAAATCCAAAATATTAAGAGAGGTTTGCTGGAATGCACGAGACATTGGATTCGGGTTTCTATCACTGACAGTCACACAAAACTTTTCACGTGATAGAACTGCCACGAACGGGTTGAATAGAGATGCACGAGACAAATCCATTCCGCTCATCTGTTTTGAAAATATCACAATAGAACAGGGGTTTAAAAATCAAGAACATTCAGAAGTCAGTTGTGCCACAACAACAAAGCAGTGGGAACGGAAACGTCCACCGTTGAACCATTTCTGGAGCTGAGCATGATGTTTACATGCCATCCAAACCGTTCATAGGGTTATTACCACTCATATAAACTGAAGGTACGAATATCATCCCGACAAAACTTCTGTCACCCTAGGTGTTCAATCTCCACTGTTTCGTGTAGAATGGCCCACGTGAGTTTTGGATCTGCCTGACTTTACTCCAATACTATTGTAGTTTTGTAAAACAGATGGATAGAATGGATTTGTCTCAAACATCTCCGTGGGCCACATACGGTCACAGGTATATCTCAGTGCCTGTGGTCACAGGCAATCAGCTTAGCAATCGCATCCCTTTTGCGCATACAGACATTATTTGATAATGTAGCAGATTGTAACGGTTGAAACGCAGGCGCTCAGTTGGGAAATCAAATCAGTGTAAGTTTCCCAACACAAGCCAATTAAATTGGGACCCGACGATCTGCATGGTTTGATTTATGTCATGTCTTTGGCACGTGTGCATTTTCGACCGTTCCTCTGCGGACTACCAATCAACCAGTCATGGAATAAAGAGTGTAATTTTCCAACTAAAGTATAAGATAGATTAAGCCTCACGGTTTGGATTTTTAATATAAATTACATGGGAGTGGGTTAGGTGTTACCAGGGGAGTACCGTTGCGGGTGTTTCCTGACTGTGGGGCCCACCTTTATGTATTTGTTTTATACACAATGCATCCATCAAATTTTCCAGCTTAATTTGTGATATGGTTCAAAAAATGAAGTAGATCAAATCTCAAGTGGATTACGCCACATTGACAATGGTGATTGATTATTAGAAACTTTTCAATATTTGTGTCTTCATTTAGATCTGTGTGACTTTATCAACATGGTAGATGGAAAATAAACATTACAATGAGCCATAGAAGTTTTTAATAGTGGTGTTTAATGACCAATGTTTCTTGAGGTGTGGTCCACTTAAAATTTAGATCTTTATTTTTCGGATCATACTCTAAAATAAGTTTGAAAAACTGATGGACGACATGGATGCACAACATATACATTAATTATTTGAGCCCCATGGTGTTATATGTTTATTAGCTCCTAAGTTACGTGCATGCCATGTCTCAATTTTTTAATGCTTGCTTTTCAACTATCACAACTGGTAAGAGTATCAATTATTTTTATTTTTATTTTCTATCATTTTGGTCAGCTTACTCAACTGAAAGATGCACGTGCGTGTTGGAAAAACTGATAGACGGCTTAGATATACAAAACATGCATCAAGGACGTTGCCCCACGGTCAGGGACACACCCATTTGGTAGATCTCGGGTGTCACCGCGTTTACGATCACTTGCCATCACGAGATGAAAGGAAACTCTACAAAGGATACGTGCCAAATTGGCATATGCTTCAGAGATCTAGACCATGCGATAGGTAGATCGTGCTGTGAAGATTCACTGATCCCAATATCAGATTAGTGTCTTGTTGTATGTATTTTTTATTTTTAAAAAATCATTTTTGAGAGATTCAATTAGATAAGGTTATATCATTGCACGAGAATTCAAAGCATATATAAGATTTTTGAAGATATTTCCGGAGTGTATTGTAAAATTAGAAATAGCAATAATCAAGGTGTTACACGTCATTTATATATAAAGTGTGGTTTGGAAATTCGAAAGTAGAATGTGGTCAAGAAACAAGTGATACTAAAGCAAGTACCGAGACAGGCGTCTAAAAAAAAATCCCCAAGACAGAATAGTGCCAAAACAATTATTAATTATTTATTAATTATAACGTTTGGACAGAGAAAAAAGCATTTACATTATTATCTTAATAAAATTAAAAAATAGCAGAGGACTTTAACAAAGTAAAACATCTCATACTAATCCAATCAAACAACTTAAATTTATTTATCAATTATTCTTTATATTCGTTAGCATAAATTGCTTTTATGTTTCTTAACATAATCAATATCCTAATCTTACATTAAAAGTATATGTAATTTAAATTTATACTTTTATGTTGGACTATTTCCAATGAAACCCATAATTTTTTCTTCAAAAAAGTGATCTTTAGTTGTTATATGTGGTGATCGTAAGTATTTATTTATATTTTTTTATTTTTTTAATAATTTAATTATTATATTTGAAAATCCTTTCCTATAGGTGGCATGCAAGGTGCAACCCATTCTAAAAGATGAACCCTACCTTTTGATAATCACTTATTCATTTTAAGCAATATATTATGAGCAGCTGAACATATGATTAGCTATTTTAAATTTTAGCTATATATTATCAATTTTGTATCCACCTATATTAATGCTTAGAGTCAAAGTTATTTAGTTGAAATTGAGACGCAGACATTTCATCATGGTATGTCCGCAATTATTAGCAGTTATTACACGTGGCCAAATCTAAAATTTAGGAGGCAATTTATCCTAGCAAGGAAGACAACATTTTTATCTTAGACCAAATTTTAAGATAAAAATGGACAGCTAGCTTTAAATAAATGACCACCCTCTATTCAACACGCATATGTGGCCAACTAAGAATGTAAACTCGCCTGATTACTCACAGATGTCTTACATGATGGATGCCTTGATTTTAAACGCGTGTAGTGTTGGCATACGTGCCGCAAAGCCCGTATAATTGAGGGATGTACACGTACCATTACTGAGCAAGACTTGTCTGCGACTCCAGAACCAACGATGTGGATGCTACGCTGACCATAGGGCTCTCCTCTGTTTATGCAAGGTATATCCATGCCGTCCGTCTGTTTTTCCAGCTTATTCTATGTCATCCTACTAAAAATAAAGCACGTAAATATTTTATGTGGACCACACCATAAGGAACAGTGGTTATTTACCATCAAAAAACATTTGGTAGTCAACAAAAGTTTTGCATCAAGCTGATATTTATTTATTTTACTTTAATCCAGGTCTGTGTGACTTTATTAACAGGTTGGATGGTCAAAAAATATGACAGTGGACCATATGAATTTTTTAATGGTAAACATTCAACGACCACTCTTTCCTGTGGTGTGGTCTACCTGAAAATTTCGACTGATTCCTTTTTTTGTAAAATCCCCTAAAATAATCTGGTAAAACAGATGGACGGCGTGGATATACATTGAATACATCGAGCTGGGCCTAACCGTCAGGGTCGCACCCACATCACTGATTCCAGGGTAGCAGCCAAGTTGTGCCACTGTAACTCTCTTGAAAATGAAGGACAGAAAAATCCAAGGAAGAGGAAACTTCCGTGAAGGTGCTTTCCTGTCTTTTCAGTGAGCCCCACCGTATATAATCCGACGAGAATCATATCGGCTACACGATTGTATCCCATCCTACCGATATAATAATCTATTCACATCATAGTGATTGTTCCAGATTGATCAGGGTTATAAGAAATTTTACCAAAATGCCCTTAAATTGACGAAAATACCCTTAAAATTCTTGGTAATATTATGATCCTGGATCCGTGGATGAGCAGATTATACTCGGTTTTCTGTTTGTTCCAGTGGGGCCCATTGTTTATTGATCCAGACCGTTTCTCTTATGGCATCAAGTGTAGATGGACAATGGCTTCTGACTCTTATACAATCTTAGCCATCGATTTTGCAGTTTCTTTCAGTCGAATGCGGACCATTAATGTATTTCTGTTCTTGACCCTCTATTTGCAAGCCACAGATTGAAAAGCGAGGAACAGTGGATTATCCATTGAAGATATTCTTGTAACATGTCCAATCTACTGTGGATCGTCCATTGAAAAGGTAGTACCTTCATCCATGCTCATATCCACGTCCTTAAATGGGCACCTGAACAGGGTGCAGCTATAAGTTGTCGGTATATTCATTGGAATGTTGGTTATATATTTATATCTTGGTATTAATGTGGTACCTTCCTTCCTTACATTATTTTTAAGAAGCAAATTAAAGAGAGACATAGGATGCATAGTGTATTTAAAATCTATTAATATATCTAAAAAGAATTTTATAAATATACATCTAGCATCAATCAAGTGATGTCACGTCATTTATAAAGCAATAGTTGTTGAGTATAATGTGATTAAGATACTTAGGAAGCTTAGAGCGATTATCGGTATATGTGGCAAGCTAATAAATTTTAAAATTTTAGTAGTGCTGAAATGGTTATGATAATTGCCAGAACATAAGAAGAATTTAGACAATTAGTTCAAAGTTATAAATAGCAATGGTGTTCAAGTTCATTTACATTTCTCAGGATAATAATTTTATTTATTTGTCATTTTATATTTTTAAGTGTAATCCATTGGCGGTAATCAAAATAACTGTTAAATTTAGTCATAATCCATGCTGTTCAAGTATTAAATGAAGTTTTTATCTAAAGAGGCGTTCTGCAGTTGTTTTCCACTGTTGACCATTATAAATTTCTTTTTTATTTTATCTATACTGAAGAAAATAAAAAAAAATCCCTTCCTATAGTAGTTAAAGATGTAATCCATTTTCAAAGGACAAACTACCCTCTAACTATCGCTTAATCATTTTAATCAACGATCTGTAACTGACTGAATAAGAGACTAATTTTATTAGATCTCGGTCATATGCAATTAATTTCTAGACATAGCTATTCGATTTGAATTTAGCCGTATAATCAATTATAACATACTCACACTAATCACATGGACGAGATTGAAATATTAATAATAATATAAAATGAAAGATTTAAATCGCATGATGAGTGGTTTAGATTCATCGCAAGTTTATTAATCAAATTCATGTGTTATAATTAAAAAAGATATGTGATCATGTAAACATGACTATATATATATCTATAACTTGGACATGTACACTTGTTAGGATTATATAGAGATATGTTAATATAAATTTGCCCCACGAGACACACATTCATGTCTCAATGCTATAGGTTCTCATTCCTAAAAGCTATGAGTTGGGGGCAATCATACAGCTAATGAGATTATAAAGAAGGAGAGTTAGTTGCTGGTTAAAAACTATTTTCAAACTCCTCTTTGAACTGATTCATTCCTCTTGAGATTTTATGAACGGGTGACAGGGCTCCATGTGAAAAGGAAAACTTGTATCATATGCTGCATTACCAGGATGGGAAGGGCTTGAAATATAACCATAATAAGGAAGAAAACACGATAGATGCCACATGATTGGTCTAGTGGAATGCGGACCACTCACATGTCCGAATATTTTCTGTACTTTTTTGCCCGGTAACTAAGCAGTCACATGCGGACGTAGTTTTGGATGGTGACTGGCTGATGTTAAAGCTCTATAGCCCTATCATCATGTATTTGTTTTATCCACTCCGTTCATCCATTTTTTTCAGCTCATTTTAGGGTATTATCCCAAAAATGAGATAAATAGAATCTTCAGGTGGACCACACCACAAGAAACAGTGGAGATTAAGTGTTTACTGGTGAAAATTTCTTGAGAGTGACAGAAGTTTTTTTCTCCTTCATCCAGTTAATGTGACCCTATCAACAGGTTCGATGGAAAATAAACATTACAGTGGGCCCCATAAAGTTTTTAATGGTGGACGTTAAATAAACAATGTTTTCCTATGATGTAGTGCACCTGAAATCTGGATCTGCAAAATTTTTGGCCTTTTACCCTAAAACGAGCTATAAAAATTAATGTACGGCGTGGATAAAATACATACATCATGGTGGAGCCCACAGAAGTTTGACACCGACTACCTGGCGTTGGGTTCACCAGCAAAACGGCGTTCTTCACACGTACACCTCTTCCCTTTCGCCGAAAGGGTAGTTTAGTCATTGCGAAGGGCAATTTTGTCTGTCCACAAAAAGTCATGGCACCCTTCGTTGCTTGCTATTTTCCTCGTTACCCAAGTAGATGGTTACGTCCCTCTTCACCTCTTTCTATCGTAGCAAAACTCTCTTTCACCTCTTTCTATCGTAGCAAAACTCTCTCTCTCTCTCTCTCTCTCTCTCTCTCTCTCTCTCTCTCTCTCTCTCTCTCTCTCTCTCTCTCTCTCTCTCTCTCTCTCTCTCTGATGGGGATGCAGCTGCTGGCGCTGGCCAAGCTTAAGCTACTGGGATCGGCGGCCCATGGGCCAGGGCTCGTACTCAGTTCGTTGTTGGGGTTCTTCATCATCAAGATCCCTATCGGTTCGACCATCTCCAGATCTTTTGCCGACGTAGCATCATCCTCCACGCTCTTTTTCTACCGACTGAGTCAGATCATCTTCCACGGCCAGGACACCATCAATGGCCGCAGGTGGGAGAGAGTGATCAGGCTCGTCCGCGAGAGGGCCACCGACGTTCGACGGTCCTCCACCCGTCAGTCAGATGAGGCTAGTCTGAATGAAGTCTCCATGATCGCTCTTTAGTCCAACGTTCGTATCACCACCCACTAGGGCCTACCTTGTCCGAAGATTTGAACTGTATATAGTCTCTTCACTATCATTATCAAACATTTAAGCTATTATTTTGTCCCGTAATCACACTTCAGTAATGATCCTAACCATTGATTTTTTATTTTATTTTATTTATTTATTGGTTTTGAGTTCAATGTGAGCTATTGAAAAGTTTCTTTTCATTGTTCTGAATTCATCCACAGATAGTAATCAAAACCATCCGTTCAGTGCAAATTCCTTATGGTGGCCCTCATTGAACATATGCTACGACATGGACGGTTTTGATCATCGGATCACTTAGCATGTGGGCCCCAATGAGTGGCAGCACACGCTGGATCCTGATTCGCGACAGAGGCAAAACGATCTCTGAAGATGCGCTCTTTGCTCTTTGCAATTGATGAAGAGCTTCGGGCCATCGATTTATGTAAGTGGGGCGCACTCTATGTACATACGGTTATGCATAACAATCTCCCAGATGGAAAAAATCCTAAGCCGTTCAATAGGTCTCCAACCAGGAAACGGTTAATGAAGAAAAATACAACGGCGGTTGTCACTTAGCCAACAAAATGCGGAACAATTCTGTATCTGTGGTCCTCAAATCATGGGGATTTTTGTTGTGCAGCCATATTCTTTGAGGCCCATCAAACCAACGGTTCCGATCACTTAAATCTCGAACGTACTGGTCACTGTATAATTTATCGGATAATGAAGTACCAGACAATGATAGTGGTTAGGCATTCATTCTGTATGGGTTGAGTGATCTGAACCGTTGAGATTATGTGGCCCCAGTGTGGGTAACTCGAGCTCCCAAAATCTCCCCAACCGACAGAATCCTAAGAAGATTTCCAAACAATCAGACGGTTACTAAAACATACAGCAATGAGCAAAAATATTTCATATCTAGGATCATCTAACCGGTGGATTGTTTGGTGCATTCCATGATGGGGAATTATTTGATACTCTGGCTGCGATTCGCTTGATACACATGCACATGAAAATGGTACACGTGGCATATATTAAATGAAGTTAAACCAGCTAAATCGTGGAACCTAAAGTCAACTTACGATCCAAAAATCAGATACATGTGGCATATATTAAACGAAGTATTTCTCTTCCATGATATCAATGATTTCGATTACTGAACGGTAGGCCTCACTTGTAAGGAAGTACTTCACAAGCCTGGATCCTTGCTCTTGCCAGGGTGGTAGACTCTCGGAAGTTTCAATACCTGGTCAAGGGTTCGAGTATCCATCGGTGGTGAAAGCCTACGGTGTGAGTGTGTGGGGCCGGGTGTGTGTGCGTGTGTAAAAAATAAAGATAGTAAAGTACTTCACAAGCCCTGTGCCAAGCTTTGTGAAAGTGCTTGTGGAACGTGAATACAATTGAAGGGAAGCGGATTGCGTACTTAGTCACTCAGTACCCTGAGTGCACTGAGTAAATTCTGTGGGGCCCACATTTATTCACGCATTTTATCCAATCCGTTCATCCAATTTACCAGATAATTTTAGGGCTTCAGTCCAAAAATGAAGCCTAACAAAAGATTAACTTGACCACGCCAATGTAAACAGTGTGCATTGAACTTCTACTGTTGAAAAGTTCTTGGGGGCATATAAGTTTTAGATCAAGCTGATATGTGTTTTTTCCCTCCATCCATTTCTGTTTAATCTTATGAACAGGTTGGATGAAAAATAAAAATCACTACAGACCATAAAAAGGTTTTAATGGCGGAAATCAATACTTCCATAGTTTCATATGGTATGATCTAGTTGAGGTGTGGATATTCTTTCAATTTTGGGCTCAACACTTAAAATGATTTTTAAAAACCAATGTACAGCGTGGATAAATTTCATGCACTCATCGGTGGGCTTAACAAAGTTTAATCAGTACGACAAGAGGGTACTGAGTAAATTTCATGCACTCATCGGTGGGCTTAACAAAGTTTAATCAGTACGACAAGAGGGTACTGAGTAACTCAGTACGCAATCCAATTTCCAATTGCAGAACGTAGACAGATTTGACGGTGTAGGTTCTATCTTTTCTTTCTCCTAAGAAAAGTGTCTTATGTAATCAGTCAACAAACCTATAACTAAACGACAAACCATGACACCGACAGCATGGCATGGGCGTTGATACTCTCGGGGCTGTTTGGCCGGGCGAATCCCATGGGATTGGAAGGGATGGGATGGATTTTAAGGTAATGATAGTGGTGTCTGCGGATTTCTGCTATCTCTTAGAATGGAAAGAATTCCAGGATGCATGGCGAGCATGTTTGGGATAGCCGTTCGATTCGCCCGACCACCGTAGATTTTCAGCCCGCGTGTTTGGGTATGATATGAGACTTCCGCCGTATCCAACGCTCATCACTTTCCGTACAGTAATCCACGCTACTACGAAAACGGATTGGTGGGGTGCCATGTGGGCCCCACCATGATGTATGTGTTTCATCCATGCCGTCCATCTATTTTTAAAGATCATTTATAGGATGAGACCAAAAAAGAGGTATATCACAATCTTAAGTGGATCACATTACAAGAAACAGTGTTGAATGAGCGTCGACCATTAGAAAACATTTTGGGGCCATATCAAAGTGCTGACGAGGGAGATCGTACCATCCACCATTTTTGTTCGGCAGGCAGAAATTAGTGGTTGTGATCGTCACTGCCGTACCTCGCAAGCACCAATTGGGGTCGTCATGTGCATCCCACGTGAGCCAAAAGCATGCACCACAGGCCTCGCCCCCTTTGAAGAGTGCAGTACTCAAGGCTGCAGTGTTGACTCTGAACCCGGCATGCAAGGTGTTGTCATAACCACATGCTCCTCGTACGTATAAGATTGATCACACGTTTATAAAAATACAACTCATACATGAGGCTGGATCCACTGCAACATTTGTAGAAAGAGGCTGGATCTAATACAAATATTTGTATCTTAAGCTTATTGTACAAATCTCCATGTGGGGCCCGCCGTAATGTTTCAATGACATCCAATGGGTCCATCATGTGAGGCACACCTTCTATTAATTGCCTTCTAAAACTCGGGTCAAGCTAAAAATCAGGTGGTCCACGACATTAAATAAAATCATGCTTAAACCGTCTAAAAGCATGTGATGTAGCATTCCTGAGTTCTAAAACGACATGGGTTTTTGGTTGTCCATCCAACCAAGCTGGATGGATCTTCTGAATGGATTTAGTGGAATATAAAACCCACGGTGATACAATCATTGCAGAGGGCTTTTAACGGTGGATGTGGCAATACCAACTGTTCCCTTTGGTGTGACCCACCTCAGTTTTGGATTTGCATATGCCAGAACCCCCAATTGAGTGAATGTGTAGGATTGAAGGAGATCGTGCTTGGTAGAGAGGGTTTGGGAAGCTCAGAGAACCCATGGATTGGATCTCACCTCCTTAAATATGAAGCTCTTTTCGTGTAATGAATCAGTCTCTCCTAGCTATCAGACCTACCTGCAAAGATGGTTGCTTGATGGAGTGTCTCAGCATCAGTCGCCCGCTGGCCTGCGCCCACCGCCTGTTACCTAGCTTCCATCCTATCCCGAATCCCATGGGATATCGAGGGATGAGGGATAGGATTTGCCAAATCCCACGGATATGAAGGCGTCGTTTACAAGGGATGTATCAAACGGCATACACCCGCCATCCCAAACATAACGCAGGATGGGATTACGGCGGATAACCCATGTAATCCGTCTTAATTCCATATCCACTGCCTACCCAAACAGGCCCTGAGGAATTGGCTGGTGTACCACACACCAACGATATAGCTGGTGTGGGTATAAAGCGGAAAGTCGAGCCGGCTGGGTCGTGTTGGGGGCGGGTTGTTGGTCAACCCTAGCTCAACCCAAGGTTCCTATACTTTAACCCAACCCAACCCAACCCCGGTTGAAAATTTTCAACCCAAGCCCAACCCAAACGGGCCTGGTTGGGTTGATCCGGATGGTCAGGTGGATTCATGCAAATATTTTCATTATTACATTAGTCTATTATATATATGAATAGACGTATTATTTTTTGTACCTATAACTTTATTAATTATATATGTAGTTATTTATCATAGAGAACTCCATTTTTATCTAAACAAACAAGCTAAAATATAAGACAACTACTCCTTTAAAAGTCATGTTGTGCTGCACACAATCTATTTGGGAGAGAAATCCGGCATATCTTGTTAGCTTGAGTCATTGCAAATGGCGTCGACCAATGAGACCCGACTGCACTAAAATTTCATGTGCCTTCAACACAGACAATCCACACTCAATTAAAATTTATTAGTAATTTATATATATTTATCGGGTTCAGATTGGGTCGAGCAGCCCAAGACCTTAACCCAAGCCCAACCCAGGTTTTATTGGGTTGGTGTTTATATAGCCCAAGTTCAAGACCAAACCCAATACATCCTTCCTGAGCCTAACTCAATGTCGGGTCAGTTATAGGTTGATCGGGTTGAACCCGCCTGACTTTCAGCCCTAGTGGGTACGTGCCATACAAAGACGAGCGTTGACGCTCATTAAGCTCCAAGTTGTAGGAACGGTTCAAACGAGATCAAAGTTACATGCACATACAAGTGGGCATAAAGTCAAGTCGGATCAGATTAGGTCCAACTCGACTTGATCCGGTTTTTGCAAGTACCTGACTCAAACTCGATCTAATTCGGGACCGAGTTCGGTAGGGCTAACTCGATCCGATCTAATTCCTTGTTAGCTTGACCCAAACTGAGTCCGACTCGATTAGGGAAACCTAGTCGGATCGAGTTGGGTATGATTCAGATCGAGTCCGACTCGGCCAAACCACCAGCGAGCCAGGGCGAGGCCGACTATGAAGGCCAATCCACCAGCGAGGTCGACCTAGGGAGGGCCATCAGCTGCAGTCGAGCCAGCGAGGTCCCAAGATCGGCCGGACCACTAGCGAGTCAAGGCGGGACCCACCATGAAGTGCGGTCCACCAGCAAGCCAAGGAGAGACCCATCGTCATGTTCTGTAGCCAATCTGCATTTGTCCCGAACCAGGGTGGGCCACGATTGAGGTATCAAGCCAAGGCAGACCACGACCAAGGTCTTGAACCAGGGCAGGCCACCAGCAGCCTACACAGTTGCACTCGAGGTCCTGAGCCAAGGTGGGAGCTTGAAAATATACAGAAAAAATATATAAATGGAACATACCTGATGAATGGACGAGGATGACTGGTGAAGATAGGTTGTTGGGTTGCTGGGTGGCCTGGATTTCGATCGAATTCAGTGCAGTGCTGGCTCGGGTAAGGTTAGGGTTCGGGTAAATGAAGGGTTAAGGTTAAAAAAATATAAATAAATTGACTTTATATTATCCAATACTGGTCCAGATCGGGTTTCGAATCAAATTGACTTGATTCGTGACCCGAACTCGACTCGGTTGGGTGTCGAATCCATGTAGCTCTACTCGACCTTGGCTTTCGGTTCAAGTCAAGTCGGATCCTACCCACCTCTACATGCCCCCTAAGATGATGTATTTATTATATCCACACCGTTCATCCATTTGTTGTGATCATTTTAGATCATGAGCTAAAAAATGAATCATATCCAAAGCTCAAATGGACCACACAATAAATAGTAGTGGGGATAATGTTTTTCACTGTTAAAACATTCGTAGGCCTCACCATAACATATATTTTCCATCTAATCTGTTCATAAAGTCACAAAGACGTGGGTGAAGAGGAAAAAAAATATAATATTTATCCAAAACTTCTGTGACCCTAGAAGGGTTTCAATGGTAGACGTTCAATTCTCCACTGCTTGTCTCAATGTGGTCCACTTGATCTTTAGATTTGCCATATTTTTCTGCTCAAGCATTAAGGCGAGCTCTCCAAATGGATGGACGGTTTGGATATAACACATACCTCATGATGGGACCCAAAAAACTTGCAACCATCAACACACCACCTATATTACTGGTGTGTGGTACACCAACCAATCCGCTTCCATTTTATGGGGCTAGTGCATTACTTCCTTACAAGTGGTGTACCCACAAAACTTAGGGCCTGTTTTGGGAGTGTGGATTTGGAACCCCCCCGGATTCGAAACCCCCTGGATTGGCAATCCTGGTGGTGCGTTTGGCACCTGGAGTGGAATCAACTTTAATTCGAAAATACCTATGCATAGTATATTTACAAGGGTTTGAATTTAATTACTAAATCAACTTTAATATCCCTAATTAGCAAGATATATAATTTTTGACACTATGGTTGTGATAAGCCCGTTGAATAATATGCTTTGCCTGAAAATGATGAAATTCCAAGTCTCAGATGGACCGCAAGCACAAGATCGTGTCTGAGTGACTAACCAACGATTTTTAATCGTTAATTAATATGGACAATGTTTAGATGGTGTTGATTTACATGGATAATGTTTGGACGATGCTGATCATCATTAGTGGGCCATGTGCCCAATAGAATAATAGTGTACAGTGGCACACATGTTACACCTGCAACTATTGAAATGATTTTAGGTGTAATCCAAGCTCACACTTGTGGATTACAAACCCCCTTACCCCAGTTACTTATTATTTTTAAAAAAATAAAAAATAAAAATTTTTAAACACACATGCACACACACCACCACCCACTAACGCCTTAGTAGGATTTCACCACCTACAGGTGCTCAACCCTTGACAAGGTGTTGAAACTCCTAGGAGTACCATTGGAGCCAGAGCAATCCCCTCCAGTCCACAGTGCCAAACGACCCTTTAGAGTTTTAAGAATGAATCCGGAAACAACTTTACATGGATGATATCCACCCGTCCTTCAGGTACAACATCCTTGTCAGTCCTTGATCTAAAAAAAATTAGGTTGATAGAAAAGAAGAGTGGCCCACCCATAGAGAATTATACTTAAAGAATATGATTGCCACAAGAAGGAAAATCCGGTTTCCTGCACAGTGATCTATCCATGTCATTACTGACATTATCAATACTGATGCATTAAATGCAGTCTGATGATGTGTTCCAATTAAACTGGCAGAGGATGTGGATTCATACGTAAAGCTCTAAGTTCACGTGATATGGCCCACCTGAGTTTTGTAATAGCGTGGTTTTGGGGGATAGCTTTGTGCCCATCCCGAGTTCCCACTGTCTTGATTTCTGTTTTTCATCCACCAAGGTTAGTCTGTCCCCATCTTTGTGGCCCATTGTGATGTATTTGCATCCACACCATCCATTTTAAAACCTCATTTTAGTTATAATTTCAAATTTGAAACAGATCCAAATCTTCAGTGCGCCATAACATAGGAAACAGTCCCGATTGAATTCTCACCATTAAAAACTTCATGGGAGCATCCATTTTGAAAGATCATTTTAAATATAATTTCAAAATTGAAGCATATTCAAATCTTAGGTACACCGTACTGCACTACAAGAAAACTGGCCTTTACCAGCGGTCAAAACCGCAGGCAAAGACCAAGAAAACTGCCGGCAAATCCTTTGCCTGCGGTTAACTAACAGCCGGTAAAGCCTCAGTCGGTAAAGGCTTTACCGACGGCCAGGACCTTTACTGACAGTTGTGCTGGACGCCGCTAAAACGTTAGCTTTTGCTACAGACCAGAAAAGTGGTCAACAGCTACGAATAAAATCCGTAGCTAAAGATGCTTACCCCACAATACGACCATATCCATAGAGCAAATCTTTCTCATTAAGAAAAAAAAAAAGTGAAATTGAAGACAAATTTCTAGCAGAAATGTACAAGAAACACAGATTGCAAAACAAATTTAATGGATTCACTTACCGAAGGAGTAAAGCCATTAAATGGATTTTTCCCTGCTTTTGAATCTGCTTATAGATTCCTAGTATTTCGAATATATGATGCCAAACCACCTAGATAGCTTGAATTAAGCCGAGTTACCTATAGAAAAGAGCTACTTGACATCAATAAGCAGATATGTGAAGAGTATTAACAATCTTGCTGACAGGTACAAAGCAATGTAGGTTTCTAGAAACCCATCAAAATCAGTGTCTTCTACCAGAAATTTGTGGTCAGCAAGGCTTCCAAAGATAAATTTCAAAATAATCATAATAATAAGAAAAATAAATGTTTGAGTGAGGAAAATGGAAGGTTAAAAAGTTGAAACCGATGTTAAACTTTTGCTGCTTGGACTTGGAAATCAACAGAGACCATTTAATATTTCCAGGATACAACAGCTGAGTTGTAAAAATATACTGAGAATGCATGGAATATAAGGTTCTTGTACTCGTAAAAACAAAAATAAAAATAACCAAAAAAAAAAAAAAAAGTGCCATGAAAATGAACCTGATCAAAGAAACTTTTTTTTTATTCATCATCAACACCTTGTTCAGGCCAATGTACAAACAGATGACTTTGTCCCTCCGCCAACAACATTTTTGCAAGCTCAATCTGGCAATCAACAATCAAGATAATGGAGACAATGAGAATGTTATCAAAGTAGAACTTTTGAGAGTGGTGCCTGAACCTTGATGATGGTTTAATGGAAAGCCAACATTGAGGGTTATCCAAAAACAAAGAGCTAGTACATGGTAAGTTGTTGCTCATTCAACATAACATGGTAAGCTGTCGATAGCATGATACTCAAGTGGAACCCACGACTGAAAAGCATTTCAAGCAACCAGTAAGATAGAATCTATATTTTGTAAAGAGATGATAGTTAAAAGAAGAACAAAATTCAGTCACAAACATCTGCTACAAAGAAATCTGCAGTGTAGAATGCCTTTACTCCTGAAAAGCCTATGAAATGCAAATGTAATCAAGACCCATCTCTCATTTTCTGCAGGTAAGAGATTCAAATGAAGAAAGACTGAATTGGAATGCTTTTGATGTTGAAATCTGCAATGATAAACTGATAATTAAGAGGATGCAAGTTTATTAGTTCATCAAACTACCCAAAGTTGTAGTCTCCCACTGTACATTGATTACATGTTCATCCAGTGGGCTCATGTACTGCAGATGATCACAGCTAATTCATTTGCTGAAGATTATTAGACAATGGGCCACACAACTGATAGACATTAGTTTATGATTCAAAAGATAATAATTAAAGCCAGCCAACAAAAGTCAATTTGAATGGTCTAGAACCTGCACAAAGGGAGATTACAATGGGTTTATGTCGTTTTGCACATCACAAGATTTAAATAATTTGGGGGCTTCAAAAGACAGGGCTGCATGGAGGACACTAATCTTGGCATTCTATCGATTTGAAGCACCCTGCAGGAGATTCATTATGAAGTTCAGTTGATGGTGGTTAAACGGTGTTAGCTGTAAGTGTCCAATTGAGAGCATTCATTATGTCTGAATATGAAATTCGGTGAAGTAAACGAAAATGAAGCATCTCTTCATATTTGATGTGAATAGTAGAGAAAAAGTAAACTAAATTAGACTAATGACTTCTGCATATAAGAAGTCATAGTTTCCAAGCTAAGAAACAGATGTCGTTTTTCTTTTTTAGCTCTTTGTTAGCTGCTGGTTGAATTGGTTGTTGCGGGAGGGAAGTTTGAGCCAGAGGTGTGGTTTCCGGATTGGCTTGTTCGATTTGGGGCCCCCTCATGTTTTCATTAACAAATTGAAGAAGAACCAATCATAACTTTCAGCTGTGAACTTTGAAGCTACAGTACATACGAACCAAAAGGTAGTTGAACTTTGAAAAAACTCTGGTCCAATCAAACACAAGAATTAGTTTGGTGAACAACACATCCATTGTGCTAAAACAAAGCCAAATCCAAGTCGAATAGTTCAAATTGATTCCCTAACTACAGAAAACTATACCACATTCCAATATGAAATAACTTTGAGATATTCAGTGATCATTCTTTTAAAACTTGTAAGAACCAGATAGTCAAGCCAGTTATCGACTGGAACCATCCACTAAAATAGGCCAACTCAGTAGGAACGCAGCTCAACTATGTGGGCAATTGTTTAAAAAGGAAAAAAAGTCATGAGTCAAGGGTCAAACTCGTAATTTTATAGTATGAGATGTTTTGTAACCTTCTTAAATTCACGTTCAATTTAAAAGAGGATTTTATTTGGCCCACGCATTGCATACAAAAAGAATCATTTGTCAGAAAGTGTTCTACAAAAACAATGAAACATTTTGCAAAGAATCCATACTTCATGAACCAAAGTAGATCTCATAAAACTGAACCCGACTTACCCAACCCGAGTTTGGATCATATTGGACATTTGCATTGGAAGATCGCATCAAGTCTCCTAACCAAGAGGCTCATCATAAAACAATAATGCATTTCAAATGGAAGGTCTTGAAGCAACAATAATCTATAAATAGTACTAAAAGTATTATTTTAGATTATTGCAAATTTCCTAGTAATAAGAATCTTAGATGAAGAAATATCCATAAAAATGAAACTATTTGGTAAAATAAAGTTCTAGCTAACAAAATTTATGGATAATGCCAACATAAATCCCAAGGAGACCGGGAGAATGGAACGACCTGGAACTGCCTGTTGGCAGTAAGTTCAAACACCATCATCATTTTGCTGTTGAGGAATGCTTTCAAAGAAAATGGAATGCTTTCAAAGAAAATGGTGGAGGTCCATCCTGCCAATTCACAAGAAGAAAGTTTTGACGGAGAAAGTAAGTAGGCACTTGCAAAGTCACATATTCCATGATTCTGAGAATCAACTAACTAATGGCTATAACATTTTGTCAAACAGAACTTAATTTAGCAATAGCATCAGAAAGAATAAAACACAGATAAATTCACTGTGATTAACATAAGGATGATCACTTACCATTTAGCCAAATAATTTGACATTTTTTCTCCTGTTGGTCAAAATTTTAATAAATAGATCCCATTCTAGTGGTATACTAAAATTCTCAGAAATTGCTTCTGTAGAAGCATTCATTGAAGGTCTAATAGAATCTTTCTTCGAGTCATTGAGGATTGTTCTCGTTGAAATCATCTCATATGTGACCTCTAAATACATGAGATCATGCAAAGATGGCAGTGGTAAGATGTGAAGGTTATGCAATTGATCGCCCAAAAATGAAGGTAGATTGAGAACATCATCCCACGATAATTCATCTCTTCTGCAAAAAGAGAGATCAATGTTAGTAACCATTCGATTGAATCCTGACTTGCATTTTGTGTGAGTAAAAGTTGAACAAGTTAATGCGTGAACGCCAAAAATGTTAAAATTGGAGCTTTCCACATTTAAACTGAAATTAAAAGCGGACTACAAAACTTACAAATTGGCAAATATATTCCCTTTGCATCTTTTAGTTATTATGTATGGCCATATCATTGGTTTTGCAACAGCAGTGGCAATTGGCAGTAAACTTCCATCTTTTCTGGCCTCCAACTGTTTCTTGCTCCATATCTTAATTATCTTATAACCCAGTATTTAAGGAAACAAAATCATTCTAATGCCATGAAGGCAAAGTAGTATACCGATTAATTATTCATGTTCAGTAGCATTTGTTATCCATCCTATTTACTATCTCTGCCATGATGGCAAACTACAGCTGGAATTAGCTTGCAGATCAGTCAACAAACCACTTTCACAGCAGGAAGCAAAAGGATGCCACACATGCGTTAAATGTAAATGGGCAATACAGATGAACTAAAAAACTTAGAAAAACCTAAGTATGAACACACAGATTACATTACTGACCAAGAGTACAAGTTAACTCTTCATCACCATCTATGCCTTGTACCAATTAATTGGGGTCGGCTACATGAATCCTGTTCCGCCATTCCACTCTATCATTTGGGATGTAAAACTGTTCTGCCATTCCACAAAAAGCATCAGGATGTTTTTGGGGATTTTGGGTTAAGTCTAATGGTATATAAATGTAATATAAATTTTTATAAATGTAATATAACAGGTTCCTCATCTGAAAAATCCATAACAAATAAACCATTAGGCTTAAATCCTAACATGATTTTTCTCAAATGATGAACGGAGTGGATGTTGCACTAGCATCACAATGGATCTCATTAGGCAATGTACCTGTTGGACAGTGTGGATCTCATTCACATTAGTAGGCATGCCTGCATTTTTCCACATGAGAGGTATGCTAGAGAAGTCCTAATAAAATGAGATTGTCATCCAAACTCTTCAATTGTTGGCCATCTACTGTATAGCTATAATCTATATATGAGAGAGAGAGAGAGAGAGTACCTAATTGGAACCTTGTCCACTTGATGGATCATCTCATCTTCAGCACTTCATTCGATTCTCTTGCCATCAATCCAGATGTTTGGATGCATGATGCCTTGCTCCAGATCATATATTCCATCCAACACCATAAACACATTAACTATAATTAAACAAACCACGACTTCATCAAAACCAGAATGAACAAGAAAAACACTCGAAAAACCAGTTGAGAAAACCAGCAATACCCAAAAAACCATATATGGGAGAGTTCAAGTGCATGTAGACATTCAAAATTCAAGACCCAATTAAATGTAAATGGGCAATACAGATGAACTAAAAGTAAGCAGCAAACATATTGTGACATCAGCCATGGACCCAAAAGCAAAAAAAAAAAAAAAAAAAAAAAAAAAAAAAGCATCTACTTTTAGACCAGAGAGAGGGTGGATAATTGGTAGGTAGCAGATGCTCTCTAAGACCATCAAAACCATCAAGAGGGGGAAAATGGTAAATCAGTGTTTGGTATTGTTCATATAACTACATAACAATTCCAGCAAAAAACAAAGAAAGAGATACTCATCATGTTAACATTGTATTAATTTCAGCTACTAGAAAAGTTCATAAATGCTACAAGCTTGAATCAAGAACTGCTTATAAAGATCCAAAACCGCAAACCCAATGTATGGAACAATGGGCTTTGGTATGATTATTGTTGTATATCCAGCAAATGCCAGCAACAAGGGCAGTGCTGCTAATGAGGGTAAAACCAATTTTCTGTTCCACAGTTAAATAAGAGTAGGAATAGTCCAAAATCATTTAAGGTAAAGTTCCCAGGCAAAGGGAAAAAAGACTGAGTCAAGCTTCTCAAGCACATATGGAAGCCAGCAAGGATGAAACCAGAACGTACATTCTCCATGGGACATCAAGGACATCATTAACAAATCCGAACAGAATCATGAAGCAGATTGATCACTCCCCTATAGAGAGTAAAAACAAAAAATATCAGATTCTTACCCCGCACAAAAAGAACAGAAAATATCAGATTCTTGCCCTGCACAAAAAGATGAGACCTGGATATGTGGAGCCACAGGCCCCAAATAGTCCAGCCCTATTGGGAATGCAATGGTGCTTATTTCCTAACAGAGAATCTATAAAATAAGAAAGTCCTCAAGTAAGAAAAATCTAAGATTACTAATTTCCTAACATAGGGATATGAAACAAAAGAAAACTAAATATATGCAGGAAAAAAGGAAAGTGGGCCTTTTCTTGTGCCCACATGTGGAGCGTGCATGTGCGGTATACAGATGGATTATTTAAATATGATAACTTGGGTTGTGTGGCCATATAGACCACCATTGCTTCCAACCTGAATCTTCCTTTGTATGTTTATTAAATCTTCGAGGCTAGAGTATATGTTTGAGTTTTCATAATTTTCCATTTCTAGCAGTAGCTAATCCTAAATCTATGATGCTTAAATAAAGGAAGATATATCAAATGGAGTGTGGTTTTCATATGCATCAAGTACGGATAGATTTCTTTAGGCTGTTTGGCTCATGCTGTAGTATAAACAGAAAATAAAGAACAAAGGGAAAAACTCACGAGTTGTCCATAAATGCAAACAAAATATAAAACAAAATAAAATAACATGTGATTTCTTATGTTTGAGTAAAAAATAGAAGCTTTCAAACATGTCCACTGAAAAAATTATCATGGATTTTACAAACCAATTCAGCGCTCACAGCCTCAAACCACAAATCTCCGGCCTAATAACTTAAATGTTGGACTGATAGTAATTGCCAACTTCATAACTTAAATGTTGAAATTTTGATAAATTTATAATAAAGGATATAAAGCATGATCTGTGTTTGGAATAATGTAAGAACACAAAGTCTTCTGATAAGATTAGTTTGCCGCAATTTAACTATAAAAACATGGCAAAGGCGCAGGAATAATTTTAAACAGCATGTCTAAGAATTAAAATAAAAATAAATAAATTAAAAATTAAAAAAACCATAGGAATTGTGACAGCCTTGATTTCCATCAACAACTTATAACTTCTATTCAGAAAATAAAGTTTACTAACTTGGAAAACAAAATAAATTGAATCAAGCAACAAGCACAAACACAAGTAAATATGACTAACCATCCAAGTCTAACTAATCCAAGTCATCCAGCATGCACCTATACTACCCATGAGTATGTGTATCAAAGCCAAAACAGGGAGGTGCATAGACCAGCATCCAAAACATTGCAATGTTGTGTACTTTAATCTGCATTGTGGACCCGACTTTTGTTTTTTTCTCATCTGACGAATGTCCTGGATCCCATACTAATGTGTCAAATTGGCACATGTGTCCTGTTATGCCATTTTCTCTCCATCAATCCATGAAATCTGTAACCATGGCGAAAAACAGATGAAATGGAAACCATTACCCACTTAAACATGGGAGGAAAAAAGCCCAACAGAACCATATATGCTGGCGCATGGAAATTTCAGGAGCAGAGAAAGATAAATTATGATGAATGTTAAGGAAAGTGATTACAATTTAGTCATTTCCACTTTCTTACATTAGTGGTGAAACAGAGTAAGCAAGCTGTTGTAGTACCCATCTACAATCAATAGCCCAACCTATTCAAAATTCAAAAATTCAAAATAAATAAATAAATAATCAATACCCATCTTTCCAAATTCTTTAAAGGACAAACAAATATAAGAACATATTAAAAAACAGGACCTTATGCCTTTAGAAATTAGTTAAACATTTTGATCTAACATCCACAAGCTGCTTCATTTGAACTGTCCCAAATGGACTAGTTTTTATTCTGAGAGTTCCTCAGATTGGCTATGATAGATTGAAGTTGAACACATAAAATAAAATAAAAACCAGTTAAATACTCATAAACATAGCCTCAAGTTCTGGAACTTGATTTTTTTATATATAATTCTGCTATCTCAATAAAAGAAATTTATGGAACTACTAGCAAAATTTCATTGCTAAGAACAGTTAAAAATATACCAACATCAAAATTCTTGCTGTCGTTATCTACGCCAATTATACGTGAAGCACCAACTGTTTTTACACCCTTCGCAACCTATTAAGTTAGAAGTGGAGAATTCATCAATTAACAATCAACACAGAACCAGGAAAAACAAAAACAGTTGGACTGATAAAACAGTATAGCATCAACAAAATAACTTGTGGAATTCCCTGAAATTTTCACAAGCACAATGGTCATGACAAGCTCCAGTATACTATATATTACCAGACATAGCTACATCTAATTATCTAATTATCTAGATATGGGTTTCGCTAGAGTGACATCACAAGCACCAGGAAGAAACACTAATTACATCAATTATATCAAATTTCTTTACAAAGTATCAATCTTATTAGCATTTATGTAGTGAAAACTCTCAACTAATCCAGTTAAGATCAATTACAAATAGCAGGGAAGAAATATAGTGGATTAAAATTGTGAGAGAGTACAGAATTCAATCACAAAACTCTTCAATGGGAGTATATACAACTCACAGTTTCCATGGAACTGGAAAGGGATAGGAGTGTGGAAGTTCAACCACCTCAAGAGGCAGCACATCTGCTGCCAAAGCACGGTCATCAACAATGAGGGGATTCAGATCATCTGAAGAAGTAAGCTCATGAATACTTGCCAAAAGTGGCCGCCAGCGACTCAGAATGGCAACAAATGGAGGTAAAATAGTCACTCTTTTGCTGATGGATGAGCCACAATACAGAATTAACCATAAATAATCTTGATTTCCCAATTAACAAGGACTTCAAATTTGAGCTGATGTCTACAAATGCATCAAACAAATACCTTCTGGAGGGCAATGGGAATTGCTGGGCCTTTTCCTTTTGCAAAGCCCACAACTCCATGATAGTTGCCACAAGCTAACATGGCAGTGTACTTGACCACCACTTGTCCTCCCCGAAACAGGAAGTGAAAAGAAAGATCACATACAATAGAGAAATGAATTTTATTCCTAAGAAAGAACCCAAATAAAAGAGAAAGGAGCATCACCTTTTGTAACTTTGCAAGTCCAATTTACATTGATTAGTTTCACATCAAAACCCTGCCATCATTCCAGAAAAATTAGAAGTTCTCAAGAAGAATGAAGTACACAAAGGTTGGTGCAACAAATGAATGACTTGCAGCTTAGATAAAAGGTTTCACAAAGAATTATAGAGAAAAATTCTGAAGCAGAGCTCGTAAGCACAGGTGAAAAAGAATCATATTAACTAAAATACAATGCGATTAAAGATGAAATAGATGGCTATAGCAAGCATCCATCATAGGAAGCATTAAGAGATAATAGGAAAGCGATTTTTGCCAGAGGGCTTACACAGATGTCTATGTTGACAGTGGACTGTTGGCAAGTTAATCTTAAACAATCCACCGTCATAGGAAGCATTTTAAGGAAAGGATTTTCTCCAGAGGACTTATAGATTTGTATATGTTGACAATTGACTGTTAGCAAGTAATTTTTCTTTCTTTTTTTCTTCTTCTTCTTTTTGAACATTGTTGGCTTAACTTAAACCATCCATTGCTTTCATATAGCGGTGGCTCCCTAATGAGTGGACCAGCCATGTTGGCACTCTGCTGCATTTGCATGTAGAGAGGGTGCATATGGGGATAGCAAGCCCCTTGTTTACCAACAGGACAACAAGTTTTTTTTTTTTTTACTTTGAAGATGTGCAGGATAGCAAGCCCCTTGTTTACCAACAGGTCAACGAGATTTTATATTTTACAAAAAAACAAAAAAATTGAAGATTTTATTGCACAAAAGGGCAAAAGCCAAAAGAATTACAGGAAAAGAGAAACCAAAGAAAAGAGAAACTACAACTACAGATCAGCCCAATTTACAACAAACTAATCTGCCCCAATTGCCTTAGATTCGATTGCCACCACATTCTACCAACATACATCTATATTTAATCTTTAAAGAACATCAGAGAATCTAAACCACCCATTTGCAGAGATCTTCAATACTGCTAGAACAAGACAAACCCCACAAAGGATCAAGAACATCCAATGGCCCGATATATCCCCTTAAAAAATTTCTAATTAAGAGTTTTGAATTTCGAATCCCTAATTAGGGATTTTCAGTTTTTTAATCTATAATCCACAATTAGGGAATCAACAATACAAATCCCTAATTAGGGATTCGAAACTCAAAATTTTCCAATACACAAATCATTGCACAATGTTACTTCAAGTATTAAAAATGCTAAAAAAAAAATGCCCAAATTGATATGAATAGAGAGGGGGGGGGGGGGGGGAGAGAGAGAGAGAGAGAGAGACCTGGTGTTGCAGCAAAATGCTCCTTGATGTGTGGTAGATCGAGCGGAGAGAGATACGTGATGTTGCAGCAGAGGGTCGAGGAGATAGAGAGAGAGAGGACTAGGGTTGTGAGAGAGAGAGAGATAGGGATAGAGAGAGTGAGAGGGAGAGGGAGGGAGGGAGAGGGCCGGAGACGGAGAAGGAGAAGCAAAGAGAGGGAGCGGCAGGGAGAGGGAGAGAGAGCGGCACAGAGAGGGAGGGAGAGGAAGAGCGAGCGGAGAGGGAGCAGCAGAGAGGGAAAGAGTCGCGTGAGACTGAGAGTTCGGTTAGGGTTTTTTTATTTTTTTCCTTCTATACACAGGGGCCTTGCCGGCAGCCGTTAATACCAGCAGCCGGCAAAGGTTCGGCCCATCGGTCTGTGAAGGCCCTCTATCTTGTAAGTGCCATAGCAAACAATTCTAATTAAATCCTTGCCATTAAATCTTCACGGGAGCACCGGCATGCTTATTTGCCATCCAACCTATTGATTAGGTCTAAAAGGCATGGATGAAGAGACCATACAAATATCAGCTTGATCCAAAACTTTTGTGGCCTACGAAGAGTTTTTAATGACCAATTACTACTGTTTTTCTGTATTATGATCATCCACCAAATATTTGTATCTACCTCATCGTTTTTGGGTCATGCTTTAAAATGAGTTATCAAAATGGATGAACAGCCTGAATATAAGTCACATGCATCACAGTGGGCCCTTCAATCGGAGATCCCACTCACCTGGGTGTATTCGGGATCGATCAAAGCGATCACCTTTTTAAGCCTGCATAAGGGATATAGATTGCTTGGTAATCTCAACACCATGTAGCTGGTGTTCGGAAGGTGAAGATTTAAATGAGCCACAAGCTGCTATGAGTAGTGTGTAGGGATATCAACAAGGGCCTAGTAGGCGACGGCCTGAATTTTGAATTGTTTAAGGTCAAGGCGCCAATAGGCCAACCCTATTTAAAATTCTGATTTTTCAGGCCTAAGCTCAGCACATTGATACCCCTAATAATGGGCTCATCTAATCCGCACTCCTGAATAACTTTCGAATATGCTTTAATGAAACTTAGTCCAGTCAAATTCCAGCACTTCTGACACCATACAAAGTTTTGGGTGTTGGGTCACCATGCAACCTGGAGCCGGGCAGCATACTTGATGAATGATTGATATAATTACAGTTAGACCCACATGCCAGTAGGTACCAGTGTTGGGCCAGGAAAGTTCATATTTTACACCCACCTCATTGATAGGTACAACTACTCTTAGTGATACCATAGTACAACTTTCCACTTTTCTACCACAAGAAGTTAAAAAAGGGCGCCCATATGTAGTTGGATGGCAAATAAGCATTGTAATGGGACCTAAAAAGCTTTTAACTATGAGCATTTAATTACCACTGTTTTGGTACCATGTGGTCCACCTATGATTTGAATATACTTTATTTTTTATCTCATGCCACAAAAATAATGATCCAAAATAGTGGACGGCATCAATTAAATACTTGCGTCATTGAGGAGCCCAAATAATATGCATTTTGTATAGTGTAGAACGTGGTTCAGTCAAATCCCACCATGTGCTGCGTGGGATGTTAGGTCACCACATCCTTACAAGAGAGAAGCAGTGTACTTAAGGATCTATTAGATACAATGAAAATTGGACCTACATGGCAGTAGGTACCAGTAATCGGGCAGACGAAGTTTCGTTAGTAACCCCAACACTAGCCAACTAGCCGGTGTCATGAATCTACGGGCCCTACCATGATGTATGTGTTTCATTGTGTTTCATCTCATCTTATTTTTTGTCACGATCTAAAAAGTGAGGTAAAGTTATAAGCTAGTTCCAAATCACATGTGGACTGTTGAGGATAAAATCTAGCATCCCTTCGATCGGACACCAGTCTTTCGAGCGGATCCGAGTAGAACAACCTGCACAAAGAAGATGAGCAAAGGATACCCTGGTCTAAACAGGGGACCTTCCGATGCCTAAGTCAGGTCAAGGGAATCTGGGTCTATACTGAGATGTAGAGTGGGAGTGCCAGAAATTGCGTACCCATTTTTTGAAATGCAAAGACCATTTATACCTTTTACCCGGGATGGACGTGTCCGTGGTACTCGGCATGCCTTTAGCCACTAACCATATCATGCGGATGAGTGGGCATAATCGGTTATTTGGCGGACGTGTAGACGTGGGTGGTTGCGCTACTGCCGTTAATCGTGTAGTAGTGGGACACCTCATGGTACCCTTCGTTAGTAGATCCGATCTGAGCCCCGAAACAACTGCCTTGGTCTCGGGTTACTCCGGGCTGACTACTTTGACCCTGGATAGCTCGAACTTCGGAGTTGGCCTTCACGGCCTCTAATCAGAGGCATAACGGATGTTGGAATAGAAGTTCGTCCCCCGCCTACTCAAGTAGCTCGGCCCTGATGAGCATCAGTCCTCAAAGTCCAGACATCTCCGATCTTCCCATAACAAAAGCCCCTACTCTCCGAGTTTAGACACGAACTCAGAGAGTAAATACATGTGAAAAATCAATGTCTTTCAGCAACACATTTTTAACGCGTGCAGCCACAATCATGACTCCCACATCCCAAAAGATACGTACTCAGGATTTACTATCCGTGGGTTATCCTCAAACGTGCGCGTGGCGACAGTTAGGATCTTGAATCGTCAGGCATTATGGGGGATCACCACGTAAGCCCTCAAAGGCGGTTGAATGACGCTTCCACTGCTCGGAGCTCGGAGCCTAATGCTACGACACATGAAATGATAGTGTATTGTCTAATGACTTCCAGTCACATATCCTCTGAAGTTTGCTCGAGATTATTCGGCTGCAGCCATCATGTCTAGCCATTAATGCAGGAGCCCTCTGCGGGTTATAAAAACCCCAGCGCTCAGAGGCTTTCATACTTTCCTTTCCTACATTCGTGTTGCTGCAAGGGTGATTTCTGATGAGCATAGTCTGCGGGGAGTGGCGATTCCGACCGATCAACAACTTTCCGGTAGAAGCGATTTTCGACGATCGCACCAAACAGCCTCCGGTGAGTTTCCCCACCTTTGGCTCTCGTATTTAATTTCATCAAGATGTCGAATGACTCGAAGATGGTTCGAGCTGACTGTGCAATCAAAGATGATTCCGGGCCTAAGAGCTCGGATGATAGGCGAGAGGCCTCCAAAGGCCCTCTTGAAGCGGTACCCCTCTACCCTCTTCCCAGGAGGGTCAAAGAAGTCGGTGCTCGGGTCCGCTACAGGGGCGGAAAGAAGGCCCCTTGGAATCCAGCTGTAGGGGATGCAGAGATGCCTACCTACAGACGATCCACGGAGGTTGTCCCTGGAGGCTCTGTACTAGTTAAGCCTCGAATGGAATGGGTCCGAACAGAGTTCCAGATCCCAAACTCCGTCCGGATTCGACCTCTCGAGCCCCTCAACACACCTGAACAACCCGCTGAAGGGGAGGTTACCATTTTCCTCTGCTCGTTACAATGCGAGCTTCGCCTCCCAATGCACCTTTTCATCCGCGACCTGACCGCCTACTTGGGATTGACCTCTGGCCAGTTTACCCCAAATGCCTGGAGGGCTCTAATATCTTCATTCATCATATGGCGCCAAGTCGGGAACCCAGAACTGACGCCGGAGGAGCTGATAACTTTGTATCTGATCAAGTATAACAGCCAAGAGCCATGGTATTATTTCATGACTCGTGGTAGCAAGGGCTCGGGGCTGGTCCTACAGCTTCCATCCTCTAACAATGACTGGAAGAATAGATGTTTTTGGGCTTCGGCCAAATGAGAAGCGCCGACAGCGAAGCTTAGAAACTTAAGGACCTGGGTTCCCACCCGATTTACTCTTTCAGGTCGAATTTCGAACTGCCTCTCTATAATGTTTCTTTGTTTATCATAGTTTGATCGGTGATTTCAATCTTTATTTTTACAGACTTCCCAAAGGGCCAGCCTCTTATTTCCTCCGAATAAAAGAATCAAATCGCCAAAGCTCGGGTGTGCTCAGCAGACTTGTGCTCTTGGTCAGTTCTGATTATGACGGACAACCTTGTCTGGTCCGGGCTCTGCAAGACTAGGCCGCTCCCCACGTTCTTTGTTCACTCCCCAAGTGCAGGGTTGTGATGTAGTAATAACTCGGTAAGACCGAGGTCGAATTCCAAGGGACTGAAACTGTACGTAATCTAAAATTAAGTAGGATTTGAACTAGAATAAGATGACTTCTGAATTGAATTATAAATTGAGAAATAATTGTAAACTATTAATCTAAAACTTATAGGAAAAATCAGAGGTAAGGAAACAAGGGATTCAGAGGATCCACTTATAGAGATCAGGGAGATCTTTATACTTACATCAAAAATCATGAAAATTACTGAACTGCCATTGAACTAGTTTTCAAAGAGATGAAAGGTATATGAATTAGAATGGATTCCATCACCAAACCATGTCCAAAAGACTATGGCAAACAACAGAATTAAACTAATTACCAACCAATCAACATGTTATGAAAGTTAGGAAGGGTACCGACATCCGACCATGCCCAGGAGACTATGGTGAACAACAGGGCTTCCTGACGTCATAAACATGGAAAGAAAAAGGACATGCTCAAAGCCATTACAGACCCATTGTAATTTCAGTCACAACAAACCATTAAGAACTAAAAACATTCCCATAATAATCAACTAAAACCAACGTCAATTCATGAATTAAAATTAAATTGAAAATATAAAATAAAATCTCCCATCTTACTACAAGCTTCACCTCTTAGCCCTAGCTAAGAGGTTTAGCTGACCATGATGATTAGGCTAATCTCAATAAAGGAAAAGAAAAGAAGGAAAAAAATAGAAGATAGATGAAAAGAAGGAAAACACCCTGCTCTTCTCTCCACGTTCCTACCCAAGCTGAGGATCTTCCTCCCCAGGTCTGAATAATTGCTCCCCACGTCCAAAACCTCCTTATATATCTGCTGGAGTGGTGAAAATCGGATTTGGAAAGCTATCGCATGCGCAGCGAAAGCCTTTTCGCAGCCAAGTTCAGTGCCTCAAAAATTGCCACTTTCCTCGCTCAAATTCCAAAGAAATACCATCCTTTAGGACTTTCTTGGGTCCTCTACATGATAGACGGTTCAGATCTGTCATATGATCAAAGATGGTGGGCCACAATTTCTTGGAAAAGTTGATTTTCGCGGATGTGCGAAACCTTTTCCACCATTTCGCTGTTGTGATCGGTGGGCCCCACAGAAGCATTTTCTGGGAAATCCACCCCGTCCATTGCATTCAGAACGAAATTTTAGTCAAGAATAGGTGGTTTTAAATGTCTATTGACGCGGTCCAGAGAATAAATTACAACAAAATCAGATTTGAACGCTGCAGGGCGGTCCACTTGTGGCCCCTGTATCATACACGTGTGCATGAATGGATGTGAAATATCAGCATATTTTTGTAGTATTTGATGCCCTCTACAAGATGAATGGGTCAGATTTTCCGTACGAGTGACGTGTGGGTCCCACAGAGGTCCGCAAAAACGGCCAGCGGCCGCTCGTTGCGCAGCTGAAAACGGCAGGTGCCGTTTCATGCACGGGCAGGTTCTGTTTAATTTGGAAGGCGGTCTTGGTGCTCGAGGTACATACAATGTATGTGATGTACATGCATCATATGCAGGACCTACTATGATGCTTATCAGAAATCTGCACCGTCCATCCTTTTTCTCATATTCTTTAAGCCGTCAAGGATAATTTGGAAGCATATCTAGATAGCATGTGGGCCCCACTTAATGAATTAAGGGGCTGATCTGTCTGTTGGCCCACTTTTCAAGATCTTCAATGGCTTAAATTTAATATGTACGGTTAATTTATGGCTCCCATCACATGTATGAAGTTTCGAGTTAATCGGATGGTGGGAACCATGTGATCTTGCATTCTGGATGCGTTTCAAGCCACTTGAGCTTTAGTTTCTTAGTTTTCTTGGATTTCTAACCGTGTAAATCCGTCAATCTTGGTTTCCTGGAGTCCATCCCTTGCCTTTAGTGTCATCAGAGCGTTAAATCCATGCTTTAAGCTCCCTTTTTCAGTTTATGCTCGTAAAGTCACCTTGCAACACAAACACGATTAAAACGGGCCATTAAACAATATCATACTCGTAAATTCAGGTAATAAATGGGGTCTGATATGCAATATTTGACCCTCAACACAACCCCCAACCAGCATCTTACTAGTCTCGAGCAAAATATGCGAAAAATAAGTTGAGAATTACAAGACAATTTCTATGAACTCGAGTGATTTCTTGAAAAACAATTCAGACATGAGAATCTAAGATTCATGAATGTTGGGAATTATTTTCTCCTGGACTCAGGCACCCATTAAACTTCATAATCAAGTTTAAGGTATTAATCCATCAATTAGAACAATTCTAAACGTTGAGTTCCATGAGTGTATAATGTAATCTCGACTTATCAACATTAAGATTCAATTTGTTATTGCATGAAATCATAGGTAATCAACAGGAGAATTCTTGATAACCAAACTTGCCTCATAAATTCCATCTTTTGATCTTTTCAACTTTTTATTTTTCTATTAATAGTCATGCCAAGAAGAGGAATCAAATCCTTACCTATAGGGAGCAAACCTATGGTGAAGACTGTACTCCTAGACCTTTTTCACACATCATTCATGGGGAATTAACTCCACACCTATAGGGAGCAAACCTATGGTGAAGATTAATTACCCAACCTTTTCAATTTCTATACCATGATGACAAGATATTTCAAGCTGGTTCCTTTCATGCTCAGTGATTACCAAGTTAATCTTTCGATATGGAACTGAAATCTAAATGTGTAGGCGAGACGTGTCCTGAAATCATGATTCAATCAATGTTTAAAACCTCTAATCATGGATTGATAATTCGAACTCAACCGTGAAATTTATCAGGCAGCTAATTCAAGAGTCATAAATTACCAACATCACGTATCTCGCAATTCTAAATCAAAGATAGATGTCAAAATCACTTCGAATTCACAGGAATTTTCAAAAAAAAATTTAAAAAATTTTCACAATTTTTGCTCAAGATCAAGAAAATATTGATTGAGTTACCTAATCTCCCACCCCCAACCTAAAATCTACATTGTCCTCAATGTAAAAGATATAAACATGCAATGCACATGGGACAATGGAAGTAAATGAGAAGTGATGGGAGGATAGTACCTGGATAACGAATCAAGAGAGATTTTTTTTAAGAGATCGCTGGAAGAGAGCAGGTTAGTACGAGAGTGAAACTAACAAAAATAACAAAAATAAAATCCTACCTATACCACTTTCGCAGGTGCTCTCGATTGTATTTAGCGATGCAACAAGCCTTTAAACCCCTAGGTTACCCCTAGTGGACGAGTTGTAGTCTCATGAGGGTTTGCAGCAATGTTACCCACAAACATTGATCATGCCGCAAGGTTCTTCTTCCGGCCAATATCTTGATAAGTTTCTCAATAAGTTCCCCAACAGGATCATCCAAAAGCCCTTTTTGCAATAGGCTTGGGCGCCCTGGAGCATGACTTTCCAGAGAGACTTATTTACCTCAGCGAAAATTTTTCGTTGATTTGCCGGAGGTACCCAAAGTATATATGATTCACCTATATCAGAAAAAGTTTCCACATTAGTATCGCATGGTGAATCAGAGACTACAAATAAATAAAGTTTAGAAAACTTCTTAGGAAGTAATGTAGTCTCAACACATTCCGAAGTTCCAAACTTCGGTTCTAGTTTCAGCTCCTCTTCTTTTACTGATAGACGTTTAGGATCAGGGGAAGAGAAAGTTTCAGAATAAGGGTTCTCTCGGTCAGTGACGACTACCGAGATGTTGTCTCGCCAAGAATCCACTTTGTCTTTTAACAAGGGATCATTTGAAACTGCAAAGTGTGCCAAGCAATCCCAAGAGTTGAGAAGTTCAACTGAGGGTGACTTATTTTTCATATTGGATCGCGCGATGATTTGCTCAAAGAATCCATCGTCCTTGAAAGTGGATGGAGGTATGCTCTCTTGCTCCAGTCCTGCACAGACAGATTGAAGATCAATAAGTGAAGCATTGATGGGCGAACTCTGTTCATTGATACTACTCAGAAGAGTCATTGAATCGTCAAAACTCAACAGTTCAGATGGTGACCTCAACTGGGTGGTTTCAAATTTTAGAGTTGTAGCGGGCAACTCCTCCTTCTCCCAAATCATATCATCATTCAATTAAGGGGAGTGGTCCAAACGTGTTTCACAAGAATTAGAAGGGTTGGTCATGAGGGGCTCATCCTCCACCTTTAAATTAGACATGTCAAGTGATGGGAGTGGCTCATTATGACCGACCACTTCATGTACGTCTTGATCATTGATCTAGACCAAACTTGAGAGGGATTCCAGGGGGACCGTGGCTGCACATTCAGGATCGCAATCATGTTCTAGTCCAGTGCAATGCACATTTGGGATGGAATCACTTTCCTCACATTCTATACCTAGCATGGGTTGAGGTTCGCATAAACTAACATCTTCCTCATCATTGAAATCTTGTGTGTCATGTAAGGAAGATGTGTCATCATCAATATATTTAAAAGACGCCAATGTATCTTCACCATTCTTTCAAACAGTCATCGAGATTGACTCCTCAGGAAATTGAACCACATGCTCATTAAGGGAATCCCACTCCTCATTCCAAATTTTAGAGTTTTTCAAAAGAGAGTGAGGATCACTTTCCTTGCATTGTATTTCTGGAGATAACTCCTCCTGGATTGTTTCTGGTGGATATTCATAAGTGGTTGATCCACGGGAGTTATTACCGTGATGTTTTACTGGCTCATCTTCGAAATATTTCGGTTTCCACTAATCAGAATCATACAGGTCATCTGTCGGGGGTTGATAAGCGTCATCATTCCAATAATTACGTAATGTTCTCTTAACTCGTGGAATGCAATTATTCTCCCGTAGATAATCACCGAAAGTCTTCTTAATCGGTGGAACATCATATTCCGATTGGTTCTTGAAGATATTTTCAGAAAAATTTTGAGGCATAGGTTGTTTTTCATAAACTATCTCAACATACGGACGTACCCACTCATTCATATACATGATGAAACCCTTATTCTGAATCTAATCCTAAAGAATAGAAGAAAAGATCCTACAACAATATGGAAAGCAGGTAAAGGAGAAGTTTGAGATAAGTTAGCAGATTGGAGTACTATGTTAAGAACCTGAAAAACAAAACAAAATACGTTAGTTTCTAGAACTAGAAAGTCTAAGAATAGAAAATTCCCAATTAGAAGTAAACTAATTTCTAGATAAAAAGAAGAAATTCTTAAAAAAGAAAGTAGAAAACAAATTAGGAACGTCTTGAACTAGAAAATAGAAATTAGAAAGAGCTTACTAAATTAGAAGTTTCTATCTTAAAATCCTACAAAACAAATAGGTTAGTTTCTAAAAATCAGAAAAAATTAGAACCTAATCTTAAACTAATCCCAAAACTAATCAATTTAAGAAAATCGTAGCCGTCAGTCCCCGGCAACGACGCCAAAAACTTGTTCATTCCCCAAGTGCAGGGTTGTGATGTAGTAATAACTCGGTAAGACCGAGGTCGAATCCCAAGGGACTGAAACTGTACATAATCTAAAATTAAGTAGGATTTGAACTAGAATAAGATGAATTCTGAATTAAATTATAAATTGAGGAATAATTGTAAACTATTAATCTAAAACTTACAGGAGAATCAGAGGTAAGGAAACTAGGGATTCAGAGGATCCACTTATAGAGATCAGGGAGATCTTTATACTTGCATCAAAAATTATGGAAATTACTGAACTGCCATTGATTTAGTTTTCAAAGAGATGAAAGGTATATGAATTAGAATGGATTCCATCACCAAACCATGCCCAAAAGACTATGGCAAACAATAGAATTAAACTAATTACCATCCAATCAACATGTTATAAAAGTTAGGAAGGGTACCGACCTCCGACCATGCCCAGGAGACTATGGTGAACAACAGGGCTTCCTGATGTCATAAACATGGAAAGAAAAAGGCCATGCTCAAAGCCATTGCAGACCCATTGTAATTTCAGTCACAACAGACCATTAAGAACCAAAAACATTCCCATAATAATCAACTAAAACCAACGTCAATTCATGAATTAAAATTAAATTGAAAACATAAAATAAAATCTCCCATCTTACTACGAGCTTAACCTCTTAGCCCTAGCTAAGAGGTTTAGCCGACCATGATGATTAGGCTAATCTCAATAAAGGAAAAGAAAAGAAGGAAAAAAACAGAAGATAGATGAAAAGAAGGAAAACACCCTGCTCTTCTCTCCACGTTCCTGCCCAAGCTGAGGATCTTCCTCTCCAGGTCTGAATAATTGCTCCCCACGTCCAAAACCTCTTTATATATCTGCTGGAGTGGTGAAAATCGGACTTGAATCGGATTTGAAAAGTTATCGCATGCGCACCGAAAGCCTTTTCTCTGCCAAGTTCAGTGCCTCAAAAATTGTCACTTTCCTCGCTCAAATTCCAAAGAAATACCATCCCTTAGGACTTTCTTGGGTCCTCTACATGATAGACGGTTCAGATCTGTCATATGATCAGAGATGGTAGGCCACAACTGCCTGAAAAAGTTAATTTTCGCGGATGTGCGAAACCTTTCGCATCATTTCGCTGTTGTGATCGGTGGGCCCCACAGAAGCATTTTCTAGGAAATCCACCCCGTCCATTGCATTCAGAACGAAATTTTAGTCAAGAATAGGTGGTTTTGAATGTCTATTGACGCGGCTAGAGAATAAATTACAACAAAATCAGATTTGAACGCTGCAGGGCGGTCCACTTATGGCCCCTGTATCATACACGTGTGCATGCATGGATGTGAAATATCAGCATATTTTTATAGTATTTGATGCCCTCTACAAGATGAACGGGTCAGATTTTCCGTACGAGTGACGTGTGGGTCCTACAGAGGTCCGCAAAAACGGCCAGCGGCCGCTCGTTGCGCAGCTGAAAACGGCAGGTGCCGTTTCATGCACGGGCAGGCTCTGTTTAATTTGGAAGGCGGTCTTGGTGCTCGAGGTACATACAATGATGTACATGCACCATATGCAGGACCTACTATGATGCTTATCAGAAATCTGCACCGTCCATCCTTTTTCTCATATTCTTTAAGCCGTCAAGGATAATTTGGAAGCATATCCAGATAGCATGTGGGCCCCACTTAATGAATTAAGGGGCTGATCTGTCTGTTGTCCTACTTTTCGAGATCTTCAATGGCTTAAATTTAATATGTACGGTTAATTTATGGCCCCCATCACATGTATGAAGTTTCGAGTCAATCGGATGGCGGGAACCATGTGATCTTGCATTCTGGATGCGTTTCAAGCCACTTGAGCTTCAGTTTCTTAATTTTCTTGGATTTTTGACTGTGTGAATCCGTCAATCTTGGTTCCCTGGAGTCCATCCCTTGCCTTTGGTGTCATCAGAGCATTAAATCCATGCTTTAAGCTCCCTTTTTCAGTTTATGCTCGTAAAGTCACCTTGCAACACAAACACGATTAAAACGGGCCATTAAACAATATCATGCTCGTAAATCCAGGTAATAAATGGGGTCTGATATGCAATATTTGACCCTCAACATTCTTCAGTAAGTTCTTCTCTATTTAACTTTGATGAAATTGAAGATCTCCTAGTCAGTAATTCATTTTTTTTATGTAGGCATGGCAACGGCCTCTGAATCTCGGAAGAGAAATGCCACCTCGACTGTTGAGGAAATGTCGAGGGCCGAGCCATGAACAAAGATAACTGCTCGGAGGAGGCCAGCGATTCCTCCCGACGGAAGCCCCTTGACCTTGATTTCTATTGCTACAGCTCCGACACCAGCTTTAATTTTTATCGTTGTAGCTCCGGCTTCAGCTGCTGCTCTCTCAACCATAGTCGGCACCGTGGTTTATACTGTTCCAATTTACCCCCCTGGTCGCCCTTTACGTTTTTGATGCGCCCCTATCGGCTCCTGAACCTTGCATTACCATCCCTTCTTCCTCCAAACGGGAGAAAGCCATTCGAATGGCCGACACAATACTTTCTCCTCCTGAGGCTAGAGGTGACCCAGAGCTAAGGCACAAGTTTTAACATGTAGTGAGACCGGGGCAAGGGAAGAGATGGCGTCAGCTCAAGTCAGAACCAGTGGAGACAGATTCCAACCAGGCTAACATATATCAGGCTTAGTCCACTAGGCGGCGAAGCATGCTCTGGAGGAAGAGATAACAGCCCTTCTCACCAAGTCGGACGAGTCCTTCATCAACGACATGGCCTGCGTCTTCTACAGGGTATGTTTACCAACCTTTCTTGCCTTTGGTTTCCTTAATGGCATTTAAATGCTTATTTTTTTTTTATTTTTTTTTTGGTTCAGTCCGTCCTGAAGCTCCTTTTAACTTGGGAGAGGTTGAGGGATCTCGCACAGAAAGAGACAGCGATAATAGCCCTCCAGAGTGAGATCGGGACCCTCCGAGATGAGGCCACGTTCCTCCGGATGGAACAAGAAGAGCTGTGTCGATAGGTTGAAGATGGACAAGCACGAGAGGTACAACTCCAGTGGGTTGTCAACAACCTTTAGGCTCAATGCGCCGTTGCGGTTGCCGAGGTGACCCTAGCCAGGGCCCATGCGCTGACTCTCTCGCGAAGGAGAATGCTCAATTGGGGGATGTGCTGGATTGGACCAAGGTCGAGGCTGCAGAAGAGCAGAGCCAAACAGTTACCCTGGCAAAGGAGGCTCAACGGGCTGAAGATGAAGCTTCCTTGGCGTCGGCAGTAACCGCTATAGTAAATGCATTCAAGTCTTCAAAGGAAAGGACCATCGAAGCCACCAAATTCTACAACTACGGCTATGACGCTTGTCTCGATGCTGTTGAGAAGCTCTACCCAGACCTCAACCTCGAGCCACTCATCCCTGAAGATGAGGGGAGAAGCCGGCTGAGGACGTCTCCCCGGACCAAGCCCCCACTTCTCAAGCCCCTCCTCCTCCTGCCGAATAGTTTCTGATATTCCCTCCTATTTTACAACTCTTCTTTAAATAATATTTTTTATGGATGATTTGGTGAATGATATTTTTTGACCCTTTGGAGAGGGTGTGAAATAACGTAGTTAATTTGTTGAATGATGATTCTCTAATTGTTATACTATTGGTTGGATGACGAGCCGACTCCCTAGCGAATCGGCTCATTCTAGCGCTATCCCCTCATGTAAGGGGATCCCTCGATTATTTTGTAGAATCTTGCTATGTTGAAACTGTAGGGACCGACCCCTTGAGGGGTCAACCCCCGTCATGGATGGCGCGCGGCTATCATTCCTACAGAACTGCTATTAGTATGACGAGTCAACCCTTTCATTAAAGGATTGGATCGTCCATGGGCTTTTCCCCTACCTAAGGGGATCCCTTTGTGATTTTTGTGAATTAACTTGCTAACCCCTTTTTTAAGGGATCAGTTAGTTGAGTTAGCCCCTGCTTGTGAGAGGCGACTTCTTCTATTTGTCGGTAAGCAATGCTAGTAGATAATATAGAAATATATCTTGCACGAACATAGATTTCATTATAAGCGTTAAAGGCTAGCCGACCCGAGTCATACACTTATTGAAAGCCTTCAACAGCTAGTATATTAGGTGCACAGCGTTCCAGGGTTGGGGGAGCAGACGCCCTTCAAGGTCTTCTAAGTGGTAGGAGCCATGATTGGTCGATCGAACCACATGCTAGAGCCCCTCCCAATTGGGTTCGAGTACCTCAGCCCCCGGTTCTGCCGTCTTCTAGAAAACTCGGCAGAGAACTAAGTCGCCTGATCAGAATCACCAAGCCTTGACCTTGGAATTGTAGAATCGAGCCACCTTTTGATGTTGAGCTGCTACTTGAAGTCTGAAGACATCTTTAGCTTCTTCGAGTAAGTCTAAGTTAGCTACAATTTGCTCTGTATTTCGATCCTCCTGGTAGTTCTTGACTCGATCGGTTGGGATGTCAATCTCGACGGGCACCGTCGCCTCTAAACTATAGGAAAGTAAGAATAGGATTTCCCGCGTAGATGACTGAGTTGTAGTCCTGTAAGCTCAAAGGACGAATGGAAGCTCTTCGGCCTAATTGCCTTTCGCTTTTTTCAGTTTTGTTTTGAGATGGTATTTGATGACTTTGTTGACTGCCTCTAACTATCCATTGGATTACAAGTGTTGAGGCGAGGAATACGCGTTCGAAATGTCGAGTCCTTGACACATGCCTCGGAACTTGTCGTCGTCGAACTATCTGCCATTATCAAACACGATAGTATGCGGGATCCTAAACCGATATACGATCTTCTTCCAGACAAAGTCGACCACCTTTTGCTCTGTGATTTTTGCGACAGGCTCAACTTCGACCCACTTAGTGAAATAGTCGACTGTCATAATAGCAAACTTGACTTGTCCTTTGCTAATGGGCGGGGGTCCGATGATGTCGATCCCTCGTTGGGCAAACGACCATGGTCCACTCATGGGAGTTATTTTCTCCGCAGGTCGCCTCAGCACTGCTACATGTCGCTAGCACTTATCATACCTCTGGACGTAATTCTTCTAATCTTCCCTGATGGTCTGCTAGAAATATCTCTGGCGGAGGATTTTCAGAGCCAGGGTCCGATGACCAGAGTGGTTTCCACATATACCTTCATGAATTTCTTGGATCACATAGTCTGCCTCATCGAGTCGGAGACATCTAAGGTATGTAGGGCTGTGAATGTCCTTTTTTATACAAGATTTCATCCAAAACTACATACCGCGCAACCCTGACTCTCAAACGTCTCGCCTCTGACTTGTCTGAGGGGACCTCACCAGTGTGAGGTAATTATAATTTGGGTCCATCCAGGTGGGTAAGACATTCACGAGGTTGACCACTTCTTGTGTTATTTGGTCAATGCCGGAATGCTCTATGAACTCTACAGGGATGACCCGAGGAGTCTTTCCCTCCGAGGTTGAGGCAAGCTTTGCAAGAGCATCGGCCCAGGAATTCTCCGCCCTCAGGATCTGATTGATAATGCAGCTCCAGAACTTTTCTATCAACTTTCTGACTTCGACCAGGCAAGCTACCATTCTGGTCTCCCTGGCTTCGTATTCAGTGGAGATATGATTCACCACCAACTGGGAATCACATCGGACTTCCAGGGACTGAACTCCCAGACTGGCCACCAGCCTGAGTCC
Source organism: Magnolia kwangsiensis (assembly GCA_037074715.1). Classification (NCBI taxonomy): domain Eukaryota; kingdom Viridiplantae; phylum Streptophyta; class Magnoliopsida; order Magnoliales; family Magnoliaceae; genus Magnolia; species Magnolia kwangsiensis. The sequence goes on along the minus strand of CM073576.1, from coordinate 16,248,858 downwards.
AACCACCTCATACTCTGCTTCGTTGTTAGAGGCTTTGAAACTGAGTTTGATTGCATATTGGATTGTCGTAGAATCAGGCACAATTAGTACAATCCCTGCCCCAACACCTTTGGAATTGGACGACCCATCCACATAAAGAACCCATCCCAGCTCTGACGCTGCATCTTGATTGGTCGGAGGAACCAGAGAGGGGGATACTTCTACGTCGGTGCTACTTCCTTCTCCACTCGGATCAGTGAACTCCGCAATGAAGTTTGCCACGACTTGTCCTTTGATCGCAATTCTTGGTCAGAAGTAGTTATCGAACTCCCCGAGCTCAATTGCCCACTTGGTTAGCCGACCTGACACTTCTAGCTTCTGAAGGATTTTCTTGAGGGATGTAACTCCTTGACTTTTCAGGACCCAAGTATATGACCTGTTTCCCAAAAACCTAAGTGTTATCCTTAAAGGATGTTCAAATTCAAGTATACGTTTTTTTTTTCATTTATCAGAGTGAGCAGATAAGCATAGAATGGACAAGTAAGCATAAAAGAAAAATTACAACTACATTTAAAACATACAGAGGTTTCCCATAATGACTTATACAAACCAATGTCTCCACAATAACAAATACAAGATTACACACATGAGAAATTTAAAAGCATATGAAACGCAAACGAAAGCCGCACGATCGCAAAGCTTCCTTAACAGGTACAACCACGTGTCTTTGACCACCATAACGGCTCCTCATCAGTCTGAACTTGTGTATCACTTAAGCCACATGTGCTACCTGTACGGTTGTATTTTTTATGAATGAGTGACCAACTCAGTATGAATTTTCCTCAAGATTACACACCACCGCATTAGGTAAGCATAGTTATAAAACAATAAGGAAATCAAAACAACACATGATGCAGTCTTTTTAAATGTATGGATGTATGAATGCACATCGACCTGAGGATGCACATCTAGTTGGACTTGGGTTCGTCACCCATGCAATCATCGACCTGGAAATGATCATCTAGTCGGAATAGGGGTCGATAATCGATGGTCTGAGAGCTAACAAAACGATACCCCAACAACTCTAGGGCACATGCTACAGCATTCAGAATTAGTGACCCGTAATCGTCAATATGTCATGAATGCATGATTAACCAACCGTTATTAATCCAGTTACAATCAGCCAATTTAAGTAACTCAATAGTCACTACAGGGGGCTCGTCACCTAGCATAAGAAGACAGCTCGGGCGTAGGTCCGATAGCACCATCCTCGGCTTATGAGATTACCATCATAAGATGTTTAATGGAAGCCCGTCGACTAATGGTCAATCATATTATAGCATATGGGGCTTACCATTGCATGGTTGCACAGTGTAAAACATCAAACCCATATATGAAAAATACCAAGAGAAAGCCACATAAGGCGATATCAAAGCAAGCCATATAAGGCAAATATCAAAATAAGCCACATAGGGCGAGTATTAAAACCATGCGATAAAAGACCATTCCCGCTTGAAAACCACTTAGACACAATAACCTCGGATGGTAGGCCCACATTAATGATCCATCTAAACCACCACTCAATAACCACTAGATCGAAGGTTCATTACGATCACCATCAATAGAGTTACATCCCAAGTATGGGTGTATATTTATAAGTGGGGGTTTCTCACTAATGTACCAATTTAAGTTTCATTATCAATCCACAAATAATCCACAAGCATGAACAAATATACAGAATGAACATTAAGCATGTAATATAGCAATTCAATTTCCACAAGCTAATACATGATTATAAAAGGGAGATATCAATTATAAACTAAAATACACACTATAACTTAAGCTAATGGGAAGATGAAAAGATCAAGGGGAAGAATCATCACTTGTAAGGTCGTGTTTGCGTACTCGGTCGAAGTCTTCTTGTAGCCCAAGGTCACCCAAAGTGTCTCGTAAAATTGCAGTTTATATTTGTCAAGTATTCCTACGGTTTTATCCAACTAACTTGAAGGTTTCAAAGGATACAACAATAAGGCCTTTTAGGCTTGTGTTATATCCACCGTATCTTTATCCAAGCAAGGTGGCCCAACTGGGCTCAAACTCTTCACCACTATAGGTTAAACTAGGCCCGCTTTGGCCCTAGTGGTTGGGTCCAAATTAAACCCAAGTGGGGCTAGCCCATGCATCATGCCCGGTGGACGGTTTAGATATAATATATACATCTTATACGGACCTCACAGCTGGGTGCAAACAGATATATATATATATATATATATATATATATATATATATATATATATATATATATATATATATATATATATATATATATATATATATTTTAGGACTCTGGTGCACACAGATGAACGGCGTGAGAGTGAAACGTATACATCACAGGTAGGCTCCACTGTCAGACCCTGGACGGTGGAAGGCGTGAATATACATATAACGTGGGTGGGTCCACACGTGTGGGACCTACCAGCTTTGATGAAGCTGATGTACGTGGTTTCACTTCATCCAGCGTTCCACCATAGATGGACGGTGCAGATATAGAATAATATGTATTCAAGGTGGGTCCCACGTGGAGCCCACCATAATATTATTTAAATATATTATTATATTATATTATATATTATATATGGATGATCCACCCACGACACCCACATTACATTATATTATATTATATTATATTATATTATATTATATTATATTATATTATATACATCCCCAGCCTGCTCCAGCGTCCAGGTGCGCTGGACGGATGGTACGCATTCATATGTAATGTGGGCCCCACTTGGGCATGGACCACCCAAGAGGTGGGCCAGCCCAAATCTTCCACCTAAATCAGATGGACCAGGTGGAGAAAACATACAATTCCAGGTGGGACAGCGGTCAGCATTCTTGCTGCTGGACCTGCCCTTTGGCCTGCTCGTTTGGATCCAAGCCCCACAATGATCTCTCTAATGAACTGACGGTGTAGATACAACACTCATCAAGATGGGACCCTACAGTGGGCCCCACAGCGTTAGACAACACGCTGGTCATCATTGCTGTCAGGCGGGAGCTCCACATGAGATTTGAGTCTGTCTTATTGAATGATATGGAAAAATGGAGGAACGGTCTGAAAAACTCATGCATCTCGGTGTGGCCCACCGTGATTCGATGGTGCGGCCCAACCTAACATTTGGTGAGGCCCATAGTTACTGTAGCCCAGACGTTGTCAATGTGCACGGACCATGCTGCAGGCCATTTTTAGCTTCCTTTTGGCTGAGTCTTCAGCTGGTTTCAGGTTTTTGCGGCCTGATTCGGCCTTGTTTCGGACCTTCTAATGGCCCAGAAGGAGGGCCGTTTTTCGGCCTGGTTCAGGGCCTGTTTTAGGTCCGGGTTTGTAGTTGGTTGGAGTGCTGTGTCGGACTCCAAACGAGGCCGGAATCTACCTAAAGGAAGGGGAAAAAGGGAGGTGGTTAGGCCTTTACCTGGCCTGGCCTGCAAGATGGTTGACGCCCCCACTCTCTCTCTCTCTCTCCCCCTCTCTTTTCTCTTTGTTTCCTTTCTTTCTCTCTCTTTCTTTCTGTGTGGAAATAGAGGGCAGTGGTGTCCTATTTATGGGCAGGGAGAGGTGAGACCGACGGTTGGCAAAAGCTCTCCACACTCAATGGTTGGGATTGAAGAGAGAGCTTGTATGGGGCCCATCCACATTTGGGGATGGATTGGTGGCATCCAGGGCTACCTAGAAGTACAACTTATCGGCCATGTGGGGCCCATCTTAAGTTGCTGGTTGGGTGGATTTTTGAGGAAGATGACCCACGCAATAATGGTGGATTCGTACTTAGGGGTTCTCAGGGAAATCCAGACCGTTTGATTGGACCGTATGGGTCCCATTAACGGTGTAGGGCCTACTTTTCAGATCCCAGAAGATATCTTGCTCCATCTCATGAGATATTTCCTATTTCCCTTTTCATACTCATGAGATGAGAAAACCCTCCATCTCATTTCGGACCTTCCATGTAGGAGGGTTGAGATGAAGCCACTTGGCCCATCGGACGGTCACGAATGTGACAGCCACTCCTATCCAAAAGAAGAAAATCTTCTTTTTCTTCTCTCTTAATTGCCAAGCCGTTTTTGGACTGTGAGAGGACTCCTCTCAGCTGGAAAGGAGGAAGGTTGAAAGCCTCTAGTCTATGGAGTGTTGTCTTGCCCAAAAAGCCGCCTGATGGTCCCTCTCATTGAATCTCAACCCCACATAAAGGAAATGGACGGTTGGAGTTGATCTTTGTTTTTTTAATGCATGGGTCAAAGATCCTATACTATTTTGTTCAGTGGACCTACGTGAGTAAAATGGACGGTTTGGATCGTCCGAAAAGTGGTCGGGGTGGTCCATTTTGGGGTTTGAAAATCTCTCAGTTTAAAAGTTCAAATGGCGGGAGGAGTTATTGAATTTTCCTTCTTTCGTGTTTTGCTCGGTCAAAACTATTTGACCGGGCATGCTTGGCTTGGTGCACCTCACGTATGGTGGTACATGTTACACATGCATAGCGTGTAGGATTACATGTGATGTTCGTGATAAATCTACACTGTTCATTTGTTTAGGGGTCCCTATAAATGGGCCTTGGCCCAGTTTGGGTCACATTTGAGGCCCAGGTGGGCCCCACAACTTGATTCGGGTCTAGTTTATGGATTTTCAGCTGATTTGTTGGTCGGATCAGCCTGAAATTAAATTTCAATAGTTAAAACAGTCCAAAGGACTATTTAAGCTAGGAACCAATGTCAGATTATGGATATATGGCCCGTTCCGATTTTATAACACTAAATATTATGTTATACTACATCTAATAATATTATTTACTATTATTATTATTACCATTATTATTATTATTTTTACTATCATTTTTTTATTATTATTATTATTATTATAAATTAAATTTTTAGGGCCTACCTTTAGTTGGAATTATTCCTCTAGGTGAGTAGATCGCTTCGAGTTATATACCTCATCCTTCGACTAATTTTAACTGTTAAATGAGCAACACCAAGTGAACGTCCACTTATTACTTTCAATATCCTCATGATCCAAATAATTTAACTGTTATTAATTGTCCTAGGAATTCTACGAAGTGATTAGGTGTGATCTAGTAGTCAAATATGGGGGTAGGTGATCCAGTTTACATTTTCAAGAGATGGATTATCCAATGACGAACGGTGAATCTTATGACCATTATCCCTAATTTACTTTATATGTTCTAATAGTACTAAGTGAGTATATTTTAGAATATCATCATGATCAAGATTCTAAAATTGAACTTATATTTATTTAAGTACTTGATAAATTTAGTCATGTGGTGGTAGTTTAATGGACATATCGATTTTAAATCTTACGATTTGTGTCATGAGTTGTCCTCGTCCAAAATTAGATAGTTATTTTATGATTTATGAAGATTTGACGGTCAGATCACTTCTAAATATGATCATTAATGATTCATAGGGTTCTTAGTAAGTTCTAGAAGAATTTGACGGTTATCATCTTGATCAGATGATTGAATTATCTAGTTATACGATAACACCCGAGTACTGGAAAGTACAGGGTGTTACAAGGGAAGAGTCCGTTAAGACGATGATGGAGTGAGCTTGGAAGTACGACCGTAACCTCCGGGCTGAAACAATAAGGCGGAGTGTCAACTTCTTTAGAGTCAGATATCTTGTCTTGGCTGGTACCATCGCTTTGCTTATGTAACATCCCGAAAATCGGGGGGTCGAGTAAAAACCCAACTCCCGAGTTCCAAAATGTTATTTATGCAACATAGATATATATGATTGAATGTTGTCTGTGATAATGTATTAAACATGAGTGAGATTAAGCTAGAACAACATATCATACTCTAGAGACAGTTAAATTAACAAGCGGAAGACTGTGATAGTATGTATAACATATATAAACTGTCGTATGTCTCCAGAGTGTGAACATGTTACCAGGTTATATACATACGTGTATGCTCCAAAAGTAAACCAAAAGGATATACATGAGTGTTCTAAAAATATAAAATGACAAGTGTCAAGGTATCTAATCGACCTCCCTGTAATCCCGTCAATCAGATCATGCATAAAGGAGAGATCCTCCTCATCATCATCAAGTCCAGCTCCGCCTCACAGGCCGCGCCATCATCTGCAATCATAATAGGGACTGGTGGGTGTCCGAAAACACCATCCCGTAACGTGGGAGTGAGTGATCAACTCAGTGGGATAAGAGAGTAGAGATTAGCATGTTATCAAATCAATCATGCGCTAATAGTAAAGCAGTAAATCAAACAATCCTAATACTGTTGTTAATGCAATATGACATGACGTGATGTATGCCCTCACTGACGATCTCCCTCATACGACACCATCTTACGACCGCAGCATGCCACACTCCCTTAAGTGCTCCACATCTTCCAGGCACATGCAATGTAATGGTGATATGATTTCTAAGTTGTTATTAGTCCATTCAAACAGCAGGATTGGGAAACTAAGGTACTTCCCTTGTATTAATCCCAACACTGATCATGTCTAGGGTCGTCACTCCTAGTAATCTCATACGAGGTATATTTTGTAGGTCGCTGCAAGGGCTGTTGCACACACTCGTTGCTCCGCTCCCCCATCACCTTATCAATACAGGCCTACTGTACTCTACTACTACTGAAGGGTCGTTGCCTCCCGTAGATTCAGAATACGCTCGCAGTCACTACAAAGGACTCGTTGCCTGATCAGTGTAGGCCGACAGCAAGAATATAGTGTCCCATACCACCATAATCTGCTCACGAGACTAGGTGCTCACTGGTCACTACGGGGAGGTTTGTGGCCCCAGCGTAGGCCGACAGCTCGACCACGGTGTCCCAAACCACCATGCCCGGCTCATGAGTCTTTGTGGATCAAGGTACCATGGTTAACAGGGTTTACAATGGTAAGTTCAGTATCCTACGTTCAAGCAGTTATGACTCATGCAGGGTGAACATACAACGGCCAGTCGGGTTACTTGACGGGCTCGACTAGCACGATCGCATCTCAAGTTGAACGACATGAAGTGCGTAAAACACTTCGTGTGGCCTAACCACTGCCGCCAACTCCAAACACGACTCGCGTTCATCGACGCGTCCTTCATGGCAAATACCAGCTAACCACGAATTTTCTCTGTTATCGACTACCTGGACTAAGTATAGTCCCAAACACATATGAATCCACATCAGCAATCATGTGAGAGTATTGGAAATGAAACACAACCATGTGAGCATGTTAACACATGTTATATCGTACAACTTAAGTAAATCATCTGACACATGCCTTTCATACATATAGTGAAATTATACATATCACCAACATATAGGAAATCATTTCCATCAGCATATTAATTGAGAATTCAATCTCAAACTAAATCATAATGAAATCATCAAACACATGTTATAACATACAACTTAAGCGAATCATCAAGCACATGCATTTCATTCATATAATGAAATCATGCATATGGCTAACCTGTAGGAAACCATTTACACCAGCATATTAATTAAGAAATCAATCTCAAATTAATTCATAACACCATTTAATTCAATACATACTAATACAAGCATTTATACAAACACTTACACTACACACTTAAGTCTACATATAGTATGTTGACCCGAAGTGCGCATTTAGGCGAATCTCTTCGCCAAACTAATTATGCACGTATTCCTAACATTCTAATGCGACCATAAACCATGTCAATCACATCAGAAAAATATGAATGAAATCAGTACTTCCTACAAATGACTAAAATGCCCTAAATCTCATATTCTTCGTTGGTTTACGAAACAGGAAACGGACAACATGTTGTACATGTCAAACGGTGATGCCGTCGATAATCTACTATTAAACGACATTGAAAGCGTTGAAAACAGTCAATCAAAGCGTATAAAATCCGCACCTTATCTCTTATAAACGTGTGAATTCGAACAGAGCGTATACGCTTCGTCTACAGCGATAAGAGAACCTAATTTACAAGATACGTCAACTAACATGCTATGAATCCTATCGAACCTCAAATCAGCAACTTCTAGGGTTATTTCTTACCTGAAAATGCGGAGGAATCGCCGGCCAGGTGATTGAAGTATGTTGCTAAAGTACGTGCAATAGGCGGCACAAAGGCAGGAAAATTCTCTCCTACTCTCTCTCACAAACTCTCACCTTTTCTCTCTCCCAATCTAGGGTTTCTCTCAAATTCGGATGGGAGAGAGAAGTGAGGGTTTCAACTCCTTTTATAAGCTCAAAAATGCTCAAAATAGGCTCAGGAACAAAGTTCACTTAGGGCATATCCAAATCGGGTCTGTTTCGGTCCAAAAGTACATTTCTGGTGGTCCCCTGGCCGAACGCTATCGGACTTAAAGTCATGCATATAGGATCTAGCATACATCAAGTTTTCAGTCCGGCAGGGTTCATAGATCGCACATGGCGGTTCAGTTTCAGTTCAGCGGTCACCGCATGTAGATCAGGCCTGCAAGTCTCATGATATGAAATAGAAATTTTTTCTGATCCGAGGGTGTAATCTGGCTGAATTCTGACGGTCAGAATGCTTAATACTGACACGTCAAGTCGTGTGCTAGATTTGAATTTTAAATTCTAAATCTGTCCCTATTCGCACTCTCTTTAGTCCGGGCTCAATGAAATAGCCTGTGATTATCGGTTGGACTTGATTTTTGAAATGATTGTCAAGTCCAGCTAGGCGGTCCTAACGGTCTAAGATAGTAGGCATCGGACTTTCGACGCGCGGTATAGATCCAATACAAAATTTCAAAGTGGTCCAGAGAACAAACCGGCTTAAAGTTTGATCCAAGGTTATAGAGTATTATAGAGTCATTGGTTCTACTCGATTTGGGTCTTGTAGAACGTATTTAAAGTGATCAGGGACTGTTTTCCAGCTACTCCAACGTTGCGCTAGCTAACTTATGCTTAGTTTCTAAAGGAATTAATCCTAAGTGGTTTCTTTGGCTATGGAATTGGGTTCTGAGCAATTTTTCAGGTGTTTTAGTTGACCCATTGCCTAAGGACGTCAAATCCCAGATTGGCCAAAATTTGGGGTGTTACAACTTACGTAGTACATGGGGTACTACTTACCACCCACCTCCTTAATCAACGCTGAGCTGATAGTCGAAGTCGAGACTGTGAGATAGAGGAATAAGCATTCACCTTCTTGATCAGGCTTGGACAGTAAAGGTGGTGACCCCAAGTATTGCTTCAACTCTTGGAAGGCTTGCTCGCATTCTGATATCCATTCAGCCTTCTTATGACCCTTCAGTTGCTGAAAGAAGGGGAGACATTTATCAGTGGCTCTGAAAATGAACCGTCCAAGTGTTGTCACTCACCCGGTTAGACATTGTATTTCTTTAGTAGTCCGAGGTGAACTCATATCGAGGAGTGTCTTAATCTTGTCGGGATTTGCTTCGATGCCCCTCTGACTGACCTGAAACCTGAGAAATTTACCAATGCATACTCCAAAGGTATATTTCGAGGGATTCAGCTTCATATGATACTCTCGGAGGATAAAAAAGGTCTCTCCGAGGTTTGTTAGGTGATCGGACCTCTTGACACTCTTGACGAGCAATCATCAACATAAACCTCCATCATACGTCCGATCTACTTGGCAAACATTTGATTTACCAATCTCTAATATGTAGCCACAGCATTTTTCAGGCCGAATGACATGACCCGGTAATAATAGAGTCCCTTGTCAGTGACAAAGGTAATCTTCTGCCTGTCTGGGGGGTGCATCGCAATCTGGTTGTACCGAGAGTAGGTGTCCAGGAAGGAGAACAGTTCGTTCCTTGTTGTACTGTCCACCAGCTAATCGATCCAAGAAAACGGAAAACTATCCTTGGGTCAGGCCTTATTCAGATCTGAGTAATCCACGCAGACTCGCCACTTCCCATTTGCCTTCTTAATAAGGACCACATTTGCGATCCAATCTGGATAATATACTTCTTCGATAAAGCCAACACTAAGCAGTTTGGAGACCTCGTCGACTATGGCTTCATACCGCTCAGCGTCGAATGGTCTTCTCTTTTGCTTTACCGATTTATGATCTGGGTCCACATTTAGCCTGTGAACGATATCATTAGGAGAGATCCCTGACATGCCTTCGTGTGACCATGTGAAAAAGTCTCGATGTTGTTGCGGGAAGGCCAACATCTCAGACCGTTACTAGGAATTTAATGACGTTCCGAGCTGGACTGTCCTACTCGGATTTGTTTCATCGAGTGGTACAGCCTCCAAGTCTTCCACAGATGAGCCCTCTGTAGGTCTCCGGGAATCGAGGACGTTGATGGTAAGGTCTTGCTTCACTGATCCTTTCTTTACTGCTATCGCATAACACTTTCGAGCTTCACGCTGATCACCTCGGAGGTATCCTATCTCGCCTTCGGCAAAGTATTTTATCATTAGATGATATGTGGACATGACCGCCCTCATTGCATCAAGGAAGGGTCTGCCAAGGATGACGTTGTGTATGGATGGTACATTGACTACAAGAAAGTCCATCAAAAGGGTGACTTGATGTCGTCCTTCTCTCGCGATCACTGGGAGGGAGATGCCTCCTTCAGAGATCACCCTTTCTCCGGCAAAGCCGTGTAGGGGGTCTTCACAGATCTGAGCTTTGATCTTAGAATCCCCATTCTTTCAAAATCTTCCGAGTATATGATATCAGTCGAGCTCCTGGTATCAACCGGGATCGGTACACCTTGTGGTTGATTGTGGTCATAGTCACCACTAGTGCATCATTTTGTGGATGATGGATCTCGCACCATCTTCCGTGAATGTCAACCTGTAAGGACTGACTCGGAGCTCTTTCCTTGGCCACTCAGTCAAATGAACATGATGCTCTGGGCTGGTCTTTCGGGAATTGGCCTTGCAGGTCCTGTTTGAGTCTCCTCCACCGGATGAGCCACCAAAGATGGTGTGAATTTTGACCGATTCTTCTACAGTTTTTCTTGGACGCTCTTCTCTCTAAGTAATTCTCTCTTCCTTGGTGTATCGGTGCAGATTTACAAATGAGGGGTTCGATCTCGTTTTTGATATCCACATAGTCACTTGTATTGTGGCCGTGGTCGCAATGGAATCAACAATACTTGTGTTTGTCTTAGTGCTCCGGGTCGACCTTCATACAAGCAGGACAATTCAGGAGCTTCTGAACTCTGATGTCTAGCAATATCTTCTCTACATACATGTTAAGGGGGGTGTAGGAACGGAATCGGCCCTCGAACTTTCTGCTCGGACGACGATCGTGAAGAGGGCGGTCATCCAGCTTCTTGGTAGATGATTAAGGTTCTTCATTCCTCTGCCTCTTCCCTTTAGTTGATGACTCGGCTGCTTGAACATTTTTACTAGAGTTGGAGAACTCCTCAGCATTAGTATACTTTTGAGATCTGGTGATGACCTCCGCCAACGTCTTAGGTAAATTTTTACCAATGAAGAAGGTAAACCTCCCCTCCTTTAGACCGCTGAATATGGTGGAGAGTGTCATCTTGTCATCGTAGTTCTTCACTTGCAATGCTTCCTCATTGAAGCAGGCGATGAAGTCTTTCAATGACTCTTTAAGCCCGGCTTGATGGTGAACAGATGGGTAGTTGGCTTCCGACTCTTCTTGCCAATTATAAACTGGGTAAGAATAACTTGCTAAGCTCTGCGAAGGAACTGATTGAATTGGGCTTGAGTTGCTTGTACCAACTCTGAGCAGATCCAGTAAGGGATACTAAAAACCCCCTACACATCACAACGTCCGTGGCTATCTAGATTTGCATCCAAGAGTGATAGGCCTTGATGTGCTTAGACGGGTCTCTGGACCTAGAATACTAGATGATGGGAGGTATCCAAAACCTTTGTGGCATCACCTTGTCCATAATTGTAAAGGTGAAAGGAGGTTCGGTCTCTTCCATCATTGCTTGAACGGCGGCTGGGACGGATGAAGGCTGCTGATTCTATTGTAGCGCCCGAATCTGATTATGAAGTTCTACGAACTGTGCTTCCCAAGGATCTTTATTCTCCGCTACTGTCTCGCTAAGATCCTGTACTTTAGAAATTCCCCCCCCCCCCAGCTCATGACGGAGGTCTGTTGGCACTAAGGTCGAATTGATTGAGGCACGCGTTGGAGCTCGGATCGTGTCATACGAAGCTAGAACTAAGTTTTGATCTGGGGGGAGGTCTTACACTGAAGCTGGAGCCCACGCAGATTGATGTTGTGACCCTTCAGGCCTCACACTTCTGGGAGTAGACTCGGCTTCTACCATCGGCCTGACTGCGTCCTAAATGAGAGGCTATTGCTGATCTTGTTGCTGCTTCATCTGATTGATTTTATCGCGTGGAGCTTGAATCTCGCTTTGCATGGCTCGATACTTGCTAGTCCAGTTACGAGAATGCTGGGATGGTCGTGGAGCCGACTCAGCATGAAGTAACGAGGAAGACCGAATTTGGTCGTTCACCTCCGGCTCTACCATTGCGGATTTCTTCTTTCCTCTAGCCATTGTATTGAAGAATAGGAAACTGACTTTTTGTATCAGATTCCCACAGCCGGTGCCAAAAATGTTGAGGACAAAATCTGGTGTCCCTCCGATCGGACACCGATCTTCCGAGCGGATCCGGGTAGAACAACTTGCACAAAAAAGATGAGCAAAGGAGACCCTGGTCTAGACAGGGGACCCTTCGATGCCTAAGTTAGGTCAAGAAAATCTAGGTCTATACTGAGATGTAGAGTGGGAGTGCTAGAAATTGCACATGCTCGTTTTCTGAAATGCACAGACCATTTATACCTTTTAGCTAGGATGGACGTGTCCGCGGTACTCGGCATGCCTTTAGCCACTAACCATATCATGCGGATGAGTAGGCATAAGCGGTTATTTGGCGGACATGTAGACGTGGGTGATTGCGCAACTGCCGCTAATCGTGTAGTAGTGGGACACCTCATGGTCCCCTTCGTTAGTAGATTCTGATCTGAGCCTTGAAACAACTGCCTTGGTCTCGGATTACTCCGGGCCGACTACTTTGACCCTGGATAGCTCCAAGTTCCGAGTTGGCCTTCTCGGCCTCGGATCAGAGGCATAACGGATGTCAGAACAGAAGTCTGTCCCCCACCTACTCAAGTAGCTCGTCCCTGATGAGCATTAGTCCTCGAAGTCCAGATGTCTCCGATCTTCCTATAACATGGACCACAACTCAAGAAGACAATATTAATTGAACATCCAGTTGATAAGGTCACACACACCTGAATGAAGAAAAAAAAATACAAATATCAGTTAAACCAAAAGTTCTATAGCCTCAAAAAGTTTTCAAGGTAAGTATTTAATCCCTTGAGATTTGGTATACCTATTTTTTGAAACATGCCCTAAATTGAGCTCGCAAAATGGATGAATGACATGGATAAAATACATACATTATCATGGAGACCACATAGCTTTGACCCCATACTGGTGTTTGGTGTTTGGGTCATAGCCAAACCGCGTCCAGTCCGGCTTGGCCAGTTCATATTTTACACCCACCTCATTGATAGACACACCAGCTCCTATTCTTGGAACCATGGTATAGCTTTCCACTTTTCTACCACGAGCACAAGCAGTAGTAAAAAAAGGGTGCCTCTCTGATGTGGGCGTCATAAAGAGAGATGATATGAGTTATAGTGCTCCTAGTTGCGTAGAACAGTAGGACTGTCTTCGATCAATCCAGACAGTCCGCTGAGTTCAGCATACATTTGATAGAAGATTTGTTCAACTTACAATTATAGGATGACTAGATCCGTCCATAAGGTAGGTTTCTTTTTCCCAGCCATCCGTTTGGCAAGTTTTCTAAGCAATGGATAGGATGGCTAGAATTCAAAGACAAATGTGACTCTTTAGAGCCATAAACATTTCATCATGGTCCCTATGGCTCAAATTGTCGTGTAGGCCTATTTTTTCATAAATGATTTGACCATCCATTTTATAGGCTATTGATCAGATGGCTACAATAGTCCACTTTACGTGATTTTTATAGATGGTAGACTGAAAATTTTGTGCTAGATATGATGGACGGCACAGATCGGTTGATTGGATAGTCCAAGTGCCCCAGTGTAAGTTGGAGTACTACTGGGATTGTTTCCACTGTAATAAGAAAGATTTGAAGCATGGATGATGAATATCTACATGTGAGTGTGGAAAATGACAAATGTTGGTCAAAGACATTGTAATAAAATTTTCTTACCTACCTCTTGAGAGGTAGGGCTCAGTAAATCAGAATATTTTGTAAACGGGAGTTACTTGTTACTCTAATTGACACAGTCTGCTGCTTGTTACTAGGAACTGAAATTTTATCTCTGAAATTCATTTGATAAAACAATTCTAACCTCTCGATGGGTGGACACTTGCTGGTTGAAATAGGACCACTTCATTTTTAAATGTCCAATAAATGGACACCTATCCGATATATAGATGATTAGATAGATACATATTTTTTAGTTTATGACAAACCCAAACTGGGAATGATGATTTCGACAGTTTAATTTGAATTAATTGATGGAGTTTTTTCTTAGTCCGCATTGCTCGACCAGTCGAGCGGGCTGTTCGATCAGTCGAGGGCCCACTCAACCGGTCGAGGCCACTCGACTTAAAGTTCTGCAGGCTTGTTTTTTCTGGTGTTTGGCTGGTCGAGGGCCTGACTCTACCAGTCAAGAACCCGGCTCGACTAACAGAGGGTTATGAAGATTTAGTCCAAATTTGGTGCAGATTGTGTAAATTTGATATGATGGGCCATCGATTTATGTAAGTGTGGCCCATCTTTTACTAGTCTAGACCATTGATATGATGGGCCATTTATGCAGGGTCATGCATAAAAAATCTGCCAAATGAAAAAATCCAAACCTTTCAATAGGTGTCCAACAAAGAAACGGTTGAGAAAGAAAATACAACAAGTGCCGAATAATTCTATATATGTGGTCTTCAAATCTTGAGGATTTTTGGCGTGCAGGCCATATACATTATGAGGCCCATCAAAACAACGGTTCTCAATCACTGAAATCTTGAACGTGGTAGACATTGTATAACGAGTCCACTAATAAATGTTTTTGTGAGCTCATGCTCTAAAATGATATGGAAAAATGGATTAATGGCGTGGATAAAATACATGCATCACGCTGGGCCCTGCAGAGCCCCTACATCGAGGACGCGGATTGTGTCGCACCCCGCGTCTCCAGCTGGGAATGGGCAGCAGCTTTGAGTGGCTATCATGATGTATGAGTCTTATACACACCGTCCATTCATTTTCATATCATTTTACTCAATGAAACTAAAAATGAGGCAGATCCAAGGCTCAAGTGGACCACACCACAGGAAGTAGCGGTGATCATGATTCTCACCGTTGAAACTTTTCTAGGGCCCACCGTGATGTTTTTTTTTCATCCAACCTATTCATAAAGTTACATAGACCTGGATGAAGAGAAAACACAAATATCAGCTCCATCCAAAACTTCTATGTCCCCTAAGAAGTTTTCAACGGTAAGAGTTTAATCCCCATTGCGTAGTCCACTTGAGCCTTGGATCTGCCTAATTTTTGGGCTTATACTCTGAAATGATACGAAAAAATGTATGGACGGTGTGGATAAGACCCATACATCACGATGGCCACTCAAAGCTGCTGCCTAGTACGCAATCCGCGTCCATGCCTTGACCGACTCGGATCAGGCAGGGCAGGACGCAATCGGCTTCCGATAATGAGGTGCTAGATAATTCCCGGGGTCCAAAAGATAGTAGTCAGGCATTCAGTCCGTATAGCTAGGTGGGGACCATGGTTCAGTGATCTGAACCGTTGAGATTATGTGGCCCCAATGTGGATAACTCAAGCACTCAAAATCTCCCCAACAGATAAAATCCTAATCCTTCTGAAGATGTCCAAACAATCAGACGGTTACTAAATAATACGGCAACGGTTCATATTCAGCCAAAAGAAGGCCAAAATATTTCATCTCTAGATCATCTAATATGGGGAATGTTTGGCGCATTCCATGATGGGGAATTATTTGATACTCTGGTTACGTATGCTTGATATGCCGTCAGATAGAAATGGTACACGTGGAATATATTAACTGAAGTTAAACAGGCTAAATCGTGGAACCCCATGATTGGTTGAATAATCCGATTATTTGAAACTTTTTTCATGAAATAAAATCATTAAATTTTTTTTTTGTTTTTTCATTTTTCACCGTCCGATTAGTGCCCACCAATCCAAAAGCTAGATATATGAATTAAGGATATTTTTTGGTTCATTATACATCTAAAATGTCAGACATGATTTAGATGCTTTAATTTGAATGATCGTAGCCCATGTATGCAACCTTGAATTGATTTTAACTTTTAAGTGCCCGCGTTTCATCCAACACACTCAGCCAGAGTATCAAGTATTTCTCTTCCATGCATCAATAGATTGGATTACCGAACGGTGGGCCCCACTTGTAGGGTAGTAGCGTACACACCCTGTGGAAGGCATCGTAACAGTACCTGTGGGTACATCAATGAGGTTGAAGACATTTGACAGATCCGGATGTGGTTTGATCAGTGACGCTGCTCAGTGGGCCCCACCATAATGTATGTGTTTTATCCACGCTCTCCGTCAATTTTTTAATATCATTTTAGGGCTTGATACCAAAAACGAAGTAGATCTAAATTTCAGGTGGAGCACAACACGGAAAACAGTGGTGATTGAAAGTACACCATTCAAAACCTCTCAGGGCTCACTGTAATGTTTATTTGAAATCCAACCTGTTTATTATGTCGTAAAAACCCAGATAAAGGGAAAAAGCAAATATCAACTTAATCCAACCTGTTTTTCTTTCTTCCAATAAAATTCTGTCTTTATGTAGTAATTCTGCTATCCTGTAGCTAAACAACGAGCCACTGCAGCAACGTCGACAATAGACATAAGAGTTTATATTTACTGGAAAAGTAAAAAACGGTTGTGTGGCTACTAGTATCTAATGCTTCTCGGAGGGAAACGACTTTAAGTGCATGAGATCCACCCGTCCATCACGAACATCACTCCTTTTTAGGCCTTGATCCAAAAAATTAGGTTGATTCAACACAAGGGTGGCCTACTCCAGAGGGAATTATACCTAAACCATTGAGTTCATGTTCGACTGCCCACCTGGGTTTTGGAATAGTGGGGGTTTTGGAGAGTGATTTTGTCCAGTCAAAGAAGGAAAGATGAATGGACTGGATTGAACGCTTGCCATCCAATACTTCTTGGGGCGGTAGAAGTTTTGGATTAATATGATATTTGTGATTTCCCTTCCCAGGTCTGTGTAACCTTACGAACAGTCTGGGTGACGATCATCACTGTGGGCCCTACGAAGGTTTCAACCGTACACATCAT
The DNA here is from genome assembly GCA_037074715.1 of Magnolia kwangsiensis. NCBI lineage: Eukaryota > Viridiplantae > Streptophyta > Magnoliopsida > Magnoliales > Magnoliaceae > Magnolia > Magnolia kwangsiensis. The sequence goes on along the minus strand of CM073576.1, from coordinate 16,231,497 downwards.
TATTTTCACTGTTTCCTGTGGTGTGGTCCATTCGAGCGTTGGATATGCTTCAATTTTGAGCTCATGTACTAAAATAAAGCAGCAAAATGGATGGACGGTATGGATAAAATACATACATCACGGTGGGCCCCACAGAGTCCTTACACCAGTAGCTAGATAGTGTTGGATTCATCACATATGAACCAGCGTCTGATAATCATGGCCGTAGGATCTGGCAATGGTCTTGGTCCTCTACCTTATACAAGTGGGAAGAAATTAAGCATCTTACTTCTGTGCTCACCTTCCCTGCTCTGATTGGTTAGGAAAATTATAAGATCCTCGATCTAAGGCTTCCCCACCGTACACTGCAAAGCTGGGTTCATATTGGGCAATCCTAACAATTGCTCTGCTGTGTCCTACTGTAGGTGGCCCATGACCAAACGTTTTCATATTGCAAGATCCAGCCACCAAACTTTGGAACTTTAGCAGCCATTGATTAATTGAGCTATTGATTTAGGGGATTAAATGTGAGCCATTAAATTCTCAACATTCGAATCCGCGTTCTACTACACATTTCAACTGTGAGAATTATTCAATCAACGTGTGTGCAATCTGATGTAGCACATGAAACATGAATGGCTATGATCACCTCACGATCTATGCATATAGGTCCAGGTGTTGCTACCAATGCTGGGAATTATGAATAATACACAATATATCTCCTCATTTGGGCCAGGATGAGATGGTTAGATGCCGGTAACCAATGCAAAATCGAAGGTCAGGATCGCCCTTGTACGGTGTCTAGATAAAGTATATTTGGGTGTTTGTAAGCGGAGATTGTTGAGATTTTATCTCCATTGGAAGAAATATTCTATTCGAGTCCTTGTGCATATATTTTTTCTCCACTTTTATTAAAAAATGAATAAATTTCATTTTTCCTACAAATTTTGATTTGCAAGATTGAAACTCTTTGAAATTCTTTGGGCTCACATTTTTTAGAGAGAAAAAACTAGAGTTGTTTATCAGCGTTAATTTCTTTAATATTCTTACTTGGAATTTTTAAAGAGAATTAGGATATCATGCATATTCTAGTGACACACGTGTGTCTTTGCAGCGCTGGCACACATGCGTGTGGGCAATGAGATTGTATAGTCACTAATAACTAACTTTGTACTTTGTATGTGCGTAAAATATAATTATTATGGCGACCAACAAAAATAGTGGTTGTGGTAATTGGATTGGTTGATTGGATGGTCGGTTGATAGATTTGAATTGAGTCCCATTTCTTCATTCAAAATGAACTAACATGACGGGTTCGAACGATTATATAAATAGATGTTCAGAAGTGACTTTTTGTGAATTTCACAGCTCTTTAATCTCTTTGAGATGTCCAAGCTGAAGATTAAATACATCTTTCATTGCTTTTTCAGATGTCATAATCCTCCTTTTTTTTATTCTCTATCATTTTTTATTTAGGAAGTCTCTTTTTTGGTTACCCATATAAATGGGAGTAAATAGTTAATTATAACTTTTAAAAAGTTTATTTGAGAGGAAAATAACTAAGTAAATACAGCTTGCAGAGAGTGTACACCCAGATCTATAGCTTAATTGGCAGACTAAGTGGAGATACCTCGTTTCAACACTTGAGGTCTTGGTATCAATCCCTAGCAGGAGTGGCTAACATAGAGTGTGTGTACTGAGACGGTCCAAGCTGAAGATTAAATACATCTTTCATTGCTTTTTCAGAGGTCATAATCCTCTTTTTTTTATTCTCTATCATTTTTTATTTAGGAAGTCTCTTTTTTACTTACCCATATAAATGGGAGTAAATAGTTAATTATAACTTTTAAAAAGTTTGTTTGAGGGCAAAATAACTAAGTAAAGACAACTTGCAGAGAGCGTACACCCAGATCTATAGCTTAACCGGCAGACTGAGTGGAGATACCTCGTTTCAACACTTGAGGTCTTGGTATCAATCCCTAGCATGAGTGGCTAACATGGAGTGTGTACTGACAAGCTAAACCCAATAAAATAAATAAATAATAATAATAATAATAATAATAAATTTTAAAAAAAACACCTTGCAGAGAGCATCCAGAAAGCAAGAAATGAAAAGGCATTAGGTAGCGATAAAATCCATAAATCCCATGCACAATATTGTATGTATGCGATCCACACCATTCATCCATTTTACCATCACACCAAAAAATAATGTAGAATGGAAGTTCATGTAAACCACACCACAAGAACCCGTGAGAGTAAGGACATCCACCATTCAACCTCGAAACTTTTCTAGGGCCCATAAGGATGTGTATTTATCATCCAACCCGTTCATGTGATTGAAAGGTATATACAAATATCAACTTCATCTAAAACTTATGTCGCCTCCAAAGATTTTCAACATTAATTATACAAATCCAATAATTTCCTATGATGTGATCAACTTGAATTTCAGATTTGCCTCATTTTTCACTCATGTCCTAAAATGAGCTGAGTGAACGAATACACAATATAGTTTAGATAAATATATCACAGTGGGCTCTATAAGTTTTTTGACCTCAACTTGACTCGGCTCGGCTACTAGCGGACCCAGCTGGAACTTGGCTCGGCCAGATCTTCAAGCCTGGTTGGCCAGCTCGGCTCGGTTCGATCAGCAGCTCGGGCCAATTCAAGCCAAGTTCAAGCCTCTGCGACATTTTCACAAACATATGCTATGCACTTTCAATTTCTCGTTGTATATAAAACAGTAACAATTGTTTATAAATATTTCATCAAACACCTTGTAGATAATATTAAAATAAAAAAAAAATGATATTTGTTTTATATACATACCTCCCTTGCCACTAGCCAATACTTCGTTGAGTCATTTCACTGGACACTTGGTGAGCAACATTAATATCAAAGTAACTGGGTCACCCAACTAGTTCCATTTGAATTCAATTTGAGTTGGGGTTCGATTTGAGTCGAGTTGAGCCGAATTTTTTAGCTCAAAAAATCAATACGTCTCATCTCAAACTTAGCTTCTAACCGAGTCGAATCAAGTTGTTATAGGCTGAGTCGAACGAGATAACCAAGCTAACTCGATTCATGTACACCCCTAATCTCAATGCTGGAGGAGTGTATCCTAACAGTCAGGAAGTGTGAAGCTTTGTCAACAAGCCTCCAGTCAAGTTTTCCTAATCGTCGGACCTACCTTGATGTATTTGTCATATATATATATATATATATATATATATATGCTCACGCAACTGCTTAATTTGACCATTCAAATTGGTGCCAGTAGCTGTGCATTAAATTACATAAATATCTCTTTTTATCCATATGTAATGCCTAACTATGAACGGTCACGCAACATCAAGTGTTGGATGGGTATGTTGGGAATACATGTCAAAGATCTAGCTCGTTTATTAAATATGACCTACTAATTAAATTTTATCTGCCAAATATCTGTAAAGGAATTTTATAGTTGTATCCACACATATAAGTTGAAACTAAATTATTAAAATGGGTTTTTAACAGCACACTTTTCTTGTATAAAAATATTATGTACTATTAATAAGAAATAGATATATTTTATACGTTTCATATACGTACAATAAACTCTATTTGATTAACAGATTGGATTTCTTACCCATCTAATCCGTTATCCAAACCCATCGCAGGTGCACACCTTCCACGGGTATCTCACTTTTTTTTTTTATTAGAAAATGACCACTGTAGGCAAAACCTTTTACCCAGCGGTTTTTATCGCGGAATACAAACTTAAGTTACCAACTTAGACTAGCACGTGCGGACAGCGACTTTGAGGACGAAACTACCCCTCCTTTTCACTGCGAAGACGAGAGCTGACGCTCCTCCAACTGAGAGTCGTACGAACGGCTTACGAGAGATCAAAGTTACATGCCCCTACAGCTATGTATTTATCATATCCACAACGTTCATCCATATTTCAAAATCATTTCGGAGCATTATCCAAAAAAAAAAAAAAAACCATATCCATAAATCAATGGACCACACCACAAAGAGCAGCGGGGAAATTGATTTTTACCATTAAAAATTTTTGTAAGGCCCATCATAACATTTATTTTCCATCCAATCTATTCATAAGGTCACAAAGGCCTGGATGAAGAGGAAAAACAAATTCCATGATGATCCAAAACTTCTGCAACCACTAAAAGGGTTTCAATGGTAGACATTCAATTCCCCATTACCTTTTAATGTGTGGTCCACTTGATAGCTAGATCTGTCCTATTTTTCATCTCAAGCCTTAATACGAGTTCACCGAATAGATGAACGGTTTGGATATAACATATACCTCATAATGGGACCCACAAAAATCGGTGGGGATTACAATTGAGAAAGGGAAAAAAATAAAAAATAAAAAAGAAGACAACAAGTTGGGGTCGACCGCGTGGCCTATGGCTACGGATTATAACCGTAGTCATAACTACAATGCTATGTACTTTTTTTTCTTTTTTCTTTTTTATTTTTATTTTTTACATGGAAAACTTTATTCTACCTACATTTTTCTTTAATACATGTTTATATAAATATGTGTGTGTGTGTCTATATATATATATATAAATTTTTCTCTTTTTTTTTTTTCATTTCTTTCTTTATTCATTTAACAAGAATATCTTCTAAACTAAAATTTGTTACTTGACGTACCACATATGATTTTGGGGTAGGAGAAGATATTTTAGCCAACCAACCTAGTTATTTTCCAAGATTCCATCAGGTCAATGGTCGAAAATACATTTCATTCACTTCACAATCAATTTCAATCGCTTCATGGTCAAACTAAAAATTAAGCGAGACAAATATGAAATTGAGTGAGTAAATTGAAAATTGAGCAGGACAAGGTATGAATTGAGTGAGGGAAGCTAGAAATTGAGCGAGGTAACATAGGAGTTCAGCGAAGGAATTTAGAAATTGAGCGAGGCAACTTAAGAAATTGAGCGAGGGAACCTAGAAATTGAGCGAGGGAACCTAGAAATTGAGTGAGGTTTAAGCTACGTTGAAATTGAGCGAGGGAACCTAGAAATTGAGTGAGGTTTAGGGTACGTTGAAATTGAGCGAGGGAACCTCGCTCAAATCCTAAGTTGCCTAGCTGAATTTCTACGTTGCATCGCTTAATTGCTAGGTTGTCTCGCTCAATTCCTAGGTTCCTTCGCTCAATTTATATATTGTCTCACTGGATTTCTAGCTTCCCTTGCACAATTCGTAGACTGTCTTGCTCAATTCATATATTTTTTTAGATCATTTTATGGTATGAGACCAAAAATGAGATATATCCAGTTCTCAAGTGTACCACATTACAGGAAATAGTGTTCAATGAGCGTCAACCATTAGAAACCTTTTCGGGGCCCACTGTGATGTTTGTGAGAAATCCTCCTCGTCTAAGTTCATTCATAAGGTCAAAAAGACTTGGATGAAGAAGGAAAAAAATTTCATAATGATCCAAAACTTTTGTAACCCCTAAAAGGGTTTCAATAGTAGACGTTCAATTTCCCATTGCCTTTTACAGTGTGGTCCACTTGACAGTTAGATCTATCTTATTTTTCGTCTCAAGCTTTAATATGAGCTCGTAAAATATATGGACGGTTTGGATATAACACATACATCATGATGGGACCCACAAAAGTAACATAGCAAAAAAAATAAATAAATTCAGTTTGCCCCGCTTAATTTCTAGTTTTCCCCGCTCAATTTTCAGTTTACCCCGCTCAATTTTCAGTTTGCCCTGCTCAATTTCTAGTTTGTCCCGCTCAATTTTCAGTTTACCCCGCTCTATTTTCAGTTTGCCCCGCTCAATTAGAAATTGAATGGGGCAAATTGAAATTTTTTTTTTCTTTTGTGGGTCCCATCATGATATATGTGTTATATCTAAACTGTCCATATATGAGCGGGGCAAACTGGTAATTGAGCGGGGAAAACTGAAAATTAAGCCGGGCAAACTAGAAATTGAGTGGGGCAAACTAAAAATTTGGTTACATGTTTTGGTTTAAGTTTAGGTTAAGGTTTAGGTTTATGTTTAGGTTTAGGTTTAGGTTATAGGTTCTGATTTTGATTATAGATTTTGGTTTAGGTTATAGGTTTTGGTTTAGGTTTAGGTTATAGGTTATAGGTTATAGGTTATAGGTTTATGTTAAGGTTTAGGTTTATGTTATAGGTTTTTGGATTTGAGAATGGGTTCGGGTTTAAGTTATAGGTTTTGGTTTTGGTTTTGGTTATAGATTTTGAGATTTAATAATGGGTTCGGGTTTAGGTTTAAGTTTAGATTTAGGTTATAGGTTTTGTGATTTGGGAATAGTTTTAGGTTATAACTATAGGTTTAAGTTAGGTTATAGGTTAAGGTTTTGGGATTTGAGAATGGGTTCGGGTTAAGGTTATAGGTTTTGATTTTGGTTTAGGTTATAGGTTTTGGTATTGGTTTTGGGATTTGAGAATGGGTTCGGGTTTATGTTATAGGTTTTGGTTGAGGTTATAGGTTATAGGTTTAAGTTTAGGTTAAGGTTAGGTTTAGGTTATAGGTTTTGGGATTTGATAATGAGTTCAGGTTTATGTTATAGGTTTTGGTTTTGGTTTAAGTTATAGGTTATAGGTTTTGGGATTTGAGAATGGGTTCGGGTTTAGGGTATAGGTTTTGGTTAAGGTTATAGGTTATAAGTTTAGGTTTAGGTTAAGGTTAGGTTTAAGTTATAGGTTTTGGGATTTGATAATGGGTTCGGGTTTAAGTTATAGGTTTTAGTTTTGGTTTAAGTTATATGTTATAGGTTTAGGATAAGGTTTAGGTTATAGGTTTTGGGATTTGAGAATGGGTTCAGGTTTAGGTTATAGGTTTTGGTATTGGTTTAGGTTATAAGTTTTGGTTAAGGTTATAGGTTATAGGTTTAGGTTTAGGTTAGGGTTAGGTTTAGGTTATAGGTTTTGGGATTTGATATTGGGTTCGGGTTTAGGTTATGGGTTTTGGTTTTGGTTTAGGTTATAGGTTATAGGTTTAGGATAAGGTTTAGGTTTAGGTTTAGGTTATAGGTTTTGGGATTTGAGAATGGGTTCGGGTTTAGGTTATAGGTTTTGGTATTAATTTAGGTTATAGGTTTTGGTTAAAGTTATAAGTTATAGGTTTAGGTTTAGGTTAAGGTTAGGTTTAGGTTATAGGTTTTGGAATTTAATAATGGGTTCGGGTTTAGGTTATAGGTTCTGGTTTTGGTTTATGTTATAAGTTATAGGTTTGGATAAGGTTTAGGTTTAGGTTTAGGTTATAGGTTTTGAGATTTGAGAATGGGTTCGGGTTTAGGTCATAAGTTTTGATTTTAGTTTATGTTATAAGTTTAGGTCAATTTCATGTTTGTCCCGCTTAATTTTCAGTTTGCCCCACTCAATTTTCAGTTTGCCCCGCTCAATTTTCAGTTTGCCCCGCTCAATTTCTAGTTTGCCCCGCTCAATTTCCAGTTTGCCCCGCTCAATTTCCAATTTACCCCACTTAATTGAGCGGGGCAAGCTAGAAATTGAGCGGGGCAAACTAGAAATTGAGCGGGGCAAACTGAATTTTTTTTTCTTTTGTGGGTCCCATCATGATGTATGTGTTATATCCAAACCGTCCTTATATGAGCGAGACAAACTGGAAATTGAGCGGGGCAAACTGAAAATTAAGCGGGGCGAACTAGAAATTGAGCGGTGCAAACTGAAAATTGAGCGGGACAAACTGAAAATTTGGTTATATGTTTTGGTTTAGGTTTAGGTTAAGGTTTAGGTTTAGGTTTAGGTTTAGGTTTATGTTATATGTTCTAGGTTATATGTTAAAGCTTTACGGAATTGAGAATAGGTTAAGGTTTAGGTTTAGGGAATCGGGTTTTGGTTTGAGATCGGGTTTAGTTTGGGTTTTCAAGTTTAGGTTTAGGTTAAGGATTTGAGATTAGGATTAGGTGTAGGTTTAGGTTTAAGAATTTGAGAATACATTTAGGTTTTAGGTTTAGGTTTAGGTTAAGGTTATAGGTTTAGGTTAGGTTTAGGTGTAGGTTATAGGTAATAGCTTTAGGTAATATCGTAGATATTATCGACATAAGTTGTAGATATTATCTACAAATCATCGATATATCGATGTAAGTTGTAGATATTATCTACATATCATCGATATATCGACGTTAGTTATAGATAACAATTTTTGATACACTTTAGCTATGGATTATAACTGTAGATATAATTGCGTCGATATAATTTTTAAATTTGAGAATGGGTAGGTTATAGGTTTTGGTTTTAATTTTGATTTAGGTTATAGGTTATAGGTTTAGGTTAAGGTTATAGATTTTTGGATTTGAGAATGGGTTCAGGTTTAGGTTATAGGTTTCAGTTTAGGTTATAGGTTTTTTAATTTGAGAATGGGTTCGGGTTTAGGTTATAGGTTTTGGGATTTAAGAATGGGTTCAGGTTTTGGTTATAGATTTTGGTTTTGGTTTTGGTTTAGGTTATAGGTTTTTGGATTTGAGAATGAGTTATGGTTTAGGTTTAGGAAATCGGGTTCAGGTTCGGGATTGGGTTTAAGTTTGGGTTTTTAAGTTTAGATTTACATTTATGTTAGGGAGTTGAGATTAGGATTAGGTGTAGGTTTCACTTTAGGGAATTGAGTTTAGGTTATAGGTTTAGGGAAATGTTAGGTTTAGGTTATACGTTTTGGGATTTGGGAATAGTTTTAAGCTATAAGTATAGGTTTAGGTTAGGTTATATGTTAATGTTTAGGGATAGGTTATAGGTTTTGGTATTCGAGAATGGGTTCGGGTTTAGGTTTTAGGTTTTAATTTTGGTTTAGGTTATATGTTATAGGTTTAGGATAAGGTTTAGGTTTAGGTTTAGGTTTAGGTTTAGGTTACAGGTTTTGGGATTTGAGAATTGGTTCGGGTTTAGGTCATAGGTTTTGATTTTAGTTTAGGTTATAGGTTTAGGTCAATTTCATGTTTATCCCTCTCAATTTTCAGTTTGCCCCGCTCAATTTCTAGTTTGCCCCGCTTAATTTTCAGTTTACCCCGCTCAATTTCCAGTTTACCCCGCTCAATTTCCAGTTTGCCCCGCTCAATTTTTAGTTTACCCCGCTGAAAATTAAGCGGGGCAAACTAGAAATTGATCGGGGCAAACATGAAAGCCCTGAAATAAAAGGCGGGCAAACTAGATATTGACAATGGAGTCAATTTCATGTTTGCCCCGCTCAATTTTTAGTTTGCCCCGCTCAATTTTCAGTTTGCCCCGCTCATATATGGACGGTTTGGATATAAGACATACATCATGATGGGACCTACAAAAGCAAAAAAAAAAATATTTCGGTTTACCCAGCTCAATTTCTAGTTTGCCCCGCTCAATTGAGCGGGGCAAACTGGAAATTGAGTGGGGCAAAATGAATTTTATTTTATTTTTTGCTATGTTGCTTTTGTGCGAGGGAAGCTAGAAATCCAGTGAGGCAATATATAAATTGAGCGAAGGAACCTAGGAATTGAGCGAGGCAACCTAGCAATTCAGCGATGCAACGTAGAAATTCAGCGAGGCAACTTAGGATTTGAGCAAGGGAACCTCGATCAATTTTAACGTAGCCTAAACCTCGCTCAATTTCTAGCTTCCCTCACTCAATTCATACCTTGTCCTGGTCAATTTTTAATTTACTCACTTAATTTCATATTTGCCTCGCTCAATTTCTGGTTTGACCATGAAGTGATTGAAATTAACCGTGAAGTGAACGAAATGTATTTTCGACCATCAACCTGATAGAATCTTAGAAAATAACTAGGTTGGTTGGCTAAAATAGCTTCTCCTACCCCAAAATCATATGCGGTACGTCAAGTAACTAAGTTTAGTTTAGAAGATATTCTTGTTAAATGAATAAAGAATGAAATGAAAAAAAAAGGAGAAAAATTTATATTTAAATACATATATACACACACACACACACACACACATATTTATATAAACATGTATTAAAGAAAAATGTAGGTACAATAAAGTTCTCAATGTAAAAAATAAAAAAAAATAAAAAAAAGTGCAGAGCATTATAGTTATGACTATGGTTATAATCCGTAGCCATAGGCTGGTCGACCGTGTTAACCCGGTCGACCCCAACTTGCTGGGGTTAACCCGGTCGACCCCAACTTGCTGGCTTCTTTTTCATTTTTTTTTTTTCCTTTTCCTTGTTGTAATCCCCACTGATTTTTGGGTTTTGGGATTTGAGAATGGGTTCGGGTTTAAGTTATAGGTTTTAGAATTTGAGAATGAGTACGGGTTTAGGTTATAGGTTTTAGTTTTGGTTTAGGTTATAGGTTTTGAGATTTAAGAATAGGTTCGGGTTTAAGTTATAGGTTTTAGTTTTGGTTTAGGTTATAGGTTTTGGGATTTGAGAATGGGTTCGTGTTTAGGTTATAGGTTCTGGGATTTGAGAATGGATTCGGGTTTAGGTTATAGGTTTTGGTTTTGGTTTTGGTTTAGTGATTTGAGTTTAGGTTATAGGTTTACGTTTAGGTTTAGGTTTTAGGTTTAGGTTTAGGTTTGGGTTTGAGTTTTGGGATTGTGAATGGGTTCGGGTTTAGGTTATAGGTTTTAGTTTTGGTTTAGGTTATAGGTTTTGGGATTTGAGAATGGGTTCTGGTTTAGGTTATAAGTTTTGGTTTAGGTTTAGGTTATAGGTTTTGGTTTAGGTTTTAGGTTTAGGTTTAGGTTTGGGTTTAGGTTTTGGGATTTGAGAATAGGTTCGGGTTTAAGTTATAGGTTTTGGGATTTGAGAATGGGTTCGGATTTAGGTTATAGGTTTTGGTTTTGGTTTAGGTTATAGGTTTTGGTTTAGGTTTAGGTTTGGGTTTGGATTTTGGGATTTGAGAATGGGTTCGGGTTTAGGTTATAGGTTATGGTTATGGTTTTGGTTATAGATTTTGGGATTTGAGAATGGGTTCGGATTTAGGTTATAGATTTTGGTTTTGGTTTAATTTATAGGTTTTGGTTAAGGTTATAGGTTATAGGTTTAGGTTTAGGTTATAGGTTTAGGATAAGGTTATAGGTTTTGGGATTTGGGAATAGTTTTAGGTTATTAGTATAGGTTTAGGTTAGGTTCTAGGTTTTGGGATTTGAGAATGGGTTCGGGTTTAGGTTATAGGTTTTGGTTTAGGTTATAGGTTATGGGATTTGAGAATGGATTCGGGTTTAGGTTATAGGTTTTGGTTTTGGTTTTGGTTTAGGGATTTGAGTTTAGGTTATAGGTTTAGGTTTAGGTTTAGGTTTTAGGTTTAGGTTTAGGTTTGGGTTTGGGTTTTGGGATTTGTGAATGGGTTTGGGTTTAGGTTACAGGTTTTAGAATTTGAGAATGGGTTCGGGTTTAGGTTATATGTTTTAGGTTTTGGTTTAGGTTATAGGTTTTGGGATTTGAGAATAGGTTTTGGGATTTGAGAATGGGTTCGGGTTAGGTTATAGGTTTTGGTTTTGGTTTAGGTTATAGGTTTTGAGATTTGAGAATGGGTTCGGGTTTAAGTTATAAGTTTTGGTTTGGGTTTAGGTTATAGGTTTTGGGATTTGAGAATGGGTTCGGGTTTAAGTTATAAGTTTTGGTTTGGGTTTAGGTTATAGGTTTTGGGATTTGAGAATGGGTTCGGGTTTAGGTCATAGGTTTTGGGATTTGAGAATGGGTTCGGGTTTAGGTCATAGGTTTTGGTTTCGGTTTAGGTTATAGGTTTTGGGATTGGAGAATGGGTTCGGGTTTAGGTCTTAGGTTTTGGTTTTAGTTTTGGTTTTGGTTTAGGTTATAAGTTTTGGTTTAGGTTATAGGTTAGAGGTTTAGGATAAGGTTTTAGGTTTAGGTTATAGGTTTTTGAAATATTTGAGAATGGGTTCGGGTTTAGGTTATAAGTTTTGGTTATGGTTTTGGTTTAGGTTATAGGTTTTAGGATTTGAGAATGGGTTTGGGTTTAGGTCTTAGGTTTTGGTTTTGGTTTTGGTTTAGGTTATAGGTTTTGGTTTAGGTTATAGGTTATAGGTTTAGGTTATAGGTTTTTGGATTTGAGAATGGGTTCGGGTTTAGGTTATAGGTTTTGGTTATGGTTTTGGTTTAGGTTATAGGTTTTAGGATTTGAGAATGGGTTCGGGTTTAGGTTATAGGTTTTGGTTATGGTTTTGGTTTAGGTTATAGGTTATAGGTTTAGGATAAGGTTTAGGTTTAGGTTTTAGGTTTTAGGATTTGAGAATGGGTTCGGGTTTAGGTTATAGGTTTTGGTTATGGTTTTGGTTTAGGTTATAGGTTATAGGTTTAGGATAAGGTTTAGGTTTAGGTTTTAGGTTTTAGGATTTGAGAATGGGTCCGGGTTTAGGTTATAGGTTTTGGTTATGGTTTTAATTTAGGTGATAGGTTTTGGGATTTGAGAATGGGTTGGGGTTTAGGTCATAGGTTTTGGTTTTGGTTTTGGTTATAGGTTTTGGGATTTGAGAATGGGTTTTGGTTTAGGTTATAGGTTTTGGTTTTGGTTTTGGTTTTGGTTTAGGTTATAGGTTTTTGGGTTTGAGAATCGATTCGGGTTTAGGTTAAGGGTATGGTACCTGCAAATACAAACATAAACATGGTCTGTCCATATGGCCAGGCCCTTTCAATGCTGTCCATAGTAAATGGACGGCTTCATCATGGTCATAACAGCGGTTCCCACCTTCCAGGGATCCCCGCTCTTCCAGATAGCTCCAACGCACATCTGGGTCTGCTCCATTAATTTCGAGAAAATACATAAACACGGCCTGTCCAAATGGCCAGGCCCTTCCAATGCTGTCCATAGGAAATGAACAGCTTCATCATGGTCATAACAGCGGTTCCCACCTTCCAGGGACCCCCACTCTTCCGGATAGCTCCGACGCACATCCGGGTCTGCTCCATTAATTTTGAGCAAATAAATAAACACGGCCTGTCCAAATGGCTAGGCCCTTCCAATACCGTCCATAGAAAATGGATAGCTTCATCATGGTTATAACAACAGTTCCCACCTTCCAGGGACCCCCGCTCTTCTGGATAGCTCCGACGCACATCCGGGTCTGCTCCATTAATTTCGAGCAAATACATAAACACGGCCTGTCCAAATGGCCAAGCCCCTCCAATGTCGTCCATGGAAAATGGACTGCTTCATCATGGTCATAACAGCGGTTCCCACCTTCCAGGGACCCCCGCTCAACATCCGGATAGCTCCGACGCACATCCGGATCTACTTCATCAATTTCGAGATAATATATAAACATAGGTATGTCCAAATGGCTAGGCCACTTCATCAATGAATCATATACTATGAAGGAAAGAATACTCACCAATTTAGCTATAGGTGCCCAGAGCAAGATAACTGCACCAATGTTGTACCTAGCTGCATTGACATAATAAAAAAATTATACGAATGAAACGACAAAAAGCCAGGATATCATGGACCAAGAGGAAGATGAGTACCCTTAAGAAAAAACTCATGCCAAGCATATTTAATGCAAATGATCAATAGTGTCCTATCAAAATTCAGGTGTTAAACACAAACAAATCTCAAATGTATGCGAGGTCTTGGTATCGATTCTCTAGTGGGGGTGGCTAACAGTGAAGTGTGAACTGACAGTGGGTGTACTAACAAGCTAACAAAAAAAAATAAAAAATCTCAAAGGTATGCATATAACATCTTAAATGGACCAAATAAAAACATGGAAAGGGAAAATCAATAAGATGCACATTGAGATACAAATGGGCATTAATCAAGGAAAATGTGCAGAATTTGACTTTGCTTTTGTGAAACAGATAGCTCACCCACCTGAAAATCATTGGCATAAATAAATAGAATTCAGATGCAATCGCCACTAGCCGGATTTTGTGACCAAACCAACTTTTGTGTGGGAATGTTAGAAGATTGAAAGCTTTGATTCCAAAATAGTCTCCACGCCCACAATCTGATAAGGATTTCAATGACAGAGAAAGTGTGAGACACCTTCTCCATTTGTTCCTACACACCATCTTTACTTTCTGGGAAACAAAATCCTTGAAATCGGATTTTGGTGATGTAAAATTTAAGTAAAAAGAGATAGTTTAGAAATTGCTAAGAAGAGAGTATGGTGAATCCTGCACCAAGAACTCCACCTTCAAAGTAGTTCTTGCTTGATTCGGCAAAGGGTCTTGACTTGTGATGCTTTTCTAACACAGATGGATTCGCAGACTTGTGAAGGAAGGAGATCAATTGAATCCTCCCCTAGCAACTGGAGGACCAAATTCTCAAAACCTGGAAGGGTTGATGCATTCTCCTTAGCCTATGATGCTTGTGGGAAGATTCAAAAGTTCTTGAATCCTTTTACCATTCACCACTTTACACTCTTCCTCACCTTTTTCACTCCTGGGTTTTTCACAAGCGAGTTGTGCAATTCAGTTATTGAATCAGTGAAATCTCGACACCCAAATCACAAGAATGGACAAAGAACACACCCACGAGGATATTGGAGTAGAGAATGATAAACAACTTACTTTAAAATTGAAACATTTTCGGGTCTTACAAATACCTAAATAAACCTCACTAACTCAGAAAACGAAATACCTTCTACATCATAGACCAACTTTTATAGACCCTAGATAGGATTAGGAACAACTTTTCCAACAATCAGATTGATTACAAATCAATCTAAATCTAATATAGGAACAGCTCTACTTACAAAGATTTGGCCAATTTGTAATGACCACAAAATAGTAGAAGTAAATCTAGAAAAGCATATCCAAAATCTTTAGAAAATCTAGTGGGAATTGGTGGTAGAAGTAAGAATTAAGAAGGTGGCCCCGACGTGAAAATGACCATACGTAAAAATCAGGTTGGTCTGCTCATCAGTTCAGCCACCCATACACAACAATAGGGATTGTTTATCCACATTCAATGTACATGTATAGCCCAAACAATGAGTGGACCTAACTGATTTGTGTATGATCATCTTAATGGTGGGGACCATCTTATTTGTTGCTAAGACGTTGCACATGCTTGGTAGGTTGGCATGTCTTGCATGTAGAAAGGGGTGCACGTGGCACTGCCAAACATCAGATTCTAGAACCTTTGACCTGTTTTCATATTGACTTCAAAAGTTTGGCTTGCATTAGCACAATAGAGCCCAAAAATAATTTTCAAAGCATCTAGCCATCTAGAATTCATTTGCTATTGTGTTATTAAAAATCACAAAATTTCTAGTATACACAAAGCAAACGTTTGCCTTTCATGTTTGCCTTTCGTGTCATCCAAAGCAAATGTTTGCCTTTCATGTCATCCAAAGGTATGTTTGCCTTTCATAACAGTTTCCCATCAAACTGTTAGCCTAGCAAGATAAATATACACAAAGCAAATGTTTGCCTTTTATGTCATCCAAAGAAGAATCAAGATTCAAAACATTACCTCCCATTTCCATCCGTGAAGTCTCTTATACCACCACCAACAGTTAGTGGTACGAAAACGTTTTCTGATGCAAAGCGCAAAACCTACAGAGCATATCAACAATAACAGTTGGACAATGAGGTATTCAAAGTTGAAACCATATGTTCAAAATAATTAAAAATAGACTAGATACTGAGAACAAGTAACATGGGCAACAGAAGTTATGCAAAAAGAATCAACTGTTCTCAAAATTGGTTAGTGGATTACAATTTCACAGACCTTCAGCATTGGCAAATCACCCAAAGGGAAGTCCCGGAAACCTGTTATGTTCAAAAAACTAACCTGCAACAGTATTCAGTTATTGCAGCATATCATTAATCTATAACACAAGCAGACATGTTAATGATGCAAAAATCATAGATAAGTACAAGCTATAACTCATCAGCCCCATCTTTATAATATTGTCCAGCAAGGTCCACTGGCTTGCCGAGATTTCTTACCTTCGAATAAATAACACACCAAGTTAAAAACAATAATGTAATTCTAGCATAACTGGCAAAAGTAAAAAAAATAATAATAATAGTAGCGTAAGCAGGTCAAAATCGATCAAATTATAAATGGGAAATGCTGTGTATAGTAGCTATAGCATATACAGAGAATGGATGCAGTGGCATTAAACACAAGGATTACTATGATACAAGTTGCCATTTTGCATTAGGAGAAGGAAGCAATGCTAAGTGTACTAGCTTGCATGAGATGGACAAAGCGCTTCATGCCACATGCCCAGTGTCGCACACGAGCAAAATCAAGGGCATTCATCAGGTGCGGCCAACAGCGAACATGCCCTGGCCCAACCACACGTTGGATATGAACCGTTGGTGAATTTGTTTTGACAGTCCATTTATTTTCTACACGCATGCGTCATGACCCAAAGGATGAGCAGATCCACAAGAAACCTACGAAGCAGGACCCACCTCGATGAGCAGCCTTGATTTCACCCAATGTGCTAGATTGACATATGACAGGTGAGTGCCAAAAAGGTGCACCTGAGCCAGTTCACCCAGCATTCCTCTAATCACACATTGCAAAGTGGCTCATCATCCAAGCAGCTAGTCTGGTGCTCTACTATGTAGATGCCATGTCTGGAAAAGGTTGATCTGATCATTATGTGGACCACACATCTATAAAAGAAATGGAAGGCTAAGCGAAATTGACCCTTCTCACAAAAATTAGCGTGATTTGATCATCATGCGGACAGACAATTACAAAAGAAATGGAAGGTAGACAGAAAGTGACCTGCACTCCATACATAAAATCCAGACATGGCTCACCTAATCTCCATATCAGCCTGATCCGCACTTAGCATTCCTCATTGGGAATATCGTTACCAACTTGTGAAGTGCAATGCTACAATGATATCGGGAGGAAGATCAAAGAGGTGCATCACAGTTTGCATGCCAACATGGAACACCTATATGCGATTTGAGCCACTCATTAGGCAGGCCCAATAATGAACAAGTCTTGTCTCATAAATCAGATCCGACCATCAGGTGGGCCATACTTGTACAATGAAAACGGACTATTACAAACAAAAACATCAATCAACTATATTCAACGAACATGCATAACCTACCTGATTAGTGGGTCAGCCTAGATTTTTAGGATAGGTACATTCACATTGATTCCGATACAGTCCATGGCCTAGATCTCTCAAACACGTTCCATGATTAACCATTCACATTGATTTCCATACAGTCTACGACCCAGATTCTTAAACATGTGCCATGATTCACCACTTCAATCTTTCTTATTGCTTTAGTGTTTCTCAATTGATTGAAAACTTCAAACTTAGGTCTTGACTCCCAAGGTGACATCGACTTTAGAGGAAAAAACACTCATAATCCCGTGAGAGTCATGATGATCCATCTGCATGCATACAAGGCATATACATAGCATGCACGGAGGTCAACTTAAGCCCTTCAAATTGGGGACACTGTTATAGGTGGGTCATTAAAACAAAGATCACAAATGGAATACCTTAACTTGTTGATTATTGGACATCTAATGATGGCTTGGAAAAAAATAGCCAAACTTCTGAATTCAGCTAACATTAGAAACCAATACAGCAAACAAATGTCCATTAACAAGATCTTCAGGTTGTCTGATCAATCTGATTTTGAGCTATGCCCCATGTGAAGTGGACCCCCACAATTTAAGCATATTGGTTTTGTTGCATATACGACATACGTAGCAGAGTAATACAGCCATGTGTCTCAAACTCTTGCACAATATCAAATAACACCTTTTGCATCTCATAATCATGGGTCTTATTGCATTTAAAGTTTGAATTCTCAAGGCAATACCTTCAAAAAGAAATTTCAATTTGGTAGGCACCTATTCCCCATAGCTTCTATTAATGTTTGTTCCGTAATGAATAGTCTAACCTAGTTAAACGGTGTCCCATTAATCTATGAGACCTCCACAGGTCTACAGTTCAAATTTTGAACTCCATCATGACCGACTTCCAAAAACCACATAAATTTAAATCACAGCATAAGAGAACAGTTTCTTTTGAAATGATGGAAACACGTCTCAAGGAAGTGTAGATTACATAAAGCGAAGAATTATATCTGGATAAGCACCACTCCAAGAAAAAAAAAAGTTTTACGAGCTAAATAATAAACAAAAAGACATCATTGAAAAATGTTTGAGAGAGTTTTTTTATTTTTTGAAGCATTTAGGGTTATGCAAGAATCAGGAATTTAAATGACTGGGCCAGACATGACAAGACTAATAAAAAAAATATGTGATTTGTCAGCAGCAGGGCACCTTGGACAACATGAAGAGTGTTTAATTTGTCTAGCCAGCTGCAACTAAAAGAAAATACCTTTTTTTCAAAGAGTAAGAGAAGGTTCATGAAGGGGAGTTATTTGATACTCTGGCTTGCTGTGTGTCACACTTGATACAGAGGAACAGAGAAATGGTAAACATGGCATATATTAACTCAAAATTAAACCGACTAAATTGTCAAACCCACTGTCACTAAGTTATGGTCTAAAAATCAGATTGGTCGAACATTCCTAAACTCTGATTTGTGTACACTTGGTTGCTGAAAGAAGGCCATTGGATATTTTTCATTTTTAACCATCCAATAAATCTCCAGCAATCTAGTAGTTAGACAATCAGACAAGAGTAATATTTTGTTTGTTATACATCTAAACCAGTACACATAATTTGGACAGTTTAATTTGAATTACTTATATGTCACCTATGCAATTTCTCCATAATTTCTAACTCCTTGCGTAGCATCCATCACGATCTACCAGGTCAAGGTATCTCTCCTTCATGAATGACGCAGTTTTGGCTGTAGAATGTTGTCCTAATGGCTATGTTCGAAATGTAAAAGCACCCTTTTCAAGGTTTAGAAAAAAGTCACCCCCTATAGGTCATCTGTGTCCTAGAAACCATTGATCCTATGTTTCAGCATCATCTTTATTGAATCATCAACCGTTATAAAATAAAAAAATAAAATAAAAAAATAATAATAATAATAATAATAAAAATCTTTATAGAAGCATCTTTAGACCCCAGAGGCCCACTAGCTCTTTGGGTTCTAAAATTCAGGTTTTGGGATCTTAGTAAGCATGATGAGTGAGGGGAAGCAAAGGCAGATTCGGGTGCAAGAGTAACAAATGATCATTTCAAAATGTTAACCGATGTGGATGCCTAGAAGCAGGAGCAGCACCTTGAGAAGAAGGGTTGTGCAACATTAGTTTCCTGCAACTAGTGTTGGATTATACGTTTTCAGTGGAACATAAATAATTGCAATATATAGGTTGGAACTGTTGGTTTCATCTGCACATTAATACACTTGGGGGGAAAAAAACTGGGATGTCAAGGTGCTCAAGAGGCTCAAGTCAAGCACCTTTTGAAAGCCAATATATTTTATATTTTCCACAAGGTATTCCGTAACGGTCACCACCATTAACAATAAAGGTATCGGCCGTAATGGCCGATATGTGGCAGTGATGACCATTACAACCCCATAACAGTTTTTTTTCTCCTCGAAAAATTCTGAATATATATATATATATAGAAAATTTAGAATAATAATATAGGAATTGAACGAGAAAAGCTAGAAATTGAGCGAGGGAACCTAGAAATTGAGCGAGGCAACATAGGAATTGAGCGAGGCAACTTAGGAATTGAGCGAGGCAATGTAGGAATTCAACGAGGTAACCTAGGAATTGAGTGAGGGAAGCTAGGATTTGAGAGAGGCAACCTAGGATTTCAGCGAAAAAACCTATAAATTGAGCGAGGGAACCTAGAAATTGAGCGAGACAACTTAGGAATTGAGTGAGGCAACGTAAGAATTGAGCTAGGAATCCTAGGATTTGAGCGAGGGAAGCTAGAAATTGAGCGAGGCAACTTAGGATTTGAGTGAGGTAACCTAGGATTTGAGTGAGGAAAGCTAGAAATTGAGCGAGGGAACCTAGAAATTGAGCGAGGCAACGTAGGAATTCAGCAAGGTAACCTAGGAATTCAGCGAGGGAAGCTAGAAATTGAGCGAGAAAACCTAGCATTTAAGCCAGGTAACCTAAGATTTGAGCGAGGAAAGCTAGAAATTGAGCGAGGGAACCTAGAAATTGAGCGAGGCAACCTAGGAATTGAGCGAGGTAACATAGAAATTGAGCGAGGAATCCTGGGATTTGAGCGAGGGAGGCTAGAAATTGAGAGAGGGAACCTAGGATTTGAGCGATGCGACCTATAAATTGAGCGAGGCAATGTAGGGATTGAGCAAAAGAAGCTAGGAATTGAGCGAGGCAACGTAGAAATTCAGTAAGGAATTCTAGTTATTGAGTAAGGGAACTAAGAAATTCAGCAAGGCAACCTAGGATTTGAGCGAGGCGAGGGAAGCTACAAATTGTGCGAGGGAACCTAGAAATTGAGCGAGGCAACCTACGGATTGAGCAAAGAAGCTAGAAATTGAACGAGGCAACCTAGGATTTGAGCGAGGGAACATCGAAATTGAAGCGAGGCAACTTAGAAATTGAGCGAGGGAAGCTAGAAATTGAGCGAGGGAAGCTAGAAATTGAGTGAGGCGAGCGAGGCAACGTAGAAATTGAAGCGAGGATTGAGCAAGGGAACCTAGAAATTGAGCGAGGGAACCTAAGAGTTGAGCAAGGCAAAGAAAAAATTCAACGAGGCAACCGAGAAATTGAGCAAGGAAAACATCAATTTGAGCGAGGCAAGCTTGAAATTGGGTGAGGCTAACATGAATTGGAATGAACTTTAAATGTAATTGACCTAGCCTAATAATTTTCTTTGTTGAATTTGACCGATCAGTTAATAAAATTGACCGAGATTTACATGAAATTCTCTTCAGTGAATTTGATCAAGCAATTAATGAAATTGACCGAGCGGTTCATAAAATTTTCAGTACGCACTTATAATGCTGAGTTAACTAAGTTGGGCACACCCAGATCCATAGCTCAATTGGCAGACTGAGTAGAGATACCTCATGTCAACACTTGAGGTCCTAGTATCGATTCCTAGCGGGGGTGGCTAACATGGAGTGTGTGTATTGACATGGGTGTGTACTAACAAGCTAACCTAAAAAAAACTAAAAAAAAAATTAATAGTAAAATATAAAAAAATTAAAAAATTTAAAATATTGAGTTGGGCCCGCCTTGAATGTATGTAGACTATCCATGACGTTCATCCATTTTTCCATCTAAAGCAAGGGTTTCAGCCCAAAATGGTGGCATATTGAAATATCAAGTAGATCACACCACAGGAAACAGTGTTTCCGCCGTAGAAACCTTGTTATGCCCATACAATGATGTTTTACTTGTAATCCATCATGTTCATAGGATGATTTTCACATGAATGAACCGAAAACCAACATAGGAGTTTCATTCGGCATTTCAATGGCCCACAAAAAATTTACACGGTTTAGGTAAATGTATATCATACCTGTCATGAACGAGATAATGTTGATGAATAGAGAGGGTGGGATCCAGCTAGAGCGTGGTGCGATCCAAGCAACAGATGTAGCGGTTGGAGTTTTCGTCCTTTTTTTAACGGAGCGAGAGAAGGGAGGGAGAGGAAAAGCAACGGCAGTAAAAAGGTCGTTGTCCGCACGTGCTAGTCTAAGTTGGTAACTTAAGTTTGCATTCCGTGATAAAAACCGCTGGGTAAAAGGTTTTGTCTACAGTAGCCATTTTCACTTTATTATTATTATTGAAAACAAACCTGTTACTCCTTCCTCTCTCCGAATTTAATGCTCTCTCTCCCCTCTTTGCCGCAGGCGGACGTAAACGGCTTATTAGCCTTCCGCCGCTTCCGGCCAGAGGAAGCTAGTGGGCCACTATGATATTTGTGATAAATCCATAGCGTTTCATAAGTTTTTCTACATCGTATTACGACATGGGTCTAAAAAAAAGACAAATCCAAAACTCTAATAGCCGCACAATAGGAAAAATTGCAAATTGAATTCAAAATACAAAAAAATTAGCCTGATCCAAAACATTTGGGGCCCGTGGTACCATGATCCAAAACATTTGTGGCCCGGCCTACCATGATCTGGTATAACATTTGATAGTCTCTGTCACATTGGCCCACCTTGATGAACGTGTTATACATCCATCCTGTCCATCAGTTTTTATTGATCATTTTAGGACTTCTTCTCAACGCTCAAGCATATCCAAATCTCAAGTGGACCACATCATTGGAAATTGTGTTTATTTAATGATCACCATAAAAAAGACAAAAAAACTACTTAGGTACCACCTTGGCCCACTGCAATGTTTATTTTCCATCTAACTTGTTGATAAGTTCAAATAGACCTGATGAAGGAAAAATGCATAAGTCAACTTAATCTAAAACTTTACACCCCAAGTAAGTTTTTAATGGTTAATCAACATTGTTTTCAGTGGTGTAGTCCACTTTAGGTTTGGATCTTCTTAAGTTTACAATACATTCATCAAGGTGGGCACAATAAGGTCAGGGTAACACCCACTCACATGTTACTTGGCGACACCTGATCCACACTCATTTGAAAAGAAGTATAAAAGAGGGTGCGGAATGGGTATTACACCACCGGACCTATCTAAGACGCGTAGTCATGTCAGAGGCTTTACGTGCCCTATATATTTTATTAACACCGTTCATCCATTTCATGATCCAAATGAAAAACAGAAAAAGGAAAAAAATAAAAAGGTAGATTGGATGCTCAATTGAACCACATCACATGAAGTATTGAGGATTGAGCTAACTGTTGAAAACTTCCTAAGACCCATTGCCATGTACATTTGCCATCCAACCTGTTCACAAGGTCACATAGACCTGTAAGAAGGGAAAACATATCAGCTTGATCTAAAACTTTTGTGGCCCCTAACAGGTTTTCAACAGTAGGCTATAAATCCCTACTACTCATGTGGTGTGGTCCACTTGATCTTTTGATATGCCTCCTTTTTGAGCCCATGTCCTAACATTATCTAAAAAAACTGATGGACAGGACAGATTTATTACAAACGTCATAGTGGAATCCACCTAGCTTCCTATAATATAGGGGTAAAGATGGCATTAATCGAGAAGAGATGACATTAAAGGATGAAAAATGGAGGAGGAGTCTTTTTCTGGTGGTAGAAAATAGGATGAGGAGACATGCATTACATGTGATGTATTTGATCAATGCACCACATGTGTAAAACATCTAGTCCGATTAATTAGATAAGGTTTTTTGTAAGCATGTGAATGACATAAAATATTATTCTGTAATCAATAGTATGATATATTTTTACTAGAAAAGCAAGTTGTTAAAATCCATTCTAACAGTTCAAATTCAATTTTCATATATGTATTCAATGATGAGGTTTGTTTACTATTCTTTTTTGCAAATAAAATTTAATTAGTATATTATATTTAATTAACGGTGTTGATCTTTAGCACATATTCTTGTTGTACCTATATAAGACTTGATGTTACGTGCTCTCTCATGAGTGGGCATCATGTGTAAATAAAGAAAGATATTTATGTGAGAGAGAGAGATGCTCACACACACATTGCATTTACGTCCACTTAGTTGATTAATTCAAAGACTAATTAATGCTATTTAATACCAAGAAAGAAAAGTTATTCTGAAAGGAAAAATAGCCACCGGTGGTGGCCCCACTATAGTGTTAAAGTGTAATTTACCCCCAACCATTAGGTGAGCCACTGTGTATTAGAACCGTGGATTCAAAAATCAGCATCTATGGTTCAAGTGGACCACATGATTGAAACAATGTACAAGGAAAACTTACTCTCCAAACTATTTTCATTGGTTTGGCCAACCCGAATCATGTATGCCCCTGATTTTTGGACATTAGTAATAGATTTTTAGTGTGTCATCTTAATGGTTGGAGTGGATTTCACATGCTTGTTATGTTGAGCATAGTGAAAATCAAGGGTGGACGTCTCTCCCCATGTTTCCATTGCGGTGGTTGAATTCAATCAAAGGATAGCATGATTTTTTATTTTTTCTTTGGTTGCAGACCCATAATGGGATTACACATATAATTATTGGAGTGAATCTTATTTAAACATCATGGTGGGCCTGTAAAAATAGAAGGTGGTTGTCCACGCTGCGGCACCACTCGATTACATAGATGAATACCACCAAAAATGAGTGATTTCAAGTCACAATGGTTGGTCATTAAGATGGGCCTGCTATGGTATTAATTTGAAATCCACTGTCACCATCAAGTGGATCACCCAATGTTAGATCAAGGGACTTAAAATCAGTCCCAACATGATTTATACGTTTTATCCACGCCGTCCATACATATTTTCAAACCATTTTAGGGTATGATCCCAAAAATGAGTCAGATCCAACGTTCAAGTGGATCACACCACAAGAAAAAGTGGAGATTGAAGGCCTATCTTCAAAAACTTCTTGAGTTTCACAGAAAGTTTGGATCAAGCTGGTATTTGTATTTTCCTTTTTTCATCCAGGTCTATATGACTTTATGAATAGGTTGGAAGGAAAACAAACATCATGGTGGGCCCTAGGAAGATGTCAACATTGATCATCATTGTTCCCACTGTTTCTTTTGGTGGGGTTCACTTGAGCTTTGGATCAGCCTCGGTTTTGGAGCCATGCCTTCAAGTAATATCAGAAAATGGATGGACAGTGCGGATAAAACACCATTGTGAGGCAGACATATCTTTTCACGACACCAT
Organism: Magnolia kwangsiensis; assembly: GCA_037074715.1. Taxonomy (NCBI): domain Eukaryota; kingdom Viridiplantae; phylum Streptophyta; class Magnoliopsida; order Magnoliales; family Magnoliaceae; genus Magnolia; species Magnolia kwangsiensis. The sequence continues at coordinate 16,206,922 of CM073576.1, read as the reverse complement.
GGTGAGGCAAGCATATCTTTGCCATCTATAGACGCCCATGCTGTGTGGTTTGCTACACAAGATATTGATCTTTCCTTGGAACTTGACTATTTTCAAGGAACAGGTGCGGGAGGAACGCCATATTGATATTTTACGGGGCCATACGTTGATGTGTATGTGAGATCAAATCTGAACATTATATGTGTAATCAAGTCTGACTATTAGATGTGTAATCCCATGATAGGATGGTAGCCAAAACATTAAAATGATATGTTATTAATTTGAGGCACACAAAGGAAAATAGTTGGGAGAGACGTCCACCCTCCATTTTTACAGGGCCCACTATAATGTTTATGTAAAATCCATTGCACTTATTAGATGCGAAACCAAAAGATTGGCTTAAAGGCTAAATACTCAAGCTCAAATGTGATTCAAGTGGGTCACATTTAGGGAATAGTGTAGAGGGTAAGAATTTCCGACAAAAATTTGCCAATAAATGTTGCCTAGCTGAAATAAAATGGGCAGGTTTTTTGGCACTGGGTCAAATAGAGGGTATGGTTCGGGTGGATTTCACTTTAACACCACAGTGAGGCCCACCCAAGCTGCGTACTCCTTTTGCGAAGTAACCTCAAGCAGCTTCTCTCTGCATGAGAGCATTTATTAACATTAGTTTAAATGTAAATTAGGCAATGGATTTCAAGAAAAAATGGGATGAATTAGGAAGCTGCACACATGTAATATATTTACGCGTGCAGAAAATGTATATGAAATCTAATCCATTAATTAGTTAGGATTTCTTTTAAACATGTAAAGGACATAAATTATTATTTTTAATGATTAATGGTATGATATCTATTTACAAAAAAATGGAGCTATTAGAAATTCATTTTAGCCGTACCTATTTAACTTGTATGTGTGGCTTCATTGATGACGATCGTTTATTAAATTTTAGCAGATAAAATATAATTGATAGGTCTTATTTAATGTACATGCTGGATCTTTGACATTTAATTTCTATCATACTTATGTAAAACTTAATATTATGGATCTCACATGTGCTATATTACTTGGGATAGAAAAATATTTTTTTGCTATTAAATACACAACTACGTGGACCAATTTGATTTGTCCAAATAGTTGTGTGAGCATCTCTCTCTCTCTCTCTCTCTCTCTCTCTCTCTCTCTCTATATATATATATATATATATATATGGGAATAGGTACTATGTGCTCGAGCTCACGATAAGCTTATCATGAGGTCAAGCTGTGTGGGCCCCACCGTGATTCATGTCGACCATCAACACCGTGCATTTGATGGGTTCCCTTTAAATAATGAGATATACCAAAAATCAACCGTATACGAAACTCAGGTGGGCCATACCATCTAAAATCATGTGAAGACACCGTTAAAACATATAAAAGCACTTGGTGGGGCCCACTTGAGTCTTGAATGCTACTGAAACTTGGTATGACCCCTAATTCTAGTGGGACACACATAATGGATGGGCTGGATTTGTAAACCACATCTTGGTGGGACTCAAAAAATGATTATGAATGTTTTAATGGTGTACGGCCCCCTCTACACTTCTGTATGTGGTGTGGCTCACAAAAGTCATGGATTGACTTGATTTTTGAGACTTAGATCCAAGATGGAATGGTGCATTTGACTGATGGAGTAGATGTTCGAAATGCATCACGGTGGGGCCCACAAGCTGAGAACCAGTTTGTATGTACTACATACGGACTTTTTTGAAAACTCATTATACCCGGTGATTCTCGCAAATCTGAACGGTCCACATAAAGCAGAATCTTTTTAAACCCCCAGGTACAAATTTTATCTTTGATTGAAAACTTCGATAGGCCATAAAAAATGCAAACAATTTTTATATATGCTATCTTCATCAATTTTTCCAGCTCACATCAACTTATAACCAACAAATAAATTAGATCAAAATCTCAAGTGAAATAGGCTAGGAAAAAGTAGTGATACGTCCATTCAAAACTTCAAAAGCAGCTGTTTTATTATAGGCTTTTTTTCAAGCTACCAAAGTTTTTGGATCAAGCTGGCATTTATGTTTTATGTGCCATTATTAATAAGTTGTATGACAGAGACTGAAGTTTTTAAAAGTGGGTGTTCTATTTGAGATTTATATCTATTTTATTTTTTAAGATCATACTCTAAAATGAGTTGAAAAAAACTGATAGATGATGGTAAAATAAATATTACAGTGCACCCTAGCAAGTTTTTAACGGTGGGCGTTCAATGATCACCGCTTCCTATGATCTGGTCCACCTGAGATTAATATCTGCTTCATTGTTGGGACTACATCGTAAAGTCGGATGAAAAAAACTGATGGACGGCATGAATATACAACACATGCATCGAGGTGGTCCCCAAGGTCAGGGCCGCACCTACTTCGCTGGATCCGGCAAATCTGCGTTCACTATCATATGCAAATCTTGTTCTGGGAAAGATAATGCAAATAAATGCAATCGCTCGTGAGATATCATGGTCATTCAATAGGTAGATCGTGCAGCAAAGATTCACTATTCCCAAGATCATACTATTACACTCATCAGGAAGAGAAACTATTAAGATAAAAATGGACGGTTATGAATAAATAACGAACGGTCCATATTCAATACACATATATCGCCTACCAGGTATGTGAACTAGCCTGATTACGGGTCCAATGTATCCTCGCAGGATGTTTTAACTGATGAATGGCCCACACACGTGTAATGTTGGTGTATGTGATTCGAGGGATTACACCTACTATTAGTCTATTGAAAATGAAGAGCAGATAAATCCAATGCAGGGGAAGGCGAGGAAACTTCCATGAAGCTGCTTTCCTGTCTTTTCAGTGAGGACGACCGTACACAATCCTAAGAGAATAATCTGGGCCACTCGTTAGCATCTCATCCTACCAACCTAATAATCCATGCCTATCTCAGAAAATGGTCCATATTGATCAGGGATATGAGAATTATGACCAAAATGCCCCTAAATGGATAAAAATACCCTTGGGCAATTGTATGATCCTGTATATGAGAATATGAAGATAATACTCAGTTTGTATGATCCTAATACAGAAGACTTATATCTAGAGTAGCTAGATGTTAAGACAGTATTTTTTCATGGGGACCTTGAAGAAGAGATATATTTGCATCAGTCAACAGGATACAAAGCACCAGGAAATGAGAAGAAGGTGTGTAGACTGAAGAAGAGTTTATATGGCTTGAAGCAGGCTCCGAGGCAGTGATACAAAAAGTTCGACAGTTTCAAGTTGGGAAACGGTTATAAGAGATGTCATGCAGACCACTGTTACTATTTGAAGAAGTTTGATATGTCGTACATCGTCCTTCTTTTCTACATTGATTATATGCTTGTGGCGGGATCAACCATGAAGGACATCTCAGATCTCAAAAGACAATTGTCTAAAGAATTTGTTATGAAGAATTTAGGAGCTGCAACATAAATCCTAAGCATGAGGATAAAGCGTGACAGAAAAAATAGGAAACTAGTTTTGTCACAGGTAGAGTACATAGCCAAGGTACTTGATCAATTCGGTATGAGATATGTTAAGCCGGTTAACACTCCATTAGCTAACCACTTCAAGCTTTCTAAGGAGCAAGGTCCAAAGACGCAGGAGGAACGAGACTACATGACTAAAGTCTCATACGCGTCGGTTATTAGGAGTCTTATGTATGCTATGGTGAGCACGAGGTCAGACATTGCTCAAGCAGTAAGAGTTGTTAGCAGGTTCATGAATAACCCCGGGAAGGAACATTGAGAAGTTATGAAGTGGATCCTCAAATACCTGGTAGGTACTAAGGATGTAGGGCAGTGAATGGTGGATCAAAAATCAAGCTATAAGGTTACGTGAATTTAGATTTGGCAGGAGACATTGACAGCAAAAAAAGCATTACAGGTTATTTCTTTACTCTAGGTAGTGCTGCAGTCAGTTGTGTCTCTCAGTTATAGAAGATAATATCTATTAGTACAACGGAAGCAGAATATATTGCAGCTACAGTAACATGCAAAGAGATGGTGTGGATGCAAGGTTTCATGGAAGAGTTAGGTAAGAAGCAAGCAAATTGCAAGTTGTACAGTGACAGTCAGAGTGCAATATACTTGGCTATATAAGAATTTAGTCTTTCATTTAAGGACCAAGCATATTGACATCAAATATCACTTCATACGTTCGTTACCAGAAGATGTATCGATTGCTTTGGAGAAGATTCATATAAGTGAGAATCCTGCGGATATGCTGACCAAGACGGTCACACGGGAGAAGCTGAATCTCTGTTCAACTTTGATTGTTCTTTAGGCTTGAAGATGGGGAGGCGGTGCACTCCGGATGTAGAAGATGAAAGTTTGTGGTGATGTGTCTCCAAGTGGGAGATTGTTGAGATATGAAGTCACATCTGAATAGGGTTACTCGATCGGTCGAGTAGCTCACTTAACCAGTCGAGGACTGGCTCAACTCAAAGTCCAACGAGCAAAATTATTTTTTGGTTTTAGGTGTTCGACCGGTCGAGGTCCCTGCTCGACTAGTCGAGGTTATGCAAATTCGTTTTCGAATTTGATGCGAACTGTGGATTTTTGAGTCGATTTTCGCAAAAGTGCGAAAGAGAAGTTGCCTAAACTATAAATAGGGGTCCCTAGGGCTATTCTAAGGTGAAGGTGAATAATTGGGAGTTATTCTAAAGTGTGGACAAAGGGTTTTCTCTATACATCCAAAGGAAAAGGTTAGTACATTGTTTGTAATCTCATTTTCTTCATAGTGAAAGTTTGTACACGTGATTTTTTACCCTTGTTTGGGGGTTTTTCACGTATATCTTGTCTTGTGGTTTGTTTTGGAATGCTTTGATTCTATTTCTAGTTTATATTTCTTTCTGTTTATCGTTTGTGGGTGAGACCGGAGATTGGATCTCAGTTCACTGCGTTGTTGGCGTGCTGCGCAATACTTCTTTCCATTGTCTTATTTATGATTAGAACCAATCCTTGGTTGGGGTGTCATTGGGAAATATTCAAGTTCGACACTCGGTGTGTACATATCCAGCTCTAAGGGAATCAGATTCAGGTACAAGTACAATAACATGAGGTACTGAAACCGAACCTACTTGGACTAGGGCATCGCATGAACTAGGACTTGGGTTGGGTTTGGAATCAGAATTATCCATATCTGAATTCCGGTCCATCCCAGAAACAAGCCTTTTGCAAGGTTTCTAAATGATTAGCGTAATTTTTTACCAGTAATAAATATTTATTGAATAAAAGGATAAAACTTCAAAAAAAAAAAAAAATCATTTCTTTAGGTATATGATGAGTAGCCAAGTTGGGCACACACAACCCAACCTAATTTCTAATTAGATCCAAGTCACTGGACCTGAATCCAACCTGATAATGAGCCACTCCAAGCTAGTGGTGGACGCACTCAACCGAATCTCTCAGGTGGGTTGGAAGTGGGTACATTGGTTGGCCCGTATCTCTAGCCTCAACAGGAGGGGATCCTTTTGCTTCTCCCACATTTTGAGAGAGGGGAACAGCCCTGCTGATGGCTTGGTGTGTCTAGACAACATCAGCAAGGAAATAGGCTCTTCAACACATTGCGAGACCTCCCTCATGATATATGAGGGATGGTGGTTTTAGATAAATGTTGGGTTGGGTGCCATCAGGGTGATGTATCATGTATAATTTCCTTTATGATAGGTGGCCCTGAGTTATTTGGGCTCCTGGGGTCACCCGAAGTACAGTCCTTGAACCCATTCCGGCATGAAATGAATATATATATATATATATATATATATATATATATATATATATATATATATATATATATATATATATATATATATATATATATATATAAAACTGATAATGACCCAGGACTGAAATATTGGTGCAATCCAGTTAAATTGAATAAGAAAATTCCAGATACTCATGATATCACTGCTCCCAAGATGCTTACGCGCGTGTGCATCATCATTCTCATAGCCTTGTCTCGACTATCTGGGTTCTGGGAAACACTTCAAGAATCCCATTTTTTCCACATTTTTTAAAAGGTAATGATAATTTTAATAAAAGAAGAGCCAAAAGGTGGGAACTATACAGCTACAACCCAGCCATCTCTAACTACTCACGGTGGTCTAAGCCCTTGACACAATTTACCCAATCTACCACATCAATCTTTGCCGTATTGAATACTTCGGCAGCTGACTGGCTAACATTTCGGAAACATTGATTGTTCCGCTCCACCCACAAAACCAAAATTACAGATACAGTACTAGCCTCCACACTACCCTATTGATGCCCCCAATTCCTCCCCCATGCCAAGCCGAAAATAGACCATCAAAGGATCTCGGCATCACCCAAGGAAGGTTGAAGAAACCAAGGAATCTCTCGCACCCCTGCTGCGCGAAGATGCAATGGATGAATAAGAGGATCGCCATCTCCGCATCGATCATACTTTGATGTAGAGTAGGTCACTGACACTTTCATAATCAAGATGGACCAGAGAAGGCCCGATCGGAGGCGGAAGTCATCAAGACCGTCAGAACTAGGGCTGTACATGAACCGGGGTAGCCCGGTTAACTCACTCGACTCGGCCCGAAAAAGCTTGACTTGGCCCGACCTGGAACTGAGTTCCGTCCAGGACGGGCCATTTTCTTCAGCTCGAAATTGAGTTCGGGTCGAGTTCAAACAGGTCCCAATTCGGCCCGACTCGGTCCGAAACCTAACTCGACCTGGCCTGACTTGGCCCGACCCAACCATTTATATATATATATATATATATATATATATATATATATATATATATATATATATATATATATATATATATATATATATATATATATATATATATATATATATATATGGGAAAAAGTACTATACACTCAACCGTATTATACCTTCCATAAGGTCGAGTGTTGGCGGCACATTATTGGTTCGGATGGTGGAAATTTTAAACAAATGAGGAAATTTTATAAGAAACTGGAGAAATAAAATCGGTAAAACAAGTTATTAAAATATTCATTCACCTCTCTCATGCGTATTTTTTGCGAAAGCCTTGTGCCCGCCGTTGAAACCTTCCTAAGGCCCACTATGATGTTTATCTGAGATCTAACTTATTCATAAGTTAAGACATGCATGAAGAATGGATAACATAAATTTCAACTTGATCAAAAACTTTTGTGCCCCTTAGAAATTTTTATTGGTGGGCATCACTTTATCCACTGTTTTATGTGGTGGGTACATTTCATCTTTGGATCTGATTCATTCTTTGTCTCATGCCTTAAATTGATATCTCCGAGTGAATGGACAGTATGGATATAATACATATATCATGGTGGGTATATTGATATAACCCGTCATAGTTAATTTGCGTCTAGCTAGTGTTGGAGTCCATTGCAACTTTTAATAGGACGCGTATTGCATCGTCCAAATGGGTAGGGCTCTGTGGGGCCCACCCATGATGTAAGTGTTTTATCCGTGCCATTAAAAGATTTTTTCATATCGTTTTAAGTTATTATCCTAAAAATGAGGTAGGTCCATAGCTCTAGTGGACCATAATAAAGGAGGTTGTAGTGATAATGACACTCATCATTAAAACCTTTTTATGTGCCAGCATTATGTTGTTTTACCATCCAACCTATTCATAAGGTCATGTAGATGTGGATGAATTGAAAACACAAATATCAACTTGATCCGAAACTTCTCCAACTCACAAGAAGTTTTTAATGGTGAACGTTCAATCCCCACCTTGTAGTCCACTTAAGCCTTGGACCTGCTTCATTTTTTGATTCATATATTAAAATGATTTGAGAAAATCTTTGAACGGAGTAAATAAAACACTTACATCACATTCCTAAAGGAAGTGGATGTTGGCGGATTAGATATGAGAGGTGGACGCGGATTTCGTCCAATCCTCGCCCATCTCTAGCCTCACACAGGCAGTTTTGTAGGTAGGCCCACCGTGATGTATCCATTTATCCAAGCCGTTCATCCCTTTTCTAAGATCATATTAACACAGTAATACAAAAATGAGGCAGATTCAACGTTGAAGTGGACCACACCAAATAATAAGCTTGGTTGCATTAAATGCACATAACATTAAAGGCTAGTTGCATTAAATGTAAGAATCTTATGTGGTGTGGTCCATTTGAGGGTTGGATCTGCCTCATTTTTGTGTTAATGCGTTAGAATGATCTTAGGAAAGGGTTGAACTGCTTGGATAACGGATACATCATGGTGGGCCTGCCTATAGAACTGCCCATTCGGGGCTAGAGATGGGTGGAGGTAGGACACAATCCGCGTCCCTGACAGGTTGAGTAGCAAGTGGGGTACTGAAGTTACGTCACCAAGTTCTGTGGGCCCCACTATGTGTTGTATCCACACCGTCCATCCATTTTAAGATATAATTTTAGGGCATGAGACAAAGAATGAGGAAGATAAAAATCTATAGTGGACCCCACTACAGAAAATAGTGGGGAGAGTGATTCCCACCATTGAAACTATCCTAAGGCCACCATAATGTTTGAAATCTTACCTGTTCAAAGTTAAAGAAGACATGAAATAAGAGAAAACACAAATATTAGCTTGATCTAAAACTTTCATGGCCTTTAGAAGTTTTTAATGGTGGGCGTCACTGTCCCCACTCTTTTCTATGCTGGGGTCCACTAGAGCTTTGGATTTAACTCATTCTTTGGATATTGCCCTAAAATGATCTCTCCAAATGGATGGAAGGTGTGGATACAAAATATGCACCATGGTGGGGCCTACAGTAACATCACTTCAGCAACGTGTCCAGCTACTCAACCTGTCATAAGCTAATCCTTAGAAATCGAATTGCGTACTGAGTTACTCAGGTACGCTTTTATCATAATGAGTAAACTCAGTTAGACTCACTGTGAATGTATGTGGTTTATCCGTACCGTCCATCCATTTTTCCTGCTAATTTTAGGGGTTGATCCCAAAATTATAGTAAATCCAAAGCTCAAGTGGACCATGCCATACGAAACAGTGTGGAATAATGATTTCCACTGTTGAAACCTTCCTAGGACCTACATTAATGTTTATTTGCCATCTAACCTGTTAATAATATAAAAAAGACATGGATGAAGATGAAACACAAACATCAGCCTGATCCAAAACTTCTATGGCCTCCAATAATTTTTCAATGGTAGAGGTTTAATCACACTATTTACTGTGGTGTGGTCCACTTAAGCTTTGTATATGCTTTCTTTTTGTTCTCAAGACCTAAACTTATCTGTTAACATAGATGAATGGAGTGGATAAACTAAATAAATAACAGTGGACCCACAACATTTATTCAATACGCTAATGGTACTGAGTTATTCAGTACGCAGTCCGCTTCGAATCCGCGATTGCGCTTGAAGTGGATAGAATCAGTGGGAATTGAACTTCTGTCATTGAGAAATTCTCTAGTGTGTCAGGGTTACACTATTTTCCGTCACGGACAACCATAGTGTTTGTGAGAAATCCATCCCATTCATCAATTTTTGGAGATCATTTTAGGACACGGGAACAAAAATGAGCTGGATCCAAGACTCAAGTGGGCCGCACTAAAGGAGAAGGTGGGTAGGGAAATTTCTACCGTTGAAACCTCCCTGGGTCAAAAGTGATGTTTCAATTGCATCCATACTGTTCATAACAATATTCCTACTGAGATGAACTGAAAACAAAAATATTATCCTAATTTTAAACTTCTGTGGCCCCACGAAATTTCAACTGTGGATGTTTAATCCTCACGTTTTCGGCCCACTTGAGTCTTGGATCCGGCTCATTTTTGGCCTCTTGCTTTAAAATAATATGGAAAAAAATTAAATGGATGGGGTGGATTTCTCAAAAAAAAAGAAAAGAAAAAGAGACCATGGTAGGCCTCACGTAAATTTTTAGCGCAAGGTTTTTGGCATAAAATAAGCGTGAGAGAGATAGAGATGGAGGGATATTTTAATAACTGGTTACACCAGTTCTGTTTATCCAATTTCCCTATAAAATTTCTCGATTTGTTTAAAATTTTCACCATCCGACGAATAACGTGCTGCCAGCACTCGACCTTATGGAAGGTATAATACGGTCGAGCGTATAGAACTTTTTCCCATATATATATATATATATAAACTCCGAGCCTTCATGTAAGCTGTAGGATGAGGAGAACGAGTGGAATTCAACTTCATTAAGAGAGGGAAAGTCTTAAAAAAAAAAGAAAACTCTCTCCTATACTCAGAGAGAAATTTGGAATTGAAAGAGAATTTCCTACGAAAGCCTTTCGCATGAAGATCATGTGAATGCCTTTCTGTGTGGGCCTACTATGATGTTTGTGATAAATCCAACCAATCCATCTGTTTTTTGAAATCATTTTAGGATATGCGACTAAGAATGAGGAGGTTCAGCATAATTTTCTTCCTTCTCATGGAGGTCAGGTTCTCTGCCCCCATCCATCCACCTTCACACACACAATGATTACACGTGTTACATATTCTTCACAATAATGTATTTATTATATCTACACCGTTCATCCATTTTTCGAGATCATTTTAGAGCATTATAAGAAAAAAAATTAAATCATAACCAAAGCTCAAATGGACCACACTAAAAATAGCAACAAGGATAACGATTTTCACCGTTAAAAACCACCATAACGTTTATTTTCCATCCAATAGGTTAATACGGTCACAAATACATGGATGAAGAAGAAAAAAAAATAAAATTCATATTGATCCGAAACTTATGTGACCCCCAAAAAGGTTTCAATGGTAGACGTTCAATCTCCCACTGCATTTTGCAGTGTGGTCCACTTCATCTAAATATCTATCTTAGTTTTTGGTTCAAGCCTTAATACGCACGAGATTGCCAAATGGATGGACAATTTGGATATAACAGATGGCTCATGATGGGACTCACAGAACTTGCTGAAGTCAGTACAACAGCTATATAGCTGGTGTCTAGTACACCGGCCAATCTGATTCCCAAAACCAATGATTGGTCAGGCGCCCGCATGGAGAAGGAAACAGATTCACTACTCCCCCTGCCACCAGCTCCGTGGCTGGTGGTTGGTGCTTAGTGGGCCCCATCATGATGTATGTGTTTCATTTATCCTGTTCATCCATTTTTGTGGATCATTTTAGGGCCTGATCCTAAAAATTAGAGGGATATAAATCTCAGGTGGACCACACCACATGAAAACATTAGTGATTGGATATCCACCATTAAAATCCTCCTAAGGCCCAATATACTGTTTATTTGACATCAAATCTGTTAATTTGGTTATACAGGCCTAGACGAAGGGAAAAAACAAAAATCAGCTTGATCTAAAATTTCTATGGCCCCCAAAATGTTTTTAATGGTTGACGCTCATTCAACACTGTTTCCCGTCACGTGGTCCATTTGAGATCGGGATATTTCTCATTTTTGGTCTCATATTGTAAAATGATATATAAAAATAGATGGACTACATGGATGTAACACATATATCCTAAAAAGTTTTTAAAGGTGGACGTTCAGTCCCCACTTTGTTGTCTACTTAAGACTTGGACCTGCCTCATTATTTGGATCATACCTTAAAATAATCCAAGAAAAATGATGAATGGCATGGATAAAATACTTACCTCATGGTGGGCCCCACAGAGCCCTACCCAGACGGATTACCGTCCGGGCGGGGGTATGAGGCAATCTCCGTCCGATGCTTACAAGGTTTCTACTGAAGTGACGTCACCAAGCTCTATGGACCCACCATGATGCATATGTTACATCCATACGATCCATCCATTTGGAGAGAGAGTTTTATAGCATGACAAAATTAATGTGAGAGATCTAAAGTTCAAGTGGATCCCACCATAGAAAACAGTGGGGACAGTGACATCCACCGTTCAAAACTTCTTAGGGGCCACGGAAGTTTCCGATCAAGCTTATATATATATATCACTTCATCTATGTCTATGAATAGGTTGGATATAAAAAATACATCATGGTGGGCCCTATAAATGTTTCAATGATGGGTGTGACTGATCCCACGGTTTTCTGTGGTGGGTCCACTTAAACCTTAAATCTATCTCATTCTTTTTCCCATGCCATAAAATGATCTCTACAAATGGTTGTACAGTATGGATACAACACATGCATCATGGTGGGGTCCATAAGGCTTGGTAACATCACTTCAATAGTGATTTGGCTACCGACATCAATAACGAATCTGTGCCCATCTAGGAAGGTATCGTGTGTGAAGAAAGCGGATTGGCTGGTGTTCCACACACACCACCGATTGGCTGGTGTGTTGACATCACCAAGTTTCGTGGGTCCCACCATAAGGTATGAGTTATATCCAAACGGTCCGTCCACTTGGTGAGCTAGTCTTAGTACTTGAGATGAAAAATAAGATAGACGTAAAACTAAGTGGCCCACACTGTCAAAAACAGTGGGGGATCGAACGCCTACCATTAAAACCCTTTTGGGGTCACATAAATCGTGGATTAATATGATATTTGTTTTTTTTTCCCCTTCATCCATGTATGTGTGACCTGCTGAACAGATTGGATGGAAAGTAAATGTTGAAGTGGGGGTGAGGGGGTTGGTTACAGTGAGCTTATGAAGTTTTTAACTATGAGTGTTTAATCACAACTGCTTCCTTGTGGTGAGGTCTATTTGAGATTTGGATATACTTTGTTACTTGGTTCATGATTGAAAACGATCTAAAAAAATTAGATGGACGGCATGGATTAAACACATACATTATGATAAACCCATGTAGCACCATCCAATAGCTTCCTAGCTGTATACAACATGCAATTCCCGTAAGAGTGTGAAAATCTTGGCACGTTGAGTCGTTATTTTGCAGACTCTCTCGTTCTCACGGCTGCTGAATCCCAGCCGTGAGTGTAATCTAACAGCTCATATGAAAGCTCGCATTAAAATTATATATATATTGAGACAGAGAAGTGAGAACTCCATCCAACCTATGAACTTGCTGTAAGGTTTGAAACTGGCTCGAACTCGACCCGAACTCGTTCGATTGCTAACTAGGTTGAGTTCGGGTTGGACATGTTGACCCAGTGACCGGGCCAGGCTGGGTACGGGCTGGGTTTAGCTGGTGACCGGGCCGGGCCGGGTTGAGCCCAATTCGACTTGGTTCGGCCCGATGTACACCCCTAGTCAGAACCTTAAAACAGACACATCTCGCAAACCGGAATGAGTTACTCAATGTACCAAATATGATTTTGGGGTAGGACGAGATTCCATCATATTGACGGTTGAATTCCATGTTTATTTCCGTTTTTACTATTTTTAGTAAGTTTTAGTTTGATTATAACTCTTCATCCGTTGAGCTTTAGGAGTTGTGTCCAATAATTGGAAGAATAACTTAGTTACACCACATAGTACACTATAAAAAGTAAATTTACTATTTATAGTAAGTTATGAATTTTAGAGAATTTTAGTTGTGGTTTAATTCTGAAATTTTCTTGGTATCCCTAGTTAAAGGGTTGTAGACTCGTTTATTTCATTCATATTTAAAGGGTTGTAGACTTGTTTATTTCATTCATCAATCAAATTATGAATTTTATAGAGTTTATTTCTATTTTTCCTACTTTTTCCTCGTCGATTCAAGAAGTCTTTATGAGGAGTCCAGAGAAGCTCCATTGTTCAAAGTAGTTATCCTTGAGGAAGACGATGATCGACCTCTTCACATTCATCCTTGTGTCATAATCAATCATCCCTTTTTTCCATATATACATTAGAGAGATGTTCAAACACATACTTTGACTTCCACGTTATGGTCAAGTAGCATATTGGTGCCAATGTGTCATGTGTGTGTGGCATTCAAACCCATTTAAAGGACTAGTCCCAACGTCCCATCATGAAGAACACCTAGGATGAAAATCTGGGGCCCACTGAGCACCGACCACCAGCCATTGGCTGGTGGCGGGGGGAGTAGCCAATCCGTTTCCCTTTTTGGGAGTGGTAAGGCCAACTTGTGGGGCACATTGATGTATGTGTATAATCCATGCCGCCTATACTTGTTGCTGTGTCATTTTAGGACTAGAGCCCAAATATCAGCCTGACATAGTTCTCATGTGAATCACATAATAAAAAAATAATGATGACAATAGCACCCATTTTTGAAACTTTTTAGGCTCACTCAATATTTTTTGGCTCCACGACAAGCTGGTCAACAAGTGGGTAGAACAGATCATCTCATTGTCTATACATGTCGTGAATATAGGGCGCAGATTGCGTCCTACCCCCGCCTGGACGGTAATCCATCTAGGGTGAGCTCTGTGGGGCCCACCATTATGTAAGTATTTTCTTCACACTGTTAATATTTTTTATATAATCATTTTAAATTATGAGACAAAAATTGAAGTAGATACACAACTTCACTGAACCACATCAAAGGAAGTTGCAATGATAATGACACCCACAGTTGAAACCTTTCTAAGGGCCACCGTGATGTGTTTTTACCACCCAACCTATTAATAAGGTCATGCAGACTTGGATGAAGTGAAAACACAAATTTTAGCTTGATTCGACACTTCTCCAGCTCCCAAGAAGTTTTTAATGGTGGGAGTTCAATCCCCACTTTGTGGTCCACTTAAGCCCTGGAACTACCTTAAATTTTGGCCCATATCTATAAATGATCATATAAAAATGATTAACAGTGTGGATAAAATACTTACATCACGATGGGCCCCATAGAGCAATGCCCGGACGGATTACCGTTCGGGCGGGGGTAGGACGCAATCCGCGTCCGTGAATATAATGTCGGTGGGCCCACTTTCTCGGCTAGTTGCATGAAATTTGGATGCGCTTGGTGGACCCCGGATCAAGCTAGGTCAGTGTATCCCAAACGGACGCAGATTGGGTCCTACCCCCATCCAGACGGCAATTCGTCTAGGCAGGGCTGTGGGCCCACCATAATATCAGTGTTTTATCCATGCCGTTCAACTCTTTTCTTAGATTATTTTAAGATATGAGCCAAAAAATGAGACAGGTCCAAGGCTTAAGTATACCACAAAGTAGGTATTGAACGTCCACCATTAAAAATTTATTGGGAGCTGTAGAAGTTTCGGATCAAGCTGATATTTTTATTTTCAGTTCATCCATGTTTACATGACCTTATGAATAGGTTGGATAGTGAAAAAACGTCACGTTGGCCTTAGAAAAGTTTCAATGATGGGTGCCATTATCAGCGCAACTTCCTTTGATGTGGTCCACTGAAGATGTGGACCTGCCTCATTTTTAGGATCATATCTTAAAATGATCCAAGAAAATTGGTGAACAGAGTAGATAAAACACTTACATTATGGTGGGCCCCACAGTCCTAACCGGACGGATTATTGTCTGGGTTGGGGTAGGACGCAATCCGTGTCTGGGACATTCGGGATGCGGAACTAAGAAGTTGAGCAGCGAGACTCACTACTGAAGTGATGTCACGCAGTTGTATGGGCCCCAGCATGATATGTGTTTTGTATCCACATCGTTCATACATTTGAAGAGATCATTTTAGGGTATGAACCAAAAGGTGATGTAGATCCAAGGCTGGAGTGGACCTCACCACATAAAATAGTGGAGAGAGTGACACCCATTGTAGATACCTTCCAAAGGTCCACTATGATGTTTATTTGAGATCCAACCTGTTCATGTGTTAACGCAGACATGAAAGAAGGAAAACACAAGTATCAACTTGATCGGAAACTTTGGTGGTCCTTAGAACTTTTTAATGGTAGGCGTCACTCTCCCCACTGTTTTCAGTAGTGAGTCCACTCGAGCTTTGGATTTGACTCATTGTTTAGATTATGTGCTAATATGCTCACACACAACTAGGACCGTCAACCGGGACCATCCAACTAGTTGTGTAATTAATACTAATAAATTTGTTCTGGGGAAAGTTGTTTCCTAGAGGAAGAGGACTAGATGGCTTGGGTGGGACCCACGGTGGAGTTAAGATGAAATCCACACCAACCATCAGATAAGTTGCCCCATACTGGTCATAGGGGCAAAAAATAAGATGCATCCATAAATAAAGTGGACCACATGGTAGAAAATAGTGCCCTGGAAAAGCCTATCTTCCAAATTGTTTCCCTTCCTATGATCCACTTGACTTACAGATCTGGGTGATTTCTTGGATCTAGGTCTAATATGGAATTATACATATAATGAAAGGAGTAGATCTCATGTAAACATAATAGTGGGCTACATTAAAAGATGAAAGGTGTGCGTTGGTTCCAAGAAAGACTTGGATGGCAAGGTGGGGAACACGCGGCCTAATGTGTTGATGTGGCAAAGCTACATGGTCTTCACCGTAATGTATATGTTATATCCACACCATCCATCTATTTTATCATAATATTTTTAGGGCATGAGTCAAAAATGAGAGAGATCCAAAGTTAAAGTAGACCACGCCATAGAAAACAGTGAGGATTAAACCTCACCATTGAAAACTTGTTAGGGTGACCGAAGTTCTGGATCACGTTGATATTTTTTTTTCCTAATCCAGGTCTGCGTGACCTTATGAATAAGTTGGATTATGAATAAGCTAGATGTTGGATGGAAAATAAACATTATGGTGGGCCATAGGAAGGTTTTAATGATGGGCGTTCAATGTTCACTATTTCCTATGGTGGGGCTATCTTGATAGGTGGATCTGTTTAATTTTTGGGAAAATCCATTAAAATGATTTGTAAAAACTGATGGACAGAGTGGATATACAACAAATATATCAAAGTAGGTCCCATGGTTAAGGAAGCACCTATTGGTAACACCTGATCTACTCCCGTCCATTCTCAGCAACATACCAATTTTCTCCGAACCAACAAGTGCCTCACCGACTTCAACCTTTCATCTTTTAATGGGGCCACTATGATGTATGTGGGATCCACTCTGATCATTATATGTTTAATCCCATGTTGGGGCCACATAAAAAAATCTAGGCTAATTCGTGAATGAAGTGGGCCATACGAAATGGAAACAATTGGGAAAGGCGTCAACCCTTGATTTTTACAGGGCCCACCCAGTTGAGCCTTGGAAATCCACTCCAACCATTATATGTCATACAAAAAGTTAGGCTTGATGTCCAAGAAATCATGCCTATACATGATTCAACTGGGCCATGCCAAGGAAGACGATTTGGAGGACAAGCGCTTCCTGGTTTTCCGTTTTTAGTCATGTGGTCCACCTTAATCATGAATGGAGCTGTTTTTTAGATCATGGGTCCTGCATGAGGTGAATTATGTGATGATTGGGGTGAATTTCCCATTAACACCATGGTGGGGCCAATCAAAGTGTGTAAGGCATTTTCTTTTTTAAAATAATTTTCTGAATACAGCATTTATTAACATTAAATGCCCGGCTAGTGGGACCAAAACTCACGGTCCAACTAGTTGTGTGTGGGCATTTCTCATATATACACACACACATATTGCCAAATGGCAGGGGATTTACAGGGCTTTTGGGTGGGCACTAAAAAATGGCCAATGCCTACCTGTCATGTAGGTAGATGGAGCTAAGTCTCCCTCAAATAATGTTAACTTAAGCCTACCTTATCTAAGAGCAGTAGACCCTTAGCAATATGGGGGAGATCAGACTGGGGGCTGAAAAAAAAAAGTTAGCCTAAGAGGCACTGCCTCTCATAGCCAGGTGGTCTGCCATCGCATTCGCCTCCCTTGGAATGTGAACCAGTGAAAACACTAAGAAATCCCTCGAAGAACTGATTCTAGCACACTAGTAGTGTAGAGACTAGGCTGACGATGAGATTCTAGAAAGAATCTCAGCACAGGATTTGAAGTCATTGGCCACCTCGACCCTAGCAAATCCTAACTTTGTACATATAACAAGGCTCTCCCAGATGGCACATAACTCATCACAAGTGTTGGACCTTGAGCCATAGCCAGAGGAAAATTGGTGACATCACTTGAGTAGCGAGTCTCGCTGCTCAACCGATGGCTAATCCACGTTTCTGGTTCTAGTTACCTAACTGTGGGGCCATCCTGATTTATGTACCTTATATCCACGCCATATTTCACATTGACCACACCACAGAAACTGTGGTGATTAATACCCACCATTAAAAACTTTTTGTGGGCTAAGGTCACAAAGGTCTGGATGAATGGACCACACAAATATCAAAATCATCCCAAACTTTTTGTGGCTCACAAGAAGTTTTGATTGGCCAATCATCACTGATGAGCTGTAAAAACAGATGTACGACATGGATTTAGGACAAATATATAAAGGTGGCCCCACAAGTATCCACTAAAGCCGCTACCATGAAATTCTCATGTGGACTTTTTGGCAAGATACAGGGGAAGGCTATTTTAGTAAGTCATGTTACTCGACTTACGCAATCCTACGTAGAGATGAATAGGCTTATTGGGCCCACTGTGATGTATGTATTTTATCCACGCCGTCCATTCATTTTGAAAGATCATTTTAAGGAAGGTGCCCAGAAATGAGGCATGTCAAAGGCTCATGTGGACCACACCATAAAAAGCAATGAAATTGAAAGCCTATCATTGAAAACCTTTTAGGGCATAATTTTTTTTGATGTAACTCATTTTTAAGGCTATGACATTAAATTAAATTCTAAATCCAATAGATGGATTGGATTCAATACATAAATCATGACAGGACTACAACCTTTATAACATGACAAGATCAACTCTTACGTTACAACAACAAACTGCACACGTCACGTAACTACCTCGACCCATATAACATGATAACCATGACCCATATAATATGAGAACCACGACCCATGACAACCACGACCCATATAACATGACAACCACGACCCATCACAACCACAACCCATATAACATGACAACCACAACCCATGACAACCATGACCCATATGGGTCCACATTGATGCATGTGTATAATCTACATTGCCCATCTTTTTTCCCGTGTCATTTTAGGGCTAGAGCCCAAATATCAGCCTGATTAAGAGCTCGTGTGGGCCACATAATAGAAAATAATGGTGACAGTGACACCCACTATTGAAACTTTCCAAGCTCACTGTGATGTTTAGAAGTTTACATTGCCTAAGTCTGAGCTTTTGAGGCCCACGGTGTGATGTTTGTTAGAAGTGTACACTGCATAAGTCAGAACTTTTTAAGCCCACAGTGAGCTAACTAACATGGTGGATGGAACATATCATCCCATTGTGGGCCTTAGGCTATGGTACCAATGACTAGGCTTTCATTTAGTAGTAAAGGAAGTGAACATGTGACAACCATCACACCCATATAACATGACAACCATGATCCGTATTGTTGGTTTTCAGACAAATTTTATGATTTTTACGGGGCAAAAGTTTAAAACATGTCCCTGAAACATCCTTGCTATGTGTTGCAGCATGTTTTATGTGTAAATTTACTTTGTTCAGTAGGAATTCTGTAAGGTAGGTATTATTAATCAACAATCTGAATTATCCTTAGGGTTGGATAGTGTGATTGGGAGTACCAGTGGACTCCACTAAGTTATGATGCATCTAAAATCATATAGAGGTGGTATGTAAGAACCGTGACACGCAAATAGTGTTCTAGAAAGAATGAGATTACCAAATTCGTATAAGGTGTGGTATGTTAAAACACTGTTTGTGTTGTATCACAGTTCTAGCATACCACCTCTTACACGATTTCAGATGCATAACAACCTAGTGGAGTCCATACTCCTGATCACACTATCCAACCCTTAAGATAATCTAGATCGTTAATCAACAAGGCCCACCCTATAGAATTCTTACATGTTCATTAGGTGATAATCATCATTTAAATTGTACATGTAAAAGATCAACTGATAAAGGCTTCAAGGGGTCAAACCAATGGAAGTAATATAAAATGCTCTTATAAAGTCATGTCAAGAACAAACCAAAGATCAAGTCACTTCATAAAGCATTCATCATAACATCCCTTCCCTTCTCAACTCCAGTGCTTCTCTAGATGACTTGTGAACGTATGTTCTATGACTTGCCGTACATTAGATCCTTTCACAACAGAAATTCCTAATGATCTAGTTCACTTCTCTTTACTTTTGCATAAGCATCATTACACTACCTTCTAGACACATCATTGGACGTATGCTTGATGGCTTGCCGAAATTTCGGATCTTACCACATCAGAAATCCCCGTATGCTTAGCCTTACTCTGACCACATCATTTATCCTTTGAGATTTTTTTACTATACCAAGTAGCGACCGTACATTTGTACGGGCAGAGAGGGTGCCTAACACATTCCCTCTTTGTAATCATGGTCCCTTACTCAGAATCCCAGATCGCAGACCAGGAGTCAACTTAAAGCAAGAGAGTCTTTGGATTATCTAGCTTTACATATTCTGTAGATTCTAGCTGACTGTGGGATTTTCAGTTAAGTGGCTAGTGGCGACTCTAAATTTACTGTATCATCAATCTAAATCAGCCAAATCACCACCAGTACACTCCAACAAAACATAAATCAGTGTGGGCGCCAATTTTCCAGCGTTCACATTCATTCACCCCTAATGTATGACTCCTTCACCTTCACCTTCACCCCGGATGTGTGACTCCTTCACCCCTAATGTATGTTGTAACTCTATAAATAGGTTATACAAATGTATTTAAACTCAATTCTTGCTTGTAAATATTGGAAATCATGTAAATGTGAATTAAGAATGGAATGTGTTTAATTGTAATAAATAAGCTAGCTAGGTAATTTCTTTCTTTTCAATTATTTTTTTGTTCCTGAAAATTTTTATTTCATTTCTTTTTGTATGTTGCTAAATTTAGGAATGCCAATGGGTAAGGCTCATCAAGCAAGCTTGGCCATAATTAGCTCAAAATCAGGGCCGAAAGTATGCTTAGAGTGCTAGGTACAACACTAACTAAAATTTATTTTTAACTAATGTATATGGTTAATACTTCTAAGATAAGTATATGTTAATAATATTAGTTTAGAACCATCAATTTTATTAACTTTTATATTTATTTATTTCTGTTACAGTTACACATATCAAAATAATTTAAATCCAATTAAGACATTGGAGGAAACTAAAAATGGTATCTTTGTTTATTCTTTTAATTCATTACAATATATAGCCTTTTCATAATTTCAGTGGGCCATACAATGTGAAACTCAAGTGGGTCATATGATATGAAACAGTGGGGAAATGAATGTCTCCAGATGAAACCTTCCTAGGCTCCACCTTGATGTTTATATGCCATCTAAACCGTTTATTGGAGAAAAAACACCA
The DNA here is from genome assembly GCA_037074715.1 of Magnolia kwangsiensis. Taxonomy (NCBI): domain Eukaryota; kingdom Viridiplantae; phylum Streptophyta; class Magnoliopsida; order Magnoliales; family Magnoliaceae; genus Magnolia; species Magnolia kwangsiensis. The sequence goes on along the minus strand of CM073576.1, from coordinate 16,185,696 downwards.
AAAACTTAACCAATACAAAACTATTCACGTTCAAGTTTTGCTAAATAAACAACAAGCCTCTCGTTCACTTCTCTATTTCTCAACGGTAGGCGTTGTTCATTATGGTGTGGCTGTTGAGGGTCAAATATTGCATATTAGACCCCATTTATTACTCAGATTTACGAGCCTAATACCGTTTAACGCCCGATTTTAATCGTGTTTCGTTGCAGGGTGTGATGAAGAGAGTTGATTGAAAAAGAGTATTAAAAGTACTGATTTGATGCTCCAGAGGCACCAAAGCAAGGGACGGACCCCAGGAGACCAAGATCGATGGAATTACATGCCAGAGATTCGAGGAAATTGAGAAACTGAGGCTCAAGTGGCCCGAAATTGGCTTAGAATGCAAGATCACAAGATTCTCACCATCCGATCAGCTTAAAACTTTATACATAGCCTGAGGACCATAAATGAACAATACACGTCAAATTTCAGCTATTGACGATCTCTGGAAGTGGGCCAACGGACTGATCAGCCTCTTAATTCATTAAGTGGGGCCCACCTGATATCTGGAATTGCCTCAAAATTGTTCTCGACAGTTAAAATAATATGAGAAAGAGAATGGACGGTGTAGATTTCTTTTAAACATCACGGTGGGCCCTGTGTATGAGGTGTGTGCACATGACATATGCATGTACGCCAAGTACCGTGCCAGCGCTGACCGCGACCGCCTTCCACATCCGCCTGTAGCAAAGACCAAAACGGCAACTGCCGTTTTCAGCTAATGACGGACGACGTCGTACGATTTATCGGAGATCAATGGGCCCCATCCATGTCCCGTCCTGCCAATCCGAACCGTTCACCGTGTAGAAGGCCGTGAAAACTACAAAACAATGTTAAAATTTTGCATCCATGCACACACGTGTGCCGTACAGAGGTCACAAATGGACTGCCCTATGATGTTGAAAATGAATCTTAGCGTGATTTCTTCTCTGGGCCGCTTCAATAGACATTCAAAACCACCCGTTCTTGACTGAAATTTCGTTCTGAATGTAATGGATGGGGTGAATTTTCCTAAAAATACCTCTGTGGGGCCCACCGATTACGACAGAGAAAGAGTGCAAAAGGTTTTGCACATCCACAAAAATTGACTTTTTCAGGCGGTTGTGGCCCACCATCTTTGATCATATGGTGGATCTGAACCGTCTATCATGTAGAGGACCCAAAAAAAATCCTAAGAGACGGTGTTTCTTTGAAAATTAAGCGAGGAAAGTGATGTGTTTTGAGGCACTAAACTTGGCTGCGAAAAGGCTTTCGTTACGTATGCGATAGCTTTCCAAATCCGATTCAAGTCTGATTTTCACCACTCCAGCAGCTATATAAGGAGGTTTTGGACGTGGGGAGAAATTATTCAGACCTTGGGAGGAAGATCCAGAGCTTGAAGAGAGAGAGGGGAGGATTAGAGATTCTTTTGTTCTTTCTTATTTACTTGTTTTGTTTTTCTCTTTAAGATGATTAGTCCATCCATGACGGGCTAAATCCTCTTAGCTAGGGCTAAGAGGTAAAGCTTGTAGCGTGATGGGAGATATTTGCTTGTACCTTTTGTTTCGAGTAAATTGACGTTGATTTTAGTTTTTATTAAGGGAATGTTTTTAGTCTTTAATGGTCTGTTGTGACTGAAATTATAATGGGTCTATAATGGCTTTGAGCATGTCCTTTTTCCTTTATGTTTATGACGTCAGGAAGCCCTGTTGTTCACCATAGTCTCCTGGGCATGGTCGGATGATGGTACCCTTCATAACCTTCATACATATGATTGGTTGGTAATTAGTTTAATTCTGTTGTTTGCCATAGTCTCCTGGGCATGGTTTGGTAATGGAATCCATTCTAATTCATATACCTTTCATCTCTTAAAAACTATATCAATAGCAGTTCAGTTAACTTCCATGATTCTTGAAGCAGGCGTAAGATCTCCCTGATCTCTACAAGTGGATCCTCTGAATCTCTAGTTTTCTATTTCTGATTTCTATAAATTTTAGATTAATACTTTCACCATTATTCCTTAAATTACATTCGGTTTAGATTTCATCTTAACCTAGTTCTAGTTCTACTTAGTTTCAGATAACGTACAGGTATCAGTCCCTTGGGATTCGACCTCAGTCTTACCGATTTTATTACTACATGACAACCCTGCACTTAGGGAGTGAATAAGTTTTTGGCACCGTTGCCAGAGACTGATGCTACGTTTTCTGAAATTAATTAGTTTTAGGATTAGTTTAAGATTAGATTTTCTTTTTAGAATTCTCTAATTCTAGGTTTAGAAGCTTAGTTATTCCCTTTTTTTTTTTAGAAACTTTTCCTAACTTTAGAAATTTTCTATTTTTCTTTAGTGTTGGATTCTTCACTCTATCTGATTTTTAGAACTAACCCTATTTTCTTGTTTTGTAGGCCTCTGAGATAGTTTCTAAATTAGTAAATTCTTTCTTAAATTCTTCCTTACTATTCTAGATTTAGATTAAGATTTATTTCTTCTTTTTATTGAGTTTCTAATTCTAATTCTTTTAAGAATCCTAACCTTGTTTTTTTTTTTTTTAGAATTTTTCTAAAAGTTTTTTTGTTTAGGAATTAACTTATTTGTTTTGTAGGAAACTTCTAATGTAGTAAGCTCTGTCTAATTTCTACCTTCTATTCTCTTTTATTGCTTTTTAGTTTAAGACTTTCCTAATTTGTTCTCTATTTTTTTTTTTTTTAGGAATTTCTTCTCTTTATTTAGAAAGTAGTTTACTTTTAATTAGGAATTTTCTATTCTTAGACTTTCTAATTCTAGAAACTAACTTGTTTTGTTTGTTTTGCAGGTTTTTTTTAACTTAGGGACTCCAATTTGGTAACTTCTCTCCAACCCTCCCTTTTTCTAGATTTTTATTTCCTTTCTTAGGATTAAGTTTAGAATTTGAGGGCTGAGTGTGTTTTATGCCCAACTGGGCACACGACAACACTCGACGTCTCGTGACTGAAGGAGGATTAGTTGAGGGGTTGACTGTCCATCGCAGGACTAGACACCACTTGAATTCTCCTGAGTTAGTGGAGGTTATGATTAAAAATCAACCTCAAGCACTACCCCAACCTGGGGTAGAGGAAGTACAAGCTGAGAATCAGGTGCATCAAGCACCCCCGCCTCGTACTTTATGAGGTTATTTACAACCGGCGGGGGTGAGTACGCCCTCATGCATGATTTTTCCTGAGAATACAGGACATATGGACATCAAGTCAGGGATTATCCAACTCCTTCCTAAGTTCCATGGCCTTGAGTCTGAAGAACCATACTTGTATTTGAAAGAGTTCGATGAAATCATAACTACTTTATACTTCCCTAATGTATATGAGGATACAATTAGGCTTAAACTCTTCCCTTTTCCTTGAAAGAGGAGGCCAAGATGTGGTTACATTCACTGCGTCCTAGATCCATTGGCACATGGAATGAGATGCAGAGGGAATTTATAAAGAAATTTTTTTCACATCATAAGACAATTACCCTCGGGAGAGTAATCATGAACTTTGTCCAAAAGGAAGATGAAACATTCTTCCAATGTTGGGAAAGGTTCAAGGATTTGTTCAGTTCATGCCCACAACACGGCTTTGAAACGTGGGACATTATAAATTTTTTCTACGGTGGACTGACGTCTTCCATGCGCCAAATGGTCGAGACAATGTGTAATGGAGAATTCATTAATAAAAATGTTGACGAGGTATGAGATTACCTCGATAGTCTTGCTGAAAAGACTCAATCATGGGATTATTACTCAAGTTCAAACACCATGTCTAGGCCGACTCAATCCAAGGAGAAAGGTGGAATATATCTCTTGAAAGAAGACGATGACCTTAAGTATAAAGTGTCTACGCTCATAAGAAAATTTGAGGCCATGGAAGGAAAGAAGGAAAAGGTTAATGAAAGTGTTTGTGGCATCTGTGATTGCAACATTCATACTATTGAAAATTGTCATACAATACCTGCCTTTCGAGAAGTGTTGAATGAACAATCTAATGTCGTAAATAACTGTCAAAGACCTTTCAATGGACCAACCTCTAATACGTACAATCCTGGCTGGAAAAATCATCCTAATTTTAGTTGGAGGAACGGACAAACTGCTACCCCTCAAGGTTTTTTCAATCAAAATCCAAATCAAGGGAGACCTCAAGAAGAACCGGCTCAAAATTCTGTGCAAGAGCTGACGCAGATAATGTGAGATTTTATACAAAAGATAGATTCACGTATGACGGCTATAGAAAAGGGGATGCTTCCTGCACAACCAATCCCCAATCCTAAACTGCATTACGAGATAGGTGATCCCAGCTCTTCGAATCAAATGAGGCATGCTAAATCCATCACCACTCTTAGGAGTGGGAAGGTTATTGATAAAACCCTTCCGGTTAGACCCAAAAAGCCTCAAGAACCAGAAGAGGACAATAATGATGAATTTAGTGATGCCCCACAAAAATTTGAACCGGAACCTCTAGAGAAGTCAGTTGCTCCGTTCCCCCAACGGTTGGTTGCACCAAAACGTCTCTCTCACTCTCAGGATATCCTAGAGGTGTTGAAACAAGTGAAAGTCAACATTCCTCTACTTGATGTCGTAAAATAGATACCTTTATATGCCAAATTCCTAAAGGACTTGTGCACGACCAAACGACGGCAAGGTGTTCAAAAGAAGATTCCTTAACTGAGAAAGTGAGTGCCGTCCTAAAACAAGATGTGCCACAAAAATTCAAAGATCCCGGTTGCCCAACCATATCATGTGTAATCGGGAACTATCGAATTGATCACGCACTTCTTGACTTAGGAGCGAGCGTCAATCTGATTCCCTACTCGGTATACCAACAGTTAGGTTTGGGTGAATTAAAACTCATCCGGACCATTCTGCAACTTACTGACCGCTCAGTTCGTGTACCAAGAGGAATAATCGAGGATGTGTTGGTCCAGGTTGATAGATTTTACTACCCTGCAGATTTTATCATCTTGGACACCGAACCCATCAATGACACGAGCACTCAGATTCCCGTCATTCTTGGTCGCCCATTCCTGTCCACTTTAAATGCAATTATCAATTGCAGGAATGGTGTCATGACTATGTCTTTTGAAAATTTGACATTGAAATCGAATATCTTTTTCAATAACGGCAGCAACTCAGAGGATGATGACGATTTTCACGATATTAACATGATTGATTCTTTTGTGGAAGATAGAACGCCTCTCACAATATCCTTTGACCCTCTAGAGATGTGCCTGACCCACTCTCATGATCTTGATGATGATATAATTAGGGAGACGTGTGCCATGCTGGATACTGCACCGGTACTTGAAGTTAATCGGTGGAGGCCACAATTTGAAGAGTTGTCCCAAACTGATGTAGTGCCTCTACCGTCTAACCTCAAGCCACCGAAGCTTGACTTAAAACCTTTGCCCTCTGATTTAAAATATGTCTATTTAGGTCAAGATGAGACATACCCGGTGGTAATCTCTGCTCACCTGGAGAAAGAACAAGAGAGTATGCTCATATCTACTCTCATTGAGCATAAGGGAGTTCTTGGATGGACGATAGCGGACCTCAAAGGAATTAACCCATCGATTTGTACTCACCGCATATATCTTGAGGATAATGCAAAGGCTGTTCGGCAATCACAACGTAGACTAAATCCAAACATGAAGGAAGTGGTTAAGGCCGAGGTTTTTAAACTATTGGATGTGGGTATCATATACCCCATATCCGATAGTCAATGGGTGAGTCCAACTCAGGTAGTTCCTAGAAGTCCGGGATCACCATCGTAGCCAATGCCAATAATAAACTCGTGCCGACAGAGTTACTACTGGTTGGAGAATGTGCATTGACTACAGAAAGCTGAATACCGTCACGAGGCAAGACAACTTTTCTTTGCCCTTCATTGATCAAATCTTGGAAAGGTTAGCCGGTCATTCCTATTATTGTTTCCTTGACGGGTATTCAGTCTATAATCAAATTGAAATCGCCCCTGAGGACCAGGAAAAGACTACTTTTACATGTCCCTACGACACCTTTGCTTACAGAAGGATGCCATTCGAGCTATGTAATGCCCTTGCCACTTTTCAGCGATTCATGATGAGTATCTTTTCTGACATGGTGGGAAAATATCTAGAGGTCTTCATGGACGATTTCTCTGTTTTCGGTTCATCTTTCAGCGAGTGCTTAGCGAGTCTTAAATGTGTGCTGAAAAGATGTGAAGAGAAGAATCTGGTACTTAATTGGGAGAAGTGCCATTTTATGGTTCAAAAGGGAACTGTTCTTGGGCATATCATCTCGTCCAAGGGAATTGAGGTAGATAAGGCAAAAATCGATCTTATCTCTAACCTACCTCCACCCAAGAACATCAGAGACATGCGATCCTTCCTAAGACACGCAGGATTTTACAGGCGATTTATAAAGGACTTTAGTCTCTTCTCTCGTCCTTTATGTAATCTTCTTTAAAAAGATGTACTATACGAGTGGACTGAGCAATGCCAAGAAGCTTTCACTAAGCTTAAGGGCATGTTAACCACCGCACCTATAATGCAGCCACCCGATTGGAGCCTGCCTTTTGAGCTCATGTGCGACGCCTCTGATTATGCTCTTGGAGCGGTTATAGGCCAGAGAAAGGATAAGCGGCCTTACGTCATTCATTATGCAAGTAGGACTCTAAATTCTGTCCAAGTGAACTACTCGACTACGGAAAAAGAACTCTTAGCTGTAGTGTTCGCTTTGGACAAATTTAGATCCTACCTGATTGGATCTAAAATCATTATCTACACAGATCATGTGGCGCTTAAGTATCTTCTTTCTAAGAATGATTCTAAGCCCCGCTTGATACGATGGATCCTTCTACTCCAAGAATTCGATTTGAAAATTAAAGATAAAAAGAGAGTAGAGAACGTAGTGGCCGATCATCTCTCTCGCATTAATACCTCTGATTCCCTTGAGATGACTCATATTAACGACATATTCCCTGATAAACAACTGTTCAGAGTCTCCCATTCACCTTGGTTTGCTGATATTGCTAATTATCTTGCTACAGGTTCCATACCGACACACTGGACGTCGCAAGATAAGAAGAAATTCTTTACCAAGGTGCGTAATTTTTTCTGGGATGATACATATTTGTTTAAATATTGCCCAAACCAAATCCTAAGGAGATGTGTGCCAGACGATGAGCATCAGAATGTCATCTCCTTCTGTCACTCACAGGCCTGTGGTGGTCACTTTTCTGCTAAAAAGACCATGGCCAAGATTCTGCAGTGTGGCTTTTACTGGCCCACTATGTTCAGGGACACTCATGAGTTTTGCAAGGCTTGTGAGCATTGTGAAAAATTGGAAGCATTGTCCCGTTGAAATATGATGCTCTTGAATCTCATCCTTATTATAGAAGCATTTGATTGTTGGGGCATTAATTTCATGGGACCATTTCCTCAATTCTTTAGAAATTTGTATATTTTGCTCACCGTAGACTATGTCACTAAATAGGTTGAAGCAATTCCGTGTCGTAACAATGACCATTGAACGGTCATTAAGTTCTTAAAAGAAAACATCCTGTCACGGTTCAGAACGCCTCGAGCCATCATTAGTGACAGGGGCTCACACTTTTACAATAGACCATTCGAGAGCTTAATGAAGAAATACGGTATCTCTCATAAGGTGAGCACCCCATACCATCCACAGATAAGTGGACAAGCTGAGATTTCCAATAGGAAGATCAAACATATCCTGGAGAAAATGGTTAATCCTAAATGTAAGGATTGGTCAATTCGATTGACCGATGCCTTATGGGCATACCGTACTGCTTTTAAAACTCCTATTGGAACATCTCCCTTTATACTTGTCTATGGGAAAACTTGTCACTTGCCCGTGGAATTGGAACATAAAGCATACTGGGCGATCAAAAATCTAAATTTTAATCTGGACAATGCTGGTTCGGTACACAAACTTCAATTAAATGAACTTGAAGAAATCCAGAACGATACCTATGAGAACTCGAGAATCTATAAGGACAGGATGAAGGCATTTCATGATCAACATATTCTACGAAAATCATTCACGCCAGGCCAGAAAGTCCTTTTGTATGACTCTCGACTACATCTCTTTCCGGATAAGTTTCGATCTCGTTGAACCGGCCCTTACATTGTTGTTACTGCTTATCTCATGGGGCCGTTGAGATAAGAGATCCCGACAATGGCAAGGAGTTTAAAGTCAATGAGCATCGATTAAAACCATTTATCAAGACATTTAATTCAGAGGACATGTCCATGCCTCTGATTGCTCCTGTTTACTAGGATTGATCTCCTAGTCTGATAGAGGTATAGGTAGGTTTATTGCTTTCATAGGACTAGGGTAGTTTGCTTTATTTGTCTGGCTGAAGACAGTAAATTTAGCGCTCCTGGGAGGCAACCCAGCTTTTTATTCCATTTCATTTTTTTCTAGTTAGTTTGTTCAATATTTGTGGGTAACATTACTGCAAACCCTCACGAGACTACAACTCGTCCACCAGGGATAATCTAGGGGTTTAAAGGCTTGTTGTATACGCTAAATGTAATCAAGAGCACCTGCGAAAGTGGTATAGGTAGGATTTTATTTTTGTTATTCTCTCGTACTAACCTACTCTCTCTCAGCGATCTCTTGAAAAATCTTTCTCGATTCGTTATCTAGGTACTATCTTTCCATCACTTCTCATTCACTTTTATTTTCCCATGTGCATCGCATACTCATATATCTTTTACATTAAGGACAATGTAAATTTTAGGTTGGCAGTGGGAGATTAGGTAACCTAATATGTATTTTCTTGGTCTTGAGCAAAATTTGTGAAAATTTTTAAAATTTTTCTGAAATTCCTGCGAATTCGAAGTGATTTTGGCAGATATCCTTAATTTAAATTTTCAAGATACATAATGTTGGATTTATGCCTCTTGAATTCCATATCTATTAGATTTCATAGTTAAGTGAATTATTAATCCAGAATTAGAAGTTGTAAACATTGATTGAGTCATGGTTTCACATGTCACATCTCGCTTTCATATTAAGGATGTAGTTTGATATTGAAGAGTTATCTTGGTAATAACTAAGCATGGAAGGAACCAGCCTAGACAATTTGCCTATTATGATCAGTTTTTTTTTTTTAAAAAAAAAAACAAAAAAAAAACTAGAATTGAAGAAAAAAGAAAATACCCAGGGTTGGGCGAATGGCCTTCATTGTAGGTTTGCTCCCTACAGGTGAAGGTTTGATTCTCCAAGGTTAACATTCAAAAATTATTGGGTGATTGGTCTTTACCATAGGTTTGCTCCCTATAGGTAAGGATTCGATTCGCCTCCTTGGCATTATTTTTTAGAGAAAAATCAAAAGTTGAAATTTCTGAGGCAGGTTTGGTTCGGGTTTTGGTTATCATGAATTCTCTTATTGGTTACCAATGATATCTTAAAATAAAATTTTAATGTTGATAAAGCCGAGATTACATTATACACCCATTGAACTCAATGTTTAGAATTATGCTAATTGATGGATTAATACTTTGAACTTGACTATGAAGTTTTCTGTGTGTTTGAGTCCGGGAAAAAGTAATTTTCAACATTCATGAATCTTAGATTTCTCGTATCTAATTCGTTTTTCAAAATATCACTCGATTTCATAGAAAATTATCCTGTAATTCTCAACTTATTTTTTGCATATTTTGCTCGGGACTAGCAAAATGCTGGTTGGAGGTTGTGTTGAGGGTCAAATATTGCATATTAGACCCCATTTATTACTCGGATTTACGAGCCTAATACCGTTTAACACCCGGTTTTAATCGTGTTTCGTTGCAGGGTGTGATTAGGAGAGTTGATTGAAAAAGAGTATTAAAAGTACTGATTTAATGCTCCAGAGGCACCAAAGCAAGGGACGGACCCCAGGGGACCAAGATCCATGGAATTACACGCCAGAGATTCGAGAAAATTGAGAAACTGAGGCTCAAGTGGCCCGAAATTGGCTCAGAATGCAAGATCACAAGGTTCTCACCATCCAATCAGCTTGAAACTTCATACATAGCTTGAGGACCATAAATGAACTGTACACGTCAAATTTCAGCTATTGAAGATCTCTGGAAGTGGGCCAACGGACTGATCAGCCCCTTAATTCATTAAGTGGGGCCCACCTGATATCTGGAACTGCCTCAAAATTATTCTTGACGGTTAAAATAATATGAGAAAGAGAATGGACGGTGTAGATTTCTTGTAAACATCACGGTTGGCCCTATGTATGAGGTGTGTGCACATGGCATATGCACGTACGCCGAGTACCGTGCTAACGCTGACCTCGACCGCCTTCCACATCCGCCTGCAGCAGAGACCAAAACGGCAACTGCCATTTTCAGCTAATGACGGACGGGGCCGTCCAATTTTTCGGAGATCAGTGGGCCCCATCCATGGCCCGTCCGGCCAATCCGAACCATTCACCGAGTAGAAGGCCGTGAAAACTACAAAACCATGTTAAAATTTTGCATCCATGCACACACATGTGTGCGGTACAGAGGTCACAAGTGGACTGCCCTATGATGTTGAAAATGAATCTTAACGTGATTTCTTCTCTGGGCTGCTTCAATAGACATTCAAAACCACCCATTCTTAACTAAAATTTCGTTCTGAATGCAATGGACGGGGTGAATTTTCTTAAAAGTACCTCTGTGGGGCCCACCAATCACGACAGCGAAAGAGTGCGAAAGGTTTCGTACATCCATAAAAACTGACTTTTTCAGGCGGTTGTGGCCCACCATCTTTGATCATATGGTAGATCTGAACCGTCTATCATGTAGAGGACCCAAAAATGTCCTAAGAGACGGTGTTTCTTTCGAAATTAAGCGAGGAAAGTGACATGTTTCGAGGCACTGAACTTGGCTGCGAAAAGGCTTTTACTGCGCATGCGATAGCTTTCCAAATCCGATTCAAGTCCGATTTTCACCACTCCAGTAGCTATATAAGGAGGTTTTGGACGTGGGGAGCAATTATTCAAACCTTGGGAGGAAGATTCAGAGCTTGAAGAGAGAGAGAGAGGAGGATTAGAGATTCTTTTGTTCTTTCTTATTTACTTGTTTTGTTTTTCTCTTTAAGATGATTAGTCCATTCATGACGGGCTAAATCCTCTTGGCTAGGGCTAAGAGTGAAGCTTGTAGCATGATGAGAGAGATTTGCTTGTACCTTTTGTTTCGAGTAAATTGGCGTTGATTTTAGTTTTTATTAAGGGAATGTTTTTAGTCTTTAATGGTCTGTTGTGACTGAAATTACAATGAGTCTGCAATGACTTTGAGCATTCCTTTTTCCTTTATGTTTATGACGTCAGGAAGCTCTATTGTTCACCATAGTCTCTTGGGCATGGTCGGATGACGGTACCCTTCCTAACCTTCATACATGTGATTGGTTGGTAATTAGTTTAATTCTGTTGTTTGCCATAGTCTCCTGGGCATGGTTTGGTGATGGAATCCATTCTAATTCATATACCTTTCATCTCTTAAAAACTATATCAATAGCAGTTCAGTTAACTTCTATGATTTTTGAAGCAGGTGTAAGATCTCCCTGATCTCTACAAGTGGATCTTCTGAATCCCTAGTTTTCTATTTCTGATTTCTATAAATTTTAGATTAATACTTTCACCATTATTCCTTAAATTACATTCGGTTTAGATTTCATCTTAACCTAGTTCTAGTTTTACTTAGTTTCAGATAACGTACAGGTATCAGTCCCTTGGAATTCGACCTCGGTCTTACCGAGTTTATTACTACATCACAACCCTGCACTTGGGGAGTGAACAGTGGCCCATCTAAGCTTTAAATCAAACTAGTTTTTCATCTCATTCCCATCAAATGATCTGACATAATAAATGGGGAGCACAATGGCCTCGTGGGTACGCCTAGCTCCCTGTTTGCCCATAATACCCATGGGGCCATTGTGTTCCCCACATGTTGTACATGCAAGATCTACACCATCCATTTATTATGGGGCCTAACAATGGTGTTTTTATGGGCCCATGGGTGAGCTTGGCAAAGCCCATTTTCTGTTACTTTCTTGAAACTTGTTGAATAGAGTGGCAAAAGACCAGACGCGTATTGCGTCCTACCCACCGTAATGTTAAGTGTTTTATCCACGACGTTTCTCTTTTATTAGATAATTTTAAGATACGTTTCTAAAATTGAAGCAGGTACACAACTCCAGTGGACCACACCAAAGGAAGATGCGTTGAAACCTTTCTAAGGGTCACCGTGATGTTTTTTTTTTTTGCCATACAACCTATTCATTAGGTCACGTAGACGTGGATGAAGTGAAAAACAAATATCAGCTTGATCTGAAACTTTTCCAGCTCCCAAGAACTTTTTAATGGTGGACATTCAATCCCCACTTTGTGGTCCACTTAAGCTCTTTATGTGCCTCATTTTTTCGCTCATACTTTAAAATAATCTGAGAAAAACGATGAACGGCGTGGATAAAAAACCTACGTCACAGTGGACCCCACAGATGCCGGGTAGTACGCAATCCGCGTCCCTAGATGCATGCTGATAATGGCGCACCGATTAGGTACTACCCCCGCCTGTTCGGAGCTCGGGACAGGCGGAGGCTCCGAGCGCTACTGAGGGGCCACCGTGATGCATTAAGTTTATCCACACCGTTCATTCATTTTTTTCATATTATTTTAGATAATCATCCAATAAATAGATAAGATTGAAATTCAAATGGACCACACGGTAGTGATTAAATTTCAACCATCAAAAATTTCTTAGGGACCAGAGAAGATTTAGAAGAAGATGATATTTATTTTTTCACTTCATCCAGGTGCATATGACTATATTAATAGGTTGGATGGAAAATACACGACACACTGGGCCATATGAAGGTTTCAACGGTGGGCATCCTTAGCACCGTTATTTTATATCAATTACTCTAGCCTGATATGAAAAAAAAAAAGGATGCAGTGTAGATAAGGTTCTTAAATGACAGTGGACCCTCAGTGGCAATCACTCTCCCTCTTTGTCATCTCATTCAATCCTTCCCCTCGTTATGAAAATGAATCGAAATGTTAGGAATCTCATTTTCTTCTTAATCTTCGTATTTTCCCTCGGATTTCTTCACGTAGGAGGTACGGAAGAAAAAACGATTCATTTTCAGATGCGTAAATGCAATGGTAAGTATCCTCATCTATCTCATTCTAGCGTTGGGAATTGAAGCATTCAAATATTGGTTCGACAATACCATCCCATAAGCACTACCTGTTCTTGGCAAACGAGGTAGGGTGGAAGATCATGTGCTTTGTCCGAGATTGAAGCTCTATTTTCAAGACTGATGAGATTTGAATTTGACCGGATGAATCCTGCAGGAGATCATAATTAAGTTCCCATCAAAACGGGGCCTCCAACCACCCCTCCAATGAATCTTGCTGGAGATCCGATCAAAAGATGGCCTCTAACCACTCCTCGGAAGAATCTTGCTGGAGATCATTATCTTCCTATCAAAACAGGGCCTCCAACCACCGAAGACACTTCACAGCAGCCGGCATCAACTGCCAAGTCCCCGCAAGAATGCCATCAAGAATCAGCTTCCGCAGCTGAAAAGCCTACTGACAGCCAAGACGGAAAGGAGGGAAGGGGCGTAGGAATCTATTGAGAGACAACATCCGCAGGGAAGGGGCGTAGTAATCTATTCAGAGACAACATCCGTTGTTTGGCGCGTCAACCTTTTTTTTTTGTTCTTTACCTGCTTGACCATCATCCCGCACTGACACCATTTTTGGTTCTTTACATTCTCCACCGTCATCCCTCGGGTGCCTCATTATTTTTTTTATGTTTATTTGAGATCCAACCTGTTCATAAGTTAACATAGACATTAAAGAAGGAAAAACAAAAATATCAGCTTGATCGAAAACTTTTGTGACCCTTAAAGCTTTTATTGGTGGACGTGACTCCCTCCCCTTATTTCGATGATGGGTCCATTCGAGATTTTGATTTGATTCATTATTTAGTTCATGTCCTAAAATGATCTCTCGAAATGGATGGACGGGGTGGATACAAAACATACTTCATGGTGGGACCCACAAAACTAGGTGACATCACTTCATTAGTGAGTCTCGCTACTCAACCTTTCAGTAGCTAATCCTACTGAATGTGTTATATCCATACCGTCCAACCATTTGTAGAGATCGTTTTATGGCATGAGAAAAAGAATGATATAAGTCTAAAGTTCAAATGGACCCACTACAGAAAACCGTGGGATCAGTCACACCCACCGTTGAAACATTTATAGGGCCCACCATGATGTATTTTTTAGATCCAACATATTCATATATAAGTTAAAATAGAGATAGATAAAGTGAAAATAAAAATGTAAGCTTGATCGGAAACTTTTGTGGTACCTAAGAAGTTTTGAATGGTGGATGTCACTGTCCCCACTGTTTTCTATGGTGGGATCCACTTGAACTTCAGAACTATCTCATTCTTTTTCTCATGCCATAAAACGATCTCTAAAACTAGTTGGACGGTATGGATACAACACATGCATCATGTAGGGGTCCACAGAGCTTGGTGATGTCATGTCTAACCCCGCAGCTCTGCACCAAACCTGTAAAAATTTCCAACATTTTCTTGTTTCTCTTTCTCCCTCATCCGTAATAAACGGATCATTCCATGTAATCTGCACAAGTGAGCGGTGGGCTGTAGGTGGGCCCGACACGTGTGGGGCCCATCGTGATGTATGAATGCCATCCAACTCGTCCATTCGACGCGCCCCTACGTTAGGCTTAGATCACAAATACGGTGTCACCCATGACTCAGGTGGACCACACCAAACAGAACCATTTATAGAAAATTCCTAGTGAAACGTGGGGTTCACTATCTTGTATTTATGTCGTCCATCCTAGCCATCAGCTGCGCCCCACCGGGATGGAGGAACGTAGAGAAAATGTAGGTGGACCACCAAAAAAAGAATATAAAGGTTTAAGGCGTTATTTTACATTGCTCTGTGTTGTTTCCCACGTGAGTTTTGGACTGGGATGTTTATTTGGGATGTACAGTGAACATGATGAGGCACATTAGATTGACGATTTGGATTCCACATGCGTACGAACGTACCCCTCTCCGTGAAAATATAAAATTTCCTGTCAGTATCATTTTATTTTAATTTTTCTAGCTACGCCACCAACGTTCATTGGACGGCTTGAAAATGGACCAACCGTCCAATTTCACTTGGAAATATAGCCACTTTATCATCAGGTCTCTAGGCCGTGGGACCCACCATAACCAAGATGGCATGTGGTCCAAGCTGATACGCTCCTCCATACGTGAAACTTGGTATCCAGTCCATACAAGTGGTGTTATGGTTAAGGTGGAAAATTAGAAAATGAATCACTTAAAGATAAGCTTAAGGCGCGTTACGTTGTCGCTATCTTTAAGGCGATCTTCGCACCCCATTGGTGATTAAACCAATTTACAAGAGGGTTACAACAAATTCACCTCTAGGATACAATAAGCTTCTTCTCCAAGACCGGAGAAATGTGAGTTTCGACCTACAAAACTAAAAAATCACACCTCAAATACACTTTTACAGCATACAACCCTGACTTATGTTCTGTTACAATTTACACCCTAAAAACTGTTTGTAATTTACTGCCTGAAAACTAGAGCTGTACACGAGTCGAGTTGAGCCGAGTATCACCCTACTTGTACTCGGTTCTTAACGCCCGAGTTCTGCTCATACTCGGCTCTACTCGACTGTTGAGGGTCAAATAGTGCATATTAGACCCCAGATATTGTCTGGATTTACGAATATTGTACTGTTTAATGGCCCGTTTTATCGTGTTTATGTTGCAAGGTGATTTTACAAGCATGAACTGCAAAAAGGTATTAAAAGCATGGATTTAACGATCTGAAGACACTAAGGCCAGGGACGGACTCCAAGGGACCAGGATCGACGGAATTACCTGCCAGGGATCTGCAAAAATCGAGAAACTGAAGCTCAAGTGGCCTAAAATTGATCCAGAATGCAAGATTACAGAGTTTCCACCATCTGCTCGGCTCGAAACTTCATACATGGCTTGAAGACTATAAATTAACCGTACACATCAAATTTCAGCCGTTCGATTACTGTGGAAGTGACCCAACAGTCAGATCAGCCCATAAATCATTGGTTTGGGGCCCACCTGATACCTGTATATGCTTTAATCTGAGTCTCAACGCTTCAAATTAGACGGAAAGACAAATGGACGGAGAAGATTCCTCACATACATCATGATGGATCCCATGTACATTGCATGTGTACAATGTGCATGTGTACCGGCTGTGCACGGCAAACCAAAGTCGGTTTGACCGACTTTGACTCGAGCCGTGCGTAAATAAGGCAGCGGACTGACAGCGTCCGTCCGTTTTTCACTTGTGGGCCCCACTCGTCCTTCCTTCGCATGATCTAAACCGTTCAATGACTCCAGAAGATGTCCACGACTCTCATCAAGGTGACATTTTTGTCCCATACACCAGATCACAAGAAAAATCCCTTCAAAACCAAGATGGATGGCGATCTGGATCAGTCCGTGGGCCGCGTCAAAAGATGTCCAAAACTATTCATATCCGGCCAAAATTTCGAGCTGAACAAGATGAACGGAGTTGATTTTTCAAAATGGCAGTGAATAAGGACCCACCATCAGCCAGCGCAAGCAGGTCGCGGGCTCTGTTTACGTAGTCCGAGGAAACCGAAATATTCGGGGCTGTTGCACGTTCATAGAGAGGATCGATCCAATGATCCGGACCGTCCATCAGATTCCAAGGGAGTTTTACAACACTGCCTAGGTGGCAGAATTCCAAAAGATCGTGAGGGGCAAAATCTAGCCGTTCCAGCAAAGAATATACGGCGGAAGCATGGATTCAGTGGGCCACATCAGGGTGATCCAAAAACATGCCTTTCTAAACGAAATTTCGAGAGTAATTCAGTGGTCGGTGTGGATTTCTCCACAGACTTCAATCTTGGGTCCTTCCACAGGTCAGCGTAACGGTCGTGCGTAAGATTACGCACGACCGGAAAGTCCGAATTTTTCGGGCGGTTGTGGCCCATCACTGGTGATCGGACGACTGATCTGAACCGTCCATCATTTTCCTCGTCCAAGAATGCACCAAAGGATGTTTTTCTTTTGGACAAAATCAATGGAAAGTGGGAAAATCTCGGCTCGTTTTCCTGGCTGCGTGAAAGTTTTTTTTCGTCCGACTCCCACTGTGACAGCGGTCCACCGACTATGCACGGGCTACATCAGCTATAAGAAGAAGAAGGGAGGAGGAGGCAAGGAGAGGGTTGGACGTGGAGCAAAGAAGGAGAGAGAGAGAGAGAGAGAGAGAGAGAGAGAGAGAGAGAAATTCTATTTTTTTTACTTTTCTTTTCCTTTTCTTTTTCTCTTTATTTAGTTGGATTTAGCCTGACCATGTGTGGCTGAACCTCCTAGCTAGGGCTAGGAGGTGAAGCTTGTAGTGAGATGGGAGGTTTTAATTTATGTTTAAATTAATTTATTTATTTATGAATTGATGTTGAATTTAGTTGTTATTAATGGCATGTTCTGTTTAGTTTTTAATGGTCTGTTGTGATAGAAATTACAATGGGTCTGCGATGGCTTGGAGCATGTCCTTTTTTTCTTTATGCTTATGACGTCAGGAAACCCTTTTGTTTACCATAGTCTCCTGGGCATGGTTGGATGTCGGTACCCTTCCTAACCTTCATACATGTGAGTGGGTGGTAATTAGTTTGATTCTGTTGTTTGCCATAGTCTTTGGGCATGGTTTGGTGATGGAATCCATTCTAATTTATCTTCCTTTCATCTCTTTGAAAACTAGATCAACGGCAGTTCAGTAATTTTCATGATTTTTGATGCAAGCATAAGTTCTCCCTGATCTTTACAAGTGGATCCTCTGAATCCCTAGTTTCCTATCTCTGATTTGTTTCCTAAGTTTTAGATTAATTATTCTACAAATATTCCACCATTGCTAATTGATTTAGAATTCATCTTTTTCTAATTCAATTTCTATTTAATTTTAGATAAGGTACAAGTTTCAGTCCCTTGGGATTCGACCTCGGTCTTACCGAGTTATTACTACATCACAACCCTGCACTTGGGGAGTGAACATCGACCAACGAGCATGAACTCCCTGCTTGTACTCTACTTGCCCGAGTACGAGCTGAGTACGAGTAGATAACGAGTCGAGTTGAGTTCGAGTTTTCGAGGTGAGTTCGAGTACGAGCAGAAATCGAGTCGAGTAGGGTCAGAGTTTTCAAGGCGAGTTCGAGTTTGAGTCTGAATTTAAGCCCAATTCAAGAAGGGTTTTCGAGCAACGAGTTCGAGATTTGAACCGAGTTTGAGTTATAAATTGAGATTCATTTGAATTTCAATTCGATTGTCAATTGGAATTCGAAGTTAAACGAAAGTTACGAAGCAAAAACATATATAAAATGCACATAATTTATGACTAAAAAACTTCGATAATTGCATTAACATATTTACATTATATTGTTCAAAATGACAATTTATAACTAATAAGCTCCATAAGAGGAGTGCCTTCCTGTATTGTCATTTGATCCATCAGAACTGCTATCTATTTTTTCATATATAAATTGGTTCACTTCCTCTAAGTCAGAAAGCGAAGAGATATTTCCTTCGTGATCTTTTACACTTTGAACTAGATTTTTCAAACTTACTTTATGTGAAGAATTATATGTAGTACCCAATGCCCTATAAAATTCACCGAGACGAGTCAAGAATTTGAATTTGTTACTCTTTTTCTTCTTCTTATTTGTCGTACTTGAGTAACTCGATTATGCTTTAACATCGTGTTGTCTTTGACTCGAATATCGCTGAAGTCTAGAAACATCTTCCATACTGCGTTTTAAGGCGAGTTGGAATTGTTCTTCCTCCAAAGCTTTTAATCTGACTTCTTCCTCTACATCTTTTATGGATGTCATTCGTGTACTAGATCTAAAAGCAGAAGGTTTGGATGGAGTGGAAGATTTTCTATTCGAATCTAACAGGGCTTGAAAAAGAATTTGGACATCCTTAGAGGCATTAGTGCATGGTTTTGCATCACCACCTCGACATGACAAGTGTAAGCGAAAGCGATTAGTCTTGTTCACGAACTTTGTGCCACACAAACGACACTTAATCTTTATTTTTTCAGACCTTGGAAGTGATTCAACTTGGGAAGCATAGTCCCAAATGTTTGTCGATGGGTCCGATGACGACATATCTACACTCAATTTTTAATAATAAAAAATTAAAATATTGATAAAATAATTTAAACTTGATATAGGAACAAAAGAAAGCAATATAAATGTATCAAAATTTAAAAATAAAAGCAAATGAACAGCAGTGAAATAATATTACAGATCATTCAAACCACATTCCAAAAGGATCAACACTTTCGTGTTTGTAGTTGCAGTGAAATAGTATTACAGATCATTCAACATTCAACCCAAAAAAATTAAAAAATTGAAAATAATTACTGATCTGTAGGTAGAGACTCGTCATGAATCTCAATTTCCTCTTCTTCATCATCATCATTCATATCTCCTCCCCATATTGGGCGCAACCAATCTTGCGTACAAATCAACACTTCAACTGTATTTGGTGAAAGTGAGCTTTGATACTTGCTCATAACCTTGTTCCCTGTGCTGAATGCAGATTCTGATGCTACTGTTGAAATTAATATTGATAATATGTCCCGTACTATCACAGATAATGTAGGGCATTTTGATTCACTAACCCTCATCTTCCACCATTTCAACACATTAAATTCGAATCGCACTATGATTGGCTCCTTGATGTACATTTCTAATTCTGATTCTTTAGTATCAACTCTCATTCATGCTCGTGCCAAGTATGATATGTATTCGAATTCATTTAACACATCTGGATTACCAGGTACAGAAATATCTGTATATCTCTACTTTCTTCAACACCCACTGCAGGTAAAGTATTAACATATGATTTGTACAAATCTTCAAGGGCTTGACGAACCTTAGACGTCTTTGCTGCTTCTTTTTCAGTACGATAAAGCTTCATGAAAATAAAGCTAACCAACCCCATATTACAACGAGGATCAAGAACAACTGCCAAGGACATTAACAGATGAGATTCATCCCAGTATTTATTAAACTTCGTCTTCATACTAACCGTCATCTGGTGTATGAAATCTGGACCCACACTGACATTTTTCTTTAGAGCATCTTTAATCTTCTAAAGAGACGGAAGAAACAGATTCACGGTTAGATACTGATTCTCAGAAAAAATCTTTGTGTAATCATAGAAAACTTTGACAAATGTGTGAACTTGTTGTGCTTTGGCCCAATCATCTGTGCTCGGCAACTAAGAATACGTTCTATCATGTGCCGTGTATTCAGGAAATGCAAGCTGTAATTCCATTGCAGCATCTAACATTTCATAGGTTGAGTTCCAACGTGTATAAACATCCAACTTCAATATTTTTTTAGATGACACATTCAAACATTGGATGATGTCATTCCATACACTCAGTCTCGATGGCGACGCCTTTATATATTTCACACTTTCTCTTATGTTCTCTATAGTGTTGTCAATTGCTTTTAACCCTTATTGTATAATCAAATTTACAATATAGGCACAACATCTAATTTAGAATATTTTTTCTTCAAAAAATAAATTTTCTGTAGCCTTGAACTGATTACATAAGTATGAAATGACACTGTCATTTGTTGAAGCATTGTCTAAAGTTATTGCTGAAATTTTTTTCTCAATGCCCTAGCCTTCTAGACAACTGTAGATGCAATCTGAGATAAGTAAACCAGTATGTGGAGGAGGAAGGTGTTTGAAGTTCAAAATTCTCTTGCATAGTTTTCAATCCTTATCAATATAGTGAGCGGTTAATGAAATGTATCATTTTCTTTGATTGGACGCTGTCCATAAATTAGAAGTCAAATCTATTTTGGTTACTGAAGCCAAAATTTCTTTCAGTTTCATCTTCTCCTTTGCGTACATCTTCATGCTTTCTCTCTACACTGTGACGCGGGAGACATTTTCTGCCCGAGGGTTAAGGAATTGATAGAAAGCCCTAAACCCTTTACTTTCTATCATTCTGAAAGGTTTTTCTTCGAAAATCACTAATTTAGCAAACCACTCATTCAGCTTTTCCTTGTTAAACTTATGAGTGGACACTACGCCTTGGGAGTCGTCCCCTTCTGATTTCATAAATGACAACGTCTGTTGGTCGGGAGGAGGGAGTCTTGCTTTCTTAGGACATGTCTTCAAATGTCTAATTAGATGTATTGTAGATCCTCCTAGAATCTTGCTGAATAACCCTTTGCAGTGATTACACTTTATCTTCTGTACACCGTTAACTGTCACATCTTCAAAATCATCCCACACTGCTGATCTATTTTTCTTTCCTTTGCATACGGTTGATGTGTCTGTGTCTCCCTCTACTATTAGAGAAGATGTGGCTGATGCATCCATTCCAGGGGTATTTGGGCTTTCATCTTGACTAACTATATATAAAATAAAGTTCTCGATATGTTATATGGATATACCTAGGGTCCTAGATGGCTAGACCGTTAGACGGGAATAATTGCTTAACTGTCTAAATCAGTCACCCATTTAAAGTCAGATATATTGTAATGCTTCATTTTTCAATTTAAATGCTATGCCGAAATTAAGGCAACATCTCCCCTTATCCCTCCAGAATATATTAATCTTGTATTTGATTCTCATGTCAATCATCAACATAAAGTGTGGACATTTGACGATGAAAATAAATACATGAAACATATCCAGAGAGAAAAAGAAGAGACGAAATCAAAATGGACATATGCATTTAAATTAAAATAAATGAAGACATTACAATCTAACTCTGAATTGTCCAAAAAGGGACAATTTGAGAATTTTTATGCATCTAAGAATACACTGAATCTATGTTTGGCAACATATAAATCCTCAAATGGATAACTGATTATCCTATACTACAAGTCTACAACTAGAACAATACAAATAATTCATATCTATGCAAACAAAGAAGCATGCTGAAATTGACATTTATCATCTAGCTAACTAATAAAAAAATGTCAATTGAAAAACCAAAGGCATCTTAAAGTGGTAGCATTCAACACTAACAAAGTAACAAGTAAACTGTCATTTATAAAGTAAATTAAGAAACATGAAAAACATAACTATTTTAGGACAAGGTATTAAGGGAAAAGACAAATAGTAATTTCCCTCTTATTTCTTAAAAAACCCAGGACCCAGCTTAATAGATGGCTAAAAATGAATCCATCTCATTTTATTTAATAGTAATCATGCATTAGAAATATGAATATTTAATACATAATTAGTTTAATAACCCATGATGGGAAACACTTTGTGAAAAACTCAGCCCTATCCACTTATTAATTGGTCACATTATATTTTGTTATTTATTAATAGCTACAAACTGTTTTCTATGGTGTGGTCACTTGATGAGTGGATATGGCTAATTTTTGCATCAGGTGATCCTCGTGGTGGACCCAACCTATTGGAAGGATTGATGTAAGAAGCACTTAATAGGTTGGAGGTTATCCATTAGGTGGATCCAACCTATTAGAAATTCAAGTTACACATCAATGAGAACTCTTCAAATGATCTATTTCTCCAAATTTGGCTATGATTCGAGTGCGGAAGAAAAGAAATCATTGGTACAGGCCATGTACAATGATGTTGTTAGAATATTTTTAGTCAATGGGCTTACACATATCAACGGTTCAGATTGATCAGATTATTAATTATTAGACTTGTAGACTATATTGGCTCACTTTAAAGTGAGCCTATTATAATAGATGATAACCGGATTAGTGCAAAATTACTTAAACGTTGCATATGTTGCAACAATTAATTCAAATTAGACCGTCTAAATTATGGATCCTAGTTTAGATGTATCATGAATCAAAAGTTTATTTTATTAGATCCAATAGATTGGTGGAGATTTATTGAGTGGTTGAAAAAAAAAGCTGATGGTCCTGTTCAACATGCAAGTGTACATAAATCAACGATTAGGATGGTTTCGCCAATCTAATTTGGGACAGCGACTTGCTTGTTGCTATTGGTTTGATAGTCCAAAGGGTAATCCCAAAAGGGTAATCAACGGTTAGGATGGTTCCTCATTTTAAGGCACGTATCAATTTGAAGTTTAGAAATTTTAGGTTAATCCCAAATATCAAGAGAAAATACAAATATCAGGTTAATTCCAAAAGGCCAAAACCTTACTGGGCGAGCTGGGCAGGAACGATTGGCAGCTGCGTCGTGCAGGGTAGGGCGAGCTGGTCAGGAACGACCGACAGTTGCTTGTAGGGCAGGGTGATGACGGACGAGTGGCTACTTGGCAGGGATGAGTTGCGACACTGGACGAGTGATAAGGATGAGCTCCGTCACCGGACAAGAGCACCGAACAGGCCGCAGGGACGAGTGGCAAAGTCTAGCACCGCCGGATAGGGGACAGGGACGAGTGAGAGAGAGAGAGAGAGGGAAGAAGAGGGATAGTCGGACGGGCACTGGGACAGGGAGGGGAGAGAGAAAGAGAGAGAAGGGTTTTTTGCGAACGCTTGCTGGGAGGGAAGAAGGAATGGTTTGGGCGCCGCTTGAAAATGACGGGTGGGGTAGGGTTCTGTTTTTCGGGCGGGATAATATATACGGGTACGACTCGAGTACCGAGTCGAGCATACGAGTCAAGTATCGAGTCGAGTACCTCTAGACTCGTACTCTACTCGTAATCTAAACGCGTCGTGGAAACCCGCTCGTACTTGGCTCTAACTCAAACGAGTCGAGTATTCCGAGTCGAGTCGAGCGAGTACTCAAGGCTTAATTTGCTCATGTACAGCTCTACTAAAAACTATTTGTAATTTAGTGTCTGAAAACTGTATCTTTCCAAAAAAACTTTTAAAAAGGAAAATGGTGAAGAAGAAGAAGATGGAGAAGAGATTGTTGGAAATTGTGAATTCGGATTGACCCAAAGATGGGTTTATATAGAATCACAAGAGATGCTTAAGGCCCTTTTCATGAAAAGACATCTTCTTCTATGGTGTCTTTTCATCAATGGTGGTGTCTTTCCAACAATGACATCTCTCCATTTCTAATTCAAAAGATGCTTCCTTTACCAAGAGGCATCACCATTCACACCAATAATCACTAAAGCCACAACCCTTCTTTTCCAATTTTCTTTTCTTCTTATTTTGACAAAACCCAACAATCTCCTACTATTTTTCAAAATACAGAGGTCAGGGTATGTAAGAAAAATATATGTATAGGAGAAGGTGTCTTATGGACTTGAACCTTCACTTAGTATAAACAAATCAAAGTTGAATCAGAATCCTTAGTGACTATGGTTTTGAACTAAGTATTCTATATGACACAGCTAGACATGTTACACACACACATATTTCAATTGTCATATGTTCCAAAATTATAGAACATTAATGACATTGTGCTCTATCCTAAATTCATGAGTTCATAAGAGTAGCCAAAAACTCTCAAACATCAGGAAACGGCCTCACTTCCAATACTCATATAGGTGAGTCCTTATGAATGCCTCTGTAACTATAGCACTCTTGAAAGAAATCATTAAGAGCAGCATCTCATCCTATTTTTTATCATTATAGGTACCCAGTACTATACATACATCCAGGAATGAGACAGATAAAAAATGTACAGTGTCGCTTCAGCCACTTCCTGTAAGGTACTTTGCCCATTGAAGCTATTAACTTAAGTTGGGTTTTCCTTATTTGGTGTCTGTGAAATTGGCTTAAGTCTCATTCCTCTTGATGTTCTACTGACAACATCCCTTGCCAGTCCCTTGGTGAATGGGTCCGATAGATTCTGGATAGGTCATACATATTGTATTGTTATAACACCATCACCAAGTAGTTGCCGCACAAAACTATGCCTTAGACTAACATGTCTAGATTTTTCATTATAAGTTTTGTTATATGTCTTTGATAGTGTTGCTTTACTATCATAGTAAATAGAGACCGATGGTAAAGGCCTTGCCAATAATGGTATTTCTAATAACAGATTTCTTAACCATTTTGCATCTTTACTACTAACCGCCATAGCTATGAATTCAGATTCCATGGTAGAGTGAGATATGCAAGTTTGATTCTTAGATTTTCAAGAAATGGTAGCTCCTCCAAGTGTAAAAATTCATCCACTGGTAAACTTGGATTCATTAGAATCAGTGACCTAAGTTGCATCACTATACCCTTCAAGTACACTATGATAACTAGAAAAATGTAAACCATAGTTAATATTTTTTTTCAAGTATCTAAATACTCTAGAAATAATATTCCAATGATCTAAACTTGGATCACTTGTAAACCTACTCAATTTACCTACTGTAAAACTAATATTAGGTCGAGTAGAAATCATGACATACACGAGGCTGCCAATCACCTTAGAATATTCTAACTGAGATACACTACGATCTTTATTTTTAATTAACTTGATATTATAATCAAAAGGAGTAGAAACTGGGTTCTTATCAGAGTGATTAAATTTTTTGAGGATCTTTTCAAAATAATGTGATTGAGATAGAGTTATATCATCATTGTTTCTTAATAGCTTGATACCTAAAATCATATTAGCTTCACCCATATCTTTCATGTCAAAACTAGATGATAAATTTTTTTTAGTGTTATTTATAACTTCTAAACATGTACCAAATATTAGCATATCATCTATATAGAGACATATAATTACTTCTTTATTATCAGAGAATTTTGAATATATACATTTATCAGATTTATTAATATTAAATTTATATAAGGTGACTACTTTATCGAAATTTTCATATCATTACTTAGGTGCTTGTTTAAGTCCGTATAGCGACTTGATCAATTTACACACTTTATTTTTATGTCCTGAAATTATAAAACCTTCTGGTTGCTCCATATAAACCTCTTCATCGAGGTCACTATTTTTTTTTTAAAAAAAACTGTCTTTACATCCATCTGATGGATTTCTAACTTATGAATGGGTGCTAGAGCAACTAAAACTCGGATAGTAGATATCCTTCCTACTGGAGCATATGTATTGAAAAAATCAATACATTCTTTTTATGTAAATCCTCTAGCCACTAATTTAGCGTAAAACTTTTTTGTAGTTCCATTTGGTCTTAATTTTCTTTTGAAAATTCATTTAAAGCTTATTGGTTTTGATCCCGTGGGCAGATCCACAAGTTTCCATGTTCCATTTTATAATATAGAATTCATCTCATCATTTATAGCTTTCTTCCAAAAGGAAGCATCCTGAGCTTTAAGTGCATAATCTATTATTACTGGATCATTTTTTATGTTACAAGCCAACATAGTTTCCTTTGTTATGTTATCTTTATCTCCTTCTATTAGTAGAAGGTAGAAGTCGAGTTCAAAAGATGTACCTTTTCTGATTCTCTTGGTCCTTCTAGGTTCCATGTCCTCTTTATCAAGACTGCTGATATCTTAATTAGGTATTTGAGAACTATTGTTTATACTAGGATCTTCAGGTCTTGTCTCTTTTCTAGTTATATAAGAGAATGAGTTTTCATAAAACTCGGCATCTCGAGACTTTACAACTAGAAACCTATAAGCCTTACTATTTTGTGCATATCCTATGAAAATACACTTAAGAGATCTCAACCTTATCTTGGGCCTTTTAGGATCAGTAAGCCTAACTAAGGCTCTACAACCCCATACCTTAAAGTATAAGATGTTAGGAATCCTATTCTTCTATAGTTCATATGGAGTCTTACAAGTTTTAGAGTGAGGTATTTTATTAAAAATATGACAGGTAGTCAATAGGGCTTCTCTCCAAAATTCTGAACTTAAACCTACATTATTGAGCATAGAGTTTACCATGTCTATGAGAGACCTGTTTTTCTATTCTATTATCCCATTTTATTGGGGTGAATAGGGAGCTGTAATTTGGTGAATTATATTATGAGTTTTGCAAAATTTCGAGAATTCTAAGGATAAATATTCTCATCCCCTGTCCAACCTTAGAATTTTAATCTTTCACTCTAATTGGTTTTCAACTTCTGCCTTGTATATTTTAAATTTTTGTAGTGCCTCATCTTTATTCTTCGATAGGTATACTAAGATATAACGAGAGAAATCATTTATAAAGTTTATGAAGTACCTATTTTCCCCTCTTATTATTAAATCATTCATTCACATATGTTACTATGAACTAGGTTTATGAGTTGTGATTCTCGTTCCACCATTGGAAACGGTTTTCTAGTTATTTTAGATTGTACACAAATACTACATTTGTCATTATGTTTTTTATACTTAGAAATTAGATTAAGATTAGACATATTATCTATTCTACGATAACTAATATGTCCTAATCTTGCATGCCAAACATCATATAAATCAAGCATATAAAGTGAAGAAGAATTTTCTTTTATGAGGTTCAATTTGAACATTACATTGGATACATAGCCCTTCTCTATATATACCCCATTTTTAGACACAATCAATTTATCGGATTCAAATAGAAGTCTGAATATAAACTTAGTCAATAGACTAGTTGATATAAGATTTATCATAATATCCGGTACATGTAGCACATTGTTTAAAGTAAGGACTTTTTCAGAAGTTAGATTAAGACGCACCTTCCCTTTTCCTACAATCTTGCATGTGGAGGCATTTCCCATATATAGTTCTTGATTATCCCCCACTAATTTATAGGAATTGAACATGTTATAATTTCTACAAACATATCTAGCACCGCCAGAATCTACCAACCATTCAACATGCTCATTCACCATATGAACTTTAGAGATGACAACTGCCAGATTCATGTCTTCTGTCATTTGGACTTGCTATTTCTTTTCTTGTGTTTTCTTTTTGTATTTTCGACAGTCTTTCTTAAAGTGACCAGAGATTTTGCAAAAGAAGCATGGACCCTTCTTGGATGTGTTCTTTTTGAACCCATGGTTATTAGTTTTGAACCTATCATCTTTCTTAAAAGGTAGCTTCTCTAATTCCCGATTCACACTATTATCGACTATATTAGCATTACTTAGGGCCTCCCGTTGTTCTTTATTTTTGTCACGGAGTCTAGATTTTTCTTTTATTTGAAGAAATATTAGGAGGTCCTCCAAGCACATTTTTTTTTTTTTTGTTTCAATGATTTTCTTGTATTCTTCCATTTAGGTGGAAGTTTAGCAATAATGGTAAATACTTGAAAAGACTCGTCGAGATTAGTGCCATCAGCAATAATCTGTTGGATGATGACCTGTAGCTTATGTACTTGAACAAGGGCAGGTTTTTCATCCAACATTTTGAATTATAAAAACTGACTTAGTAGGAATTTTTTTGTTGCCTTCATCCTCTGATGTGTATTTGGTGAGCAACGCCTACCACAAATTCTTAGCAGTCTTCTTTTGACAGTAACATTGTATAACGAATCAAAAAGAGCGTTGAAGATATGACCTTTGCATAGGTAGTTGTTATGCTCCCAACTTTGTCTCTTTTGAATTTGTTCTAACGTATCATCATTAGATGGTGGTGAAGGAGGATCTTGAGTGAGCACATGATTCAACTTGAGTGATGTGAGGAAGAGATGGACCCTCAGTTGCCATCGAAGAAAATTTGAATCGTCGAACGACGTAATTCGAACAAAGTCAGAATGACCCATAGAAGAAGCCATAATATCGATCGCCTTAAAATTATTATTATTGAGGTGAAAAATTAGAAAATGAATCACTTAAAGATAAGCTTAAGGTGTGTTACGATGTCGCTATCTTTAAGACGATATTCGTACCCTATTGGTGATTAAACCAATTTGTAAGAGGGTTATAGCAAATCCGCCTCCAAGATACAATAAGCCTCTTCTCCAAGACTGGAGAAATGTGGGTTTCGGTTTGCAAAACCAAAAAATCGTACCCCGAACACACTTTTACAGCGTACAACCCAGACTTCTGTGTTGTTACAATTTACTCCCTAAAAACTATTTATAATTTACTGCCTGAAAACTATTTGTAATTTAGTGCCTGAAAACTGTATCTTTCCAAAAAAAAAAACTTTCAAAAAAGGAAAATGGTGAAGATGGAGAAGAGATTGTTGGAAATTATGAATTCGGATTGACCCAAAGATGAGTTTATATAGAATCACAAGAGATGCTTAAGGCCCTTTTCATGAAAAGACATCTTCTTCCATGGTGTCCTTTCATCAATAGTGGTATCTTTCCAATAATAGCATCCCTCCATTTCAAATTCAAAAGATGCTCCCTTTATCAAGAGACATTACCATTCACACCAACAATCACCAAAGCCATAACCCTTTTCTTTTTTTCAATTTTCTTTTCTTCTTATTTTGAAAAAACCCAACAAGTGGGGCCATGTCTAAGTGATCCAGACCATTAATCTTCTAGGCCCACAAGTGGATGTACCATGCTCATAAGAGGAAAATACTGGAATGGTTCCCTCTCAACCAATAAACGCCAATATTTTACAGCTAGGAACTTTGAATATATTGGATTCTTTTTAATTAGTGTGTACCATCCGTAATGGGCCACATCATGTCAACGCTTCGGATCACTTAACGGCGGCCCCATTTCTACAAATTGAAAATCCAAACATAAATATTCTGGCACCAGCACAGTAACACAGTGCATTGGGCAAAGGATCTTTGATTTTAAATCTAAGTATGGGATCATTGAACATAAATGCTTGTCTGAGAAGGTTTTAACTGTGAGAGGGATGCCTGTACTGGAAAACTAACATGTTCCATTCTATTGGGAAACCTACAGAATTCCCTGTGTGACACTTCTTCTCTATGTGTCTTTGCTTGTATGAGATGTACCCTTAAACTTCTCTCCTTTGCCTGTTCAAAACATTTGTATTAAAGTTAGATGACTAGAAAGTTACTGTTTGATTGAATGCAAAATCAAGAAGTTTCGTATGTTAGGGGGTGTTTGGCATATTGGATTTATATTTTTACTTCAGAATTCAAATTCAGGGAGATTTTCATTCCATGGTTGTGATAAGTAACTTGAATTTTTATATGTGGAATCTAAAATTATGTTTGGTAACCTGAATTTTCAATGTGTAGAGAACATTTTGAATCCTTAGATTTTGCAAGCTATCTTTTAGAGAGGAATATTTGAAAAGTAGGCTTATTAAGGATTTTAAATATTCAGTAAGCCAAACACAATATTTTGACTTGGTTTTGGATATTGATTCCAAACTCCCCAAAATCTAAGCTGCCAAACAACCACTTTAAAAAAAAAATAAATTTTTAAAATTTAAAAAGAACTAAGTACATCGAAGTGAATTTATGTGCATCTAGATACTTTATCTAAGTTCATTGAAAGTGTGATACAGTTAGATGCACTTAGATACAAATTAGCAAGTGTATAGAGCTCGCGTATTAATGGTTCGAACCTTCTCAACAAAAACTAACAGATTTAACTCTTCAAAATCCAAAAAGTTGTGTGCCTAGCCACTATTTTCGTTTTAGAAGATGGTTGTGTTTGGATCAGTGAGGGAAAAAAAGGATAAAAAAAGAAAAGGAAATTGTGGATTTAAATCATATTTCTGTTGAATAACTGTGGATCTTCAGTTTGATATAGTTAATGAACAGCATACCCACCTCCAAGGAAGCCACCGCCGCTGATATCTTCATCAATTCATCCATGCTCTCTCTTTCTTGTTTTACAATCGTCACTAGCTCCATGAGTAATGAGCTCATCTTCTCGGCCTTAAACAAACATGCATTTCCCAGTATCAGATATTCTATATATATACTTATGGGACTTTATTTTGGGTACCACTTAAAAATGAGCTCATCTCATTTTAATTAATAATAATGGTATGAGAGGTATGATTGTTGGTATACCCAATTGAAATACACATCCACCAGACTCTTTAATGGTTTGACAACTTGGCCAATATCAACGGTTGTGTGATTTTGGAACATTCACTTGAAAATAATCAAGGGATGGACCACCTACCTAGTAGGTTGGAGAGTTTTTTGGAACATTCACTTGAAAATGATCAGGTAGCTTTTTAAAAATCTTTTTTGACAAAGGCATTAATGGAAACTCTAGTAGCTTTTTGTAATTCCAAAAGAGGAGTTATATCATAGTTTAGCTGCCTATGATGCTTGATATGCATGCTCTTGATATAAGATACGAGTATACTAACTCAAATTAACTTGATTAAATAGTGAAAACAAGTCTTTTAAAAGTCACATTATAAAATTACATTTTTTGGACAACCCTAACCTTTGATTTGTGGACACTTGTTCTTTGAAATAAGTCTATTGGATGTTTCCATTTTTAACCGTCAACAAATGTCCAGAAATTTAGGGGCTTTTGGATAGTAAGTTGCTTTAGATAAGTTATTTGTGCCTTAATTAATTCATTTTTAAGTTGGATAAGCTTGCCTGGTAAAAAAGTGTATATGTTTATAAGCCAAAGGGTATAAAAGCATGTCTTGTTTTCAACTTCACGGACGTATTTATTTCTCAAGTTTGTTGGACAAGCTTTATATTTACCATCCATGTGGAGCTAACATTTGATGTGGTGTTTTTATCATGTGGGGCTCACCTCAATATGGACCATCTATCATATGGAGCCCCACTTTAATGTCAATTGCCCATCAATGAAACCCACCAATGATGTGTACCGTCCATCATATAGGCCCCGTTTTTCATTTGGTATGTCTTTTGGACTGACCGGCTTTGGATGTGAACTATTTACCATTAAATGTCGGCCTTTGATGTAAACTGTCCATTATATGAGCCCACATTAATATGGAGTCATCTATCGTGTGGGCCCCCTGTGGTAATATAGATTGTCCATTGCGTGGGCTCAACCTTCAACGTGAACAATCCAAGTAAGGTCTTCTTTGATGCTAATGGTGAGAGAGCATTCTTTAACATAGACATGTAATAACAATAAGAGAGCCTCGTTTGATACGGTCCATCCAAACGCGGGCATGGGGTAATCCGCGTCCAAAGATGGTCCATCCAAACACGGTCATGGGCAATATGCGTCCAAAGATGGTCCATCCAAACGCACCTTAAGAGAGAGAGTATAATGCTAAACCTGTAAGTAAAACCTTGAGACGGCCGCTTCAATTCCTTCTATGACATCCATCGCCATACAGATTGTTGTATAAACTGAAAACATGTCAACCAGCACAAATCGCAACGCAAATAAATTTCTTTTATAAATAAAAAAGGAGAAGAAAAGGAAGAGAAAAAGGATGCACAATGTATGTCTGAGTCAGCGTAAAAATATCTCCCACCATCCAATATCGGTATACATTCCAAATCAGACTTTTGAGAATTCACATTTTGAAAGGCTTGCTGGATTCCCGCCCACATCTTTAAACGATGAGGGATGTTGTCGTATGTACTGTGTTATTTCTTTTACCTTGGCACCTTCCACAAGGGGGACTTTGATCGAGGCCAAGCGCAGAAGTCGTGTGGATTTCGTTATCGCTTCTAAATTTCTTTTATCGATTTTCTCCCATTCGCTAAGTACTGGGATTTGAGAGCAGAGAAATCGGTGTAGTTTAAGCTCTTCCTTGAGTTTCTCAATCTGAATTCGCTTCTCTGTCATGAAGTTTCGTAGCTGAAAATTCTCCAACCAGACACTGAATATTTTCTTCTGCATGCCAGCACAAAGAGACTAAAATTCAAAGAGAGGTTTCAAATTGAAAATTTTTTGTGTTTGACAATAGGAATATCGTGGACCTGATTTTCCTATAAACCCATTAGAGGGGAGCCCATGTAAGCGGAAGCTCTATAATGCCCACTGGCGAATTGCATCAATTTCACCAGGTCATGCATGTAAGGACATGAACCAAAAACTCAGGTAGATTCCCAAAGAATGAAATAAAACACCCGCCCACCCCACCGTTGAAACTGCTGGAACATAAACCAAGCTGACCTTTTGGACGGTCCAGATTCATCCGGTTCCATCCATTATCCCTGGTATTTTTTAGATTCATCCAAATGTATTTATTGGCAGCTAAGAACAGATAAGTTGGCTTTTCAATGCTTTGTAAATAGGTTTCTTTAACTTTATTTATTATTATTATTATTCTTTTAATTCCATTAAAAATAGTTAATGTAAATGCCCTCATCTCACATCAACTCCTTCAAAATTAGAATATTTTGGTCTTACTGTATGATAGCAAATCTCTTTGTAAAAGGTAACGGGGTTGCACGTTTAATGTAAGCAATTGCAGCTAGACAGTTCAATATAAATATTTTTTTAGTATTTTCCTTCTCCTTGTAATGTGTGTACGGTCCTAAGCCTTAATGAAGCCCACAAAAGGCTTCTGTGTAGCCAATGTTTATATGCCATCAAAAACCTTCGTAATGTTATTGCCACAGGATGAAATGAAAATTCAAATATGGGTATTATTCAAAACTTCTGCACCCTCATGAACGTTTCAATCGTGGCCATTCAATCCCTACTGTTTTTTTGGGTGGCCCACTGAGTTTAAGATCTCTTTAATATTGGTTATGTCGTAGCTTACGCTGGCGAAACTGATGGGCGGAGTGGATGTCACACCAACATCGCCATGGGCCCACAGAGATTCTGCACTTGGTGCTCATGTCCAGCAATTGAACCATTGATTTTATGGGCGATTATGCTGGTGGGTTATGGCCCAAGATACCAGAGCGGGTCGATTACAGTAAGCATCCGATCAGAGGGTTGGACTGTTAAGACAGTTCAGAAAAAAGAAAAAAAAAAAATCTGAGAACGGTCCAAGATAAACTGCCAAAACTAACACTGATCAGATGCTTAGAATATTCCAATTAATGAACTGCTGCCTATGGCTCATCCGCGAGATGGGCATCCTGATCAACGGTCCCGATTTCTATGCACGTCACCATATGTATGAGTTTTAATAATCATATGAACGGTTTGGATGGCATATAAACATCACGGTCAGCTCTAAGAAGGTTTCAACGGTGGTTGTTTCCATCCCTACTGTGTCATTTTTAGTGGCCCACATAAGTTTTGGATGAGCTTAATTTTGAAATACTAACCTATTGTGGTCTTTAAAAACAGATGAATGGATTGGATTTATCACGGACATCTCTGTGGGCCCACAAAGCCCCGGGCATGGGTATATTTCTGTGTGCCCGGAGGCACATGCAATCCGCACGCTCGACAGTGAGAGTCTCTATCTCTAGAGAATGGGTTAGTGTTTGCTTTTGAGCGATGGGCTGTTGGTGGGCCCGACACGTTCAAATCGTGATGTATGAATGCCATCGAACTTGTCCATTCGATGCGTTCCCCCAACGTTAGGCCTAGATCACAAATACGGCATCATCCATAACTCAGGTGGACTACACCAAACGGAACCATCTATAGAAAAATCCTAATGGAGTGTGGGGTCCTTCGTCTTATATTTATGTCATCCAACCTAGCCATCAGCTGCGCCCCACCGGGATGGAGTAACCCAGGGAAAATCAAGCATGCCCAAAAGTAGGTGGGCCACAAAAAAATAATATAAAGGTTTAAGGCATTATTTTACATTGCTCTGTGTTGTGTCCCATATGAGTTTTGGACCGGGATGTTTATTTGGGATGTACGGTGAAATGATGAGGCGCACCAGATTGATGGTTTGGATTCCACATGCGTACGAACGTTACCCCTCCCTCTCCATGGAAATATAAATTATCCAGTCAGTATAATTTTATTTTATTTTTTCCAGCAGCGCAACCAACGTTCATTGGACGGCTTGAAAATGGACCAACCGTCCAATTTCACTTGCAAATATAGACACTTTATAAGCAAGCCTCTAGGCCGTGGGACCCACCATAACCAAGATGGCATGTGTTCCAAGCTGAGGCGCGGATTAAATACTGACAAGGTCAGTATCCAAATCCCTACTGAAGTGACGTCACTAAGCTCTGTGGGCCCACCATGATGCATGTGTTATATCCATACCGTCCATCCATTTGGAGAGGTCGTTTTATGACATGATAAAAACAATGAGATAGTTCTAAAGTTCAAGTGGAGCCCACCATAGAAAATAGTAAGGACAGTTACATCCACCGTTCAAAAGTTTAGGGGCCACAGAAGTTTCCGATGAAGCTTATATATATATATATATATATATATATATATATATATATATATATATATATAAACACATATACACTTCATCTATCTCTAATTTATGAGTAGGTTAGATCCAAAAGATACGTCATGGTGAGCCCTATAAATGTTTCAACAGTGGTTGTGACTGATCCCACGGTTTTCTGTGGTGGTCCAATTGAATTTACATTTATATTATTCTTTTTCTAATGTCATAAAACGATCTCTACAAATGGTTGGACAGTATGGATACAAAACACGCATCATGGTGGGGTCTACAGAACTTGGTGACGTCACTTCAGTAGCCATTTTGCTATTGACCTAGTCGGTATCTAATCCGCGCCCTCCAAGCTGATACGCTCCTCCATGGCTATTGACCTAGTCAGTATCTAATCCGCACCCTCCAAGCTGATACGCTCCTCCATGCTCGATGGTTCCTAATCCGCGCCCTCCAAGCTGATACGCCCCTCCATGCTCGACGGCAGGAACCAGTATATATCCCCAACCCGACCCTTAGGATACTCTGTATCCAGTCTATACAAGTGGGGGCCATGACTAAGTGATCCAGACCATTGATCTGCTTGTGGATATACAATGCTCATAAAATAAGTAAGAGGTCACATATTGGACGAACCTGGCCGCTGGGGGCTTTTTCAATTGCACGTCAACCGTTGCTGCATTTCTCTTGTTAAACGTTCACTTGGATTTTTTTATTATTTTTTTTCTCTCTCTTTGGACACCGTCTATCCAGTAGGCCCAAAAATAGGCCCCACTTGTACGGAAGCGAGTATGCTTCCCAATTCGCATGAAATTAGAGAACGAAAAGAACGTTTGTTTCGGTCATTTAAAAAAATCTACGTCGGCGATTTCAACCGAAATTACCTACCAATGCCGCGACACGCATCTATTCGAGTGTCAGTACATGCAAAGCAGTTTCTCATCCGTTCGTTAGAAAGCGATTCTCTTACCTCAGCCGTTGATTTTCCAGCAGGGGCCGCAGACTCCGCCCGCGCATTCACGAACCTCCACTGCAGCAATCTCGTCTGCAGCCGAAGCTGATGCACCGCCTCTCCTCTTGCCGAAGGCGTCTTCTTCTGCCGGAAAAACCTAAGAACGCCGCTTACACCGCCGGTCCTCTGCTTCTCAGATGACTCTGGCGCTGGTGCCGGAGACCGGCCTGGAGAGAGCGCCCAAGTGGAAGGAGATCCAGCCAGACGTCTCGTCTTCTTCGGTTTCGCCGTCTCGGCGGCATCGGAGTTCCGGTGACGGTGGAAGATTCCAGCGAGATTCTCGCGGTTGTCTGGAGGTTTTCTGCTCTTTATAGGCTCTTGGATTTTGGGATTGCGATTCTCGTCGTCTTTGGCGTTTGGATGGGTTTTGGATGTTGTTTTGGAGCGATTGATAGGATTTCTGGGGTAATTGGAAGATAAAGGATGGATTTCAGTTGTGGAGGTGCGGGAGATCGCAGGAGCACCACTTCGGCTTCTTCGGAGGCGAGGAGAAAGAGAAACTGCTGATTTCGTTGTCCTACGATTGCTCTCCATTTTTCAGCGGGAAGAGATGGGAGTGGAAGAAATTGAAGGATTTAAATATACAAGAGTACGAGTTTGTTTGGATGACAATTACTAAAATAACCTTACAGTAATCTAAATTGGATAATATTACTGTACTCGTGTTACGCATGTACGGATATTTGAATTGGTTGAACACGTGGCCCATCAGGATGGGCCTACTAGATAGATCATCTGGATTGCAATCGTACGCGAATCTAGCATAAACGTGGGGCCCACTGCGATGCGTGTGACATGCACTCGGTACATTATTATGGCCGCTCATTTTTGGACGTGGTGCGAAAAATCAGGCAGAGTCTATAGAGATCGGATTAGGTGAGCTCCGGATCCACGCGATGAGCGGGACCCTGAATGTGGATCTCACAGCAATGTATGTTCCTTAAATCCACACCGTCCAGCCATTTGGACAGCTCATTTTAGGGCAAAAGGTCAAAAATGAAGCTGACTCAAATCTTAGGTGGACCACACCACAGGAAATAGTCAGTATTTGAATCCTCACCATTAAAAACTTCATGAATTCCACAGGAATGTTTATTTTCCATCCACTATAGGTGTTTTTAATGGTCAATCAGCACTGTTTCCTGCACCATGATCCATATGCGATTTTGATCTGCTTCGTTTTTTTATCATATCTTGAAATGAGCTTTCAATACAGATCAATGGCGTGGATGTATCCAAATACATCACAATAGGCGCCACAGTCAGTGAACAGTGCGGATATATAGAGACGTCCACGATTGAAACCTTCCTGATACCCACCGTAACGTCTATGTACCATCCTACTGGCTCATAAAGTGAGTCCCACCGGGACAAAGCTTCCAATGGTAGACGTTCTCCTACTACATTTTCATGTGGTGTGGGCCACTTGAATTTTGTATTCGCCTATTTTTAGACTCCCTTCTGAAATGGGCTGCTGCAAATCAGAGCCGAGCTGATGCTGTGCTCATGTCGTCCTGGGGTGATGTAGAGTGGGTCGCTGACATTTTCATAGTCAAGATGGATCAAAAAAGGTTTGGTCTGTGATTGAAGTGATCCAAACTGTGAGTAAGTTTTTGGATGTAAAATATATGATTTTGGAGTAGAACGAGCTACTTTAGCCACCGAACTTATTATGCCGGGTTGCACAAACTGGATTTGTAAACTATCGTTTTCCTATTTTAATATTGTTTTTACTATAAAATAGTAAGTTTTAGTTTGATTATAACTCTTGACCGGTTGGGCTTAAGAGTTGTGCCTAACACAAAAGGTGCTTAGAATAATTAGGAGATCAGTTTGTTGAAGCCAAATATCACACTTACCATTTGTTACTGAACTCGTTTATTTCATTCATCAATCAAATTACTAACTTTATAGAATTTTATTCATTTATTTATTTATTTATTTTTTGTTTTTGCTCATGGATTCGAGAAGTGTCAGTAAAGAGTCCAAAGAAGCTCCATGAATTTGGATTAGTTATCCTTGAGGAATATTGTGATCGACCTTTATGTTCATCCCTGTGTCATAGGGCCTGCATTTTTATTTTTTATTTATTACTTGGGATTGATACGAATAGAGATGCGGATTAGCCACTAAACTAGCAAGTCTAGATATTGAAGTGATGTCACCACATTCTGTGAGGCCCACTTTGATGTATGTGTTGAATGCTATCGTCCATTCATTTGGAGAGATCATTTTAGGGCATGAGCCAAAGAATGAGAAAGATCCAAACTCAAGTGTGCCAAGTGGGAAGGGAAATGCCTACCGGTGAAAACTTTCTAGGGTCCACTTGACATTAATGTGCTATCTGAACCAATCATAAGGTAATTCTCAATAGGAATTATAGACAAAAATATTAGCCTAATACAAATGAGTTGCCGTAGATGATGGACCTAGCGGATGTCACACACATGAGTATGGACCGTTATTCTGGATTATCCTACATTGGATGAACCATGCACAAAGAATTCTTCGATCGAGTTTGGAGACGTCCTTCAAACGAATGTGGGTATTGCCGCATTTGTACTCCTGATTATTGGATGTAACAGACCAATGGTTTTGATTACGGGAAATCAGCTCCAATGCTCCAAAAATGTCTTCACGCATGTACTATTGACGCCTTGACTCTTCTATCCTGTGACTCGTTAGCAAGGATAGCGAGGGAGATGATGCGGTGGACAACAGATAGGTGTAACATAGTAGAGCAATTTCTCTACAGGACATGTGATGTGTGATCCACATTGTCCATCCATTTTCCAGATCATCCTGGGGTTGTGATCTGAAGCTCAGTGCATCACACCACAAAACGCAATGGTGATAATAACACCCGCTATAGAAACCTTTCTAGTGGGCCATTGTGATATTTATTTCCTCATTGACCTGTTCATGCTATCATATAGACGGATGAAGAGAAAACACAAATATTACCTTGATCCAAAACTCTAACTACATCCAGGAAGTTTTTAAAGGTAGGCATTCAATCCTCACTATCTAATCAACTTGAGTCTTAGATTTGCCTCAATTTTTAACTCATACTTTAAATGCTATTCACACTTCAATTTGCTTTCTATCACATGTAGTGCACACAGGTGTGCCAAAATTGTTACAATATATAGATTATTCTAAATCGATTAACTTTACAAACACCAAAATAAGCAGATACGTCTAATATAAATATATATGATTAGATTATGAGAAGGTTGGTTGCTTACTTAATCATTTCTTAATCACTTAAAGAATTTAATAATGATCAAGTGATAATCAAAGGATGAGATTTTTCTTCTAAAGATGGATTACTTTGTGTATTCCATCATAAATGTCTTTTTGAATATCAGTGCAAATTAAATAATAAAAAAAAACTCACAATCAATCATTGAAAATAACAGTAAAAATGCGTCTCTTGAAATAACTACTTATATTGGATAAAAAATTTAATCTAATGTACATGCATAAACTTGGATTATAACTAAAGATTATGAGTAAAATTCCGTGCTACTTAATTATCATTATTCTTAAGATAGGTTGAAATAAACTAAATAGATTTGTTTAGTTTGATCAAGATGAGATTTGTTGATTTCCTATGCTATATATAGATTTCTAGTTTAGTTTATTCTTTTAGATCTTTCATCTATTATTATAACGGTTCTTCTCTTCTTTAGAGCTTTCTTTTAGTACATTTTATGATAATTTATCTTCTATCGGTTAAGATTTTGTTGCCATCAATTGCTTTTTATATGTTAAACAACTTACTATGTTTCTTATATGTCGGCCACAGTACTCTATTGATCATCATTGACATGAAAAACTAAATTTACACCAACTATAACTATAAACAGTAAAAATATGCTCTTAAATTTTTAAGATTTTTTTTATCTACTTTTAATTCCTCATCCAATACCACTCATCGCCCTTTTATATATTGGCTTTCTCAAAATAAAGTCAGAAATAGGGTAAAATAGCAATGACAAAACACGTGGATAAAACCATACATTTCCGTGGGCCCTGGATCCCTCCCTGGTGTGGACTCGGATTAGATACTGACTAGTTCAGTAGCCAGTCCCCCTACTAAAGTGACATCATCAATTTTTGTAGACCTCACCATGATATATGTATTGTATCCATATCGTCCAACCATTTGAAGAAATTCTTTTGTGACATGTATCAAAAAATGAAGTAGATCCAAAGCTCAAGTCAACCCCACCATTGAAAACAGTGGAGATATTGATACCTACCATTAATTCATTATTAGGCTCGCCATGATGTTTATTTGATGTCAAATCTGTCTATGAGTCAATGCAGGCATGGATGAAGGGAAAACACAAATATCGGCTTGATAGAAAACTTTGTTGGCTCTCAGGAAGTTTTTAACAGTAAATGTTCAATCACTACTCTTTTCTATGGTGGGGTCTACTTGAACTTTGGATCTACCTCTATCTTTGGATCATGCTCTAAAATGGTCTCTCAAAATGGAAGGACAGTGTGGATACTACACATACATTATGGAGGGGCCCAAAAAATCTGCTGAAGTCACTTCATTAGCGAAATTGCTATTCCACCGGTCAGTAGCTAACCCCCTGGTATTATCAGCCAAGAGGGGGCAGGACCTAATCTGCTTCCCCTCATCGCTGCTGCCTGTGTGTGGATGAACTTAATCAAAACATCACTACCATAACCACTTGGGACAGAAACATAACCCAAAATTCCCTCTTATTAGACAATCCTGATCATGGATATTGATGGCCATTAAATGGGTGGTTAAAATAGTTCAAAGAAAATATTATCAAGGGTCCACCTTCAACATGAAAACTGAGATCGATCGTTCGGTCAATGCTCTTTTTAGGCTGCCATCAATCAACAATGAGACCAAAAATTAGAGCTGCATCGATAGTGACTATCCTACACCCGATGCACCGATTTAAAACCTATTCATCCAAGAAATTGAGTTGGGTCGAATACCATTTCTATTAACCCTTCCAGCTTAGATATAAATCTATACGTCTTTCATATACAATAGGGATTGGGTTACATTGGTATCCAACCCAAACCCAGATTGTTGGCCGCCGCAAA
Organism: Magnolia kwangsiensis; assembly: GCA_037074715.1. Classification (NCBI taxonomy): domain Eukaryota; kingdom Viridiplantae; phylum Streptophyta; class Magnoliopsida; order Magnoliales; family Magnoliaceae; genus Magnolia; species Magnolia kwangsiensis. Next base: position 16,144,471 of record CM073576.1, on the reverse strand, counting down.
CGGAATTGTAGAGACCAAGGAATCTTTCGAAGGGCATTTGCGTAACATCACACTCAGTATAAAGTTCATAATGGGATTGTGGTAAGCACGACTAAAATCTCCACTGATTATAAATATAGTGCTCGTGCTGTCTACCAAAACAACCGGTTCTCAGCTGAATGTGGACTTTAATGCCTAGCTATTTCTTTTCTTAACCATCTATTTGAAATTCGCCAACCGAATGTTTTGAATTTCCTAACTGGAAGAGTTTTGGAGCATACCTCCACCATGTTGGGGTCCATCAGATCAACGTTCTGGATCATCCAACCGTGTTACCTACTTCTAAGAATGAAGAATTTGAAGATAGCGTGCAGCCATCTGGCATTGCTGGTGCTCTCCTAGTTATTCAGTGATCTAGCGGACTACCAAACCAGTGAGAAATCTCTCAGTGCTCTCCTAGTTGCATTGGAACACATAGACAAATCAATCCATTGATCTAGACTGTTTGTTATGGCCAACGCATATATCATAGGCTACCATTCAAGCATTATTCTGATCTAAAAAAAATAAAATAAAATTAACCATTTGATCATGTCCTTTAATATAGACGGTCAAGATCTTTACACAAGAATAGTTCTAATCAACAATTTGATCCATCTATTCGCTAGGGGTCATCATGGATTGCTTATGATTCTAAAGAATCACTTTTGTTAGGAAAATGTAATCATGCCATATATGGGTTGGAAAAAAGGATGGCTACGGAAAATAAGTCAAATTTAAGAATGGATTGGATCATCCAATCAGTACAATTTTTGCAACGTAGTCTATAAAATGTTTTCTGGACTAAATGGACAGTTCAGATCCATCGATTGAAATGTCTAATGAACAGATACAACTAGATCATTATAACTTATATTGCTCTAAGAGCACTAGAGCATCTCTTTTATTATTTATATCTGAATCTAGGGTCAGCTCTGTCCATAGATTTGAAAACTAACGGTTATTTAGTAATTTACAAAATAGGATGAGGGCAAGAAAGAACTCCTTGTGGAGAACTTGGGAGCACGTATTGCACGTTCTTTCGGTAGTTGAAAAAGTAGACGTTCGTAGGAAATAAAAGCCCCAACCGATCCCAACCGCACGCCAGCGCTCAACGTGGTTGGAGAGGCTCGCCATTTTATACTATCGGGGGAATGGTTGAAAGCATCACACCTAAGTAGGTGCTGTGCGGTTTTCTAACGTACACGAGGCATTTCCCTCGAGCCCTCGTATCTTAGCCATCTAAATGGTGGGAAGAACAACTAATAGATGATTACCCAAAAATCTCAATAAATATATGACAAGAACCAGCCGATTGTAAAATGAGAAGTACATTATGGATACAACAGCTATTTTTTTTTTATACGCACACACACCTCACACGCTCACGCTAGTGGAATTTCACCACCTCTGGGTACTCGAACCCTTGACCGGGAGTACCATTCCAAGGTAATCAACTACGACTTCAAGTGCCACAATGAGAAGATACGTCCAATGTAAACATATATGATTAGATATTAAGAAAATACGTCACTTCTTCAGTCATTCAATGAATTTGATAATGATCAGGAGATATTTGGACGGTGAGGTTCCACCTTCGAATATAAGTTACTTTGTGCTTTTTACTAAAAAAAAATAAAAATAAATATAAGTACAAATCAAACAAAACAAATTCTCATAATAGATTACAAAGAGTAACTATAAGAATATGTCTTTTGAAATAACTACTTATATTTGGTAAAGAATAAACCTAGCATATAAGTGTAAACTTGTATTATAACTAAAGATGATGGTCAAGAATTACTACTACTCTTAGCATTAGTTGAGATAAAAGATAGATTAACTTATTGTTATTAGTTTGCTGTATTTTGAGGTTGTTGGGATTTTTCTTTGGCACATTAATCTGCCATTTATAGATTTTTTTTATAGCTTATTCTTTCACATTCTTCCTTTAATGGTTACAATATTCAAAAAGATTTTATAGATTCTTCTCTTCTCTATATTTTTATTTTAGTACAGTTTTCCTTACAATGGTTTTACTTATATACGTCTCTTGGGCGCTCGTTTCATTTCTGGACGCCTCTCAGTTGCTCGTTTCACTTTTGGACACATTTCATCCACTTGATCCGCTTTTAGACACCTCTCTGTTGCTCGATCTATTTTTGGACACTTATTGATCACGCCTCCTGCATACCTCTCGGTCGCTTGTTCTACTTTTGAATAGCTCTCGGCCGTTAGGTTTACTTTTGAACACCTCTCAATTGCTCTGTCTTATTATCCTATTGATTGTGATTTTGTAAAAAAATACTCCAAATATTTTTAAAAATCTTCAACATGTTGTATTTTCCTTACCATAACACGTGTCTTTTTCGATTGATTTTTTCAATAATAATTAAAAATCAGGTATAATATACTACACTAGAGGAAACAATGGTGATTGAATGCCCCATTAAAACTTACTTGGACCAACCAAATATTTACTTTCCATCCAACTTATTAATAAAGTCAAATACACCCGAATAACGGGAAAAATAAATATCGGCTCTATCCAAAACTTTTGTGACCCATAACAAGTTTTTAATGGTCAATCATCATCATTATTGTAGTGTGGTCCACCTGACTTTTGCGTCTGCTTCATTTTTTTTGTCTCATACCTTAGAATCATATTAAAAAAGTATGGATATATTACACATACATCAAGGTGGACCCCAGGTTTGGTGTTTGCCCAAAACAAAGAAAAAAAAAACAAAAGAAAGTAGGTTTGATGGAATACATCTATACTTGTTACTATAATAATACGTAGGGACTCTAGCCATTGAATGGTGTCATTTTAAGTGGCGCATTTCAATCAAAAGTTACTTAAGATAAGTTACTTATGTCTCAAGTAGCTTGTCTTGGTTTCTTCTTATTAAGCTAAAGTGATTAAAGGTCATTTGGATCATAAATTATTTAAAATATGTTACTTATGCAACGAGTAACTTATCTTGATTTTTGCTTATTAAGCATATAAAGTGTTGCGGAAAATGTGTCGAGCTCGTGTAAAGTTTCGAGATTTGCATGAGAGTAGGTCGGCTTCGCCGACACTGCCTGAAGAATCCGAGACAACACCGACAGAACAGAAGGTAGGCCGGTAGGCGCAAGCAAGGACGAGTAAAGTCGCTCTGTCAGAGTGATTACCTCGCCTGCGTGACCCCACTAAAGGCCGAGCGTGTGAAAGCCATTCAACCCATAGAGTAGGATCCCCTTAGGGATTTGATTCTGTCGGGCACGGCTGGGAACCCGTCCTCCTGTATCGGCCGAGACTCCCCCGGGGTCGGTCACGACCTGGCCGAGACTCCCCCAGAGTCGGTCGAGATCCAGCCGAGACGGAAAGTGGCTGAACGAGGACAGATGCTGATCTACGGAAATCCAGGGATACGGGTAGCGGATCTCGAGATTCTCGGGATCCTGAGTGATCCCAGGAGAAGAATCCTCTGAAGATAAGGATTGACAAATTGTATAAATCTCTAAGCTTGGAACAGTAAAAGGTATGCAAAAACTAACCGAGACAAGCTCTTGGCTATTGACGAGATAAATAACTTAAGCATCGGAGTTTCCCCGGCTCTAGCCAGGGTTCCCTTGACATTGTTTCTGTGCAGGTGAAGGAGGGTCCGTCGCCAAGGGAAGCCGTCCCATAAAAACACTGCAACAGCTTGGCGCCGTCTGTGGGAAACGGACAAAAAGCCGCTTTCTCCAATCGTTCGAATGGCAAGAACAAGAAGGACGACCCAGATGAAGCAAGGGAGGCCGTCGCTAGCGTCGCTCAGGGAGCTCCCCCGGCAGCACCGCCTGCGACTACAAGCCAGCCCAACCAAGGGAACGCATACCTGGATCGTGAGGTTCAGGAAATGCGTTCCGAGATGGCTGCCATGAAACACATGCTGGAACAACTGTGCAACCAGCAGATGCAGCGCCAAGAGTCGACGCCAGCTCATCCACCAGCGTCTGTAGCGCAATCACCCGCGCCACGGTCTCCTAGACGACCGAGTCAGCCCCGAGAACCAAGTCACCCGGCACCTGATCGTTCGGCAACAGCCGTTCTGCCTCCCTCTGACCTAAGGCATAGAATAGATCAGAGGAGGCGCAGTCGGCTACCTGCAGACGCTGAACAAACGGCCGAGAGCGCCGAACCTTGGAAGGCTGACATACAGGACTTCAAGAACGAGGTCCTAGAGAAGATGGCGGATATAAAGAACGGTCGGAACTCAGATCCGACCAAACACGAAGAAAAGGCTTCTCCGTTCGTGGATGAGGTAATGCGGGCCCGATTGCCGGAAAGGTTCCGCTTGCCCCAGATAACTCCATTTTCTGGGAAGACCGATCTAACAGAGCATCTTGAATGCTTCAGGACTTACATGGAATTGCACGATGCCTCGGACGCTGTTATGTGCCGAGCGTTTTCTCTGACATTGACGGACGTAGCTCGACTTTGGTTTAAGCAATTGAAACCCAGATCGATAAAGTCGTTCGCTGAACTCAGTGACACCTTCCTCAGCAATTTCATTGGCGGAAAGAAGAAACTGAAGCCTCCTGCGCATCTGAACAACATAGTTCAGAGGGAAGGAGAGCTATTAAAAGACTACATTAAACGCTTCAATTTCGAATCCCTGCAAGTTCGAAAGCATTCTGAGGAAACAGCTCTCAACGCTCTCATGCAGGGAGTCAGAGACAAGCCTTTTTTGGCGTCACTGGACAAAAACCCACCCGATACTCTGGGCGAGTTTATGGTTCGGTCGGACAAATACGCCGATGCGGAGGAGACGCGACTCCTAAGAGAGAAAATTCAGAATACGAAACCATCGGCAAAAGAGTCGACCAAAAAAGAAGCCGACTCAGCCGGTGGCAGAAAACGAAAAGACGACCAGGGGCGAGACGACAGCAGGCCAGGGAAGCGACCAGACAGAAAATTCTCTGCATATACCCCCCTGAATAAATCTCCTGAACAAGTATTGATGGAGATCAAGACCGAGGGCTTCGTCAACTGGCCTCGGAAAATGCGAGGGAACCCTGATCGTCGGAACAAGAATAAGTATTGCCACTACCATCGTGATCACGGTCACAACACGAGTGACTATTATCACTTGAAGGACGAGATCGAGCGGCTGATTAAAGAAGGCCGGCTGCGAAAACATACGGTAGGGACCGGCGTCGCCGCGGGACCGAGTGAAGAGCGGCCCCAGGAAGAAATTCGAACGATCTTCGGAGGTCATCGAGGCTGCGGGGACTCAAATAACGCCCGAAGAAACCACGCCAGAAGCCTCGACCGCCCCGAGTCCGAAGTTCTCCTGCTATCTAGGCCTCCCAAAGAGAAAAAACGAGAGAAATATTACATCTCGTTCACTGAAGAAGATGCTCGAAGCATTCATCATCCTCACGATGATGCGCTCGTAGTCACCCTCACCATCGCGAACAGAAAAGTGTTCCGGATATTGGTGGATACAGGGTCATCAGCGGACGTCCTATTCGCTACAGCATTCGATAGAATGGACATAGGTCGGTCCGTACTATGGCCTGTCCGAACGCCACTCATCGGTTTCTCGGGCGGACAGGTACTCCCAGAAGGAATCGTCTCGCTGCCGCTCACCACGGGAACCGCGCCCCATCAAAGGACCGGGATGGTCGACTTCCTGGTCGTGGACCAACCATCAGTGTATAACGCCATCCTCGGCTGACCGTCTCTCAGCCTCCTTCAGGCCATAGTGTCTACTTACCACCTTTCCATGAAATTCCCGACCGAGTCGGGAATAGGGATAGTGAAAGGAGACCAGCAAGAGTCTAGGAAGTGCTACGCCCTCGCAGTAAAAGCTCCGGCAGAGATTTCAATGATTGAATCACTAGACCCCCGTACCGGGTTGCACGAGCGGGGAGAACCAATGGAAGAACTCATCTCTGTGCCGTTAACCTAGACGGACGTTTCAAAAGTGATCCGAATCGGCTCATCCTTGAGCCTGCCACTTAGAGAACAGATAATCACCTTGCTTCGACGGTATGCCGATGTCTTTGCCTGGAGTCATGAAGACATGCCTGGGATCGATTCCTCGGTCATAACGCACCGACTCAACATCGACCCAACCTACAGGCCCATCCGACAGAAACGTCGACCTCTCGGCCCGGAGAGGTACACTATCATAGGAGAGGAGGTCGGCAAGCTTCTTAAAGCCAAGTTTATCGAAGAGATATACTATCCGGAGTGGATAGCTAATGTCGTACTAGTGAAGAAAGCCAATGGGAAGTGGCGAGTCTGTATAGACTATACGGACCTAAACAAAGCCTGCCCCAAGGATAGCTTCCCTCTTCCTCGCATCGATCAGTTGGTTGATAGTACAGCGGGTCACGAACTGCTAAGCTTTATGGACGCCTATTCAGGCTATAATCAAATTGTAATGCATGAAAATGATAAATCAAAAACTGCCTTTGTCACCAACAAAGGCCTTTATTGTTACCGAGTGATGCCGTTTGGGTTAAAGAATGCCGGAGCGACATATCAGCGGTTGGTGAACAAAATGTTCTCCCGGCAAATTGGCCGAACGATGGAAGTTTATATTGATGATATGCTCGTCAAAAGTAAACAGGCGTCCGATCATGAGAAGGACTTGGAAGAAATGTTTTTGACTCTGCGTAAATATAAGATGAAACTGAACCCCAGCAAGTGCGCGTTTGGCGTGAGCTCGGGAAAGTTCCTCGGTTTTCTCGTTAGTCAGCGAGGAATCGAAGCAAATCCCGAGAAGATGAAAGCCTTACTCGAAATGGAGTCTCCCAAAACGATCAAAGATGTTCAAAGGTTAACAGGAAGAGTAGCCGCGCTCAATCGCTTCCTTTCCCGAGCCACAGACAAATGTCTCCCGTTCTTCAAGCAATTGAAGGGACGACAGACTATGATGTGGACGGAGGAATGTGAGAGAGTGTTTCAAGAACTGAAGGTTTACCTCGGATCTCCACCGCTGTTATCTAAGCCCGAGCCTGGTGAAGTGTTATTGCTGTATTTGGCCGTGTCTGAAGCCGCGGTAAGCTCAGCGTTAATACGCGAGAATCAAGGGAAGCAGCTGCCAGTCTACTACGTTAGCAAAGCCTTGTTGCCCGCCGAGACAAGGTATCCTCAGCTTGAGAAAGTAGCCTTCACTCTTGTAGTTTCATCACGACGCCTCCGGCCATATTTTCAGGCCCACACCATCGCCGTTGTGACCGACTTACCACTCCGCCAGATTCTCCAAAAGCCGGAAGCCTCTGGCCGACTTCTTTGTCGAAGTGGTTCCTAATCCCGATAATCTGCCCGAACCAGAGGGAATTAATGTACCCGAGGCTTCCTCCTCTCTCGGGCCGACACCCTGGAAGCTATTTGTCGACGGATCATCCAACTCGAAGGCAAGCGGGGCAGGGGTAGTGTTAGAAACTCCCGACCAAACTTGTATGCAATATGCCTTGCGACTCGGCTTTCAAGCGTCCAACAATACGGCAGAATACGAAGCCTTATTACTAGGCCTCAGACTCGCCGCGAGTCTGGGCGTGACCCATTTGAACGTTTTCAGCGACTCACAATTGGTTGTTAACCAAGTTTCCGGCGTTTATCAGACTCGGAAAGAACAGTTAAAGGCGTACATGGAAAAGGCTAAAGAATTGATCAGCGGATTCCAGAAGTGTGAAGTAATTCGAATATCCAGAACTGACAACGCCAAAGCTGACCTACTCGCAAAGCTTGCCTCAGCAGATGAGAAAGACATACCTCGGTCAGTTCCAGTTGAACATGTCCCTGAACCAAGCGTAAACGAGCCGACAGTCTCGGTCCTATTTCCCATTGATCCATCGACTGCTTGGTTCGACCCACTCGTCCGCTACCTCAACAACGGTGAACTACCAGAAGACCGAGCCGAGGCGCGGCGACTAAAAATTTGAGCCTCGCGCTATACTATCTTGGATGAGATTCTGTACAAAAAAGGCTTTCATACTCCTCTACTAAGATGCGTCGACTCCCAAGAAGCCGATTATATCTTACGAGAGATACACGAAGGAATATGTGGAAACCATTCAGGAGGACGCTCGCTCGCCAACAAAGTGTTGCGGCAGGGATATTACTGGCCGACCATACAACACGACTCCAAACAATTCGTCCAAAGATGCGACAAGTGTCAGCGGTTTGCAGCGATCCCGAGACAACCCCCCGAGGAGCTGACTCCGATGTCGGGACCGTGCCCTTTTGCACAGTGGGGAATAGACATAATCGGGCCATTTCCATTGGGGAAGGGTCAGACTAAATTCATCGTGGTAACGGTGGACTACTTCACGAAGTAGGCTAAAGCAGAACTATTGGCAAAAATTACCGAGCGAAGGGTCACCAGTTTCGTTTGGAAGAATATCATATGTCGGTTCGGTATACCCCGGACGATAGTGACGGACAATGGAAGGCAGTTCGACAATAAACAATTCCGGGAGATGTGCGGTAATCTTGGGATTCGTAACGTATACGCTTCGCCTCATCACCCTCAGACGAACGGACAGGTCGAGGCGATCAACAAAATCATAAAGCAGCATCTCCGGACAAGACTTGACGAGGCAAAGAGAGCATGGGCCGAAGAACTTCCGAATATACTGTGGGCTTATCGGACCACAGCACGGACCGCGATGGGAGAAACCCCCTTTTCTCTATGTTATGGTGCGGAAGCAGTCGCACCAGTCGAGATCGGTATTGGTTCAGCCCGAGTCAACCTGTATGATGAACGAGAGAACGGTGAACTCCTCTCATTCGCACTTGATTCGTTAGAAGAAAGAAGAGAAAGTGCTCGACTGAAGGTGATGGCTCGACAAAGACAGGTGTCTCGGTTTTACAATCGTCGAGTCAAAGTACGACGATTCTGAACCGGGGACATGGTCCTCCGAAGGACCTTCCAGAATACTAAGGAAATTGCGTCGGGCACATTAGGGCCGAATTGGGAAGGCCCTTACGTCGTCTCAGGCACCATCCGACCTGGAACCTACTGGCTGGAAGACTTGAATGGGAAGCCGTTGCCTCATCCATGGAACGCCGAGCATCTCAAGATTTATTACCCGTAAGATACAATCATTCATAATGTAATTGAAGTCGACTCAATAAAAGTTCTATTTCACATAAGTACCCAATGTCGGGCTAGTTACAAAAAGCCAGTTACAAAAGAAAAATACAATCCTAGGAGGCGTCCGAGGGACCGGCCTCGTCGGCAACAGCAACGGCAGCATCTCCTTCAGCGGCGTCGCCTTCGGCAGCCTCGGCGGTCGGACTGTCGACTTCAAAGGCGGAGAGGTCGAGATCAGGGAAGGCCGCCCTCATCTCCAAAACGCAGGCCTTGTAACCACCTTGATAAAGGTGGTCCCTCTCCTCCTCAAACTCGGCGGATTCGAGGAAGGCCTCCACGGCTCTGTCTCGCTCCTCCTTGGCTCGGCGAGTCTCTTCTTGAGCCTCTTGGACAAGGCCGGCGGCCTCGTCCTTCGCTCGGGCAAGAACACCCTCGCACTCGCCATGGACTCCGAGGAGGCGCCTCTCCCTCTCTTCGGCTTCTTGAAGGAGCGAAGTCAGACGAGCTTGGTCAGCTTTCACTCCTTCGAGGGCAGCACGGGCGTCGGCGGCCATCTTCCGAGCAATAGAAAGATCGCCGGTAATGATGCCGATCCGGCCCTCAGCAATCTCTCTACGGCCCTCGGCCTCGGCCGCTACCTTCTTGGCAGTCTCTGCCTCGGCTGCCAGCTTCTGGGAGGCGACCAGCTCCGAGCTTGCTTTGACGAGGCAAGGAGCCAGCTGCAATACAGAGATGGTGAGCTGCGTTGAAAAACTTAACCAGAAAGCGACACAAGAATGAAGAAAATTCTACCTCAAAAAGCAGCCTCGCTGCATGCCCGAGGGTCTGGGCCGTCGGAGCATTGTAGTAGTTGGCGAAGTCTCTCTCGCTCCCGTGGGCAAGCGTCCAAGGAACCATCCCCGCAATGATCTTCGAGAAGGGGGACTCCGTTTGAGTCATCTCCCTTCTCGGGGATTCTTCACGCAGGGCCTCCCTCGGCCCCGAGACCTCCACAGCGGCGGGCCCCAACTCAGGTGTCGCCTGAGTCATTGGATGGATTGGCCCCGCTTCCTCGGCCCTCTCATCAAGGTCGGAGAGGACGACCACCTGGGGAACGGCAGGCGCGGCAGCAGGTGGAGCGACGGTTTCCTTCCCCTTGCCCGCGATCTTCTGCTGCTTCAACGGCCGAGACCCAGACAGCAGAGTCGATCTTGGGAGGGCCTTCACTTTGGAAACAGGCTTCAAGGAAGGTCGGGGCTCGGCCATGCTCTCTGGTGCAGGTCTCAAAATAGGACAAGCTTCGGGGAGGTCTGCAGGGACGAGTGATAAAGTTAAGAGAGCAAACCAAAAACCAAGGAGACAAATATAAGGAAGAGCGAAATACCCGAGACGAACGAGTCAAGGCCAGCGAGGTGAAGACGCTCAGGTTGCAGGAGCAGCTTCCAAGATCGCTCTGCCGCGCTCAGCTTCCTCAACTCTCTTATCCGAGTCAAAGCCCCGGACTCGAGCTTCCCTCTACTCTTCGAGATGTCTGCGAGACATTATAGAGTCAAGATCAGCGGAAGAGAATATATAAACGGAGAGTAAGAAAAGGGAAGATCAGTGAGCCGAGGCGCCAAGTCACCTGCTCTACGGAATGTGCGGGATACTTGAGGCTCGTACGGCCACGAGTCGGCCGACTCCCACCGACCGCACGCCCAAAACCACCTCTCCTTCCAGAATTTGTTCGAAGTAGGTGGGTCGGTTATTAGCGATCCCCCCTTGCCTCTCCACGCGCTTAGAAAGTAGAGGCCAGGGAAGTTGGGGTTTGGTCGGACTTGGTACAGGTAGAGGAACTCGTCGACCGTAAGGGAAGGTTGCTCTAGCTCGGACCAAAGCACGACACACCCGAACAAGTTCCTCCACGCGTTTGGGACAATTTGGCCGGGGGCTATTTTGACTCGAGAAAGGAAGTCACGGGCAATGGGCTGGAGTGGCAGGCGCAAGCCACACTGCATCGAGACTTGGAAAATTGCTACCATCACTGCGGGGGGATGGTCGAGCAAATCACCCGGACGAGGGAGATGAAGGATGACCGAATCAGGGACATGGTAACCAGCCCTGATTCGGTTTAAATCGGATTTGGTGAGAATAGAAGCAACGAGACCGCTGGGCTCATCTCCTTCCCCTTTCGAAGACGACTCAGAAGCCTCCGCAGTTCGAGTCACAGGGTATGGAACGGCCGTTCCTTCGCCCGTGACTAAATCGTCCTCTCCCTCTCCCTCCTCGTCCTCCATCTGATCCGCCCATGGGTTAGGTCTCCCTGGACGAGTCACCAGAGATGTCCCACCGCTGGATGGACCTGTCTGGGCAGGATGCTCAGCCGAAGGGCTGCCGGATTCTCTGACAAGCCGAAATGCGGCGTCAGCTCCGACGGCGAACTCCGTTAACAGGGATGGTGGGTCTGTAACATCCCAGAGGTGTTGGGACACGCCCTCATCTACTGACATTTTCTCCCGAGGGCTTTGAGAGCCGTGTGCGGCCATTAAAGCTAATTAAAGGAGAAGGAAAAGACTCACCAAAGGAATCGACGGTGACTGCAAGGAAAGGTTGACGGAGAAAGAGGCGACAGCGGAGGAGAGGGAGAAAAGAGCGAAAATGTGCTCGGGATTAGACACGGACGGGAGGAAGGAGGGCGAAAACAAAGTTCGCACCGTCCTCCCGCCTGGGCTTTTTATAGCCGCGCCACGTAGCCAGGTCATTATGGCAGAAGCGAACCGACGTTCGCCTCGGCTCCCCCGTTCGACGCGTGGCGACTGCTGATTGACTGCGCCGAAATCATAGCCACGCGTCCGCTTCTTATACGCGGACGGAGCGAGTTGACGGCTGGCCGCGCGTGTGACCTTGGGAGGCGCAACGACGCACGCTAGGAATGACTCAAAGAACATTAAATGCCTCATCATTGTCTCGGATGCTAATGCGAACCGACCGATAAAATCGTACTCCTTGTTGCCATAGATGACACAAGGAGCAGGGGGGCTCACTGTTGGGGAAAATGTGTCGAGCTCGTGTAAAGTTCCGAGATTCGCATGAGAGTAGGTCGGCTTCGCCGACACTGCCTGAAGAATCCGAGACAACACCGACAAAACAGAAGGTAGGCCGGTAGGCGCAAGCAAGGACGAGTAAAGTCGCTCTGTCAGAGTGATTACCTCGCCTGCGTGACCCCACTAAAGGCCGAGCGTGTGAAAGCCATTCAACCGATAGAGTAGGATCCCCTCAGGGATTCTGTCGGGCACGGCTGGGAACCCGTCCTCCTGTATCGGCCGAGACTCCCCCGGGGTCGGTCACGACCTGGCCGAGACTCCCCCAGAGTCGGTCGAGATCCAGCCGAGACGGAAAGTGGCTGAACGAGGACAGATGCTGATCTACGGAAATCCAGGGATACGGATAGCGGATTCCGAGATTCTCGGGATCCTGAGTGATCCCAGGAGAAGAATCCTCTGAAGATAAGGATTGGCAAATTGTATAAATCTCTAAGCTTGGAACAGTAAAAGGTACGCAAAAACTAACCGAGACAAGCTCTTGGCTATTGACGAGATAACTGACTTAAGCATCGGAGGTTCCCTGGCTCTAGCCAGGGTTCCCTTGACATTGTTTCTGTGCAGGTGAAGGAGGGTCCGTCGCCAAGGGAAGCCGTCCCATAAAAACACTGCAACATAAAGTATGTTCAGTTTACCGCATACTCACGGGCTAAAAAGTAAATAAACATGTTTGGTTTAACACTAATAAGTTGCTTCTTCATATCTCACTTTTTTGAAAATTGTACCATGTAAAAGGGCTCTTAAAACCATCTTTCATGTGGTATAGCCGGCTGTTTGATATATATATATATATATATATATATATATATATATATATATATATATATATATATATATATATATATATATATATATATATATTACAGCGTTGCTTCCACAACGTGCCCAAAGCAGTGGGCCCTCAAAACAGCACGGGAACCCTCAAGGACAGTTGTAAAGGTGGACGTCAAAGCAGCCCTAAACGTTGGGTGGTGTGGTCCACTTGACCCTCAGACCCGTCTCACCCTTGGTCTCATGCTCTAAAATGAGCTGAAAAATTAGGTGGTGGCTGGGATATACAACAAATCATCAAGGTGGGCCGCCTCAGTGGGCCACACCTGCTAGGGGCCCCTTGGCCAGCAGCGTGTTTAAAACACATAAATCATGGTGGGCCTTGCGGGTGGATGGCACGGTTAAAACATATACACCATGGGAGGGCTCACAGCGGGCCCCATACTGACCAACACGGCTCGTCAATCCTAATGGCCCAAGGAAGATTTCAATGGCTGGCCTTCATTCACAGCATTTCGTAAGGTGCTGTCTAGTTGAGCTTAGGATCTGGTTGAATTTTGGGCTGGACAAAAGGATGGCCGGTGTGGATTTCTCACGGGCATCACATGGGGGCCATAGCATGGTGGACCCACTTCCAACAAAACTGAAAAAACAGCTGGACAGGGTAGATTTGTACAAACATCTCTGTGGACTCCGGGAACATTTGGACTGATGGACGTTGTTGTTTTGATTAAAAATATTATTTTAAATAAAAAGTTACATAAAAGAAATATAAAATGGTTTTGAAAAAATTTGACTTTTTATGTTTGGGAATAGTCTCGTATTGAAAAGAAGAGAAGAAAATTTTCTCTTAATAACTAGGGTGTTAAGTATCTTATTAGTTGCTTGGTGAATAAGATGAGTACCAAGACTTCGCACTAGAACACACAGGCTTGGTGCAAGGGCATAGGCCTGTAAGGAGGTGTAGTTGTAGATCCATTAGTGGTGCACTTTGTACTTCGTGCTAGCAAGTCCACAAGAATCAAACCAATGTAGTGGTCTAATCCAACAAAGCTAAACTTCTTTTTCTTTCTTTCCAATTTGAGAATTTTCCTTTTACTTTTATTCTACCAACAAAATTATGTTTACGGAGTTCCATTGATGATTCCTACACACTTGTTGTGCGTAGAACCACACACAAGCTTGTCATATCCTAGAAGCTTTTTGCCAGCAATTCAGTAGTAGTATCAATTACTTTGAGATTGAGCGAATAATGCTTTGAGGACATCGTGATCACACGTGCTTCAGCATATTCTTAATTTTTATTTTTTTTCAATTTCTTTCAATTTTACAATAATTATAAATCTGTAATTTGATATTATCAAATTCTCAACGGTAGCAACATTGTTTATCAGTGTACATGTCAACTACGAAAGTATCAACAAAGATATTTATTTGAAGAGGTTACTAGAAGAATTGAAATTCAACTAAAAAATGATGGTGATTACTATGATAGTTAGAGTGCATCATATTTAATTTAAAATTTGATATTTCATGCTTAAATCAAGAATATTAATGTATAGTATTACTTTGTTCGTAACTTAGTGAGGGTTGGACAAATCTAATTGAAAAAAATTTATGCTGCAACAAAGTAACATATATGCTAACAAAGCCTGTTGTAAGGTAGTAATTTATTTGTTGCGGGACTTCTCTTTGGATTATTATCACCAAGCGATTTGTAATGTTTGGGTAAATATTATTGGAATATTTTCTCACTATTAGGGAAAGTTAAATCTTCTAAGGAGAGGAGAGAATGTCGTGGTGATGAAGAGGCATACTCAGTTATGTAACTATCCCTGCCATGATGTATGTTTTTTATCCACAGTCTATCTAATTTTCCAGCTCATTTTAGGGTATGGCCCCTAAAATTAAGTAGATTCAAAACTCAAGTGGACCGCACCAAAGGAAAGAAAACAGTGGTGATTGAACGCTCACCATTAAAACTCCTTGAAGATTACAAAAGTTCTCGATGAAGCCTATATGGGTTTTTTCGCTTCAACTAGGTCCATGTGACCTAATCAACAATTTGAATGGCAAATAAACATTACAGTAGGCCTAAAAAGTTTTTAATGGTTGGTGTTCAATCACCACTGTTTCAGCGTTGTTCTAAATCAAGATTTGGCTGTGGCTCATTTCTGAGCTAATCCCCTAAAAGGAGCTGCAAAAAAGATGGACTGCGTGGATAAAACACATACATGGTGGGCCCACAAAGCTTGACATTCAACCAACAAAGGGCCAAATATTCTATATTTAGGATCTTCCATTGTAGGATATTTTTAATGAGTAGGCCATCTACGATGACTTCCATCCCATTTACGTTTTGGATCTCTGAACCATGGACCCAATTTGTAGAAATTGAAAATCCCAACTTCCACCAAATGGTTTTGCAGGCTAACTTGTGAAATGTGCATTCGAATATTTTTTACTAGGTTGAGCCTGTTTTGGAGCATGGATTTGGAACCCCTTCGGAACTTCTATATTTAGAATATTTCGGTTGTGTTTGGCATTTTGGATTTAGAATTTCCTGTAATCTAAAAGTAGTTATACATAGTATATTTATAAAGGTTTGAATTTAATTAATAAATCAATTTTAACATCTCTAATTAGTGTGTATGTAATGTTTAGCACAATGATTGTAAGAAGTCTGTTGAAATATATATTTTTCCCAAAAATAATGAAATTCCAAGTCCTAGATAAGCCAAGTATAGGATCACATCCAAGTGCGTAACCGGCTATTTTTAACCATTGATTTATATGGATAATGTTTGGACGGTGTAAATTATCCTACTAAAGCAATTATAGTGATGCAGTTGATAACCTAATTGTTTTAGGATATCATCATTAGGCCATGTGCCCAATAGATTAGTAGTCTAGTGGCACAAATGTTACATATGCAACTCTTGAAAGGATTTCAAATGTAATTCAAGCTTCTACCTTGGATTTCAAATTCCCTTTTTGAGGGGATTTAAAATCTCCACTTACTTTATGTTGCCAAACACTCCAAATCCATGGTGCCAATTGACCCCTAAGTTATATCCAAGCTCAGCTGGCGTTGTAAAAAGTAAGCTCAAATCCAATCCGACTCCGCACATGGGCGAAAATAGTCCAGCCCAAGACTGGCCCAAATATTTGTACAAGGCCCGGCCCAATCCCGAGCCTCATCCCTGGGGGGAGGGGGAGAGAGAGAGAGAGAGAGAGAGAGAGAGAGAGAGAGAGTCACTGTGCTTGACCTTTAGAGTTGTGCTTTTTCGTAGCCATTAAGTGCAGAAAGAGCCCATCTTGCATGCTCATTTCAATCAAATCTCACCATCGATTTCTTCTTTCCAATCTCTAGTTCTGGGGTTTATTTAGATTCGGTAGATGGGTTCTGGATATGGTAGAGATTTTGGATAGGTGAAGAGAAAATCTAGCAATGGAAGTAGAAAAGTTGGGAGAGATTTGTTTTTAAAGAAGGATTCCAATGACAGATCAGAGAGTTGGAAGAGAAAGAGAGGATTTGCATAGGTTGGAGATGAGAGAGAAAGATCAAGAGGGGGAGGCATAAGAGAGAGATGGAGAATTATTAAAAATAAAAAATAAAAATAATGGGCCGGGCTGGCCTTACTGGGTTTTGGCATCTATGTCCAAGCCCAACCTTTTTTATAATGGCTGGATTTTAAGCCCGACACAACCCAGGATGAAGAGGCCCGAAAGCCTGAAAAGCCAACCAAGCCGATTACACCCCCATTTCTGAGGGAGGATGTCTCAAGTGCAATTAGTTGGGGTTGGACTACAAGTTACGGTCTATCCAAATGTTAACTTCAAACCTATTAAGTGCATTTGAAATCCAGTCCTTCCAACATGTTGGCCCCACCATAAGGATGGCCTACTACAAAGGTCAGCCCTATCCACTCATCAACCGAACCACACAATATAAAACAATTTCCAGCCATTGGTTAATAGGAAAGCGCAAGTGTGTACACTCAAAGGTTGGCTTTGCTGCCTTTTCCAAATCGTGATTCTCATGATGAGGCTAACCTATTGGACGGGTTGGATTCTGTATACACATGAAAGTCGCAATTATCCTTTGGTTGGCCTTGAAATTACAATCCAAGTCGTTGGACTTGAGACCTTATCTTATTATTATTATTTTTTTTTTTTGGTTAGCTTGCTAGCACACCCACTGTCAGCTCACACTTCACACGCACACACACCCCCACACACACTCATGCTACACGTACACCGTGGGATTTCACCACCATGGGTACTCGAACCCGTGACCCGGTGTTGAAACTCCAAGGAGTCTACCACCCGGGTAAGAGTAAGGACCCACTTGAGACCTTATCTTAAGCAAAGATAAGATAGTGATGCTGTTCATCACCGGTGCTTGGGCCCGCTTGCAATTCGGAAGTTGCCCAAGATGGACTGCCAAATTGATTTCATTTTATTTATTGGAACAAGTACCAAGGCGATTCGCTAAAGGATAGACTTTTTATGAGGCACGTGTGCCACCTTGGCACCGTGTGAGAAATCACGACAGTTAATTAGCTGGGGCCTATAGTTATCATGCACTGTCCAGAGTTCAGGCAGGTTCGCTCATCAAGTGGCCAACATGTTTCAGAAAATTGGATGGTTAGAAGATAAAGACCAACGGCTTAAATTGAATATACATGTGTTGGGCCCACCTGATGAGTGCAGGTGCCCAATTTTCGGGCAGGTCATGCTAACAATTGGACATGATAAATGGTTTGGATCTTACTCATATGCATGGTTAAAAGGCTCAGCCACTCGTTCAGCCCTGCACTGAGGATGGACGTGTCCGGTGGCAGGATAGGCTTGACTCACTCCAGTTGGGGTGTGACTTGTGGTAGTCTGGAAGCAAACCGTATGGGATGCTACCAAATCCGCGTCAACTTGGACGAGTCATTCGAGTTTTAAAACCATGCTTATATCAATTGTCCTGCAAGAGTATCAAAACATTCTAAAAAAAATCAACTACCATTGAAAGAAGGTGATTGATATAAACTTGATCAGAGGATAATTAGTGCAATTTAATTGTACTTGACTAACAAAGTTCTTTATAATATTATTAATAAGATGACAATTGCGAGCCTATGAGCGAAGTTGAAGAGTATATATATGACTAAGTTGTTCTTCAATCTTATATATCTAATAAGACAGTTGTACAATCTAAAGATGATAGAAGGGTTAGACATCTCTAAACACATCAACGCTTTCAACAAATTGATTGATAAATTAACAAGTGTGAAGGTGAAGATCGATGAAAAATACAAAACCTTAATTTTATTAACGTCTTTTCCTGATTTTTATGACTATCTTGTGGATACTTTGCGCCATGATAGGGTTGAACTTTAATACCATTATCCCATTCCTTCACTTGAAGCAGTTGAGAAAGAATAACTAGAGAATGTACTTCTACGGGTGTATTGTTTGCCAAGGAAAGATTGTTTAAGCGAGGGAATAAGAAGTCGTGATCGAAGTCTAAATCGAAGGGCAAAAGAAAGTTGAAATATTGGAATTGTGGCATGACGGGACATATGAAAAAGAACTGTACAAATTCTAAAACCTAGAATGAAGAGAAATCATATGATTTACCGAATGAGGCCAAATCAGTAAAATCCATTTAGGGGACAAGTGATGGTGACATATTGTTTATGTCCAAGGTTGGAAACTTGTGTAACGAGTGGCTTTTAAAAATATAAGCATAGTACCACATGTGTCCTCATAAAAGGTGGTTCATCACGTACAACAAGTATGATGGTGGCCTAGTTCTTATAGGCAACGATCATGCCTGTAAGATGAAAATAATTTGTTAGGTTTGCATCAAAATGCATGATGGGTAGAACGTACTCTTAACAAAAGTGAGGCATATTCCATATTTAAAGAAGAATCTGATATCTATGAGAGCTCTTAAGGCACTGGGATGTAAATTCATCATTTATAAAAGTGTCTTGAAAATTTTAAAAGGAGCACTCACTATTATAAAGGCACAGATGAGTGGAAAGTTTTACAGGTTGATTGGGAGCATTGTATCAGGTAGGGCTGTAACGTTTGTAATGGAAACGATGTCAGCACGTATGTGGCATGCGGTGTTAGGCCACATGAGCGAGCACGGTGTAAAGCTATTTCTTAATCATGATTTAATTCACTAGCTTTTAAAGTTTTGATTTAGATATATATGAGCATTGCATATATGGAAAACAATTAATGTCGAATTTTAAAATTAAAAAACATGTTAGTAAATGGCAACTTAATCATGTGCACTCAGATATGTGGGGGTTGTTACTCATTGTTTCTGGAGGAGGGTCATCATTCATTGTCACATTCTTTGACTGCTTCTCTAAAAATGTGTGGATTTATTTCATGAAATATAAATATGATATTTTCATCATTTTCAAAGCATGAAAGGTAATGGCTGAAATGCAGACAAGGCAAAATATGAAAATTCTGAGGACCGATAACTATAGAAAGTTTACTTCTAAGGAATTTAATCAATTTTATAAAAACAACGAAATCGTGAGGCATACACAAGTGCAAAATGGTGTGATTGAACACATGAATTAGATTCTTTTGAAAATACCCTGAAGTATGTTGAGTAATGGTGTATTAGGTAAGGAGATATGGGTTGAGGCTGTTAACACGACTTACAATTTAATGAATCAATTTCTGTCTATGCTAGTTGATTTTAAAATTCTAGATGAAGTATGGAGTGATTAGAAAGTTCATTACTCGGTGCTATGAATATTTGGTTGTGACACTTGCTCTCATGTACCATCAGTTAAGAGGGATAAGTTAGATCAAAGGGCGAAAAAGTGTACTTTTGTTAACTATGGTAATGGTCTAAAAGGATACAGACTATATGACCGAATTTTCCACAAGATCATATTTACCCAGCACGTCAAGTTTAATGAGGATTCTTTATTATGCAAGGATTACCATAAGGAAATAGAAAAATCAATCATTGACGTTGAAATAGATAAAGTTGAAATACTTGAAGAAGCTAAGCCATGGGAAGAAGTACGTAAAAAAGCGGTGACACTACCTATTAGGGAAAATCCACTAACAAATTGTAAGTTACCGTTGAGATACAGAAATGACTCAAATGTTGCTTTTTCCTCATTACGGATGAGAAAAATCCGTCAACCTTTTAGGAAGCATTAGATGACGTAAACTCTAAGAAGTGGATGACAACAATGCATGATGGATAGACTTTCTATGCACAAATGAAACGTGGGATCTAGTGGAGCTACCTATTGAAAGAAAAACGATCGCGTGCAAGAGGATTTCTCATGAGAAACTGGATAAGAACAAAGCTATATTGGTAATGAAGAATTATGCTTAGAAAGAATATGTCGACTTCAATGAGATATCCGCACATGTGATCAAACAAGTATTTATCATATTTATATTAGTGTTAGTTATACAATACAATCTTGAATTGGAATAGTTAGATGTGAAGACTATGTTTCAACACAAGGAATTAGAATAACATATCTACATAAAACACCTTAAGGGTTCGAGATGCATAGAGCAGAGAATAAAGTTTACAAGTTAAAGAGGTCGTTGTATAACTTGAAACCGTCGCCTAAGTAGTGGTATTAAAGGTTTGATTTTTTCATGTTGAGACAGTAGTTTATCACATGTGAGTTCGATCATTATATTTATTTCAGATCATTAAGTGATAAGGAATTCATTCTCTGGTATTATATGTTTATGATATGCTTATCGTTAGCCATAGTATGTTTAAACTTAACATAGAGAAGGATCAATTATTACAGACATTCGAGATGTTTAAAATTTCGATTTTCTTCAAAAAAATGTCGTACATAAGATGAAGAAAAGTAGTATATGTCTCGTGTGCCCTATTGAGCGCGATTGATAGTCTCATGTATGTTATGGTTTGTACTAGACCGGATATTTCACATACAGTGGGTGTTGTGAGCAAATACATGTTAACCCCCGGTAAACAACACTGAAAGGCTGTGAAATTGTTATTTCATTACATACGAAGTACAATGGAATACATTTTGACATTTCAAAAATCTGAGGAGAGACTTATAGGCTTTGTAGATGCAGATTATGCTAGAATGTGAAAAATAGAAGATCGACTTCCAATTACTCATTTATGTTAGTGAGTGGAGCGATCAATTAAATATTGAAGCTTCAATATATGATTGCTCATTTCACAATCAAAGCGGAATATATGCCAATGACAGAAGCATTCAAAGAGGTTAATTGGTTAAAAAGAATGATGAATGTATTAGGGCTTTAGCAGGAAGTCGTGCCTTGTATTGTGACAACGAAAGCACAATCAATTTATCAAAGAAATTGATGTACCATTCACTAACTAACCACATTAATATTCATCATTATTTTATGCAGAAGATGTTAAAGGAATGCAGTGTTACTCTTAAGAAGATTCACATTAATGAAAATTCGACGAACATGCTTACAAAGGTTATTCCTGTAGAGAAGTTCATATTTTACTCAACTTTTTTGGCCTTGGTAAAAAATGAATGAAGATAAAGCATACATAAGAAGTGACGATGATAGTGCTACTATGAAGGAGAGTAGAAATGATTATAGCAACCTACAATAGTGGAGCTGGATGATTAAAGTCACGGTAGAGATTGTTGATAAAGTATCTTTAATTTGGTGTACTATTGTTCAGTCAACCAAGTAATTCTTAGGTCATTTGAAACACTTTGTAATGTTCTCGGTTGATTGAGATCTGTTTTGATTGACCGAGGGACTTTCTTGATGTTTCGGTCAACCGAAGGTGTGACCGAGCAGAATACTTAAGTGCACGATTTTATTTCTAATTTTGTATGGGGGTTATATAAGCTGGGCTTATACTGGATTAGGGTTGATGAGATCGAGAAAGCTTGGTTCTCACATTTGTAAATTGTTTAATCTCTTATAAATTTTTTATTATTACTTGGTGTCCTGTTTTTTTTTTTTTTTTTTTTTGAAATAAATTTTTTAGTAAGGGTTTTTCCTCGTAAAATTCATGTATTCTCTATGGATGTTTAAAATTTTCTTTCCCTATCACATTGTGTGATTCCGTCTAAGGTTATTTCTGGACCGAAAAAAGTTGTGTTGGGGCTTGTTGTGTCCCCACCTTGAAAGGTACTTCAAAAATGAAATTTCTAATGGTCATAGTTTAAAGAATTTTTTTTTTAAAAAAATTATATTGTAACCATCCATTTGATGTCATTTTCAATCCAAGGATTCGTGTAAAAGGATTCACTCCGTGGACTGTTCGTATCCCTAATCTTATGTAGCACATGCTAGATGTTGGGTTACAAATGCCTCTCCTTAAAGATCAAAATGGACTGAATAACTTTTAAACATGCTTTGCTTAAGAGTGGATCAGGTGAGATCCTAGCCTCACCCAAGATGGCGTGGCCCTTATCATAGGTTTATTATGGGGCCCACCTTGATGTATATATTATGTATCTACGTCGTCCATCCATTTTTCTAGATCATTTTATAACATTATCTAAAAAACGAAAAAAGCTCAATTATCAGGTGGACCATATCACAAGAAACAATGTTAATTGACTATTAATGGGCCACAAAAGTTTTGGATTAAGCTAATCTTTTTTTTTTCCCTTCATCTACGCTTACATCATCTTATCAATAGATTGGATGGTTAATGAACACTAAAGAAACATTAATGCACACCCAAAGAAGTTTTTTTATGGTGGGACGGTCAATCACCATTGTTTCTTATGATATGGTCCACCTAATAATTGGATATGCTTCATTTTTTATTTTATGACCATAATAATTGGATATGCTTCATTTTTTTTATTTTATTTTTAGATAATGCCCCAAATTTATCTGTAAAAATGAATGGATGGCATGGATACATAATACATGCATCAAGGTGGGCCCGACATTAACCCCATGGTAAGGGACACACCATCTTGGGTGAGGCCGAGTCTCACCTAATCGGGTCTCCTTTGCCTAGCCCTCTCTACAGCAACACTTAGCCTAATCAAATTCCTCCATGTTCATTAATTAGGGATATCTCCAACCAATGCAAGTCCCATGCCCTGGCCCACACCGAGTTCTTATGGTCGGAAGCTACATAAAGCCCACCATAACTATCAGATTTTATTTTAACTGTAATAACTAAATCTATCACATGTAGGGCTGTAATGGGCTTGGCAGGCCATCCGACCTACGTTTTTGCTTGGACCTTTTAATGAGGCCTATGGGCATGGTTTGGGCCCGACATGTAAAGCATGATCAATTTTTAAGACAAGATTGAATTCAGGTCATTTAACTTCATAAGTAATATACTCTCTCTCTCTCTCTCTCTCTCTCTCTCTCTCTCTCTCTCTCTCTCTCTCTATATATATATATATATATATATATATATATATATATATATATATATATATATGGGAAAAGGTATTATGCCCTTGACCCCACGATAAGCTCTAGTGAGGTCGAGCTGTGTGGGCCCCACCGTGATGCGCATCAACCATCAACACCGTGCATTTGATGGGTCCCCTTTAAATTATGGGATATCCCAAAAATCAGCCATATACAGAACTCAGGTGGGCCATACCATTTAAAATCATGTGAAGACACCGTTAAAACATATAAAAGCACTTGGTGGGGCCCACCTGAAATTTGCATGCGTCTGTAACTTGGTCTGAACCCTCATCCAAGTGGGACACATATAATGGATGGGCTGGATTTTCAAACCACATCTCTGTGGGCCCAAAAAATGATTATGAATGTTTTAATGGTGCATGGCCCCTCTCCACTTCTGTATGTAGTGTGGCCCACAAAAATCATAGATTGACTTGATTTTTGAGACCAAGGCCCACGATGGAATGGTGCATCTGACTGATGGGGTAGATTTTCGAAAAGCATCGCGATGGGGCCCACACAACTTGACCTCATGGGACGGTCCCATCAGCTCGAGCGCATAGTACCATTTCCCTCTCTCTCTCTCTCTCTCTCTCTCTCTCTCTCTCTCTCTCTCTCTCTATATATATATATATATATATATATATATATATATATATATATATATATATATATATATATATATATATGGGAGAAGGTACTATACGCTCGACCGCATTATACCTTCCATAAGGTTGAGTGTTGGCAACACATTATTAGTCGAATGGTAAAAGTTTTAAACAACGGAGAGATTTTATAGGAAACTGAAGAAACACAGTGTGAATTTTATGAGAAATCTAGAGAAATTAAACCGGTACTATGTGGGCCCCAACATGATGTATATTTTCTATCCATGCCGTCTATTCATTTTGAATATAATTTAAGGGATTTACACCAAAAATAAGTTATATCCGAATCTCAAATGGACCACAGCATGGGAAAATAGTTGTTATTGAATTTCTACTATTACAAACTCCTAGGGCGCACGGTAATGGTTATGGAGGGAAAAATAAGTTGTTATTGAATTTTTACCGTCCA
The DNA here is from genome assembly GCA_037074715.1 of Magnolia kwangsiensis. Taxonomy (NCBI): domain Eukaryota; kingdom Viridiplantae; phylum Streptophyta; class Magnoliopsida; order Magnoliales; family Magnoliaceae; genus Magnolia; species Magnolia kwangsiensis. The sequence goes on along the minus strand of CM073576.1, from coordinate 16,120,035 downwards.
ACCTATTCTTAAGGTCATGTGGACGTGGATGAAGTGAAAACAGAAATATCAGCTTGATACCAAACTTCTCTAGCTTGTAAGAAGTTTTTAATGGTGGACGTTCAATCCCCACCTTGTGGGCTACCTAAGCGTTGAACCTGCCTTATTTTTTCGTTCATATATTAAAATAATATGAGAAAATCGTTGAGTGGCTTGGATATAAAATACTTACATCACGTTGGACCCCACAGAGCCTTGCCCGAACGGTAATGCGTCTAGGAGGTGGTAGGACGCGGAAGCGGATTTCTTGCTAAAGGCTTTCGCCGGAAGCTCTACGCAAGGATTCTGAGTGGGGCCCACAACGCTATTTGTGAGAAATCCAACCCGTCCATCCATTTTTCAATCACATTTTATGATATGCGACAAAAAATTAGGAAGATCCAAAACTCAACTAGGCCATACAAGATGAAACAGTGGGAAAAGAAATTCCTACCGTTAAAACCTTTTAGGCTCCACCTTAATGTTTATATGCCATACAAACCGTTTATTATGTCATTTTTAGTGGGATGAATTGAAAAAACCAAAAACTTAGACCGATACAAACCTTTCGTGGCAATATAAATATTTCAATGGTGGTCATAAATTCCCCAATGTTTCCTTTTGTCTGGACCATTTTAATTTTGGATCCACTTTATTTTCAGTAAAGTATCTTAAAATGTGACTGAAAAACAGATGGACAGGTTGGATTTCTCACAAATAGCGTAGTGGGCCCCACCTGAATCCTTGCACAGGAACTTCCTTTGGCAGGAAATCCGTGTCCATATGTACGAGCCAATGCGAGACGAGCACTGACGCTCCTCCATCTCCGAGTTGTACGAACGGTTTAAAGGAGATCAAAGTTACATGGCCCACACTGATGTATTTATTATATCTAGACGGTTCATCTATTTTTAGAGATCATTTTAGAGCATAATTCAAAAATTGAATCATATCCAAAGATCATCTGGACCACACCACAAATAGTAGCGGAGATAATGATTTTCACCATTGAAAATTTTATAGGGCCTAATCCAATTGATAGTTAGATCTGTCTTATTTTTCATCCAAAGCTTTAAAACGAGCTCACCAATGAATGGACGGTTTGGATATATATAACACATACCTCAGGATTACACCAAAAAAACTTGCTAACCCGCTTCCCCTTTTAATTTGGAAGTAGATGTACGCACAGCTGAGTAGCGAGTTGTCTACTGAAGCTACGTCACCAAGTTTTGTGAGCCCCACTATGATGTATGTGTTGTATCCACACAGTCCATCTATTTTGAAATATCATTTTAGGGCATGAGTAAAAGAATGAGGCAGATAAAAATCTGTAGTGGATCCACCACAGAAAACAATGGGGAGAATGATTCCCACAATTGAAACTATTTTCCCATGTTGTGGTCCATCTGAGATTTAGACGTAATTTATTTTTGGTGTAAATCCTTTAAATTATATTTCAAAATGGATAGACGGCATGGGTAGAAAATATACATCATGTTGGTGTCCACATAGCACCAGTTTTGTTTCTCCAGATTTCCTATAAAATTCACACCATGTTTCTTTAGTTTCCTATAAAATCTCCTCATTGTTTAAAACTTTTACCATCCGACTAATAATATGCTGCCAACACTCGACCTTATGAAAGGTATAACACGGTCGAGTCGTATAGTACCTTTTCCCACACACACACACACACACACTCTCTGAGGATTTTTATGAAATGCTGACCAATTGTTTTACTTAGAACCGTTCAAATTCCTTTTTTTTAAAGATATCTCCGACCCACATTTTAATGGGCGTATTTATTTTATCAATTTCTTTCAAATTCAAGCACAACAGGTGGGTTAGTTGTAAAAATGATAAAAACATCCTTAGGAAGTTAACTATGGACACTAATCTAGACCGTTTAAATGTTTGCAGGCAGCAATCCTGACCATTCCAAAATGGTAGATGACTACTTACAGGATTCAACACTAGGTAAGTAGCGATTTGCATCATACAAAAGTATATGACAGTTATCTGTACCATTTAAAAGTATTTGGACAGTAACAGTGATCTGAACCATTTCAAGACTGAGGACAGTGATTTTGATTATTCAAAAGTAGGAGGACAGGAATCAAAACTATTTTAAAATGATAGGCAGCGATCTGGAGCTATCCTTCGATTGATATATGCAAAGGTATTATTAAGTCTTGACAGTATTTTTGTCATTTTTAGAAATAAACTAATGATCATTGCTTGCTTTGATTTGACAAAAAATGGTGAAATAAATAAACTTATTAAAATGAGGTGGTGACATCTTTAGATTTTTTTCTTTTCTTTTCTTTTTTTCCAATTAAGCCAATAAACGAGTGGCATTTGTGAAATATCCCTAATTTAAATCTTGGCTGACAAAGAATCAAATGCTAATTCCATGAAAGTAGCCGTTAGAAGCCCGTTCCACCATCCATTCCAACTTCCAAGCGAATCGTATTCAACTGGAATCTACCATAGATTTAGTTTCCCTATTATTCTTAAAAGCAAAGTCCCACAAATCATTATACTTATGAATCAGAACTGAAAATTATAAATATTTTATCGCTCGGGCCCTCCACTGAGTTGAGCTGAGACCATTAAAGCTCCTATATCAGTCCGAATATTGCACGTGAACCCAGGCCCTTCAAAAGCCCATCAGATGATGAACTAGGTTCGACCCTTGGACTAAATACCCAAGCCCAACAAAGTTAAATATATCATGAAGAGCTCAGCCTTCAAGTTGCGGTTATGATCAGCTCAGTCACAGTCATCGGTGGGCCCAACAGTTACGTGTTTGATAACATGGGCCCACTCTATGATATTTACTTGGAGCTCATAAGTACCTATACTTGGCCAGCCTAGTTCATTTGCACCTATAAGGGACCGATTGGATTAATGAGTTTCAGATTTTTAGGAATCCCTATCGCTTCTAGGGGCAGGAATTTTGCGTCGGAGGGTGTTTGAGTCAAATGCAAACCGGTGGGTGACACGACTCTCAATGGTAAATTATAACGAAAAACAAAGAAATAGCATTTCCATTCCCTATTTCTGTCCGCAATAACCCTTCTTGAGAAGGATAGACTAACATATAATCCTTCTTGAGAAGTATAGACAACCGTAGGTGGAAATTGTTAGGAGAACTTTGAAAGCACACATAAACGAATTTAGAATAGCAATACAAAAGCACCAAGCAAATACAAAGAGAACAAAAAAATTTTAACGTGGAAAAATCCTTTTAGAAAAAAATGACGACACATATTGACAGATGATCATTATGAAAGCAGAAATTACAAAGAGAGAATGCTTACCCAATTTGAATAACATCGAATCTCACCCTTGCTACGCCCCTTTAAAACCCTAGGACTATTTAAAAACTCTTAGAATATCTCTCAATCTTGTTTACACCCGTATATGTAGCCTTGAAAAGAATTTCAAACGAAATCGGAAACAAATCTCGCAAATTTGCAATTTTACATAAAATCTGCATAAAACTATCTATATCATTGAATACTCATAGATGGCATCGAAACTAATCCTCCAATGTCATTAAACACCTGTCAATGGCGTCGAACTAACACCTCAACTGTCTAGAGACAAACAATGATTTTTCAGAAATTCTCGATGGTATCGAACACTACTCATCGATGGTATCAAAAAAGTGCCCAATTTATCAACCAACTGAAAAAAAATTCAGAAAACATCAATGAGATCAAGAATTGTTTGAAGTTATCGAATGTGACATCAAACAAGCTATCGATGGCATCAACAGACCCTGTTTCTAACTCAATTTAAAACATCAAATACAACAGAAATCACATTCCACATGCAACATCCATGGCAGGGATGTGAATGACCCTGTAGATAGGGGCATGGATTGGGTGCTACTTTACTTATATTTGAGTATGAAGCAGTTGGACTTGATTGAAAGACTGGCCGAGATGGAGCCCGTTGAGTACAAAATGGATTGATCTGCTTTCGAATATACATTGATGCGTGGCTCTATTTTTCACAACATGTACCCAGTACCCTCCACTCTTTGATGTGGCAAGATATGGTTGGATAGCTGGCCTCTGTTAAACATGGGGTCAGGCAATGCCTGCTATTTGACTCCATCTCTAACAACAGCATACAATATAATTGCAGTGTAATTAAATTCCATCATGCCAGAGGTAAATGAAGTTTAGCACCAGCAAGGACAAGACTGTCCAAATCTCATCATGCCATGCTTGTAAGCATTAAAAAGTCCCCTATCCAGCCTACGTATACAGGGCAAAATGGATGCTTATTAAGTAAGGCCCACTATCATGTACGTGTCATATCTATGCTGTCCACCCAATTTTTTCTACCTCATTTTAACCCCTGAGCTCAAAATTGAAGGGTGTCCGAAGTTCAAGTAGACCAAACCACAAGAAAAAATAGGAATTGAATGCATGCCTATGAAAAATTCCTGAGGTTATGGAAGTTTTGGATCAAACTAATATTTGTGTTTTCCCTTCATTCATATCCGTGTGACCTTATAACCAGTTTGAATCACAAATAAACATCGCAATGGGCCTAGGAAGGTTTCAATGGTGGATGTAGGTCTACTTAACCTTGGGATATGCTTCAATTTTGAGCCCATGCCTTACAATGAGCTGCTCAAATGAATAGACGGCATGAATCAAACACATACATCATAGTAGGTCCACATTGTTTACTAAATACACTATAGGCTACTTGGCAATCCTCCAAATCCATTTTATTAATGCAGTTCCACCTCCCTGAGATGAACAGATTTTAATTAGTCCAAACATGCAATGTGGACGGCAGAGTTAATTCAATATGTGTACCTAATATCATGATATTTGTCGTAATAAAAAGATCTCCAATATTATATTATTGAATGATAGGTTTTTTTTTAAAAATCTTTTTTTTTAGTAACACACGCAAACACACCCCACACACTCACGCTAGTGGAATTTCACCACCTATGGATACTCGGACTCTTGAACGGGTGTCGAAACTCCTGCGATTCTACCACCCGAGCAAGAGTAAGGACCCTATTGAATGATAGTTTTAAAGTTTATCTTAAGATTCTAATCCGTTGCTTGCAAAGAGATTCGGAGACAGGAAAGTTCAGATCTCCCAATGTGGGATTTTAGTGCGATGGGCCATCAGATCAACGGTCTGTACCATTGACATTTGAGCCCCACCTGTATGAATTTAATACTCATGTGTACCATTCATGTTGACAGATGGGCTATTCATGAAATATTTAAAACTGAATTTAAAAAGTGAAATATTCTATTGCTCTAGGTTGCATCGAGACAGTTCGACAGTCCAAGGACTTGGTCTGTCCGGACGCGGATTTCGTACGAAGTTCCTGTACTGAGAAGCAACGTGGGGCCCACAATGACTTTTATAAGAAATCCTTCGTAGAGAAAGAGTTTTCCACTGTTGAAACTTTCCTCGGCTCCATCTTAATGTTTATATGCCATCCAATTTGTTTGTGAGTTTTCCACTTGGATGACCTGAAAACATAAACCTATTTCCCTTATACTAAACTTTTGTGGCCGTGAAAATATTTAAACGGTGGTCACTGAATCACCGCTGTTTCCTCTCGTGCAGTTCACTTGAGTTTTAGATCCATATGATTTTTGGGATAATATCTTAAAATGATCTGAGAAAACGAATGGACGGAGTGGATTTTTAGGAAACAACATTGTGGGCCCACGTAGCATCGCAGCGCAGAACGTGCTGCGAAAGTCTTCCCAGGAACTCCGCGTCCGGTCTGTACATTACGTCCCGTACAAATTTTGAAGTGAGAAATTTCCTACTGTACGACCCATTTATGGCCCATTTGCGAGACGAAGCCTACCTATGCACGCCTTCCCAAATGTCGAAAAGGCCCCTGCTTTTCCTTCCGCAAGAGAATCGGCCGCTTACGCTCCTCGAACTCCGAGTTGTACGAACGGTTCAAAAAAATCAGAAGTACGCCCCCACAGTTATCTATTTATTATATGCACAACGTTCATCCATACTGGAGATCATTTTAGAGCATTATCGAAAAAAAAAAAATCATACCAAAGATCAGCGGAAAAATTGATTTCACCAATAAAAATTTTGTAGAGCCCACCACAACATCTATTTTCCATCCAATCTATTCATAAGGTCACAAAGACCTGGATGAAGAAGAAAAATAAATTTCATAATGATCTAAAACTTTTGCAATCCCTAAAAGGGTTTCAATGGTAGACGTTCAATCCTCCACTGCCTTTTAGAGTGTGGTCCACTTGATATCTAAATCTATCTTATTTTTCGTCTCAAGACCTAATACAAGTTCGCTAAATAGATGGATGGTTTGGATATAACACATACATCATAACAGGACCCACAGAGGTAGTGGGGATTACAACAAAAAAAGAAGAAGCCTAGAACCTATGGCTACGGATTATAACTGTAGCCAAAACTATAGCTATTAAAAAAAATTAATACAAGCGGAAGTACCGCCAATCCGGCGGTGGCTTTACTGCCGCCAACCTCTGGACGTCTATGCGATACTACCGCCCAGTTTTTCTTTTTTTTTTTTCTTTTTTTTTTTTTAATTTAGTGGGTCCCATCATGGGCTCCACATAATTTTGAATGGCCCGACACTCATTGTTTATGATTTGGTGGGCCCCACATCCACCTATGCACTTTTTTTTTACATGGATAACATTATTCTACATACATTTTTCCGTGAAGCGAATTGACCATGAAATGCACGAAAAAGACCGTGAAGTGAAGCGAATTGACCATGAAATGCGTGGAAATGATCGTGAGGTGAAGGGAATTGACCATGAAATGCACGGAAAAGACCGTGAATCAGCACAGAATCACCAGGAATGATGGTGAAATGCATGAAAATGACTGTGAAGCGAAGCGAATTGACTGTGAAATATGTGGAAATGACCGTGAAGTGAAGGGAATTGATCGTAAAATGCTTGGAAATGACTGTGAATCAACACAGAATTGCTGAGAATGACCGTGAAATGCATGAAAATGATGGTGAAGTGAAGCGAATTGACCATGAAATTCATGGAAATGATCGTGAAGTGAAGGGAATTGACCGTGAAATGCATGGAAATGACCATGAATCAACACGAAATTGCCGGGAATGACTGTGAAATGCATGGAAATGACGGTGAAGTCACTACTAAAAAAATGAGCAAAGGCTACAGACTATGTAGGTTTTTAGCTACGGATTTAATCCGTACCTATATTACTACGGATTTAATCTATAGCTAAAACCTACTTAATCGGTAGCTAAAACATGCCTCCCTTGTTGGACTTTCTTAAAGATTGATGATGCTTAAGAAGCTCCATGGGGCCCATTCCAATATATTTGTTTTATCTAAGCCATCCATAAATTTTAAAATATTATTTCAGTGCAAGAGCCCAAAAAGTAGAAAGATCAAAAGTTTAGGTGGACCACACCATAGGAAACAATGAAAAATATATTTATATCATTAATATATGGTGTGGTCCATATGCATCTTCGATCTGACTCATTTTTTGGATAAACCCTAAAAAGGAGCCGTTAAAATGAATGGACAGTGGATAGATAAAATACACAATGGTGGGCCCCACAAGTTCAAAACTAAATCAGGATGGTCATGTCCGTCACCCCTAAATACTATCTGCGCTCCTCTCCCGCACGCACCCAAATTCCCAAAACCAATCCCCCCCCCACCCCCCCCCCCCCCCCCCCCCTCTCTCTCTCTCTCTCTCTCTCTCTCTCTCTCTCTCGCACTCACCTCTCCCTTTCCCTCGCCCTCTCGTGATCTCTCGCACTCCCTCATCCTCTCTTTGTCACTCAGTCCCATTTCCCTCTCACTGTTTCTCAACCTCTCTGTCTCTCTCGGTAGGGTTTTCAAAATCCCATTTTGCCGCAAACTCACCATTGATCTATGAGCACATTCTTTGCTAGGGTTTTCGAAACCCCTTTCATTTAACCCTCATCACTGCCCCGGCTCATCCACTAGTCGTGGCCCCTATGACCACAGCCTTCGTCCACAACCACCGCCCCTGTTCGTGTTTGCTTGATCCTCCAAGGAGTCCCAGGTGGTTAGAAGGTCAGCAATGCCTACTGGGAGCTGTACTACCTTGAGCATGGCATCTAGGTCAGTGAGTTTACCTCAGATCTGAGATCTTTTTTCATTAGATCTCTGCATTTTCTTCCCTTTGTTTGATTTTCCTTGATTTCTAGCCAGATTTAGGTTTCATATATGATATATAGTGTAGATCTCTTGAAAAAAATGATCGATCTCTTTATGGACCGCTGATAAAATACTTTATTCTCGACAGATCTAGGGTTCGTGTGTGATATATGGTGAAGATATCTTGAAAAGAATGGTTGATATCTTCCTATAGATCACTGATAAAATACTTTATATCCTGCAATGGTTTTTCAGAAAAAGGGTTTTTTAGATATGATCTCTGATTATGGTGAAAATTTCAATACCTTATTTTTTCAGATATAATGATCTTAGTTTGTCACTAATGTTTCATCGTGAATTATGCCTTCCTATTGAAATGAAATGCTTCAGCATTTTGGCCTTTCTGGGCATTTAGTTTCAGAATGGATGGATGCATTTAGTCGTTTTTTGTTTCTCATAGAAGAGAGAATTTCACATGTTTTTAATCTTCCCAGACCACTGTGAGTGTTTCTTTTAATGAGAATGTCCCTTAAGCATGGTGTGTCGTAAAGGTCATTATGTGGAGGTAAGCTGTGCACATTGCCTTGGATGTATGTATTTGATGATCATGTGTGGGGAAGTTAGCCATCCAACTTCTTGGATCTATTTCAGATCAGCTAAGGTACAAAACTTGTGCTGAACATATGGATTTGAGCATAATGGCCCATGACCAAAGATCGGTCCAATTGGACAGTTCTAGCTGCTTGATTTGAGAAAAAAAACACGTCCTTGGGCATTATTCTGATTGAGCATTTATGATGGTCTGATAGGCCTGATTTTTTAAACCATGCTCATGTATGGTGATATTGTACAAGTCTGCCATACATTCTTGTGGCAACTTATGTGTAAAAATGTGTACAGGTCTGATAGGCCTGATTTTTAATTCATCAATATCTATTTGGATTGTCTTTTCATTTTCTATTGATTTGTATTTTGGTTTTCCTTTCAATTTTCATCTAATGGTTTTTTGTATTTTGATTAATATCAGTTTCTTGGGTCTTCATCAATACCTGCTTTGGGTTTTCTTTTGATTCCCTCAATCATCAATAGAAATCAAGCAACAATAAGTTGTAATCTTATTTTGTCAATGTAGAAATCCAATGAGAATGCTGCTAAAATGCAGAGATCTAATGAGAAAATCATCACTGGCATATGTGAACAGCTCATGAATTTCTTTATTTTAAACTTAGTTTTATAAGTTTATGATTTGTTATTTGAATTTTGCATTTGGATGTCTTTAAATGGTTATTTCATGAAATGGAGAGCCAGTAGTGGTGTTTATGATAGTTGCATATTGGGCTCTGTTATGGATCATATATGGTCATCTAAATTCTTTATTTTTCCTTTTTATTTAATTATTTTTTTTCTTAGCATCTATTTGATATCCCTAAACCCTTTAGGAAACCCTCTTATGTTTTTTCTTCACACAACATGCCTTGGAAAAATCCTAGGGACCCCTTTTTATAGTTTTAGGAAACTCTCTTCCGCATCCCAATTACGAAAGGACTTGCAACACGAAATCTGTGCAAAATCACGGAACGAATCTACGTAACTACAACTGGTCGAGTGCCACCCACGACCGGTCGAGTGCCACCCACGACCGGTCGTGGACCACCTACGACCGGTCGAGCCCCCCCGAAAAAACAGTCCGCACTCACTGGACTTTGAGTCGAGCAACAACCCACGACCGGTTGAGCAGGGCTTTCGACTGGTAAAAAATGGGTCAAAAAACCCATCAAATCTCCCCCTTTTTAACTCAGGAGGGATTTACCTTCTTCAAGCCAGCCTGGTTTTTACAAACTTCAAATTTGCCCTTGAGTAAAGCCTTAGTCATCATGTCTGACCCATTATCGTCCGTGTGAACCTGCTCAAGCTGTAACACCTTTTGTTCCAAAGTATCTCTGATCCAGTGATACCGAATCTCTATGTGTTTTGACTTGGAATGCTAACTTGGATTCTTACTCAAGTGTATAGCACTCTGACTATCGCAATAAACTATGTGATCCTCCTGTTTCAGGATAAGTTTCTATAGGAACTTCTTCATCTAAAGTATTTCTTTACATACTTCTGTGACTGCAATGTACTCGACCTCTATCGTCAACAATGTTATGACCTTTTGTATCTTGCTCTGCCAAGAAACCGCTCTCCCTGTAAAAGTGAACATGAACCCCAACGTAGACTTCCTAGAGTCTATGTCACCTACCATATCTGCATCTGTGTAGCCATCTAACACAGGTTTACCGTCACCATAGCATAGGCTCAACCTTCTTTTTGAACACCCACTTGTTTCTCAGAGCTTTCTTACCCTTAGGCAGTTTCACCATATCATAGGTGTGGTTCTTATGCAAGGATTCTATCTCCTCTTGCATAGCTTTCAACCACTCCTACTTATGCTCGTCGACTAGGGTCTCAGAATAATCTTCTGGTTCTCCCCTATCAGTCAACATAATGTACTCATGCGGTGAGTACCTCTTGAATGGCTGTCTGTCCCTAGATGACCTCCTCATAGGTGGCTCAACAGGTGGATCAAGCGGGGGCTGTTCCCCCGGTCCATCTTCTGAAGGAACTCTCTCGTCCTCTGCACCTTACTGTACTCCCTCGTTATCAAGCACCACGGGAGGAATAATCGGATCCATGTCCTCTAGCTTACTTGAACTAGGTTGATTCTTCTCTGGCTTACCAATGTCTTCTATATATTGATCTTCAAAGAAAACTACATCTCTACTCCTAACGAGCTTCCTCTCGGTCGAATCCCACAATCTGTAACTGAACTTTTCATCACTGTACCCTAAGAACACACACTACCTGTTCTTCATATCGAGCTTAGACCTTTCGTTCTTTAGTACATGAACGGATGCCCTCCATCCAAACACCCTGAGATAACTGTACGATGGATCCTGTCCAGTCCATACCTTCTTAGGTACTTCTCTATTCATTGAGGCTGATGAAGATTTATTTATCAGATACACCGCCGTGTGCATTGCTTCTCCCCAGAACGTCTTGGGCAACTTCGCATGGGATAACATACATCTAATTCTTTCACCAATGGTGCGATTCATTCGTTCAGCTACACCATTATGCTGGATGGTCTTGGGAACCGTTTGTTCATGCCGTATACCCAGGGACTTGCAGTACTCATGAAAGTCGTCAATGTATTCACCACCAATGTCAGTGCGGATGCATTTCAATGATCTACCTGTCTCTCTCTCGACCATAGCATGAAACAACTAAAACACACCAAAGACCTCGTCCTTGGATTTCAAAGCATAAGCCCAAACCCTCCTAAATGCATCATCTATAAAAGTAACAAAATACAATGCCCCACCCAAGTTTTTTGTCCTCATAGGACCACACACATCAGAATAAACTAAATCTAATGCATGCTCTTTATTAACATGAGAAGCAGATTTAATGAATGAAACTTTATGTTGTTTTCCTGATAAACAATCAAGATAGGTTTTGAGAGGCATACCTGTCACATCAGGAAGGAAACACTTCCTCGCTAGTAGCTGAAGTCCTTTTTCACTCATGTGGCCTAGACGCCTATGCCACATGTCAATAGCTAAATCTTTTACTGCGTTCAACCCACCCTTGCATACACTGACACTTGCCTTGTACAGGGTGCAACATTTCTTTCCTCTGGCTGCGATCAACGAACCCTTGATGAGCTTCTAGCGCTCACCAACAAACTGGCTTTCATAGCCATCATCATCCAACCTTCCCGTCGACATCAAGTTGAGGTGAAGGTCTGGGATATGCCTCACATCCTTGAGAACCAATGTGCAGCCCACATCGGTCTTCACACAAATATCACCAACCCCTACGATCTTCGATATGCCAGAATTTTCCATCTTCACGGTCCCATAGTCACTTGACTTGTAGCTTGTGAAGAAATTTCTGCGTGGAATCGTATGAAAAGAAGCTCCTGAGTCAATCACCCAGTCGGTGTCCTGACTCATAGCCGTAAGACATACATCATGATCTTCTGAAAGAATAATAACAATGTCATCATCTGGAGTGACCGCAGTGGAATCTGATTCATCTTTCTTCTCCTTTCTTTTTTCTTTCTTGTCATTTTTAGCCTTATGACATTCATGCTTATAGTGGCCCTTCTTTCCACAATTCCAACATTCAACATCTTTTCTGTTACTCGACTTACCTCTTGATTTATCTCGTGCCTTCCCGCCCTTCCTGTTCTTTCCTCCCCCCCCCCCGTTCCTGTGTCACAAGTGCCTCTTGCTCAGTAGACCCCTGAGACTTTCTCCTTATCTCTTCATTGAAGAGACAACTAGTAACCTATTCCATGGATATCTTTCCATCTGGCACGGAGTTACTTGGAGACACCACCAATGTCTCCCAACTGTCAGGTAATGAACTAAGCAAAAACAAAAGCCTGCAGTTTATCATCTAGGACCATCTTCATAGAGGAGAGTTAGTTCACTATATTGTTGACCTCATTCATGTGCTCGGCCACAGAACCACCATCCTTGAACTTGAGATTTACAAGTCGCCTTATCAAAAAAATCTTATTACCGGCTATCTTCCTCTCATACAGCCCTTCTAATTTCAGCCATAGGCTAGTGGCTGAGGTTTCCATAGACACATGGAGGAATACAGAATCATCCAACCATTGTCTAATAAACTCCACCGCCTTCCGATCCAACTTCTTCCAATCTTCATCAGACATATCCTTGAATTTTGCTGATATGTCTAAAATTGAAGAATATAGATCCTTGCAATAAAGCAAGTCCTCCATCTTAGCCTTCCATATGATTCAGTTAGAACCATTGAAGCTGATCATCCTTGATGAGCTACCTTCCATAATTCCAAACCGATCCTACCCGTTCAATGAACTTAGCACTCTAATACCACTTTGTTGGGGGCCTTGCACAAAACCTTAGGATCTAGCCTTCCAGAACAAACTAGAATTATGGGATAATAATGCAATGAAAACAATCAAAGCAACAATCACATACCACACAAGAGATTTTTACGTGAAAAACCCTCAAAGAGGTAAAAACCACGGGACCTCGTCCTGATCAACAATCCACTATGAAGCAGAACGTTACAACCCTCTTCACTCACACAGGAGTGGATAAACAATAAGAGAGTGAGAGAAAAGAGAGAGAGGAAGCTTGTGGAAGGGAGCCGTCATCTCAACGCTTCTACGTCCTTGTGATCAGTGAGATCTCTCTGTTTTCTTTTATTCTCTTATTGTTTATCCACTCCTACGTGAGTGAAGAAGGTTGTAACATTCTGCTTTATAGTGGATTGTTGATTTGGATGAGGTCCTATGGTTTTTATCTCTTTGAGGGTTTTCCACATAAAAATCTCTTGTGTGGTATGTGATTGTTGCTTTGATTGTTTTCATTATATTATTATCCCATAATTCTGGTTTGTTCAAGAGGGCTAGATCTTAAGGTTTTGTGCAAGGCCCCCAACACCATTGGTGTCACAGCTTCCTTTTTTATGATACGCAAGCACTTAGAAATTGCATACATGGCATACAAGTATCCATTTTCAAAGGTCAGGATTATTCGACCAATCTGATTGTAAGATGTGACTTATTGACAGTCAGTTCCACAATTTAGTCAGTTTAATTTGACTTAATAATTAATATATGCCATAGATAAGGTGATGGGGGTGTTGCCTTTTAAAGGAGCATGCTTGCTGGTAATGTTAGTTGCTTCTCCTATTAAATGAGAGTCTAAGATGTTGGGGGGATCCATAAAAAATTGTATTTTTGGAAACTGAGTTCCTGACTTTTGTTTTATGCCAGAAATCTAGACAATGTAGACTACCTAGTGGAAAAATCTAATCAAGCACACAATTGTGGCTGAGTATGGACGGACAGGGACAACACTCTCCACGTGTAGAATTAGCAAACCTCCTGAATGCATATAGTGGGCTCACATGGATGGATGATCTAAATAATGATGAAACAGTAAATGCATCCAATATGTTGAGAATGAATTGCACTGAACCGTTCCTAAACCACAAATCATTTCTAAAATGCAAATGCAAATGCACACAAGATAGGTTTTGTTATGTGTGCATGTATGTGCCCGCTCCCTTTTCAACATGAACCAATTCCTTTCTATTATTAACAGGGAGCTCATAGGCCCTACCATGTACTTTGGGCTAATGGGTGATGGACAACCCCTTGGCCGGTATGACGACATGTGGGCAGGGTGATGTTCTAAGGTAACTTATCTAAGTTTCTCTATTTCCCCATCATTTTTTTCATGTAGCGACTTATTTCCTAAGATGAATTTGTTTTTCCCTCTAAAGTAACAAATTTGGGTGTAAATGACAAACCAGAACTTGCAGGGTTCAACATGAAAGTAGTCAAACCAGAATTTTTTTTTGGAAAGGATTGGTTACATTGGCACATGAGGCAGAAATGTAAATAACATCTATCAATTTTCCTTTTTTCCCCAAATTCATGAGAGAAGTCTATTACTCTGTATAAGTAATTTAAATTAAATTACATGTTTTAGGAACCTTTTTTTTTTTTTTTTTTTTGCAGATTCAATTGTTTAAATATCATATTGGTTAGGTTTGGGCTTTCTCTGGCTTGAATTTTGAACTGTTTGGGTTGGGTCTGATAGGCAAGGACTATTCAAAATTTTGATTTTCCTTGGCCAATTTGGGCCCATTAATAGTCCCATCCATCCCTAGTTCTCAATTTTTACATGTGAGTTCTGTCTGTGGTTTTTGTATTTGATATCATTAGCATGTTGTGTCCGATTGTGGATAGAAAATTCTTAATATTTGGAATATGAGGCTCATTCATGGATGGTTAAAACGAGACTTACAAGAACCACTAACTTCAAGTGGGAGAGTTTTGGACACAGGGCTGCTTATGTGGTAACCCTTTCTCAACCTCCTTTTAGATTTCATTATTTTCTTTTTTCCTTTTTTAGGAGCCACAGATTTCAGGGAATCTCATGGACTGGTCAAAAGAATAGTACTTCAGCTACATAGGCACACACATCAACATGATACATGCCTACATAAGACACACACATCTTTGGTATTCATGTTTAAATAGTTTTAAGATTGCCAATTCTAATTCCATACTTTGTTGTTCTTAGTCTCACTAGTTGAAATTTGAATAGCATACTCTTGCTTCAAATGCTCATCCTCTGCCCATATTTTGTTATCGACACTTGAAGTCACTGAGCTTGATCAGATAATAAACCTAGTTCTTGAATTTGATGAACATGTTATGTAATGTGCACATGATCAAAATGGAAACCACGCAGTGAAAAGTAAGGCTTGCACATTGAGTTTGGAGAAATGGGCTTCTTTTTCTCATAGAAGAGTGATCTTTTTTATATTTGAAAAATAGAAAAATGGGAACATTAATAAATATGGATTTTCTTGTTAAGAAGAAAATGGAAGGTAAAGAAGAGACATAACTAAAACTTTGCACTGTGAAAAGTAATATTAACCATCTTACTTTCCCTATTGAATTTGATGTCCAGAAAATGGACCTTTTTCAGAAAACCATGGATTTAAAACCATTAAATCCTTCTCAGAAATTTGAGTTTATTGAACTGAATTGAATTATTACAATTCAATTTTGTTGAATATCCAAATGCAAGGTTTCTATGAATTAAGCAAATGAATTCATTCTAACCCATTTTGTTAAATATCCAATCGTAAGGATTTTTTATTTTTTTTAATTATTATTATTTTGTGATATGAAATAGCTTTTCAAAATTCATATGTAGGTGCATACTTGTGCTCATTCACATGGACTTTGACTATCTTTCTTAAATTTCTTTGGTTTTTCTAATTTTGAATTTATAGGCCTTAAAACAAGATTCGAGGTTCCATCAACAATGCTAACAGAATCCTTCAGGTCAGATTGCTGATTGGACCTGATTTTATTTAAATGATCTTGATAATCCATTTTATTTAAATGAGTAGTCCCGGATGTGCGTCGGAGCTATCCGAATGTTAAGCAAGGGTCCTTGAAATATGGGAACTGCTGTTATGACTAAAATGAAGCTGTTCATTTCCTACGGACAGCATTGGAGTGGCCTAACCATCTAGATAGGCTATGTTTATATCTGTATTTGCTCCAAATTGATAGAGCAAACCTGGATGCATGTCGGAGCTATCTGGATGTTGAGTGGGGGTCCTTGGAAGGTGAAAACTGCTGTTATGACCATGATGAAGCTGCCCATTTTTTATAGACAGTATTGAGTGGCCTGGCCGTGTTTATGTATTTACTCGAAATTAATGGAGCAGACCCGGATGTGCGTCAGAGCTATTCGGATGAGCGAGGGTCCCTAGAAGGTGGGAACCACTATTATGACCATGATGAAGCTGTCCATTTTCTATGAACATCATTGGAGGGGCCTGGCCATTTGGACAGGCCATGTTTATATATTTGCTCGAAATTAATGGAGCAGACTTGGATGTGCGTTGGAGCTATCCGGATGAGTGGGGGTCCTTGGAAGGTGGGAACCACTGTTATGACCATGATGAAGCTGTCCATTTCCTATGGACAGCATTGGAGGGGCCTGACCATTTGGACAGGCCGTGTTTATATCTGTATTTACAGGTACCACACCCTTAACCTAAACCACACCCTAAACCTATAACCTAAACCTATTCTCAATTCCCTAAAGCTATAACCTATAATCTATAACCTATAACCTAAACCTAACCCTAAACCAAAACCTATAACCTAAACATAAACCTAAACTTAAACCTATAACCTATACTTATAACCTTAACTTAAACTATAACCTTAACCTATAACTTATACTTATAACCTTAACGTAAACTTATAACCTAAACCTAGACCTTAACCTAAACCTAAACCTATACTTATAACCTATAACATATAACCTAAACTTTAACCTATAACCCAAACCTTAACCTATAACCTATAACCTATAACCTATAACATAAACCTTAACCTATAACCCAAACCTTAACCTATAAACTAAACCTATAACCTATAACCTAAAAACTAAACCTATACTTAACCTTAGCCTATAACCCAAACCTAAACCTATAACCTATAACCTATAACCTAAGCCAAAACCTAAACCTATACTTAACCTTAATCTATAACCCTAACCTAAACCTATAACCTATAACCTAAAACCTAAACCCAAACCTAAACCCGATCCCGAATCCAAACCTGATTTCCTAAACCTAAACCTTAACCTATAACCTAAACCTTTAACCTAAACCTATTCTCAAATCCCCAAACCCATAACCTAAACCTATAACCTATAACCTAAACCAAAACTTATAAACCCGAACTCAAACCCGAATCCCTAAACCTTAACCTAAACATATAACCTATAACCTATAACCTAAGCCTATACCTAAACCTAAAACTTAAACCTAAACCTAAACCTATAACTTAAACCTAAACCTATAACCCATAACCTAAACCTATAACCTAAACCTAAACCCTAACCCTAACCTAACCTATAATCCAACCTAAACCTATACTTATAACCTAAAACTATTCTCAAATCCCAAAACCTAAACCTAAAACCTAAATGTATTCTCAAATCCCTAAACCTAAACCTACACCTAATCTTAATCTCAACTCCCTAACCTAAACCTAAACCTAAACTTAAACCCAATCTCGAACCCGAATCCGATTTCCTAAACCTAAACCTTAACCTATTCTCAACTTCTTAAAGCTATAACCTATAACCTATAACCTATAACATAAACCTAAACTTAACCTAAACCTATAACCTTAACTTAAACTTAAAACCTAAATGTATTCTCAAATCCTTAAACCTAAACCTACACCTAATCCTAATCTCACCTCCTTAACCGAAACCTAAACTTGAAAACACAAGCCTAAACCCGATCCCAAACCCGAACTTGATTTCCTAAACCTAAACCTTAACCTGTTCTCAATTCCTAAAAGCTATAACCTATAACCTAAACCTAAACCTATAACATAAATCTATAACCTTAACCTAAACCAAAACCTATAACCTAAACCTTAACCTATAACCTAAACCTAACCTAAACCTAAACCTATAACCTATAACCTAAATGTATTCTCACGTCCCTAAACCTAAACCTACACCTAATCCTAATCTCAATTCCCTAACCTAAACCTAAACCCAAACTTAAACCCAATCTCGAACCTGAACCCAATTTCCTAAACCTAAAGCTTAACCTATTCTCAATTCCCTAAAGCTATAACCTATAACCTATAACCTAAACCTAAACCTATAACCTTAACTTAAACCTCAAACCTAAAAATAAACCTAAAAACTAAATGTATTCTCAAATCCTTAAACCTAAACCTACTCCTAATCCTAATCTCAACTCCTTAGCGTACACCTAAACTTGAAAACCCAAACCTAAACCCGATCCTGAACCCGAACCCAATTTCCTAAACATAAACCTTAACCTATTCTCAATTCCCTGAAGTTATAACCTATAACCTATAACCTAAACCTAAACCTAAACCTATAACCTTAACCTAAACCTAAATGTATTCTCAAATCCCTAAACCCAAACCTACGCCTAATCCTAATCTCAACTCCCTAACCTTAACCTAAACCTAAACTTGAAAACCCAAACTTAAACCCAATCCCAAACCTGAACTCGATTTCCTAAACCTAAACCTTAACCTATTCTCAATTCCCTAAAGCTATAACTTATAACCTAAACCTAACCTAAACTTATAACCTTAACTTAAACCTAAAACTTAAATCTATTCTCAAATCCTTAAACCTAAACCTACAGCTAATCCTAATCTTAACTCCTTAACCTAAACCTAAACTTGAAAACCCAAACCTAAACCCGATCCCGAATCCGAACCCGATTTCTTAAACCTAAACCTTAACCTATTCTTAATCCCCTAAAGCTATAACCTATAACCTAAACCTAAACATAAACCTAAAACCTAAATGTATTCTCAAATCCATAAACCTAAACCTAAAACCTAAACCTACAACCTGCAACATTAATATAAACTTATAACCTAAACCTATAACCTAAAACATTAACCTAAACCTATTCTCAAATCCCAAAACCTATTACCTAAACCTAAACTTATAACCTAAAGCTAAACCTTAACCTATAACCTATAACGTGAACTCAATTCCCTAAACCTTAACCTATAACCTAAATGTAAAACCTAAACCTAAACCTAAAACGTAAATGTATTCTTAAATCCCTAAACCTAAACTTAAACCTAAACCTATAACCTGCAATATTAACATAAACTTATAACCTAAACCTATAACCTACAACATTAACCTAAACCTATACTTATAACCTAAACTTATTCTCAAATCCCAAAACCTATAAATCATTTAGAACTCGAGGCATTGCCACTAATCACTGACATGTCCTACTTGTAATTGACAAGTAAATGGAGATTTTCTTTTCATGATGGTCAGCTCTGCTTGCACATTTTTCAGGTCATATATACTCGTGGTCAGTATTTGTTCCACTTAGGAAGTTGGAACTTATGGCTACCGATGGTCCTCCTTACGGAAATCGTCTAGATGTTTATTTTGGCCCTACAAACCATATGGTGAGACTATTCCTTTTGTGTCAATTTCATTCCTCTTTGAGTTTTTATTAATTCATTAAGAATAAAAAAGAAAATGGTTATACATGATGCACTTCTTTCACTTTATCTTTCTTTCCACCAATGGTCACTCCGATTTATGAATGTCATGACTATTTGTAGGATAATGGAATATACGAAGCTGTTGCAGGAAGTGACTTTGTCATTACTAGAGTTGAATTTCAAGACAACTCTTCAAATGTCTACATAAATGACCGTGGAAGTAATTTTAAAGAGGTCACTAATAAATTGAAAGGAAAAGGAGTGGGCTTGGACAACAATCGGTTTTTGATTCTTCAGGTGGGTGATGGGCTAATGGCTGAAAAAGGCCTATTTACTTGTGAAAAAAATATCATACCGTCAAAATATATCTTCTCTTTCAATTCTTTATCATTAAAATTTTAGGGTAAAGTCGAACAAATTTCTCTAATAAAGCCAAAGATTTATATTTTCAGCATTATTGTAATTGTAATTAATTAAATGAAGGATTGTAATTGATTGTAATGGAATGAATGAATGATTATCTAGGTGGTAATTGAATAAACAAATGATTATATTTTTTGAATGTATAAAATAGCTATGGATATTGACCGTAGCCGATAATCTAACAGTTGTAACCATTATTAAATTTGGCATATTGCTACAGACTTTTAGCTACAAATAATATCCGTAGCTGTTTATGCCTATCGCTACAGATATAATTGCTACGGATTATATCCGTAGCTGTTGTAACTATAATTGCTACGGATTAAATCCGTAGCTATAGGTTCCAGACCTATTATTACAGCACCTACGACTACGGTCGTGTCACGGACTAGCTACGAACTAAAACCGTAGCCATAGGTCTATGGCTACGGATTTTATTTGTATCCTTTGCCCATTTTTTGGTAGTGACTGGAGTGAATTGACCGTGAAATGCGTGGAAATGACCGTGAAGTGAAGGGAATTGATCGTGAAATGCATGGAAATGACTGCGAATCAACACGGAATCGCTAAGAATTACCGTGAAATGCATGGAAATGATGGTGAAGTGGAGCGAATTGACCGTGAAATGCGTGGAAATGATCGTGAAGAGAAGTGAATTGACCGTGAAATGCTTGGAAACACTACACCAAAACAGCAAAAAAAGGACGGTTGAAAACCGTCTTAAAAGGCCAAAAAGAACAGTCCTGAACCGTCGCAACGGCCGTCAAATTTTGACGTGTCATATTTTTTAAAGGACGGCCATAAACCGTCTCTAAAGAAGGACGGTCATGGACCATCTCTAAAGAAGGACGGTCATAGACCGTCTATAATGGTAGGTATTAGTGGACTTAAATGAAGCTGAAAAGGATGGTCTATGACCGTCTGTAAAAAGGACAGTCCTAGACTGTCCATAAAAAGGACGGCCCATGACTGTTAATAAAAAGGACGGTTATAGACCGTCTCTTATGAACTAAAAAAGGACTTTTATGAACCGTCTCTTATGAGTCTGAAAAGGACGATCATGGACCGTCTCTTATGAACCTGAAAAAGACGATCGTGAACCATCCTTTAAAAGGACGGTCTTCAACCGTCTCGTATTTGTATATGCACCTGTTCATGTCATATTCTTCCTGATATACACCTGTTACAACATCATATTCTTCCTGATATACACCTGTTATATAATATATTTCATCATATTCACATTCACATCCATCTAAACCCAAACTACGTAAATCTATCTAAACAAAAACTACATTCATCCAAACATAAACTGCATCCATCCAAACACAAACAATCTTATCCACATTACATTCATCCACGCATAAATATGCTCACACCAACCCTACAAAACTCTAAATCATGAACCAAAACACTAAACAGTTTCTCATCCAACAAAAATCAAGACTAAATCATAATATTCATACTCTATAGAGACTCTCGAGGTGAAGAATTACCTATAGAATATGATGCAATGAGGCTTCTGTCCCGTTGCTTGCCTGAATGCAATCATTTGTTCTCTGCCAAATGCCATAGATATTCTTTAAACACTGAATTCAAATACTTGCACCAAAGATCATATAAAAATAGAGGAGAAAAAGACTTACTGGATCCCTTTTTCATAGAACCTCTCTAAGGATCTTGCACAACTTGAAAAAGATCTCTTATTAGCTCATGCCGATGTGGCTGTGCCGAGAACAACTTCAAAAGAGGCAAAAGAAGAAACACATCAGACATTCAAAGTTCAACAACTTCAAAGAATCACAAACCTTGACATTAATTTTAAAGGCAACATTTTTAAGATACTGTTTATTGACTCTGGATGCCTGTCTCAGTTGGCAACACTGTAACACTATGCCCAACTCCGTTTCGCAAACACATTTTATCTTTCCTGCAAAATTAGAAAATAAAATACTTTAGTTGATTCACTCCATCTCTCTAGGATTTAGGGTCTTTTTTGCACTCACCATATGAACCACTCATGTCAGGTAAAATGATAATAAGTAATTAGAGATGTTTCTTCTTATCTTCACTTTGAAGGTTTGCAGTGGCTTGTTTGTGTAAATCCATCAGAGCCATCTCAATCCTATTAGGGCGATTGGTTTTAGGTTCAAGTTTAGGTTTTAGGCTTAGGTTTAGGTTATAGGTTTAGGTTATAAGTGCAGGTTATAGGTTTAGCTATAGGTTTAGGTTAGGTTATAGGTTAAGGTTTAGGTTTAGAAAATCAGGCTCGGGTTTGGGTTCAAGTTTAGGACTGGGTTTTCAAGTTTAGGTTTAGGTTTAGGTTAGGGAGTTGAGATCAGGATTAGGCGTAGGTCTAGGTTTACGGATTTGAGAATACATTTAGGTTTTAGGTTTAGGTTTAGGTTTTAGGTTTTAGGTTTAGGTTTAGGTTTAGGTTTAAGTTTTAGGTTTAGGTTAAGGTTAGGTAATAGGTTATAAGTTTAGGTTATAGGTTATAGGTTAAGGTTTAAGTTGTAGGTTTTGGTTTAGGTTTAGGTTAAGGTTTAGGTTTAGATTAAGGTTTAGGTTTAGATTTAGGTTATAAGTTATAGTATATAGGTTATAGCTTTAGGGAATTGAGAATAGGTTAAAGTTTAGGTTTAGGAAATCGGGTTCGGGTTCGAGATCGGGTTTAGGTTTGGGTTTTCAAGTTTAGGTTAGGGAGTTGAGATTAGGATTAGGTGTAGGTTTAGGTTTAAGGATTTAAGAATACATTTTGGTTTTAGGTTTAAGTTTAGGTTTTAGGCTTAGGTTTAGGTTATAGGTTTAGGTTATAAGTGTAGGTTATAGGTTTAGGTTTAAGTTAGGTTATAGGTTAAGGTTTAGGGAATTGAGAATAGGTTAAGGTTTAGGTTTAGGAAATCAAGTTTAGGTTCAGGATCAGATTTAGGTTTGGGTTTTCAAGTTTAGGTTTAAGTTTAGGTTAGGGAGTTGAGATTAGGACTAGGTGTAGGTTTAGGTTTGGAGATTTGAGAATACATTTAGGTTTTGGGTCATAGGTTTTGGTTTAGGTTAAGGTTATAGGTTTAGGTTAAGGTTTAGGTTTAGGTTATAAGCTATAGGTTTAGGGAATTGAGAATAGGTTAAGGTTTAGGTTTAGAAAATCGGGATCGAGTTTAGTTTTGGGATTTCAAGTTTAGGTTTAAGTTTAGGTTAGGGAGTTGAGATTAGGATTAGGTGTAGGTTTAGGTTTAGGGAGTTCAGAATACATTTAGGTTATAGGTTTAGGTTTAGGTTATAGGTTATAGGTTAAGGTTTAGGTTCAGGTTAGGTAATAGGTTATAAGTTAAGGTTTTAGGTCATAGGTTTTGGTTTAGGTCAAGTTTATAGGTTTAGGGAATTGAGAGTAGGTTAAGGTTTAGGTTTAGGAAATCGGGTTAGGGTTCGGGATCGGGTTTAGGTTTAGGTTTTCAAGTTTAGGTTTAGGTTTAGGTTAAGGAGTTGAGATTAGGATTAGGTGTAGGTTGAGGTTTAGGGATTTGAGAATGCATTTAGGTTTTAGGTTTAGGTTTAGGTTATAGGTTAAGGTTTAGGTTTTGGTTATAAGCTATAGGTTTATGGAATTGAGAATAGGTTAAGGTTTAGGTTTAGAAAATTGGGTTCGGGTTCGGGATTGGGTTTAGGTTTGGGTTTTCAAGTTTATTTTTAGGTTTAGGTTAGGGAGTTGAGATTAGAATTAGGTGTAGGTTTAGGTTTAGGGATTTAAGAATACATTTAGGTTTTAGGTTTAGGAAATCGGGTTCGGGTTCAGGATTGGGTTTAGGTTTGGGTTTTCAAGTTTACGTTTAGGTTTAGGTTAGGTAGTTGAGATTAGGATTAGGTGTAGGTTTGGGTTTAGGGATTTTTGAATACATTTACATTTTAGGTTTAGGTTTAGGTTATAGGTTAAGGATTAGGTTTCGGTTATAAGCTATACGTTTAGGGAATTGAGAATAGGTTAAGGTTTAGGTTTAGGAAATCGGGTTTGGATTTAGGTTTGGGTTTTCAAGTTTAGGTTTAGGTTATGGAGTTGAGATTAGGATTAGGTGTAGGTTTAGGTTTAGGGATTTGAGAATACATTTAGGTTTTAGGTTTAGGTTTAGGTTTTAGGTTTAGGTTTAAGTTTAGGTTTTGGTTATAAGCTATAGGTTTAAGAAATTGAGAATAAGTTAAGGTTAAGGTTTAGGAAATCGGGTTCGGGTTCGAAATTGGGTTTAGATTTAGATTTTCAAGTTTAGGTTTAGGTTTAGGTTAGGGAGTTGAGATTAGGATTAGGTGTAGGTTTAGGTTTAGAGATTTGAGAATACATTTAGGTTTTAGGTCATAAGTTTTGGTTTAGGTTAAGGTTATAGGTTTAGGTTAAGGTTTAGGTTTAGGTTTAGGTTATAGGCTATAGATTTAGGGAATTAAGAATAGGTAAAGGTTTAGGTTTAGAAAATCTAATTTGGGTTTGGGATCGGGTTTAGTTTTGGGGTTTCAAGTTTAGGTTTAGGTTTAGGTTAGGGAGTTAAGATTAGGATTAGGTGTCAGTTTAGGTTTAGGGAGTTGAGAATACATTTAGGTTTTAGGTTTACGTTTAGGTTTTAGGTTATAGGTTAAGGTTTAAGTTTTAGGTTTAGATTAAGGTTAGGTTATAGGTTATAGGTTAAGGTTTTAGGTCATAGGTTTTGGTTTAGGTTAAGTTTATAGGTTTAGGTTAAGGTTTAGGTTTAGGTTATAAGCTATAGGTTTAGGGAATTGAGAATAGGTTAAAGTTTAGGTTTAAGAAATCGGGTTCGTGTTCGAGATCGGGTTTAGGTTTGGGTTTTCAAGTTTAAGTTTAAGTTTAGGTTAAGGAGTTGAGATTAGGATTAAGTGTAAGTTTAGGTTTAGGGATTTGAGAATACATTTAGGTTTTAGGTTTAGGTTTAGGTTATAGGTTAAGGTTTAGGTTTAGGTTTAGGTTTTGGTTATAAGCTATAGGTTTAGGGAATTGAGAATAGGTTAAGGTTTAGGTTTAGAAAATCGGGTTCGGGTTCGGGATCGAGTTTAGGTTTGGATTTTCAAGTTTATTTTTAGGTTTAGGTTAGGGAGTTGAAATTAGAATTAGGTGTAGGTTTAGGTTTAGGGATTTAAGAATACATTTAGGTTTTAGGTTTAGGAAATCAGGTTTGGGTTCGGGATCGGGTTTTAGGTTTGGGTTTTCAAGTTTAGGTTTATGTTTAGGTTTGGGAGTTGAGATTAGGATTAGGTGTAGGTTTAGGTTTAGAGATTTAAGAATACATTTAGGTCTAGGTTTAGGTCTAGGTTTAGGTTTTAGGTTATAGGTTACGGTTTTAAGTTTAGGTTAAGGTTAGGTTATAGGTTTAAGTTTAGGTTATAGGTTATAGGTTAAGGGTTTAGGTCATAGGTTTTGGTTTAGGTTAAGGTTATAGGTTTAGGTTTAGTTTAAGGTTAAGGTTAAGGTTTAGGTTTAGGTTTAGGTTTAGGGTGTGATTTATGTTAAGGGTGTGGTCTTGCAAATACAGATATAAACACAGCCTGTCCAAATGACAGTTATAATGACTCTCTATACCTGATTTGTAGTGGCAGTTATAATGTTGCAGTGTGTATTGATCTTATGGGTGTGTATGCAATATGTGCAGTGGGAACTCTCAAGTTCAAACCATGGGTCAATCCAAAAAAAAAAAGAAGTACAGAACTAAGGGCCTCCAGCTTCTTATTGGGTGGTAAGCCCCATTATCTGATCACTGGTATTTAATCAGGATACTATAAAGCACTGGCTATTACTATTCTGAGCAAAGATTTTACTAATTCTACTTTTTTGGACTAGAAACTGCGAGACATGCTAGCCCGGAACAGATGGGAGATCCAAGCCATCCATAAGGCAAGGTTCATTGTGTATTTGGTGGTCCAAGAAAACAGCCATCCAACAATACTAGTGCATCTAATACATGCATGGGAGCCTAACTGATTCGTTGATTGGCTAAATTCTCAGGCCAGGACACTTACACAATGGAATCCACCCATTGGGCAAACCAAATCTCACAAAGGAGAACAGTTACAATGGCCATTATAACAGTTTGCAGCAGTAACTTCATTAGCTGACCAAAACAACTACAAGAGGGATTGATTTTCTTGGTGCATTTCATGCCATATATTGACAGTGTTCAATGTATTTAAAATATAAACTGCAATTTTTAGGTATCTCGCTAAAAACAAAAATTGACAGCTTAAACAAACTTTTAAAATAATAATAATAATAATAAACTCGCCATTATGACCGAAACGTCTTGCTCTACCAACCCTATGCAAGTACACCTTGTAATCAGGTTCCGTTGGAGATTCATGTTTGACCGGAAGGTCTGCATTTACAAAAAATTGGGTCAGGTAAGGTACCAAAGTTGCAATTGTTTGTGTCTGCTAAAGGTGGTGAGATTAGAGCATGGGTTAGATTTGTAGTTGCAGATAACAAAGGAACATCCAAATTGAGCTCAAGTAATTCCATGATTTGAAGGATAGACTTGATGCCGAATCCACAAATTGCCCATTGATTAGAAGTTGGGTATGCTTTACTTGAACAGGTGATGTTATCAAGCCTTCAGCTGCAATGGTAGTGCCAAATCTATGGATGCTTCTAGCATTTCTGCGTGAAGTTTATATCATAACACAAAATTCTGTAAATAGAAATGCTTGAGTATCAACCAACTAGCACAATTATGTCTTGACCATTGATATGAGGCTCATCATGGATAAAGGATGCCCCAAAAATCTCCAGATTCAGAGGTAGTTAAGAAAGAATTTCGTGTTCCACATTCAATAACTGACGATAGATCGGGGAATAAAAGGTTCAGATCTTCCAACATGCACTTTCGAGTGATTGCTTGTTCAAAATAGGGCCCTTCACATCAACAATCTAGATCATTGAGATGGGCCCCCATGCATCCATTCACGCACGGCACGACAAGTATCATAATTCTTGAATTTCTACGTGAATCAAGATAGAGGAAAAGGTCTTCAAATCACTAGGTTAGGTCGAAACAGAGGGTTCTCTACAACCAATGCCCATCCACGCACAGCACAACCCGCATTTGGGTAGTTTGTATAACCAAAAGGCATGCCCCAACTGTATTGAATAGTAGATAAAATGAATACAGTGGTAATTCAGGCCATACGCTGTAGGTTGGCAAACAACCCCTTCTTCTTGATAAACAAGAGTCACAGAGTAGAAAATTATCAATACACCTATATCTGTTTTACTTTTAATAATATTTTTCCTTTACTTTTTTATCAAGCTAGCAGAATTTATAAAAGTGGAAGTACAATGGAGTTCTACGATAGAAGCACAACATAGCGTCAACTCATCAGACAATTGCAACTGACACTAAAGTTATGAGTGTATAAATAATAAAAAGAACCACACTGGCATCAAATGCACTTCGAAAAGTCCTGATTGAACAATCCTAACCTTCCAAAATCAAC
The DNA here is from genome assembly GCA_037074715.1 of Magnolia kwangsiensis. Taxonomy (NCBI): domain Eukaryota; kingdom Viridiplantae; phylum Streptophyta; class Magnoliopsida; order Magnoliales; family Magnoliaceae; genus Magnolia; species Magnolia kwangsiensis. The sequence goes on along the minus strand of CM073576.1, from coordinate 16,092,291 downwards.
TACAACAAGAATTGCATTGGATAGCTAAGAGTTTCCACTATAGAGTAGTTTGGCCACAAGATCTATCCAAGTTAAGATCCATCTGATCAACTGTCTGGATTACCGACATGTGCATGTTAGTTCAAATAATTCCTTGACTGTAGAGTGATCAATGGGATGGGAACTGTTTGGGCTGACCCTAATGGCCAACCTTATTCAAAATACTTATTTTGCCTAACTCAAGAAAAAGCCCATCCCAGCCCATAAAGAGCCCATGTGTGTGTGTTTAAGGAGGTTTACCTTAATTTGTAAAAGCTCTTTTACAACATGTTGATATTAGGTAACCCAAGTTATCCAATCAATAATCAGTTAGAAACTTAGAACCATCATCACTATCCTCTGCTTTTTTTTTTGGAGGAATGGACGGCATGGACAAAACACATAAACGGTGGGCTCCACGATCTGCTAATCTGGGCCATTCATCATGTGAAGCCAACCTTTTGTTGTTTCGCTGGGAATACTCGAAAATATTACAAATGATCCTAACCATCAGATCAACCACTAAGATAAGGATGATCCATTTTCATTATAGAAGAAAGGTCCAATAACTGTCCATATTGTGGGGCCACCATTAGTTTTCCATCCTTAAAAATAAATAGATAAATAAATAAATAAATAAAAATTACCATGAGATGGTACACCATTGATTCTCCACCCTCACAAAAATGCGAACGAGTCATTGTGGGCAACAATCACATTGAAGATGAGAGAAAACTAGCAATCCTCTTTGTAACCCGACCACATAAAGATGCTTCCAGAAATCAAAAGGAAAGAGGTGTGGGCCCCACAAGAGGACCTTACCTTATGTATGTTGCCATCGTCAACAATGGAGCTACTCAGCTTCTTGAACAGCTCATATAGGGCCTTGATCTCATTCATGGTGACTGTGGAAAAATCGAAATTAAGGAAAAAGGATTTCCAGAAAGAAGAAGAAAAAAGGAAAAAGAGGGGTTAGGGCATACATGGGGAGTCCTTGGCGAGCAATGGAAGATGACACTCGATGGAAATGGCCCTCGAAGGATTTTGTATGGAAGATGAAATGGCGCTCACCGAAATCCTCTTTTAGATATGATAATAACTTTAAATCTAAATTATGTTAGTTTTCCATTTTTATAACACAAGCTATATTAAAAGTCGTACATGCATGGGACCATTTTCTAGATGGTTAAGATTATATTGTATAATAAAGTATATAAATATTTACCATTTACAAATATACTGATTATTTGGATGGTCTGGATAACTCTAAATATTTTCCACTATTGTTATGAATGAGTCACCATTATTTTAAATCAAATAAAAAAATCACATTCTTTCACTGTAAATTAAAAATGGTAACTTGAGCTTTGGATCTAGTATGGCTCTGTGGGCCCCACCATGATCTATTTGTTTCATCCATGCTGTCCATCCATTTCTTAAGAAAATTTTATCATTGATTGCAAAAAATGAGGCTGAAATTAATCTTGGGTGGACCACACAATGCGAAAATAATAGTTATTGGACGTCCACCGTTAAAAATAATTTTCTAATAAGACCACACGTTATGTTGTACCAATTTTTTTATTTTTTTTTTAAAAAAGAAAAAACATTAAGTCATTATTCAGCCAACGGGATTTATAAGGGCCATAAAAGTTTTGGATCCAGTTGATCTTTGTTTTTTTCCTTTAATCTAGGACGATATGACCTAATCAACAGATTGGATGTCAAATAAACAGTACAGTGGGCCTTACGAGGAATGTAATGGTGGATATCCAATCACTATTATTTTCATGTGGTGTGGTCCACCTGAGATTTATATCCCTCTCATTTTTGGGATAAAGCCATAAAATGATCTATAAAAATAGATGAACTAGATCCAGATTAAGGGAAAAAAACAAAGATCAACTAGATCCAAAACTTTTATGGCCCCTAAAAAAAATTTAATGGTCGACGTTCATTCAAGACTGTTTTCTGTAATGTGGTCTACTTTAGATTGGGATATACCTCATTTTTTCGTCTCATATCATAAAATGATATATATATATATATATATATATATATATATATATATATATGGATGGCATGGATGAAATATATATGGAGTAGCCAATCCGTTTATGCAAGACTCCTACTGAAGTGGCATCACTAGTTATGTGTGTTCCACCATGATGTGTGTTTTGTATCCACGCTGTCCATCAATTCGGAGAGATGTATGAATTGTATCCACATTGTCCATCCATTTTTCATATCATTTTAGATTATAATAGATTAAAAAAATATATATCTACATATCAAGTGGACCACACCACAGGAAATGATGCTAAGGATGGCCACCATTGAAACCTTTTTAGGGTCCACCATATTGTTTATTTGTCATCTAACTTGTTGATATGGTCATATACACTTGGATGAAGTGAAAACGTAAATATCATCTTAATCAAAAACTTCTGTGGCCCCCAAGAATTTTTCAATGGTAGGAATTTAATCCCTAGTTTGTGGTCCATTTGAGTCGTGAATCTTCGTTATTTTTGGGGTCATACTCTAAAATGATACGTATAAATGGATGGGCGGTGTGGATAGAATTCATACATCTTGTTGGCCCCTTAGTGGCCCATCGGAGCTTCATTTATTTGATCCCCCATCCAACCATTACATCCCCCATCCAACCATCCATTCATCTCATACAGTCATCCAAACATTTATCCGTGCATCCATCCATCCAACCATACTATCCATCTATCCAACATCTAACCATCTCATTTATACATCTGATCATCCCATCAATCATCAAAACATCCATCCATCCATGCCATTTATCCATACAACCACCCCATCCCATTAATCATCACATCTGACACTCAATTTGTCGCATAAAGTAGACATTAGCAATGACCATTGAAATGCGTGGCGAAACATCTTTCCCACCATGTAATTTTTCCAGGAGAAATTGGTGGGAAACATTTTAGCAACGATAATTATAACTCGTCGCAAAAATGTCGACTATTTGCGATGATTTACAATGTTGTTGTAAATACTCTAATATTCTACAATGAAACTACATTCGTCACAAAAGGTTTCAGTTTATATTTGTCGCAACGAGTTAACCTTGTCATCCCCTAAACAGACTATTTGCAGTGACTTTCGTGTCGTGGAAAAAAAAATAATATTTTGCCACGAAACTCAATTCGTCGTATAAAGTGGGCATTGGCGATGACCATAGAAATGCATGCAAAATGTCTTTCCCGTTATGTAATTTTTTAGGAAGAAATTGGCAGGAAACGTTTTAACGACGATAATTATAGCTCGTCACAAAAACGTTGACTATTTGCGATGATTTACAATGTTATTGCAAATACTCTAATATTTCACAATGTAACTATGTTTGTTGCAAAAAGTATAATTCAGTATTTTTTGCAATGGGTTGAACTACTCGTTGCAAAAGCTACTATTTGCAACAACTTTTGTGTCATCGTAAAAAACTTTTTTTTTAACGATACCTAATTTGTCGTAAAAAGTGGTTATTAGCGACGACTGGTTAAAATCGTTGTAAAAAATTCATACGAAAACTTTTTGCGACAAGTCTTGCGATGATAATTGAAGCTCGTCGCAAAAAAGTTAACTATTAGCGACGATTTAAACTGTCATCGTAAATAATCTATTTTTTTTACAACGACTTGAAATGTCGTTGTAAAAAATTGTATTTCCCAATGAAATTAGACTCGTCGCTAAAAAATTCGTTGCAAAAAGTCTAATTTGTTGTTGTGATAGTGCCATTTCACTATTTAGGTAACTCCTTCATGGGTGTTACTCTAACCGTGTAGGGCCCACCTTGATATATTTTATGTATATCGACACCGTCCATATAATTTTTCATCATATATTTAGGATGTGATTTCAAATCATAAGAACTTAATAATCTCAGGTGGGCCATACTAATCAAAATAATGATGAATAACTATTAAAAACCTTTTGAAGGCCATAAAAGTTTTCGATCAATTTGATCTTTGTGGTTTACCTTCATCTAGATCTTCTTTACATTATCAACAAGTTGGATTGCAAATAAACATTACTAAAACCTTATGATAGGCTCTTTATAATTTTTAATGGCGAGGTACTATATTATCATTCTTTCTACTGGTGTGGTCTACTTAAGATTTAAATCTACATAATTTTTTATACCCGGCCCAAAAATGAGTTGGAGAAACATATGGGCGACAAGGATATACAACACATCATCAAAATCTCACTTTTGTTATCTAACTTTTTAATTTTTCTTGTCAAAATAAAAAATCTAGTTTTCTTTTTTAAAAAATATATATTTTTTTACAATTTGTCAATTTTTTCACAATTTTGTTTAATTTCTTAAATTTTCTTTTTCAAAATATCATTTTTTAAATCTCACTTTTGTTATATAACTTTATAATTTTTTTTGTCAAAATACAAAATCTAGTTTTCTTTAAAAAAAAAAAATTTTTTTTTTTTTTAATTTGTCAATTTTTTCACAATTAAATGCTTTTAAATGCTTTTTTCACAATTTTTTAAAATATATATTTTTTCACAATTAAATGCAACTGTCTCAAAATCCATCCTTTTTTTTCCAATTAAAAGCTTTTATATGTTTTAGGGATGTCTTCACATAGTTTTAGATGCTATGGCCCACCTGAGTTTCGTATATGACCGATTTTTGGACTTAGAGGGGACACATCAAATGCATGATGTTAATGTTTTACACACATCATGGTGGGGCGCACACAAATTAACCTCATGGGAAGTTCCCATGAGGTGACCTTATAGTACAATTTCACTATTTAGGTAACTCCTTCATGGGTGTTACTCTAACCGTGTAGGGCCCACCTTGATATATTTTATGTATATCGACACCATCCATATATTTTTTCATCATATTTTAGGATGTGATTTCAAATCATAAGAACTCAATAATCTTAAGCAGGTCATACCAATCAAAACAATGATGAATAACTATTAAAAAGCTTTTGAAGGCCACAAAAGTTTTCGATCAATTTGATCTTTGTGGTTTACCTTCATCTAGATCTTCTTTACATTATCAACAAGTTGGATTGTAAATAAACATTACTAAAATCTTACGATGGGCTCTTTATAATTTTTAATAGCGAGGTATTATATTATCATTCTTTCCAGTGAGGATATACAACACATCATCAAAATCTCACCTTTGTTATCTAACTTTTCAATTTTTCTTGTCAAAATAAAAAATTTAGTTTTCTTTTTTAAAATATATATATTTTTTTTACAATTTGTCAATTTTTTCACAATTTTGTTTAATTTTTTAAATTTTCTTTTTAAAAAAATATATATTTTTTTTAAAATCACACTTTTGTTATATAACTTTTTAAGTTTTCTTGTCAAAATACAAAATCTAGTTTTCTTTTTTTTAAAATATATTTTTTTATAATTTGTCAATTTTTTCACAATTTTGTTTAATTTTTTAAATTTTCTTTTTCAAAATATCATTTTTTAAATCTCTCTTTTATTATATAACTTTTTAATTTTTCTTATCAAAATACAAAATCTAGTTTTCGTTTTAAAAATATATATTTTTTTACAATTTGTTAATTTTTTTCACAATTTTATTTAATTTTTAAAATTTTCTTTTTCAAAATATCATTTTTTAAATCTCACTTTGGTTATATAACTTTTTAATTTTTCTTGTCAAAATACAAAATCTAGTTTTCTTTTTTCATATATATATATATATATATATATATATATATATATATATATATATATATATATATTACAATTTGTCAATTTTTTCACAAATTTGTTTAATTTTATAAATTTTCTTTTTCAAAATATCCTTTTTTTATCGAAATCTTTTTTTTTTTTTTCAAAATTATCAACATTATTCAAAGTTCTTAATTTTTTTTCAAAATCTAGATTTTTATAAAATTACATTTTTTTTTTTCAAAATCTAAATTTTTTCCTTAAACATTGTTAATTATTTTTCTAAGCTTTTTAACCTTTTTTTTTTTTTAAATTCATAATTTTTTTTGTTCTTAATTTTTGACCTGAGCATCAGAGACGGTTTAGGACCGTCTCTAATGTAGTCGGTCTTCGATAGTCTCAAATGACCATTATAAGACGACTAAGGACCGTCTCTACGGTCTTTGACAGTCTCAAACGGAGACTGCTAAGGACCGTCCCTAATACAGACTATTTTTTATTATCTCAGATAACCACTAAAAGATGGCCGATGACCGTCTCTAATTGAGACGGTCTTTGACAGTCTCAGATTACCAATAAAAGACGGCTAATGACTGTCTCTAATACGGACGGTCTTTGACAGTAACAAATGGAGACAACTAAGAACCGTCCCTAATAAAGACTATTTTTGACAGTCTCAGATTACAGGAAAAGACGGCCAATGACCATCTCTAATTGAGACGGTCTTTGACAGTCTCAGATTGCCAGTAAGAGACGGCCAATGACCGTCTCAAATGGCCGCATATAAGACGGTCAAAGACTGTCTCTAATTCCAGACGGTCAATGGCCGTCTTTTATCCGCAGTTAATGACGGTTTTTGACTGTCTTAAATGATTTATGGACGTTCAAATTTTGAAGACAATATTAAGGACGGTCAAGGGCTGTCTAAAAGTTTAGAGACGGTTTACGGCCGTCTCTAAAGCGTCTTTAAACCAAGCAATTTTAGAGATGGTCCAGAACCATCTCTAAATCCGTCATTTTTTTCCATTTTTCACGTAGTGAAATGACCATGAATCAACACGGAATCACCGGGAATGACCATGAAATGCATGAAAATGACGGTGAAGTGAAGCGAATAGATCGTGAAATGCATGGAAATGACTGTGAAATGCATAGAAATGACCGTGAATCAACACGGAATTGCCGGGATGACCGTGAAATGCATGTAAAATGACCGTGAAGTGAAGCGAATTGACCATGAATGCATGGAAATGATCGTGAAGTGAAAGGAATTGACCATGAAATGCATGGAAATGACCATGAATCAACATGGAATCACCGGGAATGACCGTGAAATGCATGGAAATGACCGTGAAGTGATGCGAATTGACCGTGAAATGCGTGGAAATGACTGTGAAGTGATGCGAATTGACCATGAAATGCATGGAAATGACCGTGAAGTGATGCGAATTGACCGTGAAATGCGTGGAAATGACCATGAAGTGAAGGGAATTGACCGCGAAATGCATGGAAATGACCGTGAATCAACACGGAATCCTAGGAATGATCGTGAAATGCATGGAAATGACCGTGAAGTGAAGCGAATTGATTGTGAAATGCATGGAAATGACCGTCAAGTGAAGGGAATTGACCGTGAAATGCATGAAAATGACTATGAAGTGAAGCGAATTGACCGTGAAATGTGTGGAAATGACGATGAAGTGAAGGGAATTGACCGTGAAATGCATTGAATTAACCATATAGTGAAGGCCATGAGGATAAAAAGATGTAATCTCTCCCTCCCATTTGGCCGCCTAATTTGCAAGCTAGCCCGACATAATGGGTTCAGGGCATCCAACGGCCCCTCACATCCAGAAAAAGTGATAACTGAAGAGCCCTTAAATTGCTTGCAATGTGGCCCTAGACAAGAAGCAAGGCGGTTGAAAGAAATTGGAGATGAAGAAGAAGTTGAGGAAGAAGGCGACGAAGAGGATGAATTTGAAGAAGAGGAAGAGGGAGAAGCTGAAGAAGAACAAGAGGGTGATGATGCAGGTGAGGTGTCCGATGCACCTCTGACTATAGATGAGCATTTATTGGCGATCGAGGCTACTATAACTGAGCTTAAGAAGGACCAAGATTATCTGAAGTATAAGATGAAGAGTATGCATCGAACGATAAAGGCGGTCTTGTGTTGTGTACAGAAGGAGGGAGTGCCTCCACCCTCACCGGACTCAGTATCACATTAGGGAGTTGTGATGGATCATTTCCACCTAGTAGTTTAATAGTTAGTAGGTGGGATATTTATGTTTTTTAGGTGGTTAGGTATGTATGGGAACAATGTACAAACTCAGATTAGAGATGAAATTGTTTCCACTTTTGCTTATCATGTGCAGTAGTGTATGGATGTCATCATAATTATATTGTTTATGCATTTGGAGGTGACTTCTTGACTCTTGCAAATGTGTTATATTCAAGTTGAAGTAAAGAAGGTAGAATCAATCTGTTACATTCATGGTTGTCCTAAGAACTTCATATCTGTAGCTCCTGATTCCCTGGCTCGAGAATGTAGTTCCAAAAATAGAAAAAGAGAATTAAAAACCCTGCATTACTATCATAGTTCATACAAATGATTCAACCATCTATGTGGGAAGATTCATACAGAATTATAGTAATTAAGCAATAACCCATGTCGAGGATGGTCAATTCAATGCATTTCACGGTCATTTCCATGCATTTCACGTTCATTCCCGGCGATTCCATGTTGATTCACAGTCAATTCAATGCATTTCACAATCATTTTCATGCATTTCATGTTCATTCCAAACGATTTCGTGTTGATTCACAATCAATTCAATGCATTTCACGGTCAATTCCATGCAATTCATGGTCATTTCAATACATGTCACAGTCATTTCCATGCATTTCAGGTTCATTCCCGGCAATTCTGTGTTGATTCACGGTCAATTCAATGCATTTCACGGTCAATTCCCTTCACTTCATGGTCAATTTAATGCAGTTCACAATCATTTTCATGCATTTCATTTCATTCCAAATGATTCCGTGTTGATTCACGATCAATTCAATGCATTTAACGGTCAATTTCCTTTACTTCACGGTCAATTCCATGCATTTCACGGTCATTTCAATGCATTTCATGGTCATTTCCATGCATTTCACGTTCATTCTCGGTGATTCCGTGTTGATTCACGGTCAATTCAATGCATTTCACAGTCAATTCCCTTCACTTCACGGTCACTTGCATGCATTTCACGGTCAAATCAATGCATGTCATGGTCATTTCCATGCATTTCACATTCATTCTCGACGATTCTATGTTGATGCACGGTCAATTTAATGCATTTCACGGTCAATTCCCTTCACTTCATGGTCAATTCCATGCATTTCACAGTCAATTCTCTCCCCCGGTTTAACATGAGTTGGTGTTTTCCAAACTCGGTTGATCTCCTGCTTCTTTAGTGGTTTCTCCTTGCAACCCAAGTTCTTCGATCTGCAGATGATAACCCACCTTGTCGCACTCTCTCATCCATTAACATCTTCTGCACCCCCATCGTAGCTGTAGAAAATGTGGCCTTTCTGGTTGAATGTCAGCTGGTTTTGTGATCCAAACGGCTAATATGATTCTCCTGCAATTGGATGCGACATGCACCAAAAATCTCTCAAATTGGAACATCTTGGTTGTAAAAAATGTGGCCTTTCTGGTTGAATGTCAGCTGGCTTTGTCTATTGCTGTACTTTCTTTCTTAACTGTTATTTCTGGTCACACACCGAAGGTTAGGTATTTTCACTTTTGAGGAGATATTTCCATGCATGTTCAATAGGGTTGAAACCATCCGGAGACCAAGTTTGTGCGGAAAAGACAGAGAAGCATAACTCTGCAACTCCCAAACTCAGTTGCAAAGTGATGAAATTATAAACAAACTCCAATGAGAGTTGTGAAAGAAAGAAACACAAGCATCTTTCCTGAAAGCAGAAACCAGATAATTGAAAGACTCAGCTGAGTGACTTGAGTTGATTTAGAGAACTGCTTGGTTTTTGAACCTTTTTTTTTTTAGCACAATCTTGAGTATTTACTTAACATTAATTTACAACTTCTTCTTTTTTTGGCCGTTTACGGTTTCCGACTTTAGTTTTTTCTTAATGAAACTACGTTATCCATTAAAAAGTAAGTGAAATTTATCAAATTGCAACGATGTACATTGAGTCTAGGGCCCATTCTATAGGCATGGGGCCCATCACAACGATGTACATTGAGTCTGGGGCCTATTCTATAAATGTGGGGCCAACCAAATCAAAATACGATCAGTGTGGGGCCCACAAAAAAAAATCGGCCATAGCGTCAGTACCGCACCCGGGCGGTACTACCGCCCGGACATCCAGAGTGTCGCCACACTCTGGATGTCTGGGCGGTAGTGCTACCCGGGTGCAGTATTGCCGTCCGCTCGATTTTTTTTTGTATATGTCCCACCGTGGGTCCCACATAAGACACTTATATAGATCCTCCATTTCTTTTTCCCTATTTTTCCTCCTGGATCAGCATTCCAGGAGCAAAGAAGGTTGTTGATTGAATCCCACATAACCCACTGGATGCCAATAAAGGAGAGTATTTTCTACTAGACTTCAGAGGAAAATGAACATTGAATGAATAGCTGATTCCAGGAGCTACCTTATACATGCGTGTGTGATTAGCAAAACACCAGCATATTTAAATTATAGAGCATCGGTTGCCTTCTTTGAAGTTATAAAGAAGGCCAAATTGGTGCTAGATTATCTCAACCATGTGCAATACATTGAAGGTAATAACCATTTTGAATCCCAATTCAAAGATGCATGTACAATCTAAAACAGAAGGTGAGGCTATGGCTTCATAACAACCCATAACTCTTGCTCCGGCGGTAGACTCTCAGGAGTTTCAACACCTGGTCATGGGTTCGAGCATCCATAGGTGGTGAAATCCCACTACGACAAGTGACAAGTAAAAACATACAATATAGAATATCTCTATAAGATAGAGAACCAATCCTCATGAACATTGTTTCTGGGAACTTTGTTGTTGCTTTTAGGTCCTGCAAGCTATAGCTAGATGAATCTCCAAAATAAGGTATTGATTCTCCTTTGGAAGCACGTGATCCTAGATGCTTCCAGACCTAAAACATCTTATTGACAAACAGTTTCTAGATATTTTTTTTCTTGAAAGATAACTTATTTCATTGAAAAAGAAAAGGGAACAAAAAAAGGAAAAGAAACAAAGGCCTGCTAAGATGGCAGACAACAAAAACAAGAAAAATAGAAAAAAAAACAAAGGACCCAAAGAGAAACACTACATCCTCGGTGTCATGCCCCAAACTCGGAAATCAGATTCACAGTAATCTCGATCACCGAATCTAGTGCCGACAGCCTCCGTAGTACTCCATTCTTAACTCTTAGCGTCCATATGCCAGATTCCGATCCTAGGATCCTACAAGGAGGCTTTTTTTTTAATGTACATTTAACTCGTAATAAGCATAACCACAAGATTACCCAATTCACAAAGGCAACATCATCATCACATATCCATTAATATAATCATTTGAGAACAATGCTGAAAGGTAAATACATAAATCGAAAATAAAACTCAAGAAGACCACTGTACGCTCCAAGCTCAACACTGCTGCAACCTAACATCACTTGCACGCATCTATTGTGCATTAGCTTATAGAAAGCTTAAAAGGCGGTGTTAGTGTGTGCGTAAGATAAGTACTAAGTATTCAATACAATGCCACAATCATACAATACTGGAAATATAAGTAATCCATAAATAATACAATATCAGAATAAGCAGAAATATTGACAAGATCATAAATTATTAGAGTAAACAGAAATACTGATAAGATCAGGAATTATCTGAGTAAACAGAAATACTGATAAGATCATAAATCATACAATAACAAAGTAAGCGGAATTACTGACTAGTCCATGAGTCATACAATATTAGAATACACAATACAAATCAACTACACAAATGAGGAGTCATAGAGAGCCAAATATCAGATGCAAAAGATCCAATGCAATATACATTCCTGATAAGTAACACAAATAGCGTCACCCGTACGTAAACCATATAAATGCATAAACAAAATAACCCAAATTGTCATATACCACAAATGTAATGCAACATGCGGTGCAAATGGAATGACCATGATGGAGTGTGAAGTTGGGATGGTAGTCATAGTATTGCAGGCTATGGGGTCCATCACAATAGACTTCTATCCAAACTAGTCTCATACTTAATTTGGATAGTCAGACTCAATCTGGTAAACTCCTGATCTCAGGTTAGTCGCGCGCCCCAACTGCAATCTTGGCCATTGCGAAGTACACGTAACAATTAACTGCGTACCACCAGCCCGAGTGGATAGTGAATGAATGAATATGCAACTCCAGCTCAATAAGTCCACATATCAATACAGTTCATCTCTGGGATTATCACCGAAGTTTAGTACACTCTAAATAGCACTGCTGCTCTCCCAGCCACACAGTCCAAGTGAGTGTAAGAAACCTTACTATCCGCCTGACCAGTAGTCAGCTAATATCTACCTAGCACGTCGATAGCGAACCCATTCACGAGCTGGTCAAACTCAACCTAGCTATGCCCCCTACGTTTGGGCGGGTAAGGCCACACCCCCTCCCAACCGACCATGACACAGTGGGAGATGTGGCCTCCTGGTATTCAACACTCGGGCACTCATGTATCCACTCAGTTTCGATGTTGGAGCATTCTCTGGTACTAAAAGGGTTTAGGAATTTTCAGCAGGGTCATCTATGGCAACCCGATGCTAAAATAGATTTTCAATGTCCTGTCTGGCCATCCACAGTATGCCTGTGGAGGCTATGACCCTGATGTCGCTAGGGCGTATAGTAATCACAGCTCACAATGTAAGATGCATGAGTCATACAATCCAGTCATGCATCAATCGTACGCATAATGTGCGCTCATGTGAGATAATATCCACCTATCAAGGAGTCTCACAACAACCTGCCCAATGACATATGTAATGGCCAACCACATCTTATAACAAACATGCAGATGATGCATATGAGCATGTATCATGATACTATGTTGTCACATACTCATAATCGGTATCAATAACCATCATCGACAATCGACCTCGACAATATAGATATTTAACCAACATTGCCCCCAAGGAATGACCCATATAGAGCCTAACATACAGTGGACCCATGGCCTCACATAAGGGACAAATATACAACACAATGGGTCTCATTCAAGAGCTTAATACACAATATGATGACCCTCTTACGTGGGCCTAATATACAACACCATGGGCTCCATCGCCTAGCCCTCAAATGCACCACAATGGGCCTCATTACATTGGCCTCATATACATTACATTGGGCCTTAAACACGGGCTGAATACACATCGCAATGGGCTTTAAATACGGGTCGTATATACATCAACAATCGGTCTCGATCGATAATTAGCAATTGACCACGATAAATCAAAATCGGTAATCAGCCTTGATCGATAATCGGCAATCGACAAATTAGCTACGCCAATCGAAATTGGCAATCGGTCACGCTAATCGGCCTCAATCGCTAATCGGCATCGATGAGAATGAGCCTAACAAGGCTCAAGGGAAGGTCACAAAGTGGACATTCAACCATCATTGCACATTAATGTGGACATTCAACCAACATTACTCCCAAAGAGTGGCCTACATATACATCATTACATAAATTATGATGAAATCACACTTCACATCGGGCCTTGAATACACAACAGGCGGGCCCTGCACCTTGGCCTCAAATACACAACGGGTGGGCCCCATTACACGGGCTTTAAATATATCACAATGGGTCTTATCAAATGGGCCGGAATTACATCGTAATGGGTCACGCCCATGGGTCTTGGACGCAACAAGTTGGGCCTCATCATGTGGGGTTCAAGTGCAAAACAGCTGGGCCCCATCACATTGGTCAAAAATACAAACAAGTGGGCCCCGTACATGGGCCATAAAGCCCATGGGCCTCGAATACATCACAATGGGCTTCAAATACAATAGGTGGGCCCTGCACATGGGCCCCAAATACATCACGTCGGGCCCTTCTAAATGGGCCCCAATTACATCAAATAGGCCATATCAAATGGACCATAACAACTACATCATTCATCCATCTATAGAAATCATTTTAGATCATTATACAAACAATGAATCATATCAAAAGATTATCCAGACCATACCACAAATAACAGTAGTGATAGTGATCAAAAGGTCAGTTGGACCACAACACAAATAGTAGTGGAGACTGTGATTCCCACTGTACAAAATATCACAGGGGCCATCATAACACGTATTTTCCATCTAGTCTGTTCATAAGTCACAAGGACCTAGACCAACCTATGAAGCAAATATCATATTGGTCCAAAACTTCTGTGAGCCAAAAGGGGTTTCAATGGTACACGTCCCATCTCCACTGTTGTTGGCAGTGGGGTCCACGTGATAACTACATCTTTTTTATTTTTCATCTCAAGCCCTAAGACGAGCTGATCAAATGGATGGACGGTTTGGATGTTTCATATACATCAGGGTGGGAGTCCATGTACTTGGCCCACCTAAGACCAGCTTGCAAAATGTATGAACGGTTTGGATGGAACACCCTCATTAACCATGGGTCCCACCGTCCAGCCATCCGGACGATGGATACAACACATAAGTGTGGGTCCCACGTGGTGGGCCACCCACTACAGCCCTCTCTCCCTCGTATTTATATCATATAATATTATATAATATATTATAGATATGTACATGTATAAAGCACGTACATCATCCATCCACGACGGCTGGATGAAACAGATGGATGGTTGGGGTTTAAAACATACCTCATGATGGGTCCACTGTCTCTGGCCACCTGAACAGGTGGATATACGTATATCAAGGTGGGTATCCACCGTCACATGCCACATGGTGTGGCCTGGCTAATGGATGGACGACGAGGATGGGTCCCATGGACCCTGATGACGTTCTCAGGTGCTGCACGTTGTTGCCAAAAGAGGAAAAACAGGGATGGTCCCCCGTACTGGCTACCCTCCCATGTAACATCATATATTATTATGATTATTATGATTATTATTTTTTCTTTCTTACTACTAGCTAGTACACCCACTGTCAGTTAGCACTTTACTCATAGCCATCTCCACCATCGGTCCACTCTCCACTATAAGTCCAGGACGACGTGGATATGCACCTCATCAAGGTGGGTCCCACATGGCCCACCTACTTTGGATCCAAAACTTCTGTGAAATCCCAAAGGATTTCAATGGCAGATGTTTAATCAACACTATTTGCAGTGACGTGGGCCACCTGAGTTCCTCCAATGGCTGATTTTTTTTGGGTGGCCCACAATTAGAAGTGGGGCCCACTAACGGCGTATTTGATTTTGGGTGAAATGGTAAATACCGTGTAAAATAATAATAATTATTTCCCTGTGCATTTATATCATACCTGATATGACTGCTTACTCTTTTTTAAAAAAAAAAATTTTTTACACACGCACACACACCCCACACACTCACGCTAGTAGAATTTCACCACCTATGGATACTCGAACCCTTTACCGGGTGTTGAAACTCCTGAGAGTCTACCACCCGAGCAAGAGTAAGGATCCTATTGAATGATAGTTTCAAAGGTCAGTTGGACACAAATCAAGAATACTGCAAAATATCCGTGGGTCCCACTGTGATGCATTTTGCTTATCTACACCATCCATCCATTATTCTAGTAGAATTTATAACATGAGTAAAAAAATGAGGCATATCCAAAATTCATGTGGACCACGTCATACGAAAAAGGAAATTGAATACTGACCGTTAAAAACTTTGTGGGGCCACTGTTTCTTTTGGTGTGGGCTACTTGAGTATTGGATCTAATTTATTTTTTGTCCTATGCTTCAAAATATTGTAATAAAATAGATGAGCAAAATCGGGGAATTACCGTTCGCTGTGTACTTACCATTTCTTTGAAAAAACAAACAGGCCCTAAATACACGGCATGGATGCACATCACTCATCACAGTGGGGCCTACGAATGGGATTGGGACCCTTGCTCCCTTCCCACCCAGTGTCCAAGGACGTTACTGCATCCTCTTTGTCAGCGACAGCAGCAGGTGCCGCTGCCTTATTTTATTTTTTTTGAAAATAGAATTTTTTAAAGGTTTTTCCTAGGTAGGGCCCATATTAGGTAAATCCGCCTTGCTCATTGATTTATGTGGCTCAATATAAACCCATCAAGCCCAATATGCAGCATGTTTTGGCGAATAAAAATATCAAGGTGAGTTTTAATGGTAAACACTACTATTTTCTATGATATGGCCCGCTTGATTATCGGATTGGACTCTTTTTTTTTCTTTTTTTTGGCTCAACGCCTAAAATAGGCTGGGTAATGGGATAGACGGTGTGGATTAAGTTCATACCTCAAGGTAGGGCCTACATGTGCGGCACACCCACAGCTTCTAAATCAAGCTGGTATTTTTATTTTTTCATCCCAGCAACGTAGACGTTACTGGATGGCCTGGACAGCAAATGTCTAGCAAGATCTGGATTGGTTCATTTGACCATGTTGCGGCCCACCATAGCATTTATATTTTCCCATCATTTAGACCCTTCAAACAAAAATAGTACCGAGGTGGGTTGCTCCCCATGTTTGGACGGCCGCGTGGTCCGTTGGATGGACGATCTAGATGTCACATACATCATCATATGTGTCACAAAATAAAGGAAGGAGAGAGAGAAGCACCCACATCATAAAAATGGAGAAATCTACCCTAAAGATGCACCCACCTTCTTTCTTTTTCATCTGTAGTGCTCCAAAGCTCCAATGAGGCTCCTTCAACGGTGGAGATGGGCTTCTAATGGTTGGATTGAAGGGGATCTAAGGTGAATGTGGCTATAAATGGGAGGGTTGCCATGGACATTTTTAGCTTCTCTCTTACTAAGGGAGGAGAAGAAGAAAAAGAAGAAGAAGAAGAGAGAGAGTAATTAATTCATGTAAGGCCATAAATGCTAGGGTTGACTCATGGGGAAAATAAATGTCATAATTGCTTGTAAGCATTTATTACTTGGCATGGGGTGATGACATCACCCCATGATAACTTAAGAAATAGTGTCATTGTGATACATGGATCCTGCAAATGTGCGGTCCACAGCTATTATAATGCGGGAGTGACATCTAATGATCTAAGAGTCGCATTGACGCACCAGACACGACATTGGAACTACGGAGACGATGAGGTTGCAATGGCATAGGTTTTGAGTTGAGTCGGTTCGGGTTTACAGGATGAGATTCAAAAGCACGCACAAATGTTATCTACAGGCCGCGGGTCACCAGAATTTGATCGGAAGGACCACGGGATCATATGGAATAGTACGGGCTAGAATATGGGTCTTACACCCAGGAACATCAGATCACGGTCTTTCAGTTTATCGTCAATGGAGGCCCACTCAATAATACTACGCTTGGCCGTAGACGAAACCATCTGTGCAGAGTTGGAATAGTCTCTGAACATTGAATTGACTATGAATGAGCACGGAATCGCCAGGAATGAATGTGAAATGCATGGAAATGACTGTGAAATGTATGGAATTGACCGTGAAGTAAAGGAAATTGACCGTGAATCAACACGGAGTCGCCAAGAATGAACGTGAAATGCATGGAAATGACTATGAAATGCATTGAATTGATCGTGAAATGCATGGAATTGACCGTGAAGTTAAGGAAATTGACCGTGAAATGCATTGAATTGACTGTGAATCAACATGGAATTGTCGGGAATGAACGTGAAATGCATGGAAATGATCATGAAATGCATTGAATTGATCATGAAGTGAAGGGAATTGACCGTGAAGTGAAGGGAATTGACTGTGAATCAACATAGAGTCGCCGGGAATGAATGTGAAATGCATGAAAATGACTGTGAAATGCATTCAATTGATCGTGAAATGCATGGAATTGACCGTGAAGTAAAGGGAATTGACCGTGAAATGCATTGAATTGATCGTGAATCAACACGGAATCGCCGGGAATGAACATGAAATGCATGGATATGACTGTAAAATGCATTGAATTGATCGTGAAATGCATGGAATTGACCATGAAGTAAAGGGAATTGACCGTGAAATGCATTGAATTGACCGTGAATCAACACAAAGTAACCGGGAATGAACGTGAAATGCATGGAAATGACTGTGAAATGCATTGAATTGACCATAAAATGCATGGAATTGACCGTGAAGTAAAGGGAATTTGACCGTGAAATGCATTGAATTGACCGTGAATCAACACGGAGTCGCCGGGAATGAATGTGAAATGCATGGAAATGACTATGAAGTTAAGGGAATTGACTGTGAAATGCATTGAATTGACCGTGAATCAACACGGAATTGCCGGGAATGAACGTGAAATGCATGGAAATGACTGTGAAATGCATTGAATTGACCGTGAAATGCATGGAAATGACCATGAATTAACACGGAATCGCTGGAAATGACCGTGAAATGCATGGAAATGACGGTGAAGTGGAGCGACTTGACTGTGAAATGTGTGGAAATGACCGTGAAGTGAAGGGAATTGACCTTGAAATGCATGGAAATGATGGTGAATCAACACGGAATCGTCGGGAATGACCGTGAAATGCATGGAAATGACGGTGAAGTGGAGCGAATTGACCGTGAAATGCATGGAAATGACGGTGAAGTGGAGCGAATTGACCGTGAAATGCTTGAAAATGACCGTGAATCAACACGGAGTTGCTAGGAATGAATGTGAAATGCATGGAAATGACTGTGAAATGCATTGAATTGACTGTGAAATGCATGGAATTGACTATGAAGTAAAGGGAATTGACCGTGAAATGCATTGAATTAGCCATGAATCAACACAGAGTCGCCGGGAATGAACGTGAAATGCATGGAAATGATTATGAAATGCATTGAACTGACCGTGAAATGCATAAAATTGACTGTGAAGTTAAGGGAATTGACCATGAAATGCATTGAATTGACCATGAATCAACACAGAATCGCCAGGAATGAACGTGAAATGCTTGGAAATGACTGTGAAATGCATTGAATTGACTATGAAATGCATGGAAATGACCTATCAACACGAAATCATCGGGAATGACGGTGAAATGCATGGAATGACGGTGAAGTGGATTGAATTGATGGTGAAATGCATGGAAATGACTGTGAAGTGAAGGGAATTAACCGTGAAATGCATGGAAATGACCGTGAATTAACACAGAATCGTCGAGAATGACCGTGAAATGCATGGAAATGATGGTAAAGTGGAGCGAATTAACCGTGAAATGCATGGAAATGATCGTGAAGTGAAGGGAATTGACCGTGAAATGCTTAGAAATGATTGTGAATAAACACAGAATCGCCGGGAATGACCGTGAAATGCATGAATATGACGGTGAAGTGAAGCAAATTGACCATGAAGTGAAGGGAATTGATCATGAAATGCATGATAATGACCGTGAATCAACACGGAATCGCCGGGAATGACCGTGAATTGCATGGAAATGATGGTGAAGTGGAGCAAATTGACTGTGAAATGTGTGGAAATGACCGTGAAGTGAAGGGAATTGACCGTGAAATGCATGGAAATGACCGTGAATCAACACGGAATCGCTGGGAATGACCGTAAAATGCATGAAAATGACAGTGAAGCGAATTGAGCGTGAAATGCGTGGAAATAACTGTGAAGTGAAGGGAATTGACCGTGAAATGCATGGAAATGACCGTGAATCAACACGAAATCGCCGGGAATGACCATGAAATGCATGGAAATGATCATGAAGTGAAGCTAAATGACCGTGAAATGCATAAAAATGACCATGAAGTGAAGGGAATTGACCGTGAAGTGAAGGGAATTGACTGTAAATCTAAATGGAATCGCCAGAAACGGCCGTGAAATGCATGGAAATGACCATGAAGTGAATAAAATGAATGAAATTGACCGCGATGTGAATGAAAAGGATTTTTGACCATTGACCCAATGGAATCTTGGAAAATAACTACGTTGGTTGGATAAATTAGCTTCTCCTACCCACAATCATATGTGGTACATTCAGTAACTCATTCTAGTTTAGGAGATATGCCCATTAAATAAATAGACAAAGAAATGAATTAAAAGATGAAGAATATTTTTATATTACATATTTATGTATTAGAGAAAAATGTAAGGGGGAGAAAGTTTTCCTTGTTTAAAAAAAAAAGATAATAATTTTGCCAGACTTGAGCGGCACCGGCGGTAGTGAGGTGGCATTCTGGTCACCTTATTTTTTAAAAAAAATTTTTTTTTTTTTCTTTTGAATTTTCATTGCTTTTGTGGGTCCCATTATAAGGTCTGTGTTATATCCAAACTGTCCATCTATTTGGCTAGCTCATATTAAGGCTTGAGACGAAAAATAAGATATATCTAACTATCAAGTGGGCCACACTGTAAAAGACAGTGGGGAATTGAACGTATACCATTGAAACCCTTTTAGGGGTTACAGAAGTTTTGGATCATTATGAAATTTTTTTTCCTCTTCGTCCAGGTCTTTGTGACCTTATGAATAGATTGGATGGAAAATAAATGTTATCGTGGGCCCTACAAAAGTTTCAACAGTGAAAATCAATTTTCTGCTATGGTCCAGTTGATCTTTGGATATGATTTTTTTTTTTTTTTTGGATAATGCTCCGAAATGATCTCGAAATATGGATGAACATTGTGGATATAATAAATACATAACTGTGGGGTCCATGTAACGTTGATCTCTTTTGAACCGTTCGTATAACTCGGTGTTCAAAGAGCGTCAGCGCTCGTCTTCGAGCACCGGCCGATCCACTAGAAGGAAAAAGCAGGGGCATTTTCAACCTATGGGGAGGCATCCGTACAGCTGGGGCTTATTCTTGGAAGGTAAAATGAGGTGGGCTTCGTCTCAAAAATGGGCCGTAAATGGGTCGTACAGTCGGAAATTGGGAAATTTACGACTGTGGACCCCACCTTTTATCCATTGGATATTCTTGAAACAATACAAACTTAACATACCCACTTACACCTTCTCGTATGGATAAAAAAATTTTCAGGATGAAAATACCCCTCCTTTTCATGGAAACAGATTCGCTACTCCGCTTGCCACCTGCTAATGGTGGATCTTCGGTGGTCTGTGGGCCCCACCATGATGTATGCTTTTCATCCATGTTGTCCATATATTTTTACGGATCATTTTATGGTATGAGACAAAAAATGAGTATATCCAAATTTTAGTGTACCACATTACAGGAAACAGTGTTGAATGAGCATCAACCATTAGAAATCCTCTCCCATCTAAGTTGGGGCCCACAATGATGTTTGTGAGAAATCCTCCCCGTCTAAGTTCATTCATAGGGTCACAAAGACCTGGATGAAGAGGAAAAACAAATTCAATAATGATCTAAAACTTCTGTAACCCCTCAAAGGGTTTCAATGGTAGACGTTCAATTCCCCACTGCATTTTATAGTGTGGTCCACTTGATAGTTAGATCTATCTTATTTTTCGTTTCAAACCTTAATATGAGATCACCAAATATATGGACGGTTTGGATATAACACAGACTTCATGATGGGACACACAAAAGCAACACAGCATTTTAAAATAAAAATAATAATAATAAAAAACATAAACTGTCACGGTTTTGCCGTCGTGCAGTCTGCTACGGTTATGGCTATGATTATAATCTGCAGCCATACTGTATCAAAAATTGTGATTTTTTAGGTAAACTCGGCGGACAGTTTTGGACTTTTTCAATAATATCGAAAGACCGTCGATATATTGACAGACCTATAGCTACGGATTATAACCGTAGCCATAACTGTATTCTTGCCAGTCTAGGCAAAAAATTTTATATTTTATATTTTATATTTTATTTTTATTTTTTTACATGGAGAACTTTATTCTACCTACAATATTCTCTAATACATATTTATATAAACATGTATATATGAGCATATAAATTTTTTTATCTCTCTTTTTTTCATTTCTTTCTTTATTCATTTAACAAAAATATCTTTCAAACCAAAATTAGTTACTTGACGTACCGTCTATGATTTTGGGGTAGGAGAAGCTACTTTAGCCAACCAACCTGGTTATTTTTTAAGATTCCATCAGGTCGATGGTCGAAAATCCATTTCATTCACTTCGTGGTTAATTTCATTCATTTCATTTACTTCGCGATCAATTCCATGTATTTCACGGTCAATCCCGGCGATTCTCCTTCACTTCACGGTCAATTTCATGCATTTCATGGTCAATTCCCTTCACTTCACGGTCAATTCCGTGCATTTGATAGTAAATTCCCTTCATTTCACGGTCAAATAGAAATTGAGCGGGGCAAACCGTTCATCTATTCGACGAGCTTGTATTAAGGCTTGAGATGAAAAATAAGACAAATCTAGCTATCACCCAGATCCATAGCTCAACTGGCAGACTGAGTGGAAATACCTCGTTTCAACACTTGAGGTCTTGGTATCGATCCCAAGAGCGGGGCAAGCATGAAAAAGAGCGGGACAAACTAGAAAAACAGCGGGGGAAACATGAAAAATAGAGGGGAAAACATGAAAAACAGCGAGGTAAACTAGAAAATTAGTGGGAAAAACATGAAAAACAGCAAGGCAAACTAGAAAAACAGCGAGAAAAATATGAAAAACAGCGGGGGAAACATGAAAAACAGTGGGGCAAACTAGAAAATCAGCGGAAAAAATATGAAAAACAGCTGGGGAAATTAGAAAAACAGCGGGAGAAATATGAAAAACTGCAGGGAAAACATGAAAAATAGCGGGGAAAACATGAAAAACAGCGGGACAAACTAGAAAAGTAAATTTTATGTTTCCCCCGCTGTTTTTCTAGTTTGTCGCGCTGTTTTTCATATTTTTCCCGCTGTTTTTCTAATTTACCCGGCAGTTTTTCATGTTTTCTCTACTGTTTTTCTAGTTTGTCCCGTTGTTTTTCATATTTCTCCCGCTATTTTTCTAGTTTGCCCCACTATTTTTCATGTTTTCCCGCTGTTTTTTTATTTTGCCCCGCTATTTTTCATGTTTCTCCCGTTGTTTTTCATATTTCCTCTGCCTGAAGTGCAGAGACGAGCGCTGACAGATGATCCGTCGATGGAAATTCAAGTGGGGCCCACTGTGATGTTTGTGAGAAATCCTCCCCATCTAAGTTCATTCATAGGGTCACAAGGACCTGGATGAAGAGGAAAAAAAATTTCATAATGCTCCAAAACTTCTGTAACCCTTAAAAGGATTTTAATGGTAGACATTCAATTCCCCATTGCCTTTTACAGTGCGGTCCACTTGATAGTTAGATCTATCTTATTTTTCATCTCAAGCCTTAATATAAGCTCGCCAAATAGATGGTTCAATTCCCCACTGTCTTTTACAGACGTTCAATCCATTTCTTTATCTATTTATTTAACAAGCATATCTCCTAAACTAGAATGATATACTTAATATACCACATATTATTTTAGGGTTGGAGAAGCTACATACATTCAATGTGGGCCCAACTGAGTTTACTTAGTACAATGGGAGTGTACTGACTAACTCAGTATGCAATTCGATTACGCTTGCTACGCCCCACAATAATGTTTTACTTGTAATACATCATTTTATCGAGTATCCATAAGGATCCAAACTAGAATGATTTACTTAACGTACCACATATGATTTTGGGCTAGGAGAAGCTAATTTAACCAACCAACCTAATTATTTTCCAAGATTTCATCGAGTCGATGGTCGAAAATCCATTTCATTTAGTCAACCAACATAGTTATTTAACAAGCATATCTCTTAAACTAGAATAAATTTTTTTCTTTTTTTTTTACACACGCACACACTCCCATGCACTCACACTAGTGGAATTTCACCATAGGTCTACGTTTAAAAGGACATGTATCAGCAATCCTATGGATCTTAAAACAATTTACTAGCATCACCATTATTACCTTAAAATTGATCTCATCCCTTGGTTGGACGAATTGGAAGGTAAAATTTCGGGATATGCTGGGCGTGCCAACAAGCTAACCTAAAAATAAATAATTAATTAATTAATTAAAAAAAAACACAACAAAAAATAAAATTACAAAATATGCAAACGTAGATATTATCGACATTCATCGATATCATCTACGTAAGTCATCGATAATATCGACAATATATCAATAATATCAAATATGGATGACAATTGTCCAGCAAGATTTGTTGCATTTCTATATAATGTCGATATATCGACATGTTGTAGATAATATCGAATTTGCTACGGTACCTATTGCTACAGTTATAATCCGTAGCCATAGGTCTAAGGTCATTACTCAATATTAGTTATCAATACTATCGATCATATCTCGATATTATCGATGACTTATGCTCGATACTATCGAACATATGTCGATAATATCAAAAATTCATCCATTTTTCGAGTTTTGTTGTTGAACAATTTGGCATTCTTCTTCGGTATTATTGAATTATGGTCGATATTATCGACAATTTATGGCTACGGTTATAATCCGTAACAATAGGTTTATGGTCATTTTCTCCTCTCTTTTCCCCACAAGTACTATTACTTTATCAACTTTCTTCTTCACATCTGATGCAAAAATAAATAAATAAATAAATAAAGCAAAACAAAATTTTTAAAAAAAAGAGAAAAAAGAAAGAAAGAAACAAAGCAATATACAAGGAAAAACTATGAAACTGCATGGGGAATGATTTTATCCCTAATAGTTGACCTGTACAAGGAAAAACACCCATCGACATCAATTTCCACCAAGTAAATGATGAGAAGACCCTGCACCCTTCAAAATGATCAAAGGCCCGCGGCTCTAAAAGTACCCCAACCAAATTCCACATCATGCAAGAAAAAAAAATTGAACTAAATTAAATACAATAGGAAGAAGAAGACCAACTAGTAGAGTTTCTTAGTCATGAAAAGTTATGAGCCATAACAGTACCCTATGGCCTTCTCAAGAATAGGTTCATCATCATCAATCATGTGATATGTCTTTATTAGAACAATGTTATTGAAGTATGGGTTAGGATCAAAGTAGAATTCGAGCTTGAAGCCCTTGGGATCATTAATTCTGAACCACTTGATATCTTTGAGATACTTAAGAGCCCCTTCAATCATGGTTTGTTTTTACAATAGGTTCATCATCATCAATCATGTGATAACCTCTTTTTGGTTTAGGTTATAGGTTTTGGTTTAGGTTAAGGTTATAGGTTTTGGGATTTGAGAATCGGTTCGGGTTTAGGTTTTAGGTTTTGGTTTTAGTTTTGGTTTAGGTTATAGGTTTTTGGATTTGGTTATGGGTTATGGTTTAGGTTTAGGAAATCGAGTTCAGGTTCGGGATATGGTTTAAGTTTGGGTTTTCAAGTTTAGGTTTAGGTTTAGGTTAGAGAGTTGAGATTAGGATTAGGTATGGGTTTAGCTTTAGGAAATTGAATTTAGGTTATAGGTTTAGGGAAAGGTTAGGTTTAGGTTATAGGTTTTGATATTTGGGAATAGTTTTAGGTTATAAGTATAGGTTTAGGTTAGGTTATAGGTTAAGGTTTAGGGATAGGTTATAGGTTTTGAGATTTGAGAATGGGTTCGGGTTTAGGCTATAGGTTTTGGTTTTGGTTTTGGTTATAGGTTTTGGGATATGAGAATGGGTTCTAGTTTAGGCTATAGGTTTTGGTTTTAGTTTTGGTTATAGGTTTTGGGATTTGAGAATGGGTTTGGGTTTAAGTTATAGGTTTTGGTTTTGGTTTAGGTTATAGGTTTTGGTTTAGGTTATAAGTTATAGGTTTAGGTTATAGGTTATAGGTTTTGGAATTTGAGAATGGGTTCGGGTTTAGGTTATAGGTTTTAGTTTTGGTTTTGGTTATAGGTTTTGGTTTAGGTTAAGGTTTAGATTTAGGTTATAGGTTTTAGGATTTGAGAACGGGTTCGGGTTTAGGCTATAGGTTTTGGTTTTGGTTTTGGTTATTAGTTTTGGTTTTGGTTTTAGGTTATAGGTTTAGGTTATACATTTTTTGATTTGAGAATGGGTTCGGATTTAGGTTATAGGTTTTGGTTTTAGTTTAGGTTATAGGTTTTTGGATTTGAGAATGGATTCGGGTTTAGGCTATAGGTTTTGGTTTTGGTTTAGGTTATAAGTTTTGGGATATGAGAATGGGTTCTGGTTTAGGCTATAGGTATTGGTTTAGGTTATAGGTTTTGGAATTTGAGAATGAATTCGAGTTTAAGTTATAGGTTTTGGTTTTGGTTTTGGTTATAGGTTTTAGTTTAGGTTATAGGTTATAGGTTTAGGTTATAGGTTTAGGTAATAGGTTTTGGTTTAGGTTATATGTTATAGGTTTAGGTTATAGGTTTTGCCCCGCTATTTTTCATGTTTTCCCTGCGGTTTTTCTAGTTTGCCCCGCTGTTTTTCATGTTTTCCCTACTGATTTTCTAGTTTGCCCTGTTGTTTTTCGTGTTTCCCCCGCTGTTTTTCTAGTTTACCCCGCTGTTTTTCATGTTTCCCCCACTGTTTTTCTAGTTTGCCCCGCTCTTTTTCATGCTTGCCCGGCTCTTGGGATCAATACCAAGACTTTAAGTGTTGAAACGAGGTATTTCCACTCAGTCTGCCAGTTAAGCTATGGATCTGGGTGATAGCTAGATCTATCTTATTTTTCATCTCAAGCCTTAATACGGGCTCGTCGAATAGATGGACGGTTTGCCCCGCTCAATTTCTGTTTGACAGTGAAATGAAGGGAATTTACCGTCAAATGCATGGAATTGACCATGAAGTGAAGGGAATTGACCGTGAAATGCATGGAATTGACTGTGAAGTGAAGGGGAATCGCCGGGATTGACGGTGAAATGCATGGAATTGATCGCGAAGTAAATAAAATAAATGAAATTGACCGCGAAGTGAATGAAATGGATTTTCGACCATCGACCTGGTAGAATCTTAAAAAATAACCAGGTTGGTTGGCTAAAGTAGCTTCTCCTACCCCAAAATCATAAACGGTACGTCAAGTAACTAATTTTGGTTTAA
Organism: Magnolia kwangsiensis; assembly: GCA_037074715.1. Classification (NCBI taxonomy): domain Eukaryota; kingdom Viridiplantae; phylum Streptophyta; class Magnoliopsida; order Magnoliales; family Magnoliaceae; genus Magnolia; species Magnolia kwangsiensis. Next base: position 16,065,469 of record CM073576.1, on the reverse strand, counting down.
AAGATATTTTTGTTAAATGAATAAAGAAAGAAATGAAAAAAAGAGAGAGAAAAAATTTTATATGCTCATATATACATATTTATATAAATATGTATTAGAGAATATTGTAGGTAGAATAAAGTTCTCCATGTAAAAAATAAAAAATATAAAATATAAAAAAATTTGCCTAGACTGGCAAGAATACAGTTATGGCTACGGTTATAATTCGTAGCTATAGGTCTGTCAATATATCAACAGTCTTTCGATATTATCGAAAAAGTCCAAAAATGTCCAGCGAGTTTACCTAAAAAATTACAATTTTCGATACAATATGGCAACGGATTATAACCGTAGCCATAACCGTAGCAGACTGCACGACGGCAAAACCGCGGCAGTCTGTGACCCTATGAATGAACTTAGACGGGGAGGATTTCTCACAAACATCTCAGTGGGCCCCAACTTAGATGGGGGAGGATTTCTAATGGTTGATGCTCATTCAACACTGTTTCCTGTAATGTGGTACACTAAGATTTGGATATACTCATTTTTTGTCTCGTGCCATAAAATGATCCGTGAAAATATATGGACAGCATGGATGAAAAGCATATATCATGGTGGGGCCCACAAACTACCGAAGATTCACCATTGGCGGGTGGCAGGCGGGGTAGTGAATTGTTTCCGTGAAAAGGAGAGGTATTTTCGTCCTGAAATTTTTCATCCGTACGAGGAGGTCTAAGTGGATATGTTAAGTTTGTATTGTTTCGAGAATATCTTATGGATAAAAGGTGGGGTCCACATTTGTAAATTTCCCTCGGAAATTTCTCTTTTGAAGTCAACTAGGTAAAAAGCACACAGATATGATGGTTACAACCATTCGATCAGTGGTCAATAATGGATGGCTGAGATCATTTATGAAAAACTATGACAAACCAACAATTTGAACCATCTTGGGGACCAAAACGAATTACTTGTGATTCAGAATCACATTTATCAGAGAATCCTAACCATCCATCCAAGGCTTGGATAACGGTAGCTATTTTTAAAAAAGGAAAAGAAGGCCAATATATAGATGGATCAGATCATCCAATCTGTGCGATTTTTAGCTTGCATCCCATGAAATATGTACTGAACCTAATGAATGGATTAGATCAATCGATAGGACTCTGCGTGTGTCCAGAAGCAACTAGAAGAGCACTGGATCATTTCTCACATCAAAATCCACTCAGATCATCTGACAACTTATATAAGATCAAAGCCCATGTAAGAACTTATCTGCAAAACTTTATATTCTTAGATCACTCCCATTGAAAAAATGATATTTACGAATTAAAAAATAAATAAATAAATAAATAAAGCATCTTAGCATAACTACATAAGTACTACTTTGATACTTTCCGTGTGATGGACAACCTGCATGCACTTAAAAATTAATTAAAAATAGTATGCTTGACCAACGAATGATTCGAACTACATTTTCTTGGTGGTAGACGTATAAGGCTTTCAGCACGAGGTCATGGGTTCGAGTATTATTGCTGTGGTGAAATCCTACTATAGCGGAAGTGCATGTGTAAAATTAATAATAACAATAAAAAAAATTGAACTAAACTGTCCAATATGTGGGTCTATGTTTCTATTAATGATGAATCGAAATTCAAACTTATTTCATTATCTAACCATTGGATTCATGAACGGACATTTATTGGACAGTTAAAAATGAAAATATACAATGTCCACGAATCAGGTCTCTTAAAAATGAAAATAACCAATGTCCATGAATCAGGTCTCGAATTTTGGGGACAGTGAATTGTGGACGGTTTAGTTTGAATTAACATATGCCACGTGTATGATTTCTCAGTGCCTGTGTATAAAGTTTCGTTCTCTACTGGAGTATAAAATGACTTTCTTAGCTGCATTAACCGTGCTTGCAAGGACGGTGGTTTCGTGCCTATTAAAATGTCTACGGAGATAGAGCTCAAGATTGCGATTAAGCAGGATTGGGACGCGGATTTGAAGTTCCTGCGCAAGGATGCCGGGTGGGGCCCACCTTGATGTTGTTGAGAAATCCACCCCGTGAATCATAATTTAGAGATAAAGTTAAGATTTATGACCGAAAATTAATTGTATCCAGCACTCAAATGGGCCACACGAGAGGAAACAGTGGACATTCAGTAAAAACCGTTAAAGCATTCTCATGGCCATAAAACTTTTGTATCAGGCTATATTTTTTACGTTTTCACTTCCCCGCATTAGGAATGACTTTATAAACGGTTTGGATAGCATATAAACATTAAGGTGGAACCTAGGAAGGTCTCAACCGTAGGAATTTCTTCCCTAATTCTCCCTCTCGTGTGACCCACTTGAGTTTTTTATCCACCTACATTTCGATCCCACGCTCTAAATTGAGCTCTCAAAACGGATGGACAGAGTGGATTTCTCAAATACGTTGCAGTGGGCCCCACCCACCATCCTTGCGCAGGAACTTCCTGCGTAAGGCTTTCGCAGGAAATCCGCGTCCGCAGGATTGCGCAGTAGTCGTACACGTGGCATAGTCTGGAACTTCCTGCACTTGAAACTTAGGTGGGTCCCACCGTAATATTTTTCAGAAATCCACTTCACCCATCCGTTTTGTGAGCTCATCTAGGAGAAGAAACTAAAATTGTGCAGAATACAAGGGTCAAGTGGGCCGTACTAAAGGACAAGGTGGTCGGGGAAATTTCTGCCGGTGAAACCTCCCTATGTTCGACAGTGATGTTTATATGCCATCCATACCGTCAATAATGTCATTTGTACTGAGATGAACTAAAAACATAAATCATAGCATGATTCAAAACTTATTTGGCCCTACGTATATTTCAACTGTGGACGTTCAATTATCACGTTTTCAGCCCACTTGAGCATTGGATACGGTTCATTTTTGCTCTTATCCTAAAATGAACTCGAAAAATGGATAGACGGAGAGGATTTCCTCAATCTAGTATATGAGTATGCATCATGGCCACCTAAAATCATGTACAGGTTTGCAACTCAAACAGTGAAGAGTATAAATTAATTTGTGGTGAAGAAAGATGGGATTCAACGTACATCGCCCAACCCAGCTGATGTCTTTTATAAGCCTTTGGCAATAAATCCCTATCGAGCTACCAACCAAAACACAAAAAGGAAAAAAAGAAAAATACCAGAAAATGTAAGTGACGAAGAACTAAACATAAAGCGGTGACTGAAAAATTGACAGAAACCTGAATTTCAATTGCAAGATTTTCAAAAATTCTCAAATTTTCGGAAAACGGAAAATTCAATTAACCTATTGTGCAACGTTCTTGCATCCAAAACAATAATACGGTGTACCCTAGTGATGACTGGGGGTTGCTCTAAAATCTTCCATTTAAAGACAACTCAATGAAAACAACTCAGTTAACAAGATAATAGTTTAGGCCGCTTTCGTATAAAAAATAAACAATGTTCCCTCCTTTCACCTCGACTGCCCATTTCCATATTCAAAGAAGAAGTTTAGAATTTGAAACTATGGATTGGAGGAAAAGAAGCAAATATATGACTTCAATCCTTTAATACTAGATTTAAACTAGAGACTTGAGCATGAAGCATTTAAAGAAGAGTTACCGAATCCTTGGCAAGAAGATATACATTATACTCATATTTTCAATTTTGTACCAGAGGGCCAATGGTCCAGAGACCAGGCCATCGGTCTGTTGGGCCCTATCATGGATGGACCGGGCCCCAAAAATCTCCCAGACAGGAAGATCCTAGCCACCAAGCTTAGTCCTCTTCTTTTTCAATTGAATGTGGACTGATGATGTATTTCTCAACCTACTCGTCTACTTCCAAGCCACACCGAAAGTTAGGCTTGTCCATTAGAGGAAACTATTGATCCATTCAGAATACAACTCAACATACCATTGATCTGGATAAATGAGTAGTGGGCTCCACTTTTACAAATAGAAGAAATTAAGTAAAATGTGCACATCCTTGGGTCGGAGAATAAGACTTCGTTTTTCCAAAAAAATAAACTAGGATCATATGATTCCTTCCCTTCTAAAAGTATGAAACTCTTGTTACTGAAAATTATAAGGTTAAGAAATAGTAAAGAGTACAGCATCTCACAAACTGCATTGAGAACTCGAAAAATAAATGAATATTGGCATACTCTGGAAGGACATTGCCACGTGATCAGAGGGATTTGGAGGGCAGCGACTTGAGGTCCCTCAAACCCAGGTGGTAGCTAGTCATCAGAACCCATTCCTGTTGAACGACAGATGGGCACGGTGAGAGCCTGAAAGTACGTTGTAATTAAAGGTTTAAAAGAAGAAAAAGAAAATAAAATAAAATATTTGAATACCCTCTTTGCAAGTAGTCAGATATCATGCATGTCCATGAAGCAACATCTCTCTGAGGCATTCTATCAAACAGCCAACGAGCAGCCTCCAGATCCGCACGTTTGCCATACATATCAATCAGAGCATTTGCCACGGAAACATCAAATTTGAATCCTCTCCTATTTATAATCCCATGAAGTTTCTTCCCTTTCGTCATCTGTAACAGGCCCAAACGGGTTTTCAAGACATGCTAATAGGTAAATCTGTTGGCAAGGGCTCCAGCTTCCTACATCCATGCAAAGAAGTGGATCACATTCTCAACCAGGGTTGTTGAACTGACAATGAAGACGGACCTCAATGATGTTGCCGACTAAGGGAGTTGTTTGTTGAGTTTGATCTTTTCCTGATTCTAGCTGTGATCTTGACCTTCAATGATTATAGTTCTAGATTCATTCTCTGCAACTCTTCCTGAGAGGGAAATCAAGAAATCGGTCAACAAGAGAGGGAGGGAGAAAGGGTTTTGGGCGGAAAGAGGAGACTCGTTTTTAGGCGCAGAGAGAGAGAGAGAGAGAGAGAGAGAGAGAGAGAGGAATAGAGAGGGCGGCATATTCATTTTGGCGCATGGCTATATTTTGAGCACGCGCCCAATTTTTTTTGGCATGGATTGGATACCTACATGGGGCCCATCATGATGTAGATAGTTTATCCATTCCGTCCATTTATTTTTATAAATACATTTATGGAATGATATAAAAAATGAGTTATATTGAAGACCAAACTAGACAACACCATAGGAATCACGTGTGATTTAATTTCTATTGTTTCCTACCGTGTGGTCTACTTGAGCCTTCAATATACCTTATTTTTTGAGAAGATATCATAAAATTATATTTTAAAACAGATGGACGGATTAGATAAAAAACATATATTGTGATGGGCCTCAAAAAGTCCTTTCTAGGACCATTCATTTCTAGTGGTGTACCAACTACAGTTTATATCCGTAGCTAAAATCCTACATGTTCTGAACCCTTTGCTCATTTTTTTTGTAGTGTGTTTTTACTTTTAATACACGTATATGTGGCCTTATGAAAAGATTGGATGAAAAATAAACATTATGGTGAGCCTACAAATTTTTTAACCATCTCCATTGTTATTTTAAGTGTGGTCCATTTGAGCTTTGGATATAATTCATTTTTTGGTTAATGATCTCAAATGATCTCGAAAAATTATTACTAACTTGCAGTGTATTGGAAAATTAAGTACGGCCTTAAAGAACTCAACATATTAGAGCTTTGCTAAGCCCACACGTTGTGTATAATAATAATAATAATGAACACACACCACCACATGTGTTGACCTAACATATTGGTACAAGATCTAGTCCATTCATTAGAGATGTAGGTATGGCCAATTTATGGTGAATCCCATTAGATCAACACAGTTGATCACTACGCAATGGGCCCCACTTGTACAAGTCAAAAAATCCAAACATGTGTCATAAGTTCCAGTTTTTGACATATAGCCATTTTGTCCAGTGATTCATTAGGTGGGCCCAGCCCATTTCCACCCCTAGTTGGAGACCTGGCAAGCCATACTTTAAAGCAACAAAATTCTTTAACGAGGTTATAATAGGGACCGTTGATTTAGTGGTCACAATGCCAAACACATCTTCAACTTGCAAACAGAAAACCATGGTGGGGCCCAATATTGGTTTAGCCCAAAAGATCAAGTCCCGTCATATCAACAATTGCAAAATAGACTTTTAACATCGGTTCCTATGCAACTGAGGAAAAAAAGTAGACTTTTAGCCCTGGTTCCTATGCAACTGAGGCAAAAAAGTAGACTTTTAGCCCTGGTTCCTGTGCAACTGAGGCAAAAAAGGTAGACTTTTAACCTCGGTTCTTATGCAACCAAGGCTAAAAAGTAGACTTTTAACCTTGGTTCCCATGTAACTGAGGCACACTGTACTGTTTATTTGGCATCTAATCTGCTGATTAGGTCATATAGACCCAAATGAAGGGAGAAAAAAAAACAAAGATCAACTTGATCTAAAACTTTTATGGCCCCTAAAAATATTTTAATAGTCAACATTCATTCAACACCATTTCCTGTAATGTGGTCCACTTTAGATTGGCATATACCTCATTTTTTCGTCTCATATCATAAAATGATATAGAAAAATATATGGACGGCATGGATGAAATACATACATCATGGTGGGACCCACAGAGCACCGACCACCAGCCAATGGCTAGTGGCAGGGGGGGTAGCGAATCTGTTTCCGCAAGACTCCTACTGAAGTGATGTAACTAGTTATATGGGTTCCACCATGATGTGTGTTTTGTATCCATACATCGTCTATCAATTCGAGAGATGTATGAATTGTAACCACACTATCCATCCATTTTTTACATATCATTTTAGATTATAGTATATTAAAAAAAAATGCATATCTACGTTTTAAGTGGACCACACCACAGGAAATGGTGCTAAGGATGGCCACCATTGAAACATTTTTAGGGTCCACCATATTGTTTTTTTGTCATCCAACCTGTTGATATGGTCATATACACCTGGATGAAGTAAAAAAATAAATATCATCTTAATCAAAAGCTTTTGTGGCCCCTAAGAAATTTTCAATGGTAGGAATTTAATCCCCACTTGTGGTCCATTTGAGCCTTGCATCTTCGTTATTTTTGAGGTCATACTCTAGAATGATATGTATAAATGGATGGACGGTGTGGATAGAATTCATAGATCTTGTTGGCCCCTTAGTGGCCCATTAGATCCTCATTCATCTCATCCCCCATCCAACCATTGCATCACCCATCCAACCATCCATTCATCTCATACAATCATCTAAACATCCATCAATCCATCTATCAAACCATTCCATCCATCTATATATGCAGTCATCCAAACATCCATCAATCCATCTATCAAACCATTCCATCCATCTATATATGCAGTCATCCAAACATCCATCCATGCATCCATCCATCCATCCAACCATACTATCCATCCATCAAACATCCAACTATCTCGTTCATACATCTTATCATCCCATCAATCATCAAAACATCCATCCATCCATCCATCCATGCCATCTATCCATACAACCACTCCATCCATCCATCCATACATCCGTCCAACCATCCCATCCATCCATTCATCGATCTATCCCAGCTATCCATCTAACCATCCATCAAACGAACCCATCCATCCATTAATTTTATCCAATCATCAAAACATTCATCCATCCATATCATCTATCCATCCAAACAACCACCCATCCTAACCATCCAACCATCTATCCATCCCATTCAAACATCCATCCATTCCATCCATCCCATCGATCAATCTATCATCCGCCCATCCAATCATCCCATTGATCAATCTATCCATCCATCCATCTAACCATCCAACTATCCCATCCAAACATCCATCCATCCCAAATATCTCATTCATCGGTCCATCCATCCCATCTATTCACATATGGATCCATCCAACAATTGTAACACCCCGAATTTTGGCTAATCTGGGATTAGACGTCCTTAAGCAATGGGTTAACTAAAACACCTGAGAAATCGCTCAGAACCCAATTCCATAGCCAAAGAAATCACGTAGGATTAATTCCTTTGAAAAATAAGTGTAAGTTAGCTAGCGCGACGCTGGAGTAGATGGGAAATAGTCCCTGATCACTTTAAATACGTTCTACAAGACCCAAATCGAGTAGAACCAACGACTCTATAATACTCTATAACCTCGGACCAAACTCTGAGCAGGTTTGTTCTCCGGACCACTTTGAATCTTTGTATTGGATCTAGACCGCCCATCGAAAGTCCGATACCTCCTATCTTAAACCGTTAGAACCGCTTAGCTGGACTTGACACTCATTCCGAAAATCAAGTCAAACCGATAATCACAGGCTATTTCATTGAGCCCGGACCAAAGAGAGTGCGAATAAGGACAGTTGGAATTTCAAATTCAAATCTGGCACACGACTTGACGCATCAGTATTGAGCGTTCTGACCGTCAGAATTCATCCAGATTACACCCTCAGATCAGGAGAAATTTCTGTTTTATATCATGAGACTTTCAGCCCTGATCTACGTGCGGTGACCGCTGAACTGAAACTGGCCCGCCACGTACGATCTGCGAACCCTGTCGGACTGAAAACTTAATACGTGCTAGATCTGGTATGCATGAGCTTAAGTCCGACAGCATTTGGCCAGGGGATCTCCAGAAATGCTCTTTTGGACCGAAACATCCCCGATTTGGTTAGGCACCAAGTAAACATTGTTCCCAAGCCTATTTTGGGCATGTTTTGGGTTATAAAAGGGGTTGAATCCCTCACTTCTCTCACACATCCGAATTTGCTAGAAACCCTAGCTTGTGTGAGAGAAAAGGTGAGAGATTGTGAGAGAGAGCGGGAGTGTTCTTCCTGCCACTTGTGCTACGTGTTGCACGTGCTTAAGCAACGCACCTCTAACGCTTTCCCGGCGATTACACTGCGATTTTAGGTAAGCAAATACCCTAAATAGTTGCTGATTTGAGGTTCCTTTGTTTCCATAGCGAAGTAGCTTATGGATCTTGTGTATTAGGTTCCCTATTCGCCGTAGACGAAGCGTATACGCTCCGTTCAAATTGATACGCTTCTAGGAGAAAAAGGTGCGGATTTTAGACGCTTTGATTGACTGTTTCCAAAGCTTTCAATGTCGTTTAATAGTAGATTATCGACGGCAATGCCGTTTGACATGTACAACATGCTGTCCGTTTCCTGTTTCGTAAACTAGCGAAGAATATGAGATTTAAGGCATTTTAGTCATTTGTAGAAAGTATAGATTTCATTCATATTTTGCTGATGTGATTGACATGATATGTTGTCGCATTAGAATGTTAGGAATGCGTGCATAATTAGTTTGGCGAAGAGATTCGCCTAAATGCGCACTTCGGGTCGACATACTATATGTAGACTTAAGTGTGTAGTGTAAGTGTTTGTATAAATGCTTGTATTAGTATGTATTGGATTAAATGATGTTATGGATTAGGTTGAGATTGGTTTCTCAATTAATATGCTGACGTGAATGATTTCCTACATGTTAGTTATATGCATGGTTTCATTGTATGTATGAAATGCATGTACTTGATGATTTACTTAAGTTCTATGTTATAACATGTGTTAACATGCTCACATGGTTGTATTTCAATTCCAATACTCTCATATGATTTGCTGACGTGATTCCTTAATTGTTTGGGACTATGCTTAGTCCAGGCAGTCGGTAACCGAGCGAATTCGTGATTAGCTTATCTTCGCCACGAACGACGCGTCGATGAACGCGAGCCGTGTTCTGGAGTTGGCGGCAGTGGTTAGGCCACACGAAGTGTTTTACGCACTTCATGTCATCAACTTGAGATGCGATCGAGCTAGTCAAGCCTGTCAAGTAACCCGACTGGCCATTGTATGTTCACCCTGCATGAGTCATAACTGCTTGAACCTAGGGTACTGAACTTACCATTGTAAACCCTATTAACCATGGTACCTTGATCCACGAAGACTCATGAGCCGGGCATGGTGGTATGGGACACAGTGGTCGAGCTGTCGGCCTACGCTGGGGCCACAAACCTCCCCGTAGTGACCAGTGAGCACCTGTCTCGTGAGCAGATTATGGTGGTATGGGACACTATATTCTTGCTGTCGGCCTACATTGATAAGGTGATGGGGGAGTGGTGCAACGAGTGCGAGCAACAGCCCTGGCAGCCCTTTGTAGTGACCGCGAGGGTATTCTGAGTCTACGGGAGACGACGACCCTTCCGTAGCAGTAGAGTATAGTAGGCCTGTATTGATAAGGTGATGGGGGAGCGGTGCAACGAGTGCGTGCAACAGCCCTGGCAGCCCTTGCAGCGACCTACAAAATATACATCGTATGAGATTACTAGAAGTGACAACCCTAGACAGGATCTGTGTTGGGATTGATATAAGGGAGGTACCTTAGTTTCTCAATCCTGCTGTTTGAATGGACTAATAACAACTTGAAAATCATATCACCATAACATTGCATGTGCCTGGAAGATGTGGAGCACTCTAGGGAGTGTGGCATGCCGCGGTCGTAAGATGTTGCCATATGAGGGAGATCGTCGGTGAGGGCATACATCACGTCATGTCATATTGCATTAATAACAGTATTAGGATTGTTTGATTTACTGCTTTACTATTATCGCATGATTGATTTGATAACATGCTAATCTCTGCTCTCTCATCCCACTGAGTTGATCACTCACTCCCACGTTACAGGATGGTATTTTCGGACACCCACCAGTCCCTATTGTGATTGCAGATGATGGCGCGGCCTGCGAGGCGGAGCTGGATTTGATGATGATGAGGAGGATCTCTCCTTTATACGTGATCTGATTGACGGGATTACAGGGAGGTTGATTAGATACATTGGCACTTGTCATTTTATATTTTTAGCGCTCTCATGTATATTCATTTTATTTACTTTTGAAGTATACATGTATGTGTATAACCTGGTAATATATTCACACTCTGGAGACATACAACAGTTTATATATGTTATACATACTATTACAGTCTTCCGCTTGCAAATTTAACTGTCTCTGGAGTATGATATGCTGTTCTTGCTTAATCTCACTCATGTTTAATACATTGTCACAGACAACATTCAATCATACATATCTATGTTGCATAAATAACATTTTGGAACTCGGGAGTTGGGTTTTTGCTCGACCCCCCGATTTTCAGGATGTTACAACAATCCATCCAACCAACCATCCCATCTATCCATCCATCTAACTATTCCATCCAACCATCCAACCATCTATCCATCTCATCCATCCACCATTCAATCGATGATTGGAGGTTAATCTAATGATCGAAAGCACTTTGTGTTGTACGATCATTAATTGGGAGGTTGATCTTATGATTGTCGGTGATGTGCAACATTCGATTATTGATTGAGGACTTAATGAAGTGATGTACGATGATTTTCACTATTCAATAAAAGATTGGAGGTTGATCGGATGGTCAACAACACTTTCTATCGTTCTATCGTTGTTACAAATACTCTACCATTTCACAAAAACGTCGACTATTTGCGATGATTTACAATGTTGTTACAAATACTCCAACATTTTGCAATGAAATCACATTTGTCGCAAAAAGTTTATCGCAATGAGTTAACCTGGTTGTTGCTACAATAAACTATTTGTAGTAACTTTTGTGTCGTTGTGGAAAAAATAATGTTTTATGATAACACTCAATTCATCGCATAAAGTGGATATTAGCGATGATAATTGAAACACGTGGCAAAACGTCTTTCCCGCTATGTAATTTTCCTGAAACCGGTAGGAAACATTTTAACGACGATAATTATAGCTCACTGTAAAAACGTCGACTATTTGTGATGATTTATAATATTGTTGCAAATATTCTAACATTTCACAATGAAATCACATTTGTTGTAAAAAGTTTTATTTAATATTTGTCCCAACGAGTTAACCTGGTTGTCACTAAAACAAACTATTTGCTACAACCTTTGCGTCATTTCAAAAAATAATATTTTTCGATGACACTCAATTCATCGCATAAAGTGAACATTAGTGATGACAATTAAAACACGTGGCGAAACGTATTTCCCATCATATAATTTTCCCAGGAAAAATTGGTGGAAAACGTTTTAGCAACGATAATTATAGCTCATTGTAAAAATGTCGACTATTTGAAATGATTTACAATGTTGTTGCATATGCTCTAACATTTCGCAATGAAACCACATTCGTCGTAAAAAGTTTCAGTTGGTATTTGTCGTAACAAGTTAACTTAGTCGTCGCTAAAACAAACTATTTGTAGCAACTTTTGTGTCGTTGCAAAAAATAATATTTTGTGATGACACTCAATTCGTTGCATAAAGTAGACATTAGCGATGACAATTAAAATGTGTGGTGAAACATCTTCCTACCATGTAATTTTTTAAAAAAAAATTTGGTGAGAAACGTTTTAGCGACGATAATTATAGCTCATCGCAAAAAGTTGACTATTTGCAATGATTTACAATTTTATTGCAAATACTCAAACATTTTGTAATGAAACTACATTTATCGCAAAAAGTATAATTCAATATTTTTTACAATAAGTTAAATTAGTCGTTGCAAAAATAACTATGGAAAAAAGTCTAATGACGTATTTTCGCAACGAGCTTAACCAGTTGTCACAAAAGCTACTGTTTGCGACAACTTTTATGTCGTCGTAAAAGCTTTTTTTTACGACTCCAAATTTGTCACAAAAAGTAGCTATTAGCGACAACTGATTAAACTTGTTGTGAAAATACAACATGAGACTTTTCGCGACAAGTTTTACGACGACAATTGAAGCACATCGCAAAAAAGTTAACTTTAAGTGACGATTTAAATTGTCATCGTGAATAATCTACTTTTTGCAATGACTTGAAATGTCATTGTAAAAAAATTGACTTTTTGCAATGAAATTATACTCATCGCTAAAAAACTCGTTGCAAAAAGTGTAATTTGTTGTAGTGGCATGGTATGAACCTATCTGGGCTGGGATCGGTTAACCAATCCTACCGCACCTAACTCCCTGAGGCAGTCCAGCTGACCCTCCGAAATGAACATAGCCCTCCATTTTATTCTAGCAATGGAAAGGGTTGCATACATAGAGCAATCGTCCTTCCTCGCCTTGTTCCTTGTTCGCCATATCTCCTAGCAAATGAGGGTTGGGATGACTTTCCTAATGGGGGCTGTCGTCGAACCTTGAGCCGCTGCATTTTTCCATTGAACTAACTTATCTTCCACCAGAGGATGATGGAGGAGAGATACCTCACAAATCGCTAAAAAATGGTGCCAAATCTATCTGGCAATTTGCCCAAAAAGAAAGAGATGATGAATGGATTCCTGATGCAGTCTAGAAATGTTCGCATCAGCACAACAAGAGCATATAGACGCTAAATGAATGCCTTTTTTTCTGCACCCTTTCATCGACTGGAGTCACCCCCTGCAACAATCTCTAAAGAAACAGGGACATCTTGGGAGGCATTTTGTTATCCCAGATCTGGTTTGTAACATCCTGGATTTTTACTGTTCTGGATTTTCAAAAATCCTTGAATTTTTTTTAATTAACTTATATTATCAATTACTGACCACTAGCACTCAACGTTAGCTTATACACGAGTGGTCCAGTCTAGTCACAATCAGACCATGTGCAGGCCATTAAGTCAGATGATCGGTTTGTACTCAACGACAGCTTGTGCAGGCCATGTAGCAGCCGAGGAAGGTCAGAAAAATCTAAAATTTTGAGAAAGCATAGATCTCACTAGGCTTGTGGTTCATCGTGGACCACGGACCCAGTGGACACCCAAAAATAAACTATTCAGGTCGTCCCAATAGCACTTGCCAAATGCAACCCACCAATGCCAAAATTAGAATCTAGCACTGGTAAATAAAACTGGGATTTTAGGCATTTTAGCTATCAGATTTCTTCCAAAGTTATGGTAAAGGTCTAATGTATTTGTCTATGCCCACCCACAAAATCTGGGTCACGATCATGGCATGGTGATCTTTGATCGTGAATCGGACCCGTGCGACCAAACCCCATATTTGATTATCCCAAAATTTTGCATGGCCCTTCATCAGGCCATTAAGCACATATCGTATAAGTTTCATGGCCAGAAGACCACCAGAACTGCCCCATCAATCAGAATGGACCCCACAGGGTCATTTAGAGACCGGAACCATATGATCAAACCCCATATTCTTTAATTTATTTATTCTCAAACTTTGCATGACCCCTCATCAGGCCATGAGTCACCTACCCACCAAAATTGGTGGCCAAGGGGGGTGCTAAGACCACCCCAACTCCAATAGGGAGTCCTAGAGGGTCATTGTGGGCATTTTAGAAAACTTGGGACCAATTAGCCCAATTCTAGAAAATAAACTCTAGCTCTCTCCCTCATAACTTCCACCATTCTCTCCCTCATAACTTCCACCATTCTCTAACAACCAAGTTCTCTCCCTCATAACCTCCACCATTCTCCAACAACCAAGCTCTCTCCCTCATAACTCCCACCATTCTTCAACAACAAAGCTCTCTCCCTCGTAACTTTCACCATTCTCCAACAACCAAGGAGAGTAAAGAGAGAAAGAGAGAGTAAGGGAGAGCAAGGTCAACCCTAGATCGAGGTAGGGCCCAAGGAAATCAAACCGCGCAACTCCTTACCTCTTCTCCAAGAAGAAACCCTCATCCACGACCGCCCTTTCATTCCGTTGATCATTTAGGTAAAATTCATCACCCCTTTTTTTTGAAACCCTTGTGATGAGAGGAGATTTGTATTGAAATTTGACATAAAAATATTTACTTTAGGAATTTCGACCGATCGACCCTGAAATCCTCATTCCTAGGTCATTTTTTAACTCTCCAATGATCCATAGGTGAGGACTATTACCCTTAGGTGGCCTAGCACTAATTATAGTATGAGTCTAATGATTTTGTTTGCTCAGTTTTTGTATTAGAGAATCTAGAGAAACCCTAGGAATTGTAGGTTGGTTGGAATCGTATGAAATTGCATGATTAATTCTCATCGGGATGTTGATCTTGTCTCTCACATGATTTAGTATATGGATGATCATATGCTCTTATTTGTTGATTTTCTCATATGGTTTTGCTTCATAGTAGATAGGAGTTATTACTCTTGTGCATTGATTCCTTGAGATGTAGGAAGTGCTTAACTTCCTCACTAACTCACACAACTCACATGCACCTTGTTCGTGATAACTTAACATACTTGTTATGAATATTTGTATCATATGTTATGATGTATGTAAACATAATACTATTATGCTAGTTGATAATCTTGATGGTTAGCATGCTATAAATCAACATTGAACCCTTGGGATGGTCGGGAACATGAGGAGAGATGGTAGTCCCATCGGTAGGACTACGCTAGGGCTAAACCCGTAGATTTGGGTGGGTGTGTATAGGCGCAGTAGTTCGACTACATGGGTCCCTTGTACTCGATGTCGCTCGTCGCATGCTCGCCTGATTCGCGCAGTCTAGCCTACTTACTGACTATCCCCATTTGTTAACTCCGTTTGCTCACATATGTATAGAACCTGGAATACCCTACCACCGTTGCAGCCCATCGATAACCACTTGAAGCTGATCCAGTGCCTCATGAGCTGGGCATGGTAGAATGGGACATTGTGTCAGAGCTGTTGGCCTACGCTGGGGCGACGAGCTGTTCACTCCCCAAGTGAAGGGTTGTGATGTAGTAATAACTCGATAAGACCGAGGTCGAATCCCAAGGGACTGAAACTTATACATTATCTGAAACTAACTAGAACTAAAACTAAGCTAAGATGAATTCTAAATCAACTAGCAATTGTGAAATAATTGTGGAATAACTAATCTAAAACTTAAGAACTTCAGAGGAAAGGAAACTAGGGATTCAGAGGATCCACTTGTAGAGATCAGGGAGATCTTATGCCTGTTTCATGAATCATGAAAATTAACTGAACTGTCATTGAGATAGTTTTCAAAAGATGAAAGGTATATGAATTAGAATGGATTCCATCACCAAACCATGCCCAGGAGACTATAGCAAACAACAGAATTAAACTAATTACCAACCAATCAATAATGTATGAAGGTTAGGAAGGGTACCGTCATCCGACCATGCCCAAGAGACGATGGTGAACAATAGGGCTTCTTGACATCATACACATAAAGGAAAAAGAAATATTCAAAGCCATCTCAGACCCATTGTAATTTCAGTCACAACAGACCATTAAAGACTAGAAATATTCTCTTAATCAAACTATAATCAACATCAGTCAATCTAGACAAAAGGCACAAGCATGGAGCTCTCCCATCACACTACAAGCTTCACCTCTTAGCCCTAGCTAAGGGGTTTAGCTCAGCATGAATGGGCTAGAAATATTAAAATAAATAAAGGAAGAAAAGAAAAAAATTAAAATAAAAAAAACTCTAATGTTACTCTCTCCTCTGCCCACGTTGAAACCCCAGCCAAGCTCCAAAGATCTCTGCCGATAGCCTCCTCCCCCCATTCTCTCTCTCTTTTATAGCCTTAGGAGTCTGTGGTGCTGGAGTCGGTTTAGAGTCGGACCGACTCTGTTTGTGTTTGCGCAGGAACGCAAACTGCCTTGCGTCTAACTGAGATTTTGGGATGGCTAACTGTCCCTTACTCGGTTTTAGCTCCTTGGTTAGGTGAAGACCCACCTGTGCATCTTCTGAACGGATCGGATCATCGATCCGACGGTGATCACGAACGCAATGGGGCCCACAGCGGCCGGATTCCGTGGATGCCTGCGAACAGGGCCTGTGTATGCGTTACGCTGGACCTGAGTGGGGACCTAGATCACGTTTTGATAATAAATCCACGCCGTCCATTTGATTCCCAGCAGAATTTCAGTCGGAATGCGTCGTTTTTGGAGCGCTGATCACACGGCCCATTGATTTCTAAACCGGCCGTCCATATTACATTTAATGAGCTGAAAATTCATCTTTGCGGCTGTTTGAAATTATGCCACCTAAGCATGCATTGTTGCTGCCACACGGGATGACTGAACAGGTCGAATCATCACATAAGATGGTGAGTGGGACCCACAAAGATCGCCCGCAGGCTCTGTTTGTGAACAGAGCCTGCGCAATGCTGCGCTGTGATGAATGGTGGCCCATGATCGGTGTCAGCTGCGGAATCCACATCGTCAATTGCAATGTCGTCGAAAAACCAGTAAAGAATGGCTAGTTTTGGATCGAATTAGATGTGGTCCACTTAACTTTTCATTCCACCATTAATTCTACGTTCAACGGCCAGAATTTTTCAATCATATGCATGGTGTGAAAAGGACACCTAGGCACTGGTTTTGACCATCCTACAGATCGAATGGACGGCTTGGATCTTTCAAATAAATGATGGGTGGGCCACACAACTCAAAAACGGACGGACAGCGTCCGTCCGCTATCTTCACGTGGGAGATGACGCGGGTGCTGGTGTGAATATGGAAGGCGGTTGGGCGCGTGCACGGCTGGCATACACATTGTACCATGTACATGCATCAAATACGGGCCCACTGTGGTGTGTTTCTGAAATCTGATCCATCCATTCATCTTCTCATCTTATTTAAACCGTTGAGACCAGAGTTGAGGCAGTTCCAGATATCAGGTGGGCCCCGATTTGAGATTTTATGGGCTGATCTGTCCATTGGGCCACTTTCAGAGGGATATAATGGCTGAAAATTGACTTGTACGATTAATTTCTTGTCTTCAGGCCACGTATGAAGTTTCGAGTCAAATGGATGGTTGGAACACTGTGATCTTGCGTTCTGGACCAATTTTGGGTCACTTACGCTTCAGTTTCTTGATTTTCGCAGATCACTGGCGTGTGCATTCGTCAATCGTGGTCCCTTTGGGTCCATCCCTTACCTTGGTGATCATCAGAACGTTAAATCCAAGCTTTTGGCGTCCTTTTTCAGTCAATGCTCCTAATCACACCCTGCAACAAAACACGATTAAAATTAGCCGTTAAACAGTATTATACTCGTAAATCCAAGTAATAAATGGGATCTAATATGCACTATTTGACCCTCAACACGAGCCTCCCCATAGTGACCGCGAGCAATCCCAGTTCTCAGCACTCCCCATGTGCTTGAAGTCGGGGATGGGGAACCCAACGGGATCACGGATCATGGTGCCCTGGCCTCGGGCGTTGAGTGGCCCTGGGTATCGCAACCTATTGAGGGCATTGATACGTGGAGTGTATCAGTTTTCCCAACCTGCTGGATGAATGGAATTAACTAAGAACTCGAATAACATTATCACACATCGCATTAGCTAGGTTAGCGACTCAGCAGTTGAGGTCGCTCTGAGGGAGTGTTGGTCATACGCGATCGTTAGATGGAATCACTCGAAGGAGCGTTATGGTGAGGGCATACATCATATCATCTATCATGCATACGCATTAATAAGATTAGTTTAGTAACTGTGAATATTTGTTTTTCATTAAATTCTTAATATAATTGATGCTTGTTACAACTTAAGACTAATAAAACCCACTGAGTTGATCACTCACTCCCACTCTGGGATGGTGTTTTAAAATACCAACCAGACTCTCCCGTAGATACAAGAGATGAAAATTTTGAGGAGCCTTGCGGTGCAAGCTTGGATGAGGAGGACGAGTTGTCCTATTTCCATTTGATGGGCGGTTCATCGTAGAGTTCGTGAGTGGACTTGGATCGCTGAGTGTTAGACTTAGATAATCATTCCTTTTGGATATATTTTTATGTTTTTGTTGGGCAACGCCTTGTGCGACCCGTTTATATTAATTTGAACTCATATATATTTAGACTCCTTCATCTCAGTAGACTAGTTGTGAATTATGATTCATGTTTTCAGTAATTTTCAGTTGCGCATTTAAACCTGATTTATCATAAAACTATAAAAATTGGGTATAGGTGACACCCGAGAACTTGGGAGTCGAGCGTATTCACAACTCCCAATTTTCAGGGTGTTACACAGTTATACCACCATCTACCCGGAGACAGGTCTCTTAACACCTTCCAAGTTGATTTCATCGAAAAGGAGCCAGAAGGATCATGCAGCCAGAAAACCGCTGGCCTTTCATCAGTAGTAGTAAACCCTCCCTGGAATATAAAGTTTAGAGTGTCATGGGGCAGGTATAAAGAAATAGAGGAGGGAGGCAGGTGACCAGAAGGCCCGATGAAATCTCTGACTTGAAGGGAATGCGACAAACTCAGGATGGGGCTGACGGCTAGTTGCTGGAGAGGGCTGAGGCCTGTCCAGTATTCTGTCCATAAATTCAACACACTCGATCCCACCTGCCATTGGACGTTGTTGGCTATAGCCGGTCGCACATTTCTAATATCTTTCCAAAAAGGAGATGCCTAACTGGACACTGCCATCGTTCTCATCCTCCAGATCTCTTTGATGCTTGGCTCTTATGTGGGCCACCCAAGGGCCCTCCTTCTCCCCGTACTTCACATTCCAGGCCATCTTCATACTAAGAGTGAACAACACAACTTTCAACTTTCTAACACCTAGGCCACCTTCGTTTATCGGCCTTGAAATCTTGCTCCAAGCAATCCAATGACACTTCTTCTTTCCCTCAGCCCAACCCCAAAAAAATTGAGCAAAACTGCGCTCCATATTGGCTACAACCTAGCCTAGCATCTTCATGGTTGTCATGGCGTGAAGGGGGATACTCCCTAACACATGCTTAATGAGGGTTAGCCTACCAGCTAGGGACAAAAATTGAGCATTCCAACCACCAATCCTGCTATTTATCTTGTCCATGAGCGTCTGAAACATAGCCGAGGTAATTCTACATTTGTATAGAGGAACTCCTAGGTATAGAACACCCGTTCTGGCTTTAGAGAAGCCCAAAATTCGCTCTGTACTTCTGATCTTGGCCATTGATAAAGCCTTGGAACAAATGAAGTAGCTCTTATTATTATTAATCCTATGGCCATAAACTCCTTGGAAAGAGCTCAAAAAATCCTTAACTACATTCAGCAATTCCCGACTGCCATTCACAAAAAGCAAGGTATCATCTGCAAACAACAGATGAGAAATGGGCAGGCATCCTCTCTGAAACTTGAACAGCTTGCACTAACCTCTAACTATCAGCTGCTTGAAGGATCTGGAAAAAGCTTCCGTTGTTAGGATGAAAAGCCCAGGGGAAAGAGGGTCCCGTTAGTGCAGGCCTCTAGAGGATTTGAAGAAACCCGCCTCCTCCCCATTGATAAGAACTGAGAACCAACTGTTATCCAACAAGCTTCCATCAATGCAACCCACCTGTCACTAAACCCAAACTGATGTAATACCTATTTAAGAAAGTTCTAATCGATCCTGTCGTAAGCTTTTTCCAAGTCCAGCTTAAGTACGATATTTCCACTCCTAGTTTTTCTGTCGAGGTTTCTCATTACCTCCATGGCCATCACAATATTTTCTGTAATAGACCTTCCTTTAACGAAAGCCCCTTGCTCCAATGAGATCATGTCACACCCCAAACTCAAAAACCAAGCTCACAAAATTTTCGATCGTCGAATCCTGCGCCGACAGCCTCTGTAGAACCCCATTCTCGGCTCTCGGCACCCATTTATCAGGTTCCGATCCTGGGATCCTAAAAGGAGGGTTTTCAATATCAATTTGATTTTTAATGAGCATAACCCATGAATAATAACCACAAGAACACCATCACAAAATTCACTAGGATAAAAAACTTTTGAGTACAATGCGTCTGAAGGAAAATATAAGATAATACAAATAATGAAAACTCCAAAAGCTCGACTGCACGCTCCTATTGCTACCATGCTACAGCTACGTCTTGGCGTCACCTGCACACATCAATCGTGCATAAGCTTATAGAAATCTTAGAGGGTGGTGTAAGTGTGTGCGCAATATAAGTGTGCTCAAAATGCACGGTCAGAGTAATACGAAATCATGCATGAATGCGATCAGCCGTACCAAGGCTATGCGGTGCAGGATATGAATGCTATCGGCTATAACATGGCCATGCGATGTGAGATACAACTCAAGCATACCAATCCTCATCATATATATCACTACAGTTCTTATTCTGGATAATCACCGGGGTCTAGTACACTCTAGCCAGCTTGTCGCCCCTATCTGAACGCACAACTGGGAGAGTGGAAGAGACCTCACTATCTGCCTGCCAATATCGGGCCCGGCTCATCGATAGGGGACCCATTCCTCAAGCTAGTCAAACTCAACCTAAAAATTGCCCCCTCACTCAGGTGGGTAAGGTCACACCCCTTTCCAACCGATCACGATACAGTGGGAGACACGGCCTACTGGTATAGGGCTTTCGCGCACTCGTGTATCCACTCGGTCTCGACGTTGAAGTCATCCTCTGGTACCATCGAGTTTAAAAATTTTTACCCAGGGACATCTATGACGCCCCAATACTAGAAACAATATTTCTAATATCCAATCCGGCTACCCACGATGTGTCTATGGAGGCCATGGTCCTGATGTAGCTAGGGTATACAATAATCACACAATGTAAAGTACATGAGTTATACAGTCAAATCATGCATCAATCCTGTGCATATCGGGCGCTCATGTAGGATAACTCCGCCTATCAGAGAGTCCTATAAACCATCCACCTAAAGGCATATGCTACGATCAGTCACTTCTCATATCAAGCATACATATGGTGCGTATGATCATGAATTATGTTATACAATGATGGACTATGTACATAGCGAAAATAGGCCTAGATGGCCTACACACTACAAGTATGGGCCTATCGATGGGCCTTAGGGAGAGTGACAATGCGAACTTCTGTCACGCCCCAAACTCGGAAACCGGGCTCACAGAATTCCCGATTGCCGAATCCGGCGCCGACAGCCTCCGTAGAACCCCATTCTCGGCTCCTAGCTCCCATTCGTCAGGTTCCGATCCTGGGATGCTACGAGGAGGATTTTGTATGTCAGTCAGATTCGTAATAAGCATAACCAAAGGCATAACCCACAAACAACAACCAAGAAATCCATTACATTTCCACTATGATCAAAAACTTTACAAGTACAATGAGCATAAAGGGAAAATATAATGGTAAAGAACAAAACTCCAAAATGCTCTGCAACGTGCTCCTGTCTCAGCGCTGCTGTAGTCCAACGTCACCTGCACGCAACGGTCGTGCATAAGCTTACAGAAAGCTTAGAGGGTGGTGAAGGTGTGTGCTCAAGGTAGTAATATGTACATGCAATGTCAGAGTGATGCGGAATATGTAAATGGAAACATAATATCATGAGCCGTACCAAGGCTTATGCGATGCAAGACATGAATGGTATCGGCCATCCCAAGGCCATGCAATGTATAATGCAACTCAAGCATACGGATACTCATCAATGTCCACACATCAATACAGCTCAAAGTATGGAATATCACCGGGGTCTAGTACACTCTAAACCAGATTACCGCCACATCACGCACAATAAGGTAAGTGGAAGAGACCTCACTATCCGTCTGCCAATATCGGGCGCGACTCGTCGATAGCGGACCCATTCCTCGAGCTGGTCAGACTCAGCCTAGCATTGCCCCCTACACTCGGGCGGGTAAGGCCGTACCCCCTTCCAACCGACCACGACACAGTGGAGAGCACAACCAACTGGTATTCGGCACTCAGTACTCATCTACCCACTCGGTCTAGACGTTGGAGCAACCTCTTGGTACCATAAGGGTTTAGGGACTTTCACCCAGGGATATCTATAGTACCCCATGTAGAACAAGATTTTCGGTATCCAATCCTGCCAACCACGATGTGTCTGTGGAGGCTACGGCCCTGATGTTGCTAGGGCGCTCAATAACCATGTCACACAGATGCGGAATGCATGAATCACGCTATCCAGTCATGCAACCAATCCTGCGCTTATCGTGCGCTCATGTAGGGCAACACCGCCTAACCAGGAGCCCATAAACAACCTGCCCAAAGGCATATGTTATGACCAGTCAATCCTCATATTAAGCATACATATGATGCGTATGATCATGGGTCATGAACTATACTAAACATGTTATAATGAAATGAACTATTTAACAATGCAGATGGACCTGGACGGTCAATACACAGCAAGTACGGCCTGGTGATGGGCCCTAAGGAGAGTCGTAATGTGGACATCCAACCAGCATTACGCTCGCAATGTGGACGTCAAACCAACATTGCTCCCAAGGCACGATCGTTGTGAACATCGTACTTAGTCTATAATAGATTTACACATTGCAATGGACCGTAGGTTGTCCCATTGGATCTTTCATATATATCAAATGGGCCATATCCTATGGGCTTTTATTCATCAGATGGGCCACATAAATGGGCCACACCAATGGGTCTTATGTGCATTGCAATGGGTCAAAACCCGTGGGCCTTAGATTGCATCAATTAGACCTAGTCACATGAGTTTAATATATGACCAATGGGCCACACTAATTGGGTGCCACATGTGGACCAAGTGGGCCTCAACTTATAGGTCTAATATGAGTCAAATGGGCCTAAACCCCTAGGCCTTATGGTACTTTAAATGGGCCTAAACCCGTAGGCCTTGTATGTATCAAATGGCCTACCTCCATGGGCTTTAAATGTCAACAAAAAGGGTCCAATTACCTATGCCTTGAAGTACATCGAATGGGCCTAGTCCCATGGACTTGCAACACATCATATGGGCCTAAGTCCTTAGGCCTAGAATGAATTCAATGGGCCTAGCCCATAGGCATTTATAAATCAAATGGACCTAGCCCATGCCCTTTTGAAATTCACATGGGATGGATGGTCTGGATGCATCACATGCGTCAAAGGTGGGGCCCACATGAGGGCCCATCATCATATATATTACAACTAGTATAATATGTACATGTATTACATATACTATATATAAGTATGTATGTATATGTACACATGCACACATCCACACACGCATACGCACCCACACAGCACGCGCACACACACTGCACGCCCGCTGTGGCGTGCATAAAACACATGCATCAAGAGGGCTCCACCGTCCAGCGGACGGTGGAAATCAATGCAACGGCAAGGTGAGCGCCACCGTCCGGTCTTTAAGGCACACATCATTGTGGGTCCCATGTGGGGCCCATCCCGTGATGTTCATTTGGAATCTAACACGTTCACGAGGTCCCTTGGTCCTGGATAAAGGGGAAACATAAATTTCAGCTTGATCCAACACTGCTGTGGGCCCCTAAAAGGATTTCAATGGTAGATATTTAAGCCCACTGTTTCAAGTGGTGTGGGCCACCTAAGTTTTGGATCTGGACGAAATTAGGAGGGGGCCCACCTGAGGATGGGACCCACCTCACGAACGGATTGAATGGCAAATAAACATTACAGTGGGGCCCACGGCTGGAGCCGTGGGTCCCAAACGGTCGTCCGCCGTCCCACGGTTGCACGCTGTTGCGTGCAGCGCTGTTGGCAGTAAGAGGCAGAGGCTTGCCCCTGCCATTTGGTTTTAAGAAAAAATGGAAAAAATTATTTTCTGGAGTTTTTCGCACGTGGGGCCCGCCAAAGTGAAATCCGCCCCGGCCATTACGATCAGTGGCCCGAGGCCGTCCAAATGAGTCCAGAGTTTGAATTTTTTTTTATGCTTGGAAGTGAAATAAATTAAGAGATTATCATTTGAATGGTGACAATACAATATTTAGTAATATGGCCCACCAGGTGATTGGATCAGTTCCAAACTTCTACCCAACGGCTAAAATGCCGTGGGTAAGAGGATGGACGGCTTGGATCGCACATAAACATCAGGGTGGGGCCTATGCAAGGGGCTCACCTTAAAAGTTTCTTTTCTTTTCTTTTTTTTTTGGTTGAAACGTCCAGCGTCTCTGACGCTGGACGGTTTTCTTCTTCTCTCTCCTTTTTTTTTTGTAGTGGGCCTTGATGAAGTGGGCCACCATTAATGGGTGATGGGGTTCAACATGCAAGGTGGGCCCCACTTGAAGGACTCTTAGACCCAATAAATACCTCAAGGTGAGGTCCATTCAAGTGGGCCACACAACCCCTTTCATAAAAAAAATAAAAATTAAATAAAAATAAAATAAAATAAGAGGAATGAAAGAGAGAGAGAGACATGGAGAGTGGGACACGGCTTGTGATGGAGGGACCCCGTCCTTATGGGCCCTCCTTTAAAAGCAAATGATACAAAAAAAGGGTCCCTCAACACATGGGACCATCAAGATCGAGAATCAACGGTGGAGATCCTCTCTCCACCAAAATGGACGGTCTAGATGACCTTTCTTAAAGAAATAAACATCATGATGGGGTCCATGGAGAATGGCCCCATCATGGAACGATCATGATGATCCAAGTGGTCCATCGGCCACAAATAAAGGTCCCAAGTGAGATCCACACCATTGATCGGTGGGCCTCACTTGGTCCACCATAAAAACAAGAAAATCTACCCTATAGAAGCACCCACCGTCCGATCTTCTCGCTCCTAGGGGTTCCTTGGCACCTTATCTTCAACTTCAATGGCTAAGATGAAGAATGGAGGGTTGAGATGGGGAATTTTGGGGTAGGAAGGTGGGCCACTTAGAGCTTAGGAAGGTTGGAGATTTCCATACGTATGGAACTCTTGGAGTTGCTTGAAATTCTTGAAATGAGAAAGAGAGAAAGAGAGAGTGATGTAAAGGGAGAGAGAGAGAGTGATGGATGGATGGGTGAGTGATGGTGGTGTAAGAGAAATTTGACTTTTGTGGCTTTTGTGTAAGAGAAGTATGGGTTAAGAAGACTTTTGTGGCTTTTTGTGTAAGAGAGGTATGGGTTTGGGAGACTTTTGTGGTTGCTTGGGAAAAGAGATGGAAGTGATGTGTACTTGACATGTGATGGATTGATGGGTGAATGATTGATGGGATTGATGTGATTGATGTGACACATCGTTGAGATTCTCTTGGTTTTCGTAACGCGCGGCGTTTTCTCGCACCGAACGTTGGCTCATATCTCTTGATCAGGGTATCGCCTTGGCGCGCGAGTCGCGGTATCGGAACCGCGGCGACGGTGCGGTCGCTATGGTATTGGTCTCGGGTTGAGTCGACTCGGGTTGTCAGTACAAGAATCCAGGTCGCGCGTCGATATCGGTTAAGGGTCGAAAGTTGCCGGAATTCGACCGGTAAGACCGCGGAAGTGTACGGAAAGGTACGGACCAAGATACGGGTCTTACAACATTTAACCAGCATCTTCCATACAATGTGGACGTCAAACCATCATTACTCCCAAGGCACGGCTCGTTACAAACATCAATATATACACCATGGAGGAATCACACATTGCAATGGACCTAAATACATCCCATTAGGCCTTAAGTACATCAAATGGGCCGTATCACATGGTCCTTACGTTCATCAAGTGGGCCGTATCAATGGGCCGCACCATAGGCCTTATGTACATTGCAATGGGCCATAATCTATGGGCCTTGCATACATCACAATGGGCTCACAA
Source organism: Magnolia kwangsiensis (assembly GCA_037074715.1). Taxonomy (NCBI): domain Eukaryota; kingdom Viridiplantae; phylum Streptophyta; class Magnoliopsida; order Magnoliales; family Magnoliaceae; genus Magnolia; species Magnolia kwangsiensis. The sequence continues at coordinate 16,039,122 of CM073576.1, read as the reverse complement.
CATGAGTCTCGGATATATCAAGGTGGGCCTCAACGAATGGGCTATAATTACGTCAAGATGGGCCTAATTACATGGACCTTATGTATATACTAAGGTGGGCCTCAATGGACGGCCATAAATAAATCAAGACGGGCCATAAATATATCAGATGGGCCTCGTCACATGGCCTTATATGTATCCAGGTGGACCTCAATGGACGGCCCACAAATATATCAACATGGGCCTCAACAATGGGCCTTATACAAATCAAGGTGGGCCTCAACAACGAGCCACGCATATATCAAATGGGCCACACCCAAATATAAGTGGTGATAAGGATTTACGCCATTAAAATTTCTAAGGGTTTAATGGTGGACATTCAAACCCACTATTTTTTATAATGTGGTCCACCTGATCCTAGATCTTTCTTATTTTTAGCCTCAAGCCTTAAAATGATCTTATTAAAAATGGTTGGATGGCTTGGATGCAACCCATGCATCATGGTGGATTCCATATGGGAAGGATGGATGGCATAGATGAGTTACATATCTCATGGTGGGGCCCACACTAATGGAAGGTGTGGATACAATACATACATCAATGGGTCCCATGTGGGGCCCACCATAATGTTTATTTTCTACCCAACCTGCTGATAAGGTCACGTGGACCTAAGGCCCACTGTAATGTTTATTTGTAATCCAAACTGTTGATAAGGTCACTGGACCTGAATGAATAGGAAAAACAAATTTCATATTTGATCCGAAACTTCTGCAACCCAAAAATGTTTTAATGGTAGGCGTCAATCCTCACTGTTCCCTGTGGCGTGGGCCACCTACGTCACTGGAGGGGCTGATTTTTGGGAGGGGGGCCACTGCCCTAAGGGCCCACCCAATGCACGGAGTGGATGTTCCACACACATGATGGTGGGGCCCACGGCTAGGATCATGGTTGCCTCTTCCGTCCAGGCGGCAGCGACTGGCAGCAGCAGTAGTTGCCACTGCTGTTGCTTTATATATATATATATATATATATATATATATATATATATATATATATATATATTAAAGAAAATGCATTTTTCTAAGGAATTTCCTAGGTGGGGCCCTCATCAGGGAAATTCGCCCCAGCCATTGGATTTTATGGCTCAATACCAACAAAACAAGCCCAATATTGGTATGTTTCGGTGTGTAGAATCATTAGGTGGGTTTTAACGGTAAAAAACCCTATTTCTTATGCTATGGCCTGCCAGATAGTCGGATTGGGTTCACCTTTCGGCTCAACGCCTAAAGTGGGCTGAGAAATGAAATGGACAGTGTGGATTAACTTTATACATCAAGGTGGGGCCTGCATGAGCAGTCCACCCCAAAACTTTTAAAAAGATTTTTTTTTTTGTTAACTGTTAGTACACGCCCATGTTAGTACACGCACTCCACGTTAGCCTCCCCTACATCTAGTGTCCAGGGATGCTGGACGGCATGGATGATCACACGCATCATGGTGGGTCCCACATGAACATGGCCCACCTGTTGGGATCACCTGATGTTTGTGTTTTTCCTTCCATCTGGGCCCACCAATGGGCTAGATGGTGTAGATCAACACATCCATCAAATGGGTCCCACGAGGGTGGATGGTGTGGATAGATCACATACTTCATGATGGGGGTCTACCTAGGTGGACCACACGGCCACATCATCAAAGAAAACAAAGAAAGAGAGAGAAAGAAAGACAAGAAGGACGGTGATGGAGGGGCCCCGCCACTATGGCCCCCACATGATACAACCATACATCAAAATGAGTCTCATCAACAAGTGGGCCCTAAAAATAAGAATTTAATGGTGGATCACCCACCTATCGGCCTTCTTCTTGGTCCCTTAGCCTGCTTAGCTCCTTACCTTCTCTTTTGATGGAGGTTGATGGGGTTTTTGATGGTGTAAATGAGAGATGAGAGGGTGGGTCATACTTGTGGTTTGGGAGAGAGGGAGCTTGGACATGAGATGTTGCTTGGGAGATTTTTTTTGAGAAATGAGGGAGAGAGAGAAGTGATGGACAGATAAGGATGGGTGATGGGTTGAGTGATGGGTTGTAAGAAAGGGATGGGTGGAGTGATGTATTGTAAGAAAGGGACGGGTGGAGAGAGAGAGAGAGAGAGAGAGAGTTGACTTTGGGAATGGGAGAGATGGGTTACTTGCATTTGGGTATGGCTTGTACTTGACATGAGTAATTAATTGTTGGGACATGTTATAGAGATTTCCTCAAAATTTGCAATGCGGGGCGTTTCTTCAAAATGAACGTGGGTCCACATCTTCTAGCACGGGTATCGGTTCAGTGTGCAAGTTATGGCGTTGGAACCGCGATAACGACGCGGTCGCTAAGGTACAAGTTTTGGATCAAGACAACTTCGGTATACAGGACCTGGCTTAGGATCGCGTATAAATGTCAGATACAGGTTGAGGTTTGCCGGAATTCGACCGGAAGGACCGCGGAAGTCTACGAAACGGTACGGTATAGGATACAGGTCTTATAGATCAGCTTAGGAAGGACCTTGCTTAGATGAGAAGAAAGGATTTTCAAAAATATTTTATATACTACATTGCATAGACTAATTGGACGATAATTAACAAATTTAGTGGCAGCCGAGGATTTTGGAATTAAACATCATAGAGGCAGTGAATGCTCTAGGGATTTCTCCTCCCGATAATAGTAGCAAGCTACTTTATGGATATCTTCACCCACCATCTGCCAACACTCAGTGAAGAACAATGAAGAAAACCCAATTGGGCTCCGGTCGCCATCCTTAGAGATGTCAAACGTTGTAGTTTGAGTTTCCTGAAAGGATGGAGTGGCTAGCAGGCCATCATTATCTTACAAGGAGAGGATTCAAGGGATGGATGCGAGAAAAGCATTGGACTGAGCAGTAGGCTCTGCTTGAAACAACCTTTCAAAATATTGCATCGCAGCAGCCTTGATCTAGGCCTGGCCTGTGAATGTGGTTCCACTATCATCCTTAATTGAGTTGATCACACTACACCTGACTCTCTCATGGGCTGAAGCATGAAAATGTTTGGTGTTCCAGTCCCCTTTATCCAACTAAGAATTCATAGCTTTCTGTTTCTAAAAGATTTCTTCCATCAATTCTAGGTGGGCCAGCTTTCTCCTGGCTGTTACTTTCTTGAAACAGATCCTCAGATCTAGAGTTCTGCATTCTACTTTCCAACTGATCTAGATCTGCCTCGGCTGTCTTAATCTGAAGGAAAATACTTCCAAAAACCTCGTTGTTTCATACTTTCAGTAATTGCTTGGTGTTTTTTAGCTTCAGCTACACATTTATCATGGGGTGGAAGGAGCACACTCCCTCCCATGCCCTCTTAACTACCAGCTGGAAGGAGTCATGGAGCATCCACATATGGAGGAAGCAAAAAGGTCTGATGGGTGTTGAGGGTCAAATATTGCATATCAGACCCAGTTATTGCCTGGATTTATGAAGACGGTACCATTTAATAGCCCAATTTAATCGTATTTGTGTTGCAAGGTGTAATTACGAGCTTGGACTGGATCAGGATGCTAAAAGTATGGATTTAATGCTCAGAATGCACCAAGGCAAGGGACAGACCCCAGGGGACCAAGATCGATGGATATACACGCCAGAAATTCGAGAAAATTGAGGAATTGAAGCTTAAGTGGCCTGAAAGACATCCAGAATGCAAGATCATAGGGTTTTCACCATCTGTTCGACTCAAAACTTCATACAGGACCTGAAGACTATATATTAACCATACACATAAAATTCGAGCGATTAGATCCTTGTGAAAGTGTCCCAAAGGACACTTAAGCCCCTAAAACCCTGATTTAGGGCCCATCTGCTTCTGGATATGCTTCATCTTCGGTCCCCATGGTTAAAATGAGATGACAGAATGGATGGATGGATCATATTTCACACATGCGTCACCTTGGAACCCACACACGCGACACATATATACAGTGTGTATATGGCTAGACGCACACCATAACTCAAGAACGCTGACCGATATTTCTTTAAAGAAATTTCCAATTCCAGCGCCTTCACCACCGATTGTCATTTTTGGCTTGTGGGCCCCACCCATCACGCATTGTGATTATTAGAACCTTCCATTGTGTCCAAGGGGTGCCTATAACCCTCACCTAGGTGTTCTTTTGGACCCATGAATGTACGAACAAGCAGATTACTGTCTAAACGGAAGATGGACGATGGAGTAGAAGAACTTGTGGGCTACACTTAAATCAGCTCAGTCTTGGCCTGTTTAGAGGTTTTTTCATCCTAAAGACAATGGACGACATGGATTTTTCATGAAACGTCTTCATGGGGCCCATCGATCATCACAGTAGCGGTCCGTAAACTCTGTTTCGCAACAGAGAGTTGCGGGTGATCCTTGTGGGCCACCATCCTGTCTCAACGGTCTAATCTGGACCGTCCATTAGATCCCCATGGAGATTCTTATCACTGCCTAGGTGGCAGAATTGTAAAATATCGTGAGGATCGAAATCCAGCCGTTCAAGCGGAGGATAGATGGTGTAAGGAGAAATCAAGTGGGCCACACCAAAACAGAGAAAAAATGGTCATGTCCGACTGATTTTTCCTGTACAATCCAATGAACAGATTGGATCTTGCAAGAAATACCAAGAAATGGGCCCCACCAACGTCCAGCGTCAGTCCGATGGCGCTGCCAACGCACGCTATTACGCGGCCAAAAATGTTAATTTCACATTGTTGCGTAAGCATTTCTCTCACCGCCTCTTGTGCGTAAGAATCTAGCCGACTCCTCAACTGACCTTGGCTACTATAAAGAGAAGAGAGAAGAAGATCAACGGATCCTATCTTTAGACGTGGAGTGCAAGACAGAGAGTCATTAGTTTAGAGTTTTATTTGTTTCTTGTTTTCTTTTTTTCCTTAATTTTGGAGTGCTTTAACCCCCCATCATGTCGGGCTAAACCTCTTAGCTAGGGCTAAGAGGTGAAGCTAGTAGCATAATAGGAGACTTTTTTCTTGTGTATTTTGTTTAAACTGAACTGATGTTGATTTTAGTTTAATTAAGGGAATGTTTTTAATTTTTAATGGTTTGTTGTGACTAAAATTACAATGGGTCTATAATAACTTTAAGCATGTTTCTTTCCTTTTTATGATTATGACATCAGGAAGCCCTATTGTTCACCATCGTCTCCTGGGTATGGTCGGATGACGGTACTCTTCTTAACCTTCATATCATGTTGATTGGTTATTAATTAGTTTAATTTTATTGTTTACTTTGTCTCTTGGGCATGATTTGGTGATGAAATCCAATCTAATTCATATACCTTTCATCTCTTGAAAACTATATCTAAGGAAGTTCAATTTGATTTTCATGGTTACACCCTTCAACTGGATGAAGATGAGACTCTTAAGTCCAGTTGAGTTTTTAAAGCAGGTATAAGATCTCCCTGATCTCTACAAGTGGATCCTCTAAATCCCTAGTTTTCTTTCTCTGAATTCTCTAAGTTTTAGATAAATATTTCATCATTATTCCCTTAATTACATTTGATTTGGATTTCATCTTAGTCTAGTTTTAGTTCTATTTAGTTTCAGATTACGTATAGGTTTCAGTCCCTTGGGATCCGACCTCGGTCTCACCGAGTTTATTACTACATCACAACCCTAAACTTGGGGAGTGAATAATGGGGGACAACTACTGAGTAGGGAAAGAAATCAGTAATGGCGCATGGTCCGAATTGACACGGGGAAGGTGATCAACCTGGAAAGATGGGAAGGCTTTTGGGCATCTATTATTCATGAGAATTCTATCCATCTGGCCCAAAGTCTGTCATTCCTTGTCCGATTATTACTCCACGTAAAGCTATTTCTAAAGAACCTTGCATCTAGTAGCCCAGCGTTCTGAATGGCAAAAGTAAATTCAACCATACTCAGCCTTCCCGCCATTCTGTTACCTCTTCTCTCGCTTGCTTTTGAGACTGCATTAAAATCGCCTCTAACAGCCCATAGACCTGTGATATTCCTACTAAGATTTTCCAGTTCCAACCATAGTCACCTTCTGAATATATATGAGCATTTAGCATATACAATGGACAGCAAAACAGGAAAATTGCAATATTGAAAATAAATATGTTAAGAAAGCATTTGAGATGATTCAGAGTGCACTGTCGCATTGATTTGTTGTGGAAACAAACCCAGATTTTACCCCCTTATTCATCATTCGATAGAGAGGAATGAAATCCTAGCTTCAAACTAATGGCCACCTTTTGCTCCTCTCTGGTCATCGGCTCCAGGATAGCAACTAGCAACAGGTTGAACTTCCTAATTAGTTTTTTCAAAGTTCTGATGGTAGGCTGATTGCCTAGCCCGCTAGCATTCCAAATAAGGGCGCTACCCATCTGTGACACACCTTGAGTTAACGGCCCTTCTCTTCAGTCGTCGAAGTCTACAAAACCATTCTCCTTCTTCAATCAGTCTAGCCACCTTCTTGCTAGACACATTTCTCCTCTTGCCTTTCATAGACTTGCTGCCTGGAGTTCTCATGACCTTGGGATCATTTCTGGGTTTAGAAGAGGCCTTTACCTGAGTGCAGGGGCTCTGCTCCAATGTGGAATTTGTTGTTCCCTCTAGATCAATAGAGGGGTTTGACATCAGATCAAATTGGGCAGGTTAGACCTATCCAGTGTTTGATAACTTACCGCCTTCCCTGTTATCCTGGCCAAAGTAGGGGGAAAAATCAACCTCAATTCGCCCTGTGTTCTGCTTCATTGTTGTCTTTCTTCTAGTGAAAAAAGTTAAGTCACTCCCTTCTCAGAGGCTCCACAATTCATTGCTGAGAATCATGGATACCTGGAAAAATCTAAGGATGAGAGTGCCAATGGATCAACAAGCATCCAGCAACCTTGGCTTCCATCTAACCGCTTGGTCACAATGCCTTTTGAATGAAACCCAACTCTTTGACCCAACAGGTAGGGATGGATGAGAGGTCTAGAAAGACAGAACCTCATTGCTGCAACTCATAGGATTCACCTGACTGTTGATAACATTGGTATGGTCTTGGTTCACACCCTCATCAACTAGCCTGCTAGCTTCTTTGTTCCCAGGAGAGATGAAACCTTCCTTCCTTCCAAACTGAAGGTTTAAGAGGGGGGGATCCTGGTCTTGTGACTGCAAAGCTAAATGATCCACTTTTTTATCTGCTTCTCAATGGTAATGAATGGGCCTCCCAACATCTGGAAACAAAGGATCTCTATCCCCAGCAATCGGGGGGTACCAAACTTAGAGAGGACCGTTGAGAGTTGAGGCCTTCGAGTCCTGGACAAGTTTCAGCCTAGGTCGATCAGGCGATCGAGAGGGATTGTCAAGGAAGTTGGTAGTAGTGACGGGTGACGGAGCTAAAAGCCTAGGTAGGAGGGTTTAAATAGGAGAATGGGGTAGGATAATGGGGTGGCTACTCAAGTCCAGATGTTTGGGATCAACTTCACCTTCCCCCATCTTCAGGGAGGGCTGTTCTAAATAGATTGGACCAATCAGAAGAAGCTGATCAGGATGATGTGGGAGGGGAGTGCTGGTTGTAGGAGCTTGCTCAGAGGAGTTGGCTATCTCCTTGGCATTTTCACAAATAGGTGTAAGATAAAGTGATAGGGGGGGCTTTGTGATTAGAAAAGGACTTTTCCACCCATTCTCTGGTGGATTCTTGACCTCTGGACTGTTCACCAAGAGATGTAATATAGTTTCCCTAAAAAGAAGGTCTCTCCAGAAACCCAATGACAGGAAATGCCTGACCATTAACCTTCAAATATCTCAGACAATGTATATCGAAGCCTAGGGATGGTCTAATTTTCACTCTAGCAAAAGCTTGAAAGATACCCAGAGCTGCCACACTATCAATTTCTAGCACCTCCCCATATGTTTTTGTTAAACCTTCAATGGCACCTGAGAGCCAAGCATGGGCTAGTATTCCCGCCAGCCGAATCCAAACTCCCTTAATCAGCAAGGTGGCTTGGGCATACCATAAGCACACTTCCGATATGCCCATCTGCCAATGAAGATCATGATCTAACGCAAAGGCAACCATCTCCTGCCTTGATTGGAATTTGAGAAGGAAGTTCTTCGGAGCTATCCTAGTGACATTGACTAGGGATGCTGAGAAGTTAGATCTCCAGAAAGAGTCATGCAAGATGGAGACCTCCTTAACACATGAGGCAATGAGAGCCACTGATAGGGCACCCTACAGTTTCTCAACCTCCCTAATGTCAGCCTCTATAGTGAATGAGTCCGTGCAATGACTGGGGACAAGGACCTCTTCTCTCCTCGCAGGAAGCTTCTCAAGAACGGGGTGGCTTCTGACTGCCTCCAAGAAGAATGGCCGAGGTGCTGCAGTCAGAATTGGGTGAGGGGATGTTCTCCTAATCGGACTGACATGCCTCCTCTGATTTCTTGCCCAAGTCAATGCCACAATGCGGCCGTTGATTCTTCTACCATTGAGGCATTGGGCAGCATTGAGCTCTTCCTGTTCATAGCAAAACCTAATGAAAGCGAATCCTCGAGACTTTCTCCGAATCGGATCTCTTGGGATGTAGACATCTACTATCTTCCCATATCTACCGAAAATCCGTAGAAGGTCTTCTTCGAGGTGTCAAAGGTAAGGTTTGCAGCAAACATGGTGAAGGGAGGTTTTCGTGGGCATGAGTGCCTAGGGCTTATTGTCTCCCAAGGTCGCTCCTGCTCCCATTCCCCCATCATTCCATTTCGTTCCTTGGACTTAAATCTGAAAAGTCCATATCTACACTTGAAAGAGTGTGTTTGTGAAAAGCTTTGTGAGAAGTCTTGAGAGCTCATAAATTTAGAGTAGATATCCCTTGAGGAAGACCATGATCAACCTCATCACATCCCTCATTGCATCATAGACTGTCCATAAAATCCTATGATACCTGGTCCACATCAAAACTTTTCCATGAACCTAGTTGCATGTAGACTTATTGGCAATTGTGATCCCCTATATTGATCGGGCCATTCTGTTCTGCTCACCCTTTGTCCGCTATTGGACAAAAAGGATGCTAACTGATGGTCCAAAATAACTATTACTAATCCTACCATCTATAACTAGTCTTGTCCGCCAATTTCTTTTCATGCCATTGAATGTATGGTTTGATCACATGATCAGAGTGAATTTCTCCTGGAACTACTATGAACGTATCCAAAATGTAGTTTTGGCGCATGGACTTGATACGATGACCAACCCATTTTTATGGTCCAAGTCATCTACACGGTAGGACCTAATGATACACAGCTCGTGCGATGCATATGTAAGAACCATCTGGTGAAAACCAACATTACACAACTCCATTGGAAGCAGGACAGTATTCACCAAGTCATACTTTGGGCTGGATTTGGTTGGCCCTTCATTCCCTCTTTTCCCAATGAACCAACTCCATTAAATTACAGAGCTGGGTACTTGGTTAGTGGGATTGGACAGGTTTCATAAACGTAAGTAGATGGGTTAGTATAAGCGTTAAAGTGCCCAGATATCTGCAATGAAATGGTCGGGCATAAGCAAGCGTGTTCACTCATCTGGTATGCCAGAATTGTATTTTGGATATAGTCTGTTGGTGGTTTTGCTTTAAACTGGCCATTTTTTTTCACTTTCCATCTATTTTGTATAGAGTTTCGTGCACCAAATGATTGGATTCAGCTGATTCTTGGGCCAGGGCTCGTGATCTGGTCTCTCTTGGATAATGATTGGCCTAGCTCTGCCACCCATGCGGATGCTAGCTCAACTTCAATTTTTTCTACCTCTGCTTGATGGCGATCCTAGTGATCAAATTCATCTACCTTCAATGACAAATAAATAAATAAATAAACTTGAAAAAGAACAATTTGTCAAACCAATCGAATGAAACCTTTTATTATTAACCTGACTTGTTCAGGCAGAAGTTTTTATTATAATAGGTTGAGAAAACATTTCTTATTTGGGGATAACATATTTTAACTGTCTAATTATCTCGAACTGTGCCTTGAGTAAATCAATCACTTTGCTGTCCACTTGGAAGGCCTTTGCGAGAACATCATCAGAGATAGGCGGGTTCGAACCGAAGACAGCATTAGATATGGTCATGACACCAGGGAACTGGCTGCTCAGACTGGCGATCGCAACCGCATGGGTTTTGCCAATGTTGAATTGGAAGTGAATGAGGCCTTTTGGGAAGACGAACACATCACCCTTATTTAGGATCTTTGTTACGAGGCGATTGTCAGGGTTGGAGGTGACGAACCCAGCGTAGAGTGTGCCCTCTATGACAGTCAAGATCTCTGAAGCCCGTGGATGCTCGTGAGGAGAATTGACACCGTAAGGTTCAATGTCGATGCGGACGAGGGATATACCAAGAGTGTTGAGTCCGGGTATCTGATTCACATTGACTAATGTAACATTGGACCTAACCTTATTTGAAGTGTTGCCAGGCATGTCTAATCCACTGAAGAAGAAATCATCAGCTTGCACCATCTTTGGGTCCTTACACACGAACCCATTTACCAATACTGCAAAATAAACATTACCATAGATAGAAGAATACTTAGTCTTCAAATATTGAAGTTCTAAAGAAAAATGCCAATTAGGCTCACTAGTGTAGTCCCGGCCTTACATGAAAGATCCATGCCACTCATCTGGTGGGCTCTATAACATCATCTAGCTCAGTTCATATGGCAAGCGACACGACAACATCATCTGAGCTAGGAAGATGTTAATTGAGCATTTAAATTTTATAAATTCGGCTCACCAGACGCATGATCTGGTCTATTTCTCTGCCCATGGAATCAATGAAGTTGGGCCCACCTGATGGGTGAGTTGGATCTCATATGCTGTCACATGTGATGTCAAATACACTGGTGGTTGCATCTTGCATGTATAAAATCAGAGACGACATAGTGAGTGCATCATGAAGTTTCAAAACCAAATACAAAGAAGAGAATAGGAACCTTGTGGTTGTGGTTCTAGTATGGCAACACAGAAGTCCTGTAAGGGACTGGGGTCATAGGCATGTGTGAGAGAACAAGTGAAAACGAGAGAGGAAAGTACAAGGAAGTGAGCAGCCATCCTCATTCTCATAAAACCCGAGGAAAAAGAAAGATGAAGGAGCTATTGGGATTCAAAGTTCTTTCGAGGATGAGAAATAAGGACACAAGCCATGTATATATATATGGTGGGAATTCATTGCGATGGTCTTCTTTTTTGCCAAATGAGAGGACGACAAAAGTCAGTTTATGAATTAAGTCATTGTCATTCTCCAACTACCACAACCCATTTTCTAAGGCCATCTGCAACCAACACGTGCTGACCCGGAATTTGTGTGTAAGTTTCAGTTCATTCATCAAGTGGGTCCCACTCTGAACAGGACCTGGCCCAAAACCAAGGCTTATAGCGTCAAGTGCATGAAACTTATACAGGTAGTATAAACCATACCGGTCTTTTTCCTCTGTCCGGTTTTCTCAAGTAGATGTGGTGCACTTATGTAAAGACAGGCCTGATTTATTGGCTAGGGTATATCCACGGAGCCACACATGGTGAGTGGCTTCAATCTGACACATGGTGAATTCTTGTAGCATATTACACTTGACCGTTAATGCGCGGAATTTGAATCTGTCCTCAGGTTGTAAAAGTCTTGCATTCAATCCTCTGATTAATTTGCTGTGTCCTGCATTGATTCTCATCCATAAATTAAAATTAAGGACCATTTCAATTTTAATATTAAATGATAACTTATATTTTTAGATCCATTCTTAGGTAACTCTGGAGACCATTTGATTTAAATTAAATTGCTAAATGAATTCTTCTAGCATATTACACTTCACCGTTAATGAGCAGAATTTGAATCTATCCTCAGGTTATCCAACTCGCGCATTCAATCCTCTGTGATTAATATGGTGCGTCCCACATTGATTCTCATCCATAAATTAAAATTAAGGACCATTTCAATTTTGATATTAAATGATAACTTATATTTTTAGATCCATTCTTAGGTAACTCTGGAGACCATTTGATTTAAATTAAATTGCTAAATGAATTCTTGTAGCATATTACACTTCACCGTTAATGCAATTTGAATCTGTCCTCAGGTTGTTCAAGTCGCGCATTCAATCCTCTGATTAATTTGGTGTGTCCCGCATTGATTCTCATCAATAAATTAAAATTAAGGACCATTTCAATTTTGATATTAAATGACAACTTATTTTTAGATCCATTCACACAACTCTAGAGACCATTTGATTTAAATTAAATTGCTAAATAAATGTGGGATATTTGTGAATATGCTGTGCATCCTAAATAATTGGTGACTGAATGTTACCCACAATGCCTTACACAATTCAACATGCCCTTAAAAATTACATAGAAATTGCCCAAATGGCCTTAGAAATTATATAGGAATTACATTGGTTACATATCTAACAAAAAATTAAGCTATCAAAATTATAGATAACAATTTAGCCGCATGATCAACTAAAAATTATGCTTATTTGATAATGTGATTATGGGGTTGACGGACAATTAATTTCATGCATTAAATATTAAAATAATAATAATAATAATAATAATAACATCCAAATGTCCTTATGTCAACAAGTGCCCATGGATTTGAGGTTAGAATTGTCCAAATAATATGATTTTAGGATCCTGACTTAGTGAAACACGTGCAAGTTGAGTTACTGTATAGCCTAATTTGAGATATTCCTATCATGCATTTAATTTCTGAGAGCCTAAGTTCCAAGATTCGTACTTTCCGCAGTATCAAATAACTTCCGTTTAGCCATTATACAAATCTTGGGAGTGTTTTTATTTCTAGAGGACAAGTTTGGCACTGTAGCTGGTCATATATAAGCGGCATTAATCCAGATCTTACAAGGAGCGACAGCCGTGAAACCTTACAGAAATTTTAAAAAGTAAAAAAAATAAAATAAAATCTTCCAAGAGTTTTCAAGTTAAAATTTTGATGTAACGTGTTGAAACTGAAGCCTTCTTACCATGTGCGTTTGTTAATGCAGTTGGCGCTGACGCCCTGCAGTTGGCCCTGTCACCTCCGGGGGAAAATAATAATAAAAGGCTTGTATGTGTTGCCTCACTCGGGAACGGATTGGCTACTCAGGGCTGGTGGTCGGTGTGCTGTGGGCCTCACTATGATGTTTGTGTTTCATCCATTCTGTTCATTCATTTTTAAAGATCATTTTATGACTTTATCCCAAAAATTATAGGTATATACTTATCATGTGGATCACACCACATGAAAACAATAGAGATTGGATATCCACCATTAAAATCCTCCTATGGCCCATTGTACTGTTTATTTGACATCCAATCTGTTGATTAGGCCATACAGGCCCAGATGAAGGGAAAAAAAATAAAAATAATCTTGATCCAAAACTTTTATGACTCCAAAATTTTTTTTAATGGTCAGAACTCATTCAACAATGTTTCCTGTAATGTGGTCCAATTGAGATTGGGATATACTTATTTTTGGCCTGATATGTTAAAATTATCTGTAAAAATAGATGGACGGAATGGATGAAACACATACATCATGGAGGGCCACACAGAGCACCGACCATCAGCCATTGGCTGGTGTAAGGGGGAGTAGCCAATCCGTTTCCGCCTCACGAACAGTTGTACATCACATCAATGTTTTCAACTCATAGAAAAATTATATATGCCTACCCTTAATTAATTATTTTAATTGCCGGTTCCTAATCCCACCCGCTTTATGACTGTCGGTTAAGAAGATTCCTTGACAGAAAATCAGATCAATCAAATAGCTGGTTGCTTGGTTTCTTACGATATTGTGTAATGTCGATCTGATACGATCCATAGTGGGACCCATGGTTCCCTGACCCACACTTTTTTTTCTCTATGCCCCAAATCTCCCACAGTGGAAGGTCCTAACCCTTTGATAAGTGGCCCACAAATGGATGGTTACGGAAAAATGAATACAATTATAGTTTGTCAAAGAGGCATATGGTTGGATGGGCAGGATCATTATTGTAGAAGGCTGTGCAAGTGTTCCCGTATGCACCTTAGGGCTTGTCAGATAAATGCTCTAGATCAACTGATGGGATCCACTTTTAAGGACAACCGCATCAACACTTGATGCATTATTGGGCCTATGTACTTGTACTCTTTTATTCTTCTTTTTTTTCTAAAGAGCATATAATGCATCTACTCTGCCAAATGATGGTGGGATTTGCAACTTGCGGATGGATTTTGCTTCCTTTTTGGGAAATACTCTACTAATCTTCTGACGGAGAGAGGGTTGCATACAGTTATATTGTCAAGATACATGAGAAAAGGACTGGTCGACGACAGAAGTGATACAGACCGTTAGACCTTAAATTAAGTATATCTCATATTCTGGAATAAGTTATCGGACGTAAAATATATGATTTTGAAGTAGAACAAGTACTTTAACCAATTAATCCAGCTGTGATGGGTTGCCCAAGCTGGATTTGTGAAATACCACCAGATCGACGGTCATTTTCTTATTTTAATTCCGTTTTTACTATAAAATAGTAAGTTTTAGTTTGATTAGAACTCTTCAACCGTTGGGCTTTAAAAGTTGCACCAACGTGAAAAGAGCTTAGAAAAATTAGGAGAACAACTTGGTGAAGCTAGGACACTATTTTTGGCTGAAAACCTTACGCACTAGATATCACAACTGTCTATAAATATAAGTTTACTATTTATAGTAAGTCACGAATTCTATGAGTTTTAGTTGTGGCTTGATTCTAATTTCTTTATCATTGTTTGGTATCCTTATTTAAAGGGTAGGAAACTCATTTTAATTTTATTCATTAATTAATTTTGAATTTATTAGAATTTACTTTTATTTTCTTACTTTCTTTCCTCGTGGATTCAAGAAGCCTCGGTGAGGAGTCTAAAGAAGTTCTGTGGATTTTGAATAATTATCTTCTTAAGGAAGATGGTGCTTGACCTCGTGTCCTCCCCTGCGTCATAATCTCCGCTGCCCATCTCATGTAGTTACAATCAAAGTTCTATCTAGATATGGCTCAAACCCGTTCTTTTCTTTTTCTTTCCTTTTTTGAGTAGACCAACCTTTGAAGTTATGCTTGATTTTCTTGCTGCATGCCAGTATATTAATTATGAAGATGACGTCACATTCATTACTTTGGGTAAGGTAATCTCAGAAATGCATCCAAGACAACCTCTGAAATTTCAGGGAATGCATCAAATTTACAAAATGGTGCCGTCAATAGACACATTTTTGGGAAATAGTTGTTTCATTTCTGTAAAGTTCTCCCGTGAAAAACATTTTCCTGTACTCTTGTAATTATGATTCAAGGCCACTCATCTGCCATCATTGATAAAAAGTTTATTAGAATATGGGCATGTTCTTTACATCATCTTTAATACTGAGATCAAAGCTTTTCTAGTCATTTTGTCTTGGGCCAGCATTGTGCTGCTTGCTATAATCCTCCCACCAATTTGAAGCATGTGGTTCTTTGTCTGTGTTTTTACTATAGATGCAGAGTTACTTGTATATGTTGATATGAAGCGAGCTGGTTACCATTTGTTTACTTTAGTGTTATGCATTGTTGCTGAGGATTTTAATTACAGCTTTGCAGTTACTTTTAATGAGAAGGTGACAAGGATCGTGAGGTAGTTCTCTTCACATTTAGCTGCAAAGATGAGACCCCCTATAATATTAGTGCAGTTTTTTTTTTGTATTTTTGTAAGCAGTCAACAATTTGTGTTGTTTCCTTTTTATTGTTGTGCTAAAGCAGTTAACTAATGCTGCAGTAATACATTACCCAAAAAAAAAAAAAAAAAATCCTTAACAGTTTCATACATGCAGGCCTGTTATTCGTGGACGTTCTGTCCATTCTCTCTCTATCCCCACCTCACTCCAGATGCATCGCACATGCCAAACGCCTAGCATGTAGATATGGGAAGTGATTCAAAGGTAATGTCACTTGTTGTTTTTGCCGCGTAATTGCATACGTAGGTCAGCATGGATTATGATACTCAGTTTCCTACTACCACCATGCCATGCAAAATCTGCTTGCTTCAAATAGTCTCTTATGACTATACACCCACATTTGGTATTGGATATGATGATGATCACAACGATGGCACGCTTATTTGGGAATTGGGACATACCTGGTAATAATGATTCTTTTTCAAGTGGGAAATTGACCGTACTCACCTCGAAGTTTGGGCAAATTACCTAGCAAAGTAATTACCTAGAAGCTACATCATTCCATATATCCTTAGAAGGGCCTTCCGACATATTTTGAAAATTATTTTGGAAATTGTTTCAGACAAAAATGCCCTTGTCCTTATTTCAATAGTTGTATATTTTTTCAGAGAAGAAGAAGTTATGTCGTATTTAATACCAAGAAAGTGATGTGTACATAACCCTTTTATGCATGCGGGCAAGGACCAAGCTCGTGGGGCCCACATTGATTTATGTGTATAATCCATGTCGTCCATCCTTTTTTTCGCGTCATTTTAACAGCTAGGGCCCAAATGTCAGCCTGATTTGGAGCTCCTGTGGGCCACATAATAGAAAACAATGGAGACAATGGAACCCACTGTTGAAACTTTCTAGGCTCACTCACTGTGATGTTTATTAGAAGAGGACACTGCCCAAGTCAGGACTTTTTTAGGTCCACGCCGAGCAGGCCGACAAGGTGGACGGAATGGATCATCCCATTGTGGGCCTTAGGATATTGTATTAATGGCTATCCTTTCATTTGGTAGTAAAGAACGTGAACATGTAACAACTACAACCCATATAACATGTGAACCACGACCCATATAACATGGTAACCATGACCCACGAGAACCACGACCCATATAATATGAGAACCATGACCCATGACAACCACGACCCTTACCACATTACAACCATGACCCTTACCGCATTACAACCACAACCCGGGTATGGGTCGTCGTTGTCATGCTATACAGGTCAAAGTCTTCATTTTATAGGCCTTAGCAAAGACCATCTAGTGACATTGATGTATGTGAATAATTCATGTTGTCCATCCTTTTTGTCATGTCATTTTAGGGCTAGGTGGATGGATTGGATCACCCCATGTCAGGATTTTTTGGGCCCACGATGAGCTGGCTAACAAGGTGGATCGATCGAATCACCCCATTGTGTGCCTTAATCTATAATACCAATGGTTTTGTAGAAGATGAAGTAAACACGTGGATACCACAATCGATGCAACATAACAACCACGACACATATAACATGACAACTACGACCCATGCAAACAACAACCCATATGGGCCCACATTGATGTATATATATAATCTATGTTATCTATCCTTTTTTGTTGGGTCATTTTAGGGATAAGGTCAAATATCAACCACGACCCTTTGTGTATGAAAATCACGATTCATTGTGCATGTGAACCAGGACCCTTTATATGGATCATGGTTGTCATGTAGCAAGGGTCGAGGTTGTCACATTATATGAGCCATGGTTGTCATGTTATATGGGTCGTGGTTATCATGGGTCGTAGTTGTCAAGTTATATGGGTCGTGGTTGTCATGTTATATGGGTCGTGGCTGTCAGGATTTTTTGGGCCCACGGCGAGTTGGCTAACAAGGTGGATGGATCAGATTACCCCATTGTGGACTTTAAACTATTGTATTAATTGTTTGGTAGAAAAGGAAGTGAACACGTTGAAAATCACGATCCATTCAACATGACAAACACGACCTATATAACATGGCAACTAAGACCCATACAAACCACGACCCAAATGAGCCCACATTGATGTATGTGTATAATCTATGTCATCCATCCTTTTTATCGTGTCATTTTAGGGGTAGGACGCAAATAAAGTCTGATCTGGTGCTCATGTGGGCCACAAAATAGAAAATAATGGTGGGCCTTAAGATATGGTATCAATGGTTTGGTACAAAAGGAAAGACTTTTTGGGCCCACGGCGAGCTGGCTAACAAGGTAGATGGATCGGATCCCCCCATTGTAGGCCTTAAACTATGGTACCAATATTTGATAGAAAAGGAAGTGAACACGTTGAAAACCACAATCCATTCAACATGACAACCATGAACCATATAACATGGCAACTGCGACGCATGCAAACCATGACCCATATGGGTGCACATTGATGTATGTGAATAATCCATACCGTCCACCCATTTTCTTGTGTCATTTTAGGGGTAGGTGTAACACCCCGTATCTTTGATACTCGGGTGTTACCCCTGATGACCCTGATTATTAAAATAGAAGGTGATTAAGCTAGATAACTTAAACTTTACACGTGAAGGTTGGGGCTTTCGTTCAACGATGAAGCCAACAACTACGGTCCAAATAAAACCCAACACCAGTCGAAAGGTAAAAACTCAGCAAAATCCTTAGATTTAAAACACGCTATGAACAAATCAACTGAGTCACTTTGACGCAATACACCCATTAACAACCTTGGGAGAATAAATTATGACCAGCAAGGCATTTAAAACCGCTTCCGTCAAACCAAAACCTCGGACCTATAAAACCTTTAGATCATGATATATGGGCAAATGAGGCCCTAAATGGTATGATATGGCCACTTGTGCCTCGGCCCCACCCTAAAACCGGGCTAGGACATTTATGACTGGACCCCAAGACAGTTGATCGGGCAGATCAAGCACTAGAGTCATGGTAGCCCCCCAAAGTCAAGTACACGTGCACCCCAACCACTAGTGCACGACGTGCACTAGACGAAGAGGCATGGTCAAAGATTTTGTTTACCAACCTTTTTTGCTTCGAGAAGAATCCTCTCCCACCACTTTCATCATTTGGAACGAATGGGTTCAAACCCTTAGGTGAGCCATTTCCTGAGAAATCCAGACCGTCCATTTTGTTGGTGGGGCCCATCCCAACAAAACCATATAAGGAAGTGGGCCCCCGAAAACAAAGTGAGCCATTTCCTGAGAAATCCAGACCGTCCATTTTGTTGGTGGGGCCCATCCCAACAAAACCATATAAGGAAGTGGGCCCCCGAAAACAAACGGAAGGGAATCGATCCCTGACCGTCTGTTCTATCAGGAATAAACAGAAGGCGAGCAGACCGTTGAAGTTATAGGGAGAGCCACGTCGATTGGATTTCCGACATGCAGATGCCAGCTCTCTCTCTCTCTCGCTAAAAATAGCCGCATTTATCCGTTTTGAGAAAAACGGAGGCAGCCACCGATGGCCACTGCCTAGGGATTTGCAGAGTCTATCCCAGCCACTAGACCCCCTCCTCTCCCTGCCTATAAATGGGGAGGTTTAGCACACTCAGACTCCAAACAGAAGAGAGGTGAGATAGGAAGGAAACAAGGAAAAAAAGAGAGAGAGAGAGAGAGAGAAAACAGAGAAAGGGAGAAAACGGAGAGGAAGAGTGTGTGTCGTTGGTAAGCTTGGAGCGCACTACCTCCACTCAGTCCATGAGAAACGGACCGAGCCGAATCAGTAAGAGTCCACAGCAACACCGCTTGAGTGGAAAAAAAAAAGAAGGAAGAGAAAAGAGAGGTAGAAAGAGAAGAGGGTGGTGGGTGTTTGCAACTGTGGAAGGTAAGACCACTCTCTCCATTTTTATTTTATTTTTTTTCTTCTTTAAGAGACTCTAAAATAAACTCATACTAAAGCTCCATCACACCGCACCACACATGTGCAAAAGCACCCATCAGCAGAGACTATACATCTAGTGAAGGGCAGACTCTCTTTTGAAGCTAAAAGAAACCCATGTTCAGGCATTATTTCAAGGCCGAATAGGCCTGAGTATGACCCTGTTTTGGGGCCAAGCAATGAAGTGAAAATGGTCTCAAATAGTGACTGAAACACGAATAAAGAACAACCAGCAAATGAGTTGCAGTATGCCTGGAAAACAGACTGAAGATGGCCCGAAAACCAGGGAGAAGACGCCCCTGTGCAGCCCGTTTCCTTGGCTGGAAAAACAGGCTGAGAAACGACCCTGATTGAACCGTTTCTAGGCGGATAGATATGGCAGCCACCTGCCTTCTTAGAACATAGAAATAGACTGTGTTTGGACTGAAAACTAGGGCCGAAAATGGCCCCCAAGATAGCCTACGACAGAGGCAGCTTCACATCAATACAGATGGCAGCCAAACACGTTGAAAATAAAGGTGGGCTGCTTGTGGGCTTCACCAAAATGCAGGTGGGCCTCACCCAAAACCAAATGGTTGCCTTAAGCTTTGGGCCCTGCACGTGTGTAGGTGGGCCGCACCCTGCCTTAGCAGGTGGACCCCCCACTCTACATGATCAGTGGGCCACGTAAGTGGACCCCACCTTGATGACGTGTCTCATCCAGGACCGTCCACCCATTTTCCCAGCACCTGGGCGTCATGCTTTAAAGGAAATATAATATATATATATATATATATATATATATATATATATATATATATATATATATATATATATTAAAATCAGCATGCATCTGTACGTGGATGGGATTTATAAAATGGCATACACCCTTGATGTATGAAGAATGGTGCATAGGAGGATTGCATCTGGACTACCTCCAACAGCCATGGATCTCCATGATTCATCCAGGCCGTCCTTCACATGGCCCACCATAATGCCACGTGTAACCCACGTCAATATAATATTCAGATTTATATCAGGTACATATGAGGTATAACATTTAGATTGGCATCAAATGCATGTAACGTTATATGATATTGCTGGAATATATGTCAGATGCTTGTAATATATGATATTCAAATATATGTAGTGCATGTGCATTAATATGATAATTTTATATATATATATATATATATATATATATATATATATATATATATATATATATGATAAACACATATGGTGGGCCCTATGCGGGACCCACGTGACATGGTATCAGATCCATGGAAGATATAATATTTAAATAAGCCATGCATGTAACGTTGATGCATGTAATCAACTCACGCATAAGGGCCACGTACAGGTAACTACACCCACACCGTTCCCCTAGACGATAATCCAGGCCGTCCATTTGCCTATAGTCCGGACCATCCAAGGTCAGTGTGGTCCACCTTACTGAACACCCCACTCATATATCTACCTAAAGATGGGACCCCCACCCTAGTACATGTACCATAAATCCACTCCTCAAAAGATGTGGATCCTTGGCCATCCATCAATGGACAGACCCAGATCGCTTACCTGTGGACGCCCAGCACTGGACGTGATCACTCAGATTTATGGCTCAACTAACAGACAGGATGAAGATACCTCATTCCAAGCACAAGAGGTCTTGGTGTCAATCCCTAGCAGGATGACTAACATGGCATGTGTGCACCAACATGGGTGGTGTCAGTGCTATCTGAACCGTTAGATGCGCCCCCACATTGGTCACATATGGACTCCACCATATTCGAGATTCATCCAAACTGTCCATATGTACAGTAAATTTCACCTTATGATGTGTTGCACCGCCCATGCACCATCCATGGAACTTCACTATGATACATCTGTTAATCCAAGCTGTGAAAATACCTGACAAATATGAACCATAATTTTAGGAAATTCCTCTAGCAACCTTGGACCACAAGAAGGCTCGGTCCAAGTTCGAGAGCACTACCATACAGGTGATGACTGTCCCCTTGGGATTTCTGTTTTTAAATTAGCTAAACCTAGTTTGTAATGGATCACTATTATTGTGATACTTGCTTTCACTAAATAAGCTCACATGCTAGTAAATCCTTGATCATTAATTACATGACTTGGTAATATATCCTCATTAGTTGTTAATTCATGATGCTTCCTTACTTACCTTAATTGAGGTCATATATCGTTACATGTTAACATGATTTGGCTCTGTACGTAACAACTTGATACGACACATGGAGGATTCCATGATTGTATGCAAACCACATTGGGGATGTAATTAGACAAAATGTGTGGGAAGATAGGACCCTTGAACTGGTGTCATTTTAACCAAGGGATCTTATTAAAACATCCCAAGGTGGAGAACCTCATGAGCCGAGGATGGTGGTAATGGGACACTATGCTCGAGCTGTCGGCCTACGCTGGGCCACGCGCTCTCGCAGTGACCATTGAGTTGCTTAAATTGGTTGATTGTAATTGGATTAATAATGGCTGGCTAATCATGCATTCATAGTATATTGGCGATAACGGATGGCTAATTCTGGATGTTGTACCACGTGCCCCAGAGTTGTTGGGGTATTATTTCACTAGCTTTCAGACCATCTACTATCAACCCTTGTCCGACTGGATGCTTTTCTCCGATGATTTTCATGGGCGATGAGCCCAAGTCCGGCTGGATGTGCATCCTTAGGCTGATGTGCATTCATACATCCATGTATCTAATAAGACTGCATATTGCTTGTTTCGGATTACTGCATGTTTTCCTTTTAACTATGTTTGTTAAGGCGGAGACGTGTAATCTTGAGGGGAATTCACACTGAGCTGGCCACTCATCCATCAACTATCCAACCGTACAGAATACACAGGGACAGATGTAGAACGCGTCGGTGTCAGCCTTGATGATGCCACCGTGGAGCAAGAGGAGGAGAATTATGAGGACGAGCCGCATCAAGACGAGGACGAGTCGCATCAGGACGCAACGGCGTATTTTGGAATTAACCAGTAGTTTGATATTTTATATTTAGTGGTTTGATATTTTGGACTCATGGATTTGTAACTAAGACACTCAGCTGAGCGGGTCAAATTTTTGGGCTCTCATGAATATACATGCTTCTTTTGGCTATCGCACTCTGAGTTTACATTCCGCTATTTCTCTGATCTATAGACTCCCGAATTTCTGAAAATGAGTCTCGTACTCGGGTTTTAGAAATCGGGGCGTTACAAGTTAGTATCAGAGCGGAGTCTGAGATAGCCTGGCTATGGGATCTAAGTATACAAAGTCCTTAGGTAAATAACTTAGGACAAACTTAGGGGTTCCCCTTAGAAAGTAGCTAGGGTAAACAAACGTAGAAAACAAAACAACTAGGACCCCTTGAGAAACATCAAGATAGTCGTTTGAACTTAGAAACAGAAATCTTAGCCTCCCCTCAAAAAATAATAATAATAACAAAATTTTTAAAAAATAATAATAAATAAATTTTAAACAGGAACATCCCTCAGGTTTGGAGCAACTGGCACACCCGCGATAGTCAAGTAATGAGATATCTGACCTTGACACTATTCGCGGAAAGTTAAGGACATTCCCCAAACAACTGAACTACAAATTTTGATTTCACAGGAAATCATGCCACCTGTGCTGCGATCACATCGTACTAATACAGTTGATATCCACCCCATCCCCTCAAGCGAGAGCCAGAGAGAGCGCAGTCCGGAGTACACCCCAGGCCTTCCACTGAGCATCGCAAATACCGATAACGCATCAGAAACAGTGGGGGATTCTCCTTCCCCACGGGACTTCACCACCGAGCTGCCATCAACATACTTCGCACAAGGGACGCTGACCGTTGGAACATCTGCAAGAGATCAGACTGGGGATGCAGCCTTTGCAACCTTTGAGCAAATGGCTACAACTATGCAGCAACAACAAGACGTATTCATGCGCCAACAACGAGACATGCATACCCTCATGATGGAATCCTTGGGAAACCGAGATCGTGGGGAGGCATCCCGAGAAAGATATAGTCGAGGTGCAGATATCTTTGAAAGGTTCCAGAAGCTCAAACCGTTAACATTTGAAGGAGCGCCGGATCCAGTGCAAGCGGAACGTTGGCTAGCAAGGATTTCCAAGCTTATGCAGCCCCTGGAGTGCACCGATTCACAAATGGTAAACTTGGCCACGTACCTGTTAAAGGGTGAGGCAGAGAACTGGTGGCAAGGTTTACAACGGAGCGTCCCGACCACATATGTATGGACATGGGCTGGGTTTAAGACGAAGTTCCTCGAAAAATACTTCCCCCGGTCATGTAAGAATGAGAAGATAGCTCAGTTTTTGAGACTGGAGCAAGGCAATATGACTGTTGCCCAGTATGAGGCCCGGTTCGACGAACTCTCTCGATACGTGCCGAAAGCATTGGAAGATGCTGAGTACAAATTACAGAAATTCGAGGAGGGACTCAAGCAGGGAATCCAGTCGCAACTGTGTACTTGGAACTTTGAGGACTTCGCCGAGCTAGTGGACAAAGTCATGCGAGTTGAAAAGGATTTGGAGCGCACCCTAAGGACCCACCCCTCAGCTAGGGACGTCCCAGTCAGGCCCCGACAGACGCCTCCTACCCCATCTGTACCAGAAAGGAGAGCCAGGGTCATGCCTACAGGTACACCACCTATGCCTCCCGTAAAGAACTGCGAGTACTGCCACAAGCCTGGACACTTTGCACGGACCTGTTTTAAAAAGATGAGGGATGAAGACATCTCTCCACCATCAGGTCGCCCTCAGGCAGGACCAGTAGCTGTCAGGTCAGCACCAAGGCTGCAGATGCAGAGATAGGGACCTCCAGTCCACCAGAGGGCCCCCGCTCGCATATTCGCTGTAGCTACTGCAGACACAGAGGAGGACCTCCATCAGACCATTCATGGTACCTCTCACATCCACGATACCTCTGTCTTTCTCTTATTTGATTCCGGTGCAACCTTATCTTTCATGGACTGTACTATTACAAATAAATTAAGGCTGAACATAACTCGCATACATGCCCCCTTAGTTGTAGCATCCCCCATGGGTAAATTCATCGAAACAGACAAGTTATGCAAAGATTGTCCCCTAACCCTCGCACATCATGAAGTGGCTGTGGATCTAATTCTCATGCATATGAAGCAATTCGACATCATCCTCGAGATGGATTGGCTTTCTCGAGTTCGGGCAGTGATGGATTGCCATGACAGAATGGTCATTATAACCGTCCCCGGGCAAGCCTCCTTCACCGTGAAAGGGAAAAGTAAGCGCGGTACACTGGAAAGCTTACAAGTTCTGGAAGGGTCAGAATCAGTCGAGTCTACTATCAGCCAAATCTTAGTAGTGTGGGAATTCCCTGAGGTATTTCAAGAGATACCAAGACTACCCCCAAGGCGAGCAGTAGATTTCTGCATTGACCTAAAACCAAGAACTGCCCCCATATCATTACCTCCATTTCGAATGCCCCCTTGTGAAATGGAAGAGCTTAGGAAGCAGATAGATGAGGTGCTGACCCAAGGGTTCATTCGTCCCAGCGCCTCTCCTTGGGGAACACCGGTCCTCTTCGTGAAAAAGAAGGACAGATCAATGCGCCTCTGCATAGATTATTGGCGATTGAATGAAGTGACAATAAAGATAAATATCCTCTCCCGTGTATCGATGACCTGTTCGATCAACTCAAGGGCGTCAAATATTTCTCGAAGATTGACCTGCGATCAAGATATCACCAGTTAAGAATCAGGGATGAGGATATCCCTAAAACCGCATTCAGGACTCGTTATGAGCACTACGAGTTCTTGGTAATGTCCTTTGGGCTTACAAATGCTCCGGCAGTATTTATGGACCTCATGAACCAAGTCTTCATGCCATACCTGGATTGGTTTGTGATCGTGTTCATCAACGACATCTTAGTTTACTCCAAAAGACAAGAGGAACACGAGCAACATTTGCGCACAGTCCTGATTATGCTGAAGAAAAATCAGTTGTATGTTAAGTTATCCAAATGCGAGTTCTGAGAAAAAGAGGTGAAGTTTCTAGGACACGTAGTGAAGGAAGAAGGCATCACAATTGATCCCGCTAAAGTTGAAGCAGTATCCAAGTGGGACCAGCGTACCACAGTGACCGAGGTTCGAAGCTTTTTAGGTATGGCGGGGTATTACAGGCTTTTCATCAAAGAATTCTCCAGAATCACGCGGCCGCTCACCCAATTAACGAAGAAGAACATGCGATTCACCTGGGATGAGAACACAGAGGCAGCCTTTCAGGAACTGAAAATGAGGTTGACATCTGCACCGGTACTCACCCTCCCACAAGAAGGAGAAAAGTTTGTGGTGTATAGTGATACCTCAAAGATGGGCCTTGGATATGTTTTGATGCAGAACGACAAAGTGATCGTTCATGCCTCCCGCCAACTGAGGAAGCACGAAGAAAACTACCTGACTCATGACCTAGAATTGGCAGCAGTAGTCTTTGCCTTCAAAATATGGAGGCACTACCTATACGGTGAGGATTTTCAGCTATTTTGTGATCACAAGAGCCCGAAATACATATTTACGCAGAAAGATTTGAATATGCGCCAACGTCGGTGGATGGAGACACTTAAGGACTTCCATTTTAATATCCCGTACCACCCTGGCAAAGCAAACTCTGTAGCTGATGCGCTGAGTCAAAAGAAGAAGCATGAGCTGGTGGCCACTCTGATGATCAAGGAGGGGGAGATGATGGAGTTTGTGCAGGACTTTGACATCCAGCTTACCCTCGACGAACCTGATGCGTATGTGGCTCTGTTAACTGCAGAGCCAACCCTAGTCCGACATGTGATCTCCACTCAGAACTAGGATGTATGGCTTGTCAAGATGAAAGAAAGATGCAAGAGTGATGAGATACCAGGATGGAGGGTTGTAGCGATGAGCTTTCGGTATCAAGGACGGATATGCATACCCAACGATGCAGAATTAAGAAAGGAAGTAATGAAAGAGGCACACCACTCCAAGATGGCCATACATCCAGGGTGTACAAAAATGTACAAAACATAAAGAGGCAATACTGGTGGAGTAACATAAAAAGAGACATAGCCATTTTCGTATCTAGGTGCATGGTGTGTCAGAAGATAAAGGCCGAGCAACGCAAACCCGCAGGCCTTCTTCAGCCCCTGCCCGTAGCAAAGTGGAAGTGAGACATCATCTCTATGGACTTCATTGTTGGACTTCCCAGGACTCAGAAAAAGCATGATTCAATCTGGGTCATTGGGGATAGGCTGACAAAGTTTGCTCGATTTCTTCTTATTCAGGCAACAGATTCGACTGACAATCTGGCAAGGCTCTATGTGCACGAAGTCGTACGATCCTACGGAGTTCCTCAGGAGATCATATCAGATCATGACTCCCCACTTTACGTCCACATTTTGGAAAAGGTTACATGAGAAACTTAGCACGGAACTCAAGTTCAGCACGGCATTCTACCCCCAGACAAATGGGCAGATAGAACGAGTGAATCAGGTCCTGGAGGACATGTTGAGAGCTTATGCCCTCGACTTCAAGGGAAACTAGGACAACCATTTGGCCCTTGCCGAGTTTTCTTACAATAACAGCTTCCAATCCAGCATAGGCATGGCACTATACGAAGCTTTATATGGTCGCCCCTGTCGAGCCCCGCATTGTTGGGCTGAAGTGGGAGAGCGAAGTTTGCTAGGACCTAAACTCATCCAGGTTACCACCCAAGTAATTGATGTTATTCAGAAGCGTTTACGCACCGCACAGAGCAGACTGAAAAGTTATGCGGACAATCGATGACGTGATCTGGAATTTACAATTGGCGATCACGTATTTTTGAAGGTCTTTCCCATGAAGGGCCTGATGAGGTTCGGACAAAAAGGGAAGCTTGCCCCTCATTTCATCGGACCTTTCGAGATTTTGGATCGTGTGGGAGCTGTGGTATATCGCATTGCGCTACCGACTGCACTGACTGGTATCCACAATGTCTTCCACGTGTTTATGTTAAAGAAGTACACGCCAGATAAGTCACACGTGATTAGCTGGGAACGGATTAAACTTTCCGACGATGCTTCCTATACTGAGGAACCCATCTGCATCTTGAACCACAAAGAACAAGTCCTGCGAATGAAAACGATACCATTAGTCAAGGTTCTTTGGTCACACCATGGAGAAGAAGAAGCGACGTGGGAGCGAAAAGCTGAAGTTAAGGAAAAGTATCCACACTTATTCGGTGACACACTGCAGGTAATTTCGAGGATGATTTTTTTTTTAGGGGGTTAAACTATAACACCACGTATCTTTGATACTCGGGTGTTACCCCTGATGACCTCGATTATTGAAATAGAAGGCGATTAAGCTAGATAACTTAAACTTTACACGTGTAGGTCGGGGCTTCCGTTCGATAATGAAGCCAACAACTACGGTCCAAATAAAACCCAACACCAGCTGAAAGGTAAAAACTCAACAAAACCCTTAGATTTAAAACACGCTATGAACAAATCAACTGAGTCACTTTGACACAATACGCCCATTAACAACCTTGGGAGAATAAATTATGACCAACAAGGCATTTAAAACCCCTTGAATCCCGATTCAACCGTCAGACCGAAACCTCGGACCTATCAAACCTTTGGATCATGATATATGGGCAAATGAGGCCCTAAATGGTATGATATGGCCACCTGAGCCTCGGCCCCACCCCGAACCAGGCTAGGACCTTTATGACTGGACCCCAAGATAGTTGATTGCGGCAAATCAAGCACTAGAGTCATGGTGGGCCCCCAAAGCCAAGTACACGTGCACCCCAACCACTAGTGCACGACGTGCACTGGACGAAGAGGAATGGTCAAAGGTTTTGTTTACCGACCCTTTTTGCAGTTTGAGAAGAATCCTCTCCCGCCACTTTCATCATTTGGAACGAATGGGTTCAAACCCCTAAGTGAGCCACCCTGATCGTTTTTCGAGAAATCCAGACCATCCATTTTGTCGGTGGGGCCCATCCCAACAAAACCATATAAGGAAGTGGGCCCCCGAAAACAAACGGAAGGGAATCGATCCCTAACCGTCCGTTCTATCAGGAATAAACAGAAGGCGAGCAGACCGCTGAAGTTATGGAAGAGCCGCGTCAATTGAATTTTCGACGTGCAGATGTCAGCTCTCTCTCTCTCTCTCGCCAAAAATAGCCGCATTTATCCGTTTTGAGAAAAACAGAGGCAGCCACCGACGGCCACTCCTAGGGATTTGCAGAGTCTATCCCAGCCACTGGACCCCCTCCTCTCCCTGCCTATAAATGGGGAGGTTCAGCCCTCTCAAACTCCAAACAGAAGAGAGGTGAGATAGGAAGAAAACAAGGAAAAAAAAAAGAGAGAGAAAACAGAGAGAGGGAGAAAACGGAGAGGAAGAGTGTGTGTTGTTGGTAAGCTTGGAGCGCACTACCTCCACTCAGTCCGTGAGAAACGGACCGAGCCGAATCAGTAAGAGTCCATAGCAACACCGCTTGAGTGGAAAAAAAAAAAAGGGAAAGAAAAGGAAGAGAAAAGAGAGGAAGAAAGAGAAGAGGGTGGTGGGTGTGTGCAACTGTGGTAGGTAAGACCACTCCCTCCATTTTTTTTATTTTTTTTTCTTCTTTAAGAGACTCTAAAATAAACTCATACTAAAGCTCCATCACACCGCACTACACATGTGCAAAAACACCCATCAGGAGAGACTATACATATAGTGAAGGGCGGACTCTGTTTTGAAGCTAAAAGAAACCCATGTTCAGGCATTATTTCAAGGCCAAACCGGCCTGAGTATGGCCCTGTTTTGGGGCCAAGCAATGAAGTAAAAATGGTCTCAGATAGTGACTGAAACACGAACAAAGATCGGCCAGCAAATGAGCTGCAGTATGCCTGGAAAACGAACTGAAGATGGCCCGAAAACCAGGGAGAAGACGCCCCTGTGCAGCCCGTTTCCTTGGCTGGAAAAATAGGCTGAGAAACAACCTGATTGAACTGTTTCTAGGCGGACAGATATGGCAGCCACCTGCCTTCTTAGAACACAGAAATATACTGTGTTTGGACTGAAAACTAGGGCCGAAAATGGCCTCCAAGATTGCCTGCGACAGAGGCAACTTCACGTCAATACAGATGGCAGCCAAACACGTTGAAAATAAAGGTGGGCTACTTGTGGGCTTCACCAAAATGTAGGTGGGCCTCACCCAAAACCAAATGGTTGCCTTAAGCTTTGGGCCCTGCACGTGTGTAGGTGGGCCGCACCCTGCGTCAGCAGGTGGACCCCCCACTCTACATGATCAGTGGGCCACGTAAGTGGACCCCACCTTGATGACGTGTCTCATCCAGGACCATCCATCCATTTTTCTAGCACTTGGGCGTCATGCTTTAAAGGAAATATAATATATATATATATATATATATATATATATATATATATATATATATATATATCAGCATGCATCTGTACGTGGATGGGATTTATAAAATGGCATACACCCTTGATGTATGAAGAATGGTGCATAGGAGGATTGCATATGGACTCCCTCCATCAGCCATGGATCTCCATGATTCATCCAGGCCATCCATCACATGGCCCACCTTTATGCCACGTGTAACCCACGTCAATATAATATTCAGATTTATATCAGGTACATATGAAGTATAACGTTTAGATAGGCATCAAATGCATGTAACGTTATATGATATTGCTGGAATATATGTCAGATGCAGGTAATATATGATATTCAAATATATGTATTGCATGTGCATTAATATGATAATTTTATATATATATATATATATATATAATAGACACATATGGTGGGCCCCATGCGGGACCCACGTGACATGGTATCAGATGCATGGAAGATATAATATTTAAATAAGCCATGCATGTACCGTTGATGCATGGAATCAACTCACGCATAAGGGCCACGTACAGGTAACTACACCCACACCGTTCCCCTAGACGACAATCCAGGCTGTCCATCTGCCTATAGTCCGGACCATCCAAGGTCAGTGTGGTCCACCTTACTGAACACCCCATTCATATGTCTACCTAAAGATGGGACCCCCACCCTAGTACATGTACCATAAATCCACTCCTCAAAAGATGTGGATCCTTGGTCGTCCATCAATGGACAGCCCTAGATCGCTCACCTGTGGACGCCTAGCACTGGACTCGATCACTCAGATTTATGGCTCAACTAACAGACAGGATGAAGATACCTCATTCCAAGCACAAGAGGTCTTGGTGTCAATCCCTAGCAGGATGACTAACATGGGATGTGTGCACCAACATGGGTGGTGTCAGTGCTATCTGAACCGTTAGATGAGCCCCCACATTGGTCACATATGGACTCCACCATATTCGAGATTCATCCAAACTGTCCATATGTACAGTAAATTCCACCTCACGATGTGTTGCACCGCCCATGCACTATCCATGGAACTTCACTATGATGCATCTGTTAATCCAAGCCGTGGAAATACCTGACAAATATGAACCATAATTTTAAGAAATTCCTCAAGCAACTTTAGACCACAAGAAGGCTCAGGCCAAGTTCGAGAGCACTACCATACAGGTGATGATTTTCCCCTTGGACTCTCCGTTTCTAAATTAGCTAAACCTAGCTTGTAATGGATCACTATTATTGTGATACTTGCTTTCACTAAATAGGCTCACATGCTAGTAAATCCTTGATCATTAAGTACATGACTTGGTAATATATCCTCATTAGTTGTTAATTCATGATGCTTCCTTACTTACCTTAATTGAGGTCATATATCGTTACATGTTAACATGATTTGGCTCTGTACATAACAACTTGATACCACACATGGAGGATTCCATGATTGTATGAAAACCACATTGGGGATGTAATTAGACAAAATGTGTGGGAAGATAGGACCCTTGAACTGGTGTCATTTTAACCAAGGGATCTTATTAAAACATCCCAAGGTGGAGAACCTCATGAGTCGAGGATGGTTGTAATGGGACACTATGCTCAAGCTGTCGGCCTACGCTGGGCAACGCGCTCCCCGTAGTGACCATTGAGTTGCTTAAATTGGCTGATTGTAATTGAATTAATAACGGCTGGCTAATCATGCATTCATAGCATATTGGTGATGACGGATGGCTAATTCTGGATGCTATAGCACGTGCCACAGAGTTGTTGGGGTATCGTTTCGCTAGCTCCCAGACCATCGACTATCGTTCCCTGTCCGACTGGATATTTTTCTCAGGTCGATGATTTGCATGGGCGACGAGTCCAAGTTCGGCTAGATGTGCATCCCCAGGCCAATGTGCATTCATACATCCATGCATCTAATAAGACTGCATATTAGTTGTTTTGGATTACTGTATGTTTTCCTTTTAACTATGTTTGTTAAGGCGGAGATGTGTAATCTTGAGAAAAATTCACACTGAGCTGGCCACTTATCCATCAACTATCCAACTGTACAGAATACGCAGGGACAGATGTAGAACGCGTCGGTGCCAGCCTTGATGATGCTACCGTGGAGCAAGAGGAGTAGCATTATGAGGATGAGCCGCATCAGGACGCAGCAGCATATTTTGGAATTAACAAGTAGTTTGATATTTTATATTTAGTGGTTTGATATTTTGGACTCATGGATTTGTAACTAAGACCCCCAGCTGAGCGGGTCAAATTTTTGGGCTCTCATGAATATACATGCTTCTTTTGGCTATTGCACTCTGAGTTTACATTCTGCTGTTTCTCTGATCTATAGACTCCTGGATTTCTGAAAACGAGTCTCATACTCGGGTTTTAGAAATAGGGGCATTACAGTAGGGTCAAATATCACCCACAATCCTTTGTGGATGAAAATCACGATTCATTGTGCATGTAAACCACGACCCTTTATATGGATCGTAGTTGTCATATAGCAAGGGTCGAGGTTATCATATTATATGGGTCGTGGTTGTGAAGTTATATGGGTCATGGTTGTATGTGAATAATTCATGTCGCCCATCCTTTTTGCTGTGTCTTTTCAGGGGTAGGGCACAAATATCAGCTTGATGCAATGCTTGTGTGGGCTACAAAATAGAAAATATTTGTGATTGCTTATACTTTCTAGGCTCACTATGATGTTTGTTAAAAGTGGACACTACTTATGTCAGGACTTTTTGGGCCCACAACAAGCTAGCCGACAAGGTGGATGGCTCAGATTACTCCATTGTAGGTCATAAGTCATGGTATCAAAGGTTTAGTAGAAGAGGAAATGAACACGTTGCAAACCACGATCCATGCACATGACAACTATGACCCATGCACACCACGACCCAAATGGGCCCACATTGATGTATGTGTATAATCCATCCCGCCCATCCTTTTTACAGTGTCATTTTAAGGGTAGGGCACAAATATCAGCCTGACTCGCGCTCGTATGGACCACAAAATAGAAAATATCAGTGATTGTTTAAACTTTCTAGGCTCACTATAATGTTGTTAGAAGTGGAAACTGCCCAAGCCTATGACAAGCTGGCCAACAAGGTGGATGGCTTAGATTACCCCATTGTGGGCCATATGCCATCGTACCAAAGGTTTCACTACCAGAAAAAGGGGCTACGGATGAAAGCCGTAGCTAAACCTGTATTGCTACGGTTATAATCCATAGCACGACTGTAGCAATTGGTGTCGTGGCTAAAAGTCAAAAATCTATAGCACGGATTATATTGTTGCAATAGATATTAAAAGCTACGGATTATATCCGTATCTATATTTTCTGTAGCAAAATGTACATACAGCTAAGTAGAAGGAAATCCGTAACAATATGCTAACTCAGCAATGGCTACGATTTTCAAAACAAGAGCGACGGCTAATATCCATAGTTATTTTTTAAAAAGAATTTATAACAACAGTGTCTATTACCATTGTAAGTACTTACTGTGATTGATCAACTCATCTAAGCTAATACAATTAATGCTGATAGGAATGGTATATAAAATGCAATCGGGAAAGAAAACGATGCATTCATATTACAAATAGCAATCAAATCATACAATGCATCCTAAATTCATAATTAATGTTGATAGGAATGGTACATAAAATGCAATCGGAAAAGAAAACGATGCATTCATATTACAAATAGCAATCAAATCATACAATTCATCCTAAATTCACATTTCTAAATAAACAAATTTCAGAATACAACAGATTGTCGATTGTAAGATAAGTGGGGCTCACATGGACTGCATCAGAATTTAAGCTAAACCAGAATAGAGATGACAGTGCTTGGCACTTCCTCCCAATATCGGACCTCAAGATAAGTGGGGCTCACATGGACTACAACAAAATTTAAATTAAACCAAACTAGAGAATACAAGCAAGAGATTACTACCTAGCCAGGCATAACTTCTCCATTGATCCCACTAATGTTAATTCCAACACAAAGGCATGCTTTGTAGTGAGAATCAACGATACCTTGTCAACTCCGGCACCACAATACTATGGCCCCTGCACAAACCAATACACACAACCTTAGCTCTGGTAAC
Source organism: Magnolia kwangsiensis (assembly GCA_037074715.1). NCBI lineage: Eukaryota > Viridiplantae > Streptophyta > Magnoliopsida > Magnoliales > Magnoliaceae > Magnolia > Magnolia kwangsiensis. Next base: position 16,004,988 of record CM073576.1, on the reverse strand, counting down.
ATGAGAGATATCTTGATAGCAAAGATACACATTGGATGAGATCCTTTTTTTTAACTATGGTTTGTGAAGTCAGTGACATTTGCAACCATTTATGCAGATCCTATTTCTCAGAAAACAAGAGACATGCTGCTATTAAAGAACAAAAAATGAATCACATCTGATTGAAATGCATTCTCCTATCCCCAATAAAATCCAATTAACAGAATAAGATGTAACTGTGTAGCCAAACCAGCAGATAAGACAAACATACCACCCCAGGCTGGAAAAGCATGAGCCTATAAAAAGTAAAATGACAAATACACCTGCCTGTACTTATTTTCCATGCAAAGTAGCTAATCGCTCTAGTACCTTATCACGGCATCTTCTACTAATTACTGTAGTTGGGAAATAGTTTGCAACATCCCGCACGACTTCACGCATCTGGCAACAAGTTGCAACTAATTATGATGTGAAGAAAGCCTTTTAGCCCAACTTCAGCATAGAAAACTACCAAATGCAAGCTTTCTGAAAATGGCAGTCACAAATGTGCTAAAAGAAGAACAATAGCAAAATGTAGTTTGAACATCCAAGTGTGGAATTCTTGTTACACTGTGAAGTGCACCATATTTAGAATGCCTAATTGCATATGAAAATTTGCAGTCAAGTTCCCAGGGGGACACATGGCAGACAAGCACACGATTTGGACTGCCCATCATGTGCGCTCCACTATTTGTGTACCAATAGCATTCCTCTATAATAAGATGCTTGCAAAGAGACCTGGCTGCAATTTCAACAATTTATTCTAATAAGCTGAAGGCATGGTGCTTGTGTCAAAGAACAAAAAGGAAAAGTACATACAGTTAAAGAATTAGGGTCCAAAATCCTTTTGATTAGCTTTTTTGCACTGGTAGAGAACCATGAGGGACAAGTGAAATCTGCCTCAATGATCTGCAACAAATGCAGTTATGTCAGCCACACATATACATGTATGTATTTGTGAGTGTACATACGGCTCATAGATCCAAACTCACCTTTTTATATAATGCCATAAGGATCGTTTCTTCAAAAGGCAAGTAACCTGCCATAAGAACAAAAAGGATTACCCTGCATGACCAGAGATCTGCCTTAGCCCTATCATAACATTTCTTGTTAATCACCTGAATAATCATTGCCCTGTTTCCAATGAATCATATATATGTAAACAAGAAGAATAAACAATATGTTTCACTACAAAACATGAGTATGATCCTACCAATCTGAATAGCGACATACATGGCAGGTACATTGGAGGTCTCAAACATAATCTGAGTCATTTTATGTCTGTTTGTTTTGGGGTTGAGAGGTGCTTCGCTGAGAAGCAGTGGGTGTTCTTCAGGAGCAACAAGGAGGTCCTTGTAGAAAGTGTGATGCCAAATCTTCTCCATGTCATCCCAGTTGCTGACAATACCATGCTCGATGGGGTATTTGAGGGTGAGGATACCTCTCTTAGATTGGGCCTCATCCCCCACATCAGCATCTTTTTGGCCCATGCCAACCATGACACCAGTGTGGCGTGGTCAGCCCACAATGCTGGGAAATACTGCCCTTGGAGCATCATCACCAACAAATCCAGCCTTATCAAAGTAACAGCAGGCATCGGTGTAGTATAATTTGCTCAAGATTGAAAAAAATATTTTTAACATGACTGAGATTATGTACAGAAGTTCAATGAAGATTAACCAACCATGACCATTCCAGTTCCATTGTCGCAGACGAGAGGCTGGATATCCTCAGAATCAGCCATCTTTCATAAACCTGCAGAAGAAAGAGAGTATGAGGAAAATAATCTCTTTGTTTTTTTGGGCAAGATGAGGATTTTTTTTTTTGTTGTTGTTGTGATGTGTAAACCTTGTAAACATGTTTCTTCTTTGATTTAAAGCAACTCCATGCACGCAAGTAACACTCAAGAGTTATTTGATTTTTTGTTGTGATGTGTAAACCTTGTAAACATGTTTCTTCTTTGATTTAAAGCAACTCCATGCACGCAAGTAACACTCAAGAGTTATTTGATACTCTGGCAGAGTATGGATATGGTGGATTATGAACAGGCATTTCCCTTTGTAAGCATGGAAAATATGAAGATGAAATTAGACCAACCAAATCATCCCACTGTACATGGGTTAGAATGATTGTGATAATGTTGACTGTCCATTAGATACTAACATCACTTCCATATATTTGCTGCCACCTAAACCATGTAAAGTGGGGTCAATTTCTCAGTTCTTGCAAATCATCCATCACATTCTGCCATGTTTTTCTCATTGCACTTTGCATCTGATTCTCATATCTCAGTTAATTTGCCTATCGATCTATGAAATGACCTCACTAATCTATAGAGGTCTATGCCAATAAAAAAACCTCACAAGAGTTAATGTCTTCCTTAAATAAGGTTCCAAAATTCAAACTGTCACCCCCTCTAGGGTCCAAAAGGCACGATTTACTATGTTGTGCACATCTCATTTCCCTGATTCTTATAACTTCCATTTATACAAGTACATGTATAGGATAAGCTAGTCAATCAGATTTTTCAGTGATCCATGAAAAGAAGGCTAGACTGTTTCTTTTCTTTTTTAAAAAAAAATTAAATTAAATTTTTTATTTTCTATTTTTACACACGCACACACACCCCACACACTCACGCGGGTGGAACTTCACCACCTATGAGTACTCGAACCCTTGATCGGGAGGGAGTTGAAACTCCTGAGAGTCTACCACCCGGGCAAGAGTATGGACCAGGTAAACGTTTCGGACAATACGCATATAAGGCAGGATCTCTCTAGTGGCAGTGACTATCATAACTTCCATTTTGCATGAGCATGTACATGCAACCGCATTATTCAGCAATCTAAACCACTCATCTTACTGGCTCATTGTGGGATGTGTATGGACAACATTATTCAGCAATCTAAACCACTACCTACACTAGCATGTTTTCTCATGCCTTCCCAACACTGAATCACCACAACTCCGCTCTTTACTCAACAACATTAGTAAGGTCAATATGATTGAAGTGCGTGTGTTAAAATAAATAAAATAAAATAAAATAAAATTTGATTGAAGTGTTGGGATGATGATGCCAAAGAACATTTTACCCTTTCTAGGAAACCATGAATTTGTTAAAAACACAAGAAGGGGCAACAAGCATGACAGGAATGCACAAAATAATCATATCAACTAAGAGGTAAACATTGGCACAAAATAATCATATCAACAGCAAAACTAGATCATGAGAAGTAGTTTCCCTATATCTTCCACAGAATGCACATCTCACCTCTCAACAACATTAGTTTTATTCAAGATCTTCAAAAAAGGTAACAGCATAGAGCAGGTTCAGACTGGTTTGCATAAGCAGCTTCCTAATCCCTGAAGAGATTTCAAAAGCAAAATTAGTTCTATTGCCTTGCGTTGAAGATCCTACAATTCCTCTACTCTAGACAAAGGTGACGTCACGTGGAACAGGACTGTCCATTCATTCAATACCACCATTGGTAGGGCATGATGCCAAAGCCGCATCAATCGGATGGTCCAACATTCGATCAATAGCATGAAAAGTAGATAGTCGAGGTCCAATGGAGAAACAAAATAGGTCTAATCATAATCTTCTGTTTTTTTTTTTTTTAATATTATTATAGGGCATGAAACCAAAAATCTGTGTTCACAACAACTATAGAGATGGAGCACTTCACAACAACTACTCATATTTTATCAATTAGCAACCGATATTTTCTCTTAATATGTGTTCTAATGAGCTAACTTTCTTTGATACTAATTCTTGCTTTGGTATATAAAAAGGCTATGTGAGGGAAGAATCAGCTATTGCGTGCTACGAGAGGTAGTCCACTGGTTATCTGCTCTCATATTTGTAGTCATAAATAGTGCATGACTCTTGATGCATTTTGATTAATATTCATCTTTGGTGATGGATGTTCCGCTTTGTCAGGTGTATGACAGTGTCTCTAAATTTTGAGATTGCCAAGAATAACGTGGCAATAGCCTTGACAGACTTTAGGAACAAAGGTGGGTTTCATTTCAAGGTCCTACATAGCAAGTTACCGGAATATCTCCATATACCAAGCTGTTTGAGCCTAGATGTCGAGAACGGAATAACTCCATATAGCAAGTTACCGGATAAATCCCTACAGAAAATAAACCAACACAAAAGGTTGAATCTTAGTATCACCATGGAATATTAACAACTTTTTAGCACTCAGCCATTTAATACATCCTTTTGTATATTTACCTGGTAAAACCATTTTCTTTCCACATCTTTATGGCTTCTGGTGATGCCCTTCTTCCAAGTTTTGTTGATTTGCAAATCTTGGGAATTGTGTAAGTGTTGTCATCATGTATGCCATCTAAGTGGTTAGTAGAACAAGGAGATGTATCCATAGGATCCAAAGCTCCATTACCCGAAGAAAGAGATGTATCAGTGGTGCTAATTGATGGCTGAGATGAGTTAAGAGCAAAATTGAGAAGTTTAAAAATCATGTTGGAAGCTGAAAACTTCAAATTGTTACAATCAATAGTGACGATTTTGGCCACATGAATTTCAATATGAAAAGTTTAAAAATCACATCTCAAAGTCTCATGTACTCTCAGCACTGAGTTTTGGAGCTTTGATTTCCTCTGCCAAATTGAGAGACCGAAATCTGATAATATCACTCTGCTCCTTCAAAAACTGGGCTTCACCTCCACAATCCTTCGATGTCAAAATATGGACAATGTGAGGCAAGGAATCAGAACATGCAGCTGTCTAGCTTTCATCTATTTGTGACAGCTCTTCTCTCAGGAACTACACAAACCAACAAGGGAAAAAAAAACTTACAAATTGAGGGTAGAAGAAAAAATCTTTAATTTTCTAACATTACCAACTTCTGGCTAGTTCTAAATTTAAGAGTTCAAAACTCGATACTCTGGAGTTCCCTTATCCAAGTATACGAGAGTTTCTTTTAAGTATCCAGTAGTCAAATAGTCATACCTTAACATATCCATGCAATAGCAATATCATTACAGCAAAGGCAGGATCAACTATGCAAAGGACTTCAAATCTAAAAATATCTCATGCTTAAGTCAATTTTCACCTGCAGAATTCAGCTAAGGCAGAAATTTTAAAAAATAAATCGGACAATGAGAAATCGTTCCATGGAGAATATGTTTCGCAGCACACAAACAACGCAATCGGCCGAGATCCAATCTCAGGCCTCACTCACAAACGATAAACGGATGAAAATATAAAGTAGAAACAGATCAAAGCAATATAAACAAACCACAAGACAAGGTATACGTGAAAAAACCCCCAAACTAGGGTAAAAAACCACGGACTTCCACTATGAATAAACAAAGATTACAAGGCAATATACTAATCTCTCCCTTGAAAGAATATAGAAAACCCTTAGCCCACACCTTTGGAATTACTTTCCAATATTCCTCATACCCTAGAAAAGCCCTAGGAACCCCTATTTATAGTTTAGGTAACTTTCCTTCCGTACCCTTGCGAAAGGTGACACCAAAATCTGTAATCCGTATCAGTTTTGAAAACAATCTGCGTAACCTACGACCGGTCCTAAGCCCCTACGATTGGTCCTATCTCTCATACGACCAGTCCTAGGCCCCCGAAAAAAAAATAGCACAGCTCGCTGGACTTTGAGTCGAACGGTCCACGACCGGTCGAACAGGCCCCTACGACCGGTCGTAGCCGTCCTACGACTGGTCGAAGGCGGCCCAATGTGGCTCCATATTCCCAACAATCTCCCTCTTAGAGACACATTGCCATAAACCTTCGTCTTCTTTATCCGGAGTGCACCACCTCCCCGTCTTCAAGCTTGAAGACCAAGCAAAGCTGAACAGAGCTTCAGCTTCTCCTTTGTGACCGCCTTAGTCAACATATCTGCAGGATTCTCACTTGTATGAATCTTCTCCAGAACAATCAAACCATCTTCCAGTAACGAACGTATGAAGTGATATCTGATGGCAATATGCTTGGTCCTTGAATGAAAGGCTGAATTCTTAGCCAAGTGTATTGCACTCTGACTGTCATTGTACAGCTTGCAATCTACTTGCTTCTTACCCAACTCTTCCATAAAACCTTGCATCCACACCATCTCCTTGCATGCTTCTGTAGCCGCAACATATTCTACTTCTGTCGTACTAATAGATACTATCTTCTGTAACTAAGAGACCCAACTAACTGCAGCACTACCCAGAGTAAACACATAACCTGTAATGCTTCTTCTGTTGTCGATATCTCCTACCAAATCTGAATCCACGTAGCCTTGTAGCTTGATTTCCGATCCAGCATAACATAGCCCTACATCCTTAGTACCCACCAGGTATCTGAGGATCCACTTCACAGCTTCCCAATGTTCCTTTCCGGGATTGTTCATGAACCTGCTAACAACTCCCACTGCTTGAGCAATGTCTGGCCTCATGCTTACCATAGCATACATGAGACTCCCAATCGCTGACGCATATGGGACTTTGGCCATGTAGTCTCGTTCCTCCTGCGTCTTTGCACCTTGCTCCTTAGATAGCTTGAAGTGGTTGGCTAATGGAGTGATAACCGACTTAGCACCTCGCATATTGAATCGATCAAGTACCTTGGCTATGTACTCTACCTGTGACAAAACTAATTTTTTATTTTTCCTATCACGCTTTATCCTCATGCATAGGATTTGTTTTGCAGCTCCTAAATCCTTCATGGCAAATTCTCTAGACAATTGTCTTTTGAGATCTGAGATGTCCTTTATGCTTGAACCGGCCACAAGCATATCATCAACGTATAGAAGAAGGATAATGTATGACGTATCAAACTTCTTCAAGTAACAACAGTGGTCTGCATGACATCTCCTAAAACCGTTTCCCGACATGAAACTATTGAACTTCTTGTACCACTACCTCGGGGCCTGCTTCAGGCCATATAGACTTTTCTTTAGTCTGCACACCTTGTTCTCATTACCTGGTGCCATGTATCCTGTCGGCTGATGCATATATATTTCTTCTTCAAGGTCCCTATGAAGAAAGGCTGTCTTAACATCTAGCTGCTTTAGATGTAAGTTCTCTGTAGCCATTATACTCAAGACCATACGAATCGTAGACATTTTCACCACAGGTGAAAATATTTCGGTGAAATCAATACCTGCCTTCTATTGAAATCCTTTTACAACCAGTCTCACCTTGTACCGTTTCGAACCATCATGCTCCTCCTTCAGTCTGTAAACCCACTTTTTATGAAGAGCTTTCTTATCATTGGGTAGAGTGACTAGCTCCCATGTACGATTAAACTCAAGAGAGTCCATCTCTTCATCCATGGCTTGCTCCCAATTAACCCGTGTGTCTGACTGTAATGCCTCTTCAAAATATTCTGGCTCACCATTATCTATCAGCAGTAGATAATGTAAGGAGGGTGAGTATCGGACCGTGGGTCTCCTCTCCCGAGTGGACCTCCTCGTAACCGTTGTCTGTGGTTCTGCCTCATAATGCTCCTATGCATGATCATCCTATGGCGCTGTAACACCTGTGTCTGCTAACTCTTCCAATTCTATGAATTCTTTTTTCTCGGCCTTATTTTTCTGTACACTGTCCTTATGCATCACTTTTTCGTTGAAGACTACGTCCTTGCTTCTGATGATTTTCTTTTTTTTTTTGCATCCCAAAACTTGTAGCCAAAATCATCCTCCCCATAGCCTATAAATATGCACCTCCTGGACTTCGCATCCAGTTTGTTTCTGTGCTCTACATCAATGTGAACATATGAAGTGCAACCGAACACTCTGAGATGTGTAAGGTTCACTTCTTTTCCAGTCCATGTTTCTTCTGGTAGCCCATCATCTAATGGTGCTGAGGGACTTCTATTGATAAGATATACGGCAGTATTCATAGCATCTGCCCAAAAGGTCTTGGGCAACCTTGCATGTAACCTCATGCTCCTGGCGCGCTTAAGGATGGTCCTGTTAATGCGCTCAGCCACACCATTCTACTGTGGTATCCCTAGAATCGTTTTCTGATGTTTGATTCCACTTGCTGCACAATACTCCTCAAACCTCTTATCACAATATTCTCTCCCATTATCAGATCTGAGACACTTTATTATTTTACCTGTCTCGTTTTCTACCATAACTTTTCACTTCTTAAACGCATCAAATACATCAGATTTATGCTTTAAGAAATAAACTCATAATTTTCTACTAGCATCATCAATAAATGAAACAAAATAACGTAAGCCATCAAGAGATGATACTTGTGTCAGTCCCCACACGTCAGTGTGTACAAGCTCCAATAGATGCGTCTTTGGAGCGCGTCCTGTCTTCTTGAAGCTTACCCTCTTCTGCTTGCCATATACACAATTCTCACAGAATTCCAAGTCAAGAGACTTCAGCCCTGGTAGCTTCCCTTTTGACAACAGCACTTTCATCCCTTTCTCACTCATGTCCCAATCTCTGATGCCATAACTACCCATTCACTCCAGTTGATGCGACTAAGAGTGAACCATACGATCCTGAAGTCACGTACAAAGTGTCTTCCTTTTTGCCTCGAGATATCACCAAGGCACCTTTTGTGATCTTCCTGAAATCACTGGTGAATGTCGTCACATAACCGGTATTGGCCAACTGCCCCACTGAGATCAGATTCCTTCTCAAACTCGGTACATGTCTGACATCCTTTAGTTTCAAAACCGTTCCGTCTTTCTGATTGACCTAAACGTCCCCCTTTCCAACAATACTGCACGGCTCATCATCACCCAGGTAGACTCTTCCAAAGTCACCTGACACATAATCACGCAAAACTTCCTTACATAAAGTGGCATGAAACGAAGCACTCGAGTCTATAACCCAAAACTCATTCCTCGCATCAAGAGACAAGATCAACGCCTCTGTGTCGCTCTCCTCAGACAGATTCACTGAATCCTTCCCGCCTTGAGAGCTTCCTTCTTATTTCTTGAGCGCCCTATAATCACGTTTCATGTGCCCCTTCTTACCGCAATGCCAACACCCGTCTTTGTCTTTCGGTCCCTTGGACTTCTTTCTCGACTTAGAACGCCCGTATTTATTGCCTCCTCTGTTCTACGATCTTCCTCTTCCTTCAACGTTTAGAGCATTCCCTGAATCCCCTGAAACTCCTGATGCCTTTCTTCTAGATTCTTCGCTGAGAATTAGACCGACCACATCATTAAATTTCAGCTTTGTCGACCCTGAGGAATTGCTCACAGCAATTACCAAACCATCCCAACTGTCTGGCAGACTAGATAAGATCAATAGTGCCCTGACCTCATCCTCAAAAACGATGCCAACGGATTCCACTGTCTCTTAACTGTATTGACCTCGTTTAGATGTTCAGCCACGCTCCCACCATCTGACATCTTCATGTTGAATAGCTGTTTCATAAGATGAACCTTGTTGGATGCTGAGGGCTTTTCATACATGGTGGCTAGGGCTTCCATTAATTCTTTTATCGTTTTCATCTTGGATATATTAAAGGCGACGCTCTTAGACAAAGAGAGTCGGATCGTTCCTAAAGCCTTCCTATCCAGTAAAAATCATTCATCATCTGTCATCTTTTCTGGTTTCTTCTCTTTTCCTTCTAGAGGAATGTAGAGGTCCTTCTGATACAGATAATCCTCCATCTGCATCTTTTAAAAGGCAAAGTTTGAACCATCAAACTTCTCAATTCTAGTTTTTCCATCTTCCGTCATCGCTCCCAATAGAACTAAACCAATAGCTCTGATACCAGTTGTTGCGCAGCACGCTAACAACGTAATGGGCCGGGATCCAATCTCAGGCCTCACCCACAAGCGATAAACGGATGAAAATATAAACTTTAAACAGATCAAAGCAATCCAAACAAACCACGAGATAAGATATACGTAGAAAAATCTCAAACTAGGGTAAAAAATCACAGATGCAAACTTCCACTATGAAGAAACAAAGATTACAAGGTAATATACTAACCTCTCCCTTGGAAGAATATAGAAAATCCTTAGCCCACACCTTTGGAATTACTTTTCAATATTCCTCATACCCTAGAAAAGCTCTAGGAACCCATATTTATAGTTTAGGTAACTTCCCTTCCGCACCCTTGCGAAAGGCGACACCAAAATACGCAATCAATATCAGTTTCAAAAACAATCAGCGTAACTTATGATCGGTCCTAGCTCCCCTACGACCGGTCCTAGGCTCCTACGACCGGTCCTAGCTCTCCTACGACCAGTCCTAGGCCCCCGAAAAAAAACAGCACAACTCGCTTGACTTTTAGTCGAACAGTCCACGACCGGTCGAACAGGCCCCTACAACCGGTCGTAGGCGTCCTACGACCGGTTGAAGGTGGCCCAATGTGGCTCCATATTCTCAACAGAATAACCACCAACCAGCCCTGAGACACAGAACTACCCACTCTGATCCCCCAAATACATTTCAACTACCTAACATTTTAAACTTTTGGCTTGACAACACAACTAACAATTATGACATCATCATCTGAGCCTAATCCCAATTAATTGGGGTTGACGATTATGCCTTGTTATTAAAAATTATGTGGTACCACTTTTCCCAAATTTACAATAAAACTGCTCAAAGAGATCCTCAATTAAGGCTATTAAGTTTCTCCCCTTTAGCCTCACTTCCACTCTTGGAACAACTCAGGAATGGAACGAGGCATTGCAAAAGCCATATGAAAAATCCAAGAATCCCCATCAAATTTCACTGGAAAATACAATGTAAAAGTAGGTGATCAACAGATTCCTCATTCCTCAAACACAAGGAAATTTTGTTAATTATAGACATAGACATCTCCGCATGCCTGAGAAAATCAATAATTAACACGTTGTCTTCGCCAACCCCTATGCCTGAGATGATCAATAGCTAGCACCTTGCCTTTACAAACCACCCACCCAATACCCCATAACTCTGGGAGATCCCTGATACCCTCTAAAGCACAGTGCGTAAACGAAGTCCAAAAATTTTATGTTCCAAAAGATTCTATCTAAAGCATGGTGTTGTTGAGGGTCAAATATTGCATATCAGACCCCATTTATTTTCTGGATTTACGAGCATGATACTGTTTAATGGCCCGTTTTATCGTGTTTATGTTGCAAGGTGATTTTACGAGCATGAACTGCAAAAAGGTATTAAAAGCATGAATTTAACGCTCAAGATTCACCAGAGCAAGGGACAAACCCCAGGGGACTGAGATCGACAGAATTACACGCCAGAAATCTATAAAAATGGAGAAACTGAAACTCAAGTGGCCTGAAGGACGTCCAAAATGCAAGATCACAGGGTTCCCGCCATCCGATTGTCTCAAAACTTCATACATGAGATGGGGGCCATAAATTAACCGTACATATTAAATTTAAGCCATTGAAGATCTTGAAAAGTGGGCCAATGAACAGATCAGCCCATTAATCTTCAATTTGGGGCCCACCTGATGTCTGAAACTGCCTCAATTTTAGTCCCAACGGTTTAAATAATATGAGAGACAGGATGGACGGATTAGATTTCTCAAAATCATGAAAATGGGCCCTGTACATGCAGCGTGTACATCATATACATGCACGTCCGCAGTGCACAAGAGCCACTGACGCACTGACCAGCGACCGCCCCGACCGACTTAAGAAAAAACGGAAATTTTCGTTTTCCACTGCAGCGAACCGACGGCTCTGGTCCATTTTTCGGACGATTCTGGGCCCCACACATGCCCTTTACGTCTGATCCACACCGTCCATCTTGTAGAGATCATCAAATACTATAAAACCATGCTGATATTTCACATTCATGCATGTACATGTGTGCGGTACAGAGATCACAAAAGGACTGCCCTGAGACGTTCAAAATTGATTTTATTATAATTTCTTCTCTGGGTCACGTCAATGGACGTTCAAAACCACCCATTTTTTACTGAAATTTCATCCTGAATCCAATGGATGGGGTAGATTTCTTCAAAAATACTTCTGTGGGGCCCACCGATCACAAAAGTGAAATGGTGCGAAAGGTTTCGCACATCCGGAAAAACTGGCTTTTTCAGGCGGTTGTGGCCCACCATCTTTGATCATATGGCAGATCTGAACCGTCTATCATGTATAGGACCCAAGAAAGTCCTAAGGGACGGTGTTTCTTTAGAATTTAAGCCAGGAAAGTGGCGATTTTTGAAGCCCCAAACTTGGCTGCGAAAAAACTTTCGCTGGGCGTACGATAGCTTTCCAAATCCGATTCAAATCCGATTTTCACCACTCCAGCAGCTATATAAGGAGGTTTTGGATGTGGAGAGTATTCATTCAGACCTGGGGAAGAAGATCCAGATCTTGACTGGGTTGGAACGTCAGGAGAAAGAGAGAGAGAGAAGAGCTTTGGTTTTTTTCTTTCCCTTTTCTTTTTCTTTTCTTTTTCTCTTTATTTATTTGGATCTAGCCCACATCATGTCTGGCGAAACCTCTTAGCTAGGGCTAAGAGGTGAAGCTTGTAGTGAGATGGGAGATTTTTATGTATGTTTTCAATTTAATTTTAATTCATGAATTGATTTGATTTTAGTTGATTATTATGGAAATATTTTTAGCTCTTAATGGTCTGTTGTTACTGAAATTACAATGGGTCTGGAATGGCTTTGAGCATGTCTCTTCTCTTTTATGTTTATGACGTTAGAGAGCCCTGTTGTTCACCATAGTCTCCTGGGCATGGTCGGATGACGATACTCTTCCTAACCTCCATACATGTGATTGGTTGGTAATTAGTTTAATTCTGTTATTTTTCATAGTCTCTTGGGCATGGTTTGGTGATGGAATCCATTCTAATTCATATACCTTTCATCTCTTTGAAAACTAGATCAACGGCAGTTCAGTAAATTCCATAATTCTTGAAGCAGGCATAAGATCTCCCTGATCTCTACAAGTGGATCCTCTGAATCCCTAGTTACCCTTCTCTGATATCTCCTTAGTTTTAGATTAATTAACCTATAATTATTTCACAATTGCTACTTGATTTAGAATCCATCTTATTCTAGTTCAAATCCTACTTAATTTTAGATTACGTACAGTTTCAGTCCCTTGAGATTCGACCTCGGTCTTACCGAGTTATTACTACATCACAACCCTGCACTTGGGGAGTGAACAAGTTTTTGGCGCCGTTACCGGGGACTGACGGCTACGATTTTCTAAAATTGATTAGTTTTGGGATTAGTTTAAGATTAGGTTTTAATTTTTTCTGATTTTTAGAAACTAACCTATTTGTTTTGTAGGATTTTAAGATAGAAACTTCTAATTCAGTAAGCTCTTTCTAATTTTCTATTTTCTAGCTTAAGACGTTCCTAATTTGTTTTCTACTTTCTTTTTTAGGAATTTCTTCTTTTTATCTAGAAATTAGTTTACTTCTAATTAGGAATTTTCTATTCTTAGACTTTCTATTTCTAGAAACTAACTTATTTTATTTTATTTTTTAGGTTCTTAACATAGTACTCCAATCTGGTAACTTCTCTCAAACTTCTCCTCTACCTGCTTTCCATATTGTTGTAGGATCTTTTCTTCTATTCTTTAGGATAAGATTCAGAATAAGGGTTTCATCATGTATATGAATGAGTGGGCACGTCCGTATGTTGAGATAGCTTATGGAAAACAACCTATGCCTCAAAATTTTTCTAAAAATATCTTCAAGAACTAATCGGAATATGATGTTCCACCGATTAAGAAGACTTTCGGTGATTATCTGCGGGAGAATAATTGCATTCCACGAGTTAAGAGAACATTACGTGATTATTTGAATGATGACGCTTATCAACCCCCGACAGATGACCCGTATGATTCTGATCAGTGGAAACAGAAATATTTTGAAGATGAGCCAGTAAAACATCACGGTAATAACTCCCATGGATCAACCACATATGAATTCCACCAGAAACGATCCAGGAGGAGTTATCTCCGAGTTATACAGACTATATTGCTGGCATGAGGAAATTAGTAGAAGCGTTTGAATCACGCCTTAATAGGCCAATGGAGGATAGGTCGTCTCAGCCTCAACCCAATCCAGAAATACAATGCAAGGAAAGTGATCCTCACTCTCTTTTGAAAAACTCTGGAATTTGGAATGAGGAGTGGGATTCCCTTAATGAGCATGTGGTTCAATTTCCTGAGGAGTCGATCTCGATGACTGTTTGAAAGAATGGTGAAGATACATTGGTGTCTTTTAAATACATTGATGATGACAAATCTTCCTTACATGACACACAAGATTTCAATGATGAGAAAGAAGTTAGTTTATACGAACCTCAACCCATGCTAGGTGTAGAATGTGAGGAAAGTGATTCCATCCCAAATGTGCACTGCACTAGACTAGAACATGATTGTGATCCTGAATGTGCAGCCACAGTCCCCCTAAAATCTCTCTCAAGTTTGGTCCAGATCAATGATCAAGACGTACATGAAGTGGTCGGTTATAACGAGTCACTCCCATCACTTGACATGTCTGATTTAAAGGTGGAGGATGAGCCCCTCATGACCAACCCTTCTAACTCTTGTGAAACACGTTTGGACTACTCCCCTGAATTGAATGATGATATGATTCGGGAGGAGGAGTTGCCCGCTACAACTCTGGAATTTGAAACTACTCAGTTGAGGCCACCATCTGAGCTACACATATTTGACAATTCAACACCTCAATTGAGTAATTTCAATGAACAAAGTGATCACATTGATGCTTCTCCGATTGATTTTCAATCTGTCTGTGCAGGATTGGAGCAAGAGAGCGTACCTCCATCCACTTTCAAGGATGATGGATTCTTTGGACAGATCATCACAAGCCATAATAAGTCATACTCAGCTGAACTTTCTAACTCTTGGGATTGCTTGACACACTTTGTAGTTTCAAACAATCCCATGTTAAGAGATAAAGCGGATGCCTTACGAGACAACACCTCGGTAGTCATCACTGACCGAGAAAACCCTCATTCTGAAATTCTCTCTTCCCCTGATCCTAAACATCTACCAGTAAAGGAAGAGGAGCTGAAAATCTAACCGAAGTTTGGAGCTTCGGAATGTGTTGAGACTACATTACTTCTTAAAAAGTTTTCTAAACTTTATTTATTTGTAGTCTCTGATTCACCATGCGATACTAACGTTGAAACTTCTTCTGTCATAGGTGAATCGTATATATTACGGATACCTCAAGTGATTCAATGGAAGATTTCATATAAGGTACATAAGTCTCTCTGGAAAGTCATGCTTCAGGGCGCCCAAGCCTATTGTAAAAAGGGCTTTTGGATGATCCTGTTGGGGAACTTATTGAGAAACTTATCAAGATATTGGCCGAAAGAAGAACCTTGTTGCATGATCAATTCAATGTTTGTGGGTAACATTTCTGCAAACCCTCACGAGACTACAACTCGTCCACTAGGGGTAACCTAGGGGTTTAAAGGCTTGTTGCATACGCTAAATGCAATCGAGAGCACCTGCGAAAGTGGTATAAGTAGGCTTTTATTTTTATTATTTTTGTTTTACTTTCTCTCTCGTACTAACCTACTCTTTTCCAGTGATCTTTTGAAAAATCTCTCTCGATTCGTTATCCAGGTA
Source organism: Magnolia kwangsiensis (assembly GCA_037074715.1). Lineage (NCBI taxonomy): Eukaryota > Viridiplantae > Streptophyta > Magnoliopsida > Magnoliales > Magnoliaceae > Magnolia > Magnolia kwangsiensis. The sequence goes on along the minus strand of CM073576.1, from coordinate 15,989,426 downwards.
CTATCCTCCCATAACTTCTCATTTACTTTCGTTGTCCCATGTGCATTGCATGTTTATATCTTTTATATTGAGGACAATGTAGATTTTAAGTTGGGGGTGAGAGATTAGGTAACCCAATCAGTATTTTCTAAGTCTTGAGCAAAAATTGTGAAAATTTTTAACATTTTTCTGAAAATTCCTATGATTTCGAAGTGATTTTGATGGATATCCTTGACTTAAAATTTTAAGATTCGTTATGCTAATAATTTATGACTCTTAGATTCAGTATCTGTTAGATTTTACAGTTAAGTCTGAATTGTTAATCCAGAATTAGAAGTTACAAACATTGATTGAGTCATGATTTCACAAAACACATCTCGCTTGCACATTAAGGTTTCAGCTCAATATTGAAGGATTAACTTGGTAATCACTAAGCATGAAAAGAACCGGCCTGAGAAATTTTACCATCATGATTATAAAGATGAACTGAAAAGATTGGGTAAATGGTCTTCACCATAGGTTTGCTCCCTACAGGTGAAGGTTGATTCCCCAAGAATGACATGCGAAAAATATTGAATGAATGTTCTTCATCATAGGTTTGCTCCCTATAGGTGAGGATTTGATTCATTTTATTGGCATTACTCTTAATGGAAAAATCAAAAGTTGGTAGGTTGATCTATGAGGCAGGTTGCGGTTCAGGTTTTTGTTAAATCCTCTTATTGGTTATCAATGATATCTTAAAATAGAGAAGTAAATTTTAATGATGATAAGCCAAGATTATACTATACAACCATGGATCTCAATGTTTAGGAATTTTCTAATTGTTGGATTAAAATTTTGAACTTGACTAGGAAGTTTACTGAGAGCTTGAGTCCAGGAGAAATTAATGCCCAACATTCATGAACCTTAGAATTTTTGGTATTTGGATTATTTGCAAAAATCACTCGAGTTTATGGAAATCATCCTGTAATTCTCAACTTATTTTTCGCATATTTTGCTCGGGACTAGCAAAATGTTGTTTGAGGGTTGTGTTGAGGGTCAAATATTGCATATCAGACCCCATTTATTTCCTGGATTTACGAGCATGATACTGTTTAATGGCCCGTTTTATCGTGTTTATGTTGCAAGGTGATTTTACGAGCATGAACTGCAAAAAGGTATTAAAAGCATGGATTTAACGCTCAAGATTCACCAAAGCAAGGGACGGACCCCAGAGGACTGAGATCGACGGAATTACACGCCAGAAATCTGCAAAAATGGAGAAACTGAAACTCAAGTGGCCTGAAGGATGTCCAAAATGCAAGATCACAGGGTTCCCGCCATCCGATTGTCTCGAAACTTTATACATGAGATGGGGGCCATAAATTAACCTTACATATTAAATTTAAGTCATTGAAGATCTTGAAAAGTCGGCCAATGGACAGATCAGCCCATTAATCTTCAATTTGGGGCCCACCTGATGTCTGAAACTGCCTCAATTTTAGTCCCAACGGTTTAAATAATATGAGAGACAGGATGGACGGATTAGATTTCTCAAAATCATCAAAATGGGCCCTGTACATGCAGCGTGTACATCATATACATGCACGTCCGCGCAGTGCACAAGAGCCACTGACGCACTGACCAGCGACCGCCCCGACCGACTTAAGAAAAAACGGAAATTTTCGTTTTCCACTGCAGCGAACCGACGGCTCTGGTCCATTTTTCGGACGATTATGGGCCCCACACATGCCCTTTAAGTCTGATCCACACCGTCCATCTTGTAGAGATCATCAAATACTATAAAACCATGCTGATATTTCACATTCATGCATGCACATGTGTGCGGTACAGAGATCACAAAAGGACTGCCCTGAGACGTTCAAAATTGATTTTATTATAATTTCTTCTCTGGGCCACGTCAATGGACGTTCAAAACCACCCATTTTTTACTGAAATTTCATCCTGAATCCAATGGACGGGGTGGATTTCTCTGAAAATACTTCTGTGGGGTCCACCGATCACAAAAGTGAAATGGTACGAAAGGTTTCGCACATCCACGAAAACTGGCTTTTTCAGGCGGTTGTGGCTCACCATCTTTGATCATATGGCAGATCTGAACCTTCTATCATGTATAGGACCCAAGAAAGTCCTAAGGGACGGTGTTTCTTTAGAATTTAAGCGAGGAAAGTGGCGATTTTTGAAGCCCCAAACTTGGCTGCGAAAAAACTTTCGCTGGGCGTGCGATAGCTTTCCAAATCTGATTCAAATCCGATTTTCACCACTCCAGCAGCTATATAAGGAGGTTTTGGATGTGGAGAGCATTCATTCAGACCTGGGGAGGAAGATCCAGATCTTGGCTGGGTTGGAACGTCAGGAGAAAGAGAGAGAGAGAAGAGCTTTGGTTTTTTCTTTCCCTTTTCTTTTCCTTTTCTTTTTCTCTTTATTTATTTGGATCTAGCCCACATCATGTCTGGCTAAACCTCTTAGCTAGGGCTAAGAGGTGAAGCTTGTAGTGAGATGGGAGATTTTTATGTATGTTTTCAATTTAATTTTAATTCATGAATTGATTTGATTTTAGTTGATTATTATGGGAATGTTTTTAGCTCTTAATGGTCTGTTGTGACTGAAATTATAATGGGTGTGCAATGGCTTTGAGCATGTCTCTTCTCTTTTATGTTTATGACGTTAGAGAGCCCTATTGTTCACCATAGTCTCCTGGGCATGGTCAGATGACAGTACTCTTCCTAACCTCCATACATGTGATTGGTTGGTAATTAGTTTAATTCTGTTGTTTTCCATAGTCTCTTGGGCATGGTTTGGTGATGGAATCCATTCTAATTTATATACCTTTCATCTCTTTGAAAACTAGATCAACGGCAGTTCAGTAAATTTCATAATTCTTAAAGCAGGCATAAGATCTCCCTGATCTCTACAAGTGGATCCTCTGAATCCCTAGTTACCCTTCTCTGATATCTCCTTAGTTTTAGATTAATTAACCTACAATTATTTCATAATTGCTACTTGATTTAGAATCCATCTTATTCTAGTTCAAATCCTACTTAATTTTAGATTACGTACAGTTTCAGTCCCTTGGGATTCGACCTCGGTCTTACCGAGTTATTACTACATCACAACCCTGCACTTGGGGAGTGAACAGGTGTGCATACTAGTCTTTCCCCAATCATACCATATGTCACTGAGAAATCATTACCCCTCTTTGAGACTCAATAGAATACATAGGGGAGCTCCTGACAAAGAGGCCTGTTGTGACTTATCTTACCAAAATTGATATGGATCCAATCCGAGCATCAAAATAAATTCCTTTTGGGAAATCTCTTTATCCTCAAAAACTGCATTCCACAAGCTAAAAGAACCATCACTGCAAAAATATCACCAGGCTTGACACCCTCAATCTACATGAGGAACAATCCAACTTTGGCATTCCATCGAACACCTCATGAACAAGCTCGATTCCCCCACCACAGCAAGAATATGAAGGAACCAATGTATTTAAAACATAAAGATCAGCCTCAAAACCAAATTTCATTGATGACTCATGAACTTGCTTGCCAAGATTCAAATCACCAAGGCCCGCACAGGCTTTTAGAACGAAAATATGGGAAAAATCAGGGTCTCCCAGTGTCAGGCTGTTAAAATGATCTTCACACCAATGGTCCAAATACATAACTGAGGTGAAGTATGAGCCACAATGTTGCCAAGTAAATGTAGCCATCAGGAGGAGATTACAATACAGGGGCATGTGAAAAAAGAAGAAAAAGAAGAAGAAAATCAATATACACATGCACATAAACCTTCTTGAAAGTAATGGAGCACATCAAAATGCAATGAAGTTCAACTTCAAAATGCAATGGAGCACATCATAATCATTTAAAAGAATGCTTGATACACAGAAAATTTTTAGAGGGAATGTTGCAAACATGAAATAAATTTGGTTGAAGCATTTCTTCAAACTACATGCAGATGTCGGCGGCATGGACAGTGGCTGATAGCGAGAAGTAAAGAGAGATAGAGAGATAGGGCTTTTCCTTTTAAGTCGTCCAAGCAGCCGGCAGTTGGGTGATGGCCGCCGGTAAAAATGAGCCGGATATTCTCTGCTTTCTTGTAGTGTCAACTTAGTTTTGAAAAATGGTATTGTACATATACTAAATAATAAAAATGAAGACACAAGAACGTATCGAATATCCTTTCAAATGCCATAAAACATCATTAGCCGTTGAAGACTAAACTTAAAACCTGAAACAAGTAAGATGTGTAAAACAAACAAAACCACATGACTGAGCATCTATAATCACAATAAATCTTCATAACCATCACCACCATAAAAATCATATCTACGTCAATAACAACCGAACTAAATCCTTCAATCTCTATACCAACTACAATTACAGAAAAAAAAAAAAAAAAAAAAAAAAAAAAAGATCAAGAAATTAAAAAAGACCCATTGAAAACAATGAATCCAACAATCTTAAAACTACATGATAACAAATCAAATTTCAGCATAACAGGAACTGATTATCACAAACTCTTCTCAGACAAAACTACCTCAACAACTACATAAATTTGAATCTTTAAAGAAATTTCTACTCAATAAAAACACAAATGATGCATGCAATCTACCACAGAATAGGATGAACAACAGAATTCACAAACAGAATCAGTTCAATATATTGTATTTAATAATCCCAAAACTAGAAAAACAACTCAGTATCCTCCTTTAAATATATCAATGAAAAGAATTACCTAGTAGCTCGGGAGAGGGAGAGGGAGAGCCGGTGGAGGCAGCGATGCTGAAGAGTCGGTGCTATTGAAGGAGGTGTGAGGGCGTGGGAGCTCGAGAGAGGGAGAGGGAGATGGCGAGGGCGAGGAAGCTCGAGCGAGGGAGAGGGAGAGTGCTGACGGTGGGAACGGAGAGAGAGAGGGGATTGGGGAAGAGAGAGAGAGAGAGGGAGGAAGATGAGAGAACGGGTTAGGGTATGTTGAGAGAGATAGATAGAGAAATGGGGTGACATTTGGGCACGGCTTTGTTTTGAGCGCGCACTCAATTTTGAGAGTAGGGCTACGGACGGTCCTCTCAGGGGTTGCGTAGGGCCCACCATGATGTATTTGCATTATTTATTCCGTCCATTAATTATAATAAATTATTTTACTTTACAATTTAAAAACATAATGTAGATTAAATGCCTAAGTGGACCACACTATAGGAATCACATGTGATTTAATCCTATGTTTCCTACCGTGTGGTCCACTTTAGCCTTTGATTTAACTGAGTTTTGGTTTCATGCTTATAATAATATTTCAAAATAGATGGACGGCTTAGATAGAAAGAATATTTTTTTAGGCCCTATAAAGCCCCCTTACACCATCGTTAATTAGTAATGGTGTGGTACCTTTTTAGCTACAGATTAAAACCGTACTAATTATAGCTACGGTTTATATCCAAAGTAAAAAATAATGTGGTCTATATCCTTTGCCTTTTTTTTTATAGTGTTTAGTAGAAAAGGAAGTAAACGCCTTGTATACGATCCACGCATGAGCACCACGATCCATGCACATGACAACTATGACCCATGCAAACCACGACCCAAATGGGCTCACATTGATTTATGTGTATCCATGCCCCCCATCCTTTTTGCAGTGTCATTTTAGGTGTAGGGCACAAATATCAGCCTGATCCCGTGCTCGTGTAGGCCAGAAAATAGAAAATATTGGTGATTGTTTAAACTTTTCAGGCTCACTGTGATGTTTGTTAGAAGTGGACACTGCCCAAGTCAGGACTTTTTAAGCTCATGACAAGTTGGCTAACAAGGTGGATGGCTTAGATTACTCCATTATGGGCCATAAGCCATGGTACCAAAGGTTTAGTAAAAGAAAAAGTAAACATGAATTTTGGTCTTTTAATAATGTTCATTTGAGTGCCACATATAAAAAGTTTAGGTATTCCAAATAATGTGGTTTTTGGACTATGGCCCATTCATCTATAGTGCCTATGCAATAATGAAGCAGCGTGGCACTTCTCATGTCTCTAAAGCCATAGCATCCTATATCCCTAATGGATTCGGCATTGGGCAATGATGCTGCTAATGAGGTTATAATCAAGGTGTCTCAATTGCAAAATTATTTTCAAACCACCTCTTTGGCCTGATTCGTTCCTCTAGGGAATTGCAGAAAGGGTAGCTAGGCTCTATGTGAAAAAGAAAACTTGCAACCCACACATACTGATGATTGATGTGATTGAAGTCTAACTCTAAAAAAGAAATGAAAACAAAATAGATGTCATATGCTTGGTCTAGTAAAGTGGGGACCACTCACACAACAGTCCATTTATGATGAGTGGTCCATCTATTTACATGACATCTTTTTTGGTATTTGAGTTTTAAGCTGCATGTATAAGAAAAATTAAAAGAAAAGGAATAACCTTCCGAATTTCATTTTATACTTCATATTTAAAAGAAAAAAATTTATATAATTGACTAAATGTTTAGAACTCCATGCATCTTAGAAGATACGAAAAAACTGCATCTCAAAAGATACGAAAAAAACTCATATTTTTAGACTAATTAAGTTAAACATACTTTTCTTTAAGGCACAGCCCAAAAATGAGGTAGATCCAAACTACAGGTGAACCACTCCAGGGATTGAATGCTTCCTGAGGATCACAAAAGTTTTGGATGAAGCTTATATTTGTATTTTTCCCTTCGTGAAGTGTGTGTGGCATTATCAGTAGGTTGCATGGTAAATACATACAGACGGACATATTAGTCCTTTAAATAGTGGACGTTCAATCAACACTGTTTTCCTTGGTGTAGTCAATCTAAGATTTGGATTTGCCTCACTTTTGGGCTCGTTTCCTAAAATGAGCTAGAAAAATGAATGGAAGGCATGGATAAAACACAGACATCATCGTGGAGCCCACACTAGCTAGTTGGCTTGGGGTCATCAGCCAAATCAAGTACGTCACATACCTCTTCCCCTTTTCCAAAGGGTAGTTTAGTCATTGCAAGGGCAATTTTGTCTTTCCACGAAAAATCCTGACAACCTTCTTTGCTTGTTATTTTTTTCATTACCCATATATAGGGCTAAAAGTTGGGCAGGTTCAACCCGACCGACCCGTGACCGACCCGACATTGGGTTGGGCTCAGGCAGGATATATCGGGCCCGATCTTAAGCTTGGGCTATACAAACCCCAACCCGACAAAACTTGGGTTGGGCTCAGGTTGAGGTCTTGGGTTGCCCGACCCAACCCAAACCCGATCGTGATATATAAGTTACTTATACATTATAATTGAGTGTTGATCGTTTGTGTCGAAGGCACACTAGTGATGTCAAGTCTCATTTGTCCACGTCATTTCCAATGACTCAAGCTAACAAGATATGTGAGATTTCTCTCCCAAATAGACTTTGTGCTATGCTACATGACTTTTTAAGTAGTTGTCTTATATTTTAGCTTATTTTTTTAAAGAAAAAAAATGAAGTTCTTTATAATAAATAATCACATATATAATTAATAAAATTATAGATACAAAAAATAAGCTCTATATTGAAATATAATAAACTAATGTAATAACGAAAATATTAGCACGTATATACCCGACCAACCCGATCAACCCGACCGAGCCCGCTTGGGTTGGGCTTGGGTTGAGAATTCCCAACCCGAGATTGGGTTGGGTTGGGTTAGGGTTGAGGTATAGGAACCTTGGGTTGGGTTAGGGTTAAGCACCAACCCGCCCGACTTTCAGCCCTACCCACATAGATAGGTCCGTCCTTCTTCCCCTCTCTTTTTATCATACCAAAGGTCTCTCTCTCTCTCTCTCTCTCTCTCTCAGATGGGGATGCAACTGCTGGCGCTAGCCAAACTCAAGCTACTAGGATCAGCTGCCCATGGGCCAGGGCTCATACTCAATTCATTGTTGGGGTTCTTCTGCATCATCAAGATCCCTTTTCGTTCAACCATCTCCAGCTCTTATGCCGATGTGGCATCATCCTCGACACTCTTTTTCTTCTGACTGAGTCAGATCATCTTCCACCAAAATTCATTTTAAGGAGGAAGACCTCAAACTACCATCATATTTCTTTCAATGAAACTAGAGAGTAATATTAACTGCAAATTTGAGCCCATGCCCTCAATATGAGTGCTAATTGCTAAGTGCTAGTAAACAAAATTTAGTTATTTTGACTTTATTGGACTATTAATGGCAATTCAGTTTATGTGCATCCAAACAGACCCTAACACTAATCAAGGGTTTCATATTTTCCCTAATGGAGTTTGCAATAAAAGAAACAAATGTTTAAAAACTTGATTGGGTAAACATACACAACTAAGTATTAAAATAAAAATAACAATTTCTAACCTTGACCATGGTCATTTCCTACGCATAACCTTTCTTATATAGTTGATTCACAGAAAAGGGAGAAAAACAAAAACAAAAAGTCTAAGAGATACCTCAAGGCCAGCCAATGATCTAATTTTCCTCCCTTGAATTCCAAGTGGATCTTGATTAACATCAATTACCTCCTTATTTCTGAGGATTGCAAGAGTTTGTCTGCTTGCAAATCCGATGTCACATCCGATGAGTAAAGGAGACTGTCACAGTAAGCTTTTCCTTTTATCATCACAAGTAGAGAAGGGTAGACAAGTCTGGACATGGCATGGATATTCAAAATTCACCTTCATTAGTGCCCGTATACTGAAGTGAGAGAGATACTCCTCTAAACTCATTCCCCCATTGCCTACTTCCAACATGTCAGTATCTATCAATACCAGAAAGAAAATTAGAATGTGCATATTCCTTTAAGAAGAAAGTGAAGTATTTAATCATGAAGATAGTGTCACGCATATGGAAATGTTAAGATGTTAATTGTATTTACACAGGAGCATAACTCTGCCCAGATGTAAGCTTTTTCAAGTGTATTGAATTTGAATTGTAAACTTTTGCTACATATCAAACCCAAAGAACCACAAGGTAACCAAGATCTGGAAGCTCAAGAAGAAAAAAGTTCAGCTATTTTATATACATTACAGATGGACTGTTAATGACAACAAAAAGCTAGAGAATCAGGGGATCTTGAAGAAAAATGGGCCACAAGGTTAAGATAGAGTGCGAAGTAGAATGATTTTAGTTCTCTTATAATAAGGGCATTCCCCTTTTTGAACCAAAAAATAAAAAAAAGGGCATTCCCCTTTCAAAGAAATTTGTCGTATTTGATATGCACTTTGGACAGAATCATCAACGTAGAAATCTGAAGAGGACCTTAATGTATCATTCTCTTGCTCTCAGATGTGGGTTATATTTCTAAATTTTAAACTTGTATACCCTAGTACTTAAACATATCTTTGAACAATAGCAAAAACTCAAATGAATGTTTTGGCATGTCATGTTTCTCTGTATATGTCAATGTTGTGTAGTTTAAAACGGCTAAGGGATTTAATTAAAAGTATCTATACCATTCCATCTTCCTGGACCTGAAAAATCTTCCCCTTTTGTTGTTTTCATCAGCAATTGTTGTGATACTGGGGAAAGAAAAAAGGAAAAAAAAAAAAAAAAAACCAGCACTCAACCAAAGCAACTGAATTAGTAAGTTTTTTTCTTTTTTTTTGGTGGCACTGTTTCCTTACATTCAAGGATCAATCCAAAAGACAAGATGGAAACCTCCCACTTGTCTTGAATGTCGCCTGTTATTCTCCATGCATTTCCAAAACTACCAGCCCATGTTGCTGGATTCTGTTCACCCCTATAGAAAACATACCCCTTAGAGACTATGAAACGTAAATAAAATAAGAAGCTTGAAAGAGTACTGCCAATCAATGAGCTATTGGTGCTAAAGGGTGTAACTTTTAGTACGAAATGACTTACCATTCACATATAGAGTACAAAATGGGTCGGCCAACCTTCCGTAATGCGTAACTCATCCTTGCATACCTGCAAGACATGATGGATATGCATGACAATGTGACATTTGCTGATTGAACAATTCAGTCAAACCCATTTCTTTAAAAGTGGATAAAAAAATTTTAAATATCACAATGAACTTCACTTGGTTGATTTCCTGTTTCGGGTCATACTTCAAACATATGCAGTAAGAACTCATTTCCTGAGAAAAGGTACCTGGATTGAGGCCTTGATCCATCATAGTAACAGTTATTGTACTTCAAATAATCGACACCCTGCCACGAGAAGTAATAAAATAGTCAAATTAAATTAAACAAACCTTGTCATGGGGAAGCAAGCACTGTAGAAAATATCCTAATCTCCTCCAGATTAGGATCTCGTCTCTCTATAAGATACGTGCTAAAATATGAAGAAAATCATCCGATTTTTACATGGTGGCAACCATTTAATAATTTCAAAAGTGAATACAATTTTATCTAAATTATCTGTACCAGTACCATATCATGTGCTATAAATGCCGCTAGATGTGCAGTGCCGTACCCTTGTTTTCCTATCCATAAATAGCTAGCCCATGCTGTACCTTTTTCACACCATAATGTTAAAACCATCCAGATAGTCAAATAAATTGAACCTAAATCTATGAAGTCTGTAATATACAGAGAGGTTAGTATGTTTAAACTCAAAACTCATTCACAAATTTGCAACCCCATTAAGCAACAGTACACTCCCCTCTTTCAGTTTGATACCATTTGCAGCAGAAATTCTTTAAATGAAAGACTTGTAACCAACTTCAAAACATTAACTTTCAGAGACCATTAGTTATCAAGTTACAATGAAGACGTTCGGAACTAAAATCAGTAAGAGTTGGGTCCTTGCTCTTGCTCCAGTGGTAGACTCTTAGGAGTTTCAACACCTGGTCAAGGGTTCGAGCACCCATAGGTGGTGAAATCCCACAATGGCGTGAGTGTGTGGTGGTGTGTGTGCGTATTAAAAATAAAAATAATAATTTTAAAAAATAAAAAATAAAAACAGTAAGAGCAACTGATATGCTTACTTTGCTCAAGGTATTTTTTTTGTAGTTAGGGGAAAAGCAAGCCAAAAGGAGAATATCAAGAAAAATCCTAAAGAAATGCCTCTTGTCCTGGGTGTTAAATGGAGGTGATTGGCGCAGAGTAGCCTAGACAGGCACTTTCGAGTTTGGACAATTAACCTAGTTGTTGATAGTTCCAACAATGACAATTACTAAATAGTACAAACATCTAAGCTTCTAATTCAACACAAAGATGAATATCAAGTTTGTAACTTTTCATCAATTTAATTATGTAAGAAGCATTAATATGAATGATGAAATCCGGATTGGAGGTATTCATCAATTTAATTATGTAGGTGGCATTAACTTGAAGTGGCTCAATATTCTGAGGGATCCCTCTCCAAATATGCAACCCAATTAAATCTTTTGAACCATTTATTTTAAAAATGCCCCCACATTCAAGTATTTTCTATTGTTTATTCCAAAAGGCCCTCGCCGTTTAAATTGCAAAATTTTAACCCTGTTTACGCTATTTCTACCCCATGAAGCATCCCCTATACTAGCATGCAACTGCAGAATAGAATGGAGATACATAAATGGGGAACAATACAAAAAAGGCCATATAGTGTGGTAGTGACCACACTATGCCCATTATAGCTCCCCTTGGATATGATAAATGTTTGGGCTGTTGAAGTGATAAAGTTCCTTGATATACATTAATACACCACACTCTGACAGCTTAAACTTTTGGAATGAATGGTTGTTTGACATGGTATCAGAGCGGAAGGTCGTATGTTCGAATCTCGAGCAAATATGTCTCGCTAATATATTATTCTCCCACGAGGGGTCAAGAAAAATCAGATCCGGCCCAAGGACCTAGAAGGACCAGGAAATCAAGCCCGGCCTATTTATGATGTGAGTATCCCTCCACCCTTATTAGTATGTTTGAGTTTTTAAATTTTTTTCCCCTCCACTATCTCCTTGACCCAATGGAAATAACCATCATTGTACCATAATTACAGCAAAGCAATTGGTGTGTGTGTGTTGAAGTAGTCATATTTGATAGTCAGTGGATGGGACCCACACAAGGAAACCACAAAATACATGGACTAGTCATATTTGATAGTCAGTGGATGGGACCCACACAAGGAAACCACAAAATACATAGACAGTCCCGCCGTTTCCATCAATGGGAGAACAAAGTCATTTGCTAGTCCGGTGGGTGGCCTTGACAGAAAAGTATAAGCATGAATCCACCCCAAAAATGAAAATGAAAAAGAAAAAGAAAAAAAGAAGTGCTCCACTAAGAAGTAAACAAGAGGGAAAAGCTTAAGATATATTTGGTAGAGATGCCTAAATGAAATCTTGTTTTGGTTAATCATAATTACAATTACTATTGTTTTCTTGTGGTGTGGTCCACCTTAGATTTATATCTGTTTCATTTTTTGTATTAAGCTCTAAAATGATCTTTAAAAATGGGTGAAGGGCATGGATAAAAGATATACTTCATAGTAGGGCCCACATGGCTAGTGGCAGGGGTAGCCAATCTATTTCCACTCGTGTGTGGTATAACGTCTCATCCAGACGAAATCGTATTGCGTACTGAGTATCGTTGGCCCACGGTGAATGTATTTGGTTTATCCACACCGCCGATCCATTTTTCCAGATCATTACAGTGGTTGAGCCCAAAATTGAAGCATATCCAAAGCTCAAGTGGACCATACCACAGGAAACAGTGGGAATAATGATTTCCACTGTTGAAATCTTCTTTTAGTCCACAGTGATGTTTATTTGTCATTCAACCCGTTTATAAGATCACAAATACATGGATGAAGGGAAAACTAAAATATCAAATTGATCCAAAACTTCTGTGGCCTCCTAGAATTTTTCAATGGTAGATGTTCAATTCATACTGTTTCTTATGATGTGGTCCACTTAAGATTTTTATAGGCTTAAGTTTTGAACTCATGCAATAGAATTATATGATAAAATGGATGGACAGAGTGGATAAAATAAATAAATCACAGGGGCCACATAGATTTTACGTAGTACACTTAGGGTACTGAGTTACTCAGCAGACAATCTGCTTCCAGTAGACTTATGGACGGACGTGGATTTACTGCGAAAGGCTTTCACAGGAAGTTCCTGCGCAAGGATTCTTGGGTGGGATCCATAGTCATGTTTGTAGGACATCTACCCCGTTCATCCATTTGGTGAGATCATTTTAGGATACATGACAAAAAATGAGGTGTATCCAAGACTCAAGTGGGCCACACAAGAGGAATCAATGGATATTCCGTTAGAACCGTTGAAACATTCTTGTGGCCATAAAGCTTTTCTTCAGGCTAAATTTTTAGTATTTTCACTTCATCCCAGTGGTAGAGACCTTATAAACGGTTTGGATGACATATAAACATCAAGGTGGATCCCAAGAAGGTTTCAATGGTAGGTATTTCTTTCCCCAAATTTCCCTCTCGTGTGGTCCACTTGAGTTTTGGATCCACCTACAATTTTATCACTTGTCCTAAAATGAGCTTGTCAAACGGATGAACGGGGTAGATGTCAAACAAACATGGCGGTGCGCCTCACCCAGTACCCTTGCGCAATAACTTCCTGCCGAAGGCTTTCGCAAGAAATCCGCGTCGAGAAGGGACGTGGTTTGGCAAGTACGTTGCCACTAGCCAAGTGGCTAGTGGTCGGCTCTATTTGGACCCTACAATGATGTATGAGTTTTATCCACGCCGTTCATCCATTTTTAAAGATAATTTTATATTTTGATATCAAAAATGAGGTGGATCTAAATCTCAGGTGGACCACACCATGAAAAAAAAAATTGATTGAAACTCCACCCTTAAAAACCTCCCAGGCTTCTGTAATGGTTATTTTACATCTAACCTATTAACCAAGTCGTACAAATTTGGAAGAAGTGAAAAATATATATCAGCTTGATCCAAAACTTATGTGGCCTCGAGAAGTTTTCAATGGTTGGCGTTCAATCAACACTCTACAATCCACTCAAGATTTGGATCAACCTCATTTTTAGGCTCATACCATAAAATGATATAAAAGAATGGGTAAAAGAATGGGTGGACTGAATGGATGAAACACACATATTATGGTGGGGCTCATGGAGCACAAACCACTGGCCATTGGCTAGCAAGCCAATCCGTTTCGATTTCTTGCCAAAGCCTTTTGCATCAAGTTCCTACGCTAGAACCTAGGTGGGGTGCACCGTAATGTTTTTGAGAAATCCATCCCATTCATCCATTTTTTGAGATTATGTTAGGAAATGGGTTAAAAAATAAGCTGGATCCAATACTCGTGCATACTGAAAACATGAGGATTGAATGTCCACGGTTTAAATATTGATGGGGCACATAAGTTTTGAATCAAGATAATATTTTTATTTTTAGTTATCTCAATAGAAATGATGTTATGAACAATGCAGATGTCATGTAAATATTACTATCGACCTCATGGGGCAGCATATGGCATGTAAACATTACTATCCACCTCGCAGAGCCCAGCCCATCCAGCCGACTGGTTGAGAAGACTTGTTATTGAAGTGACCTAACCTAATTATGTGGGCCTCATTATGATGTATGTGTTGCATCCACACCGTCCATCCATTTGTAAAGATCATTTTATAGCATGAGCCGAAGAACGAATCATATCAAAAGCTTGAGTGGACCCCACCACAGAAAACAATGGAGAGAGTGACGCTCACCATTAAAAACTTTTAAGGGCCACAAAAGTTTTTCGATCAAGCTAATATTAGTGTTTTCCCTTCTTTAATGTCTAAGTTAACTTATGAACAGGTTAGGTCTTAAATAAACATCAGAGTGGACCTTAGGAAGGTTTTGATGGTGGGTGTCTCTCTCCCTATTGTTTTCTGTGGTGGGGTCCACTCCAGCTTTCAATACACTCGTTCTTTTTCTCATGTCCTAAAATGATTTCTAAAATTGGATGGACGGTGTGGATACAACAAATACATCAAGGTGGACTCACAAAATTTGGTGACATCACTTAAGTCTGCTGCTCAACTTGGCAGTAGCTAATCCGCCTCCCTCGGCATGAGTGTAGGAGAGAATCTTTTTTTCGAAGACTCTCTTTTGCATTCGCAATAGAATCCCAGCCGCTCTCCTCATCATATGGTGTACATGGAGGCTCGCACATAAATTCCGTGCGGTACAGTTCGTAGGAGACCGACACTATATATATATATATATGTGTGTGTGTGTGTGTGTGTGTGTGTGTGTGTGGTTTTTTAATCCTTACTAAAAGAAACATGAAATGTAAAACATAATTACAATTAACTAAAATGAGATGAGATGAACTCATTTTTAAGTGGGTGTAAGAATAGATAGAGATAGACTGCATACCCTGCATCTGTGTATATCCCAAGCTTCAAACCTCTGCTGTGAACATAGTTTGCTAGAGCTTTGATGCCAGAAGGAAAAGTAGAGGCTCGGGCCACGAGGTTCCCTCTTGAATCTCTACTCGCTTCTCCCCATCAATCGTATGTTTAGTTGGACATGTCATTGCAAAATCATATATTGACAATGTATTGTTCCTAGTAGTGTCTCATCATCTGTTTATATTCCCAACTGGGCTTTTGGGTTGAAAATCGCACCCACTGGGCCTCGATGGGCCCAGACTTCTATTTTCTACTTCAAATAGATTTTCTATTTATATGCAGCCAGAGCATAGATTTAGGTCCCTTTATGGCTATGATCGCTTAGCTTGGGCCTGAATTTCAGGCACGCAGTCCAGGCCCAGTGATTCAGGGCCTGATGGATCAACAGTAGATCTCAGGCTTCTCTTAACGGATTATCTATCTCAAGCTGTCTGAGCCTGTCCATCCAAGCCGTTGACAATGTCACATATATACATTTTCACAGAGAACAAGTACCGATCAGCTAGAGAAATTCCAGATTGACGCTGCTCATGTAGAGAAAGTCTTACAGTTCCTTTCATTGCCGCTAGAAAATATCACTTAAACGAAGAACAACGACAGCAGGTTGCCTGATTATTTTTATTTTTTTGCCGCTCTCTTTTGTTATTCTGCAAACTGTAAGTATACAATCCAAATCAACACGACAATGGGTCCAAGAAGTCTTTTTAACCTAGGAAGATGGGATCAGTTAGTGGAATGTTGAAAGGAATTATTGGTTCCAATACATCAGTGTGTGAATAGTGTCCTAATGTGACAAGTCCATATGATGGGACCCATGATTGGGTGATCCAGGCCATTGATATGATGGGTTTCACTGTGGATGGTGGACTCTTTCACCTTTTTTCTCTGGACCATTTCTGTATTCCCTTTCTCCAGCAACTACAGTAGGTTAGGATCATCCAATCTAGGAGATTTCAGTAGAGCATCCTGTCCACAGTGGGGGCCCACCCAACAACCAGATCAAGGGTCTCACTTGTACTGAATGGATTAGCACCGTGGATCTCTTCATGTACCGATGCATCAAGAACCGATAATATCAGAAGGCCTAAAGAGTTGTTGGCTTACCTTTAGGAAGTTTATGAGAGAATCATCACCTCATAGAGGCTTAGGACAGAGCATTATATACAAAGGAAAAACAAAATAGAGGGATTTGAGATTAAATGTATGTCCGAGGTGTCGGTTCCAATGCTATATTCAATAAAGAGGCGCGTTTGTTGTAAAAAAAAAAGAAAAAGAAAAAAGAAGTACCGATCAGCTAAAGTCGGCTGCAGCGCCATCTTTCCCAGCAATGTGTGAGATGAGGAGGATATTTGATCCATAAAAATGGTTGGCCCCATCATGAAGATCACACACCCCATATGGAGCTGCAGCTGCTACTTTTACAATATCAGATGGATGTTGCAGCGGTTGGTGGAAGTTGAAAGAGAGGGAGATCAAGAAAGGGAGGGAGAGTGAGAGGGAGATCGAGAGAGAGAATCGAGATCGAAAGACGGAGAGAGGGAGGGAGAGTGTAACACCTCGGATTTTTTCCCACCTGGAGTTAGACGTCCTTAGGCAATGGGTCAACCATAACACCTTGGTAACTTCTCTTAGCGCAATTCCAAAGCCAAAGATATCATTTAGAACCAAATTCTTTAGAAATTTAACATGTATTAACTAGCGTTACACTAGATTTCCTGCCAAATTAGCACCAACCACATTAAATACTATCTATAAGATCCAAAACCTATAGACTTGTTACCGCTATATTACCCTAAAATCTAGGATCAATCTCTAAGCTCAGTTACCTTTGAGATCATTTGGAAACTTCGTATCGGACCTGGACCGCACGTCGAAAGTCTGATAGCGATGAACTTAGACCATTATGACCGCCTAGTTGGACTTGACTATCACTTCGAAAATCAAGCCCAAACGATGTCCTGAGACTATTTCCTTAAGTCCGAAGTGAAGAGAGTGAGAAAATGAATATTTTTAGAAAATTAAATATATTTTTAAGTAATCTGGAACGTTTCACTTGCACGTTATTTTTAAGCGTTCTGACCGTTAGAATTTGACCTAAATTCACCCTCGGATCAGGATAGATGGCCCTTACATGTCAAAGTACTTGTGGCCTTGATCGAAGTTCGGTAATCGTTGAATTGAAGCTGGTTCACCACGGACGATCTGAAAACCTGACCGGACTGTAAACTTAGCTTGACCTAAATCCAATATTAGAGAGCTTAAGTCTGACCACATTTAGTAACAGGACCTCCAGAAGTGCTCCGTTGAGACAGAACAGTCCGTATTTGGACATAACCTAAGTATATCATGGCCCTAAGTCTCATTTGGAGAGTTTTGGGCCTATATAAGGACATTAAACCCTCACTCTCTCATCTCATACGAATTTGAGAAAACCTAGGAGAGAAAAGAGAGAAAAGAGAGAGAAAGTGTGAGAGAAGTGGGAGGAACTTCCTGCTATCCTACGTGCTTAACCATCACGATCTAATCGCTTTTTCGACGACTCTGGCTTCATTCCTAGGTAAGAAAACCTAAACCCTAACATGTTTTGAAGCTTAGAATAGTCTAGGTGATGTTATAGCTAACCTGTTTCATACCTTAGGTAACCTATTCACCGTTGACAAAGACTTATCGTCTAAATCACATCCATTATGCGTTTTCTGATTTAAGGTGCGGACTATATACGTTTAGGTTATGGTTTTCAAGACTTTCAATATCGGTTAATAATAGATTACTGATGTGGATGCTATTTCACATGTATAAAATGTTGTCCATTTCGTTTTTCAGTTATACATTAACTATGTTAAATATACTGTATTCCTCGTATTTGTAAAAAATACCGTATATGTATAAAATTTAGATTTGTGCTTGTCATGATTAACTGTCATCTAAGTATGCTAGATGTTTGTGTAATAACTCTTGGGCTAAAAGTTTAGCCCAAATACATGATATACCAATATATGATATGTATCTAGTATGTTTGGCCTAAGTATTTGACAAAATGCCTGAATGAGAAAATGCATGTTGTAATGTATTTAACGAGGATGTTGAGATGCGATCCTCAACCCCCTCATACATAGTTACAGTTTCCTCTATGTGACTCATCTCACTACTATGTGATTCATGGACGAATTACCTATATATGATAACATGTCTAATATGTGTTTGTTGACATATTTGTATGCATAAGGAATTTGATGCAATAATTAAGATGATTGATTGTCGTTATTACATAAGTGTTATATATGCGACAACTCCTTGGCAAAGGGATTTGTTCTAATATGTGATATAGTCGACATACGTAATGTATGTTGATCAGTGTAATCTAAGTGTTTGAATAAATGCCTAAGTAAGTAGTTAGTAAAGTGTGATTGCTAAGGTGGTTGGGATATGGATCTCTATCACAATACTTGAGTCTATGATTTCCTCCATAAATCATGTAACTTAGGTTATCCATGCTAAGTGAGTGTATAATTTCCTTCATGGATTATGTACTTAGTTGAATTATGTTAAATGTGTGTATGAATTCCTGCATGTACTGTTTACATTCAAATTATACTTCATGATTGTTCATATGGATGCAGGATATGAATCATATGCTAGTTATTATATTTATATGTGAATGAGGCTGTACTACAGTCCAAGCAATCGAAAACCATTCTGTAAATAGTGGTTGCAGTTGTTTTCGCCACACAGGATGAGTTTAGCGAATCTGAGTCGTGCTTGGGGTGTTCTACAGTGGTCAGGCCACACGGAGTGCTTATGCATTCCATGTCGTTCAACTCAATGTACGCTTGGCCTAGTTGAGCTTATCAACTAACCCGATTGACCGATGTATGTTCACCATGTTTGGTCGCCACTGTTTGAATCTAAGGCACCGAGCTTACTAGTGAAACTCCAGTTAACCGTGGTACCATGATCCCCTAAGACTCCTGAGCCGGACATGGCGGTATGGGACACCGTGCTCGAGCTGTCGGCTTACGCTGGGGCCACAAACCTCCCCGTAGTGACCAGTGAGCACCCTACTCTGAGCATATTATGGTGGTATGGGACACTATATTCTTGCTATCGGCCTACACTAATTGGTGACGAGCCCTCTTTAGTGACCTTGAGTTTATCCTGAGACTGCATAGGGGCGACGAGTTCTGTTGCAGTCTTAAGGATATAATTGGGCCTATATTGATAAGGTGATGGGGGAGTGGTGTAACGATTGCGCGCAATAGCCCTGACAGCCCTTGCAGCGACCTAGAACCGTAACATCGTATGAGAATCCCTAGGACTGACGACCCTATAATAGATCAATGTTGGGAATTGATACAAGGGAGGTGTCTTAGCTTCTCAATCTTGCTGTATGAAAAGGACTAATAAGAACTTGGTAAGCATATTCAGATCATCGCATTGCATGTGTTAACGGGGTTGGTGATAGAGCACTGAGGAAGTGAGTCATGCTGCGATCATTAGATAATGTCGCAGAGGGGATTGTGGTGAGGGCATGCATCATTCTTTCATACCATCCTTACATTAACAAGAGTATCTAGGACCTGTTTGATTGTACTGCCTTATCATTACTTCTTGATTGAATTGATAACATGTTAACCTTTGCTGTATAGTTTTCACTGAGTTGATCACTCACTCCCACGTTACGGGACGGTGTTTGCAACACTAACTAGTCCCTACTTTAGTTTCAAATGACGGCATTGCTTGCAAAGTAGAGTCGGACTTTATGATGATGAAGAGGATTTCTCCTATATGTAGGTTCTGATCGACGAGGTTACAGGGTTACTGATTAGATGTCAATACACTTGGCATTTTTCCTTTATTTAAACACCCATGTATATTCTGTTCTTTCCATTTTTAGAGTATACATGTATTTAGTTAACCTGGTAACATGTTCACACTCTGGAGACTTACAATCAATTATACATTTTATATATTTATCACAATCTTCCGCTTGAGAAACTTAACTGTCTCTGGAATATGATATATTATTTTGGCTTAATCTACCTCATGTTTTTATGCCCTAATGCAGATAGCATTTATCCATCATCAAAAATGCTGCATAAGTGATGTTTTGGAACTCGGGAGCTGAGTTATGCTCGACCCATGGATTTCCAGGATGTTACAGAGAGTGAGAGGGAGATCAAGAGAAAGGGTTGAGATCAGGAGAGGGAGCTCGAGAGGGAGGGAGATCGAAAGAGAGGGTTGAGATCGGGAGATTGAGAGAGGGAGAGGGAGACGGGGCCGAAAACGGATGTGAAATGAGGGATTTTAGGGTTTTGGCATAAGAGGGTTAAAACTATTTGGTAGTCTGCGGCAGATGGATCTAATGTGCCTCTTGGGCCTTGTGGGGTCTACTCAGATGTTAATAATCGAATCCATTATATTCATCTGTTTCAAAATAAAATAATAAAACAGAATAATAACAAATAAGAAGATCTAACACTCAATTGAGACACACTAACAAAACAGTGGAAATAAGAACGTGTGACCATAATAATTCTAGTATGGTTGGTAACCATTTCAAATTTAGGAACGGCTTAAAGCTGTTTCTGAACCAAAATCCAAACCGTACTGGTCTAAAGATTTTGGTGTAGTTTATAATGCCCACTGGCGGATTCCATCAATTTCACCAGCTCATGCATGCCGCATGTCAGGACATGAACCAAAAACTCAGGTAGATTCCCATGTGAAACAATGAAATGAAAACACCCACCCACCCCACCGTTGAAACTGCTGGAACATAAACCAAGCTGACCTTTTGGACGGTCCAGATTCATCCGGTTCCATCCATTATCCCTGGTATTTTTTAGATTCATCCAAATGTATTTATTGGCTGCTAAGAACAGATAAGTTGGTTTTTCAATGCTTTGTAAATAGGTTTCTTTAACTTTATTTTTTTAGTTTTTATTTTTATTTTTAATTCTATAAAAAATAGTTAATGTAAATGCCCTCATCTCATATCAACTCCTTCAAAATTAGAATATTTTGATCTTCTTGTATGATAGCAAATCTTTATATTAAAAGGTAATGGGGTTGCACGTTTAATGTAAGCAAGCAGCTAGACACTTCAATATAAGTAGTTTTTTAGTATTTTACTTTTCCTTGTAATGTGTGTACGGTCCTAAGCCTTAATAAAGTCTACAAAAACTTGTGTGGCTAAAGTTTATATGCCACCATCAAAAACCTTCATAATGTTATTGCCACAGGAAGAAATGAAAATTCAAATATGGGCATTATTCAAAACTTCTGCAGCCTCATGTACGTTTCAATCGTGGCCATTCAATCCCTACTGTTTTTTCTGGTGGCCCACTTGAGTTTTAGATCTCTTTAATATTGGTTATGTCCTAGCTTAATTACGCTGGCGAAACTGATGGGCGGAGTGGATGTCACACCAACATCGCCATGGGCCCACAGAGATTCTGCACTTGGTGCTCATGTCCAACAATTGAACCATCGATTTTATGGGCGATAATGCTGGTGGGCTATGGCCCAAGATACCAGAGCGGGTCGATTACAGTAAGCATCCGATCAGAGGGTTGGACGGTTAAGACAGTTCAGAAAAAAGAAAAAATAATAATAATAAAAATCTGAAAACGGTCCAAGATAAACTGCCAAAACCAACACTGATCCGATGGTTAGAATATTCCAATTAATGAACTGCTGCCTATGGCTCATCCGCGAGATGGTCATCCCGATCAACGGTCCCGATTTCTATGCACGTCGCCATATGTATGAGTTTTAATAATCATATGAACGGTTTGGATGGCATATAAACATCACGGTCAGCTCTAAGAAGGTTTCAACGGTGGTTGTTTCCATCCCTACTGTGTCATTTTTGGTGGCCCACATAAGTTTTGGATGAGCTTAATTTTAAAATACGAAGCTATTGTGGTCTTTAAAAACAGATGAATGGATTGGATTTACCACGGACATCTCTGTGGGCCGTCCCACAAAGCCCCGGGCATGGGTATATCTCTGTGAGCCCGGAAGCACATGCAATCCGCACGCTCGACAGTGAGAGTCTCTACAAGATAGAGAACGGGTTAATGTTTGCTTTTGAGCGATGGGCTGTAGGTGGGCCCGACACGTTCAAGATGTGCGGAACCCATCGTGATGTATGAATGCCATCAAACTCGTCCATTCGATGCGTTCCCCCAACGTTAGGCCTAGATCACAAATACGGCATCATCCATAACTCAGGTGGACTACACCAAACGGAACCATCTATAGAAAAATCCTAATGGAGTGTGGGGTCCTTCGTCTTATATTTATGTCATCCAACCTAGCCATCAGCTGCGCCCCACCGGGATGGAGTAACCCAGAGAAAATCAAGCATGCCAAAATGTAGGTGGGCCACAAAAAAATAATATAAAGGTTTAAGGCATTATTTTACATTGCTCTGTGTTGTGTCCCATATGAGTTTTGGACCGGGATTTTTATTTGGGATGTACGGTGAACATGATGAGGCGCACCAGATTGATGGTTTGGATTCCACATGCGTACGAACGTTACCCCTCCCTCTCCATGGAAATATAAATTTTCCAGTCAGTATAATTTTATTTTATTTTTTCCAGCAGCGCAACCAACGTTCATTGGACGGCTTGAAAATGGACCAACCGTCCAATTTCACTTGCAAATATAGACACTTTATAAGCAAGCCTCTAGGCCGTGGGACCCACCATAACCAAGATGGCATGTGTTCCAAGCTGAGGCGCGGATTAAATACTGACAAGGTCAGTATCCAAATCCCTACTGAAGTGACGTCACTAAGCTCTGTGGGCCCACCATGATGCATGTGTTATATCCATACCGTCCATCCATTTGGAGAGGTCGTTTTATGACATGATAAAAACAATGAGATAGATCTAACATTCAAGTGGAGCCCACCATAGAAAATAGTAGGGACAGTTACATCCACCGTTCAAAACTTTAGGGGACACAGAAGTTTCCGATGAAGCTTATATATATATATATATATATATATATATATATATATATATATATATATATATATATATATATATATATACTTCATCTATCTCTAATTTATGAGTAGGTTAGATCCAAAAGATACATCATGGTGGGCCCTATAAATGTTTCAACAGTGGTTGTGACTGATCCCACGGTTTTCTGTGGTGGGTCCAATTGAACTTTAGATCTATGTTATTCTTTTTCTAATGCCATAAAACGATCTCTACAGATGGTTGGACAGTATGGATACAAAACACGCATCATGGTGGGGTCCACAGAACTTGGTGACGTCACTTCAGTAGCCATTTGGCTATTGACCTAGTCAGTATCTAATCCGCGCCCTCCAAGCTGATACGCTCCTCCATGCTCGATGGTTCCTAATCCGCGCCCTCCAAGCTGATACGCTCCTCCATGCTTGACGGCAGGAACCAGTATATATCCCCAACCCGACCCTTAGGATACTCTGTATCCAGTCTATACAAGTGGGGGCCATGACTAAGTGATCCAGACCATTGATCTGCTTGTGGATATACAATGCTCATAAAATAAGTAAGAGGTCACATATTGGACGAACCTGGCCACTGGGGGCTTTTTCAATTGCACGTCGACCGTTGCTGCATTTCTCTTGTTAAACGTTCACTTGGATTTTTTTATTATTTTTTTTCTCTCTCTCTTTGGACACCGTCTATCCAGTAGGCCCAAAAATAGGCCCCACTTTTACGGAAGCGAGTATGCTTCCCAATTCGCATGAAATTAGAGAACGAAAAGAACGTTTGTTTCGGTCATTTAAAAAAATCTACGTCGGCGATTTCAACCGAAATTACCTACCAATGCCGCGACACGCATCTATTCGAGTGTCAGTACATGCAAAGCAGTTTCTCATCCGTTCGTTAGAAAGCGATTCTCTTACCTCAGCCGTTGATTTTCCAGCAGGGGCCGCAGACTCCGCCCGCTCATTCACGAACCTCCACTGCAGCAATCTCGTCTGCAGCCGAAGCTGATGCACGGCCTCTCCTCTTGCCGAAGGCGTCTTCTTCTGCCGGAAAAACCTAAGAACGCCGCTTACACCGCCGGTCCTCTGCTTCTCAGATGACTCTGGCGCTGGTGCCGGAGACCGGCCTGGAGAGAGCGCCCAAGTGGAAGGAGATCCAGCCACACGTCTCGTCTTCTTCGGTTTCGCAGTCTCGGCGGCATCGGAGTTCCGGTGACGGTGGAAGATTCCAGCGAGATTCTCGCGGTTGTCTGGAGGTTTTCTGCTCTTTATAGGCTCTTGGATTTTGGTATTGCGATTCTCGTCGTCTTTGGCGTTTGGATGGGTTTTGGATGTTGTTTTGGAGCGATTGATAGGATTTCTGGGGTAATTGGAAGATAAAGGATGGATTTCAGTTGTGGAGGTGCGGGAGATCGCAGGAGCACCACTTCGGCTTCTTCGGAGGCGAGGAGAAAGAGAAACTGCTGATTTCGTTGTCCTACGATTGCTCTCCATTTTTCAGCGGGAAGAGATGGGAGTGGAAGAAATTGAAGGATTTAAATATACAAGAGTACGAGTTTGTTTGGATGACAATTACTAAAATGACCTTACAGTAATCTAAATTGGATAATATTACTGTACTCGTGTTACGCATGTACGGATATTTGAATTGGTTGAACACGTGGCCCATCAGGATGGGCCTACTAGATAGATCATCTGGATTGCAATCGTACGCGAATCTAGCATAAACGTGGGGCCCACTGCGATGCGTGTGACATGCACTCGGTACATTATTATGGCCGCTCATTTTTGGACGTGGTGGGAAAAATCAGGCAGAGTCTATAGGGATCGGATTAGGTGAGCTCCGGATCCACGCGATGAGCGGGACCCTGAATGTGGATCTCACAGCAATGTATGTTCCTTAAATCCACACCGTCCAACCATTTGGACAGCTCATTTTAGGACATAATGTCAAAAAGGAAGCTGACTCAAATCTTAGGTGGACCACACCACAGGAAATAGTCAGTATTTGAATCCTCACCATTAAAAACTTCATGAATTCCACAGGAATGTTTATTTTCCATCCACATAATCGTCAATCAGCACTGTTTCCTGCACCATGATCCATCTGCGATTTTGATCTGCTTCGTTTTTTGGATCAGATCCTGAAATGAGCTTTAAATACAGATGAATGGCATGGATGTATCCAAATACATCAGAATAGGCGCCACCGTCAGTGAACAGTGCGGATAGAGACGTCCACTATTGAAACCTTCCTGATACCCACCGTAACGTCTATGTACCATCCTACTGGCTCATAAAGTGAGTCCCACCGGGACAAAGGTTCCAAGGGTAGACGTTCTCCTACTACATTTTCATGTGACGTGGGCCACTTGGATTTTGTATCCGCCTATTTTTAGACTCCCTTCTAAAATGGGCTGCTGCAAATCATGGACTGAGCTGATGCTATGCTCACGTAGTCCTGGGGTGATGTAGAGTGGGTCACAGACATTTTCATAGTCAAGATGGATTAGAAAAGGTTAGGTCAGTGATTGAAGTGATCTGAACTGTCAGATTTTATATCAGGTGTATTTCACACTCTGATATTAGTTAATGGATGTAAAATATATGATTTTGAGTTAGAATGAGCTACTTTAGCCACCTAACTCATTATACAGGGTTGCACAAGTCGAATTTGCAAACTGCCATTTTCCTATTTTGATTCTGTTTTTACTATAAAATAGTTAGTTTAGTTTGATTATAACTCTTGATTGGTTGGGCTTAAGAGTTGTGTCAAACACAAGAAGTGCTTAGAATAATTAAGAGATTAGTGTGTTGAAGCAAAATACGACACTTACCATTTTTGGCCGAACACCATGGTGAACGCGTTTATTTCATTCATCAACCAAATTACTAACTTTATAGAATTTATTTTTATTTTTCTTGTTTTTGCTCATGGATACGAGAAGTGTCCATAAAGAGTCCAGAAAAGCTCCATGAATTCATATTAGTTATCCTTGAGGAATACACTGAATGACCTCATCATGTTCATCCCTGCATCATAGGGCCTGCATTTTTATTTTTATTTTACTTCGGATTGATACGAACAGAGATGCGGATTAGCCACTAAACTAGCAAGTCTAGACACTGAAGTGATGTCACCACATTCTATGAGGCCCACTTTGATGTATGTGTTGAATGCTACCCTCCATTCATATGGAGAGATCATTTTAGGACATGAGCCAAAGAATGAGAAAGATCCAAACTCAAGTATGCCAAGTGGGAAGAGCCAGGGTCCACTTGACATTTATGTGTCATCCGTACCATTCATAAGGTAATTCTCAATGGGAACTAAAGATAAAAATATTAGCCTAATACAAATGAGCTACTGCAGATGATGGACCAAGCGGATGTCACACGCATGATGATGGACCGTTATTCTGGATTATCCTAGTTGGATGAACCATGTATAAAGAATTCTTCGATCGAGTTCGGAGACTTCCTTCAAACGAATATGGGTATTGCCGCATTTGTACTCCTGATTATTGGATGCATCAGACCAATGGTTTTGATCAGGGGAAATCAGCTCCAATGCTCCAAAAATGTCTTCACGCATGTCCGTATATACTATTGACGCCTTGACACGTCTATCCTGTGACTCGTTAGCAAGGATAGCGAGAAAGACGATGCGGTGGACAGCAGACAGGTGTAACATGGTAGAGCAATTTCTCTAAAGGACATGTGATGTGTGATCCACACCGTCCATCCATTTTCCAGATCATCCTGGGGTTGTGATCTGAAGCTCAATGGATCACACCACAGAAAGCAATGGTGATAAAAACACCCACTATAGAAACCTTCCCAATGGGCCATCGTGATATTTATTTTCTCATCGACCTATTCATGCTATCATATTGACCTGGATGAAGAGAAAACACAGATATTACCTTCATCCGAAACTCTAACTACTCTCGATAAGTTTTTGATGGTGGGCATTCGATCCTCACTGAGTCTTAAATTTGCCTCAAATTTTAGCTCATACTTTAAATGCTATTCACACTTCAATTTGCTTTTTATCACATTTAGTGTACATAGGTGTGCCAAAATTGATACAATATATAACTTGTTATAAATCGATCAACTTTGACCACAAACACCAAAATAAACAGATACGTCTAATATAAATATATATGATTAGATTTTGAGAAAATCAGTTGCTTACTTAATCATTTAAAGAATTTACTAATGATCAAGTGATAATCAAAGGATGAGCTTCTCCCTCTAAAGAATTTATTTTGTGTCTTCCATCATAAATGACTTTTAGAATATCAGTGTAACTCAAATAAAAAGAAAAACTCACAATCAATCATTGAAAATAACGGCAAATATATGTCTCTTGAAACAACTGCTTGATATTGGATAAAAAAATAAATTTGATGTACATGCATAAACTTTGATTATAACTAAAAATTATGGGCAAAATTTTATGCTACCTAATTATCATTATTCTTAAGATAGGTTGAAATAAACTAAATAGATTTGTTTGGTTTAATCAAGATAAGATTTGTTGATTTCCTATGCAATATATAGATTTCTAATTTAGTTTATTCTTTTGCATCTTTCATCTATTATTATAACAGTTCTTCTCTTCTTTAGAACTTTCTTTTAGTACATTTTACGATAATTTGTCTTCTATAGGTTAAGATTTTGTTGCCATCAATTGCCTTTTATATGTCAAACAGCTTATTATGTTTCTCAAATGTCGACCACAGTAGTCCATTGATCATCATTGACATGGAAAAATAAATTTACACCAACCATAAACAGTAAAAATACGCTCTAAATTTTTGAAAAATTTTTAACCTACTTTTAAATCCTCGTGCAATACCACTCATCACCCTTTTATATATTATCTTTCTCAAAATAAAGTTAGAAATAGGGTAAACTAGCTATGACAAAACACATGAATAAAATCATACATTTCGGTGGGCCCCAGATCCCTCCCTGGTGTGGACTGGCTTAGATACTGACCGGTTCAGTAGCCAATCTCCCTACTGAAGTGACGTCACCAGTTTTTGTAGGCCCCACCATGCTTGATGTATGTGTTGTATCCATGCCGTCCATCCATTTGAAGAGATCCTTTTATGGCATGTGTAAAAAAATAAGCAGATCCATAGCTCAAGTCAACCCCACCATAAAAAACAGCTGAGATAGTGACGCCTACCATTAATTCATTCTTAGGCTTGCCACGATGTTTATTTGATGTCAACCATGACTATGAGTCCACACATTCAAATTTGTTTATGACTCAACGCAGGCATAGATGATGGGAAAACACACATATCGGCTAGATACTTTTGGTTCCCAAGAAGTTTTTAACGGTAGACGTTCAATCATTACTGTTTTCTATGGTGGGGTCCACTTGAGCTTTGGATCTGCCTCTATCTTTGGATCATGCTCTAAAATAGTCTCTTAAAATGGATGGACAGTGTGGATACTACACATACATTATGGAGGAGCCGAAAAAATCTCCTGATGTCACTTCTTTAGTGAAATTACTACTCAACCAGTCAGTAGCTAATCCGCGTCCCCCTGGTATTATCAGCCAAGAGGGAGGCAAGGCCTAATCTGCTTCCCCTCATTGCTGCCTGTGTATGGATTAATCAACACATCACTACTATAACCACCTGGGACACAGAAGCATAACCCAAAATTCCCTCTTATTAGATAATCCTGATCATGGATATTGATGGCCATCAAATGGGTGGTTAAAATGGTTTAAAGAAAATATTATCAAGGATCCAGCTTCAACATGAAAGCTGGGATCGATCATACGGTCACTGCTCTTTTTGGGCTGCCATCAATCAACAATGTGACCAAAAATTAGAGCTGCATCGATAGTAACTATTCTGCAACAGGTGCACCGATTTAAAACCTATTCATCCGATAAATTGAGTTGGGTCGAATACCATTTCTACTAACCCACCCAGCTTCGATATAAATCTATACTTCTTTCATATATACTAGGGATTGGGTGGTATCCAACCCAAACCCAGATTGTTGGCCGCCACAAACGGAATTGTAGAGACCACGGAATCTCCGAAGGGCATTTGCATATCATCACACTCAGTATAAAGTTCATAAGGGCCCGTTTGGCCGGTCGGATTGGAAGGGATTCGATGGTATTGGAAGGGATTCGAAGTTGAATCCCAGGAATGGCCGTGTGACCCAAATAGAGTCGGTGATCAGATCCCAACCCCATGGATCTCAAGACAATCCACTGACAACACCATCATTACCTTTAAATCCCATCCCATCCACCCTAATCCGCTCAAAGTTGCCGGGGACGTGCTTGGTTCATGGGATTGGTAGGGATGGGAAGGTTTAATCCCCGGATTGGCCAAGCATTCCAAACGGTCTGGATATCGCAATCCCATGGATCTGAAGACAATCCACTGACAACAACGTTATTACTTAAAAATCCGAGCCATCCACCCTATTACCATTCAATCCCTTCCAATCCACCCGGCCAAACGGGCCCTAATGGGATTGTGGTAAGCACGACTAAAATCGCCACTGATTATAAATATAGTGCCCGTGCTGCCTACCAAAACAACCGGTTCTCAGCTGAACGTGGACTTTAATGTCTAGCTATTTCTTTTCTTAAGCATCTATTTGCAATTCGCCGACCGAATGTTTTGAATTTCCTAACAGGGAGAGTTTTGGAGCATAACCCCACCCCTTTGGGGTCCGTCAGATCAACGTTCTGGATCATCCAATGGTGTTACCTACTTCTAAAAATGAAGAATTTGAGGATAGTGTGCAGCCATCTGGCATTGCTGGTGCTCTCCTAGTTATTCAGTGATCTAGCGGACTACCAAAGAGAGAAATTTCCCAGTGCTCTCCTAGTTGCATTGGGACACATAGACAAATCAATCCATTGATCTAGACTGTTTGTTATGGCCAACACATATATCATAGGCTACCATTCAAGCATTATTCTGATCTAAAAAAAAAATTAACCATTTGATCGTGTCCTTTAATATAGACGGTCAAGATCTTTACACAAGAATAGTTCCAATCAACAATTTGATCCATCTATTCGTTAGGACTCATCATGGATTGCTTACGATTCTAAAGAATCACTTTTGTTAGAAAAATGTAATCATGCCATATATGGGTTGGAAAAAGGATGGCTATGGAAAATAAGTCAAATTTAAGAATGGATTGGATCATCCAATCAGTACGATTTTGCAAGATAGTCTATAAAATGTTTTCTGGACTAAATGGACAGTTCAGATCCATCGATTGAAGTGTCTAATAAACAGGTACAGCTAGATCATTATAACTTATATTACTCTTAGAGCACGATAGCATCTCTTTTATTATTTATATCTCTGTCCATAGATTTGAAAACTAACGATTATTTAGTAATTTACAAAGTAGCATGAGGGCAAGAAAGAACTCCTCGTGGAGAACTTGGGAGCACGTATTGCACGTTCTTTCGGTAGTTGAAAAAGAAGACGTTTTTAGGAAACAAAAGCCCCAACCGATCCCAACCGCACGCCGACGCTCAACGTGGTTGGAGACGCTCGCCATTTTATACCATCGGGGTAATGCTAGAGAGCATCACACCTAACTAGGTGCTGTGCGGTTTTCTAGACTCCTTGGAGTTTCAACACCGGGTCAAGGGTTCTAGTACCCCTGGTGGTGAAATCCTACGGTGTGTGTGCGTGTGTGGGGTGTGTGTGCGTGTGTAAAAAAAAAAAAAAAAACACTAGGCATTTCCTTTGAACCCTAGTATGTTACCCATCTAATGGTGGGAAGAACAACTAATAGATAATTACCCAACAATCTCAATGAATATATGATAAGAACCGGCCGATCGTAAAATGAGAAGTACAAAATGGATACAACAGTTTGTTTTTTGTGTTTTTTTACACGCACACACACCCCACGCACTCACGCTAGTGGAATTTCACCACTCATGGGTACTCGAACCCTTGACTGGGAGTACCATTCCAAGGTAATCAACTTTAACTTCAAGTGCCACGGTGAGAAGATACGTCCAATGTAAACATATATGATTAGATACTAAGAAAATACTCATTCAGAGAATTCGATAATAATCAGGCAATATTTGGACGGTAGGATTCTTCCTTTGAATACGAGTTACTTTGTGCTTTTTACCAAAAAAAAGAAAAAAGATTTTTAAAATATAAGTACAAATCAAAAAAAAAAAAAAAAAAAATCTCATAATGAATTACTAAGAGTAACTGCAAGAATGTATCTTTTGAAATAACTGCTTATATTTGGTAAAGAATAAACCTAGCATATGAGCATAAACATGTATTATAACTAAAGATGATGGTTAAGAATTACTACTACTCTTACCATAAGTTGAGATAAAAGATAAATTACCTCATTGTTATTAGTTTGTTGTCTTTTGAGATTGTTGGGTTTCTTCTTTGTCACATTACTCTGTCATTTATAGATTTCTTTTATAGCTTATTCTTTCACATTCTTCCTTCAATGGTTACAGTAGTCAAAAAGCTTTTATAGATTCTTCTCTTTTCTATATTTTTATTTTAGTACAGTTTTCCTTACAATGGTTTCACTTCTATATGTATCTTGGGTGCTCGTTTCATTTTTGGACGCCTCTCGGTTGCTCGTTTCACTTTTGGACACCTTTCATCCACTTGATCCGCTTTTTGACACCTCTTTGCTGCTCGATTTGTTTTTGAAGACTTATTGATCACGCCTCCTGCATACCTCTCGGTCGATCGTTCTACTTCTGAACAGCTCTCGGTCGTTAGGTTTACTTTTGGACACCTCTCAATTGCTTTATCTTATTATCCTATTGATTGTGATTTTGTAAAAAAACACTCCAAATATTTTTAAAAATCTTTAACATGTTGTATTTCCCTTATTATAACACGTGTCTTTTTCAATTGATTTTTTCAATAACAATTAAAAAATCAAGTATAATATACTACACTAGAGGAAACAATGGTGATTGAATGCCCCATTAAAACTTACTTGGACCATCCAAATATTTACTTTCCATCCAACCTATTAATAAAGTCAAATAGACCCGGATAACAGGAAAAATAAATATCAGCTCTATCCAAAACTTTTGTGACCCATAACAAGTTTTTAATGGTCAATCATCATTGTTATTGTAGTGTGGTCTACCTGACTTTTGCATCTACTTCATTTTTTTTTGTCTCATACCTTAGAATCATATTTAAAAAGTATGGATATATTACACATACATCAAGGTGAACCCCAGGTTTGCTGTTTGCCCAAAACAAAGATAAAAAACAAAAGAAAGTAGGTTTGATGGAATACATCTATACTTGTTACTATAACAATACGTAGGGACTCTAGCCATTGGATGGTGTCATTTTAAGGGGTGCATTTCAATCAAAAGTTACTTAAGATAAGTTACTTATGCCTCAAGTAGCTTGTCTTGGTTTCTTCTTATTAAGCTAAAGTGATTAAAGGGTCGTTTGGATCATAAATTATTTAGAATATATTACTTATGCAACGAGCAACTTATCTTGATTTTTACGTATTAAGCATATAAAGTATGTTCAGTTTACCGCATACTCATGTGCTAAAAAGTAAATAAACATGTTTGGTTCCAACACTAATAAGTTGGTTCTTCATATCTCACTATTTTTTTTTTTCCTCGTACCATGTAAAAGGGCTCCTAAAACCATCTTTCATGTGGTATAGCCAGCTGTTTGATATTTGATATATATATATATATATATATATATATATATATATATATATATATATATATATAGAGAGAGAGAGAGAGAGAGAGAGAGAGAGAGAGAGAGAGGCATGCTCACCTATGCACGTGCGCACCTTTGCACAAGTGTCATGGGCTTTGAATCCGAACGGTCCATAAGATGCAGAATCCCATGAAACCTTAAGGGATAAATTTTCACCCCAATCTAAGATTCTGGTGGACCATAGCAAAGAGAAATTCAAATCAAGGGAAGAAATTGTTTACATTTTTCATGGCCCACCGAAGTTTTGGATCAAAGTAAAATTTCATACCAAGAGGTTTCATAAGGTTCTGCTTCATGTGGACTATTCAGATTTTTGAGACTCATCAGATATGCTCATATGTAATACATACAAACTGGCTCGCAAGGTGCATATATATATATATATATATATATATATATATATATATATATATATATATATATATATATATATATATATATATATATATTACAGCGTCGCTTCCACAATGTGCCCAAAGTGGTGGGCCCTCAAAACAGCACGGGGACCTCAAGGACGGTTGTAAAGGTGGACGTCAAAACAGCCCTAAACGTTGGGTGGTGTGGTCCACTTGACCCTCAGACCCGTCTCACCCTTGGTCTCATACTCTAAAATGAGCTGCAAAAACAGGTGGTGGCTGGGATATACAACAGATCATCAAGGTGGGCCACCTCAGCGGGCCACACCTGCTGGGGGCCCCTAGGCCAGCAGCCTGTTTAAAACACATAAATCATGGTGGACCTTGCAGGTGGACGGCACGGTTAAAACATATACACCATGGGTGGGCTCATAGCGGGCCCCATACTGACCAACACGGCTTGTCAATCCTAATGGCCCAAGGAAGATTTCAATGGCTGGCTTCATTCACAGCATTTCATAAGGTGCTGTCTAGTTGAGCTTAGGATCTGGTTGAATTTTGGGCTGGACAAAAGGATGGCCGGTGTGGATTTTTCACGGGCAACACATGGGGCCCATAGCATGGTGGACCCACTCCCAACAAAACTGAAAAAACAGCTGGACAGAGTAGATTTGTACAAACATTTCTGTGGACTCTGAGAACATTTGGACTGATGGACATTGTTGTTATGAAAAATGTTTTGATTAAAAATATTTTAAATAAAAAGTTACATAAAAAAATATAAAATATTTTTGAAAAAAATTGATTTTTTGTGTTTTGGGAATAGTCTCGTATTGAAAAGGAGAAGAAAATTTTCTCTTAATAAGTAAGGTGTTAGGTATCTTATCAGTTGCTTGGTGAATCAGATGAGTACCAAGACTTCGCACTAGAACACACAGGCTTGATGCAAGGGCATAGGCATGTAAGGAAGTGTAGTTGTAGAGCTATTAGTGGCGCACTTTGCACTTCGTTCTAACAAGTCCATAAGAATCAAATCAGTGTACTGGTCTAATACAGCAAAGCTAAACTTCTTTTTCTTTCTTTCCAATTTGAGAATTTTCCTTTTACATTTATTCTACCAACAAAATTATGTTTACCAAGTTCCACTGATGATTCCTTCATACTTGTTGTACGTAGAACCACACACAGGCTTGTTGTGTCCTAGAAGCTTTTTGCTAGCAATTCGTAAGTAGTATCAATTACTTTGAGAATGAGCGAATAGCAAGGATCGTGATCACACATGCTTTAGCATGTTCTTAATTTTTTTATTTTCAATTTCTTTCTATTTTACAATAATTATGAATTTGTAATTTGATATTATCAAATTCTCAATAGTAGCGACATTGTTTATGAGTGTACATGTGACATATGAAAGTATCAACAAAGATATTTATTTGAAGAGGGTACTAGAAGAACTGAAATTCAACTAAAAAATGACGGAGATTACCATGATAGTTAGAGTGCATCTTATTTAATTAAAAATTTGGTATTTCATGCCTAAATCAAGAATATTAATGTATAGTATTACTTTGTTCGTAACTTAGTGAGGGATGGACGAATCTAATTGAAAAAAAAATTTAACTTCTCTTTGGATTATTATCACCAAGCGATTTGTAATGTTTAGGTAAATATTATTGGAATATTTTTTTTCACTATTAGGGAAAGTTAATCTTCTAAGGAGAGAATGTTGTGGTGATGGAGAGGCATACTCAGTCATGTAACTATCCCGGCCATGATGTATGTTTTTTATCCACAGGCTATCTAATTTTCCAGCTCATTTTAGGGTATGGTCCTTAAAATTAAGTAGATTCAAAACTCAAGTGAACCACACCAAAGGAAAGGAAACAGTGTTGATTGAAAACTCACCATTAAAACTCCTTGAAGATTACAAAAGTTCTTGATGATGCCTATTTGTGTCTTTTAGCTTCAACTAGGTCCATGTGACCTAATCAACGAGTTGAATGGCAAATAAACATTACAGCAGGCCTAAGAAGTTTTTAATGGTTGGTGTTCAATCACCACTGCTTCAGCATTCTTCTAAATCTAGATTTGGCTATGGCTCATTTCTGAGCTAATCCCCTAAAAGGAGCTGCAAAACAGATGGACTGCGTGGATAAAACACATACATGGTGGGCCCACAAAGCTTGACATTCAACCAACAAAAGGCCAAATATTCTATATTTAGGATCTTCCATTGTATGATATTTTTAATTAGTAAGCCATCCACGATGACTTCCATAGCATTTGCGTTTTGGATCTCTGTACCATGGACCCTATTTGTAGAAATTGAAAGTCCCGACTTCAACCATACGGTTTTGCAGGCTAACTTGTGAAATGTGCATTCGAATATTTTTTACTAGGCTCAGCCTGTTTGGGAGCGTGGATTTGGAACCCTTTTGAAACTTCTATATTTGGAATATTTCCGTTGTGTTTGGCATTTTGGATTTAGAATTTCCTGTAATCTAAAAGTAGTTATGCATATAAGGGTTTGAATTTAATTAATAAATCAACTTTAACATCTCTAATTAGTGTGCATGTAATGTTTAGCACAATGATTGTAAGAAGTCTGTTGAAATATATAGTTTGCCCAAAAATAATGAAATTCCAAGTCCTGGATAAACCAAGTATAGGATCACATCCAAGTGAGTAACCGAATATTTTTAACCATTGATTTATATGGGTAATGTTTGGACTACATATTATCCTACTAAAGCAATTACAGTGATGCAGTTGATAACCAGATTGTTTTAGGATATTATCAATAGGCCATGTGCCCAATAGATTAGTAGTCTAGTGACACACATGTTGCATATGCAACTCTTGAAAGGATTTCAAATGTAATTCAAGCTTCTACCTTGGATTTCAAATTCCCTTTTTGAGGGGATTTAAAATCTCCACTTACTTTATGTTGCCAAACACTCCAAATCCATAGTGCCAAACAACCCCTAAGTTATATCCAAGCTCAGCTGGCGTTGTAAAAAGTAAGCTCAAATCCAATCCAACTCCGCACATGGGCCAAAATAGTTCAGCCCAAAACTGGCCCAAATATTTGTACAAGGCCCGGCCCAATCCCGAGCCTCATCCAAGGTAGGAGAGAGAAAGAGAGAGAGAGAGACTCACTATGCTTGACCTTTAGAGTGGTGCTTTTTCGTAGCCGTTGAGTGCAGAAAGAACCGATCTTGCATGCTCATTTCAATCAAATCCCACTATTCATTTCTTCTTTCCAATCTCTAGTTCTGGGGTTTATTTAGATTCGGTAGGTGGGTTCTAGATATGGTAGAGATTTTGGATAGGTGTTGAGAAAATCTAGCAATGGAAGTAGAAAAGTTGAGAGAGATTTGTTTTTAAAGAAGGATTCCAATGACAGATCAGAGAGTTGGAAGAGAAAGAGAGGATTTGCATAGGTTGGAGATGAGAGAGAAAGATCAAGAGGGGGAGGCATAAGAGAGAGATAGAGAATTATTAAAAATAAAAAATAAAAAATAATGGGCCGGCCTTACTGGGTTTTGACCATGTATGTCCAAGCCCAACCCTTTTTTATACAGAATGGATTTTAAACCTGACACAGCCCAAGATGAAGAGGCCCAAAAGCCTGACAAGCCAACCCAGCCCATTACACCCCCATTTTCTGAGGGAGGATGTCTCAAGTGCTACTAGTTGGGGTTGGATTACAAGTTACAGTCTATCTAAATGATAACTTCAAATCTATTAAGTGCATGTGAAATCCATTCCTTCCAAAATGTTGGCCCCATCATAAGGATGGCCTAGTACAAAGGTCAGTCCTATCCACTCATCAACCGAACCACACCATATAAAACAATTTCCAGCCATTGGTTAATAGGAAAGCGCAAGTGTATACACTCAAAGGTTGGCTTTGCTGCCTTTTCCAAATCGTGATTCTCATGATGAGGCTAACCTATTTGGACGGGTTGGATTCTGTATACACATGAAAGTCGAAATTATCCTTTGGTTGGCGTTGAACTTACAATCCAAGTCGTTGGACTTGAGACCTTATCTTTTTTCTTCTCTTTCTTCCCTTATTTTTTTGGTTAGCTTGCTAGTACGCCCACTGTCAGTCCACACTTCACTGTTGGCCACTTGAGACCTTATCTTAAGCAAAGATAAGATAGTGATGCTGTTCATCAAACCGGTGCATGGGCCCACTTGCAATTCGGAAGTTGCCCAAGATGGACTGCCAAAATTCATTTCATTTTATTTATTGGAACAAGTACCAAGGCGATTCGCTAAAGGATAGATTTTTTATGAGGCACGTGTGCCACCCTGTCACCGTGTGAGAAATCACGACAGTTAATTAGCTGGGGCCTATAGTTATCATGCACTGTCCAGAGTTCAGGCAGGTTCGCTCATCAAGTGGCCAACATGTTTCAGACAATTGAATGGTTAGAAGATAAAGACCAACGGCTTAAATTGAAAATAAATGTGTTGGGCCCACCTGATGAGTGCAGGTGCCCAATTTTCAGGCAGGTCATGCTAAC
Source organism: Magnolia kwangsiensis (assembly GCA_037074715.1). Taxonomy (NCBI): domain Eukaryota; kingdom Viridiplantae; phylum Streptophyta; class Magnoliopsida; order Magnoliales; family Magnoliaceae; genus Magnolia; species Magnolia kwangsiensis. The sequence goes on along the minus strand of CM073576.1, from coordinate 15,951,435 downwards.
AATAGGACATGATAAATGGTTTGGATCTTACTCATATGAATGGTTAAAAGGCTCAGCCACTCGTTCAGCCCTGCACCGAGGATGGACGTGTCCGGTGGCAGGATAGGCTTGACTCACCCCAGTTGGGGGGTGACTTGTGGTGTCTGGAAGAAAACCGGATGGGATGCCACCAAATCGGAGTCAACTTGGAAGAGTCATTCGAGTTTTAAAACCATGCTTAGATCAATTGTCCTGCAAGAGCATCAAATCATTCTAAAAAAAATCAACTACGTTGAAAGAGGATGATTGATATAAACTTGATAAGATGATGATTAGTGCAATTTAATTGTACTTAGCTAACAAAGTTCTTTATAATTTCATTAATAAGATGACAATTGCGAGCCTATGAGCGAAGTTGAAGAGTGTATACATGACCAGGTTGCTTTTCAATATTATATATTTGATGAGACAATTGTACAATATAAAGATGGTGGAAGGGTCAGATATCTCTGAACGCATCAACGCCTTCAACAAATTGATTGACAAATTAACAAGTGTGGAGGTGAAGATCGATGAAGAATACAAAGTCTTAATTTTATTAATGTCTCTTCCTGATTTCTACAACTATCTTGTGGATACTTTGCGCTATGGTATAATACCGATATCTCATCCCTTCGCTTGAAGCAATTGAGAATGAATAACCAGAGAATGTACTTTTACGGGTGTATTGTTTGCCAAGGAAAGATTATCTAAGCAAGGGAATGGGAAGTCGCGATTGAGGTCTAAATCGAAAAGCAAAGGAAAATTGAAGTATTGGAATTGTGGTATGACAGGACATATGAAAAAGAACTATACAAATTCTAAAACCTAGAATGAGGAGAAATCATATGATTCACCAAGTGAGGCCAAATTAGTAGAATCCATTGAGGGGACAAGTGATTGTGACATATTGTTTATGTCCAAGGTCAGAAACTTATGTAACGAGTGGATTTTGAAAATATGGGCATCGTACCACACGTGTCCTCATAAAAAGTGGTTCATCATTGTAATGCCTTAAAAATCAGGGGTCGAGCAGGAGCTCAACTCCCGAGTTTCAACACATCACTTATGCAACATAGATAATGATGATTGAATATTGTTCGTATCAGTGCATTAAACATGAATGAGATTATACCAAAAAAACGCATCATACTCAAGAGATATATAAATTTACGCAAGCGAAAGACTGTAATAAATATATAAGGTACATAAATGTGTTACCCAATCTCCAGAGTATAATGGTATTACTGAGCTGAATAATTACATATTTGAACAAAGATACGAAATGACAAAATGTGCATGTCCAACTAAACATATTCTCTGTAGTCCTGTCGATTAGAGCGGTCTACATAAACCCGCCTGATAACTGCATGTATGAAAACTCCTCATCATCGTAAAAGTCTGGTTCGGCCTCATACGTTATATCAGTATCTACATCTAAGATAGTCTGGTTGGTGTTTAAAACACCGTCTCAGAACGTGGGAGTGAGTGATCAACTCAGCGGAATCATGAAGCAAATGTTAACATATTATCAATTCAATCAAACAGTAATAATAAAGCAATACAAAACTCATGTCCTAAGAACTCTTGTTAATGCAAGTATGGTATGTTATAATGATGCATGCTTTCGTTTGCACTCCCTCTTATGACAACATTTAATGATCGTGGCATGCACCACTCTCAGTGAACGTGCACTTCCTCACAAAAGTACTGTGTAATGCGAATGCATGAATCGTGTTGTTCAAGTTCTTAATTAGCCCGTTCTCATACAACAGGATTGGGAAGCTAAGGTACCTCTCTTATATCATTTTTCAAACAATGATTCATTCTAAGGTCATCAGTTCTAGTTAGTCTCATATGATGTTGTGGTTCTATGTCGCTACAAAGGGCTCGTCACCTCAATGTAGGCCTAGCTTATACTCTAGTTACTACGGAAAGACTCGTCGCCTCAACGCAGTTTAAAAGTATGCTCGAAGTCACTATGAATGACTCGTCACCAAGTCGTAGGCCAACAGCTCGAATACAGTGTCTCATACTACTGTATTCGGCTCACGAGTTTGGGTTGCTCACTGGTCATTAGGGGGAGGCTCGTCGCCCTAACGTAGGTCGACAGCTCGACCACGGTGTCCCATACCACCATGCCCGGCTCATGAGTCTTAACGGATCAAGGTACCAAGGTTAACGGGTTTTCACTAGTGCGTTTGGTACCTTAGATTCAAGCAGTGACGTCCATATATGGTGAACATACATCAGGCTAATCGGGTTACTTGACAAGCTCGATTGGTACGAGCATACGTCGAGCCGATCGACATAGAGCGCGTAAGCACTTCGTGTGACTTAACCACTACCGACAAGCAGCGTATGACTCGGACTCGTCGGGCGTGTCCATCGTGGCTAAACAGTTCGGCCACCGATCACATACCATTATCGATTGCCTGGACTACATCGTAGCCCCAAACACACTCCAATTAGCATATGCATGTAGTAACCAAAAACAGCATGTGACAACTGGAATCAAATATGAATCTTACTTGAGCAATTAAATAAAACACAAACTACACATTACCGTACATAAACATTTCACCCTTAACTCCCATAGTAGAAGATAGGTTATATAAGGGATTCTATAGCTATAAATGAGGGAGTTGAGAATCTCATCTCAACATCTTCAATTCACGCATTCAACCAAGCATTTTCACATTTAGGCATTTTATCAAATACTTAGGCTACATATATCACATACATGTAAAAGAGTAGTTATAACAGGTATTATAGCAAATCCCTTTTTCAAGGGGTTCACCATACATACATCAATCATGTATTGTTAGCCAATGAACATGACAAGCATAAATCATAATTCCATACACATCCAAGCATTTCAACAAACACATGGAATGTATTAAAATTCACATAATCTCCATATACATGCAATGTATGGAAAACGTCATATTTACGTATATGTGACAGCAATCAAGTCAATCATAAATCATTACTGACATTAAAAGCCTTGAAAACCATAACCTAAACATTTATAATCCGCACCTTTCGCCGGTAGACTTGTAATGAACTCAGTTTTCAACACTAAGTCTTCGTCTACAACACGACTGCAACCTATAGCATGAAATAGGTTAGCTATTTCAGCATTTACTCTATTTAAATCCCTAAAATAAATTAGGGTTAGGATTTCTTACCTAAGCAGAGAATCAGAATCATCCGTATAACAATACAGGATTGGTGGTTAAGCATGTGGAGCTGCATGGAAGAATTCCAGGAATAAACTCCAACTCTTACACTTACTTTCTTTCTCTTTCCTTCTCTTTCTTCTCTTATCTCTCCTAGGGTATTAGAAAATCGTATGGAATGAGAGAGAGGGGGTTTAAGGCCCTTATATAGGCCCATAACTGATGGAAATGGCCTCAGGACCATGGTATACTTAGGTTATAGCCAAGGACGGGCCGTTTCGGTCCAATGGAGTGATTCTAGAGGCCCCTTTTCTGCGTGCGATCGGACTTAAGCTCCCTGACTATGGATCTAGGTCAGGCTAAGTTTTCGGTCCGATCGGGTTTGAGGATCGACCGCGAGAGACCTGTTTTAGTTCAACGGTCACCGGTACTCGATCAGGGTCACAAGCACACTGACCTGCATTGAAAATTTTACTTGATTCGATGGTATAATTAGGTTAGATTCTAACGGTCTGAATCCTTAAATTAACCCTGCAAGCGAACCGACTCAATTCATTTAAGTTTCAGTTCATTTCATAAAGATATTTACGTTTCTCACACACTTCGCTTTGGGCTCAAGTTGTGCGTTTCTGGGTGCTATTAGGGCTTAATTTTCGAGGTGGTTGTCAAGTCCAGTAAGACAGTCATAATTATATAGTTTCGTAGTAATCGGACTTTCGACGTGCGGTCCAGGTCTGATACGGAGTTTCATAATACTCCCAAGAGTAATTGAGTTTTGAGAAGGATTCTAAGTTTTAGAGTAATGTAATGTCACTAGTTCTGCTAGTTTTGGATCTTGCAGATCGTATTTAAAGTGATTAGTACTAATTTCATAGGTAATCTAGTTTAACACTTAGTTAATTCATATCTAATTTCTAAAGGATTTAGTCCTTAGTGATTTCTGCCTGAGATGGTACTTGGGTCTTTGTATGGATTTTTTCAAGACGTTACAATCATATACAACGAGTATGATGGTGGCCTGGTTCTTATAAGCAACGATCATACCTGTAAGATGATAATAATTTGTTCGGTTTACATCAAAATGTATGATGGGTAGAGCGTACTCTAACAGAAGTAAGGCATATTCCAGATTTAAAGAAGAATTTGATATCTATGAGAGCGCTTAAGACACTAGGATGCAAATTCATCATTTATAAAGGTGTCTTGAAAATTTTAAAAGGGGTACTCATTATTATGAAGGCATGGATGAGCAGAAAGTTTTATAGGTTGATTGGGAGCATTGTATCAGGTGGGGCTATAACGTTTGTAATGGAAACGATGTCAGCATGTATATGGCATGCGGTGTTAGGCCACATGAGCAAGCACGATGTAAAGCTATTTGTTAATCATGGTTTAATTCCCTAGCTTTCAAAGTTTTGATTTAGAGATATATGAGCATTACATATATGGAAAACAATCAATGTTGAATTTTAAAATTAAAAAATATGTTAGTAAATGACAACTTAATCATGTGCAATCAAATATGTGGGGGTCGTTACCCATTGTTTTTGGAGGAGGGTCATCATTCATTGACGGTTTCTCTAAAAATGTGTGAATTTATTTCATGAAACATAAATCTAATATTTTTATCATTTTCAAAGCATGAAAGGTAATAGTCGAAAAGCAAAAAAGACAAAATGTGAAAATTCTAAGGACCGATAATTATATAGAGTTTACTTCTAATGAATTTAATCAATTTTATAAAAGCAATAAAATCATGAGGGATGCGTAAGAGAAAAATAGTGTGATTGAACATATGAATTAGATTCTTTTGGAAAGACTCTGAAGTATGTTGAGTAATGGTGTATGGGCTGAGACCGTTAACACAGCTTGTAATTTAGTGAATTAATCTCCGTCTACACTAATTGATTGTAAAATTCTAGATGAAGTATGGAATGATTATAAAGTTTATTACTCGATACTGCAGATATTTGGTTGCGACACTTACTCTCATGTACCGTAAGTTAAGAGGGATAAGTTATATCAAAGGGCAAAAAAGGATACTTTTGTTAACTATGGTGATGGTTTGAAAAGATACAGACTATATGACCAGATTTTTCACAAGATCATATTTAGTCGGTATGCCAAGTTTAATGAGGATTCTTTATTTTACAAGAATTACCATAAGGAAAAAGAAAAATCAAAGATTGACGTTAAAATAAATAAAGTTGAAATACTTGAAGAAGCTAAGCCATAGGAAGAGGTACGTAAAGAGGCGGTGACACTACCTATTAGGAGAAATCCACCAACAAATCCCAAGTTACCGTTGAGATACAAAAATGACTCAAATGTTGCTTTTCCCTCATTACGAAAGAGAAAAATCCATCAACCTTCTAGAAAGCATTAGATGATATAAATGCTAAGAAGTAGATGACAATGACGCATGATGAGATGGACTTTCTATACACAAACAAAATGTGGGACCTAGTGGAGCTACCCATTAGAAGAAAAGTGATCGGATGCAAGAGAATTTCTCATAAAAAACTGGATAGGAATAAGGCTAGATTGGTAACGAAGAGTTATACTCAGAAAGAATATATCGACTTCAATGAGATATCCCCACATGTGGTCAAATAAGTATTTATCATATTTGTATTAGTATTAGTTATAAGACAACATTTCTACACAAGGAATTCGAATAACATATCTACATAAAATACCTTAAGAGTTTAAGATGCATATAACAAAGAATAAAGTTCACAAGTTAAAGAGGTCGTTGTATAACCTAAAACCATCGCCTAAATAGTGGTATAAAAACTTTGATTCTTTCATATTGAGACAGTAGTTTATCACATGTGAGTTTGATCATTATATTTATTTTAGATCATTGAGTGATGGGGAATTCGTTCTCTAGTATTGTATGTTGATGATATTCTTATCGCCAGCCATAGTATGTTTAAAATTAACATATAGAAGACTCAATTATTTCAGACATTCGAGATGAAAGATCTAGGAGCTGCAAAAAGGATTATCGACATTGACTTACACAAATATAAAGAAATGAGCAGACTATGGTTATCTCAAAAAGACTATCTTGAGAATGTCTTAGTTAAATTCAAACTTGAAAATGCTAAACTTGTTAGCACAACTCACACTTCTCACTTTCAATTTTCTTTGAAAAAATGTCATATATCAGATGAAGAAAAGCAGTATATGTCTCATATGCCCTATTAAGTGCAATTGGCAGTCTCACATATACTATGGTTTGTACTAGACCGGATATTTCACATATAGTGGGTGTTGTGAGCAGATACATGTCAACCCCTGGCAAGCAACACTAAAAGGCAGTGAAATTGTTACTTCCTTACATACGAGGTACAACGGAAGACATCTTGACATTCCAAAAAACTGAGGAGAGACTTATAGGTTTTGTAGATACGAATTATGCCAGAAATGTGAAAAGTAGAAGATCGACTTCCAATTATTCATTTATGTTAGCAAGTGGAGTGATCAATTACATATTGAAGCTTTCACTATATAGTTGTTCTTTTCACAATCAAAGTGGAATATATGTCAATGACAGAAGCATTCAATGAGGCTAATTAGTTAAAAGGAATGATAAATGTATTTGGGCTTTAGTAGGAAGTTGTGCCTTACATTGTGACAACGAAAGCATGATCAATTTGTTGAAGAAATTGATGTACCATTCACAAACTAACCACATTAATGTTTGTCATTATTTTATCCAGAAAATGTTAAAGTAATCTGGTGTTACTCTTAAGAAGATTCACATCAGTGAAAATCTGACGAACATGTGCTTACGAAGGTTATTCCTTTAGAGAAGTTCAAATTTTACTCAACTTCTCTGGTCTTGGTAAAAAATGAATGAAGATAAAGTATACATAAGAAGCGACGATGATAGTGCTATTATGAAGGAGAGTAGAAATGATGATAGAAACTTAAAACAGTGGAACTAGATGATTAAAGTCACGGTAGAGATTGTTGATAGAGTATCTTTAATTTGGTGTAGTGTTGTTCAATCAACTAAGTAATTCTTAGGTCATCCGAAACACTTTACGATGTTCCCTGTCGACTAAGATCTATTTCGATTAACTAAGAGACTTTGTTGATGTTTCGATCAACCGAAGGTGCAATCGATCAGAATACTTAAGTGCACGATTTTATTTCTAATTTTTTTCGGGGGTTATATAAACCAGGCTTATACTAGATTAGGGTTGATGAGATCAGGAAAGCTTGTGAGTAAAGCCATTTAAGATGGAGAAAACTAAGGTTCTCACATTTGTAAATTGTTTCATCTCTTATAACTCTTTTATTATCACTTGGTATCCTGCTTTTTTTTTTTTTTTTTTTTTTTTTAGTAAGGGTTTTTCCTCGTAAAATTCATGTATTCTCTATGGATGCTTAAAATTTTCTTTCCCTATCACGTTGTGTGATTCCATCTAAGGTTACTTCTGCACCGAAAAAGGTTGTGTTGGAGCTTGTTGTGTTCCCAACACCTTGAAAGGTACTTCAAAAATGAAATTTCGAATGGTCACAATTTAAAGAACTTATTTATTTATTTTTAAAAAAAAATTATTGTAACCATCCATTTGATGTCATTTTCAATCCAAGGATGAGTGTAAAAGGATTCACTCCATGGACGGTTCATATCCTCAATCTCATGCAGCACATGCTAGGTGTTGGGTTACAAATGTCTCTTCTTGAAGATCAAAATGGACCGAACAACTTTTAAACATGTTTTGCCTAAGAGTAGATAAGGTGAGATCCTGGCCTCACCTAAGATGGCGTGGCCCTTATCATGGGTTTACTGTAGGGCCCACCTTGATGTATATATTATGTATCCACATCGTCCATCCATTTTTTTAGATCATTTTATAACATTATCCAAAAAACGAAACAAACCCAATTATCAGGTGGACCATATCACAAGAAACAATGTTAATTGACTATTAATGGGCTACAAAAGTTTTGGATCAAGCTAATGTTTATTTTTCCCCTTCTTATACACTTACATCACCTTATCAATAGATTGGATGGTTAATGAACACTACGGAAACATTAATGCACACCCTAAGAAGTTTTTAATGGTGGGACGATCAATCCTCACTGTTTCTTATGATATGGTCCACCTAATAATTGGATATGCCTCATTTTTTATTTTATCTGAAAAAATAAATGGATGGCATGGGTACATAATACATGCGTCAAGGTGGGTCCCACATTAACCCCATGGTAAGGGACACACCATCTTGGGTGAGGCTGGGTCTCACCTAATCGAGTCTCCTTTACCTAGCCCTCTCAGCAGCAGCACTTAGCCTAATCAAATTCCTCCATATTAAGTCATTAGAGATATCTCCAACCAATGCAAGTCCCATGCCCTAGCCCAAGTTCTTATGGTCGGAAGCTACATAGAGCCCACCATAACTATCAGATTTTATTTTAAATGTAATAACTAAATCTATCAAATGGAGGGTGGCAATGAGCTTGGCAGGCCATCGGACCTACATTTGTACTTGGACCTTTTAATAAAGCCTATGGGTAGGGCTAGGGCCTGACATGTAAAGCATGAACCCAAGATTGAATTCAGGTCATTTAACTTCATAAGTTATATTCTCTCTCTCTCTCAAAACATTCATAATCATTTTTTGGGTCCCACCGAGACGTGGTTTTCAAATCCAGCCCATCCATTATGTGTGTCCCACTAGGATTAGGGGTCATACCAAGTTTTAGCAGCATTCAAAACTCAGGTGGGCCCCACCAAGTGCTTTTATATGTTTTAACGGTGTCTTCACATGATTTTAGATGGTATGGCCCACCTGAGTTCCGTATACAGCTGATTTTTGGCATATCCCATAATTTAAAGGGGACCCATCAAATGCACAGTGTTGATGGTCGACATGCATCACAGTGGGGCCCACACAGCGCATAGTACCTTTTCCCATATATATATATAAAGGAATTTTATGAAATGTTGACCAATTGTTTTACTTGGAACCGTTCAAATTCCTTTTTCTTTTAGATATCCCCCACCTACATCTTAATGGGTGCATTTATTTTATCAATTTCTGTCAAATTCAAGTAAGTACAACAGGTGGGTTAGTTGTAAAAATAATGAAAACATCCTTAGGAAGTTAACTATGCACACTAATCTGGACCGTTCAAATGTTTGCAGGCAGCAATCCTGACCATTCCAAAATGGTAGATGACTACTTACAGGATTCAACACTATGTAATTAGCGATTTGCATCATTCAAAAGTATATGACAGTTATCTGTACCATTTAAAAGTACCTGGACAGTAACAGTGATCTGAACCATTTAAAAGTACCTGAACAGTAACAGTGATCTGAACCATTTCAAGACTGAGGACAGTGATTTTGATTATTCAAAAGTAGGAGGTCAGGAATCAAAACTATTTTAAAATGATAGGCAGCGATCTGGACCCATCCTTCGATTGATATATGCAAAGGTATTATTAAGTCTTGACAGTATTTTTGTCATTTTTAGAAATAAACTAATGATCATTGCTTGCTTTGATTTGACAAAAAATGGTAAAATAAATTAACTTATTAAAATGAGGTGGTGACATCTTTAGTTTTTTTTTTTTTTTTTTCAATTAAGCCAATAAACGAGTGGCATTTGTGAAATATTCCTAATTTAAATCTTGGCTGACAAAGAATCAAATGCTAATTCCATGAAAGTAGCCGTTAGAAGCCGTTCCACCATCCATTCTAACTTCCAAGCGAATCGTATTCAACTGGAATCTACCATAGATTTAGTTTCCCTACTATTCTTAAAAGCAAAGTCCCACAAATCATTATACTTATGAATCAGAACTGAAAATTATAAATATTTTATCTACTCGGGCCCTCCACAGAGTTGAGCTGAGACATTAAAGCTCCTATATCTGTCTGAATATTGCACGTGAACCGACGCCCATCAAAAGCCCACCAGAGGATGAACTAGGTTCGACCCTTGGGCCAAATACCCAAGCCCAACAAAGTTAAATATATCATGAGGAGCTCAGTCTTCAAGTTACGTTTATGATCAGCTCAGTCACAGTCATCAGTGGGCCCAACAGTTACGTGTTTGATTACATGGGCCCGCTCTATGATATTGACTTGGAGCTCAAACGAACCTATACTTGGCCAGCCTAATTCATTTGCACCTATAAGGGACCGTTGGGATTAATGAGATTCAGATTTTTAGGAATCCTGATCGTTACTTGTGGGAGGATTTTTGCATCAGAGAGTGTTGGAGTCAAATGTAATACGGTGGGTGTCACGACTCTCAATAGTTAATTATAACGAAAAACAAAGAAATAGCATTTCCAGTCCCTATTTCCACCAGCAATAACCCGTCTTGAGAAGGATGGACAACCATAGGTGGAAATTGTTGGGAGAACTGCAGTAGCACACAAAAATGAATCTAGGATAACAATACAAAAGCACCAAGTAAATACAAAGAGAATACAAGAATTTTAACGTGAAAAAATCTTTTCAAAAAAAACAGCGGTACAAAATAACAGATGATTATTATGAAAGCAGAAATTATAAAGAGAGAATGCTTACCCAATTTGAACAACTTCAAATCTCACCCTTACTATACTTATAGGACTATTTAGAAACCCTTAGAATATCTCATAATCCTGTTTACACACACACACACACACACACACACACATATATATATATATAGTCTTAAAAAGAATTCCGAATGAAATCGGAAACAAATCCCGCAAATTCATAATTTTACATAAAATCTGTATAAAATTATCGATATCATCGAATACTCATAGATGGCATCGAAACTAATCCCTCAATGGTATCGAACACTTATCGATGACATTGAAGTAACACCTCAATTATTTAGAGACAAAATATGATTTTTCAAAAATTCTTGATGATATCGAACACTCATCGATGGTATCAAAGAAGTGCCCAATTTATTGACTAACTGAAGAAAATTTAGAAAACATCGATGGAATCAAGAATTGTTTGAAGTTATCGAATGTGACATCAAACAGGCTATCGATGGCATCAACAAACCCTATATCTAACTCGATTTAAGATATCAAACATAATAGAAATCATATTCCACATGCGACCCTACAGATAGGGGCATGGATTGGGTGCTACTTTGCTTATATTGAGTGATGCAGTAGGATTTGATTGAAAGACTGGCCAAGATGGAGCCCGATGAGTACAAAATGGATTGAACTGCTTTTCCAATATACATGGTTGCGTGGCTCTATTTTTTAGAGTATGTACCCATTACCCTCCACTCTTGATGTGGCAAGATATAGTTGGATAGCTGGCCTCTGTTAAACATGGGTCAAGCAATGCCTGCTATTTGACTCCATCTCTAACAACAGCATACAGTATAATTACAGTGTAATTAAATTCCATCATGCCAGAGGTAAATGAAGCTTAGTACAAGCAAGGACAAGACTGTCCAAATCTCATCATGTCATGCTTGTAAGCGTTAAAAAATCCCTATCCAGTCTACTTATACAGAGGAAAATGGATGCTTATTAAGTAGGGCCTATTATCATGTATGTGTCTTATCTTTGCTGTCCACCCATTTTTTCTACCTCATTTTAACCCTCGAGCCCAAAATTGAAGGGCATCCGATGTTCGAGTAGACCAAACCACACGAAAAAGCAGGACTTGAATGCATGCCTATGAAAAATTACTGGGGCCATGAAAGTTTTGGATCAAACTAATATTTGTGTTTTCCCTTCATCAATATCCATGTGACCTTATAACCAGTTTGAATCACAAATAAACATCACAGTGGGCCTAGGAGGGTTTCAATGGTGGATGTCATTATTTAATTATTTTATATGATGTAGTCTACTTGACCTTGGGATTTGCTTCAATTTTGGGTCCATGCCCTAAAATGAGCTGCTAAAATGGATAGACGGCATGGATCAAACACATACATCATAGTAGGTCCACATTGTTTACTAAAAACACTATAGGCTATTTGGCAATGCTCCAAATCCATTTTATTAATGCAGTTCCACCTCCTGAGATGAACAGGTTTTAATTAGTCCAAACATGCAATGTGGACGGCAGAATTAATTAGATATGTGTGGGCCCCATCCTATCCCATATGTAGCTAAGCTGACGAGCCTGGCCATCTGATCAGGAGCAAACTGGGCCAGTTAAGTTAGTCCAGGTACACCTTCCCTAGGATGAATTAATTCGATCTAGTTTGTCTAAGTGGACCTTCCACAGACGAACATTAGTTGACAATTGCATTCGTTTACATCTACGAAAGCAATGCTCATTTGTAGGTGGACCTTCCTCAGACAGACGAACATTAGTTGACATTTGCATTCGTCTACATCTACGAAACCAATACTCATTTGAATACATTTTAATAAAATGATATTAGCTTAGGGAACGTTTGGCTGCACCTAATATCATGATATTTGTCTTAATAAAAAGATCTCCAATATTATATTATTGAATGATAGGTTTTTTTTTTTTTTTTCTTTAACACAGGCACACACACCCTACACACTCATGCTAGTGGAATTTTATCACCTATGGATACTCGAACCCTTGATCAGGTGTTGAAACTCACGCAACTCTACCCCCGAGCAAGGGTAAGGATCCTATTGAATGATAATTTCAAAGGGTAGTTATCTTAAGATTCTAATCCGTTGCCTGCAAAGAGATTGTGAAGCAGGAAAGTTCGGATCTCCCAATGTGGGATTTCAGTGCGATGGGCCATCAGATCAACGGTCTGTATCATTGACATTTGAGCCCCACCTGTATGAATTTAATACTCATGTGTACCATTCATGTTGACAGATGGGCTATTCTTGAAATATTTAAAATTGAATTTAAAAAGGGAAATATTCTATTGCTCTTGGTCGCATCGAGTCAGTTGGACAGTCCAAGGACTTGGTCTGTCCGGACGCGGATTTCGTATGAAGTTCCTGTACTGAGAAGCAACGTGGGGCCCACAATGACGTTTCTGAAAAATCCTCACTCGAGAAAGAGTTTTCCACCGTTGAAACCTTCCCGAGCTCCGACTTAATGTTTATATGCCATTCTAATTGTTTACAAGTACATTTACACTTGGATGAAGCGAAAACATAAACCTATTTCCCTTATACTAAACTTTTGAAGCCATGAAAATGTTTAGACGGTGGTCACTGAATCACCGTTGTTTCCTCTCGTACTTGAGTTTTATATCCATATGATTTTTAGGATAATATCTTAGAATGATCTGAGAAAACGGATGGACGGAGTGGATTTTTAGGAAACGTCATTGTGGCCCCCAAGTAGCATCGTAGGGCAGAAACTTCCTGCGAAAGTCTTTCCAGGGAATCCGCGTCCGGTCTGCACATTACGTCCCGCACAAATTTTGAATTCAACTAGGAAAAAAGCACACAGATCTGACGGTTACAACCATTCGATCAGCGGCCAAAAATGGATGGCTGAGATCATTTATGGAAAACTATGGCAAACCAACAATTTGAACCATCTTGAGGACCATAACGAATTACTTGTGATTCCGAATCACATTTATCAGAGAATCCTAACCATCCATCCAAGGCTTGGATATCGTATGGCTATTAAAAAAAAAGAAAAGAAGGCCAATATATTGATGGATCAGATCATCCAATATGTGCAATTTTAAGATCGTATCCGATGAAATATGTGTTAAACCTAATGAATGGATTAGATCAATCGATAGGATTGTGCGTGTGTCCAGAAGCAACTAGAAAGCACTGGATCATTTCTCACATCAAATTCCACTCGTATCATCTGAGAACTTACGGGAGAACAAAGCCCATGTAAGAACTTATCTGCAAAACTTTATATTCCTAGGTCACTCTCATAAAAAAAATGATATTTGCGAATTAAAAAATAAATAAGTAAACAAAGCATCTTAGCATAACTACATGAGTACTACTTAGATACTTTCCGTGTGATGGACAACTGCATGCACTTAAAAATTAATTAAAACTAGTATGCTTGACCAATGAAAGATTCGAACTAGATTTCCTTGGAATTAATTAAAAATAGTATGCTTGGCCAACGAATGATTCGAACTAGATTTCCATGGTGGTAGTCTCACAAGGCTTTCAGCATGAGGTCATGGGTTCTAGTATTATTGCTGTGGTGAAATTCTATTATAGAGTGCATGTATAAAATTAATAATAATAATAATAATATCAAACTAAATTGTCTAATATGTGAATCTATGTTTCTATTGATGATGAATCGAAATTCAAACTTATTTCATTATGTAGCCATTGGATTCCTGAACGGACATTTATTGGACGGTTAAAAATGAAAATATACAATGTCCACTAATCAGGTCTCTTAAAAATGAAAATAACCAGTGTCCACGAATCAGTCTCGAATTTTGAGGACTGCGAATTGTGGATGGTTTAGTTTGAATTAACATACGCCACGTGTATAATTTCTCAGTGTCTGTGTATCAAGTTTCGTGCTCTACTGGAGTATAAAATGACTTTCTTAGCTGCATTAAACGCGCTTGCAAGGACGGTGGTTTCGTACCTTTTAAAATGTCTACGGAGATAGAGCTCAAGACTGCGATTAAGCGGGATTGCGTAGTTTTCGTACACGTGGCATAGACTGGATCGGACGCGGATTTCCTGCGAAAGGTTTCGCAGGAAGTTCCTGCACTTGAAACTTAGGTGGGGTCCACCGTGATGTTTTTCAGAAATCCACTCCACCCATCCGTTTTGTTAGCTCATTTAGAAGAAGAAACTAAAATTGATCGGAATACAAGACTCAACTAGGCCGTAATAAAGGAAAAGGTGGTTGGGGAAATTTCTACAGTTGAAACCAAACTATGTTCGACGGTGATGTTTACATGCCATCCATACCGTCAATAACGTCATTTGTACTGAGATGAACTGAAAACACAAATCATAGCATGATTCAAAACTTTTTTGGCCCTACGAATATTTCAATTGTGGATGTTCAATTATCACGTTTTCGGCCCACTTGAGCGTTGGATACGGTTCATTTTTGGCCTCTTATTCTAAAATGAACTCAAAAAACGGATGAACGGTGTGGATTTCCTCAATCCAGTATATTAGTATGCATCATACCCACCTAAAATCATATACAAGTTTGCAACTCAAACTGTGAAGAGTACAAAGTAAATTGTGGTGGAAAATGATGGGATTCAATGTACATTGCCCAATCCAGCTCACGTCTTTTGTAAGCCTTTGACAACAAATCCCTATCCAACTACCAAACATAATGCAGTACATAAAATGTAAGTGAAGAAGAACTAAACATAATGCAATACATGGAAAAGAAATAGAACTTAAAATGTAAGTGAGGAAGAATCAAACATAATGCAGTACATGGAAAATTGGTAGAAACCTGAATTTCAATTGCAAGATTTTCACCTCGACTGCCCATTTTCAATTCATAGTAGAAGTTTAGAATTTGATACTACGGATTGAGGAAAAGAAGCAAATACATGACTTCAATCCTTTACTACTAGATTTAAACCAAGGAGACTTAAGCGGGAAGCATTTAAAGAGGAATTACCGAATCCTTGGCAAGAATACTCATATTTTCAATTTTGTACCAGAGGGCCAATGGTCCAGAGACCAGGCCTTTGGTCTTTTGGGCCCTATCATGGATGGACCAAGCCCCAAAAATCTCCCAGACAGGATGATCTTAGCCACCAAGCTTAGTCATCTTCTTTTTTCAATTGAACGTGGACTGATGATGTATTTCTCAACGTACTCATCTACTTCCAAGCCACATTGAAAGTTAGGCTTGTCCATTAGAGGAAACTTTTGATCCATTCAGGATATGGCTTAACATACCATTGATCTGGATAAATGAGTAGTGGGCTCCACTTTTACAAATGGAAGAAAGTAAAATGTGCACATCCTTGGGTCAAGGAATAAGACTTCATTTTTTCAAAAATAAAAACTAGGATCATATGATTCCTTCTCTTCTAAAAGCATGAGACTCTTGTTACTGAAAATTATAAGGTTAACAAATAGTCAAGAGTACGACATCTCACAAACTGCATTGAGAACTCGAAAAGTAAATGAACATTGGCATACTCTAGGAGGACATTGCCACGTGATTAGAGGGATTTGAAGGGCAGCGACTTGAGGTCCCTCAAACCCAGGTGACAGCTGGTCATCAGAACCCATTCTTGTTGAACAACAGATGGGCACAATAAGAGCCTGAAAGTACGTTGTAATTAAAGGTCTAAAAGAAGAAAAAGAAAAGACAAGAAAATATTTGAATACCCTCTTTCCAAGTCAGATATCATGCATGTCCATGAAGCAGCATCTCTCTGTGGCATTCTGTCAAACAGCCAACGAGTAGCCTCCAAATCCCCACATTTGTCATACATATCAATAAGAGCATTTGCCATGGAAACATCAAATTTGAATCCTCTCCTATTTATAATCCAATGAAGTTCCTTCCCTTTCGTCATCTGCAACAGGCCCAAACAGGTTTTCAAGACATGCTAATAGGTGAATTTGTTGGCAAGGGCTCCAGGTTCCTACATCCATGCAAAGAAGTGGACCGCATTCTCAACCAAGGTTGTTGATCTGACGATGAAGACTGACCTCAATGATGTTGCCGACTAAGGGAGCTGTTTATTGAGTTTAATCTTTTCCTGATTCTCTTTAATCTTGACCCTTGAATGATTATAGTTCTAGATTCATTCTCTGCAACTCTTCCTGAGAGAGAAATCAAGAAATTGGTCAACAAGAGAGAGAGGGAGGGAGAAAGGGTTTTGGGCGGAAAGAGGGGACTCGGTTTTGGGCATAGAGAGAGAGAGAGAGAGAGAGAGAGAGAGAGAGAAGAGAGAGAGAGAGAGAGGAATAGAGAGGGCCGCATATTTATTTTGATGCGCGGCCGTGTTTTGAGCATGCGCTCAATTTTTTTGGGCGTGGATTGGGTACCTACGTGGGGCCCACTATGATGTATATGGTTTATCCATTCCATCCATTTATTCTTATAAATACATTCGTGGAATGATATAAAAAATGAGTTATATTGAAAGCCAAACTAGACCACACTATAGGAATCACGTGTGATTTAATCTCTATTATTTCCTATCGTGTGGTCCACTTGAGCCTTCAATATACCTTTTTTTTTGGGAAGATACAATAAAATTATATTTTAAAACAGATGGACGGATTAGATAGAACACATATATTGTGGTGGGCCTCAAAAAGTCCCTTCCAGGACCATTCATTTCTAGTGGTGTACCAACTACAGTTTATATTCGTAACTAAAACCCTATATGTTTTGTATCCTTTGCTCATTTTTTTAGTAGTGTGTTTTTACTCTATATGCACGTATATGTGGCCTTATGAATAGATTGGATGAAAAATAAACATTATGGCGGGCCTACGAATTTTTTAAAGGCGAAAATCTTTATCTCCATTGCTATTTTTGGTGTGGTCCATTTCAGCTTTGGATATAATTCATTTTTTGGTTGATGATCTCAAATGATCTTGAAATATTATTACTAACTTGCAGTGTGTTGGAAAATTAAGTACAACCTTAAAGAACTCAACATATTAGAGCTTTGTTAAGCCCACACGTCGTGTATAATAATGATAATGAACACACACCACCGCATGTGCTGACCTGACATATTGGTACAAGATCTAGTCCATTTATTAGAGATGTAGGTATGGCCAATCTATGGTGGATCCCATCAAATTAACATAGTTGATCACTATGCAATGGGCCCCACTTGTGGAAGTCAAAAATCCAAACTTGCACGATAAGTTTCAATTTTTGACATATGACCATGTCCAGTGACTCATTAGGTGGGCCCAGCCCATTTCCACCCCTAACTGGAGACCTGGCAAGCCATACTTCAAAGCAACAAAATTCTTTAATGAGGTTATTATAGGGACCGTTGATTTAGTGGCCACAATGTCGAACACATCTTCAACATGAAAACAGAAAACCATGGTGGGGCCCAAAATCAATTTAGCCCAAAAATCAAGTCCCATCATATCAACAATTGCAAAATAGACTCTTAACATCTGTTCCTATGCAACTGAGGCAAAATATAGACTTTTAGCCATGGCTCCTATGCAACCGAAGCAAAAAAGTAGACTTCTAACCTCGGTTCTTATGCAACCGAGGCTAAAAAGTAGACTTTTGACCTCAGTTCCTATGCAACTGAGGCTAAAAGTAGACTTTTGACTTCGGTTCCTATGCAATTGAGGCACACTGTACTGTTTATTGGACATCTAATCTATTGATTAGGTCCTACAAACTCAAATGAAGGGGAAAAAAAACAAAGATCAACTTGATCCAAAACTTTTATGGCCCCTAAAAATATTTTAATGGTCGACATTCATTCAACACCGTTTCTTGTAATGTGGTCCACTAATTTAGATTGGGATATATCTCATTTTTTCATCTCATATCATAAAATGATATAGAAAAATATATGGATGGCATGGATGAAATACATACATCATGGTGGGGCCCACAGAGCACCGACTACCAGCCAGTGGCTGGTGGCAAGGGGAGTAGCCAATCTATTTCCGCAAGACTCCTACTGATGTCACTAGTTATATGGGTTCCACCATGATGTGTGTTTTGTATCCACACCATCCATCAATTCGGAGAGATGTATGAATTGTATCCACACAGTCCATCCATTTTTTTCATATCATTTTAGATTGTAGTAGATTAAAAAAAAACGCATATCTACGTATCAAGTGGACCACACCACAAGAAATGGTGCTAAGGATGGCCACCATTGAAACCCTTTTAGGGTCCACCATATTGTTTTTTTTTTTTCCATCTAACCTATTGATATGGTCATATACACTTGGATGAAGTAAAAAAGTAAATATCATCTTAATCAAAGGCTTTTGTGGCCTCCAAGGAATTTTCAATGATAGGAATTTAATCCCCACTTTGTGGTCCATTTGAGCTTTACATCTTCGTTATTTTCGGGGTCATACTCTAAAATGATGTGTATAAATGGATGGACGGTGTGGATAGAATTCATACATCTTGTTGGCCCCCTAGTGGCCTAATATTGGATCCTCATTCATCTCATACCCCATCCAACCATTGCATCATCCATCCAACCATCCATTCATCTCATACAATCATCCAAACATCCATCAATCCATATATCAAACCATTCCATCCATCTATGTATGTGGTCATCCAAACAACCATCCATCCATCCAACATTCAACTACCTCGTTCATATATCTTATCATCCCATCAATCATCAAAACATCCATCCATCCGTCCATGCCATCTATCCATACAATTACTCCATCCATCCATCCATACATCCATCCAACCATCCCGTCCATCCATTCATCTATCTATCCCAGCTATCCATCTAACCATCCATCGAACCAACCCATCCATCCATTAATTTTATCCAATCATCAAAACATCCATCCATCCATATCATCTATCCATCCAAACAACCACCCATCCCAACCATCCAACCATCTATCCATCCCATCCAAACATCCATCCATTCTATCCAATTATCCATCCCATCAATCAATCTATCATCCACCCATCCAACCTTCCCATCGATCAATCTATCCATCCGTCCATCTAACCATCCAACCATCCCATCGATCAATCTATCCATCCGTCCATCTAACCATCCAACCATCCCATCCAAACATCCATCCATCCTAACTATCACATTCATCGGTCCATCCATCCCATCTATTCACATATTGATCCATCCAACCAACCATCCCATCTATCCATCCATCTAACTATTCCATCCAACCGTCCAAACATCTATCCATCCATCCACCATTCAATCGATGATTGAAGGTTGATTTAATGATCGAAAGCACTTTGTGTTGTACGATCATTGATTAGGAGGTTGATTTTGTGATTGTTAGTGATGTGCAACATTCGATTGTTGATTGAGGACTTAATGAAGTGATGTACGATGATTTCCACTATTCAATAAAGGATTGGATGTTGATCGGATGATCAACAACACTTTCTATTGTTCGATCGTTGTTATAAATACTTTATTATTTTGCAAAAACGTCGACTATTTGCGATGATTTACAATGTTATTGCAAATACTCTAACATTTCGCAATGAAACCACATTCATCACAAAAAGTTTCAGTTGGTATTTATTGTAATGAGTTAACCTGGTCGTCGCTAAAATAAACTATTTGCAGCGACTTCTATGTCGTTATAAAAAATAATGGTTTACGATGACACTCAATTCGTCGCATAAAGTAGACATTAGCGATAACAATTGAAACGCGTGGCAAAACGTCTTTCCCACCATGCAATTTTTTCGAAAAAAATTGGTGGAAAACGTTTTAGCGACAATAATTATAGCTCATCGTAAAAACATCAACTATTTGTGATGATTTACAATATTGTTGCAAATACTCTAACATTTCGCAATAAAACCACATTTGTCGTAAAAAGTTTTAGCTGGTATTTGTCGCAACGAGTTAACCTGGTTGTCACTTAAACAAATTATTTGCAGTGACTTTTATGTCATTGAAAAAAATAATGTTTTGCGATGATACTCAATTCGTCGCATAAAGTAAACATTAGTGATAACAATTGAAACGCGTAACGAAACGTATTTCCCGTCATATAATTTTTCCTGAAAAAATTTGTGGGAAACGTTTTAGCGACGATAATTATAGCTCGTTGCAAAAACGTCAACTATTTGCAATGATTTAAATTGTTGTTGCATATACTCTAACATATTGTAATAAAATCATATTCATCACAAAAAGTTTTAGTTGGTATTTGTCGTAATGAGTTAACTTGGTTATCGTTAAAATAAACTATTTTTAGCGACTTTTGCGTCATTGCAAAAAATAATATTTTGCAACAACACTTAATTTGTCGCATAAAGTGAACATTAGCGATAACAATTGAAACGCGTGGTGAAATTAGTGGGAAACGTTTTAGCGACGATGATTATAACTTGTCGTAAAAAGTGGACTATTTGCAATGATTTACAATGTTGTTACAAATACTCTAACATTTCATAATGAAACTATATTTGTTGTAAAAAGTATAATTCAGTATTTTTTGCAATGAGTTGAACTAGTCGTTGCAAAAAGAACTATAGAAAAAAGTCTAATGTTGTATTTTCGCAACGAGCTTAACCAGTTGTCGTAAAAGCTATTCTTTGCGATAACTTTTGTGTCATCGTAAAAAATTTTTTTTACGGCACCAAATTTGTTACAAAAAGTGGCTATTAGCGACAACTGGTTAAGCTCATTGTGAAAAATTCATATGACAACTTTTCGCGACAAGTTTTGTGACAACAATTGAAGCTCATCGTAAAAAACTTAACTATTAGCGATGATTTAAACTATCATCGTAAATAATCTATTTTTTCAACGACTTGAAATGTCATTATAAAAAATTGACTTTCTACAATGAAATTACACTTGTCACTAAAAAAATCATTGCAAAAAGTGTAATTTGTTGTAGTGGCATGGTATGAACCTGTCTGGGCCGGGACCGGTTAACCAATCCTACCACACCTAACTCCGTGAGGCAGTCCAGCAACCCTCCAAAATGAACATAGCCCACCATTTTATTATAGCAATGAAAAGGGTTGCAGACATAGAGTCGTTGTCCTTCCTCACCTCGTTCTTTATTCACCATATCTCCTAGCAAATGAGGGTTGGGATGACTTTCCTAATGGGGGCTGCCATCGAACCTTGAGCCGATGCATTTTTTCATTGAACTAACTTATCTTCCACCGAAAGATGATGGAGGAGAGAGACCCCACAAATCGCTGAAAAATGGTGCCAAATCTGTCTGGCAATCTGCCCAAAAAGAAAGAGATGATGAATGAATTCCTGATGCAGTCTAGAAATGTTCACATCAATACAACAAGAGCATATAGACGCTAAATGAATGCCTTTTATCTTCACCCTTTCATCGACTGGAGTCGCCCTCGGCAACAATCTCCAAAGAAACAAGGGCATCTTGGGAGGCATTTTGCTATGCTAGATCTTGTTATACCACCATCTACCCAAAGACGGGTCTCTTTAACACCTTCTAAGCCGATTTCATTGAAAAGGAGCCAAAAGGATCATGCGGCCAGAAAACTATTGGTCTTTCATTAGCAATAGCAAACCCTCCCTGGAATATGAAGTTTAGAGTGTCCTGGGGCAGCTATAAAGAAACAGAGGAGGGAGGTCGGGGACCAGAAGGCCAGATGAAATCTTCAACTTGAAGGGAATGCAACAAACGCGGGATGGGGCTGACGACTAGTTGTTGGAGAGGACCGAGGCCTGTCCAGTTTTCTATCCATAAATTCAACATGCCCGATCCCACCTGCCATTGGACGTTGTTGGCTATAGTCGATAGCACATTTCTGATATCTTTCCAAAAAGGAGATGCCTGACTGGACACTCTGTCATCGTTCTCATGCTCCAGATCTCTCCGATGCTTGGCTCTCATGTGGGCCGCCCAAGGGCCCTCCTTCTCCCCATACTTCACATTCCAGGCCATCTTCATACGAAGAGCGGACAACACATCTTTCAACTTTCTAACACCTAGGACACCTTCCTTTATCGGCCTTGAAATCTTGCTCCAAGCAATCCAACGACACTTCTTCTTTCCCTCAGCCCAACCCCAAAAAAATTAAGCAAAACTGGGCTCCATATTGGCTATAACCTGGGCTGACATCTTCATGGTTTCCATGGTGTGAAGGGGGATACTCCCTAACACATGCTTGATGAGGGTTGGCCTACCAGCTTGGGACAAAAATCGAGCATTCTAGCCACCAATCATGCATGCTACTTATCTTGTCCATGAGCGTTTGAAACATAGCCAAGGTAATTCTATCTTTGTATATAGGAACTCCCAGGTATGGAACACCTGTTCTAGCTTTAGAAAAGCCCAGAATTCGCTCTGTACTTCTGATCTTGGCCACTAATAAAGCCTTGAAACAAATGAAGCAACTCTTATTATTGTTAATCCTATGGCCAGAAACTTCTTGGAAAGAGCTCAAAAAATCCTTAACTACATTCAGCGATTCCCGAATGCCATTCACAAAAAGCAAGGTATCATCCACAAACAACAGAAGAGAAATGGGCGGGCATCCTCTTTGAAGCTTGAACAACTTGCACCAACCTCTAACTATCAACTGCTTGAAGGATCTGGAAAAATATTTCATTGCTAAGATGAAAAGCCCAGGGGAGAGAGGGTCCCCTTAGCGCAGGCTCTAGAGGATTTGAAGAAACCTGCCTCCTCCCCGTTGATAAGAAACAAGAACCAACTGTTTCCCCAACAAGCTTCCATCAGCGCAACCCACCTGTCACTAAACCCAAACCGATACCTGTTTAAGAAAGTTCCAATCGATCATGTCGTAAGCTTTTTCCAAGTCCATCTTGAGTATGATATTTCCACCCCTAATTTTTCTGTCGAGGTTTCTCATTGCCTCCATGGCCATCACAATATTTTCTGTGATATACCTTCCTTTAACAAAAGCCCCTTGCTCCAATGAGATCAGCTTAGGAAGGACCTTGCTCAGATAAGAAGCAAGGATTTTTGAAAATATTTTATATTCCACATTACATAGACTAATTGGATGGTAGTTAGCAAATCTAGTGACAGCCGAGGATTTTGGAATTAGACATCATGGAGGCAGTGAATACTTTAGGGATCGCTCCTCCTACCAAAAAAATGAGCAAAGGCTACGGACTATAGAGGACTATAGTGAAGGCTTTAATTTGTAGGTAAATAACTACGGATTTAATCCGTAGCTATAGGATAAGCCCCAACGCCACACTTTTCTAAATTGACAATTTCATTAGCATCTTTATGGAGCCCATTGTAATATATTTGTTTTATCTAAGCCATCCATCTGTTTTTGTATTGTATTTTAGGGTATGAGTACAAAAAAGGAGGCATATTGAAGCCTCAAGTGGACCACACAATAGTAAACGCTAGAAATCATGTGTATATTATTGAAAGTTATTTTGGAGTGGTGTGGTTGACTTGGGCCTTCAATTTGCCTCATTTTTGGTTTCATGTCCTATCCATGGTTACCTAAATGAATGGACTGCGTGGATAAGACACATCCATCATGGTGGCCCCCATGATGCCCCTGAGATCACCGTCCAAAATTATAGCCCAAGCATGGGCTTGGAAGTGGATTGGCTGTTTGGTGTGTTGACGTCACAAAGTTCTGTGGGTCCCATAATGACACATGAGTTATATCTAAACCGTCTATCCACTTGGCGACCTCCTCGTAAGGCTTGAGACTAAAAATAAGACAGATCAAAAAATCAGGTGGACCACACTTTATAAAGCAGTGAAGGATTGAGTGCCTGCCATCTGCACCCTTTAGGCGGTCATGGAAATTTTGGATTCGGCCACTAAAGGCTCTCTCCACTCCCTCTCGCTCTAAAAGGGGAAAAAAAAAACCCTCCCTCTGCCTCTCGCTCTCGCTCTCTCTCTCTCTCATGTTCCCCCGCCGTCTCCCTCTCCCTCTCGCTCCCTCGTGCTCCCCTGCCGTCTCCCTCTCCCTCTCGCTCCCTGGTGCTCCCTCTCTCAATCTCGCTGCCACTCAGCTTGTGGACGGAAGCTTTCTTCCTGTCAGGTAAAAACAGAGGGTTTCTTCCCATCTCGCTGCCACTCTCCTTGTGGACGGAAGGTTTCTTCCTGTCAGCCCCTCGTCGTCCTTGGTATCTCTCTCTCTCTCTCTCAAATATTCAATGTCCAAACCCTATTCCTGTTTTCTTCTATTTGTTTTCTTTCATCTCTCTATTTTTTTTTTTCTTTTTAATGCCCAATTGGTTGATTTAAATATCATAAAATTTCTTGAGATTTTGTACTGAAATTAGACTGATTAATCATGATATTTGGTGCATTTCTGTCTAATATCTTTATGCATTTTCATCTAAGATCTCTGTGCATTTCATGAGATTTGTTTTTAATGCTCTTTGGTTTATTCAATTCCTCATTGAATTTTGAGTTTCGTCTAGTATCTTTGTGCATTTCCGTTCTATGCCTCGTATTTTGGTGCTACTTTAATCTTACTTTTGCTTATTTCCTTGGGTTATTCCCTTTTGTATGTGGAATTGTACTTAAGGCCCCTATTGTTTGTTTTGCGCCTTTGGTTCTCATTGGTTGGGATTGCTGTAACAGTGAATTTAAATATGCACATTTCCAATGGATTCACCATTTGATGTAGAAACCTATACATCAATGCCACAAATGAGGAGTATGAGTTACTTTTTAAACTCTGCATAATTACCATAGGAATGCTAGTGGTAACTGAGTATACTTAGGTTTTCAGTTCTGGTAAGTGGGATAGATAGTCCATAATCCAGGCCATTAATCTGTTGCACCCCATTATAGATGGAGACGACCCCAAGATAATTTTGACTCTAGGATATAAAACATCAATGGTCTATATTACCAAATCAATGGTCCCACTTGTCATAATTGGAAACACCTGTATACAAGTGTGGCCCATGGTTTGGCAAACCTTTGATTTGTGTTTCATCTCAACATGGTTGGATTGAAACACAAAAATCTTCTTGATAAGACTGGTATAACCTTCCATTTGTGGCCATATGCGTCGGCTAGAGGGTAAACAAAATAACAGTCCCCATTTAACTAAGTGTTTGGGGCATAACTTTTCTGTATGATGATATTCATTGTAGAATGAATCGATTCATACTGTAAATTTGAGTTCATACTCATCTTTTGATTTTTAGGTTGCAAATGGATTATCACCACTACTAAAACTTTATCCAAGCAGAATCTTCCAAAATTACTAGGGAATTGATTTGGTTTTGTTTTGGATTTTTGAGTTTCTAAGTCCAATTGCATAATCCAATGCAATCATTCCATTTATGTTTTTTTTTTTATAAATTTTTTTTCAAGTTTTTTATTTTTTAAATTTCACAATGATTGATTGCTTTTATTTGGCTGGACGTTGAAAAGGGAACTAATGACCTATAACTGGTTGTAGTTTACCTAACATATAATCTACTTTTACAAGCATTTTCTGCCAGGGTCCAATTGGAAACAAAATTCATGAGGCATGAAAAAATGAGTTGTAGCGTACAACTGGTTGAAAATGTAAAGATTTTTCTTTTGTGGATTTCTATCAGGTGATCAACTAGCTATAGGAAAGGAAACCAGTTGTTGTTTGGGAATTGGCACCAACATGTACCCGTCATCAGCTTTGCTAGGACAGAACAAGGACGAGTCAATTGCTTCTTTGCCAATCGTTGAGCTGATAGAGAAGGCCGATGGTTTTGCTAATGTTTTCCCTGGTATTTGCTCATGGCTTCAAGACTGTTCATTCTTTTCTCTGTGTTTTTGTGCGTGTGCACACGCACATGTCTAATTACATACGTGGGTGGGTTTTTGTGTGCGTTCTGTATTTGTTATCAACTATGTCTGACTGAGCATTTATTGAATGTTTAGAATGCAAAATTGAAGGGGACTAATGGTACTACGAAAGAAAGTTCCAAGGTATGGTAATGAGTATCTCATGTGCTTCTCTTATTTTGGTCTATATATTTCTTTAATACCAACAGGTCCCAAATAAAATTGTTCTGTTTCAATTCAATAAATTGGTTTAGGTGTTCAGTGTTGCTACTTCTTGATGTTGGTAACAAAGGGATTGTGTTATTTGCAGAACATCAACATTGCCAGCATTGTTTGTCTTTGTGGTATTGCAGGTCTGGCAAACAAGAAGACTGTGCTGATTTAGCCAGCAGGGAAAGATCTTTCTGTTGTGCTTGCAACGACGAAGATAAAGAACCAAAACCGTCCTGCAAATCTGTACCATAGGTCAGTCATGAAGAAGGAATTCCGACAAATGGATTCTAGAAAACCTTGTTCTATTTTTATTTATTTTTATATTCTCTGTCTTTGCAGTTTTTTGAGCATGGAAACCCTGAGCAGAGAAAAGAACTAGCAAATCAGCTTGCTGGCCGCATTCAACCTTTGAGCCTTCAGATGTATGGGTGCCGGGTAATTCAAAAGGTATTATTATCGGTCATTTGTTGGGTGGGGCTTGGCATGTACTGTTTTCTTCTTTATACAGACAAATAGTTCTTGGCAGCCGGCTTTTGGACTGTCCTATATACTACTCAACATTGATCAATGCACACACTGTATACTAGACAACTCAATATTTATGAGGATACCAACGACTAGTTCTGAATCAATTTGAATTTTCAAGGCCTTACACAATTCAATCTGGCTAATCCACGCTTACACATTTTGCCCTTTTTAATGGACAGTTTGTGCCTGATTTTATTTTTATTTTTATTATTATAGTTGTTGTGGGATGCAAATCTGCTCTGCTTGAATTCATGATGGGAGCTGATTACTTGGGTTTTACCAACCAAAGGGTAGGTGTTAATGCAGATGAACAACATTTCAGTCTTCCTCTCATCTTCTCTTCAGGCCTTTCAAGCTAGAATGGCTGAACTCATTTGCTTTGCAACCTCTTAAGGCACAATATGGAGATATGTGTATAATATATGAATCTAGTTGAGTGTTGTCGTGATGATCATGATCTCAAACATCCCGAGCAACATAAGGCCCCATAGCCTTGTAGAATTGAGGTGGTTGGTCTCATTTTCATGGTTCTCTCAATATGAGCCTATTATCCCAACACCCCCTTTATTTATGCGAATGGCTGAATTCCCAAGAAAAGAAAACTACTTAATTCATACTGATTTATGCAGCAAAAGCTATGCATGTACCTATGTGCAAACATTTTGGGTATGTCATTGACATTTGCCTTTGTCAAGCACTTCCAAGGTGTTTTGAAAACTTGATTATCAACTTGGAACTTCACTGAGCTGCCAATTGTGCAATTTTTTCTGGCTCAAAGTGTCAACTCCATACTTCAAGTCTATGTTAACAAAAGGCATCACTTTCATGTCTCTTTTAACATTTTCAGAAGTTTCATTTAAAAATTCTACCATTTTCCCATTGTTTCCCCAATCTTTCCTTCATATAGTGATAAAATCCCTGATACATGCTATATTTCCTACCCAACGTCAATATGTTTCTGTATCCCAAGGGTGCAATATGTTGATACAATCGTTGATTCTGTTACTGTGAACACTGCTTGTGGCAATGTCTTTGTTTGTGCGTAATGAAGATAAAGTGAATGTCATGGTTTGTATTCTACATCAAACCATGTCTTTAGAATTCAAGACAACATAAAAAATTCTTCAACCTGGATTTTCAGTATGGAATATTTTGTTTTTCCATTTTGTGATTTAAAATTTGTTGATTTAGTGCCTAATAGATCTTGATCATTACTAATAAAGTCAATTCTTCTTTAAAATTCATGATTCTTGTTGGAATGGGATCTAGAGGTGTCAAAGACCGAAGGAAGGGTTGCACAAACCAGAAATGTTGTTATTGGTGGCACAGTAATGGACGATTCAACCAACGAATGGCTTGCCCTTGATCAAAAGGTAAAGCATTGAGTCTTGGTCTTGCTGTCATTCAGCCGCTCTTGTACTATTATTGTGTGCTATTTTTATACTTCCAAGCTTGCAATAAACTTTAAATCAATTAGTTTAGGGAGGTCGTTATGCACCCACTTTGGAATTAAATAAATTACAAAAAATGAATGATTGCCTACAACCCTTTCATGTGAACTTCACATGCAAAACCCAGCCCTTGAATTTACCCGTAGAACATTCAAGTTGTGCACTAGGTGGGTCTGCACCATGAAGATCACCCGGCACAAAAGTCAGGTCGGTCCACTAATTAGAGAGCCCAACCATGTAAATTGAATCAGAATGTCATCTGAAAGAATTAATTGGTGCATGGGCTGGTTGCATGCAATGTGTTGTAGGGGATTCTTCATGGTGGAACAAGGTTTGTCACTATGCTGAAAAATTGGAACGAGGTTTGTCACTATGCTGAAAAATTGGAACGAGGTTTGTCACTATGCTAGAATGTCCCCTGGCTCAAAAATAGGCATCGTCTCCTTAGTGGGGTCATCTCTTCACACAAAAAAGAGATGGTTATAAAAGACAACCAATGATCTACATTCATTTTACACATGCTTCCCATGTAGTGAGTGGACTAGCCCTGTTTTTAGCCGGGGAGACATTGACCATGGACCTGCTGATGAACGACCTGGATCCCAGACACATGTTGCATGTGGAGCTTGTGTTTTGTCATTTACAGATGTGTACTAGCACCTCCCTGTTTGGCAGCAACAACTATGTCTTATGATGTTTCATCTTGGTTATGACATCCATTATTATAAGGATTCCTGTTAGATTATGAATTTCAGCTTGGTTTCTCTTATGATGTTTCAGAAATCCATTATTATAAGGATCAGTATAGTCTTTCTTGGAAGATTTACTTTCCTTTGTTAGGCCTTCATTTTCTTTCTTTCTTTTTTCTTTATCCAGAGGGCTCATGTTTTATTCTCCACAATTGGGGTCACCATAGTACTGTTTCTTTGGATGGTCTGACAAAAAGGCATCAGGAAAATTTTCTAAAGAGAGGACTGGTCTTATGATTGGTTGGTCTGATTTTCATTTAGGGAAAAAGAATTCATCCTATATTAGGCCCAAGCTCAATCCTATGTGGCAGGGACTGGAAGCCTAACAGGCTAGTCTATCCTATTGCCATAACAAAGTCAGCTTTTTCTTGGGTCTTGGTTATGTTAAACATCTTTCTTGGGCATCAAAGATTCTATTGATGGTAGCATGTGTTCTATGTGCACTGATTGGTATATTTACGATAATTTTTGCAATTCTGTGACATGGTATATCATGCTAAACTGAATTAGAATGCGCTACTTAACTATGTATAATCTTGCATGTGTTCATACCTGTGGGGTCCATGTTTGAGTGGTCCAAGCCGATGATATAATGTGCCCCATTGCGGATTAACATTGCAAGGAAATCTCCCAGGTGGGAAAACCTAACCATTTTAAGTAAGAATATGCTACAACAATTTGTATTCAAGCAAGAAAATGTTGTATATTATCTATGTATAATCTTGCAGTCCAGGAGATTTTTAGTGCATGAGCCATCAATGGATGGACCCACCATATCAATTGTTTGGATCATTCAAGCCGTGGGTCCCACTTGTACAAAATGGAAACCTAGTCTATTCTTCAGAATGTCAGCCCTAGCATTGCATTAATACCTCTTCATTTATCCGTGGTTTGTTGTTTCATAACTGAATTTTGGTGGACTATGATTCTTCATAGAGTTGATGCCATGAAATGTTTCATCATGTTTCTCCATCCCAAGTAAAAAATTTGAATTCTTATGTTCTTGAAATTTGAATTGTGATGGTTGATCTTGAGTTGGTATTTAATAATTAGGTTGTCCGAGACATTCATAGATTGTGATCAGATGAATGAATAGGGATTGATTTTTACGGGATTTGGTTGCACATGCTGCAGTTCTTATTGGTGTGCAGTTCTTGTAAGAAAATAGAATACAACTTTGAATGTATTTCCAATGTAGTGAATTTTTGAAGTTGTATCTAGTTGTAAACAGGGGCACTTCTGTGATTTGAGGCTTCATCTCATCATCAATAATGCCAGGTTTGCTATTTTAAGTCACTAGATTGTAATATCTTACTGATTGGATGTTTCTGAGTGTCCAAAAATAGTTGGACAGCAAGTTTTAGAAAGGCCCAATCATTCAATGGTTAGGATCACAATGTGGGGTAATTTGAAGATAATTCTCATGTTTGAAATGTCCATGCCATATTTCGCATTTTACTCTAGTGTTATAAACTTGAGATTTAAAACTTTCTGAAAGAAAGTTGATAATTGAATACTATTTGTTTTGGAGGCTATATATTGCTGATTTTGTTCAGGACATTGTTGAGAAACATGGTGGGAAATATCATGTGTTGGTTATTATTGCAGATAGGCAGTTCATTATCAAAATACTAATCTCTATTTCTATTTCCTCTTATCATTTTACAACAATTTGATGCATACTTTTTTATCTTGCAAAGTTGATGGAGACTGAGGGTCTGAATGTTCAATTGAGCTATGATGGCCTACAGATACTGGTAATTCTCTGATGATCCATGAATTTTGGATGGTTATCATGGTATGTTGGCTGTCCCCATTTTTAAATTTCTTAAAAATGTCATTTGCACCCTTTTCCAACTTTTCTTTTTAAATATGGGAGAAACTAGAAAAATCAACATCATTGCCTAAATTGCTCGGCTCCATTAAACCTTTGTCTTCTCATTTATAATACTGAGATGTTTTGTTTGTTCATGCTGGAATTGCCCTATTCAATGATAAAAAATTTAATTTCCTTGACATTTTGGCTGCATTTAGCTCAAGCCATGGGAAAAATCATTCTTAGTTTTTGGGATTACTAGACTTACAAGAATTTCTGGGAAATCATGAAATGATTTTTATGTGTACAAGTAAGATCTCTTTGTTTCCAATATGACAAAAAAGAGCTCCATCTCACAAAATTTGGAAATTCTACTAAAGAGTAGAAGATCCAAAATCACAAACTATTTCTCAAATGGCCAAGAGTAGAAGATCCAAAATAACAAATTCAACATATTAGACTCCATTTTCTCCAAACCAAATGAAGAAGATCCTTTTTAACTCCGCCAATGCAACTCCTCGTATTGCCTGTCCCAAGCCCGGGTAAAGGAGGAGGGAGAATGGGCATCCAGGTGAGTTGTGTACTTTTCCTTCATTTTCTGAGAGCGATTTTTAAAATGTTTGATGGTTAATTTCAATAGTTTTCTGGCTTCTTCTACTATCATTTGAGGACCTCAAAGGCCTAACTAACTTGAGATTTTTATATGCAGGTTGATGTATTTTTAGCCCCACATATCAATGTTGCCACTACAAGGTTCAATATTGAAATGGTAAAGTTTTTAATTATTTATTTTATCTTTGTTTTTTCCTGTTCTTCATAAATAATTTGATGTCTTAGCCTCCTGTCATTACCAGCTAGTCTTGTCACTATTTGTACATATGTTATCTCATGAGTCTTATTATTTGTAATTTTCTTACCCCTGTAGTGATTATTAGAAGGAGTGGGCCATCATTGAAAGATTACCCTTGTAGTGAGTCCAATTAAGTTATGGATAATATATGGTTTTAGTTCATGGTAAATGGTACCTATTGTTGTAAGTTCGTATTGATTTCGCTAATTGTAATAGAAAACAGACTCAAGCTCAAGCTAGGGTAGATTGTTACCACAATTCCAACTATCGGTAAGTACAATTTAGAAGGCAGATTTAAATTTTATTTATTTATTTATTTTTAAATTTCCTTTAAAAATGTTAATTACATTAATAGAGGTGTTGTTTATTAATCTGTCCTGCAAGTGCAGATAAAATCTTTGGTGAAGCCAACTAAAGACATAATGAAAGTTCGTCGCATTAAATATGCTTGGCATGAGTTTTTTTCTTGAGGATACTCATCTTCCTCTTGGTCCATGATATCCGGGCTTTTTGTCATTTCATTTGTATAATTTTTTTTATTCTGTCAATGCAGCTAGGTACAACATTGGTGCAGTTATCTTGCTCTGGGCACCTGTAGTTAAATTGGTGAGTCTTCTTTCCTTCATACTATATGATTCATTAATGAAGTGACCTAGCCATTTGGAAAGGCCCATGTTTATATATTATCTCAAAATTGATGAAGTAGATCGGGATGTGCGTCGAAGCTATTCGGATGTTGAGCGGGGATCCCTGGAAGGTGAGAACAGCTGTTATGACCATGATGAAGCTGTCCATTTCTTATGGACAGCATTGGAGGGGCTGACCATTTGGACAGGCCGTGTTTATGTATTTGTTCGAAATTAATGGAGCAGACCCGGATGTGTGTCGGAGCTATTCGGATGAGTAGGGGTCCCTGGAAGGTGGGAACCGCTGTTCTGACCATGATGAAGCTGTCCATTTCCCATGAACGACATTGGAGGGGCCTGGCCATTTGGATAGGCCGTGTTTATGTATTTGCTCAAAATTAATGGAGCAGACCCGGATATGTGTCGGAGCTATCTGGAAGAGCGGGGGTCCGTGGAAGATGGGAACCGTTGTTATGACCATGATGAAGCTGTCCATTTCCTATGGACGACATTGGAAGGGCCTGGCCATTTGGACAGGCCGTGTTTATATTTGTATTTGCAGGGACCACACCCTTAACCTAAACTCGAACCGATTCTCAAATCCAAACACCTATGACCTAAACCAAAACCAAAACCTATAACCTAAACTCGAACCCATTCTTAAATCCCAAAACCTATAACCTAAACTAATACCAAAACCTGTAACCTAAAGCCAAACCCTTTCTCAAATCCCAAAACCAATAACCTAACCTAAACCTATACTTATAACCTAAAACTATTCCCAAATCCCAAAACCTATAACCTAAACTTTATATTTGTATTTGCAGGGACCACACCCTTAACCTAAACTCGAACCGATTCTCAAATCCAAACACCTATGACCTAAACCAAAACCAAAACCTATAACCTAAACTCGAACCCATTCTTAAATCCCAAAACCTATAACCTAAACTAATACCAAAACCTGTAACCTAAAGCCAAACCCTTTCTCAAATCCCAAAACCAATAACCTAACCTAAACCTATACTTATAACCTAAAACTATTCCCAAATCCCAAAACCTATAACCTAAACCTAACCTTAACCTAAACCTAAACCTACACCTATAACCTATAACCTTAACCAAAACCTATAACCTAAACCAAAACCAAAACCTATAACCTAAACCCGAACCCATTGTCAAATCCTAAAACCTATAACCTAAACCAAAACTAGAACTTAAACCTAAACCCGAACTTATTCTCAAATCCCAAAACCTATAAACTAAACCTAAACCTAAACCTTATCCTAAACCTATAACCTATAACCTAAACCAAACCCTATAACCTAAACCAAAACCAAAACCTATAACCTAAACCCGAACCCATTATCAAATCCCAAAACCTATAACCTAATCTAAACCTAAACTTATAACCTAAAATTATTCCCAAATCCCAAAACCTATAATCTAAACCTAACCTTAACCTAAACCTAAGTCTATAACCTATAACCTTAACCAAAACCTATAACCTAAACCAAAACTAAAAACCTATAACCTAAACCTGAACCCATTCTCAAATCCCAAAACCTATAACCTAACCTAAACCTATACTTATAACCTAAAACTATTCCCAAATTTCAAAACCTATAACCTAAACCTAACCTTAACCTTAACCAAAACCTATAACCTAAACCAAAACCAAAACCTATAACCTAAACCCAAACCCATTCTCAAATCCCAAAACCTATAATCTAACCTAAACCTATACTCATAACCTAAAACTATTCCTAAATCCCAAAACCTATAACCTAAACCTAACCTTAACTTAAACCTAAACCTAAAACCTAAAACCTAAAACCTAAACCCAAACTTAAAGCCGATCCCGAACCCGAACCTGAACCCGAACCCGATTTCTTAAACCTAATCCTTAACCTATAACCTAAAACTTAAAACCTTTAACCTAAACCTATTCTCAAATCCCAAAACCTATAACCTAAACATAAACCTTAACCTAAACCTAACCTTTCCCTAAACCTAAACTTCTAACCTAAAACTATTCCCAAATCCCAAAACCTATAACCTAAACCTAACCTTTCCCTAAACCTATGACCTACACTCAATTTCCTAAAGTTAAACCTGCACCTAATCCTAATCTCAACTCCCTAACCTAAACCTAAACCTAAACTTGAAAACCCAAACTCGAATTCAATCCCGAACTTGAACCCAATTTTCTAAACCTAAACTATAACCCATTCTCAAATCCAAAAACCTATAACCAAAACCAAAACCAAAACCAAAACCTATAACCTAAACTCGAAACCATTCTCAAATCCCAAAACCTATAACTTATCCTTAAACCTTAACCTATAACCTAACCTAAACCTATACTTATAACCTAAAACTATTCCCAAATCCCATTACCTATAACTTAAACCTAACTTTTCTCTAAACCTATAACCTAAACTCAATTCCCTAAAGCTAAACTTACACCTAATCCTAATCTCACCCTAACCTAAACCTAAACCTAAACTTGAAAATCCAAACTCAAACCCAATCCCGAACCTGAACCCGATTTCCTAAACCTAAAACATAACCCATTCTCAAATCCAAAAACCTATAATCTAAACCAAAACCAAAACCTATAACCTAAACCCGAACCCATTCTAAATTCCAAAACCTATAACCTAAACCAAAACCAAAACCTATAACCTAAACCCGAACTCATTCTCAAATCCCAAAACCTATAATCTATTCCTAAACCTTAACATATAATCTAACCTAAACCTATACTTATAACTTAAAACTATTCTCAAATCTCAAAACCTATAACCTAAACCTAACCTTTTCCTAAACTTATAACCTAAACTCAATTCCATAAAGTGAAACCTACACTTAATCCTAATCTCAACTCCCTAACCTAAACCTAAACCTAAACCTAAACTTAAAAACCCAAACTTAAACCTAATCCCGAACCTGAACCCGATTTCCTAAACCTAAACCATAGCCCATTCTCAAATCCAAAAACCTATAATCAAAACCAAAACCAAAACCAAAACCTATAACCTAAACCTGAACCCATTCTCAAATCCCAAAACCTATAGCCTAAACCCGAACTCATTCTCAACTCCCAAAACCTTTAACCTTAACCTAAATCAAAACCTATAACCTAAATCAAAACCAAAACCTATAATCTAAACCCGAACCCATTCTCAAATCCCAAAACCTATAACCTAAACCTTAATCAAAACTTATAACTTATAACCTAAACCAAAACTAAAACCAAAACTTATAACCTAAACCCGAACCCATTTTCAAATCCCAAGACCTGTAGCCTATCCCTAAACCTTAACCTATAACCTAACCTAAACCTATACTAATAACCTAAAACTATTCCCAAATCCCAAAACCTATAACCTAAACCTAACCTTTATCTAAACCTATAACCTAAACTCAATTCCCTAAAGTAAAACCTACACCTAATCCTAATCTCAACTCCCTAACCTAAACCTAAACCTAAACTTAAAAATTCAAACTTAAACCCAATCTCGAACATGAACCTAATTTCCTAAACCTAAACCATAACCCATTCTCAAATTTAAAAACCTATAACCTAAACCAAAATTAAAACTAAAACCTATAACCTAAATCCGAACCCATTCTCAAATCTTAAAACCTATAACGTAAACCGAAACCAAAACCTACAACCTAAACTCGAACCCATTCTCAAATCTCAAAACCTATAACCTAAACTTAAACCTAAACCTTAACTTAAACCTATAACCTAAACCAAAACCTATAACTTAAACAAAAACCAAAACCTATAACCTAAACCCGAACCCATTCTCAAATCATAAAACCTATAACCTAAACCAAAACCAAAACCTATGACCTAAACCTGAACCCATTCTCAAATCCCAAAACCTATAACCTATCCCTAAACGTTAACCTATAACCTAATATATACATATACTCATAACCTAAAACTATTCCCAAATCCCAAAACGTATAACCTAAACCTAACCTTTCCCTAAACCTATGACCTAAACTCAATTCCCTAAAGTTAAACCTGCACCTAATCCTAATCTGAACTCCCTAACCTAAACCTAAACCTAAACTTGAAAACCCAAACTCAAATCCAATCCTGAACTTGAACCCGATTTCCTAAACCTAAACCATAACCCATTCTCAAATCCAAAAACCTATAACCTAAACCAAAACCAAAATTAAAACCTATAACCTAAGCCCGAACCCATTCTCAAATCCCAAAACCTATAACTTATCCCTAAACCTTAACCTATAACCTAACCTAAACCTATACTTATAACCTAAAACTATTCCCAAATCCCATAACCTATAACCTAAACCTAACTTTTTCCTAAACCTATAACCTAAACTCAATTCTCTAAAGCTAAACCTACACCTAATCCTAATCTCAACTTCCTAACCTAAACCTAAACCTAAACCTAAACTTGAAAATCCAAACTCAAACCCAATCCCGAACCTGAATCCGATTTTCTAAACCTAAACCATAACCCATTCTCAAATCCAAGAACCTATAACCTAAACCAAAACCAAAACCTATAACCTAAACCCGAACCCATTCTCAAATCCCAAAACCTATAACCTAAACCAAAACCTATAACCTAAATCCGAACTCATTCTCAAATCCCAAAACCTATAACGTATCCCTAAACCTTAACCTAGAACCTAACATAAACCTATACTCACAACTTAAAACTATTCCCAAATCCCATAACATATAACCTAAACCTAACCTTTTCCTAAACCTATAACCTAAACTTAATTCTCTAAAGAAAAACCCACACCTAATCCTAATTTCAACTCCTTAACCTAAACCTAAACCTAAACCTAAACTTAAAAACCCAAACTTAAAGCCAATCCCGACCCTGAACCCGATTTCCTAAACCTAAACCATAACCCATTCTCGATTCTCTGAAGCTATAGCCTATAACCTAAATCTAAACCTAAACCTAAACCTATAACCTTTCCCTAAACCTTTAGCATAAACCTAAACTTTAAACCTAAATGTATTCTCAAATCCTTAAACTCAAACCTACACCTAATCCTAATCTTAACTCCTTAACCTAAACCTAAACTTAAAAACCCAAATCTAAACCCGATCCTGAACCCAAACTCGATTTTCTAAACTTAAACCCTAACTTATAATCAAGTTCTCAAAAGCTATAACCTATAACCTAAACCTAAACCTATAACCTTAACCTAAACCAAAACTTATGACCTATAACTTAAACTTAATTATAATCTATAGCCTAACCTTAACCTAAACCTATAACTTAAACCAAAACCTATAATCATATGGTAAGACCATTTCTTTTGTGTCAATTTCATTCCTCTTTGAGTGTTTTTTTTTTTAATTCATTAAGGAAAAAAAAAAGTTGTTATACATGATGCACTTCTTTCAATTTGTCTTTTTTTTTTTCCCCAATGGGCATTCTAATTTATGTATGACATGGCTGTTTGTAAGATGATGGAATATACGAAGTTGTTAAAATTTCAGGGTAAAGTCGAGCATATTTCTCCAATGAAGCTAAAGATTTGTATTTTCAGCATTATTTTAATTGTAATTGATTGAATGAATTGGATTGTAATTGATTGTGATTGTAATTGATTGAATGAAGGATTGTAATTTGATTGTAATTGAATGAATGAATGAATGATTGTAATTGAATGAATGAATGATTGTACAGGTGGTAATTGAATGAATGAATGATTGTACAGGTGGTAATTGAATGAACAAATGATCATATATAATTTTGTAATGTACAAAATAGTTACGGATATTGACCCTAGTCATTAATCTAACAGGTGTAGCCTTTACAATTTAGATATATTGCTACGGACTTTTAGCTACAAGTAATATCCGTAACCATTAATCTGACAGGTGTAGCCTTTTCAATTTAAGCATATTGTTAGGGACTTTTAGCTACAAATAATATCCGTAGCCATTAATCTGACAAGCGTAGTCTTTTCAATTTAGGCATATTGCTACGGATTTTAGCTACAAATAATATCCATAGCCATTAATCTGACAGGTGTAGCCTTTTCAATTTAGTCATATTGCAACGGATTTTTAGCTATAAATAATATCCGTAGTTGCCTGAAGTTTTCGCTACAGATATAATTATTACGAATTATATCTGTAACTATTGTACACTATAGCTACGGATTAAATCTGTAGCCATAGGTTTAAGACATATTGTTATGGCACCTACGGCGACGGTCAAGCTACGGATAAAAACCGTAGCCATAGGTCTATGGCTACGGTTTTTGTCCGTAGCCTTTTGTCAATTTTTTGATAGAGTTTCTATTTAATGCCATTATGCATCAGCCAAATTCATCACTTCCTTCAACCGTGTCAAAACCCAACTTCATTAATGAGGCTACTGTGGTGATTAAACGATTTTACCACATGAGTGGGATGCATGACATGTGTAACTTTGTTGTAGCTACTAGCCATATTATTATTATTATTATTTTTTGTGCTACTCATAACTTTATGCATTGCGATTTTCTTTGGTCCTTTTGATCAATAGTTAAAAAAAAATAAAATCTTTTGTTGAGATTTGACTGCCACATGGCATGATTGAAGTAGCTAGATCTAACATATCCCTGCACAAATAAATTTGCACGAAAAATACTTGAATTGAAAGGATTTAAGAGAGGAAAAGAATAATCCATTATATATATATATATATATATATATATATATAGTTGCCTATGCATTTAGAAAATTTAATAATCTTAATTAAACTCTCTTCGTAAATATAACAAACATACGAATGCTTACATGGCTGTTTATTTCCCCTCCAAACCTTTCCTCACTCCTAAAATTTCACGTTTTCATGTTTTGATTGTCATTTTAAGTATCAAAACCTAATTAAAGCCTAACATTTGTAGAACTTTTCTTCGCTAACTATGCAGCCAAACGCATACCCCTTCCTCTTCTCCCAAGGGTAGTTTCGT
This sequence comes from Magnolia kwangsiensis, assembly GCA_037074715.1. Taxonomy (NCBI): domain Eukaryota; kingdom Viridiplantae; phylum Streptophyta; class Magnoliopsida; order Magnoliales; family Magnoliaceae; genus Magnolia; species Magnolia kwangsiensis. Next base: position 15,911,660 of record CM073576.1, on the reverse strand, counting down.
CATTATAAGGGGCAATTTTGTCTATCCACAAAAAATCAAGCCACCCTTCGTTGTTTGTTATTTTTCTCATTACCCAAGTAGAGAGTTACGTTTCCACTTCCCCACTTTCTATCGTAGCAAAATCCCTCTCTCTCTCTCTCTCTCTCTCTCTCTCTCTCTCTCTCTCTCTCTCTCTCTCTCTCTCTCTCTCTCTCTCTCTCTCTCTCTCTCTCTCTCTCTCTCTCTCTCTCTCTCTGAGATGGGGATGCAGCTGCTAGCGCTAGCCAAGTTGAAGGTACTGGGATCGGCGGCCCATGGGCCAGGGTTCATACTCAGTTCAATATTGGGGCTCTTCATCATCAAGATCCCTTTGGGTTCGACCATCTCCAGATCTTATACCGACGTGATATCATCCTCCACGCTTTTTTTCTTTCGACTGAGTCAAATCATCTTCCAAGGCCACGACCTCAGCAATGACAGTAGGTGGGAGAGATTGATGAGGCTTGTTCGTGAGAGGGCCACCAACGTAATTCGACGGTCTCCTATTGATCGATCAGATGAGGCTAGCCTGCATGAAGTCTCCATGATCGCTCTTTAGTCCATCGTGAGTATCGCCACCCACTGGACCCCACCTTATCCGACGATCTGAACCTTATATATTCTCTTTACTTTCATTGTTAAGCATTTAAGCTATTGTTTTGTCTCATAATATGATCCTGACCTTTCACTTTTTTAGAGTTGAATGCACGCAATTAAAAAATTATCTTTTATTGTTCTGAATTCATCCACAGATAGTGATCATAACCATCCGTTCAGTGCAACTTCCTTATGGTGGTTACATGAACGGTTTTGATCATCTGATAACTCAGCATGTAGGCCCCAGTTGGTGGTGGCACACGCTAGATCCTGAGTCCTGGCAGAGGCGAAACGAACTCTAAAGATGTGTCTTTTGCTTTTTACGACTGGTGAAGAGGTTCGGGCCAACGATTTATGTAAATGGGGCCCATCTTTCACTATTCCAGACCATTGATATGATGGGCCACTTTGTGTACGGTCATGCATAAAAAAATCTGCCAGATGGAAAAATCCAAGCCTTTCAATAGGTGTCCAACAAAGAAACGGTTAAGAAAGAAAATACAGCAAGTGCGAATAATTCTATATGTGGCCTTCAAATCTTGAGGATTTTTGGTGTGCAGGCCATATACATCATGAGGCCCATCAAAACAACGGTTCTCGATCACTGAAATCTTGAACGACATAGACATTGCATAATGAGTCCACTAATAAATGCTTTTGTGGGCTCATGCTCTAAAATGATATGGAAAAATGGATGAACGGTGTGGATAAAATACATACATCACGGTGGGCCCCGCAGAGCCCTTGCCCTGAGGACGCAGATTGCGTCCCACCCCCGCGTCTCCAGCTGGGAATGTGACTGGCCACCGTGATGTATGGGTCTTATCCATACCGTCCATTCATTTTTTTTCATATCATTTTACTGCAGGAATCTAAAAATGAGGCAGATCCAAGGCTCAAGTGGACCACACCACTGGAAGCAACGGTGATAATGATTCTCACCGTTGAAACTTTTCTAGTGCCCACCGTGATTTTTTTATTTTATTTTTCATCCAACCTATTCATAAAGTTTCATAGACCTGGACGAAGAGGAAACACAAATATCAGCTCCATCCAAAACTTCTATGTCCCCTAAGAAGTTTTTAACGGTATGTAGTCCACTTGAGCCTTGGATTTGGCTAATTTTTGGGCTTGTACACTGAAATGATATGAAAAAAATTGGATGGACGGTGTAAGCCCCGTATCCTAAACCGTATCGTTCCATAGACTTCCGTGGTCTTACCGGTCGAATTTCGGCAACCTTCGACCCTTAATCAATATTTGCGTGCGACCCTGATTCGTATACCGTCAACCCGTATCGACTCAACCCAAGACCTTTACCATAGCGACCGCACCGTCGCTGCGGTTCCGATGCCGCGACTTGCGCGCTGAGGCGATACCCTGGTCAAGAGATGTAACATCCCAGATTTTTACCAACTTGGGATTAGACGTCCTTAGGCAATGAGTCTATCCTAACACTTGATTAACTTCTCAAAACTCAATCCAAAAGTCTCAAATCCTTATTTCCTTCGAAAATCTCACCTTTTACTACTTTATCCTTCAAAATTTTCTAAGAGCTGTCACATTAGACACAAATCTTAAAGTTTAGGTGATGTTGATCAATACTTAAGCTAAAAAGTACTATGAATAGTAAATAAATAAATGAAAAGGGTTTTTAGCCATTAACCTTTTGAAGTCTCACTAAATAAGTAGACTAATTGGATAGATCAGCTTCTCCTACCCCAAAATCATATATTGCATGTCAAATAACTCATCCCAGGTTCTAAAATACACCCATTTCAAATATCAGACGGAAAAACCACCCCAAACAGGTCGGTGGTCGGCGATGCCATCGCCGGTTTGGCGATGCATCGCCGAACTCGTCCGTACAGCGAGTTTCTGTACCCTTTTTCCTGCGCGTTTCTTCGGACTTTGAAAAATCATATCTCCTTCGTTATAACTCCGATTTAGGTGATTCAAAAACCAGATTGAAGCTAAATGAGTCTAGTTTTATATAAAAATATGTGAAAAATATAATAAAATATTTAATATAGTTTAAAGTAGGTCATTGTGAGCAACTATCTGATAATCACTTGTTGGACAGCTGCTGCTTCTGGAATTTTTAGAATTTTTCTACAACTCAAAATCTTATGAAATTTGGAGGAGTTAGGGTAAACTTAATGATGAACCCCTAAAAAAATAATAAAAATAATATGATACCTAGAAGTTCCCAAAATGGGGGATAGAATGGCCCTAGAACCGTATTCTGCCATAATTAAGGTAGAATTTGGTTGAGTACCAAACTGAATACTCAGTAGAATTAACTTGGACCACTTTAAATACGTTCTACCAGACCCAAAGCGAGTGGAACCAATGACCCTATAATGCTCTAAAGCCTCGGATCAAACTCTAAGCCGGTTTGTTCTCGGGACCTCCTTGAAACTTTGTATTGGATCTAGACCGCGCGTCGTAAGTCAGATGCCTACCATCTTAGACCGTTATGACCACTTAGCTGGGCTTGGCAATCGTTTCGAATATCAAGTCCAACTGACGATCACAGGCTATTTCATTGAGCCCGGACCGAAGAGAGTGTGAATAGGGACATAGTTGGAATTTCAAATTCAAATCTGGCACACAAATTTGACGCATCAGTATTAAGCATTCTGACCGTCAGAATACAGCCAAATTACACCCTTGGATCAGGAAAAATTTCTATTACATATCACGAGACTTATAGGCCTGATCTTGGTGCGGTGACCGTTAAACTGAAACTGGGCCGCCACGTGCGATCTGGGAACCCTACCGGCCTGAAATCTGGATGCGTGCTAGATCCAGTATGCACGAGCTTAAGTCCGACCGCATTTGGCCAGGGGACCTCCAGAAATGCTCTTTTGGACCGAAACAGCCCCGATTTGGATATACTTTAAGTATACCTTGACTTGGAGCCTATTTTGGGCATGTTTAGGCTTATAAAAGGGGTTGAAACCCTCACTCCTCTCTCCCATCCGAATTTGCAAAAATCCCTAGATTGGGAGAGAGAAAAGGTGAGAGTTTGTGAGGGAGATTGGAGGAGAATTCCTTGCCGCTTGTGCTACCTGTTGCAAGTGCCTAAGCAACGCAACTCAATCACGTTGCCGGTGATTTCTCCGCTTTTCTAGGTAAGTAAATACCCTAAATAGTTGTTGATTTGAGTTTCCCTTGTTTCCATAGCGATGTAGCTTATGGATCTCGTAAATCAGGTTCTCTATTCGCCGTAGACGAAGCGTATACGCTCCGTTTCAATTTTCGAGTCTACAAGACATAAGGTGCGGATATTAGACGCTTTGATTGACTGTTTCCAACGCTTTCAATGTCTTTTAATAGTAGATTCTTGACGGCATCGCCGTTTGACATGTACAAAATGCTCTCCGTTTCCCGTTTCGTAAGCTAACGAAGAATATGAGATTTAGGGCATTGTAGTCATTTGTAGGAAGTACTGTTTACATTCATATTTTGCTGATGTGATTGACATGGTTTGTTGTCGCATTAGGAAGTTAGGAATGCGTGCATAATTAGTTTGGCGAAGAGATTCGCCTAGTTGCGCACTTTGGGTCGACATACTATTTGTAGACTTAAGTGTGTAGTGTATGTGTTTGTATAAATGCTTGTATTAGTATGTATTGAATTAAATGATGTTATTTGATAGTTTGTGATTGATTTTTCGATTATTATGCTGACCTAAATGATTTTCTACATGTTGACAAAAGGCATGATTTCATTACATGCATGGAATGTATGTGCTTGAGGATTTGCTTAAGTTGAATATGCATGGGAAGTATGCCTTGAAGATTTGCTTAAGTTGAATGTTATAACATGTGCTAACATGCTCACATGATGTATTTCAATTCCAATACCTTTTTATAGTGTTAATGTAATTCCATAGATGTGTGGGACTTGACTTAGTCCAGGCAGTCGGTAACCGAGCGAATTCGTGGCTGACTGGTCATAGCCACGAACGACGCGTCGATGAATGTGATTCGTGTTGAGAGTTGGCGGCAGTGGTTAGGCCACGCGAAGTGTTTTACGCACTTCATGTCGTTCAATTCGAGATGCGATCGCGCTAGTCGAGCCCGTCAAGTAACCCGACTGGCCAATGTTTGTTCACCTTGTATGTATCATAACTGCTTGAACCTAGGGTACTGAACTTACCATTGTAAACCCTGTTAACCATGGTACCTTGATCCACGAAGACTCATGAGCCGGGCATGGTGGTATGGGACACCGTGGTCGAGCTGTCGGCCTACGCTGGGGCCACAAACCTCCCCGTAGTGACCAGTGAGCACCTATGACTCGTGAGCAGATTATGGTGGTATGGGACACTATATTCTTGCTGTCGGCCTACACTGATAAGGTGATGGGGGAGCGGTGCAACGAGTGCGAGCAACAGCCCTGGCAGCCCTTTGTAGTGACCGCGAGCGTATTCTGAGTCTACGGGAGGCGACGACCCTTCCGTAGCAGTAGAGTACAGTAGGCCTGTATTGATAAGGTGATGGGGGAGCGGAGCAACGAGTGCGTGCAACAGCCCTGGCAGCCCTTGCAGCGACCTACAAAATATACATCGTATGAGATTACTAGGAGTGACGACCCTAGACAGGATCTGTGTTGGGATTGATACAAGGGAAGTACCTTAGTTTCCCAATCCTGCTGTTTGAATGGATTAATAACAACTTGGTAATCATATCACCATAGCATTGCATGTGCCTGGAAGATGTGGAGCACTCTAGGGAGTGTGGCATGCCGCGGTCGTAAGATGTTGCCGTATGAGGGTGATCGTCGGTGAGGGCATACATCACGTCATATCATAATTGCATTAACAACAGTATTAGGATTGTTTGATTTACTGCGTTACTATTATCGCATGATTGATTTGATAACATGTTAATCTTTGCTCTATTATTCCACTGAGTTAGCTACTCACTCCCACGTTACGGGACGGTGTTCCGGACACCCACCAGACCTTTTTGTGATTGCAGATGATGGCGCGGCCTATGAGGCGGAGCTGGACTTGATGATGATGAGGAGGATCCCTCCTTTATGCGTGTTCTGATTGACGGGATTACAGGGAGGTTGCTTAAATACCTTGACACTTGTCATTTTATATTTTAGAGCACTCATGTATATTCTTTTGGTTACTTTTGAAGTATACATGTATGTATATAACCTGGTAACATGTTCACACTCCGGAGACATACAATGGTTTATATATGTTATACATACTATTACAGTCTTCCGCTTGCAAATTTAACTATCTCTGGAGTATGATATGCTGTTCTGGCTTAATCTCACTCATGTTTAATACATTATCACAGACAACATTCAATCATACATTTCTATGTTGCATAAATAACATTTTGGAACTCGGGAGTTGGGTTTTTGCTCGACCCCCCGATTTTCGGGATGTTACAGATGGTATCAGAACATGATTTGGATTAAACCGGGCCTGGGTTATGGTCACGCGACGTACGCTGTCGCTTTCTTTGACTTAGGTGGGTACGAGAAGGGTCTAGAAATACTTCTAGGATCCCAGATTCGCCAATAGGCGAAGTCTATTCATTTCGATCGCGTGATCGAGTCCGTAGCGCATCTAGGGTCGCGTAAAGCAACCCGAATAGCTCCTAGGTTGTAGGTAAGTGGGTTGAGATGTTCTTTGAACAATTCTAAACCCGTAAAAGTGAATCCTTGGGCCATGGGACAACCACGACCCCTGTGTTCAATCGCCAGGGCTTAAAAACCCCCGTTTCACCGAAAATCTTCGAAATTCTTCCTCTCACCGCCCCAATCTTCAATTATTTCTTATCCATTTTATATTAGGCATCAATACTAATGTGAAAATAACATAAAATCTTACTTTCACAAAATTTTACAGTGAATAGTAAAATTTCATGAAAAATGGCCATAAGGCCATTCTAACTTCACTTTATTTAGCAACTAATGGTTTAGATGGATGTACTAGATCCTTCTACCCCAAAATCATATGCTGCATGATAGGGTTTTGTATTCGGGATTGAAGATTGGACCCAAAAATCCTCGAATGGATGTTAAAAATGTATTGGCCTCCCTAGGGCAATCTACAATGAACTAGAGTGTGCACCATACCTTTTTGGAATCCCTAGGGCAAGAGGAATCCATCCCATATGGCCTCAGAGGCCAGTTTGCAACTTCACCGGCGATGCCATCGCCGGTTCGGCGATGCATCGCCGGCCGGCGAGCTCCGATGGGGCCGTCCTTCGGGCGCACCCCCTTAAACAGGGTCCACATCACCCCTATGCACCTCCCACCCCAAGAAAACCCCAAATATGGGTACTTCCTTCACAAACAGCCCCTCCCCTAGCCCCATTTTCGTTTTCAGCTGCCCTATCCCAAAAATTCATGATTCCAAACCACCCTAGATCCATTCCCTGCCAAAAACGACCACCCTCCGTCATTCCTTTGAAGTTGGCAGCCCTCCCTCTTGAAGATTTCATCCGTTGGAGCTCCTAAAACCCCAAAATCGAGCTGAAATCGTGAGGTGCTCCATTCCCCTTTTTCATTTTCATTTCTTTCTGAAAATACATCCTAGGGAAGCTTGAAGCATCCCTCTACAACGCCTAGATTTCATTCTGTCCCTTTGGGCGACCATTTCTTCGCATTTCCTCCATTTTCCATGGCTATTGTTAAGGCTGTTTCAGCCTTTTTCCTCCCTTTCCATCGTTCTCTCTCTCATGTCCCTTTTATTTGAGCCTTTACCCTCTTTTTGGGTCTCAGAATCATGCTAACCTCAAATCGCATTTCTCAACTTTCTCCGTTTGAGAAGTATTGAAAACACATGGCCGATAGAGCTCTAATGGGCAACTGACAGTATTGAACTTGATAGTATTCAAGAAGGTCAGTCGGGACCCTGGTAGAAGTCCTTTGGTAGAATTAGGCATCTATGTCGTTGCCCTTTAGCTTGTTTGACTACTGTTGAAATTTCTGTGTTGTTTTGTTGTTAGGTAGAAAAATGTGTTTGTGTTGTGGTTTGGGCATAATATAGCCAAAATTTGTCGAATGGAATGCATGTTGTTTCATTTCGCTATAAAATATTGTCCCTAGATTGGGAGTATTATAACTCCCTGAGATCCAGCCTACAAATTAATTTTTATCCCCACCCACCCTCCTACCAAGCATACCACATCCAATCCTGCCATGGGACTAGGAATGCAGTTCCATTTAATACCACTAAGCGCTACCGGCCACATAGGCTCTAGGTGTTTTGGTTCTAGTGTTAGCACTCCTAGATTTGAAGGGTCTGACGACATAAGAAATCCAATTCCATTTAGACAATTTTGATCCTAAGCGATAGAGCAATTCCCTGTATTAGAGATGGTATGAAACCGTCTAGTGTATAGGCTTAGGTCTTGAATTATAGCGAATGAAATACAGACTAGCCTACTAGTTACCTTAAGTAGTGTACAGCCTGTATATGCTAAGGACTTGTAGGTTAGATTTGGTTGAAGTAGAACCTTATTCCTTCGACAGATCCCCTTATGACTTATAGACTACTGTTGTTGCCCATAGGAAGGAACCATTCACTCTCAGGGAACATTTATAAATCCCTCAGATTGAACTTAGAATGGACTAACACGCCCCTTAGAATTGCCATCCCCAAGGGTTTATTGCATTCGGGAACGCAGAGTAAAGGAACTGCATGTACGCGATGTATTCGCGGTTCGAATCGACTTCTTAATCCTAGTGGTTCCCAATAAATCCAATGCTCTGATCAAGCAGAAGATCGGCATCGACTCGGATTAAGAATTGATACAATAAATCTTCTGTTCTAGCTAGACAGAAAGTCTATGTATCCGGCTCAGACCTACTACATAACCTTTATTCTGTGATGGCCCAACCACCTACAACCAAACGGGATCACATTGCCTTTTGGGAAATGGCGAGGACTTAAAGCCAGTAGAGAATTAGGCATCTTGCCACCAACTCATACCTGCCCCTGACCTTAACCACAATAGATATTAGGCTCATCTCTATGATCATAGATACCAATGCCATAGAACGCATCATTAGCAAGGAAGACCATATAGAGAAAGGCTGTTTCCATTTTAGGTTAAGGATAGCCCCTAAGTTGCGCCTCGTTCCGATATACTGATCGATGCAAATATTCTTCAACCTTAAGTAAAACCAAGTTTTAAGGGGGGTAGAAGGAATTAAGTCCAATCCAGTTAGATTAGTTAACGCTACCGTTCGATCAAAGTGGCGCAGCGGAAGAGCGGTTGGCCTCTTTCCCACTGGCCCAGGATCGAAACATTTGAGTTAGGGTGTATGTACGATTAGGTCGTTAAATAAGATTTGAACCCTTCCTTATACTGTCAAGACTGAAGCCCTGCTAGGTACTCTTTACCCTTCGCCAATGTCGGGGACGACATTGTGTTTTAAGGGGGGTAGATTGTAACATCCCAGATTTTTACCAACTTGGGATTAGACGTCCTTAGGCAATGAGTCTATCCTAACACTTGATTAACTTCTCAAAACTCAATCCAAAAGTCTCAAATCCTTATTTCCTTCGAAAATCTCACCTTTTACTACTTTATCCTTCAAAATTTTCTAAGAGCTGTCACATTAGACACAAATCTTAAAGTTTAGGTGATGTTGATCAATACTTAAGCTAAAAAGTACTATGAATAGTAAATAAATAAATGAAAAGGGTTTTTAGCCATTAACCTTTTGAAGTCTCACTAAATAAGTAGACTAATTGGATAGATCAGCTTCTCCTACCCCAAAATCATATATTGCATGTCAAATAACTCATCCCAGGTTCTAAAATACACCCATTTCAAATATCAGACGGAAAAACCACCCCAAACAGGTCGGTGGTCGGCGATGCCATCGCCGGTTTGGCGATGCATCGCCGAACTCGTCCGTACAGCGAGTTTCTGTACCCTTTTTCCTGCGCGTTTCTTCGGACTTTGAAAAATCATATCTCCTTCGTTATAACTCCGATTTAGGTGATTCAAAAACCAGATTGAAGCTAAATGAGTCTAGTTTTATATAAAAATATGTGAAAAATATAATAAAATATTTAATATAGTTTAAAGTAGGTCATTGTGAGCAACTATCTGATAATCACTTGTTGGACAGCTGCTGCTTCTGGAATTTTTAGAATTTTTCTACAACTCAAAATCTTATGAAATTTGGAGGAGTTAGGGTAAACTTAATGATGAACCCCTAAAAAAATAATAAAAATAATATGATACCTAGAAGTTCCCAAAATGGGGGATAGAATGGCCCTAGAACCGTATTCTGCCATAATTAAGGTAGAATTTGGTTGAGTACCAAACTGAATACTCAGTAGAATTAACTTGGACCACTTTAAATACGTTCTACCAGACCCAAAGCGAGTGGAACCAATGACCCTATAATGCTCTAAAGCCTCGGATCAAACTCTAAGCCGGTTTGTTCTCGGGACCTCCTTGAAACTTTGTATTGGATCTAGACCGCGCGTCGTAAGTCAGATGCCTACCATCTTAGACCGTTATGACCACTTAGCTGGGCTTGGCAATCGTTTCGAATATCAAGTCCAACTGACGATCACAGGCTATTTCATTGAGCCCGGACCGAAGAGAGTGTGAATAGGGACATAGTTGGAATTTCAAATTCAAATCTGGCACACAAATTTGACGCATCAGTATTAAGCATTCTGACCGTCAGAATACAGCCAAATTACACCCTTGGATCAGGAAAAATTTCTATTACATATCACGAGACTTATAGGCCTGATCTTGGTGCGGTGACCGTTAAACTGAAACTGGGCCGCCACGTGCGATCTGGGAACCCTACCGGCCTGAAATCTGGATGCGTGCTAGATCCAGTATGCACGAGCTTAAGTCCGACCGCATTTGGCCAGGGGACCTCCAGAAATGCTCTTTTGGACCGAAACAGCCCCGATTTGGATATACTTTAAGTATACCTTGACTTGGAGCCTATTTTGGGCATGTTTAGGCTTATAAAAGGGGTTGAAACCCTCACTCCTCTCTCCCATCCGAATTTGCAAAAATCCCTAGATTGGGAGAGAGAAAAGGTGAGAGTTTGTGAGGGAGATTGGAGGAGAATTCCTTGCCGCTTGTGCTACCTGTTGCAAGTGCCTAAGCAACGCAACTCAATCACGTTGCCGGTGATTTCTCCGCTTTTCTAGGTAAGTAAATACCCTAAATAGTTGTTGATTTGAGTTTCCCTTGTTTCCATAGCGATGTAGCTTATGGATCTCGTAAATCAGGTTCTCTATTCGCCGTAGACGAAGCGTATACGCTCCGTTTCAATTTTCGAGTCTACAAGACATAAGGTGCGGATATTAGACGCTTTGATTGACTGTTTCCAACGCTTTCAATGTCGTTTAATAGTAGATTCTTGACGGCATCGCCGTTTGACATGTACAAAATGCTCTCCGTTTCCCGTTTCGTAAGCTAACGAAGAATATGAGATTTAGGGCATTTTAGTCATTTGTAGGAAGTACTGTTTACATTCATATTTTGCTGATGTGATTGACATGGTTTGTTGTCGCATTAGGAAGTTAGGAATACGTGCATAATTAGTTTGGCGAAGAGATTCGCCTAGTTGCGCACTTTGGGTCGACATACTATTTGTAGACTTAAGTGTGTAGTGTATGTGTTTGTATAAATGCTTGTATTAGTATGTATTGAATTAAATGATGTTATTTGATAGTTTGTGATTGATTTTTCGATTATTATGCTGACCTAAATGATTTTCTACATGTTGACAAAAGGCATGATTTCATTACATGCATGGAATGTATGTGCTTGAGGATTTGCTTAAGTTGAATATGCATGGGAAGTATGCCTTGAAGATTTGCTTAAGTTGAATGTTATAACATGTGCTAACATGCTCACATGATGTATTTCAATTCCAATACCTTTTTATAGTGTTAATGTAATTCCATAGATGTGTGGGACTTGACTTAGTCCAGGCAGTCGGTAACCGAGCGAATTCGTGGCTGACTGGTCATAGCCACGAACGACGCGTCGATGAATGTGATTCGTGTTGAGAGTTGGCGGCAGTGGTTAGGCCACGCGAAGTGTTTTACGCACTTCATGTCGTTCAATTCGAGATGCGATCGCGCTAGTCGAGCCCGTCAAGTAACCCGACTGGCCAATGTTTGTTCACCTTGTATGTATCATAACTGCTTGAACCTAGGGTACTGAACTTACCATTGTAAACCCTGTTAACCATGGTACCTTGATCCACGAAGACTCATGAGCCGGGCATGGTGGTATGGGACACCGTGGTCGAGCTGTCGGCCTACGCTGGGGCCACAAACCTCCCCGTAGTGACCAGTGAGCACCTATGACTCGTGAGCAGATTATGGTGGTATGGGACACTATATTCTTGCTGTCGGCCTACACTGATAAGGTGATGGGGGAGCGGTGCAACGAGTGCGAGCAACAGCCCTGGCAGCCCTTTGTAGTGACCGCGAGCGTATTCTGAGTCTACGGGAGGCGACGACCCTTCCGTAGCAGTAGAGTACAGTAGGCCTGTATTGATAAGGTGATGGGGGAGCGGAGCAACGAGTGCGTGCAACAGCCCTGGCAGCCCTTGCAGCGACCTACAAAATATACATCGTATGAGATTACTAGGAGTGACGACCCTAGACAGGATCTGTGTTGGGATTGATACAAGGGAAGTACCTTAGTTTCCCAATCCTGCTGTTTGAATGGATTAATAACAACTTGGTAATCATATCACCATAGCATTGCATGTGCCTGGAAGATGTGGAGCACTCTAGGGAGTATGGCATGCCGCGGTCGTAAGATGTTGCCGTATGAGGGTGATCGTCGGTGAGGGCATACATCACGTCATATCATAATTGCATTAACAACAGTATTAGGATTGTTTGATTTACTGCGTTACTATTATCGCATGATTGATTTGATAACATGTTAATCTTTGCTCTATTATTCCACTGAGTTAGCTACTCACTCCCACGTTACGGGACGGTGTTCCGGACACCCACCAGACCTTTTTGTGATTGCAGATGATGGCGCGGCCTATGAGGCGGAGCTGGACTTGATGATGATGAGGAGGATCCCTCCTTTATGCGTGTTCTGATTGACGGGATTACAGGGAGGTTGCTTAAATACCTTGACACTTGTCATTTTATATTTTAGAGCACTCATGTATATTCTTTTGGTTACTTTTGAAGTATACATGTATGTATATAACCTGGTAACATGTTCACACTCCGGAGACATACAATGGTTTATATATGTTATACATACTATTACAGTCTTCCGCTTGCAAATTTAACTATCTCTGGAGTATGATATGCTGTTCTGGCTTAATCTCACTCATGTTTAATACATTATCACAGACAACATTCAATCATACATTTCTATGTTGCATAAATAACATTTTGGAACTCGGGAGTTGGGTTTTTGCTCGACCCCCCGATTTTCGGGATGTTATGTGGGCCAACGTTCGGTGCGAAGAAAACGCCGCGCGTTGTGAAACCCAAGAGAATCTCTATGAGGTGTCACATCAATTCCATCAATCCATCAATCCATCACATATTAAGTACATGTCAAGTACGCATCACCTTTCACCCATTCCCAAGCAACTACAAAAGTCAAGAATCTCTTACAAGCCCATACCTCTCTTACACCAAAAGCCCTCAAAGTCAAAACGTTCTTACACCACCCATGCTTTTCTTATACAAATGGCCACAAAAGTCAAGATTTTCTTACACTCATCACTCACCACATCCATCACCCATCTCTCTCTCCCTTTACAACTCTCTCTCTCTCTCTCTCTCTCTCTCTCTCTCTCTCTCTCTTTCTCATTTTCAAACTCAAAAAAATCTAAGGAGAGAAATCCCATAAGTATGAGAATTCTCCAAGCCTCTCCCTCTCTTTCAAAACTTCAAGTGTGGCCCACTTTCCTACCCCATGATCTCTCATCCTAACCATCCATTCCCCATCTCCTCCATTGGAATCAAAGCTAAGGTGCTAAGGAACTCATAGGAGCAAGAAGATCGAACAGTGGGTGCTCCTCTAGATGTTAAAAATCTGATTTTAATAGCCTAGATGTTTTCTTTCTTTCATGAGAGAAGTGTAGGACCCACCAATCAATGGTGGAGATCCCACACAATCCCATGGTTGTGGCCTAATGGCCTACCTTATGCATGCATGATCCATGCATGGGGCCTTTCTCTATGGGCCCCATCATGGTAGTTTTATTTCATATTATATTATGTTTGGGTCATCTAGACCTTATAACCATGGTGGGGATGGCATCCTCACCATGCATTTTAATTATAGGCCATGCATGTGCAAGATCCATGTTGTAAATGTAAATGTAGGTATGATGTGCGGGTGTGATTGATCTTGAGAGGGCTCAATAGTGGCGAAGCCCCTTTCCCTATGGCCGAATTGTCTTTCTATCTCTCTTTTTCCTCATTTTATTTCCTGATGTGTGTGGCCCATTAATGTATTTCTCTTTTTATTTAACTTATATAATAAATTTTATCTAAGTACATGTTGCTGTCCAGAATTTTTTGAACAGTTTCTGGTTATTTTTGAACCAGATTTTGGGACTGTTTGGGGGACTATTCATACCTATTAAATATACTTTTATGAAAGGTGGGAATCTCATATTGATGTCACCCAAATTTCAGCCCCAACTGACCTTCATTGGGGTCCCAAAGGTGTGGTCCAAGTGAGGTGGACAGTCTGAATTTTCTGCACTGTTCCAGCAACATTCCACCATGGACAGTTGGATTTTTAAAATTTATTAAAACACCTATGGGTGTTTAAAAATTATAAAAATTTTCAGGGGGGTGGCCTACTTATGGTAGGACCCATCTACAAAATTTTGGGGCCAATGGATGCCTGTACACACCATGGTGATGGCGGGACCGGCCCATTATAATATGGTATCCAGATCAGTCCGATTTTCAGGACAGATTGATTTATGTAAATGAATTAAAATACTTACAGATGTCCAAAAATTTTAAAAATTTTTAGGAGTATGGTCCACTTATGTTAGAACCCACCTACCAAATTTCAGGGCCAATGGACTCCTGTACACACCGTGGTGAGGGCCGGACTGACCCACCACGTTGGGACATCCAGGTCTGTCCGATTTTTCTGGACAGTCTGTTTTGTTTAAATTAATTAAAATACTTAGAGATATTTAAAAATTATGAAATTTTGTGAGGGTGTGGCCCACCTATGGAAGTATCACTCTATGAAATTTCAACCTCAAGTGACCCCGTTTGAGTATCTAAAAGAATGGACCAAGATGGTTGGACTCCCAGATTTTTTCTACTGTGCAGTCCAGCAATATGCCTTAATAAAAAAATCATAATTCAAAAATATTTCTACTGATGGTGGGCCACCTTTTTGGGTTTCCTCTCATTGTATGCATGATGAGGGACCTTGGCCCTCAATTTTCAGAGTTTTAGAGGCCTTGGACCCACTCCAATGGAGTGCTCAAATTTAGGACAACAACATGTTATAATTATGCTGGCCTTGGGCTGGAATTTTGAGGAGTAGGGCTCACCATATTATAAAGATCTTAGAGGAAATGATTTATACCTTTAGTTCCTTAAATGTTGGGCTTAATGAATGCACTTTTAAGGCCCACCACAGTTAAATTTAATTGGGTTCATGAATGTAACTAGTTGTTGAACTATTTAAGGCACATAGAGTAGACCCATTTGATGTGTTCCAAGGCCCATGGGATTAGGCCCATTTGATGTAATTTAAGGCCCATAGAGTGGACCCATTTGATGTATTCCAAGGTCCATGGGATTGAACCCATTTGATGTATTTTAAAGCCCATGGGATTAGGTCCATTTGATATGTATAAGGCCCATGGGTCGAGAACCATTTGATGCAATCTAAGGCCCACGGGTTATGACACATTGCAATGCACATAAGGCCCATTGGTGCGGCCCATTGATGTGGCCCATTTGATGAGTAAAAGGCCCATATGACATGGCTTATTTGATGTATTTAAGGCCTAATGGGGTGTACCTAAGGTCCATTGCAATGTGTGATCCCAACCTGATTTACGTAATGTTATTTACTACGGGCTACCCCTTGGGAGCAATATTGGTTTGACGTCCACATTGCGAGTATAATGTTGGTTAAATGTCCGCATTGCGACTCTTCCTAGGGCCCACTGGTAGGTCCGTACTTGTTGTATGCAAGCCGTCTAGGCCAGTTGCGTTGTAAGGATAGGGCATTACTTTATAACATGCTTAGTATAACTCCATGACACACAGCCCATTTGTATCGGTCCATTTGATCGGCCTGCTCGTATCGGCCATTTGATTGATTTAGCCCATATGATTGATTAGGCCCATTTTGATATATTTGTGGCCTGTTGTTAAGGCCATATATGAGGCCCGTTGTTGAGGCCCTCCTTGATGTGTATGAGGTCTGTTGTTGAAGCCTACCTTGATGTGTATGAGGCCCGTTGTTGAGGCCCACCTTGATGTGTATGAGGCCCGTTGTTGAGGCCCACCTTAAATATATATGAGGTCCATGTTGCAAGGCCCATTGTGATGTATGCAAGGCCCATGGGTCATGGCCCATTGCAATGTATGTAAGGCCCAATTGGTGCGGCCTATTCGATATATTTATGGGGTCCATGTCATTAGGCCCATCCTGTTGTATTGGTGACCCGTCCATTCAGGCTCACCCGTGGTATATATTTGAGGCCCATGTGTAGGGCCCACCTATTGTGTATTTAAAGCCCATGGGTTGTGGCCATAGTGATGTATATTAAGCCTATGTGATGTAGCCCACACTGATGTGTATTAGACTCAGGTATGTGACTCACCCGCGAAGTATATTTGAGGCCCATTGTGATATATCTGAGGCCCATGGGTGCGACCCATCCAGATGTATTTGAGGCATATGGGCAAGGCCCATTGTGATATGTGTTAGGCCCATAACCAGGGCCCACCTATTTCGTATATTTGGCCCTTGTGTGAGGCCATGTGTCCATTATATATTTGATTCTATGTGGGCCATTCCTTGGGGGCAATGTTGGTTAAAAGTCCACATTGTCGACGTCGGTTATTGATACCGTTTATGAGTATGTGACATCATAACATCATGATACATGCCCATTCGCATCGTCTGCATGTTTTTTATGAGATGTGATTGACCATTGCCTATGTCATTGGGCAGGATGATGTGAGACTCCCTGATAAGTGGAGATTATCTCACATGAGCGCTTGACATGCGTAGGATTGATGCATGATTGGATTGTATGACTCATGCATCTTGCATTATGTTGTGATTACTGTATGCCCTAGTGACATCAGGGCCGTAGCCTCCACAGGCATATCGTGGATGACCAGATGGGACACCGAAAATCTGTTTGAGCATCAGGCCTCCATAGATGGCCCTGGGTGAAAATTCTTAAACACCCTCTTAGTTCCAGAGGATGCTCCAACGTCTAGACCGAGTGGATAGATGAGCGTTGAGTGCCGATTACCAGATGGTTGCGCTCTCCACTGTGTCGTGGTCGGTTGGAAGGGGGTGCGACCTTACCCGCCCGAGGGTGTAGGCATGGCTAGGCTGAGTTTGACCAGCTCGAGGAATGGGTCCGCTATCGGTGAGCCGGGTAGGTATTGGCAGACTCCTGACAGGTGGATAGTGAGGTCTTTTCCACTTACCCAGTTGTGCGCTTGATTGGGGTGGCAGGTGGTGTGAAGTGTAATAGACCCCGGTGATTTTTCCAGAGAGGAACCGTACTGATATGAGGACTGACATGATATTATGACACCCTGTCACTGTTGTGCATGTGGGCGGACGCTGATGTGGGCGGGTGTGATGTGGGCAGGGCTGAGGCCTGGGCGAGCTACCACACTGGGCTAGCTACCAGCGGTTGGCAGGCTACTGTGCTGACAGGCTACTGAGTAGGAGTTGCATACTCATTCATTCATCCATTTACTATCCACTCGGACTGGTGGTGCGCAACTAATTGTTGTGTATCTTCATTATGGCAAGGATTTCGGTTGGGCGCGCGACAAACCTGAGATCAGGAGTTTACCACATTGAGTCAGACTATCCAAATTTAGGTATGAGACTGGTTTGGATAGAGGTTCCTTATGGTGGACCCCGTAGCCTGCGATACTACGTACTATCATCCTGACATCACACTAGAGCATGGTCATTCCATTAGCACCATATACTGCATATTCCATTACATCTTCGGCGTGTGGCATTGTGGGTTGTTATGCTTCTGTATTCCTGTGACTTATATGAGAGTGATGATATTTGTTAGCTCTTTCGAATTGTGTATTACATTATATCCTTGTCATTCGACATTTGATTATCTATGACTCATCATTTGCATAGCTATCTTATATTGCGTATTCTGATATTGATTAACTTATGGACTTGTTCATACTTTTGCTTATTCTGTTATCGTATGATTATAATCTTGTCAGTATTTCTGTTTAAGCTGATAATTCCTGCTCTTATCAGTGTTTCTGCTTATTCAGTCATTGTATGATTTATGGATTAATAGCTTTTCGGTATTGTATGATTTTGATATTGTATTGAATACTTGACACTTATCTCGTGCACATACTTACACCACCTTCTAAGCTTTCTATGAGCTTATACACGATAGATGCATGCAGGTGATGTTAGGTTGCAGCAACATTGAGCTTAAAGCGTGCAGCTGTTTTCTAGAGCTTTGATTTTGACATATATATTTTCCTCTCAGCATTGTATTCAAATGATTATATTAGTGGATATGTGATTGTAAGACCCGTATCATAATTCGTACCGTTCCGTCGCTTCCCGCGATCCTTCTCGTCAAATTCCGACAATTCGTGCCCTGTAGTTGACGTTGCGCACGACCGTAAGTCGTATCCTATTCATTTGAGCCGGCTTAATCCGAGACTTGTATCTTGCGACCGCACCGTGGCCGCGTTTCCAACGCCGTAACTCACGCACCGATCCGATACCCAGACGATGAGATGCGGACCCACGTTCAGTTCGAGGAAAAACACCGCGTGTTGTAAATCCCAAGAGAATCTCTACAAAGTGTCAAATCAATTCCATCAATCAATCACCCATCAATCACTTTATGTCAAGTACAAGCACCCATGCTTCCTTTCTCCACAAGTCAAGCAACCACCCAAGTCAACTAACACATCACCTCACCCATCACTCACATCCATCAAACATCACCCCATCACTCACCTCACATCTCTCTACATCTCATCTCTCCCTCTCTCTCTCTTTTCTCACACCAAACCCAAGCAACCAAGAGAGCCTCCCACGTCCAAGGCTCCCCATGAGAGAAGTGTGATTTTGGTGGCCCACTTTTCACTCCCAAATCTCCCATCCTAGCCATCTATTTCCCATCTCCACCATCAAAGTGAAGCTCTAGGAGACCGGCTATCCAACGGACCAAGAAGATCAAGTGCTTTAGACTACTTTTTATATTTTTAAGATGGCCCAAGTGAGGCCAATCGATCAATGGTTTGGATCTCACTTGGGACCCTAAAATGTGGCCAATGACTCATCTTGATCATCAAGATCATTCCATGATGAGGCCATTCTCCATGGACCCCATCATGATATTTACTTTCCTTGTATTGAGGAGGTCATCTAGACCGTCCATTTCTAGTGGAGTGGGATCTCCACCGTTGATCTTTTGTTGATGGTCCATATGCAATGGGCCCTTTGATGTATGATTGGATGATTGAAACGGAGGGCCCATAGTGCCGGGGTCCCTCCATCACGCGTGTCTCACTCTATTTCTCTCTCCCTCTCTTTCCATTTACTTCCTTGTATGTGACGAAATGGCCGTATGGCCCACTTGGATGGACCCCACCTTGAAGTAAGTATTTTATCCAAGTCATCCATGAGTGGGCCCACCTTATATGCATTGTACCCACACCACCTATTATGTGGTGGCCCACCTAGGCAAGGCCCACTTAAAATTTGTATTTAGTCCAAAAGAGTCCAGTGACGTCTGGACGTCACTGGAATGAAAACACAAATAATGGCTTATTTCTAAGCCTTTGGGGAAGACCACTTGTATAGGCCCCATCTTGATGTATGTATTCACTCCATGTCGTCCATCCCATTTAGAGCTCCATTTTAAGTGTTGAAATGAAAGATGGGGTTGATCGGAGCATTTGGTGGGCCATAGTTTTAAAAATGGTACCATTACCATTGAACTTTACCAAAACTCTTCCTACACGCTGAAAAATGGCCGATATTGGTCTTGATGGGTGTATTTTGTGCTCGGGAATACAATGGACGGAGTGGATGCACTTCACGCTGGCCCCACACTTGAAAAACCTTGGAAATACATTTTTCAAAAAAAAAGAAAGAAAAGAAGAAGAGCTGCAGACGCTGCTGCATGTCAGAGGAGCAGGCAGCGCCTGCGCTCACGCTAGCGGGCGGACGGGGCCGACCCACGGCTCCTGCTGTGGGCCCCACATGATGTATATGCTGTATCCACGCCGTCCATAAGGTGGCCCATCCTCTGAGGTGGGCCCTCCCCAAAAATGAGGTCCATCTAAGACTCAGGCGGCCCACACCATGAGAAACAGTGTGAATTGAATTCCACCATTAAAACTTTTTGCGGTCCACAGAAATTTTGGATTAAGCTGAAATTTATTTTTTCCTCCTCACCCAGGTCTGAGTGACCTTATCAACGGGTAGGATGGCATAAGAGCATTGTGGTGGGCCCCACATGGGACCCACAATGATGTATGTGTTATATTAGTACCGTCCACCACTGTGGACGGTGGTTTCCACCGTATTTGTGTTTGGGTAAAGCCTTCCAGTCAGTTGCTGGACGGCCAGTAGGCCCACCCTCCAAACCGTTCATTCAATTGGTGGGCCAGGTGTGTGGACCCTACCATGATGCGTGTGTTGCATCCAACCATCCCAACCATTTGAAAGCTCATTGCATGAGCTACAGAATGAGGAGATCTGAAGTTCAAATGGACCCCACCATTTAGGTAATGGTCAATGACGCCCATCGTTCAAAAATATCTAAGGGTCATTGTAGCTTCCCATTAAGTGGATATTTGTGTCCCACTTCATCTATCACTATGATGGTTTATGAATAGGTTGGATGGGAAACATATGTCATAGTGGGCCTTAGGAATTTTAATTGCAGAAGTCTTTTCACCACTCTTATTTGGTGTGGCCCATTTGGTATATTTAAAGCCCATGAGAGCAGCCCATTTGATGAATGTAAGGCCCATTTTGATGTATTTTAAAGCTCATGGGTCGAAGCCCATTGGTTTATATAAGGCTCACGTAATGGTACCCATATGGGTGTATTTGTGGCCATCCGTGGAGGCCCACCTTGACACATTTGTAGCCCTTATTTATGGCCCATTGTTATGGTTCATTTTTAGGTGTATAAGGCCATTGTTGAGGCCCATGCTTCTATGAATGTAAGGCCCATACTATGAGGCCCATTGTGATGTGTTTGGAGCCTATGGATTAGTCCCATTTTGATGTATTCTAAGGCTCATGGGTTATGGCCATTGCAATGTACATAAGGCTCATTGGTGAGGCCCATTAACGTAGCCCACTTGATGAATATAAGGCCCATGCGATTCGGCCCATTTGATGTATCTAAGGCCCATGGATCGAGGCCTAACGGATGTCCTTAGGGTCTATTGCAATGTGTGATTTCCCATGGTTCATGTAATGATATTTATGGCGGGTTGTGCCTAAGGAACAATGCTGGTTTGACGTCCACATTGTATGTATAATGTTGGTTAAATGTCCGCATTGTAACTCTCCCTAGGGTCCATTGATTGGCCCATACTCGTTAATATTCATCGCTTTATAACATGCTTAGTATAATCTCATGACTCATGCCCATACGCATCATATGTATGCTTGATATGAGTAATGACTGATCATAGCACACGCCATTGGGCAGACCATTTACGGGACTCGTTATGTGACTGAGTGCCCCACATGATCGCGCAGTACGCGCTGGATTGCTGCATGTTTTGACAGCGTGATTCATGCATCTCTCATACGTGTGACTTGATCACTGCACGCCCTAGCGACATCAGGGCCGTGGCTCCACAGGTACATCGTGGATGACCGTATTGGATACCGAAAATACTTATTTTAGCACTGTGGGCATTTAGGATGTCCTTGGGTGAAAGTCCCAGAACCTTCTTGGTACCAGGAGAGGCTCCAACGTCTAGACCGAGTGGATACACGAGCGCCCGAGTGCCGAATACCAGTAGGCCGCGTCTCCCAC
Organism: Magnolia kwangsiensis; assembly: GCA_037074715.1. Lineage (NCBI taxonomy): Eukaryota > Viridiplantae > Streptophyta > Magnoliopsida > Magnoliales > Magnoliaceae > Magnolia > Magnolia kwangsiensis. The sequence continues at coordinate 15,889,763 of CM073576.1, read as the reverse complement.
TGTGTCGTGGTCAGTTGGAAGGGGGTGTGGCCTTGTCCGCCTGAGTGAGGGGGCTATAAGCTAAGCTGAGTTTGACCAGCTCGTAAATGAGTCCGCTATCGACGAGCCGGGTAGGTATTGGCATACTACTGGTCAGGAGGATAGTGAGGTCTTATCCGCTTGCTTGACTGTGCAGCTAAGGTGGTGGCAGTCTCTGCGAAGTGTATTAGACCCCGGTGATATCCAGAGAGGAACTGTACTGATATACGTACTTGAGGAGTACCGACTTACTTGGATTGCATTTCGCATATGACATTCGGCTATATAGGCCTTGCATTGTATCGGTGTGGCTGATGACATTCATATCTCATCGCATAGCTTTGGCATGGTTGATTCTATGGACTTACCACATACTTCCGCATTGTTCTGATACTGTACACTTGGCGTTTGCCTTACGCACACACTTACACCACCATCTAAGCTTTTGTAAGCTTATGCACGATAGTTGCGTGCAGGTAGCATTGGACGGCAGCAGCGCTGAGACAGGAGTGCATATCAGGACTTTTTGGAGCTTTTTGATCACCTTGTATTTCCCTTTCTGCATTGTACTTAAAATGTTTGTTATAGTGGATATGTGGTGATGTTGTTTTGTGACTTGGTTATGCTTGTGGTTGTGCTTCATTACAAAAAAAAATTCATTCCGAAAATTCTCCTTGTAGGATCCCAGGATCGGAATTTGGCATTTGATTGTCAGGAGCCGAGAATGGGACACTACGGAGGCTGTCGGCACCGGATTCGGCAATCGGGATTCATGTGAATCCGATTTTTGAATTTGGGGCGTGACAGTGATGATGATGTTGCCTTTATTATTTGGGTAAACTTGTGGTTATGCTTATTACTAGTTAAATTTACAAAAAAAAAAATCCTCCTTATAGGATCCCAGGATCGAAAATCTGGCATATGAATGTTAGGAGCCGAGAATGGGATACTACGTAAGCTGTCGGCACTGGATTTAGCGATCGAAATTTCTGTGAATCCGATTTCTGAGTTTGGGACGTGACAGACGGTGTAGATAAGACCCATACATCATGATGGCCACTCAAAGCTGCTGCCTAGTATGCAATCCACGTCCCTGCCTTGGCCAACTCTGAACAGGCAGGGCAGAACGCAATCGGCTTCGGATAATGAGGTGCTAGATAATTCCCGGGGTCCAAAGATAGTATTCAGGCATTCAGTCCGTATAGCTAGGTGGGGACCATGCTTCAATGATCTGAACCGTTGAGATTATGTGGCCCCAATGTGGATAACTCAAGCACCCAAAATCTCCCCAACAGATAAAATTCTAATCCTTCAGAAGATGTCCAAACAATCAGACGGTTACTAAACAATACAGCAACGGTTCATATTCAGCCAAAAGAAGGCCAAAATATTTCATATCTAGATTATCCAATAGTGGAAATGTTTGGCGCATTCCATGATGGGGAATTATTTGATACTCTGGCTATATGTATGCTTGATATGCAGTCAGATAGAACCGGTACACGTGGAATATATTAACTGAAGTTAAACCGGCTAAATCGTGGAACCCCATGATTGGCTGAATAATCCGATTATTGGAAACATTTTTCGTGAAATAAAGCCATTAATTTTTATTAATTTTTTTTTTTTTATTTTTAACCGTCCGATTAACCAATCCAAAAGCTAGATATTTGAATTAAGGATATTTTTTGTTTCATTATACATATAAAAATGTCAGACATGATTTAGATGGTTTAATTTGAATGATCGTAGCCCATGTATGCAACCTTGAATTGATTTTAACTTTTAAGTGCCCGCGTTTCATCCAACACACTCAGCCAGAGTATCAAGTGTTTCTCTTCCATACATCAATAGGCTGGATTACCGAACGGTGGGCCCCACTTGTAGGGTAGTAGTGTACACACCCTGTGGAAGGCATCGTAGCAGTACCTGTGGGTACATCAATGAGGTTGAAGACATTTGACAGTTCCGGATGCGGTTTGGTCAGTGACGCTACCACTAGCCAGGTGGCTAGTGGTCGGTGCTCAGTGGGCCCCACCATAATGTATGTGTTTTATCCACGCTCTCCATCCATTTTTTAATATCATTTTAGGGCTTAATTCCAAAAATGAGGTAGATCTAAATTTGAGGTGGAGCACAACACGGAAAATAGCAGTGATTGAATGTACACCATTCAAAACCTCCCAGGGCCCACTGTAATGTTTATTTGACATCCAACCTGTTGATTAGGTCGCAAAAACTGTAATGTTTATTTGACATCCAACCTGTTGATTAGGTCGCAAAAACCAAGATAAAGGGAAAAAAATATCAACTTAATCCAAAACTTTTGCTTCCTTCAAGAAATTTTAATGGTAAGCGTTCAATCAATACTGTGTGGTCCCTTGAGAGTTGGATCTAACTATTTTTTGACTTAATAACATAAAATTATGTGAAAAAATATATGGACGGTATGGATGAAAATATACATCATGGTGGGGCCACTGAACACCGGCCCCTATCCATTGGCTAGTGTCTGCAGGTTCACTCGCGAATCCGTTACCGATCTGAAGACGTTAGCTTCTTTGTCTTTCTGCCAATAAAATTCTGTCTTTATGTAATAACTCAGCTATCCTGTAACTAAACAACAAACCACAGCAGCAGCGACAATAGACGGGAGTTTATATTTACTGGAAAAGGAAAAAACGGTTGTGTGGCTACGAGTAGCTAATGCTTCTTTGAGAGAAACGACTTTAAGTGCATGAGATCCACCCGTCCATCACGAACAGCACTCCTTTTTAGCCCTTGATCCAAAAGTTTAGGTTGATTCAACACAAGGGTGGCCTATTCCAGAGGGAATTGTACCTAAACCATTGACTTCATGTTCTACTGCCCACCTGGGTTTTGGAATAGTGTAGGTTTTGGGGAGTGCTTTTGTCCAGACAAAGAAGGAAAGATGAATGGACTGAATTGAACGCCTGCCATGCAATACTTCTTGGGGCGGTAGAAGTTTTGGATCAACCTGATATCTGTGCTTTCCCTTCCCAGGTCTGTGTAACCTTACAAACAGTCTGGATGTCAATCATCACTGTAGGCCTTACGAAGGTTTCAACCGTACACGTCATTATTTTCACTCTTTCCTGCGGTGTGGTCCATTCGAGCTTCGCATATGCTTCAATTTTGAATTCATGGACTAAAATAAGGCAGCAAAATGGACGGACGGTATGGATAAAATACATACATCACGGTGGGCCCCACAGAGTCCTTACAACAGTAGCTAGATAGTGTTGGATTAGTCACATACGAACCAGCGTCCGATAATCATGGCCGTAGGATCTGGCAATGGTCTTGGTCCTCTACCTTATACGAGTGGGAGGAAAGCATCTTACTTTTGTGCTCACCTTCCCTGCTCAGATTGGTTGGGAAAATCATAAGATCCACGATCTAAGGCTTCCCCACCGTACACTGCAAAGCTGGGCCCATGTTGAGCAATCCTGACAATTGCTCTGCTGTGTCCTACTGTAGGTGGGCCATGACCAAAACCTTTTCATATTGCAAGATCCAGCCACCAAACTTTGGGACTTTAGTAGCCATTGATTTATTTAGCTATTGATTTAGGGGATTAAATGTGAGCCACTAAATTCTCGACATTCCTATCTGCATTCTACTACACATTTCAACGGTGAGAATTTTTCATTCAACGTGTTTGCAATCTGATGCAGCATATGAAACATGCTATGATCACCTCACGATCTATGCATATATACGTCCAGGTGTTGCCACCAATTCTGGGAATTATGAATAATAAAAAATACATCTCCTCATTTGGGCCCAGGATGAGATGGTTAGATGCCAGTAACCAATGCAAAATCGAAGGTCAGGATCGCCCTTGTACAGTGTCTAGATGAAGTATATTTGGCTGTTTGTAAGTGGAGATTGTTGAGATTTTATCTCAATTGGGTTCGATTAAAATAGTAGGTAAAAATATTCTATTCGAGTCCATGTACATATATTTTTTCTCCGCTTTTATTAAAAAATGTATAAATTTCATTTTTCCTTGAAAATTTGATTTGCAAGATTGAAACTCTTTGAAATTCTTCGGGCTCACATTTTTTAGAGAGAAAAAACTATAGTTGTTTATAAGCATTAATCTCTTTAATATTCTTACTTGGAGTTTTTAAAGAGAATTATGATACCGTGCATATTCTAGTGACACACATGTGTGTCTTCACAGCATTGGCACACGTGTGTGGACAATGAGATTGTATAGTTACTAATAACAAACTTTGTACGTCGTATGTGCGTAAAAATCAATCATTATAGAAATCGACCAACAAAAATGGTGGTCATGGTAATTGGATTGGTTGATTGGATGGTCGATTGATAGATTTGAATTGAGTCCCATTTCTTCAATCAAAATGAACAAACATGACGGTTTGAACAATTATATAAATAGCTGTTCAGAAGTGACTTTTTATGAATTTCACAGTGTTGGGGGCCTTGCACAAAACCTTAGGATTTAGCCCTCCAGAATAAACCAGAATTATGGGATAACAATGCAATGAAAACAATCAAAGTACAGTCACACACCACACAAGAGATTTTTATGTGGAAAACCCTCAGAGAGGTAAAAATCACGGGACCTCGTCCAGATCAACAATCCACTATGAAGTATAATGTTACAATCTTCGTCACTCACGCAAGAGCGGATAAACAATAAGAGAATAAAGAAAACAGAGGGATCTCACCGATCACGAGGACGTAAAAGCGCTAAGACGACAGCTCCCTTCCATAAGCTTCCTCTCTCTTTTTTTCTCTCTCTCTCACCCTTGATAACCCTCTTGTGTTTTTCTCATACCCTAGAAAAATCCCAGAGAACCCTTTTTATAGTTTTAGGAAATTCCTTTCCGCATCCCTGTTGCGAAAGGACTCAAATCCGCAGTTTCGCACAAAATCGTGGAACAAACTGTGTAACCTACGACTAGTCGTAGCTCTCCTACGATTGGTTGTAGACCACCTACGACTAGTCGTAGCTCACCTACGACTAGTCTTAGACCCCGAAAAAAAATAGCACAATTCGTTTGATTTCGAGTCGTGTCAGAGCTCGAACTTACGACCGATCGAGCGCCTCCCACAACCAGTCGTGGCTCCCCCACGACCGGTCGAGCAACGCGATGAATTACTCTGATTTTTCACCCGTTGCTCCATCTCTCCTCCTATCTGAGGAGAAAAATCCCATCAAATCTCTCTCTTTCCGACTCAGGAGGAATTCACCTTCTTCAAGCCAGTCTGATTTCTGCAAACCTTAAACTTGCCCTTGAGCAAAGCCTTGGTCATCATGTCTGACCCATTATCGTCCGTGTGGACTTTCTCAAGCTGTAACACCTTTTGTTCCAAAGTATCCCTGATCTAGTGATACCGAATCTCTGTGCTTCGACTTGTAATGCTGACTTGGATTCTTGCTCAAGTGTATAGCACTCTGACTATCGCAATAGACCACGTGCTCCTCCTGCTTCAGGCTAAGTTCCTGTAGGAACCTCTTCATCCAAAGCATCTCTTTACATGCTTCTGTGATTGCAATATACTCGGCTTCTGTCGTCGACAATGCTACGACCTTCTGTAACTTACTCTGACAAGAAACCGCTCCCCCTGCAAACGTAAACATGAACCCCGATGTAGACTTCCTGGAGTCTATGTCGCCTGTCATATCTGCATCTGTGTAGCCCTTTATCACAGGTTTACTGTCACCATAGCATAGGCCCAACCTGGATGAGCCTCTTAGATACCGCAATATCCACTTCACCGCTGCCCAATGCTCTTTGCCAGGATTGACAAGATACCGGCTGATAACACCAACCGCATATGCTATGTTTAGGCATGTACACACCATAACATATATCAAACTTCCTACAGCTGACGCGTAGGGTATCTTCTGCATCTCTTCCACCTCTGCCTTCGTCTTGAGACACTACCTGTCGCTCAATATGAAGTGACCATCCAGTGGAGTACTGACCGACTTCGCTCCATTTATATTGAATCGCTCTAGAACTTTCTCAATATACCGTTCTTATGACAGCCAAAGCTTTCTACTGCTCCTGTCACGAGTTATCTCCATTCCTAGGATCTGTTTAGCCGGGCCCAAGTCTTTCATTACAAACGACTTGCCTAACTCGTGTTTTAGCCTGTCGATCTTCTTGATGTCTTTTCTCATGATGAACATGTCATCAACGTATAATAACAGAATTATGAAATCACCATCTGAGAACTTGCGCGTGAACACGCAGTGGTCCGACTTCGTTCTGTCATATCCATGCTTTAACACGAACGAATTAAACTTCTTGTACCATTGTCGTGGAGCTTGTTTCAGCCCATACAAGCTCTTCCTCAGTCTACACACCATATGTTCCTTGCCCTTGACTTCGAACCTCTCTGGTTGGTGCATGTAGATCTCTTCTTCCAGGTCACCATGGAGAAAAACAGTTTTAACGTCCAACTTCTCTATCTCCAGATCCATGCTAGCCGCTAACCCAAGCAACACCCGTATGGATGTCATCTTCACCACTGGTGAGAATATCTCCTCGAAGTCTATGCCTTTTCTCTGACCGAACCCTTTTACCACAAGTCTGGCCTTAAACCTCGTCTGTGAATTCTTCTACTCAACCTTCTTTCTGAACACCCACTTGTTGCTCAGAGCTTTCTTGCCCTTAGGCAGTTTCACCATTTCATAGGTGTGGTTCTTATACAAGGATTCCATGTCATATTGCATAGCTTTCAACCAATCCTCCTTATGCTTATCGGCTAGGGCCTCAAAATAGTCTTTTGGTTCTCCCCCATCAGTCAGCATAATGTACTCATGCGGCGAGTAGCTCTTGGACGGCTGTGTCCCTAGATGACCTCCTCACCTGTGGCTCAACAGGTGGATCAAGTGGGGACTACTCCCCCGGTAAATCTTCGTAGGAACCCCTTCGTCCTCTACACCTCGCTGTACTCCCCCGTCATCAAGCACCACCGGAGGAATAACCGGATCCATGTCCTCTAGCTCACCTGAACTAGGCTGGTTCTTCTCTGGCTTACCAATGTCTTCAATGCACTTATCTTCAAAGAAAATCACATCTCTGCTCCTGACGAGCTTCTTCTCGATCGGATCCCACAATCTGTAACTGAACTTTTCATCACCGTACCCTAGGAACACACACTGCCTGATCTTCATGTCGGGCTTGGACCTCTCGTCCATTGGTACGTGAACGGATGCCCTGCATCCAAACACCCTGAGATAACTGTACGATAAATCTTGTCCAGTCCACACCTTCTCAGGTACTTCTCCATTTAACGGGGCTGATGGAGACCTGTTTATCAGATACACCGCCGTATACATTGCTTCTCCCCAGAACGTCTTGGGCAACTTCGCATGAGATTACATGCATCTGATTCTCTCAACAATGGTACGATTCATTCGCTCAGTTACAACATTATGCTGTGGGGTCTTGGGAACCGTCTGTTCATGCCGTATACCGAGGGACTTGCAGTACTCATGAAAGTCGCCAGTGTATTCACCACCATTATCAGTGCGGATGTACTTCAATGATCTACCTGTCTCTCTCTCGACCATAGCATGAAACAACTTAAACACAATAAAGACCTCGTCCTTGGATTTCAAAGCATAAACTCAAATCCTCCTAGATGCATCATCTATAAAAGTAACAAAATACAATGCCCCACCCAAGGTCTTTATCCTCATAGGACCACACACATCAGAATAAACCAAATCTAATGCATGCACTTTATTAACATGAGAATCAGTTTTAATGAATGAAACTCTATTCTGTTTCCCTGACAAATAATCAAGACAGGTTTTGAGAGGTGTACCTGTCACATCTGAAAGGAGCCGCTTCCTAGCCAGTAGCTGAAGCCCTTGTTCACTCATATGGCTTAGACGTCTGTGCCACATGTCTATAGCTGAATCTTCCACTACGTTCAACTCACTCTTACATACACTGACACTTGCCTTGTACTGGGTGCAATACTTCTTTCCTTTGGCTACGATCAACGAACCCTTGATGAGCTTCCAGCGCTCACCAGCAAACCGACTTTCATAGCCATCATCATCCAACCTTCCCGTCGACATCAAGTTGAGGCGAAGGTCTAGGATATGCCTCACATCCCTGAGAACCATTGTACAGCCCACATCAGTCTTTACACAAATATCATCGACCCCTACGATCTTCGGTACGCCAGAATTTCCCATATTCACGGTCCCATAGTCACCTGACTTATAGCTTGTGAAGAAATCCCTGCGAGGAGTCGCATGAAAAGAAGCTCCTGAGTCAATCACCTAGTCGGTGTCCTGACCAGTAGCCGTGAGACAAACATCATGATCTGTGGAAAGAATAATAACAACATCGCCATCCGAAGCGACCATAATGGAATCAGATTCATCTTCTTTCTCCTTTCCTTTTCTTTTCTTATCGTTTTTAGCCTTACGACATTTATGCTTATAGTGGCCCTTTTTGCCACAATTCCAGCATTCAACATCTTTTCTGTTACTCGACTTGCCTTTTGATTTATCTCGGGCCTTCCCGCCCTTCCTATTCTTTTCTCTCTCCCGTTCCTGTGTCACAAGTGCCTCTTGCTGAGTAGACCCCTGAGACTTCCTCCTTGTCTCTTTATTGAAGAGATATCTAGTAACCTGTTCCATGGATATCTTTCCATCTGGCGCGGAGTTACTTAGAGACACCACCAATGTCTCTCAACTGTCAGGCAACTAATTAAGCAATAGTAAAGCCTGCAATTCATCATTCAGGACTATCTTCATAGAGGAGAGCTGGTTCACTATATTTCTAACCTCATTCATGTGCTCGACCACAGAACCACCATCTTTGAACTTGAGATTCACAAGTCGCCTTATCAGAAAAATCTTATTATCGACTGTCTTCCTCTCATACAGCCCTTGTAGTTTCAGCCATAGGCTAGCGGCTGAGGTTTTCATAGACACATGGTGGAATACAGAATCATCCAGCCATTGTCTAATAAACTCCACCGCCTTTTGGTCCAACTTTTTCCAATCATCATCAGACATATCCTTGGATTTTGCTCATATGCCTAAAATTGGAGAATATAGATCCTTGTAATAAAGCAAGTCCTCCATCTTAGCCTTTCATATGGTCCAGTTAGAACTATTGAGGCTGATCATCCTTGATGAGTTACCTTCCATAATTCCAAACTGATCCTACCCGTTCAATGAACTTAGCGCTCTGATACCACTTTGTTGGGGGCCTTGCACAAAACCTTAGGATCTAGCCCTCCAGAACAAACCAGAATTATGGGATAACAATGTAATGAAAACAATCAAAGCACAATTATACACCACACAAGAGATTTTTACGTGGAAAACCCTCAGAGAGGTAAAAACCACGGGACCTTATCCAGATCAACAATCCACTATGAAGTAGAATGTTACAATCTTCGTCACTCACGCAGGAGCGGATAAACAATAAGAGAATAAAGAAAACAGAGGGATCTTACCAATCATGAGGACGTAGAAGCGCTGAGACGACGGCTCCCTTCCACAAGCTTCTTCTCTCTATTTCTCTCTCTCTCATCCTTGATAACCCTCTTGTGTTTTTCTCATACCCTAGAAAAATCCTAGAGAACCCTTTTTATAGTTTTAGGAAACTCCTTTCCCCATCCCTGTTGCGAAAGGACTCAAATCCGCCGTTTCGCACAAAATTGCGGAACAAATTGCGTAACCTTCGACTAGTCGTAGCTCTCTTATGACTGGTCGTAAACCACCTACGACTAGTCATAGCTCACCTACGACTAGTCCTATACCCCAAAAAAAATAGCACAACTCGCTGAGCTTCGAGTCGTGTCAGGGCTCGAACCTACGACCGGTTGAGCGCCTCCCACGACCAGTTGTGGCTCCCCCACGACCGGTCGATCAACGCGATGAATTATTCCAATTTTTCACCCGTTGCTCCATCTCTCCTCTGATCTGAGAAGGAAAATCCCATCACACAGCTCTTTAATCTTTTTAAGACAGTCCAAGTTGAGGATTAAATACATCTTTCATTGATTTTTTTAATGATCATAATCCTCCTTTTTTTATTCTCTATCATTTTATATTTAGGAAGTGTCTATTGTTTAATTACCCATATAAATGGGAGTAAATAGTTAATTACAACTTTTAAAAACTGTTTGTTTGAGAGGAAAATAACCAAGTAAATACAGCTTGAAAAGAGGGTCCAAAAAGCAAGGAATGAAGAGGCATTAGGTAGTGGTAAAATCCATAACTCCCACACTAATGTATGTGCGCGATCCACACCATCCATCCATTTTACCTTCACATTTAAAGGCATGAGCCAAAAAATGAGGAAGAATGGAAGTTCATGTAAACCACACTAGAAGAAATAGTGGGAGTAAGGACATCCACCATTCAACCTTGAAACTTTTCTAGGGCCCACAAGGATGTGTATTTATCATCCAACCTGTTCATGTGATTGAAAGGAATATGCAAATATCAACTTGATCTAAAACTTATGTCGCCCCCAAAGATTTTCAACATTAATTATACAATTCCAATCATTTCCTATGATGTGATCAACTTGAGTTCAAAATTTACCTCATTTTTTGGCTCATGCCCTAAAATGAGCTGAGTGAACGAATGCACAATATAGTTTAGATAGTTACAGCAAAGAGGCCTCCACAATTTTTTCAATTCACTTAGGGTGTACACCGAGTCGAGCTGGCCTCACCTTGACTTGGCTCGGCCACTAGTTGACCCCAACTTGAACTTGGCTCCACCAATTTTCGAGCCTGATTTGCTAGCTTGGCTCGGTTCCATCAGCAACTCAGGCCAATTCGAGCCTCTACGACATTTTCACAAACACATGCTCCGCACTTTCAATTTCTCATTGCATGTAAAACAACAGCAACTGTTTACAAATATTTCATCAAATACCTTGTAGGCAACATCAAAATCAAGAAAAAAATGACATTTGTTTTATATACATACCTTCCTTTCCACTAGCTGATACTTCGTTAAGTAATTTCACCGAACACTTGGTGAGCAACATCAATATCAAAGTAATCGAGTTGCTGAACAAGTTTGTTCAGCGTTCAATTTGAGTCGGGATTCAATCTGAGTCAAGTAGAGCTCGGGCAAAATCAAACTTAGTTTAAAAATTTTTTGATTTCAAAAAATCAGCTCAACTTAGATCAAACTTAGCTTCAAACTAAGTCAAATCAAACTTTTTCGAGTCAAGTCGAGCGAGATAACCAAACTAACCCAGTTCATGTACAACCCTACTCTCAATGACGTATGAATGTATCCTAACTAAGAAGTCGGCAGCTTTGTCAACAATCTTCCTGTCAAGTTTTCGTAACCGTGGGACATACCCTGATGTATTTGTCATATATATATATATATATATATATATATATATATACACATCAATTTTTTCAGCTCATCTCCATGTATGACCCAAAAATGAATTAGATTCAAACCTCAAGTGAAACACGCCGAGAAAAAGTGGTGATTGTCCGTTAAAAACTTCAATAACTGCTGTTTTATTAAAGGCTTTTTTCCAGCGACAAAAGTTTTTGGATCAACCTGGTATATATGTTTTATGTGCCATTATTAATAAGTTGTATGACGGATAATGAAGTTTCTAACAGTAGGTGTTGTACTTGAGATTTAAATCTATTTTATTTTTTAGATCATAGTTTAAAATGGGTTGAAAAAAACTGATAGATGAATGGCAAATAAATATTACAGTGCACCCTAGCAAGTTTTTAACGGTGAGCGTTCAATGATCACCGTTTCCTATGATCTGGTCCACCTGAGATTAATATCTGCTTCATTGTTGGGACTACATCCTAAAGTGGGCCGAAAAAAACTGATGGACGGCATGAATATACAACACATGCATCGATGGGCCCAAGGTCAGGGCCGCACCTATTTCGCTGGATCCGGCGATTCTGCGTTCACCATCCTATGTCATCTTGTTCTGGGAAAGATAATGCAAATAAATGCAATCGCTCGTGAGATATCATGGCCATTCAATAGGTAGATCGTGCTGCAAGGATTCACTATTCCCAAGATCATACTATTATACTCATCAGGAAGAGAAACTATTAAGATAAAAATGGACGGTTATGAATAAATAACGAACGGTCCATATTAAATACACATATATGGCCTACCAGGTTAGTGAACTAGCCTGATTACGGGTCCAGTGCATCCTCGCAGGATGTCTTAACTGATGAATGGCCCTGATTTAACACGCGCGTAATGTTCGTGCATATAATGCGAGGGATTACACCTACAATTAGTCTATCAGTCTATTGAAAATGAAGAGCAGAAAAGAGAAATTTCCAACTGTACGACCCATATATGGCCCATCAGCCTTTTGGAAGCCCACTCGCTTTTTACCTCCCAAGAATAAGCCCCAGCTGTACGGCCCCATATCTTAGGTCGAAAATGCCCCTGCTTTTTCAACTTTTTGACTTGTGGAAGTTGGGGCTTTCTTTTGCTACGGATAATAACTGTAGCTATCGCCGTAGCTATAGCCTCACCCAAAATCTGCTGAATGCAAAAGGGTGGATAGCGAGTTGGGGTCGACCGGGTTTAAAACCAGTTGACCCCGAGTCACTGTCCCATTGACCTGGTCGACCGGGTCCAAATCCGGTCGACCCCAACTCACTGTTTCACTTTTGTACTTTTTTTTTTCTTTTTGTTTTTGGCAAAGAGAATTTCTCTCCCCTACATTTTTATCTAATATATATTTATATAAATATGTATCTATAAGCATATAAAAAAAAAATTCTCTTTTTTTATTCATTTTGTTCTTTATTCATTTAATAAATATATCTCTTAAACCACAATGAGTTACTTGACTTACCAGGATTTGGGGGTAGGAGATGCTACTTTAGCTAACTAACCTACTTATTTTTTGAGATTCCATCAGGTTGATGGTTGAAAATTCATTTCATTCACTTCGTGGCCAATTTCAATCAGTTCGTGGTTAATTTCATTCATTTCATTTCACAGCCAATTCCATGCATTTCACGGTCAATTCCCTTCACTTTCACGGTGCGTGGAAATGGTCGTGAAGTGAAGTGAAATGATCGCGAAGTGCGTGGAAATGGCCGTGAAGTGAAGTGAATTAACTGTGAAGTGCGTTGAATTGATCGTGAATCAATACGGAATTGCCGGGAATGACCGTGAAATACATGGAAATGACGGTGAAGTGAAGTGAAATGACCGCGAAGTGCGTGGAAATGGCCGTGAAGTGAAGTGAATTGACCCTGAAGTGCGTCGAATTGACTGTGAATCAACACGGAATCGCTGGGAAGGACCGTGAAATGCATAGAAATGACGATGAAGTGAAGTGAATTGACCGCGAAGTGCATGAAAATGGCCGTGAAGTGAAGTGAATTGACCGTGAAGTGCGTCGAATTGACCGTGACTTAACACGGAATCGCAGGGAATGACCGTGAAATGCATGGAAATGACGGTGAAGTGAAGTGAAATGACCGTGAAGTGCGTGGAAATGGCCGTGAAGTGAAGTAAATTAACCGTGAATCAACACAGAATCACCGAGAATGACCGTGAAATGAATGGAAATGATGGTGAAGTGAAGTGAATTGACCGCGAAGTGCGTGGAAATGGCCGTGAAGTGAAGTGAATTGACCGTGAAGTGCGTTGAATTGACTGTGAATCAACACGGAATTGCCAGGAATGACCGTGAAATACATGGAAATGACAATGAAGTGAAGTGAAATGACCGCGAAGTGCGTAGAAATGGCCGTGAAGTGAAGTGAATTGACCGTGAAGTGCGTCGAATTGACCATGAATCAACACGGAATCGCCGGGAATGACCCTGAAATGCATGGAAATGACGGTGAAGTTAAGTGAAATGACCGCGAAGTGCGTGAAAATGGTCGTGTAGTGAAGTGAATTGACTGTGAAGTGCGTTGAATTAACCATGAATCAACACGGAATCACTGAGAATAACCGTGAAATGCATGAAAATGATGGTGAAGTGAAGTGAATTGACTGCGAAGTGCGTGGAAATGGCCATGAAATGAAGTGAATTGACCGTGAAGTGCGTCGAATTGACCGTGAATCAACACGGAATCGCCGAGAATGACCGTGAAATGCATGGAAATGACGGTGAAGTGAAGTGAATTGACCACGAAGTGCGTGAAAATGGTCGTGAAGTGAAGTGAATTGACCGTGAAGTGTGTCGAATTGACCGTGAATCAACACGGAATCACTGCGAATGACCGTGAAATGCATGGAAATGACGGTGAAGTGAAGTGAAATGACCGCGAAGTGCGTGGAATGGCCGTGAAGTGAAGTGAATTGACCGTGAAGTGCATCGAATTGACTGTGAATCAACATGGAATTGTCGGGAATGACCGTGAAATGCATGGAAATGACGGTGAAGTTAAGTGAATTGACCACGAAGTGCGTTGAAATGGCCATGAAGTGAAGTGAAGTGAATTGACCATGAAGTACGTCGAATTGACCATGAATCAACACGGAATCGCTGGGAATGACCGTGAAATGCATGGAAATGACGGTAAAGTTCAGTGAAATGATCGCGAAGTGTGTGGAAATGGCCGTGAAGTGAAGTGAATTGACCATGAAGTGCGTCGAATTGACCGTGAATCAACACGGAATCGCTGAAAATGACCGTGAAATGCATGGAGATGACGGTGAAGTGATGTGAATTGACCGCGAAGTGTGTGAAAATGGCCGTGAAGTGAAGTGAATTGACCGTGAAGTGCGTCGAATTGACCGTGAATCAACACGGAATTGCCGGGAATGACCGTGAAATGCATGGAAATGACGGTGAAGTGAAGTGAAATGACCGCGAAGTGCGTGGAAATGGCCGTGAAGTGAAGTGAATTGACCGTGAAGTGCGTCGATTTGACCGTGAATCAACACGGAATCGCTGGGAATGACCGTGAAATGCATGGAAATGATGGTGAAGTTAAGTGAATTAACCATGAAGTGCGTGGAAATGGCCGTGAAGTGAAGTGAATTGACCGTGAAGTGCGTCGAATTGATCGTGAATCAACACGGAATCGCCGAGAATGACCGTGAAATGCATGAAAATGACGGTGAAGTGAAGTGAAATGACCGTGAAGTGTGTGGAAATGGTCGTGAAGTGAAGTGAATTGACCATGAAGTGCGTCGAATTGACCGTGAATCAACACGGAATCGCTGGGAATGACCGTGAAATGCATGGAAATGACGGTGAAGTGAAGTGAAATGACCGCGAAGTGCGTGGAAATGGCCGTGAAGTGAAGTGAATTGACCGTGAAGTACGTCGATTTGACCGTGAATCAACATGGAATCGCTGAGAATGACCGTGAAAGGAATGAAAATGTCGGTGAAGTAAAGTGAAATGACTGGGAAGTGCATGGAAATGGCCGTGAAGTGAAGTGAATTGACCGTGAACTGCATCGAATTGACCGTGAATCAACACGGAATCGCCGGGAATGACCGTGAAATGCATGGAAATGACGGTGAAGTTAAGTGAAATGACCGCGAAGTGCGTGAAAATGGCCATGTAGTGAAGTGAATTGACCGTGAAGTGCGTCGAATTGACCGTGAATCAACACGGAATCACTGAGAATGACCGTGAAATGCATGGAAATGATGGTGAAGTGAAGTGAATTGATCGCGAAGTGCATGGAAATGGCCGTGAAGTGAAGTGAATTGACCGTGAAGTGCGTCGAATTGACCGTGAATCAACACGGAATCACCGGGAATGATCGTGAAATGCATAGAAATGACGGTGAAGTGAAGTGAAATAATCGCGAAGTGCGTGAAAATGAGCGTGAAGTGAAGTGAATTAGTCGTGAAGTAGATTTTTAACCATCGACCTGATGGAATCTTGGAAAATTACTATGTTGGTAGGCTAAATTAGCTTCTCCTACCCCAAATTCATATATGGTATGTTAAGTAACTCATTATAGTTTAGGAGATATGCTTGTTAAATAAATAGATAAAGAAATGAATTAAGAGATGGAAGAATATTTTTATATACTTATATATACATATTTACATAATTATGTATTTGAAAAAAATGTAAGGGAGAAAAAGTTCTCCTCAAAAAAAAAAATAAAAAAAAATAAAAAATAAAAAATACAAAGATAGAACAGTGAGTTGGGGTCGACCGGGTTTGGACCCGGTCGACTGGGTGAGTGGGACAGCGGGTCGACCGGCCAGGCTGGTTTTTTTTTTTTTTTTTTTTTTCGAATTTGTAATCTTATCGTTGTTTATAGGTCTCATTATGATGTATGTGTTATATACAAACAGTCCATCTATTTGGTGAACTCTTATTAAGGCTTGAGACGAAAAATAACTCAGATCTAGCTATCAAGTGGACGACACTGTAAAAGGCAGTGGAGGATTGAACGTCTACCATTGAAATTCTTTCATGGGTCACAGAAGTTTTGGATCATGATGAAATTTGTTTTTCCTTTTCATCCGGGTCTCTGTGACCTTATGAATAGATTGGATGGAAAATATATGTTATGGTGGGCCCTACAAAATTTCTAACGGTGAAATTCTATTTTCCCGCTGCTTGTTGTGGTGTGGTCCATATGATCTTTGGGTATGATTTTTTGCTTTTGATAATGCTCCGAAATGATCTTGAAATATGGATGAACGTTGTGGATATAATAAATACATAACTGTGGGGCCCATGCAACGTTGATATCTTTTGAACCGTTCGTACAACTCGGAGTTCGAGGAGCGTAAGCGCTCGTCTTCGAGCACCAGGCGATCCGCCTCAGGAAGGAAAGCAGGGGCATTTTCGACCTGAGAAATGGGGCCGTACAGCTGGGGAGTCTTTGTGGAAGGTAAAAAGCGAGTGGGCATAAAAAGGTTGTGGGCCATATACTGGTCGTACAGTTGGAAATTTCTCAGCAGAAAAATCCAATGCAGGGGACCGCGAGGAAACTTCCATGAAGCTGCTTGCCTGTCTTTTCAGTGAGCACGACCGTACACAATCCTAAGAGAATAATCTGGGCCACTCGTTAGCATCTCATTCTACCAACCTAATAATCTATCCCAGAAAGTGGTCCATATCGATCAGGGATATGAGAATTATGATCAAAATGCCCCTAAATGGATAAAAATACCCTTGGGCAATTGCATGATCCTGTATCCGAGAATATGAAGATTATACTCTGTTTGTTCCAGTGATCCAGACGGTTTGTATTATGGCATCACGTGTCGATGGACCATGGCCCTACACTCTCATACCATCTTAGCCGTCAATTTTGCAGTTTCTTTCAGTTGAATATGGACCATACCTGTATTTCTCTGTTCTTGCTCTATTTAGAGGCCACAGACTGGAAAGCGACGAGCGGTGGATCGTCCATTGAAGAGATTTTTCGTAACATGCCCAATCTACGTTGGCGAAACAAAACAGGTATATTAATGTGCGGGCGTTGCTACGGCGGATCCCTGACGGCGGGGCCCACTGTGATGTATGTGTCTTACATCCATTCCTTCCATTCGTTTTGAAAGCTAATTTTTAGTGCATGATAACAAAAATTAGGCAGATAAAACTCTTATGTGGATCACACCACAAAAACAATGGTGATCCGTTGTGTTTGTGTTTATTCATGCACTTTATCCGTTTTCTCATATTATTTTAAGGTAGAAGCGAAAATAAAAAGTCAGATGCAGGTGATCCACACCAAATAATAAGTTTAGGTTACATTAATTACACGAATAATTAAATACAAGTTGCATTGAATACAAGAGTGATATATGTGTCCGAGGGGACGTGATCTGCGTCCTAAACCCGTAGTTTTTTTTTTTTTTTTTTGTTTTTTTTTTTAATAATAAAAATAAAAAACCCGTTTAATAGTTGTACAACAAGCCGTTTGACAAGTGCTCCAATGGTCGCACCTTTGATGAATCTGTTTATCTACACCATCCATCCATTTTCTTGTAACAAAATCCACTTTCCTCTGTGTGATCCACTTAAGTATTGTATCTGTTTCTCATATCCATATACTGAAATGGGCACACATGCCTCGATGAATTAAGGTGTAGGTATATATATCCACTGAAATATTTAGCATGGCCTGTGTCACAGCGGTATTAAATGGGATGAAATAATATTAGATGAAATTAATATTATTTATTGTGTAATGACTATATGTCTAATAATACTATAATATTTTATTGTCCAATCCTATGTTTTGGGATCAAATTATTTACATAGGAAATACAAAAATTTGTGTTTGGTGAAACATGAAATTATAATCATTGGACTATATTTCACAATTGAGTTTGGTCACTTGTGTGCATATACAGCTGGAACGTCATATGTAAAAGACGTATTGATGGATGGCATGGATAAAACATGCATGTCAATGTGGGGTTTACGATTGCGGAGGATTTTAAATCCACCGGAAATCCTGTAATATCCATCGTTGCCATTGGAATATGTGATACTGGAATTAATTCGATCATTCTTGTTGTTATCAAATGCTAGGTGAGATTCTCATGGAGTTAAATGCAATCCCGTACCACTTAATCCCCTGAAATACCATGCATCAAATAGGAACATCAAATTGTGTGTAATAGTCTATCACAACACACGCGAAAGCTTGGCAAAACTATAGAATTATGGTTAAGTCTTAAATGAGAGTGATTATGATCAATTTAAAAATCTACAATTAAAATATAATTGCTTACTTAAAAATTTTATCAATTTAAATAAGGAAAAATAACATTAAGACTTTCAAGCTAAAATGAGTCCAATCACATAAACTACAAATAATGTTATAATTAAATAACTACTTTATAGAGATAGTGAAATTGTATGTACTTTGTAAGTTAAGTTCCTATCATACAATCCAATTCAATTATTCATATATAATCTCACTAATCAACCACGTAAGTATGAATAGAATTGTGCTCAAATAATAATCTCAAAAATATATAAGCATGTATAGTGGTTTGGTTATGCTCTATTCTAAGCAGATGCATTCACCATTAAAGATTTTAAATCAGGTTCACCTCTAACTTATATAAGCGTACATTCCCATTGGAGGAACATGTTTTCACTTTTGTTGATGGCTCCTACAAGAGACTTTAGTTGATTTTCTATCGACTAACCAACAACCACAAGCGGTCTTATTCTAAGGCCTTGCATATACTCTTGTTAGAGGATCCTACCAAGACTAATACGCATACACTCATGTTCGGTGAATTCGACCCTACACAAGAACATATGTCATACATAAGAACCTAACAAGCATACACTCCTATCAGAAGTGTACACAAGGACTTACACACGTACTTACCCGTATTGGTGGCGATATGGTCCTACACAAAAACCTACGCGAGTTTGGGTCACAAACTCTATACTCAATCTTATACAAAAAAAGAGTATGTGGACTTTTATAATTGATAACTTACTTGTCGAATTGAGCACTTTTTGTAGTGGCTTTCTTGATATGCTTCTTTAATGCTCTACCGTGCATGAATTGACTTTTCAATTGCTTCCTCGATCGTTGATACCGATACTTCAGCTCCTACGAACGCTCGCCTTGCATGTGATGTGTCAATGAAGTGATGAAGCCAAGTGATGTGGTAGAATCTCGTACAACTTATGAAAATGTTATAAACCTAAGAGATTCATATAAATGAATAATTTAGGGTGTTTAGGCAAGAATTTGACTATATGCATAGTGTCTAATATTTAGAAAGGTAAGAGTTCATTCAATACTTCTAATAAGAGCATGAAATGCTCATTAAATTGAATAATCATAAGAAGATTAGCATGTAACTCTTTGAAATATGGTCTAGGAAGTGTGTTATGAATGGAAAAACATAGTCTCTAATTATTCCAAGAATCCATCTAAAAGCTAAAGAATCAAATGACTTATATAAAGAATGGACAAAAAATGACTATGTTGATCGATCCAGTGATGCCTTTGATTAATCCAACTCCCATTCAATGGGATCGAAGACCATTTTAATGACATTGAGAAACTCCAGAAAATATGTATTTAGTTGATAGAGGTTTTTGTGTACCTTCGATGGATCGATCCTTGAGTTTGTTCGATTGAACCCTAATCTTCGATTGATTAGAAGTTCGCTTAAGACCCATCGACAGTTTGTGGATGGGATTGAGATCCACTTGAAAATTATTGTTTTTGGGTCATGCATTTTATATTAGCTTAATATCTCTTTTAGTCTAACTTATCATGTTTCAATTTGGTTCATAATGTTATAAGATTATCAAACAAGGTTTACCTATAAATGTTAGGATTATCTACATATTAAGGTTGTTTTGGGTCTAAGGTTAGAGTTACCAAGGGACCTTATTTACCTTTTCTTCACTTATTGATACTCCGTGTCCTCTTGTATCTTCGGTCTTTAGTTTTCAAGGGCTCAATTGACTACATAACACATAGACTTATGTGATTGACAAAACATATGCAAAAATAAGTGCACTAACATGACTCACATAATGAATGGCTTAGATTTATCACAAGTTGATTTGATCAAATTTTGGTGTTATGATAATAAAAGATTTATACCTCATGAAAACATGACTATATAATAATAACGTGAAAAGTACACTTGTCAGTAGCATCAGACGCAGAGCTCTATCAATATAATTTTAACTCACAAGACACGCACTTATGAGAATCATTCCCCTCATGACATTTGGCAAACACATCCTACAATCCCACTTATAAGTAGAATGGATTTTTTACTTGCAAATAGTTACACATTGTAGGTGGTTGTGTTGTTCAAGAATCTTATGGTGTGGTATGCATGCATACATGCATGTAATGTGATATGTGAATAAATAAATCGTGGTATGGGTTGAACTAATCTTGCATCGATCCAATTGTTAATTGAGCTATAAAATATCCAAACTCACATGTGTACCCTTTTACCTATATCCATACCCACTTATGTTAGGATTGATTTAGGTATTCAATGGGTTTGATATTCCTTTTGTTGTGGAAAAGCGCCCGCACGTGATCAATATAAGCGAGGCTAAAACAGAAAAGAAATGACTAAATAAAAGCTAAAATGGACAAACCAAAATAAAAGACAGAAGGCATAAAAATTTATGTGATTCAATAATATGCCTAATTCAAGAAGCAACAATTCAAAACTTTCTTCTTCACTAGAAATAAGAAAAATAGAAATATAATACTTATATATCTCCTACTTATATAAGAAATCCTATATCAAGAATACCCTGTAAAAAGAATACAATAAAATAATTTTTCTATACCTATGCCTCTCATCATATAAGCAATATCACATGAAAAACTACCTATCCAAACTTGTAACATACAAAAGACGCCTACATTAGGAGAGAGAGACTTTGAAGGAGATGTCACAAATTGATGTAACACCTTCCACTAAAATTGCTTTGATTATATATATATATCTTAACCATTTATACATTTTCTTGCTTAATGTGAGTCATATTGCTGAATTTTGGTTTTTTAATAATGTTCAATTGAGTGCCACATATTAAAAGTTTAAGTTTTCCAAATAGTGTGGTTTTTGGACCATAGCCCATTCATCTATGGTGCCTATGCAATAATGAAGAAGGGCGGCACCTCTCATGTCTCCAAAGCCATATGATCCTATCCTTAATGGATTCCACACGGGGGCATTAATGATGCAGCTAATGAGGTTATAATCAAGGTGTCTCAATTGCAAAATGATTTCCGAACTACCTCTTTGGCCTGATTCATTCTGTGGAAGAATTGCTGGAAGGATAGCTAGGCCCTATGTGAAAAAGAAAACTTGCATATCCCACACATAATGATGATGAATGTGATTGAAGTATAACTCTAAAAAGGAAAGAAAACAAAATAGATGCCATATGATTGGCCTAGTACAGTGGGGACCACTCACACGACAGAGCCCTTTAGGTTTCATGATGAGTGGAACATTTATTTACATGACATCTTTTTTGGTATTTGAATTTTAAGCTACATGTTGAGAACTCCATACATCTTCGAAGACAAGAAAAAACTCATATTTTCAGGCAAATTGAATTAAATGTGCTTCTCTCTTCTCTCCTGAGTATAAGCTAAAAAAATGTGGTTGTTACAAACTTCGTAAACCACAACACAAAAAATGTTGGGGATTGAACGCCTCTTGGATACCACAAAAGTTTTGGATCAACCTTATATTTGTGTATTCGGAATTTTCAAGTGTGTGTGGCCTTATCAACGGGTTGTATGGCAAAGTTTTTATTTTATTTTATTTTATTTTTAAGGTGGATGTTCAATCAACACTGTTTTCCATCAGTGTAGTCCACTTGAGATTTAGATCTGCGTCATTTTTGGGCTCATTCACTAAAATGACCTAGAAAAATGAATAGATAGCATGGATAAAACAAATACATCATGGTGGAGCCCACAGAGCTTTGACACCAGCTAGCTGGATGAGGTTAGGGTCATCAGCCAAATCGATCGAGTTCGTCATATGCATCTTCCCGTTCGCCCAAAGGACAGTTTAGTCATTACAAGGGCAATTTTGTCTATACATGAAAAATCTTGGCAACCTTCGTTGCTTGTTATTTTCCTCATTACCCATGTAGATAGTACCGTCCTTCTTACCCTCTCTTTCTATCGTAGCAAAAGTCTCTCTCTCTCTGATGGGGATGCAGCTGCTGGCGCTGGCCAAGCTTAAGCTACTGGGAACAGCTGCCCATGGGCCAGGGCTCGTACTCAGTTCGTTGTTAGGGTTCTTCATCATCAAGATCCCTTTCGGTTCTACCATCTTCAGATCTTATGCCGACGTAGCATCATCCTTGACGCTCTTTTTTTTTTTTTCCGACTGAGTCAGATCATCTTCCACGGCCAGGACGTCAATAGCCGTAGGTGGGAGAGAGTAATCAGGCTCGTCCGCGAGAGGCGTACCCACGTTCGACGGTCCTCCACCCGTCAGTTAGATGAGGCTAGCCTGCAGGAATTCTCCATGATCGCTCTTTAGTCCAGCGTGCGTATCACCACCGGCCACTAGGGCCCACCTTGTCCGACTATTTGAACCGTGTATATTCTCTTTACTATCATTTTCAAGCATTTAAGCTATTATTTTGTCCCGTAATCACACTTCAGTGATGATCCTTACCCTTGATTTTTTAGAGTTGAATGCGAGCCATTGAAAAAGTTTCTTTTCATTGTTCTGAATTCATCTACAGATAGTGATTACAACCGTCCGTGCACTTCAACTTCCTTAAGGTGGCCCTTATAGAATATATGCTACAACATGGACGGTTTTGATCTTCGGATCACTCACAGCATGTGGGCCCCAATGGGCGGCGGCACACGCTGGATCCTGATTCGGAACAGGCAAAAAGAACTCTGAATATATGCTTTTTGCTCTTTGCAAACTGCTGAAGAGGTTCGAGCCAACGATTTGCGTAACTGGGGTCCATCTTTCATTGATCCAGACCATTGATATAATAGGTCACTCTATGTATGGTCATGCAGAAAAGATCTCCCAGATGGAAAAATCCTAAGCCTTTCAATAGAAGGAATAAATTAAAATACAACAGCGATTGCCGTTTAGCCAACAAAATGCTGAAAAAATATATATCTATGGTCCTCAAATCTTGAGGATTTTTGGTGCGTGGCATATCCATCGAGGCCCATCAAACCAACGGTTCCGATCACTGAAATCTCGAACGTACTAGGCATTGTATAATTTTTTGGATAAAGAGGTACCAAACACTATTCCTGGGCCCAAAGATAGTAATTGGGCATTCACTCTGTATGGATGGGGACAATTGTGAGTGATCTGAACCGTTGAGATTTTGTGGCACCAATGTGGAAAAATCGAGCAACTGAAATCTCCCCGATAGACAAAATCCTAATCCTTTAGAAGATGTCCAAACAATTAGACGGTTACTAAAAAATTACAGAAATAGGCAAAAAGATTTCATATTTAGGATCATACAATCCGGGTTAGGTGCATTCCATGATGGGGAATTATTTGATACTCTGGCTGCGTACGCTTGATACGCAAGCACATGGAAATAGTACACGTGGCATATATTAGATGAACTTAAACCAGCTAAATTTTGGAACCTACAGTCAACTTACAATCCAAAAATCAGATTATTTGAATAATCCAATTATTTGACACATCTATTAATTTTATTGTAATAAGACGATTTGGACGTTTTAATTTGAATGATCATACCAACGTATACAACCTTGAAGTGATTTCAAGTGCCTGTGTATTATAAAACACACTCCGCTGGAGTATCAAAGTATTTCTCTTCCATGATGTAATGGAATGGATTATCGAACTTGTGGGGCCCACATGTAAGGAAGTACTGCACAAACCCTGTGCAGAGCGTTGTAACCATGCCTATGTTACAATGAGTTTGAAGGCATTTGTTAGATCTGAAGGTGTTATTGTTAAGAGAAGTCTTTAATCTGAAGTTCTTGAGGCCGTTTGACTAGTCGTGGGATAGCCACGACTGGTCGTGGGAGGCACTCGACTAGTCGTGGGTTTGAGCCCTGGCACGACTCAAAGTACAGAGGTGCTGTTTTTCTCCCTGGTCTATGACCAGTCGTAGGGTGGTCTACAACCAGTCGTAGGAGAGTTATGACCAATCGTAGGTTACGCAGATTCGTTCCGCGATTTTGCGAATTGCTGAAATCTGTATCCTTTTACAACTGGGATGCGGAAGGAAAATTGTCTAAACTATAAATAGGTGTTCCTAGGACTTTTCTAGGATATGTGCGCTACAAGAAATATCTGTATCAGCGGCGGATTCTCACTGGCGATCCCACTGAAACGCCCGTGTAGATGCAAAATGTGCGGCATTTTTACGTAGCCACCCGTGTACGGATAAGCCACCGCCGCTAGAATTAAAACAAAAAAAAGGTCTTTTGCCTCCCGAATTTCATCCCCAAATCGCGCCTACCTAATTTCTCTCCAAAACCCTTTTTTCCCTCCTCTCCCAAATCAGTCCATCTCCTAATCGCGTGCACCAATATTTCTCTCCCAAAAACCCTTCTTCCCTTCTCTCCCAAATCGCCTCATTCCCAAATCGCGCGCCCCATCCCCAAACTGCTAGGATTCTGGAGTTTCTGAAATCTCCCCCGCTTCATTGCAGAGTCATGGCAGCGGTTTCAATTCACTGGTTCGCACCGTGCATTACTTTCCATGCTCGGAGCTTTGATTACACCAGTACTCTCTCTCTCTTTCTCTCACTCTGTCTTCTTTCCAAACCCTAAATTCATTTATCTCTATTGATTTTACTCAAATGCTCGACACTTCTTTGGGCAATGGGATCGGTTCCTGCAATCCTTATATTGATCTTGTTTTCTGTTTTTTTTTTTTTCCTTTGGTGTTATGCAGTCTGAGATCCTTGTTTGGTATTCTAGGGCATTGTTTGTTACTTTTACATGCTGTAATATATATTTTGGAGTTCTTCTTTTCGTGCACTGATGCATTTTTCCTGTGAAATGGAAGCTTTACTATAAAGCTTTTCCGTTTATTATTATTATTATTATTATTTGCAAACGTGAGGAATGTTGTTTCGTTCATGGGATTCAAGAAGTCATCGATGAACATTCTGCCTTTGTACATTGAGATTGTCTTGTTTTCATGGCTTTTTGTTCTATCTAGCAGTCTCTCTGTTTTGGATTTTTTTATTTCTTTTCATATAATTATGGACTGAAGTAATTGAAACTCCTGTCTACAGAATCCCCATTTTAGATTAATACTCCTTATTCCTATCTCTTGGTTTTCATTTGTGGACTTCTCTAATAATTGCCAACGCTAGGGCTCTGAAAAAATAATGTTAAAATTTTCAAATATATAATTGCAATTTCTTTAGTTCCACATCAATAAGGATGAAAGAAATTGTGGTTTATAAGTATATGTATGTAGTATTTTTACTTGAGAAATTGGAGGTTGAAATGCTCAAGTTGTGTTATGCACTGAAATGTACACGCGAGCACTCAAACTCAGGAAAATCAAGCTTTAATTAAGTATAACATATTTATACATGATTCAGCCGGATGTTAAAACTAAATAATTTTATTTTTTAGTTGGACTTGTTATTAATCTGATGTATCAAATCAGCAAAAGAGATGTATCTCCTATTATTTCCCAAAATATCAAGGCATTCATAGCGGAGCATTGGCAAAAGACAAATAACTTTGAGACATTGTAGTGTTGCTTTAACCATTGTAAAAATTATAGCATAAATGTACTGATTGGCCCCTAATAAATTTATAGACTTTGTCTGTGGGGCCCACCATTGTATATGTGTGTGGCATCTAACTTGTCCAACAAGGACTCCACAAAGATCAGGTATACCAACCATTGAGTGGGCCCCACCTTAGGGAACAACGGATAATCACCCAAAAACATCCAAATTCAATGTTTCATGTGAGTCGTCATTTATGTGTCTATCAAGGATTTATATCTGCCATTTATCTTCACTTTTATTTATCTTACCTCATTTCTTTATCTTTATAGGCCTTAATCAATCATCTCATTTGTTTACCATTGAGGATTTATCTTCTCCATACTAGGCGTTTTTATAAGATGTGTTTTTGGCTTGTGTAAAGCTTTTGGACCAGGCTTATGGCAGCAGGTTCTTGGAGTTTTTTGGACTAAACTTGTTATGATGCCGATCTTTTAGACTAGACCTGTTATTGCATCAAGCTTTTGGATTGGACTCTGTTACCATGTTAGCTTTATGACCAAGTTTGTTTTTCTTGTCGTCGGGACATTTAAATATATCGAAAGAGCAATAATTGAACTCCCAACTATCAAAAATCCCAATAATTCATATATTAAAAGTTGTTAAAAGCATTTGCTAGCTCATCTACTTGTCATTTTTTTGCTACATTGCCAGTAAATTTTCTTTTCATCATATCTTTTAAACTTCAGTTACTCATTTCAAAGTACCTTAACTTTAAAAGAAGTTGCTACAGTATGTTGAAATAATCTTCTTAGATTAGAATACTCTTTCACATTTGTTAAAATGTGTATCTAATAAGATCACAAATGTCCCACTTATTTTATATATTCATGTTAGTCTCAGTGAAATAAACAAGTTACAGTTTTCACAATGAAGTATCTTATGGTATAATATGTAAATGTTAATCTAATTTAGAAGAAGAGCAGCTTTATGTCGCATTATAGGGTCATTTTTCTTAAGACTATTTGCCCTAACTGTGGATAAATACAAGTCTACTCAATTAAGTTACTGATAGTTTTTTTCATAAGATCATATAATGAAGCCTGGTTTCCTGTACATGATCTACAAGAAGCGATTAAGTGATCGATTCCAAATATGCATTGAGGCACCTTGATGGAGAACGAAAATCTATTATACAAAAAACATATTAAAAATGCATAGATATTAATTACATTGATATATTAAAAATGCATACCAAAAGTACACAACTATAACAATACATTTTTCTTTGAGATCTACATTAGATTAGAATAAAGAAAACACCATATGCCACACTTCTCTACATATAAGCTTCACCAACGAACTTGTCCTTCCAACCTCCTCTTTAGGAAGTTTTTCTAAACACCTATCCTATATTAATGCTCAAGGCTAAAATTGGAAGAGGGTCACTTTCTCAAAGCCCATTAAATTTCTCCCCTTGTCTTCTCAAAAGATCACTGTTCATTGCTTATCTACATAGAATTCAGCGATTATAGTCACCATAGCCCATTTGAATTCTTTTTTTTTTTTTTGCAAATCAGATGGTTAGGATTTCTTGATCACTATGATCTTAAATATATGCTTTATCACATGTTCCACAATTTGAATGATTTAAATAGCATTTGAGTGCCACATGTCAAAAGGATGAGCCATCAACATGGTCCAATGTTTTTTTTTTTTTTGAAGTAAAGAATGTTAAGTAAATCTGATATTGAGTTTGACTGGAACAACAGTGGATTTTGCAATGTGGCCAATTTACCTAAGTTAATGTATGATGTGCATTCAATTTCAATATAGTTGTATATCATGTCATGCGTATAACCTTACATGTACATATTGTAAATAATTATATGAATGGATTCCAGATCTCGTTCAGATTTTCTTTACTTTTATATATTCCCATTATTCTTAATTAAATATACAAATATAATTCTCATGATATAGTCTCTTGTGAAATAAGAAGGTATGATTTAACCTTGATCTTGACTGTCTAGTTTCCCCACCATTTTTGTAATTCATCCGTCCATTGAACTGTCAAACATACCCATCAATCTGGTCCGTCCATACAAATCTATTTATTATTTACCATATTTACAGCACCCATCATCATTGTCTTCTACAACTTCCATCACCATCACCATCCTTGGCAAAGGTCTTTTGGTGATATGAAATCCCATCCATTTGATCTTCTTATCTCAATCCCTCAGTTGGGGGCTGTTTGGATGCCACTAAATAAGTTACTTTTCTACTCACAGCAGTAGATAAGTCATTTATTTGAGATGAGTAAGTTTGGTTTATGATGAATTATAAGTAGCTTTTTTATTTAAAGTTAATCACTTCAGTTCGACAAGTAAAAATCAAGATAAGCTACTTAAGTCATACATAGCCTATCTTAAGTAACTTAAGATCCAAATGCCGCTTGCCATCATTGTCACCAGCTATTGTCACCCATCATTAAAATAAAATAAAATAAAGCTTAGTATTTGTAAAAGGAGGGTGTTACTGGGGATGTTAATGGGCCAGGGTCGGGCCTAAATGATCAGAATTTTGAATAGGGACAACATGATGTTCCAACCCAAAACAGTTCATTTTCCCTCAAATAGGGACACGTGAGATGATTTTATGGCTTTCTAAAGGTATTCTAAAGGGTCCTAGGGTTACGAAAAAGGGTGTAGCAAGGGTGAGATTCGAGGTTGTTCGAATTGGGTAAGTCCTCTCTCTTTGTAATTTCTATTTTCATAGTGGAGATCTGTCGCTTTATGCTGTGGTTTTTTTCGAAAGAATTTTTCACATTAAATCTGGGTGTTCTTTGTGCTCTCTTGTGTGCTTGGTGTCATTGAATTGCTATCATAGATCTAGATCTATGTGATTCCGCAGGCCAAAATCCTCAACAAGTGATATCAGAGCTATCGTTGGGGCACAGATCTGAATTTGAGGGATTAGTAATAATGGCGAGCGCTACGTATGAGATTGAGAAGTACTTAGGAAAAAATAATTTTAAGTTATAAAAAATCAAGATGATGAGTTCCTTAATCAAACAAGGTGAAGATGGTGCTCTTAAGGAGCAGAAGTCTACTATGACTGATGGTGATTGGAATACTCTTGATAAGAAGGCATTATCATCACTCCGTTTATGTCTCACGAATGAGGTTCTCTACAATGTCATGAGGGAGAAAACTGCGGCTAAATTATGGGTGAAGTTCGAGGATGTTTATGCGAAAAAATCCTCTGAAAATTGCCTGCACTTGAAGCGGCAGTGGTATAACTTCAAGATGACAACTTTAATAAATTAGTTTACAAATTGCTGGATATGGAGGAAGTAATGAAAGATGAAGAACAAGCATGTATGTTGCTGAATTCTCTTCCGGTGTCTTATGAGTCATTCAAGGGCACTATGTGCAACATGAATAAAACTCTAAGTGTCAACACCGTTATCTCAGCCCTTTAAGGGAAGGCTATGAGATAACAGAACAGCGACATGGGAACATCTTCTGATGCACTATTTACAGTGGGTAAGAATTCTGGATAAGGTACAAGTTCTTCAGGTTCTAAATTTAAATCTAAGGGTAAGGGCAAAGGAAAGGTAAAGTGTTGGAACTGTGGGAAGGAAGGACATGTGAAGAAGGATTGTGAAATTCTTAAATCGAAGAGGGAAGATTCTGAAACTTCATGCAGGGAGGCCAATGTTGCCACGTTAGATGGATCAAGTGGATGTGATGGTGATATTTTATCGGTGCCTTCACTCAGACGGTCATACGATTATCGTAAGGACGAGTGGATGCTAGACACATGGACATCTTTTCACATGACTCCTCATCGGAGTTGGTTCACCAGCTACAGGGAGTACGATAGTGGACAGGTATTTATGGGCAATGACATTGCCTGTAATGTTGTGACTGTTGGTTCTGTGTGCATCAGGATGTTTGATGGGGTGGAGCGTACCTTGACAGATGTGAGGCACGTTCCTGATTTGAAGCGGAATCTGATTTCTCTTGGTGTGCTTGAGGCAAAAGGATGCAAGTACAAAGGTATTGATGTGCTCTTAATGTATCCAAGGGGGCACGGGTAATCATGAAAGTGCAACGACTCGATAACTTGTACAGGTTGATCAGGAGCACTTCAAAAGGTGGAGTTGCAGTGGATGTAGCAGATTCCACCTTTGCACGTGTGTGACATGCCGGGCATGGCCACATGAGCGAGTAGGGCAGAAAGGCTGAGACGCGCGGACAGGGATACAGAGTAGGTAGAGCAGCCACCTGTGAGAAGAATCACACGGCATAATTGCAGGATATCGGCGATGTACATGGACGACTCCAATATCGCAGGAGGATTTATATTCTATTCAGATGGCTCTAGGTGAGCCTAATGCTGAGAAGTTAAAGGTGACTATGGGCGATGTGATGGATTCATTGTACCAGACCGACATATGGGAGCAGGTGGAGCTTCCAGTGGGCCAGAGAGCAGTTGGGTACATGTGGATCTTCAGGAGGATACAATATAGATACAGGGCGAGGTTGGTAGTGAAGGGTTATGCTCAGAGAGAAGGGATCGACTTCTCAGAGATATTCGCGCTAACGGTATAACAGGTGTCTATTAGATCCGTGATTGGCGCTGGTTGGCTAATGTGATCTTAAGCTGGAAAGATAGATGTGAAGTGCACTTCTGTAAGGAAAAGTGAAGAGCAGATCTACATGAAACAACCAGAGCGGTCCGAAGTCAAAGGGGCTGAGAAAAGACTTTGTAGGAGGTCGTGGTTCGACCTATCGCCTAGGCAGTGATTTGATTTCTTCATGGTGAGTCAGGAATTGATGACATGTAGATAGCCAATTATGATATGTCTAAAATCAATGTACTGAAGACTTGGTTAAGTGGGACATTTAGGATGAAGGATCAGGTGGGGGGCCTGCAAAGATGGTTCTCGGCATTGAGATTGAAGGAGTAGGCTTTGGTAATTACAGGAGAAATACCTTATGTATAGGTATTGATCAAGGATGTAATGGGCCAGATAAAGCCCTAGAGCGTTCCCTACGCGTCTCTCCTCAAGTTTTCCTCAGGATTTGTCCCAAAACAGATGAGGAAAAGCAGGATATCTCATGAGCCTTATTCGAATGCGGTTGGCACACTACAAGAAATAGGATTTTTACCGATGATTTTTTTTTTGTAGGTAAAAAGGACTTTTACCAATGAAAATTATTTTCGTTGGTAAAAGTTTACTTTTATAGACGAAATTTTAATTTCGTAGGTAAAAGTTTACTTTTACCGACGAAATTTTAATTTCGTAGGTAAAAGTCTACTTTTACCAATGAAAACTGTAATTTCGTAGGTAAAAGTACTTTTACCAACGCCAATTTTCGTTGGTAATGGTTATTTTTATTTTTGGAAAGAAAAAATTTTCAAAAAATTTACTTTTACCAACAAAATCTCCTTATTCGTAGGTAAGTGTTTTCCCCGACGGACATGAACCGTCGGTAAAAATCTGGTATGATCTTAAGGTGTTTTTCCGACGAACTAAAACCGTCGGGAAAATGTTCCCGCCAGCGATCAAAGATTCCCGCCGTTGGCCGAAAGCATAACAATTTTTCCGACAAACTAGAACCGTCGGGAAAAGGTTCCCACAAGGTTTGCCGACGAACTGAAACTGTCGGGAAAAGGTTCCCGCCATATACCAAAAATTCCCGCCATGACTGAAAACACACTTTTAAGCAAGAAAGTGTTTTTACCGAGAATTAATTTCGTTGGTAAAAATATAAAAATGTTTCCCGACGGTAGATAACCGTCTCTAATTGTTTTTACCGACGAACAAAAGCCGTCGGTAATAATCCTCTGTTTTTCTGTTTATATATATAGTTTGATATCATATGAGTGAAATTTTTTTTTTTTTTTTTTTTGTAATTAAAAATTAATATTTTAATGATTTGTAATATCACATGAAGAAGTATATTGAGAAGTTTAAAATTTAATAATGTTCGAGAAAATTTTTGAAAATAAAATGACGCTTTTGAAGAAAAGAAAATCGGCATTTTGAAATTATTGAGAAAAAATTTAAAATATGAGAAAATATTTGAAATTTTTGAAAATAAAAATTTAGAATTTGTATTTTTTTAAAAGAAATAATTTATAATAAAAATGTTATTTTGTTAAAATGTTTTCAAAAATATACATTTTATAAAAGTGTTATTTTTAAATGGAAATTGGAATTTATGTTTGAAAAAAAATAATTACTAAATTGTTAGGCACATCCACTAATTGTACCTTTAATCAATTTTGAACAATCTAATCAGTTCAAATTGAAGAGTAAATAACTTCAAATGTTTAAATCAAATTTCACTAAAATTGTTGATTAATCTTGTATGCCCAGTATCTTTTTCATATGTAACCTGATCAGGACAAATAACTAGTGAAATTGAGTATTGATCAGAAAAATAGAGTGAATAGACCAAACAAGTAAAATGGGGCAAATATTTTGGTCAAAATTGTGACCCAACTTTATTGACCTTGTGAGAACCTAAGTGTTGATGTAAGTTTTGTGGGCCCCATCATAATGTGTGTCGAACATCAACACCGTGAATTTAATGTCTCCCCTTCAGGTTATGAGATATGTAAAAAGTTATCCGTATATGAAACTCAGGTGGGTTATGCTATCTAAAACCATGTGAAGACATACTAAAAAATATAAAAGAACTTGGTGGGGCCCACGTGAGTTTCAGATGCGGCTAAAACTTGGTCTGACCCCTCATCCAAGCGGGACGCACATAATGAGTGGGTTGGATATCTAATTCACATTTAGGCAAGCCTAATATGTGATTATGAAAGGAAACCCTCTCCATTCCATTTAGGTGATTTACTAATTACCCCGAGTTAACTTTGTGTGGTCTACCATTAATTATTTATTTTATCCACTCCATTCATCCATGTTAACAGATGATTTGGGTTCTAAAGAACAAAAAGGAATCATGTCCAAAGCTCAAGTGGACCACACCATAAGAAATAGTGTGATTGAACCTCTACCATTGAAAAATTCTTGGAGGCCATAGAAGTTTTGGATCAAGCCGATGTTTGTGTTTTCTCTTCATTCATATCTTTTTGATATTATGAACAGGTTGGATGACAAATAAACATTACTGTGGGCCCAAGGAAGGTATCAACGGTGGAAATCATTATTTCACATTGTTTCGTGTGGCATGGTCCACTTGAGTTTTGGATTTATGAAAAATTTGAGATCAACCCACACCGTTCATCCATTTTTTGAGATTATTTTAGAAAATTATCCAAAAAATGAATCATATGTAAAGATTAAATGGACTACACCACAAATAAGGGGAACAGATTGACTACTTCTCTTGACACTAGCCAATGGCTAGTGGTTGGTGCTACATGGGCCCCACCATGATGTATGTGTTTAATCCATGCTGTCCATCTATTTTTAAAGATCATCTTACGGCATGAGACCAAAAATGAGGTACATCCTAATCTGGAATGGACCACATTACAGGACATAGTGTTGAATGAGCATCAACTATTAAAAACATTTCGGGGGGCATAAAAGTTATGGATTGAGATGATTTTTGTTTTCCCCCTTCATCTAGGCTTGTATGACTTAATAAATAGATTGGATGCCAAATAAATGGTATAGTGGACCTTATGAGGATTTTAATGAACGATATCCAACCACTATTGTTTTCATGTGGTGTGGTCCACCTGATATTTATATACCTCTCATTTTGGGGCCCCACCATGATGTATCTTTTATATCCACACCTTCCATCCATTTGTAGAGATCATTTTAGGGCAATATCCAAAGAACAAGTTAAATCCAAAGCTCTAGTGGACCCCAGCACAGAAAACAGTGGGACGGTGACGCCTACCATTAAAAACTTCTAAAGGCAATAAAAGTTTTATATGAAGATGATATTTGTGTTTTCTCATATTTCATATATTTTTTAACTTTTGAACAGGTTGGATTTCAAATAAACATTACGATGGGCCTTAAGATAGTTTTAACAGTGGAAATCACTATCCCTGCTGTTTTCTATGGTGGGTTCCACCACAGATTTTTATCTGCCTCATTCTTTGGCTCATGAGTTAAAATGATATCTCAAAATGGATGGACGGTGTGGATATAACAAACACATCATAGTGGGCCCACAAAACTTGGTGACGTCACTGACCGTAGGGCGTCCAAGAGACGCCCTATGTCAGCGATGGAAATGGATTGGCTACTCCCCTTGCCACCAGCAATTGGCTGGTTGTCGGTGCTTTGTGGGCCCCATGATGATTTATGTATTTCATCCATTTCGTACATATAGTTTTTATAGATCATTTTATGGTATGAAATAAAAAATGAGGTATATCTCAATCTCAAGTGGACCACGTTATAGGAAACGGTGTTGAATGAACGTCGAACATTAAAAATGTTTTGGGGGCCATAAAAGTTTTGGATCAGGCCGATATTTATTGTATCCCTTCATCTGGGTCCATACAACCTAATCAACATATTGGATGTCAAATAAACAGTACAGTGGGCCTTAGGAGGATTTTAATGGTGGATATCCAATTATTTTTTTTTTCCTGTGGTGTGGTCCACCTAAGATTTGTATTCCTATCATTTTTTGTATAAAGCCATAAAATGCTATCACTACACCAAAATGGATTCTATTAGAACCTTTAAGTGGACCCCACATGGCCCGAGAGTCACATTTATGTAAATATGCCGTAGACACCAGAATGCCCTGAACCCTTCAAAACGCCCAAAACGCCATAACGAATCTCCTTCTCCCTCTCCCGATCTCAACCCTCTCTCTCCCTCTCTCTCTCAATTTCCCAATTTGAGGCACGTTCCCTCGCCTCTCTTTTAAAATCAAGCTCTTATAAAATCATAGATTATTTATAATTTTTTAGGGTTTTTGGATTCGTTTTGTTGATAATCAGAAGAAGAAAATGGACACGAAATTCCTTAAAGACAAGATTCTGGTTCGCATCTTTTCTCGTTGTGTGGGCTGGGGCTCTACAGGTACTCTTTTTTTATCTTTTGTCTCAATATCACTCTCCCTCGTCATCTTGTTTTGGTCCGTGTTTGGATGCACAATCGAACTGAATTGCAATATCAGGTTTAATAGTGTAGAAATAGCCAATTGCAACGATCTTACCCTGTATGAGGAATTATGTCTTTGATTGCAACGATCTTACCATGTTTGAGGAATTATGTCTTGGATTGGAGTATGTATGGCGGACCGGAGGAGGCTTTCAATAGTTTAAATCCTAAAATGTGGGGCCCATGCTTTAGTAATCCAGACCATTTTTCTAATGTGTCCCTATGTGGATGGACCATGCCCCAAAAATCTCCCAGATTGGTAGATCCTACCCATTGATATTTGGACCTTGTTGCTGTATTTCTCTTCTTAATTGTCCTTTTTCATAGGGTACTAATGGGAAGATTGTGATTGTCCTGTTGAGGATGTTCCTTGGGGTTGATCCAGTCCATGGTGGGACTCAATGGACCAGTGGTCTGGATTACCTAAAGCATGATCATTGGGCCTCCTAATTGGATCATGTTAGTTTTAAGTTGGACCTGAGAGGGATGCAACTGCCATTAGAGGGGTGCTTCCTCATTGTGAATACTGAAGGACGATAATCACATTTTGCCCATCAGAAGTGCCATTTCTAAATGCACATCTTCAAGCACAAAACATGAACACCACCACACATGCCTATGTGGAATGTGTCCAGGAGATCAGAGCCATTTGTAGGGGGGTCCCCATGGATGATCATTTAAGAAGGAGATGGTGGTGGAGCCGGAAGAACTAGAGTATGGTAGAGCCATCTCTCTATGGTGCATGTGGCAGGGTGATGTGCTAATGGGTCTGCCATTGGCGCTGCACACAAACAATAGGTGGAAAGCCTGGCACATTGAATCGACTTTTCAGTTATTTGATAGTGTTGGAAGATGCATTACTTGAATGTTGCTTCATATGTTTCATGCCTACAAAAATGTATTTATTGAAAAGAAAGATACATATGGTTCTGGCTGAACGGACGTTCCCGATCTCGGGTCTCTCAATCACACATATATTCACATGTCTGACATGAGTGCCGCACACTATCTTTTCTTTCCAAGTGGCATGTGCTATTTACTTAGCTGTTAATATGACTGCGTTTATTTGGAATGCTCACAAAAATAAAAATAAAAATAAAAATAAAAATAAAAAAATCTAAATATGTATTTTAGTTGTCAATTCAATTGTTATGGCTGAGTTTGTTATCCAATTGAAATAAAATTCTTATGTTAATTTATTCATTGCACCGGTGCCATGTTTCTTGAAAAAGCTGGGGATGATGTTACCCAGGAAAACCCTTGGGGTTCAAGAACATTCCTTTTTTTTTTTTTTTTTTAAATGATATAATTAGATCACATTTTTTTGCCTCAGCATCAAGTGCACTTAATTTTGGGTCTTAATAGGATGAGGCCCACCATATGGGGTTGGGTTTTCAACCCCAGTTTGCATCTTAGATGAGGTTTGCATCTTAGATGATGTTATGAACCATTCATATTGTGGATTCTATACTACAGGCTCCATCCTAGGAATATTTTTTGAATGGATAATGGTGTTTGATGAATTTGGAACATTGAAAAGTGCACTTCTAATGGCTCATGTTCAAATCCAAGTTTTGAAGGTTAGGATCGTCAAGCACCATCTTAATATCATAGCTTCTACAAGGCAGTACTGAGAACATGAACTTGTTTATTGTTGGAATCAGACTAACAAATGGTCATTCTTCTAGTACTTTGTCTTCAAATAATTTTGATATGTGAACTTGATCTATTGCCTTTTTCTTTGTTCATATATTGATGCACTGGTCAGTGTGGGCACATTTAGCAAAATTTACTTATTTTTTGTTGCAATACCTTTCTAAAGTGCATGGTTGTTAAAGCTTTTGGCATTGGAGTTGCATGTTGGTGATGTGGATGCATCCACCCCTATATTTTTGTATTTATGAACAGAAGATGTACAAAACAGAGATTCTACATTTTTTATTTTTTATTTTTTTTAAAATTTCTTGCTAATTACTAATACAGAAAAAAAATGCAGTCTGTTCTTTGTTTGCCAATATGTAGTTGAGAACTTTTAGCGGTGGGCATGTGCTCCAAGGACATTGGTTGGAAGTAGCATGTTGCCAAGTTAGGTGACAAAAGGTGAAATGGTATGAGAGTAGGCATATTTCAAGAATGTACAGGCATTACATGTCCTCTAACAGTTGTATGCTTTTTTTTTTTTTTTTTGTCTTTTTGTTGTTTAAAAATGATTGTTTCTGTTTTGCAGGAAGATTTATGGCAGGCTACATTTCCGGTTAGCACAGAGGTTTGTTTCAATTCTTTTTTCTTCTTCTATCAGTACATCTGCTTTTCAATGTTATATCAAACATTGCTAGAGTAGTTCATGTCAATGGAGTGAGCAGTAAACTATTCAATTCATGCCGGACATGCTACCACAACTTGGACTTTATATGGTTTCTAGCTGTTTCCTTAAAAAACTATATATAATTTTGTATCTTTTGAGTTTAGATCCATATTTTACACTCGGATTGATACATAATGGCTTCTGTAATATGTCTTTTATCTTCATTATTTATTGTCTTTTATCTTCTGTAATATTTTACACTCGGATTGTGAAATTCACATGATAGAATCGCTTGTTACCTAGTTGAATCATGCAATACACATTTCTCATTCATCCTTTTGATGTGCCAGTGATGAACTGCAAGAGACGAGCTTTATCCTCCTTGCTGAAACCTTGGACTACCTCCCAAAACCATTGGATAACAGGAGATGCAGCAGTGTAGCCAGAATACT
The DNA here is from genome assembly GCA_037074715.1 of Magnolia kwangsiensis. Taxonomy (NCBI): domain Eukaryota; kingdom Viridiplantae; phylum Streptophyta; class Magnoliopsida; order Magnoliales; family Magnoliaceae; genus Magnolia; species Magnolia kwangsiensis. Next base: position 15,851,684 of record CM073576.1, on the reverse strand, counting down.
CTGTGTTCGCCCTCATATCATCCACTGCAAGGTGGTCAAACATTGAAATATGTATGACACTACATATCATACCAAAGCATGCACTTGGGCCCAACACTTCTTCTTTACTTTGTAATGGGTGCCACTGCTAGCTAACTATCATAGTAATAAAAAATCTGCATATTTGCAAATTGCTTTGAAACTGAAATTCACTCTTTTGGGTCTGTGTATCTTCTTTCAATATGATTCAGTCCACTGGATCTATTTAATGATATAGATATACCAATGCAGAGAAAATCTTCTTTTCTTTTTTGGTAAATTGAAATTCATTACATGCCCACTTTATCAGTTATAATATCTGGACTGCAACATTTCAGGATGCAGGGAGAACTTGGTGCAAATGCTATATTAGTTGTGTCAATTTCTGCCTGTAAAGCTGGTGCTACTGAAAAGGAGGCAAGTTTTTTTTTTTTTTTTTATATATATATATGGTTATTGCCAAGATGACCTGTTTTTAAAGCCATGCCCCAGGCGATTTTTTCCTGTGTTTCAATTTTCATTTGCTTCAATGTTTCTAGTACTTTTTACACTATTGCCCCTAAGCAGAATTTCTGGCCCCTAAGCAGAATCCTCTTCCCAAAGTTTTGGCTCTTCAAAAATTGAAAATGGAAATAAAAAGCTTGTTTTATTTCACTAAAGCATGCATCAGAATTTGTTTATTCACTTTAAACACATTTAGTCAGTAGGGTACTGTACTGACTAAAGGCTGTATTATTGTCATTTTCTGAGTTTATGTTTCCCATCTATCCAATTTCAGATCTCACTAAAAGGTTACTTCTTGAGGAGCGAGACCCCATGCTGAGTTTATGTCATTTTCTGAGTTTATGTTTCCATTGCACATGCTGGAGAAGTATACTTTTTTTGCTTCTTGTTTTACTTGCTGGTTCGTCATAATGAATAAAGTAGATACCATTTAATTAGTTGGGCTTCTTTTGTTTTCTGTTTGGATGAGCTTGTAAACTCCAAAGGAAATAGTTTTTATGTTTATGCAATTAAGAAATAGACAATTATTGGGACACCAGGACAAGGAAGTAATGCTGCATATGATGTCTCTGATTGATTGCCTGTATGAATTTAGTAGGTTGTTGGCACAATATTTCTATATTTGTTACAAGATTATGAGATCGTTAAGGATAGATGCTTCTTCAATGATCTAATTTGCATGATTTTTGGTTCTTATATTTACAATAATGATGCCAACTGTGGTAGCATTGATGATGCCTTGAGGCTGTTTGGTATGGTAAAATGTCAGAGAGAAGGTATTTATAGCTTTTCCACAGCTTTTGAAGTATAAAATATCTTAGAAAATGATCTTTTTGGATGTTTTTAGGTTCCCTCTCTTAAATTATAGAATAAATGGCTTGAATTATTCAGGATGTTTTCTAAATTAGGAATAGTCCACAATTTAAAAATTGATGAATCTGGCATCATTGTTTGTTGTGGAGCCAATTTCCAAATGCTTTCTACAGGCGAAGTACAGGTTGTTCAGGTGTGGAGCTTAATAAATACATGAGGTTTAATTATGTGATTACTTTGATGACATAAGTTAACTTTGATGTTATTGACAAGAGTAAGTACATATGCTTTATTACATATTCCTAAAGGGGCTTAGGAGAGTCACCTCTGGTTTGAAATTTCAGGCACTGTTGTTGTTCATAAACTATTCTTTCTTTTTCTTGCAGAATCTATGAGCCGTGCATGTGTGTTCACGCGTCTCCCTTCTTGGAAATGGAGCAGTTGCCACAGTTTCCACATTTACAGCAATGGCTTGGCCTTGCAATTACTGGTACTGTAGAACTTAGTCATATTGTAGACCCCCCTGTCATCAGAACAACAACATCCATTGTTCCTCTTGCATGGAGTGGTGTTCCTCTTCATGTTAATCATTGACATTTTGGCCTACTTCTCCAAAAAAAAAAAAAAAAAAAAAAACACTATTCCTGCATTTTACCAGTGACTTTTATGCATTAAAAACAAGGTCCCACAGAAGTCTAGAGACAACATATATCATAGCTATTTTTTCCTCTGTTTCAGTCATCCAAATTAGAAAGGGCAAGCATACCAACTTTCATGAGAATTCTCCAATGAAACATTACCACATGTCATTTCTTGCATGAGACATTTGATCTTCTGTAACTTTTGGGTGTATCTAGATTCCCTGTCAAGTTTCTTCTAGGTTCACATGAAAATTGTTAGTAGGCTGATTTCATACAACGATTGAAGGTCATCTTTAACTTCTTGAGTGTGTGTACATGTGGATGCACATGGACGCTGTTTGCAACAGCTAACTGCTATTACTTTTGGTCAGATTGATGCTGGAAAGCCTGTTGAAGAGGTCTTCGAGGCTGTCAAAAGTGTTTTCTCTTCAGCGCTGTAAAGAACGTAAGGCACCTCTTGGCAGTTCATTGTTGTAGGACCTTAGATTTGGGTCTAGCATTCTTCAAACACTCAATCTTCACCAAATTATATTAGAATGGTCCATTAGATCTTTAATCATGACTATACATACTTCTTAAAGTTCATTCGTTTTTTGAAACAGATTCATTACACTGCAAGGTTTGCTAATGGAACAGTCTTTGACAACAGCTATAAATGTGCAAGACCACTCACTATGCGTATTGGCGTTGCAAGGTATGTAAGATGGTTTTTTGCCGGAAAACTAATGCATAAGTTCCATCTCTCGTCTATCATGCCCAAAGTTCTCGTTTATACCTTAAAGGACATCAAGGAGTTAGTTACCCACATTATGTTAAGTGGGCAGTAGGATTTTATATTTCCAATTATTAAAGTGCTCTTCTAGTTGGTTCTTTTCTATCATCATATAGGAGAAACCTAAGATTTTTATCCTTTTCCTTAGTTATTGGTATTATGGAGCATGAGCCCATGAATTCTTGTTTTACATCCATTGCTCATTTTATTTATTTGAGTGCAGGTCATAAGAGGACTGGATTAGGGGATTTTTGGTGGTGGTGGTGTACCACCAATGCCCGTTGGTAAAAATCCGATGAATTTTACACTTACTCTCGTTATTTTTTTTTATGGCTTTTTTTTTTTTTTTTTTTTTTGTTACCTGGGTCAGTATGTCACTCCAATCCCTTTATCTTTATGCCTCAAATCTTTTGCAGGTGGAAAACGTAAACTTCATATACCTCCAGAGTTAGCATATGGGCCTGAACCGGCAGGATGCTTTTCAGGTAAAGCTCAAAACTGACATGATCTTGTCTTTTTGTCGAACATTTCAAAATTGAATTGACATCCTAAACTTAATTTCTCATCACTTAGGCGTACACTTCACCTAAAGTGCAGATGGGGACTATAGAGTCTTGAGGCTAAACAAACGTATAGCTTATTGAGGCAAAAAATTCGACACACATGGGGCCATTGAGCTGATGGATCCAAAAGTGAATAGGAGACTCCTCAAATATCTCCCACATAAGAATATCCAAACCGTCCAATGTGGTGAAAATTTACTTAATTGTTAACAACGATAAAACTCATTTTATAAGTAACTTTTATAAAGGTTGCTTTTTGTAGGCAAAAGCAAATTTGAAACCTATGTTTGGTAGTGAAAAGGAGAGTTGCAAATTGCTAGTGTTGAGAAAAGCTTATGGAGGTATAGGCTAGAGAAAGAATGGGAAAATACTAATGTATGAACTCTTTTTGAGACCCAATATGTAAATAACAATATATACTATATAATACTAAGGGTATATCATACTCAATGCACTGGAGAGAGGGAGTGGCATGCATGACGTGCGAGAAAAGTGCCACCTTATGCAACGCTCTGATGTCCCCCACCAATGTTGCGTGTGGGCTGGCAAACCTCTAGTCATATGATTAAGGGAAATTTTGGAAAACCAAAAAACAAATTACAGAAATCCATGAAACTTTTGTCAAGTTAAGGTGCATGGAGCGAAATCATTGCAGATGCTGACATTGCCACTACAAGAAAATGCATCTTTGCTGACGGAATGTCAGCCTTTCAGATGGCTGGGATTGTTCAGTGGAAGTCCATCAATCCCATAGTAGGGACCTGCAGATGAACAATCTGGATCAAGAAAGGTGGCTCCACATGAACACAATGCGAGTCTGAATGGGAAATATGTCAATTTCATCTGATTAGCTTCTCACTTCACTTCCAAAGTGTGTGCAGTTCCCTTTCTTCAAACCGATTGACGGGCGAGTTACCTATATAATTGGCTAGGCTGACCAATCTGTTGGATTTGTAAGTATAATTTCTGTTCTCGTCTTGCGAGTTTTTAGCTGTAGTAAATAACCCAAACTATTAGTGTTGAAGTGGCAAAACTCACTTCCGCTGATGCAATGCAGTCGGATTAGTGACAACAATTTCTCTGGAAAATTACCTGATTTCATCCAAAACTAGAAACAGTTGAAAACATTGTAAGCATTTCATTCCTCAGACATAGTGGCATAAATCATAATATTTATTATCATCGAACTCTCTATTAATGTCTCACAGGCGCATTCAAGGCACCTCATTGGAAGGTCCTATTCCTTTCGGGATTTCTTCCTTGAGCCAGCATCAACCAATCTGCAAGTAATTTGATATCTTCGAATTGTTTCAATTCTGTTCCATGTTTCCATTTCCACATTGGATTAAAGCCTTTTCCTGATGCTGTAGCTGAGAGAAGAAATGAAGAAAGGTGTACATGTTGAAAACCTTAAGGAATATGAGGCGACTACTGTCAGGGACGTACTCAAACTTCTCTTACAGGTGGTTATTAGTGGAATGTTTTGTACTCTATAGCATATTACAAAAGCCTTAATCTGCTGACGTGATATTATTTGTGCATTAATGTCTTTCCAGGGTGTTGCAACCAGGAAAATTGCAGCACCCCCCATGAACAGCGAGAGCAGTCGTTCCCACAGACATGAAGAAGGCTTGTTGGTAAGTATTGTCTTCAAATCATTTATATGGGTTTACAATGCATTCTAGTTGTCTGTTTGAATGGATAGACACACACATGCCTACACACCAATAATGTGCATCTACATGCATGCAACCATATGTTATTTGAACATTCATTTCATCAGATTGATCATCAAACCACGAATATGGTCCAAATTGGCAATCAAGACAATTTTGAATGGTTAGATTCTTCAGATCTTGATCAATATGCTCATGTGGCCATTTGGTTGCATCATCTATCCTATGTGATAATGAGAATTGTGAGGATGGAAAATTTTCCACCTGGAATGGTTCAAAAGATAAATGAGGTTGGAAACAAAGATATGCTAGAGGTGTCTTAGGCAAGTGAGTTTCAGTACTACACCAAGGTAAGAAAGTTGTGAGTGTTAGGCAAGTGAGTTTCAGTACTGCACCAAGGTCATATATGGGCAGAGTTATCCTTGTAGCTTGTGTGACTACAAAGTCATGAAACTAGAAACCTTCATAGGTGTTCATTCCTCATTCAGTTTCGTTCGATTTATATAGAGCTACCTTGTGGTAATGACACTCAAATTGGCCTTGCAGTCCACATCATGCATCTTGCCTTCTGTTGCCTGCTTGTACTAGACACTAGATTGTGGCTCCATGTAAGATATAGAAGCAGAAATATATCAGTTCTATTTTATTTGCATATGGAAAAGCAGAGCATTCTGCTGCTAGTGTTGAATCTTTATGCTGAGTATGAGTGTATGACTACATCTTGTTGTCCTGAAAACTTTTTACATGTACATGACGAGGGGCTGATGTTGTCATCTTTTTACATGTACATCTTATGGTTCCACTGATATGTGAAGTACGCTCCCTACCTGTTATATTACTGTGTATTCTCATTTCTTATGAGCTATCTTGTGTAAAAAAAAGTGTTGTTACTGTTGGAGAAGATATTTAAATAATTTATGGACCGGCTTAGCGTATCTTGTTCATGAGTATTTGGTTTGTGTGTTATCCTTCTAATATGGATAAAATAAGGAAATGACTCGAACAACGAATGATGATAGCTGATTTTTTTGCATAAACCAGCTAGGTTGAAAGTCGTATTTTATAGATGCAATTGGAAGTATGATGACCCTTTCAGAAAAAAACTGTTTCAAGTGGATTTTGGTTAGAAGATTTAAAACAGAAAAATCCAATTGCTTGATCACTCTGTAGAATAATTCACTTTCACTGTCTGTCTCTATTTTCTTCATGGTGCACGAGGCCCAGTATCTGTTGCAGAGGAAATTGCTGAAGTCAACCAGTTGCTTCAAAATGAAATCCATTTAAGAAAGGCTGTTGAAGAGGAGGCCAACAGTCTTAAAAGCCAACTGGTACAGTTGAAAAAATCAGAGGTATGGTTACTCGTCAATGAATGTGTAGCTTCTTTGTCATCATGCATGGCTCTGGTATTCATGAGCCTGGTTTGTCTAATATCACAAGTGGAGGCCATCCCTTTAGTGGAAGACCACTAACACCTTGGTTCAATCCTAAATAGAAGATGAAAAAAATAATTAAAGTTTAGGATTCATTCTCAACGATTGAGCATTTGTGCATATACATATGATGTCTTGTGCTCACATGTGTTAAGTCTAAGTCATTGAGTGGTGCTGCCCACAATAACATGCTGATGAAAAAAAAAAAACAAAGAAACCCATGTGCTTTTTTTTTTAAATTTTCTTTTTTCCTGCAGTGGTGTTCGAAGGTTTGAAAACCAAATAAATTTGGTGTAATTCCTGACCATGGGTGTAATTTTTCTACTGTTTGTTCACTATAAGTGGTCCACCAGATGCACCAATTGCTCTCTTTGATTGCACTACAGGGTTTCATCATTGTCGTGCTTTTATGCATAGTTATTCTATTTTTTGGACTTGACGAAATCAATTGCCATGGCTTATTATGTCACTGGCTTTGATCCGAACGTTGGAAGGTGAAACCTCTAGAACATGTAACAACATATTTCAAGGCCATGTTCAATTGGCCGTCTTTCATTGGCACTTGCAAATAACTGGAAAATCATTTTCTGCAAAATGGACTTTGTGTCTTACATCAATTAATTTCATGGCCTTTTGTTTGTAATCTGTAGGATTATTTCTCAAGAAGACAGAAGATGGTGATAAATCTCAAATATATAGGTTCGTAGCCAAAAAATTTAGTTTCTTTCTCCTGGGATATTTAACAAAACTTATGATAAGTGAGCTGATTTAATTCTGTGATGGTTTTGCAGATCCAACATATATGATCCGGGCTATTCCAATCAATGCATCAAATAACGTATGTTGCACAGCTCAGAGTTTTGTTCATGGTGCAATGGCTGGATACACAAGCTTCACTGTGGGACTAGTTAATGGCAGACATGTATCTTTCCATGTAAGTTCCATTAACACAGTTGTTTCCATTTCAGGTTTTGATCAGTGAACAACATAGATTGAAATATCCATAGTGTATTAGCCGATACAACCATATTGGCTCAATATGATATGCAATACAGGTTTGTATAGGTCCCAGTGAAAAATTGGGCTGTATCAGGCTGTACTGGCTGTACAGGCATATTTGCATTGTTATAGGCAGACACAGCCATAAAGGCCAACTTTTGATTTTTCTTTTCCAAAATTTCTCTCATTCTTCATATTTTTTCATTTCAACCATAGAGGAAGCTTAGAAAGTCATAGAGGAAGCTTAGAAAGTCATTGTAGATTTAGACCTATTTTGAGGGTCAAAATAAAATATTTGAGTGAGATTCGAAGAATCTAAGCAAATGAACCATTTTGGAAAAAAAAAATAGATAAAAGATTAACCATCTTTTTTGTGTTTGTTTTTTTTTAAAAAAACTATTTTAGAAAAAAAAAAAAAGAGATAAAAGATTAATCATTTTGGAGAGGAGGATGGAGGAGATACGAGTGGAGCATGAGCGACGGATGCAGGAGATATTACAGCTTCTCGCTGCATGCTTAACCATCGATGCCTCACTACCTCCGCTTTTATCTTTGTGATTTTTTATATTTTATTTATGATTTATTTTATATACGAATGTTAAACTTATATGTATTGGTACGTGGATGAATGTAATATGCATAAGATTATTTGCATATGTATGGATGTGGTTTGTGTTTGGATGGATGTAATTTGTGTTTGTTCGAAAAAATAGGAATGTGAACATATATGTAGTTTGTGTTTGTTCGGAAAAATAGGAATGTAACAGGTGTATAACAGGAATTATTGCCTGTTGTTTGAAAAAAAAAAAAGTGTCATGGACATTTTACCTATTTTTCGCAGGTAAAAGGTTCATTCACATTTTATTATCTACAAATCATTTCGTAGGTAAAAGTTTCATCAGCAGTTTTTATCTATGCCAAATTTCGTGGGTAAAAAGTCTTAATATAATTTGTACCTACAAAACCTTTCGTAGGTAAGAGTCTTAACAGCATTTGTACCTACGCAAAATTTCGTAGGTAAAAGTATAACACAGTTATTAGCTACGAAAACGTTCGTAGGTAAAAGTCTTAACATAGTTTGTACCTACGAAACATGTCCTAGGTAAAAGTTTTAACAAAGTTTGTAGCTACGAAAATGTTCATAGGCAATCGTCTTAACACTGTTTGTACCTACGACAAAATTCGTAGGTAAAAGGCTTAATACAGTTTGTACCTACGAAACATGTAGTAGGTATAAGTTTTAACAAAGTTTGTAGCTACGAACACATTCGTAGGTAAAAGTCTTAACACCGTCTTTCCTAGGAGAAAGGTTGTAGGTAAAAGTTTTAACAAAGTTTTTAACTACGAAAACTTTCGCAGGGAAAAGCCTTAACGCAGTTTTTACCTACGAAAAACTTCGTAGGTAAAAGTCTTAACAAAATTCTACATTTCATTGGTAAAAGTCTTACTATTGCCGACTATGACATTTTTCGTTGGTAAAAGTCTTTAGCCACGGCTCTTTACCAACGAATTTACCGGCGAAATATTTCGTAGGTAAAACTCTTTGCATACGAAATAATATCGTTTACCTACGAAATGTTTTATAAGTAAAAGTGAAATTTCTTGTAGTGGCAGTGTATGCCATGGTCTGGATTAGACCGGTTATTTCACATGCTATCAGTGTTGTGAGCAAATATCCTGGCAAGCAATATTGGATAGCGGTGAGATGGTAAGAAGACTACGTTTTTCCTTTTGAGAAGACAAGAGCAAAAGTGGTTGAGCATGTGGATTTAGAACTGTCAGACATGATTAACAAGATTATTCCTGTAGAGAAGTTCAAGTTTTATGAAACTTCTCTGGGCTTAGCGATGGTGTAAAAGAAGGACGGAGTGTGCACGAGAAGCTATGATGTGATGCAGAAATAATAGAAGAGGTCAAGAAGCTACACGGTTGAAGATTGAAGATTTGGTGGAGATTGTTAAGAGAAGTCTTTAATCTGAAGTTCTTGAGGTCGTTCGACTGGTCGTGGGAGGCGTTCGACCGGTCGTAGGTTCAAGCCCTGACACGACTTAAAGTACAGATACATTGTGTTGTTTTTCTCCCTGGTCTACGAATAGTCGTAGGTTACGCAGATTCGTTCCGCAATTTTATGGATTGCGGAAATCTGCGTCCTTTCGCAACTGAAATGCGGAAGAGAAGTTATCTAAACTATAAATAGGTGTTCTTAGGGCTTTTCAGGGTATGTGAGAGGATTCTATGGCTTTCTAAAAGTATTCTAAAGGGTCCTAGGGTTACGAAAAGAGTATAGAAAGGGTGAGATTCGAGGTTGTTCAAATTGGGTAAGTCCTCTCTCTTTGTAATTTCTATTTTTATAGTGGATATCTGTCGCTTTGTGCCGTGATTTTTTCCCGAAAGGGTTTTCTACGTTAAATCTGGGTGTTCTCTGTTTTCTCTTGTGTACTTGGTGCCATTGAATTGCTATCCTAGATCTAGATCTGTGTGATTCTGCAGGCCAAAATCCCCAATAGTTATCTTCTTTCATTTCCTTCTTCTAAGAAAATTCTGTCTTACGTGATCATTCAACCAACTTGCAGCTAAACAACAAACAACAGCAATGACAATAGGGCACTGTAGTTTATATTTACAATAAAATGAAAAACTGTCGGTGACCTGTTGTGTTTTTTAAAATAAAAAGTAAATTTCAAAATTATAAGTTTATTTGAATAAGTAAATAAATATATTAATAATTAAATTTTTTATAAATAGAGTGTTTTGTCATATGGTGAGAAATGGAGTTTTTAATTTTTCAACCAGTTCAAATCTCCTTAAGGACATTGCTTCCCTCTATTGGGTGTTATAGCCCACCTAGGTTTTGGATCCACCTGGTTTTAGGGGAATGCTTTTGTCCCAACAAATAAAGAGAGATGAAAGGACTGGATAAAATATAGACAACACTGTGGCCCTTTACAAAACCAATGGAAAGCTATTCCACGCTTACTTTTTTTCTCACGTGTGGTCATTGGAGCTTTCGATGATCTTGATTTATGTGTTTCGAAGTAGACAAGGGACATGAATTGCCCGGAGCAAAATTATTTATTTGGGCTACATGTTGTTGTCAGATATGACCTATGTAAAAGGCCTGGAAGATAACAATTACCAACTTTTAACACCATATGTGGTGTCACCACACAGCCTACGTAGTGAGGGATAGGGATATACTGAAAGTCAAAACCCAAATGAGAAGTAGGTACCAGTAATTGGGCTATGGGGTTCATTTTTTACATTACCGAAATTGAGTCCATCATGAGATATAGTAATTAACGATGGACAATGATGGATGGAGATTGCCGGGTAAACCCTCCACCACGTAGCCACATGGTGTAAGGATTCCGTAGGGCCCACCATGATGTATCTATTTTATACACAATATCATTTGTTTTACCAGCTTATTTTAGAGCATGACCTTAATGTTGAAGCATATTCAAAGCTCAAGTGGACAACATCGTAGAAAAAATAATGGGATTTGAACATTTATCATTAAAAATTTCTCGGGGGCAGTAGAAGTTTTGGAGCAAGTTGATATTTGTATCTTTGCTTTTCAAAATTGTGTGACCTATACAAACAGATTAGATACGAGCATAACAGTAAGCCCTAAAATGTTTCAACTGTAGACATTATTATCTCATGTTATAGTGCTCATTCGAGCTTTGGATATGCTTTAATTTTGAAGTCATGCCCTAAAATAAGGTTGTAAAATGCATGGACAACACCGTTAAAATACAGTCATCACGATGGCCCTGGAGAATCCGTACACTACATAGCTACATATTGTTGGGTTCACCACACAATCAACGTCTTGATAATCATGGCCGTAGGATCTAGCAATGGTCTTGGGCCTCCACTTTATACATGTGGGAAGAAACCAACTTACTTTTGTGCTCACCTTGGCTTCTCAGATTGAGTTTTATCCCATCAGTCACTTTAGAGAAAGATGGGAGATGGAATCTCATGCTCAAAGCTAAGCCGTTAGGAAATATAAGATCCTCGATCCAAGGCTTCCCCACCGTGCATTCGGCTTTTCATTACAGGGAGTGGATTAGGTGTTACCCAGGTGAACTTTTAGTGGGTGTTACCCTTACCGTGTGATGCCCACACTGATAATTTTTTTGTATATCCGCGTTGCCCATCCGTTTTCTCCTATCATTTTAGAATGTGAACCAAAAACACATACAGATCCAAATCTCGAGTGGACCACACCACTAGAAACAGTGGTGAATGATTATTATAAGCTTTTTGTGGGCTACAAAAGTTTTTGATCAATCTGATCCTCACATTTTCCCCTCATCCAGGTCTGTTTAACCTTATCAACGGTTTGGATGGAAAAGAATCATTATGTTGGGTATTACTGTGGGCCTTAGGAAGTTTTTAACGGTGACGGTTCATTCATCACTGTTTCCTTTGGTGTGGTCCACTTGAGATTTGGATCTGCTTAATTTTTGGGATTACATCTTAAATTGGGCTGAAAAAACTAATGGACAGGATGGATATACAGCAAATCATTAAGGTGGGCCACATTAAGACCCACCGTATACTGATAAGTGGGGCTCATGTTGGGTAATCCTGACAATTGGTATGCTGTGTCCTACTGTGGGTGGGCCATGACCAAAACCTTTCCATATTGCATACTCTAGCAGCCAACTTTGGACTTTACTAGCTATTTATTTATTGAGCTATTGATTTAGGGGGTTAAATGTGAGCCATTAAATTTTCAACAATCAAATCCACATTCTGCTGCACATTTCAACAGTGAGAATCATTATTCATTCATTCAAAGTGTGTACAATCTGATTTGGCACATGAAACATGAACGGCTATGATCACTTCATGATCTATGCATATATGCTGGTGATCCTGAATGGTACACAATACATTCCTCATTTGGGTCCATGATGAGATGGTTAGATGCTTGTAACCAATCCAAAAGAGAAGGTCGGGATCGCCCTTGTACAACATCTAGATAACGTGTCTTTAGGTGTTTGTAAGCAGAGGTTGTTGAAGATTTTATCTCAATTAAGTTTGGTTAAAATATAATAATAGAAATGTTTTATCAGTTAAGAGTTGATGCACGCACATGTTTGTTTGTTTTTTTTTTTTTTTCTATTTTTTTAAAAATGTTTGAATTTTATTTTTTCTTTAAAACTTTAATAGTAAAAGTGTTTTTTATTTTATTTTATTTTATTTTTAAAATCTTTACTTCCACTTTGCTTGAAGAGAAAAAGCTCTAATACTTTAAACATTGAGTTCTCTAATATTCTTACTTAGCTTTTAGAGAGAAATAGATATTAAAAACACTTCTGACTCACTTTTTACGGTTTGCATATGTATAGAAATCAGATGACAATTCGTTGACAGAAACTGTTGATGACAAATGTTTTAAATTTGTCAAACAGAATCATTGTCATGAAGGAAATTCAGCTAGCCTAAAAAAGTTCGGCTAAAAATCCAGCAACATTTTCTTTTAAAATTTGCGGGAAGTTTGGCTAGCCTAAGGTCAAGTTCTGCTGGCTGAAGTCTCAGTCGGCTAGCCCAAGCTCTACTGAAGCTGTTTGTGCACGGACTACATAATTTTAAGACGGTTTTTAGACTATTCCAAGTCAGTGCGAATGTAAAATTTCCTAATATATAAATAGGAGTTTCTAAGGCTATAGTGCTAAAGCTTTCTAAAGGTATTCCAAAGATTTTTAGAAAGGATTTTAGGATTTCAAAGGTATAAAAAGGATGAGATTCGAGGTTGTTCGAATTGGGTAAGTTCCCTCTCTTTGTAATTTATATTTTCATAGTAAATTTTTGTCGTTTTGTGTCATGATTTTTTTTCAAAGAGTTTTTTACTTTAAATCTTTGTGTTCTCTTATATTTGCTTGGTGCTATTGGATTGCTATCTTAGATCTATTTCTATGTGATTTCGTAATCCAAATCTCAATAGAAATGATTGTTGTGATAAGCAATCAACTAGTTGATCAGCCAATCAAACATTCTGAGTTGTCTCTTCATTCACAAGGAGTTGTGACTTTTTGTAAATCCGCACAACTATTCCTCTCTTTGAAACTTAGTGGAAATGGAAGATTAAATACATCTTTCATTGCTCTTTTCAAAGACCGTAATCTTTCATTTTGGTTATCTATCATTTTCTCTTTATAGGCACTTGAAGTGAGTTCTTTGTTCACAAAATGTAATCTGCCATAATGTAAAAAACTACCTAGTAAAATTCTTGTTATACTTAATTTTTTTATGATTAATGCATGCACTATCATCGAGACTTGTCGTATCTTGAAACCGGTTCACTAGCAACTTAACAACGATCTCGTACGATCAAGGGAGGCCAATAACAATTTAAAGATAGTGTATCAAATATGTATTTTAGAGTTTGATTTGAAGTTTCTTCTACTCTTATATATAATTTAGTTATCTAAATGAAATATATAAATGCAATTCATACAATATACTTTTTATGTATTCATGGCATCCTACCGTCTTTCAAGCCCCACATCTATTGTGGTTTGGTTGCCAGTTTAAAGTGTTGTCACTGACATTTTTCAATTGCAAGAAAGTTTCTATCAAAGGCATCTGATGCATGGCTTTCAATTTGGAATATGCTATCATGGTATGTGTAATTTTTTCAATGCATTGGTTCACTAGGCCCACATGCCTGTGCATGGGACACGTGTCTTCCTTGAATGCAACATCTGCCACCATGCTAAACAGATAAATCATCCAGGCCCCCCACTAGGTTGTTTCTGACCTTAATGATGATCTGATGCAAAAATTAGGATGGTCCACCCATCAGGTGAGCCACGAGTTTAAAAATTGGAAGATGGTTATAAAAATTCAGCCAATTTCTCTTCAGCCGCACATTTGTTTTGTTTTGTTTTTTTTCCGTTATTGGGGGACCGACATATGAAATGAAAATTTAGTTGGAGGAAGCAATTGCGTCGTATTATTTCTCCTTATTTAGAGAAATGGAGGCATGGGAAGAGAAAGTGGAGCTGAACAGCAACATATCTGGGCCATTCATTGGATGGGGCAGACTGCGGATGATTCATGACCTGTAAAAAATCAGGCCAATCTACTGATTAGGTGGACCACACTACTGTGAGGAACGTAAATGTTTAAAGAGAAACCACCAACCGCCTATATCTATTTTACACGTGTCGATCACTTGATTAGTTGACCAGCTTAGTTGGGCTTTGAGGAGAGGCTATGTTACACAGAGCACCACATGGTAAATGGGCCAGATCTTACACACGTGGCCAATGGCACGTGTACCGCAATTTACTTCTTCACTTCCTCCCTTCGGCGTTTCATTTACTTAAAAAAGAGAAATTTCCTACAGTACAACCCATTTATGGCCCATTCTCAAAAATAAGCCCACTTATTTTGAGCTCCCAAGAATAAGCCCCAGCTGTACGGCCCTATTCCTCAGGTCGAAAATGCCCCTCCATTTTCAGCTCTTTAGAGAACTTAGGATCCCTTTGGCTAGGGATTATAACCTGTAGCCATAACGGAACCATAACCATAGCTATAACACACCGATTGCAAGAGGGTGGATAGCGAGTCGGGGTCGACCGGCTCAACTTGGTTAACTGGGTCAGTGGGACAGCGAGTCGGGGTCAACCGGGTTTGGACCCGATCAACGCCAACTTGTTGTCCCACCTGTGGTTATTTATTTATTTATTTTACAAGGAGGACTTTTTCTCTCCTACATTTTTCTCTAATACATATTTATATAAATATGTATATATAAGCATAGAAATTTTTTTCTCTTTTTATTCATTCAATAAACATATCTTTTATACAAGAATGAGTTATTTGACGAACAATATAGGATTTTAGGGTAGGAGATGCTACTTTAGCTAACCAACTTACTTGTTTTCTAAGATTCCATCAGGTTGATGATCGAAAATTCATTTCATTCATTTCGCGGTCAATTTCAATCAGTTCATTTCACGATCAATTTCATGCATTTCACGGTATATTCCCTTCACTTTCACGGTCAATTTGCTTCACTTCACGGTCAATTCCATGCATTTCACGGTTAATTTGCTTCACTTCATGATCAATTCCATGCATTTCACGGCCAATTGCCTTTACTTCATGGTCGATTCAATGTATTTTACGGCCAATTCCCTTCACTTCACGATCAATTCCCTTTACTTCACGGTCAATTCAATGCGCGTCACGGTCAATTGCCTTCACTTCACAATCAATTCCATGCACTTCACGGTCAATTCCCTTCACTTCACGGAATCGGAATTGACCATGAAATGCATGGAAATGACCGTGAAGTGAAGCAAATTGACCATGAAATGCATGGAAATGACCGTGAAGTGAAGAGAATTGACCATGAAGTGCATCGAAATGACCGTGAATTAAAACGGAATCGCTGAAATTGATCGTGAAATGTATGGAAATGACTGTGAAGTGAAGCAAATTGACCATGAAATGTGTGGAAATAGCCGTTAAGTGAAGGGAATTGACCGTGAAGTGCATTGACATGACCATGAATCTAAACGGAATCACCATAATTGACCATGAAATGCATGAAAATGACCGTGAAGTGAAGCGAAATGACCGTAAAGTGCATGGAAATGGTCGTGAAGTGAAGGAAATTGACCATGAAGTGCATGAAAATGACCGTGAATCTAAATGGAATTGCCGAAATTGACTATGAAATGCATGGAAATGACCCTGAAGTAAAGCGAAATGACCGTGAAATGCATGGAAATGACTATTAAGTGAAGGGAATTGACCGTGAAGTGCATGAAAATGACCATGAATCTAAATAGAATTGACCGTGAAATGCATGAAAATGACCGTGAAGTGAGGCAAATTGAACGTTAGATGCATGGAAATGACCGTGACGTGAAGGGAATTGACTGTGAAGTGCATCAAAATGACCATGAATCTAAATGGAATCACCGGAATTGACCGTGAAATGCATGAAAATGACCATGAAGTTACTCGAATTGACAGTGAAATGAATGGAAATGACCATGAAGTGAAGGGATTTGACCGTGAAGTGCATCGAAATGACAGTGAATCTAAACGGAATCGCTAGAAATGACCGTGAAATGCATGGAAATGACCGTGAAGAGAAGCAAAATGACCGTGAAATGTGTGGAAATGGCCACGAAGTGAAGGAAATTTACCGTGAAGTGCATGAAAATGACCATGAATCTAAACGGAATCACCAGAATTGACTGTGAAATGCATGAAAATGACCGTGAAGTGAAGTGAAATGACCGTGAAATGCATGGAAATGACTGTGAAGTGAAGGGAATTGACTGTGAAGTGCATCAGAATGACTGTGAATCTAAACGGAATTGCCGAAATTGACTGTGAAATGCATGAAAATGACCATGAAGTGAAGCGAATTGAACGTGAAATGCATGAAAATGACCGTGAAGTGAAGAGAATTGACCGTGAAGTGCATGAAAATGATTGTGAATCTAAACGGAATCGCTGGAATTGACCATGAAATGCAAGGAAATGATCGTGAAGTTAAGCGAATTAACCGTGAAATGCATAGAAATGACTGTGAAGTGAAGGGATTTGTCCGTGAAGTGCATCGAAATGACCGTGAATCTAAACAGAATCGCCGAAATTGACCGTGGAATACATGGAAATGACCATGAAGTGAAGGGATTGACCGTGAAGTGCATGGAAATGACCGTGAATCTAAATAGAATTGTCGAAATTGATCGTGAAATTCATGAATTTAAACAGAATCGTCAGAATTTTCATGCATTTCACGGTTAATTTCAGTGATTCCGTTGAGATTCACAGTCATTTCCATGCACTTCACGGAAAATTCCCTTCACTTCACGGTCATTTCCATGCATTTCACGGTCAATTCGCTTCACTTCACTGTCATTTTCATGCTTTTCACAGTCATTTTGATGCAATTCACAGTCAAATCCCTTCACTTCACGGTCATTTCCATGCATTTCACTTTCAATTCACTTCACGTCATGGTCATTTTCATGCATTTCACGATCAATTCCAGTGATTTCGTTTAGATTTACGATCATTTTCATGCACTTCACGGTCATTTTCATGCATTTCACGGTCATTTTGCTTCACTTCACGGTCATTTCCATGTATTTTACGGTCAATTTCAGCGATTCCGTTTAGATTCATGGTCATTTCGATGCACTTCACTGTCAATTCCCTTCACTTCACAGTCATTTCCATGCATTTCATGATCAATTCGCTTAACTTCATAGTCATTTCCATGCATTTCAAGGTCAATTCCAGCGATTCCGTTTAGATTCACAGTCATTTCCATGCACTTTACGGTCAATTCCCTTCACTTCATGGTCATTTTCACGCATTTCACATTTAATTCGATTCACTTCATAGTCATTTTCATGCATTTCACGGTCAATTCCGACGATTCCGTTTAGATTCACAGTCATTTCGATGCACTTCACGGTCAATTCCCTTCACTTTACGGCCATTTCCATGCATTTCACAGTCATTTCGCTTCACTTCATGGTCATTTCCATGCATTTCACGGTCATTTTTGGCGATTCTGTTTAGATTCACGGTCATTTCGATCCACTTCACGGTCAATTCCCTTCACTTCATGGTCATTTCCACGCATTTCATGGTCAATTTGCTTCACTTCACGGTCATTTTCATGCATTTCACGATCAATTCCATCGATTCCATTTAGATTCACTGTCATTTCCATGCACTTCACGGTCAATTCCCTTCACTTCACAGTCATTTCCATGCATTTCACGGTCAATTCGCTTCACTTCACCATCATTTCCATGCATTTTACGGTCATTTCCAGTGATTCCGTTTTAATTCACAGTCATTTTGATGCACTTCACGGTCAATTTCCTTTACTTCACGGTCATTTCCATACATTTCACGGTCAATTCGCTTCACTTCACGGTCATTTTCATACATTTCACGGTCAATTTCAACAATTCCGTTTAGATTCACAGTCATTTTGATGGACTTCACGGTTAATTCCCTTCACTTCACGGTCATTTTCATGCATTTCACGGTCAATTCCGATGATTCCATTTAGATTCATGGCCATATCCATGCATTTCACGTTCAATTCGCTTCGCTTCACTTCACGGTCATTTCCATGCATTTCATTGTCATTTTCATTTATTCCATTTAAATTCACGGTCATTTCCATGCACTTCATGGTCGTCGTGAAGTGCATGGAACTGACCATGAATTGAAGGGAATTGATTGTGAAGTGCATGGAAATGATCGTGAATCTAAATGGAATCGTCGAAAATGACCGTAATATGCATGAAAATGACCATGAAGTGAAGCAGAATCATCGGTATTGACCGTGAAATGAAGGGAATTGACCGTGAAATGCATGGAATTGACTGTGAAGGGAATTGACCATTAAATACACGGAATTGCCCATGAAGTGAAGGAAATTGACCGTGAAATGTATGGAATTGGTTGTGAAGTGATGGGAAATCACCGGGATTAACCGTGAAATGCATTGAATTGGCTATGAAGTGGAGGAAATTCACTGAAATTCACTGGGAAATGCATGGAATTGATCGCAAAGTTAATGAAATTTACCGTGAACGGATTGAAATTGACCGTGAAGTGAATAAAATTGACCGCGAAGTAAATAAAATGAATGAAATTAACTGTCAAAGTGAATAAAATGGATTTTTAACCATTGGCCGGATGGAATCTTAGAAAAGAACTACGTTGGTTGGCTAAATTAGCTTCTCCTACCCAAAATCAAAATCATACGTGGTAAGTTAATTAACTCATTCTAGTTGACCCGTTCAACCGGGTCACAACACTCTGTCTATTTATTATTATTATTATTATTATTGTTTTTCTTCCTCGTTGTAAACATCACTGCTTTTTATAGGTCTTATTATGAGATATGTGTTATATCCAAACCGTCCATCTATTTGGTGAACTCATATTAAGGATTGGGGTGAAAAATAAGATAGATCTAGCTATCAAGTGGACCACACTGTAAAAAGCAGTGGAGGATTGGATGTCTACTATTGAAACCCTTTTAAGGGTCGAGAAGTTTTAGATCATTATGAAATTTGTTTTTCCTCTTCATCCAGGTCTTTGTGACCTTATGAATGGATTGGATGGAAAATAAATGTTATGGTGGGCCGTATAAAATTTTTAACAGTGAAAATCAATTTTCCCGTGCTCCTTGTGGTGTGGTCCAGTTGATCTTTGGATATGATTTTTCCTTTTTTGTTAATGCTCCCAAATGATCTCAAAATATGGATGAACGTTGTAGATATAATAAATACATAACTGTGGGGCCCATGTAACTTTGATATCTTTTGAACCGTTCCTACAACTTGGAGTTCGAGGAGCGTCAGCGCTCGTCTTCGTGAACCAGGCGATCTGCTTCCGGAAAGAAAGCAGGGGCATTTTCGACCTGAGAAATGGGGCCGTAAAGCTTGGACTTATTCTTGGGAGGTAAAAAGGAAGTGGGCCTCGAAAGGTTGATGGGCCATATATGGATCGTACAGTTGGAAATTACTCTTAGATAAATAACAATAGAGATGCTTTAGTGCTCTAAGAGCAATATAAGTTATAATGCTCTAGTCGTATCTGTTCATTAGACGTTTCAATCCATGGATCTGAACTGTCCATTTAGTTCAGAAAACATTTTATAGACCACCTTGCAAAAATTGTACTGATTGGATGATCCAATCCATTCTTAAATTTGAATTATTTTCTGTAGCCATCCTTTTTCCAACCCATATATGTCATGATTACATTTTCCTAACAAAACTGATTCTTTAGAATCATAAGAAATCCACGATGGGCCCTAGAAAATAGATGGTTCAAATTGTTGATTGGTACTATTCTTGTGTAAAGATCTTGACCATCTATATTAAAGGCCATGATCAAATGGTTGGTTTTTTATAGATCAGAATAATTTTTGAATGGTAGCCTATGATGTATGCGTTGGACATAACAAACAGTCTAGATCAATGGATTGATTTGTCTATGTGTCCCAATGCAGCTAGGAGAGTAGTGAGAGATTTCTCTCTAGTTTGGTAGTCCGCTAGATCACTGAATAACTAGGAGAGCACCGGTTGAGAACCGGTTGTTTTGGCAGACAGCACGAGCATCAACTATATTTATAATCGGTGGAGATTTTAGTCGTGCTTACCACAATCCCCGTACGAACTTTATACTGAGTGTGATGTTACGAAAATGCCCTTCAAAGTTTCCGTAGTCCCGACAATTCCTTTGTGGCGGCCAACAATCTGGTTTTGGGTTGGATGCCGACGTAACCCAATTCCCATTGTCTATGAAAAAAAAGGTATAGATTTATATTGAAGCTGGGCGGGTTAGTTGAATTGGTGCTCCACCCAACTCAATTTCTTGGATGAACAAGGTTTTAACTCTTTGCATTGGGTACAGTGTCGTTCACATCCGATGCAGCTCTAATTTTTGGTATTATTGTTGATTAATGGCAGCCCAAAAAGAGTGGTGACCAAACGATCAATCTCAATTTTCATGTTAAAGCTAGACCCTCGATGATATTTTCTTTGAACTATTTTAACCACCCATTTGATGGTCATCAATATCCATGATTAGGATTGTCTAATAAGGGGGAATGTTTCTGTCCCAAATGGTTATAGTGACACGTGCCAAAGTGATGTGTTGTTTAAGTTCATTCATCCACAGGCACCAATGAGGGGAAGCAGATTAGGTCCTGCCCCTTCTTGGATGATAATACCAGGGAGGGAACTGGGGCCACCGAAATGTATGATTTTATTTAAGCGTTTTGTCATAGCTATTTTATCCCATTTTTTTCTTTATTTTGAGAAAGCCAATATATTTCAGGGTGACAAGTGGTATCATATAAAGAATAAGAAGTAAATAAAAAAGATTCAAAGGTTTAGAGCATGTTATTATAGTTTATAGTTGGTGTAAATCTAATTTTTCATGCCAGTGATGGCCCATGGAATATTGTGGTTGAAATATAAGAAACATAGTAAATTGTTTAAGATGTAAAAGGCAACTAATGATAACAAAAATCTTAGCTGGCAAAAGAAAAATTATCATGCGATGTACTAAAAGAAAGTTCTAGAGAAGAGAAGAATCTAAAAACGCTTTTGCATTGTTATAACTATTATAATAATAAATGAAAGATTTATAAGAATAAATTAAATTAAAAATTTATATACGACAGAGGAAATCAACAAATCTCACCTTTATCAAACTAAACAAATCTATTTACTTTATTTCAGCATATCTTAAGAATAACGATAATTGAGTAACACTAATTCTTGCCCTTAATCTTTAGTTATAATCTAAGTATATGCTCATACACTATATTTATTTATTTTATCCAATATCAAGCAGCTATTTTAAGAGACATATTTTTGTTGTTCCTCTGAATGATTGATTGTGAGTTTTTCCTTTTGTTTGAGTTGTACTAATATTCTGAAAGTTCTTTCTGATAAAAGGCACAAAGTATCTTATCTTTAGAAAAAGAACCTTATCTTTTGATTATCACTTAGATCACTATCAAATTCTTTAAGTGATTGAGTAAGAAATTGATTTTCTCAGAATCTGATCATGTATATCTATAACAGATATATATCTTCTTATTTCGATGCTAATGGTCAAAGTTGATCCATTTGGAATAGGCTATTGTATCAATTTTAACACACCTATGTACACCACACATGATAGAAAGCAAATTAAATTGTGAGCAATAGTATTTAAATATGAGCTAAAAATTGAGGCAAATCTAAGACTCGAGTGGATTCGATAGTGAGGATTGAATGCACACCTTTAAAAACTTCTTAGGAGTAGTTTAATTTTGGATTAAGGCAATATTTCTGTTTTCTCTTCATCCAAGTCAATATGATAGCATGAATTGGTTAGATGAGGAAATAAATATCACGATGGCTCCCTAGAAAGGTTTCTATAGTGGGTGTTATTATCACCGTTGCTTCCTGTGGAGTGATCCACTGAGCTTCAGATCACACCCCAGAATGATCTGTAAAATGGATGGATAGTGTGGATTACACATCACATGTCCTGCAGAGAAATTGCTCTACCATATGTTACATCTATCTGTTGTCCATCGCATCTTCTCCCTCGTTATCCGTGCTAATGAGTCACAGGGTAGAGGAGCTCAAGGCGTCAATAGTATGTATGGGTAGTAGGGTTGTACATGAATCGGAACTGAGTTTGATCCGGGATAGACCATTTTCTTCAGCTCAAAACTGAGTTCGGGCCGAGTTCGAACAGGTCCCAATTCAGCCCAAATTGGTTCGAAACCCGACTCCGCCATATATATATATATATATATATATATATATACACACACCCAAACTATTTGAGATAGGGAAGTGAGAATGCTATCTGACCCATGAACTTGCTGTAAGGTTTGAAACTGGCTCGAACTTATCCCGAACTCGCCCGATTGCTGACCAGGCCGAGTTCGGGCTAGATATGTGGGCCCGGTGACCGGGCCAGGCCGCGTTCAGGCTGAGTTTGGCTGGTGACCGGGCCAGGCCGGGTTGAGCCCAGTTCGACTCAGTTCAACGTGATGTACACCCCAAACGGGCATGCATGAAGACATTTTTGGCGCTTTGGAGCTGATTTCCCGTAATCAAAAACATTGGTCGGTTGCCTCAATAATCAGGAGTAGAAATGCCGCAATACCCACATTCGAGTGAGGGAAGTCTCCAAACTCGATCCAAGAATTCTTTGTACATGGTTCATCCAACGTAGGATAATCCAGAATAACGGTCCACCATTATGTGTGTGACATCCGCTCGGTCCATCATCTGCGGCAGCTCATTTGTATTAGGCTAATATAGTTCGGATAGCACATAAATGTCAAGTGGACCCTAGCCAGCAAGGTTTCAACGGTAGGCATTTCGCTTCCCACTTTTTTCCTATGGTGCAGCACACCTGAGCCCATTGTTCATATCCAAATGGGTCCCACCTGATGGACCTTGAGCTAAAATTCTCCCCATTCGGACGATCCTATCCCGTCAATTGGTACCCACAAATGGACGGTGGGGAAAAGAAATACAGGAACGGACGGCCTTCAATGGAGAAAAAATGGCCGATCTGGTAAGGTCCAAAAGAATCCGCTGGGATCAATGGTTTAAAATCCACAATCATGAGCCAAACCTGTACAGCTGAAGATCCAAGGGGCCGATTAAATGAACGTTAGCAGAAGGATGAACCAGAAAGCCAAGGTGCAACCATCCATCGCGTATGACTTCAGGACTCTAACCTGGCTCCAACATGGAGGGGCATATCTCGAGAATGCAATGATCGTGTGATCCTAAACATCGACCGTCAGATGGATTATTAGACTCAATACGGATGGTCCAAAATTCAACTTGCATGATCTTTTTTTTATTTATTTTACACACGCACACACACCCCACACACTCAAGCTGCATGATCTAATATGCCATTCGATCTAGGTTTTGCAAACCTCAAATTATATGGTAAGGTAGATGGACGGAGGGGATCAAATACATATATCACGGTAGGCCCCACACAGTTTAGTTAGTACGGCCAGCGTACACGCAGGTGAATGAGTAGATTTACACACGCAGGGGAATAACTTGCACAGTGACCAGCATCGGAACGCAGGTCCCAAATGCCATTTATGTAATATTGGACAAAGACAGTGGCATTTTTCTGAAGTGGGACCCTCTAGGGTATGAAAGGAAATTCGAATGCGTATCATCCACCACGACCTTTCTCATGCTCCTCTATTTCGGTCTCTACGACCAGCTAGGAACTGCCACGCGGACTGCGAAGACACTCGCGGAAGGCTAGTTTCGGAGTTTCTGCTTCACAGCCTGCGGGGCCCACCGATATTTGAGAGTGAAATCCATTCCATCCATCAGTTTCACAGCTTATGATGAAAGTCCAAAGATGAGGCAGATACAAGAGCCAAGTAGCCACACGAAAGGAGACACGTGGATGGAAGCGCCCATCATCGAAACATCCGTGGGACTACACCGATCGATCCTAGCTACGAATGGACAGGGCCTCTGAGGGGCCACCGTGATTTATGGGCATTATCCACACCGTCCATCCATTTTTACATATCATTTTAAATTCTAAGACAAAAAATGAGTCAGCTCCAAGACTCGAGTGGACTACACAAGTTGGAATTAAATATCTACAATTGAAATTTTTTGGGGGGCCATGGAGGTTTTGGATCAAGAGTATATTTGTGTTTTCCGTTTATCCAGGTCTATGTGACGTTTTGAAAAGGTTGGATGGCAGTTAACCATCACGGTGGGCCTTAGGAAGGTTTTGACATTTGGTCTCATTAACATTGCTGCTTCTGGAGAGAGGACCACGGAGCCTTGTATCTTCCTAATTTTCGGACTCAGGAAAAATGGATGGACGGTGTGGATAAACCCATACATCACCGTGGCCCTCAGAACCAACCTTTAATGATGGGCAATCCATCCCACTGTTCCTGCGGTGTGGCTCACCTGGGTAAGTCTTTCAACTTCGTTTTTAGGTTCTCATTCTAACATTGACGATGATACCGATGGACGGAGTAGATTTCAAATGGACGTAGCAGGTGGCCTCATAGGGCTTTCTGTTGCATGAAACTATACCCCAAAAATAGGCGAATCGGCCATCTGCTCGGTTCGAATATCTACGGTCAATCTTCAGTTGCATTTTTACGGTGCCGCCAATCAGATGAAAGGAATGATCTATTTTCCTACAGGGAATCTACGCAGTGTGGACCATCTGATGAGTGGCTTGGATCCTGCACCTACGCACGTGCGAGTTAGTGCAGTTAACATGAATTTACCGCGTGGTTGGAAGTCTTCCGCGCAAAGAATGTGACGGATAGTCGGTGACTTGCGGCACGTGCAAGATTTGCGGGAGACTGGTCTGCTCATCACGTGGGCCCCGGTGGGCTGGGGAAAATTCGGAAAATACAAGGTATCCAAATTCCACAGGGAATGGGAAAGCTTTTCTGCCCATCAATGGTCCAGATTAACTCGCACGTGCATGATGACCCCAACTCCACACATGAGTACTCTAACCGAACCTGAGGGCCTGTTTGGCCGGACGGATCCCATGGGATTAGGAGGGATGGGATGGATTTTAAGGTAGTGATGGTGGTGTCAGTGGATTGGTTTTAGATCCATGGGATTGCCGTATCTCGAGACAAGTTTTTCCCACCGAGTCTGTTTGGCACGCCGGGCATATCCTAGGATTTTACCTTCCAATTCCTTTCAATCCATCCAACCAAACATGCCCCGGCACGATTGAATGGAATTAGGAGGGATGAGATCAATTTTAAGGTAATGATGGTGATGTCAGTGAATTGATTTAAAATCCATGGGTATGCTTTATCCTAGGACAAGTTTATGGGGTTTGTTTGGCTCATTTGGCTTATCCCGGGATTTTAATATCCCATCCCACTATGCCAAGATGGGCAATTTGCGACGTATTTTTGCGACGAACTTAGTTCGTTGCTAAAATCTCTTGGTTTAACGACGGATTTAATCCGTCGCTAACGGAAAAGTCCGTCGCTAATCCCATGTTTCCTGGATATCCGGTCTGAACGTCGCTGAATTTAGCGACAGACAAATCCGTCGTTATAATCCGATTTACGACGGATTTTGGTCCGTCGTTAATATGCGACGAATGTAATCCGTCGCAAAATTTGATTTTGTCACGGGTCGAAGTTTCCGCCCAGAACACCAAATGGCGCCCTTTCAGTTTCTTTTGCGACAGATCACGGTCCGTCATAAAAGGACCTTTGCCTACACGTTAATTTTTTTTATTTTTTAAAGAATATGGTGGAAAATTAAGTTTTTTTGTAGTCTAATAGTTGTTTTTTAATAGAATTTCGGTGGTTTAATTGTACATATTTATATCTAAGATTATTTTGTAACAATTGATTGAATGTGAAAAGAAAATTTATTCTGTTTTTATATTAAATGAGTGGAATTTTTACTTTTATTTTTTAATTTAAAATTTATATTTAAATGATTTGTAATATCACATGAAAAAGAATATTGAGAAGTTAAAAAAGTTTAACAATGTTTGAGAAAAAAAATTAGATTTTGAAAAAATAAAAATCGTAATTTAATAAAAATCTATTTTGTGGGAACAAAAAAGAATTTTGAATAAAGTTGAT
Source organism: Magnolia kwangsiensis (assembly GCA_037074715.1). NCBI lineage: Eukaryota > Viridiplantae > Streptophyta > Magnoliopsida > Magnoliales > Magnoliaceae > Magnolia > Magnolia kwangsiensis. Next base: position 15,825,082 of record CM073576.1, on the reverse strand, counting down.
AAATTTGAAAAAAAAAAAAAAGCATTTGATTTTGAGAAAAAAAATAATATCCTAAAAAAGAAAATTAAAAATATTTTTAAAAATGTGAAAATTTTCACAATGTTGAAAAATAAAAATATTTTAAAAAAGAAAATGAGAGTTTGAAATTTGAAAAATAAAATAAAATCTCATATTTTAAAAAATGTGAAATTTTATTTTATTTTCACACAAAATAAAATAAAATGATATTAAAAAATCGATACTTTATCAAAAAACAAACATTTTGAAACCAAAAATAAATAAGTTGAATAATTTCGTGATTTTGAAAAATAATTGAAAATGTTCAAAATTCGAAATTAAAAGAAAAAATTATTTATAAAAACACTAAGATTTTGAAAATATATATAATTTTAAAAAAAATTGAAAAGTTGAAAACAACATAATACTTTTGAAGAAAAAAAATCGGCATTTTGGAATTTTTGGAAAAAAAATTAAAATTCGTGAAAATTTTAGATATTTTAAAAATAAAAATTCAGAATTTGTATTTTAATTTATTTTTTGAAATATTTTATAATAAAAATGATATTTTGTTAAAAGTTTTTAAAGAAAAATTAAGAGTAAAAAAATATACATTTTGAAAAAAATATTATTTTTAAATGGAAATTGAAATTTCTTTGTGAAAAAAAAAATTTTAATAAATTATTAAGCACATCCACTAATTGAACATTTAACGTTTTTAGATAATCGAATTAGTCCAAATTGAAAAGTAAATAACTTCATATATTTAAATCAAATTTTACTCAAATTGTTGATCAATCTTGTATGCTCAATATCTTTCTCACATGTAGCTAGCCTGATTGGGGCGAGTAACTAGTTAAATTGAGGGTATTGATCAATAAAATAGAGTGAATGGGCTAGACATATAAAATGAGCTAAATATTATTGTCAAAATTGTGACCCAACTTATTGACCCCACGAGAACCCAAGAATTGATGTTAATAAGTTTTGTGGGCCCCATCATGTTGTGTGTTGAACATCAACACCGTGCATTTAATGTGTCCCCTTTAGGTTATGAGATATCTCAAAAATCATCCATAACAAAACTCAAGTGGGCCATACCATCTAAAACCATGTCAAGACATCTTTAAAAATATAAAATCACTTGATGGGGCCCACATGAGTTTTGGATGTGGCTTAAAATTAGTCCAACCCCTCATCCAAGTGGGACACACATCATGAGTGGGTTGGATATGTGAATCACATTAAGGCAAGCCCAATATATGATTATGAAAATTTTAAGGAAACCCCTCTACATTTAGGTAGGTGAGTCATTACCCTTATCAAAGTAAAGTTTGTGGGGTCCACCATTATTTATTTATTTTATCCATTCCGTTTATTCACGTTAATAGATAATTTGATGTCTAAAGAACAAAAAGGAAGCATATCCAAAGCTCAAGTGGACCACACCACGGGAAATAGTGTGATTGAACCTCTACCATTGAAAATTTCTTGGAGGTCATAGAAGTTTTGGATCAAGTTGATGTTTGTGTTTTCTCTTCATTCATATATATTTGATATTATGAATAGGTTGGATGGCAAATAAACGTTGTTGTGGGCCCAAGGAAGGTATCAATGGTGGAAATCATTATTCCACATTGTTTCGGGTGGCATGGTCCACTTGAGTTTTGGATTTATTGAAAATTTGAGATCAACCTACACCGTTCATCCATTTTTCGAGATCATTTCAGAGAATTATTCAAAAAATGAATTATATTCAAAGATTAAATGAACCGCACCACAAATACTAGCATGGATGAGAACGGATTGGCTACTCCCCTACCACCGACCCGTTAGCTAGTATTCGGTGCTATATGGGCCCCACCATTATGTATGTATTTCATCCATTTTTATCGATCATTTTAGGACTTGATCAAAAAAAATGATAGGGATATAAACCTAAGGTGGACCACATCATAGAAAACAATATTGATTGGATATCCACCATTAAAATCCTCTTCTATGGGTGCGCCCCACTATGATGTACGTCTTTCATCTATTCCGTTCATCCATTTTTTTCAGATTATTTTACAGTTTTATACCAAAAATTAGCAGGACATAAATCTCAGGTGTACCACACCACATGAAAACAATGGTGATTGGATATCCACCATTATAATCCATCTTAAGGCCCACTGTACTGTTTATTTGACATCCAATCTATTGATTAGGTCATTCAGGACCAGGTGAAGGGAAAAACCAAAGATCAGCTTGATCCAAAACTTTTATGGCCCCCAAAAAGTTTTTAATGGCCCACACTCATTCAACACTGTTTCCTGTAATGTGGTCCATTTGAGATTGAGATATACCTCATTTTTGGTCTCATACTATAAAATTTTTTGAAAAAATAGATGGATAGTGTGGATGAAACACGTATGTCATGTTGGGGCCAGAGAGCACTGACCACCTGCCATTGGTTGGTCATCACTTTTTGATGGGAAATGGATTTCCTGCTAAAGCCCATAACGTCCTACGTAAGGATGTTGGTGGGGCCCAACACTATGTTTTAGAAAAATCTACTCCGTTAATCCATTTTTAGAGATCATTTTAAGACAAGGCCAAGAATGAGTTAGATCCAAAAATCAAGTGGGTCACATGAGAGGAAACAATGGGGAAACAAATGCCTACAGTTGAAACCTTCTAGACTCCACCTTGATGTATATATGTCATTCAAATAGTTTATAAGGTCATTAACACTGGGAATAAGTGAAAGTACAAAAAAACAAAAAAAACAGTTTATAAAGTCATTAACATTGGGAATAAGTGAAAGTACAAAAAAAAAAAAAAAAGAGCCTAAAGAAAGCTTTTTATGGCCGTAAAAATGTTTCAACGGTTCTCACTGAATCCCCACAGTTTCATCTCGTGTGGCCCACTTGAGTTTTGGATACACTTCATTTTTGGTATCTATTTCTAAAATGATTTCTATAAACGGATTAACGGAGTAGATTTCCCACAAACATGGTGGTGGGCCCCACCCAGCATCCATGCACAGTAACTTCCTACTAAAGGCTTTAGCACGAAATGCACGTCCCTGGAATGGATTGACTACTCCCCCAAACACCAGCCCCGTGGCTGGTGGTCGGTGCTCTGTGGGCCCCACCATGATGTATGTGCTTCATCCATTTCGTTCAAACATTTTTATAGATCATTTTAGTGCTTGATACAAAAAATGATAGAGATATAAATTTTAGTTGGGCCACACCACCGGACAAAAATAATGAATGTATATTCACAATTAAGATCTTCCTAAGGCCCAATGTACTGTTTATTTGACATCCAAACTGTTGATTTGGTCATAAAGACCCAAATGAAGGGAAAAAATAAATATCAGCTTGATCCAAAACTTTTATGGCCCCTAAAAAGTTTTTAATGGTTAAAATTTATTCAAAACTGTTTCCTATAATGTGGTCTTCTTGAGATTGAGATATAATTTATATTTATAATAATATCATAAAATGATATATAAAAACATATGGACGGATTGGATGAAACATATCCATCATGGTGGGGCCCATAGAGCCCTCCCCTTTCCTAAGCTTTGTTTAACCTTTTATTTTTAAAAAAACCCTATGAGTTTTGTATAGAATGTAAAATAATGGTGACTTGTTCATAAAAATATTGGAAATGATATAAAATTATCCAGACCATTAAAACAATCCATCTAGTTGTATTTGTTTAATATTTATAATTTTATTATATAATACTATCTTAACCATCCAGAAAATGGTCCTTCTTTCATGTACGATTATTAATGAAGTATTTGTTATAAACAGTGGTAAACACACGCTGTTTTGTTTATCAAAATTTTATAAAATTCAGAAAAGGATTTGCAAAATTACGAGCGCACCTCATCCTACTCTCCTAACACACCTCATCCTCCACGACAGAAAAAATAACCATAGCTTTCGAATTCTACAAACCTCGTCCAGATTCGTCTCTTCCTCTCTCCCAATCTTCCACCCATCATTGCTATCGGAATCCACTTCCTTGTTTACTGGATCTTGAGATCGTGCTGGAAATAGATCCGATCGAGGTGAGTTCTTCATTCCGATTCGTATTTTTATTCAATTCTGCTTTCAATTTGCTTCTTTTTTTTTGGTAGGGGTTTCAATATGATCTGGTTTCAAAAGTTGCCTCTTTTACTCGTTTTTTTAAATGATTGTGGAGGTAGACTGTCCCATGCCGCTACCCTTGTGTCTTTTATAATCAGACATGTTGTGAGATGACTCAACGGATGATTTTCTTACTGTTGCAATTTTTGAATCAGAAGCACTGGAGCTTTTATTTGAGGTCACTGATGATCACCATGAATGTTTTCGCAACATTCATTGTTTGAGTGAGGTGGAACATCCATTCGGGTGTAGTTGCGATATTATCCTTCTTTTTCCCTCAACGAACATGAATTGTTACTCTTTTTGTCCATTTGAAATTTCCATCAACAACTAAATCTGTGCGGAGGTGGTTTTTCTGTTTGATTTGAATAAAATATGGATTCCGTGTTTAGTTGTCTATGAATTGGATAATGAGAAAGTTGAGAAAATGCACTGAATTATGAGTGAGGTAAAAACAACTTTGATCTATTTTTGTCTCACTTGCAGCTTGGGCTGCTTTCCATCCGCCTCAATAAATTTGGAACACCCAAATGGGCCCTTGATGTTTAGCATCAGACACAAATTTACTTATAAATTTTCCCATTTTACTTGCATGGCCTAATGCACCTTCCACTACCCCAATTCAAGAGACCAGCCCAGCCCATGAATAAGGCCCAAGCCAGGAAATCTAGCCCATTACAACTGCATTCATGATACACGGCTTTGGGACCATGTTGCATGCATAGAAAAAGGAAGAATTTGAAATCTAGCCCAGCCCACGATGTTAAGTTTTTTTTTTTTTTTTTGCTAATGTGGTTGTAAAAAATCATTCATCAATATCCTTATTCGATGGAGAAAACTACCCAAATTGGATGTTTAGGATCTTCCACCCAGATTTTTTGGGGTGTGGTCTATCTTTGGAGAGCGAAATCATACTCCACTTTTTGGTCTAAAAAATGTTGTGAATTAGTTTCTCTCTTTGCTTGTTTCGGATTAGAAAATTGCAGTAGTTTGTTGTTTCATTTCCCTTTTTTCCTTTCATTTTTGTTGAAATATTGTGTGATGAAATCTGTTATAGATATCTGATCTTTTGCTGATTTTGAAAGAAAGATAAATTAGTAGATCAGTTCCACTTTTATGCAAATGAGCTTAATTATGATGTATTCACGGCTTCCAAATGACTTTCTGCAATTTTTATTTTTTTTTACTTTATTATTTTTTATTTTTTTAATTTCTACTTTGAAACTCAGAATGCATGTTATTTGAATCAGTTTGGATGGTCTTTTTATTTCCTACATGAATCCTAGGAGTGTAATGTATCTGTTAGTTGAGATGAAAATGCTTGATCGGTGCCACAGTTTATATCCAAGCATATCGGGATGTTTTGAAATCAACCAAAAATTAACACTTTAGTGAAAAATGGAGGAAATTAGTGAATTCTAATTTTTCTATTTTTATATTGGAAAATATGTGTAATTGTGCATCTTGCTGTGGACACTATTATATATGGCCTTGAAAAAAAAGTCCCCTTGATGGGAATCCTAAACCCTCAATTTGTGGCTAGAAGATAAATGTTTAAGGGAAAAAAAAGGACAGTTCCACATTCAACCAAAAATGGCCAAAAAATTCCATGGCTATGTTCCTTCAACTCTAGTGGATTCATCCATGGTGAGCCCATTATATCAAACATTTGGGTCATTGAATGGACCTGGGGCCACTTGTCTAAACCCAATAATATAATACAAAGTCTTATCCAAGTATTGTTTGATGCCTCTGGAAGAGCTCATCTAGTTTCTTTTGCTGGTATGAGACAATAAAGCTAAGCTTTCATGGCAAAGTCATTACAAGAAATAAGAATAAATAAATAAGATTTAGTAGATTTTTATTTCTATTTTTGTTTTTGTTTTTTTTTTTTTTTGGGGGAAAGGTAAGATTAGTTTGATGATTTTCCTTTAACATGAGTAATTAGTTTTTTAATTCTCAATATCTTTTTTTGTCCTTATCTCTTCACATGCATTTTGACAGAAAAACTAGGGCAAGGATTTGGGTTTAAGAGAGGGCTTGGGATGAGGAATTTCCAGATCTTCAACTCTTTGACCAAACAAATGGAGCTTTTCAAGCCTAAAATCCCTGGAAAAGTAGGTATGTATGTTTGTGGCATCAGCCCCTACTATTTCAGCCATCTAGGTCATGCTCGCTCTACATAACTTTCGATGTCCTGTATAGGTACATTTACTTGTTTTCATTCTATTTGCTATTTTAATTAGGCACTTGCTAATATCTTCAGAATGAATCTTGCCATCTTTATACATTATGCTTCATTGGCAACTTAAGATTTAAAAAAAATGTCATTATGGAGTGGGTTCGACCCTTACTTTCTTAAAACTTTCTTTTCCTTTTGTTCTTGCAATTCAACCTTTTCTTTCTTAAAACTTCATGTCCATTTAATTCATATACTTCTCTTCATTATATTGTTATGAATTATACTAGTTTGTGAGATGGGAGAGTCACTCGTTGAAATACAGGGTATTATGGCCAATTGTGAAATCAGGGATCACTACAAGAAAATAGGTCTTTAGCCACAGTTGAAAAAATGGAGGCTAAATGTATCTTTTAACCTCGGTTGCTAAGGAATTGAGGCTAAAAGTTCATCTTTCGCCTCAGTTGCATGGGAACCGAGGCGAAAAGTCTACTTTTTAGCCTCAGTTGCATAGGAACCAAGGAGAAAAGTCTACCTTTTAGCCTCAGTTGTATACGAACCGAGGCGAAAACTCTATTTTTTAGCCTCAGTTGCATAGGAACTGAGGCAAAAAGTCTACCTTTTAGCCTTAGTTGCATAGGAACCGAGGCGAAAAGTCTATTTTTTAGCCTCAGTTGCATAGAAACCGAGGTGAAAAGTCTACCTTTTAGCCTCAGTTGTATAGGAACCGAGGCAAAAACTCTATTTTTTAGCCTCAATTGCATAGAATGCAAGTAATTTAACGATCTACATCAGTGTTGGTGAATCTCTTAGATCCTGAGCATCAAACTTCTCATTAGAGAATGAGAAAAACTTTGATGATAGAGTGGGATTGATGTTATGCTGGCCTTTGGAAATTACATCAGATTGCACAGTTGGAATGCAAGTAATTTAATTATTAGATTTTTTATTAATGTTTTTAAGTTTATTCTCAATGCTTAAATTGAGTTATTACTCCATACTATAGATTTTTTGAATTTGTGGGCCCACTTTTATAGCCCACTTGATGATTGGTTTAGCTTAATAATTATCTCAAATATTCATCTTGATGGGCTTAACAAAATAACATATTTGATCCCATGTTTTTTATATGATTATAACATTTTACAACGATTCTCCAATCTAAGCTATGCTCGATGTGAATATACAGCTTTGTACCTATAAGTAACTTATAGGTTATCCAAACAGAAAAACTTACCTACCTGTAGGTGACTTACAACTTACATCCAAACAGGTTACCTGTAAGTAACTTTCACCTGTAAGTGACTTACAGGTAAGTCATAACTTAAAAGAACTATCAGGCATCCAAACAGGCCCTTAGCTTCCAGCATTCTCTGCAGAACGAAATCTCCATTTCTATGGAAGCTCCACATCCGAAACAGAATGATAGATACCGAACTGAATTGCTCAATCAGGTCTGTTCTTAGGAACTTCCCTTCTTGCTTTTATTTTCATTTTATTCTTAGATTAAAAAGTCCAAATTATCATAACAGATCTCTGCTTAATTTTCTCAATTTCAGTGTGGACAGAACGGGCATTCATCTGCTTCTTGTTTTTTTTTTCCCTCCCGTGGAAAAGGAATTATCTGAATTTCCTGTCAAACTTGTTTTATCCAACCATAGTGCATTTCACCTGTGTCGTTCATCTTAAATATGTGAATGCGAGTGGTTGATGTGATTAGTAGCGAGAGACATATGAATCCTATCCATCTGTTCCTTCATCAGGTGGGGCCCACCGTGAACATGCCTGGGCACAAAAATATGCCAGTCCACTCATCAGGCCATCCATGTACGTGAAAAATGGACGATCAGGAAATATGACTAATGCCTGTGGCCCATTTGATGAATGGACTGGCCTGATTCGGGTTTGTTCCATTGGGCTGATGAATGACACAGATCTAGCACACGTGCCATGCCGTGAGGAGAAACCAATCTCACACCGAACAGTATCCATCCCTTGTCTACTAGCAGTGATTATCTAGCCTACATATGATATGATTGAGTTGTAAGGATGGAAGAAAGTGTCATGAGTTGTTGAGCTCTTTTCGCTGGTGAAAATTCCGACTTCCGTAACTTTTAAGTGAGTACATGTGGTAAAAAGGTTCAAAGTTAATTGAATTACCAACGTCCATTGTTCTCACATTCACTAACATCTTACTCAAAAAATTCTCTTTTTGATTGTTTCGTCCGTAAGTCCAAATTTTGTTTCCTCGATAGTGGAAAAATTGGTTTACTTGTTTTCCTTTGATGGATCATAATCTTTTTAACTTCTATCAAATCTTTCATAATTGCTTATCTTTATTCCATCAAATATCTATATTTACTTGGGTTCAGTTATGGTCTAGATGGCAGACTCATTTGACCCTATAATCAAAGAGTACATGGATTCATCTGTATATTTAATATTTTAGTAAGATTATTATTGAAATATTTTTAGGTACTCCTATTAATTCATAGTTTTATATAACTAACATTTATACTATTGGGTCAATATCAGAAATGGATCTCACCTCACACCCATGTCATGTAATATCTGACTTGGGTATCCTGAGGGCTGAAATATTCTGGCATCACAATCAACATTCAAATGTGATCAAACCATAGTGATAAATATCTTGTCTAAGGTGTGTTGCTTCTGTTCTAGATTCTTGTCTGGATCAAGGTTCAAAGTCAGTGTATCGCATATTGTATTGTTCACCACTGCATTGCCCCCACATTGCCCTGTATCAGGCATTTTCGGGCCAATACAGTCATATTGTCCATGGACGATATGGTGCATATCGGGCTATACATGCCTGTTTTGGATGATTTAAACATTGTTCTAGATCCCACTACTAGCTCATTTGTATCATGAACATATCCCAGACCACCTCTGCCTTGATGGCCTTGTTCAGTTTCCCTGTCCTGTTATTCATGCAATCCTTTAGTTTTCTCGCTTAGTGATCTTGCGCAGACAAGTTTCTGCTACTTTATGAAAGCATATATTTTTAACTCCTTTTTTTTTCCCTGTATGGACCATTTTAAACTCCTCATATACTTATCATGAGACTTCCTTTTATTAGTTGGTTGTGATGATTCTGGTCTTTATGCTGTCGCCATTTACTTGTAGCCCATGTTTCTTAATTTATCTGGATGGTGAGTTCATTATTATTGCTAATTTTATAATGCTTTGGATCTCTGCTTTCCTGATCTCTCTGGTAAGGCTCATTTTTCATCTTCCAAATGAATATGAAAATCTGATTTTTTTGTAGCTTATATTCAATTATGAACTATCTCGATATATTGGATTGCTCTACTGGGGTATATGCTTCTTCAGAATGAATGTGGAAATTTATTTTTCTGTAGCTTATATTCAATTATGAACTATCTTGAGATGTTGGATTGATCTATCGAGGGATACCTTTCTTCATTAAAAGTTCAGGCTTTCTCACAGAAATGATCTTCCTATGCAGAGAAACAGTTCATTTGGTATTTCTAATCTCCCAAACAATCAGCTTGTGCAAATGGAAACAACTTGCGGATCTCTTCTATGTGAACTTCAGGTTTCTTTTAACACACACAGAAAAAACATTTTCTTAAAAACATTTTCTTTCTGATTTTTTTTCTAACTATACAAAAGGATCTCGATGGTATTTTATCAATTATTTTACTTTAGTTTATTTTTGATCTGTGGTTACTTATGAACTTAGATGATATGGGATGAAGTGGGAGAGTCTGATTCTGAGAGGGACAAAATGCTATTTGAGCTAGAACAAGAGTGCCTAGAGGTATACAAAAGGCAAACCGCTCTAGAGCTCAACTACGGCAAGCAATAGCTGATTCTGAAGTGGAGCTTGCAGCCATATGTTCTGCAATGGGTGAGCTACCGGTGCATCTCAGGCAGGTGTGTCTCCATGGCCTTTTTGCTCCTTTTTCACATGAAGAATGTAGACTACCTTTTTTTTTTTTTGTATTAACTATTGAAATTGGGCCTTGCAAATGATAACCCTCTTCATGATATACATGCTAGCATGTCACACTTGTGAGATCTGGGCCACCGATCAGGTGGACCATGCTATCTATGCACCCTGGCTCAAAAAATCTAGATGGTCTGCTTATCAGGTCAGAGCATGTTAAAAATGGATAGTTGATTCAATTCACCAAATGCTCTACATTCAATGTCCAGGTGTGACAAGCCTGATAAGCAGACCATCCTGCTTCTGGATTAGCACAATATACCTGAACTGAATGAGTGCCATGCTTGCACATGTTCTCCAATATTATTCTTAATCTTCATCATGAGAGAAATGTTCGTGTCTTTATTTGAAAAGAAATGCCAGATGGTGAGACAGCCTGACTTTTATAAAATGAACAGAAGCATTTTCTGATTTGCTTCACTTTTTTATTGTGTTATCTACCTTCTCTGGATATTTTTTATTGGGTTCCCATCTTCAGCCCGATCAGAAGACAAAAACCTTAAACGAAGAACTTAGGGCCACTTTTCAACAGCTAGAGGAGATGCAAAAGAGGAAATGTGATAGGTTGAATCAATTTCATGAAGTTTTAGAGCAAATACAACAGATCTCCATGGAGATTTCTGGATCTGGAGAGTACACTACATCTAAAATGGTTGTGGATGAAACTGATCTGTCCATGAGAAAGCTCGAAGAATTACATAGGATGTATTTGAGGTGATAGTTACTGTTTGATTTGTTTCTACATATGTGCATTACTGATCAGGACAGTGGACCACAATTTCCAACGGATGTAACTACAATGCTTAGATATGGAACGAATCTTATACAGGCTATTGGGTATTTTAATGGTATTTCTGAACATAAACTGTGTATCAATTATAGCTCAGCTTCCTACAGTGCATATGCTTCATGCCAAATCAGTTTGTAATTTGCAGCTTATTCACTAACAGGTAACTATATTATAGCAATAGTATATATGAGCTCAGTACCATCCCCTGATCCTATGGTACTTCAAGATTATATCCAACCTGCTGCGGCAGATCTTGCATCAGGTAACTAAGAGAATCCAGGTTCATTATTTTGATGACATGTTCACCCATGAAATCCAACAGGCTGATTCAAAATTTTCATGAGAAACTTGCACTATCACATGTTGTGGATTTTCATGCTAAATTATGCTATCTTCTCTCATTGCTTTTTCCTGAACGTGGTTCCTGATATAATCAAGTAGATGTCATATAGTAATATGTCCACTAAGGATGTGTTAAGAATAGTGCATATGGCTTATCATACTTTGGCTGCAAGGGGCATTGCCAGTTAGCTTTAAAAAAAAGGGCTTTCCATTAACTTCTTAGACTCCAATATACACATATTATGGATATTTATGTGTACTGTTTGGGAGGATATTTCTAGGCTTGAAATCCAGACTTTCTAGAAACTAATTCTTTCTTCTTCCTGGCTCTAGAAACAAAGCTTGTCTTATTGATAGTGTCCTGCTGGATAGTCAAAAGAGTGTTGAAGTGTACTTACACTTCATGACAAAATGCATTTTTAAAACCGAAATCCCATGGAGCTTGCAAGAGGAGGAATGCATTTAGTTACCATATTTAGATATACTTAGTGTGAGAATGATATCACGGCTTGTTGACTTACTGAGGACAGGCCTTAGATACAAATGATTGCAAAGCAAGCTTAGTAAAGTCAACCTCAAATAGCTTGGACAAGGCTGAGATAGTGATCATGATTGAGAAACCTTTATCTGTTCACTTTCTGTTACTGTTGCATAGTCTAATGAATAGGGATTCTTAGTTTGATGTCCCAATGTGATTTCAATTATTTCCCTTATCTGTACACAATTGTTACAGAGTCTTGTTCTGGATGTAAAATATACACTGCTAACACATTATATTCATTTGACTCTGGATAGTAGATGATGAGATAATTGAGGGGCCATCAAGAATATCGGTTGATTGTCCTATAAGGTATGCCATAGCATCCAGGATAAATCTCTGGCATTGGAGTCTTTCTAAATGTTTTCATATGTACTTGGTCTCTACTGTGCAGCTGCATCATCATCATCATCTACTGTGCTATTTATGTGGATTTACAAATTTGTTTTTTGGTTAACCCACTCTAGCTTTCTTTAATGCGTGGTCTCCTAAATAGATGCACATTTGATGGGTACAAAAATGCCTTTTGTTTTTCAGGATGAGTTGACTCTGCTAGGCTTGTATTAGATGTGCAATGGCAAAGATCATTAAAAAAATGCAATGATGAAGTATCACACGCTCCATGAATGACATGAGTTGTGTTTTTAGCATTCCTTGAGTTGCTTGATTTGGAGATTAGTTTTGAAACATCTGTTCTAAGATACCTTTGTACAAAGATTCCTATTGCATTTGTTTTCTCCCATGGTGTTTTGCATTTAAATCTTGGTCATTTTTCCAGGGGAAAATTTCTGCATGGCACATATTGAGGAATTATGTACAAAGCCTGCTTCTGTTTCTCATGAGCAAATTCAGAACATTGTTTTATTTCTCTCTTAGTCCAAGGGCCTGGCAAAGCATGTGGATTCTTTTACAAAGATGTTGTCCTTGTTACAACTCAAAGAGAGGACTCATTTTGTACTAGCCCCAGTACTGGTGGATGATTCATCTGATGTCAACTCATTGAGGTACTTTTTAAGGACTAACTTCCAGTTGATTAAATATTCATGTTATTGGTCATTGTATTCTCCAGTTAGAAAGTCATATTTTTTTGCTTCTATTTTGGTCAATTTTTCTGCAGGTATTTGGAATCATTCTTTGAGTGCACTGAGAATGATTTTAATGTTGTTCTAGCTGATGGAGTATTCAGGAGGTGATGGGAAGGCCACTTTGATTTCCAAGGAGGATCGGAAGCTTGGATTTAAGACTCAACAACTTGGACCGATACATTCAGTCTTCGGACAAATTGTAACTCGGTCGACACAAGTCACTCTCACTCCATATTTTTTATGATGACTCATGGTGTTGATTTGGATCGAACTTGATTGAGTCTGAGTCAGCTCAGACGAGTTGTCAATCCATGATCGCTAGTCTCTCTACTGGAAGTTCATCATTGAGGTTTTGAGCAGCCAAAGTTCAGCAGACTATGATTGTTTCATGCTTTTTCTTGGTTTGTAATATTCTCTAGCAATGGGCATAAGTAACTCGGTATGGCTTTCATGATTGATTGTTCCATGAGTGGATTGAATGAATGGATTAGTAGTTTAAATAAATATTTTAAAAAATTAAACATTTTTAGCCTCAATTTGTAACTGAGGCTTGGATTTAGCCTCGATTGTTGAGAACCGAGGCTTGGAATTAGCCTCAGTTGTTGAGAACCAAGGCTGAAATTCCAGTGGCTAAAGGTTTTAGCCACGGTTGTTGAGAACCGAGGTTAAAAATAGATTTAGCTTCAATTGGAGGCAACCGAGGCTAAAATTTGGATTTAGTCTCAGTTGGAAACAATGGAGGCTAAAATTTTGATTTAGCCTCATTTCAAAAAAACTGAAGCTAAAAAGGCTTTTAGCCTCACTTGAAGAACCGAGGCTATAAGTCATTTTAGTCTCAGTTGCTAAAACTGAGGCTAAAGCCTTTAGCCACGGGGGTATCAACCTCGGTTTGGATAAATGAGGCAAAATTGAGGCTAAAGGCTTTAGCCTCAGTTTTTAACCTTTTTAGCCACAGTTTTGAAGTGAGGCTAAAGCCCCCTTTTCTTGTAGTAGATATTTCTCAGCCTTTGCAAGTGGGTTCTGTCAGGCAGGTGCATGCTTTATATTCTATTTAACTTTTTTAAAAAAATAAAAAATAAAAAAATTCATGTTTAGGTTGTCAGTAGGAAGGAGCATGGGTAACCTGATGTTTCCATGAATCATCCACATGATGTGGGACTTGATTGTTTTCCCCAAGACCCTCCAAAAGGCTATGATTTTTTTTATTGCCTTTTGTGAAGAAGATTTGACTGAGAAGAAGATTGATTTTCTAGTAAACTGTGTCAGTTACCCATTAAAATCGTTAATAGCATTTTCGTTATGTATGTCATATACAATCGAGAGGGTCAAAATAAGGTATTTAATGTATAAGTGGCTATAGGATGAAGGATTGGCAAGATCAGTGTTGGCTTTGAGTAGAATCCTTGCTTATTCAGATAAGACATTTATATTACATTTTGTGAATTGTCACCAAAGGGTCCTGAGGTTTGAGAAAATTTTAAGAAAGATTGATCTTTATGCTAAGCATTGTCTTTTGCTTAAAAGAGGAAATAAAAAATAAAAAATCGTCCCTTTCGTGAGAAAAGAAAATGTATGAAAGCCCACAAAAGAAAATGAGAAAAAAACTATATTCAATACCTTTGAAAACCAACCAATGAAATGTGACTCTTGAATCTTGATAATTTGAGTTAAAAAAATCAAGCTTTTCTAATTATTAGCTTCCTTTTTTGGTTGATCACATTTTGATGCAACTTGGTTATCAAGGCAATGGTTAGTCACATTTTGATGCAGTTTGGTTGTCTAATGCAATAAATGCGTGGAATCAGTTTCAAAATTCTGGATTTCTTCTTCTTCTTCGTTTTTTTTTTTTGTTTTTGCCATTTTGGCCATCTCTAGACTATTTTTTTATGTGAATAGTAACTCAGTTGCTGAAAAATGTAGATCTTTAGCATTGATTAGAGAAGTGCTTATATTTTTTAACAAAACCAAATGGTTATTGGTCTTGTATTTTTAATCTTTCTTCTTATTTATTGCATTTTCTTTGTTATGTTTTGCTTTGTTTTACCATTGAAAGTAATGAATATTTCTTGTACCTTGGTCTTTAGACCTACACAGAGTATTGGAATGCTATCCAGCACATTTTTTAGGAGTACTCGGAAGGAAGATATTGTAGTTCCTATGGTAAGAATAGTTTTAGGTATTGTTGTTGCATACTTCTTAAGTGCTTTTGAATTGTGTTCAAAATTCTTTTCTAGCAGGCTTATTGCTATATTTATGTTGAATGAAAGTAAATTGACTGGATATCATTTAGGGGTGGTTATGGGCCAGGTTTGGGCCATGTCAAAGTTAGCCAGAATCTAACCTATTTACTAATTGAGCCAAAATCAGACTTCACATACATTATTTTAATGCAAGCCGAGGGTAAACATCTTATGCTAGAAGTTAGATTCATTTTTCTCTACTTGTTACTCTATTAAAAGCATGCCACTATTTTTCTCTACAGTACAATCTGTTAATATGATGGACTCCCTGTAGATGGGAGATGCACCAAAAATTTGCCAAATTGGAGGATCCTAACAATTATTCTTAAAGAGCAGTAATAACCCATATTCTGATATTTGTTTTGGGAGATGAGTGTTTGATGATGTAGGCTGAAGTGTATCATTCGTACATGGAAGTGTTACGTGGATATGAGATTTTTAATGCAGATGGAGAGATGTGGAGGAAGCAAAGAAAGACTGCAAGCTTGAGTTCGCATCAAAGAACTTGAGAGATTCCAGTACTCTCGTATTCAGAGACTATGCCCTCAAGCTATCAACTATCTTATGCCAAGCTTTTATACAAAACCATCATGTGGGCGTGCAGGTCTTTCTCATCTACCCAAGAAACACTCTCTTCTAATGCTTGCATATCTTTATTGATGCATGTGGATGTGCGTGTCTTTCTAAAGAGTAATGATCACATGAATCTCATCACAGTCAACTCATAGTATGTTGTACTCTTCTTTCCCCTCAATGTGTCATGTGTGTAGGATGTCCAGGTAGTGCAAAAGGGTGGGCCCAATCAGGATGAGCACTTGGCCTGAAAATTGAACAGGTTGACTTAGCAAGTAGGGCGACAACCAATGATTTGACCCAACATACAACTGTTGCCCAATTGATGTGTGGATACACCTGTTTTTCATGGTGGAATCCACATTTTGCAAGAAAGAATTGGATGTTCTACGCATGTGCAATTCCCACCGGCAATGGTATATCATGCTAAATTGGCTTTCTGTGCAGTTTTTGGTCTTATACAAAAAAAAAAAACTTTAGGTCTTATATAAAAAGTTTCGGGATGACAATTAGCCAACAGTTGGCATCATGGACTTTTCCTCAATTATTGGCTTGCTGATGTGCAAGTTATAGATTGGGGCCTTCTGTTGTTGTTGTATAATTTGTGATGATAGAATTGGAGTTTTGTGCTTGGCAGAGAAAGGGTTAAGCAGAGGCTGGCACGTTATCATAGGGTGTTGCCCATATATCTGTAGTTCTCCAATGATGCAGAAGAGACTCTCGAGCTCTGAATCTCCTGCTAGTTTGGAATTATCGAATGCTTGCACTCATGGATCCTGATTGTTTTTATTTCCCCTTGTTTTCCCCTTTAATAGTTACTTCTATAAAATTTTCATGCACTGGAGCTGAGGTTTGTAGGAGGGATAGCATGTTACTCTTGTCCAAAGCTACAATGCTCAGTTACTGCTATTGTTAATTACTAAATATTTTGGCCAGGCATTGGTGAAAAATGCAACAGATGTTATTCTGAATATTCCACAGGGTTGGCACTAGGCAGAACATACTAAAATGCCATTTGCTTAAACTTTGGTTTTGTAAGACTGGTTACATGGAGTGCTACAATCAGTATTTTGTGCTGTTTGATCTGTTTGCAATGGATTCCTATTACTTTTTTCTTTTTTTTCAGATTTCTTTGAAGCTAACATGTTCTCTGGTGACCGAGTTGTTACCAATTTTGTGAATAGGATTCTTATCAAACAATAGTGTGAATTATTTTTTGAATGACTATTACGTGCAATATTTTTTAAAAAAATATTAATATTCTATCAAATTTTTTTTTTACAGATATTTTAGCGACGGACCAAATCCGTCGCTAATTTCAGAACATTGATAATCAACAACGGATTCGAGGACTTTATCCGTCGCTAATGTCTTTAGTGGCAACTACATTTTTGAATATTACCGACGGACCTTATCCGTCGCAGATTAAAAACCAAAAACGACCCAGTAAACAGCGACGGACCACGCGACGGACAAAGTCCGTCGTTTATTTGGTTTTACGACGGATTTCATCCGTCGCAAAACAACAATTTTGGCGGTGTCCCTCCTAATTCCTCTTTGGCTCATGCCCTAAAATGACTGTAGGGTAGGATACAGCACATACATCAAAGTGGGTCCCATGGAATGTGGCGACGTCGCTTCTATAGTGATACATGATAGTTCAGTGGCTAATATGCATCCATGTTCTTATCAATCAATCCATGTTCTTATTATCAATTGTGAGTAAAAATAAAAAATAAAAAATAAAAATGAGTCACCCGAGGGATGACGGTCGAGCATGTAAAGAACCAAAGAAGGTGGCGTTTGAGTGCGTAGATGACATCCATGGTGGCAACGGGATTCTTGCGGGGATTCTTGCGGCTTTGCAGCTGTAGAAGGAGATTCTTGCGGGATTCTTGCGGCTTCTTAGTTGCGGAATCGGATTCTTGCGGCTTTGAGGTGGTTGGAGGGGTTTTTGGTATAATATTAGTTTCCTCCAATGTCCCAATAGTAACATTTTCAAAGTAATTTATGAAAATTGATAATTAATTTGAAAAAGAATAAAATCAAGATTTGAACTTTTAAATCTACTACATCTATTTTCCTCAAAAATGGGTTTATGTATTGTCAATATTACCTTATAATCGAGTGAAAAATGCAACATTCATGAGTAGAGGTCATGCCAAAATGGATTCTACCTACTCTTATGTAATCATGCAAAATGAATTTAGGACATGTTTGAAAATCAAAGATGGGAAGTAAAAAGAGTAGGAAACTTCACTTCTATCCAAAATTTTAATGGACAATTTGAACTCTGTTTGGCAAATGATATGTTATATTCTAGAGTTGAAACTAAATATAAAAAGCATAATCCTTCAGTCACCCAAGAATCTAACAATTAAAATATAATTTTATTATTTTATATTAATTTATAATCCATCTAATTAGAGGTCCACACTTTGAACGATTTATTTTTGAATTACATATTTCTCATGTGTCTGTGAGTAAGGGTGGTGAGTTGGTGAGACCGATCTGGCCTTTGACCTAGTAAATGTCCCTGCCACTGAGGCTTGACAATGACATGCATGGCCGGATCATTGAAAGTGGTTAAAAAGAAAACTTAACATTGGTGAATTAAAAAAATATAATTTTTGAGGTTTGTATTAAGACATTAAATAGGAATTTTCCATTAAAACATTAAGTAGGAAGTTTCCATTTTTTAAATGGACTTGATCAATTTTTTTTTTCTTTTTTACTTTGAGCACTTAATGTTTCATTATCTTTATCTTCTTTTTATTTATTTATTTAATTTTTAAATTATCCAACTCAATCCAGAGATGAAAGAGTATGTAAAAGTTTAAATCTTGATTCTATTCTTGTGGTTGAATAATCACAAGAAGATCAACATGTAACTCTTTGGAATATGGTCTAAGAAGTGCATTATGAATGAAAAACATATAGTCTCTAATTATACCAAAAACCCATCTAAAAGCTTAAGAATCAAATGACTTATATAAAGGAATAGAGTTTCGATGGTAAAAAGTGCATAAAAAATGATTATGTCGATCGATTGAGTGATGCCTTTGATTGATCAAACTCCCATTCGATTGGATTGAAGACCATTTTAATGGCATAGAGAAACTGCAGAAAATAGGTATTTAGTTGATAGACGTTTCTGTTGAGATGTGGAGCCACATTTGGGAGCCGCTCGATCAGTCGAGTGACCCACTTGACCAGTCGTGGACTGGCTTGACTCAAATTCTAGTGAGCATCAAGTTTTGGGTTCTTAAGTGCTCGACCGATTGAGGCCCTTGCTTGACCAGTCAAGGTTACTCGGATTCGTTTTCGGATTTGATGTGGACTGTAAATTTTTGAATCGGTTTTCGCAAGGGTGCGAAAGGGGAGTCGCCTAAACTATAAATAGGGGTTCCTAGGGCTTTTCTAGGTAGATCATAAGAGTTATTCCAAGGTGTAGGCAAATGGTTTTTTCTATACTTCCAAGGGAGGTTAGTATTTTGCCTTGTAATCGTCGTTTTTCTTCATAGTGAAAGTTTTACATCTATAGTTTTTTATCCTAGTTTGTGATTTTTCCACGTATATCTTGTCTTGTAGTTTGTTTGCATTGATTTGATTCTTTTCTAGTTTATATTTCTTCTTGTTTATCGTTTATGGGTGAGATCGAAGATTTGATCTCGATTCACTGCATTGTTGGTGTGTTACGCAACAACTGGTGTCAGAGCTATTGGTTTAGTTCTATTAGGTGCAATGATGGAAGAAGAAAAAACTAGAATTGAGAAGTTTGATGGTTCAAACTTTACCTTTTAGAAGATGTATATGAAGGATTTATCTGTATCAGAAGAACCTCTATATTCCTCTAAGAGGAAAAGAGAAGAAACTAGAGAAGATAACAGATGATAAATGGTTTTATTGGATCAGAAGGTATCGATTTCACTAAAATATTTTTACCTATTGTGAAAATGTCTACGATTCGCATGATCTTGAGTATAGTGGCTACAAAGGACTTACATCTAAAGCAGCTAGATGTTAAGATAACCTTTCTTCGTGGAGACCTTGAAGAAAAAATATATATGCATTTGCCAACAGGATACGTGACAGTAGGAAAGGAGAACAAAGTGTACACACTGAAAAAGAATTTATATGACTTTAAGCAGGCCCTGAGGTAGTGGTACAAGAAGTTTGACAGTTACATGTCAGGAAACGGTTTTAGGAGATGTCATGCAGACCATTGTTGCTACTTAAAGAAGTTTGATATGTCATACATCATCCTTCTTTTTTATATAGATGATATGCTTGTGGTCGATTTAAGCATGAAGGACATCTCAGATCTCAAAGACAACTGTCTAGAGAATTTTCTATAAAATATTTAAGAACTGCAAAATAAATCCGAAGCATGAGGATAAAGCATGATAGGAAAAATAAAAAATTAGTTTTGTCATAGGCAAAGTACATAACCAAGGTACTTGATCAATTCAATATGGGAGGTGCTAAGCCGGTTAGCACTCCATTAACCAACCACTTCAAGCTATCTAAGGAGCAAGGTGCAAAGATGCAAGAGAAATGAGACTACATGGTTAAAGTCCCATACGCGTCAGCTATTGAGTGTCTCATATATGCTATGGTGAGCATAAGGCCAGACATTACTTAAGTAGTGAGAGTTGTTAGTAGGTTTATGAACAACCCCAAGAAGAACATTGAGAAGCCGTGAAGTGGATCTTTAGATACCTGGTAGGTACTAAGGATGTAGGGCTGTGCTATGGTGGATCAGAAATCAATCTACAAGGATATGTGGATTCAGATTTGGCAGAAGATATCGACAGCAGAAGAAGTACTACAGGTTATGTCTTTACTCTGGGTAGTGTGCAGTCAGTTGAGTTTCTCAGTTACAGAAAATAGTATCTATCAGTACGACGAAAGCAGAATATGTTGCGGCTACAGAAGCGTATAAGGAGATGGTGTGGATGCAAGGTTTCATGTAAGAGTCAGATTGCAATACATTTGGCTAAGAATTCAACCTTTCATTCAAGGACCAAGTATATTGCCATCAGATATCACTTCATACGTTCGTTACTGAAAGATGGATCGATTGCTCTGGAGAAGATTCATATAAGTGAGAATCCTGTGGATATACTGATCAAGACGGTCATATGGGAGAAGTTGAAGCTCTGTTCAGCTTTTATTGGTTTTCAGGCTTGAAAACGGGGAGGTGGTGCACTATGAATGTATAAGACGAAGGTTTATGGTGATGTGTCTCCAAGTGGGAGATTGTTGAGATATGGGCCTCATCTGGGGGCCGCTCGACCAGTCGAGTGCCCTACTCGACTGGTCGAGTGGCCCACTCGATCAATTGTGGACTAGCTCGACTGAAAGTCTAGCGAGCATCAAGTTTTGGGTTCCGAGGTGCTCGACCAGTCGAGGTTGTGCAGATTCGTTTCCGGATTTGATATAGACTGCGAATTTTTACGAAAGGGGAGTTGCCTAAACTATAAATAGGGTTTTCTAGGGCTTTTCTAGGTATATCATGAGAGTTATTCCAAGGTGTGGGTAAAGGGTTTTCTCTATACTTTCAAGGAAGAGGTTAGTATTTTGCCTTATAATCTTCATTTTTCTTCATAGTGGAAGTTTGTATCTATGGTTTTTTATCCTAGTTTGGGGTTTTTCCAAGTATATCTTGTCTTGTGGTTTGTTTGCATTGCTTTGATTCTTTTTTAGTTTATATTTTTTCTTGTTTATCATTTATGAGTGAGACCGAAGATTGGATCTCAGTTCACTTCATTGTTGGTGTGATGTGCAACAGTTTCTGTGTACCTTCGATGGATCGAGTCCTAAGTTCGATCGATTGAACTATGATCTTCGATTGATTGGAAGTTCACTCAAGTCCCATCAACAATTTGGCGATAGGATTGAGATCCACTTGAAAATTGTTGTTTTTAGGTCATGTATTTTATATCATCTTAGTGTCTCTTTTAGTCTAACTTATCATGTTTCAATTTGGTTCTTAATGCTATGAGATGATCAAAAAAGGTTTACTTATAAAGGTTAGGATCATCTATATGTTAAGGTTGTTTTAGGTCTCACCAAGGAACCTCATTTACCTTTTCTTCACTATTGATGCTCCATGTCTTCTTATATCTTCGGTTTTCAGTTTTTAAGGGCTCAACTAACTACATAACATATAGACTCATGTGATTCACCAAACATGTGTAGAAAACATGACTCACATAATGAATGGCTTAGATTTATCATAAGTTGATTTGATTAAATTTGGGTGTTATGATAATAAAAGATTTGTACCTCATAAAAACATGACTATATAATTATAACGTGAAAAACTACACTTGTCAGCAGTGTCAAATGCAAAGATCTGTCAATATAATTTTAACTCACAAGGCACACATTCATGAGAATCATTCCCTCTATGACATTTGGCAAACACATCATGCAATCCCACTTATAAGTGGAATGGATTTTTTTACTTGTTGCTAGTTGCACATAGTATATGGTTGTGTTGTTCAAGAATCTTGTGGTGTGGTATGCATGCAATGTAATATGTGAATAAATAAGTTGTGGTATGGGTTGAATTAATCTTGCACCCGATCCAATTGTTAATTGAGCTATAAAATATCCAAACTCGATCCTGTACCCTTTTAGCTATATCCATGCACACTTATGTTAGGATTGATTTGGGTATTCAATGGGTCTGATACTCCTTCAATTGTTGAAAAACGCCTGCACGTGATCAATATAAGGAAGGCCAAAATACAAAAGAAGTGACTAAATAAAAGTTAAAAAGGACAAACCAAAATAAAAGATAAGAGGCATAAAAATTTATGTGATTCAATAATATGCCTAATTCAAGAGGCAGCAATCCAAAGCTTTCTTTTTCACTAGAACTAAGAAAAATAGAAATATAAGACTTATATATCTCCTATGTATATAAGGAATCCTATATCAAGAATACCCCATAAAATGAAAACAATAAAATAATTTTTCTATACCTATGCCTCTCATTATATAAGTAATATCATGTGAAAAACTACATATCCAAACTTTTGAACTTACAAAAGAGGCCTGCATAGGAGAGAGAGACCTCGAAGGAACTAAATTGCATAAGACTTTCCACTAAATATGCTTTGATTGTACTATCCTAACCATTTATTTCTTGCTTAATGTAAGTCATATTGCTGAATTTTGGTTTTTTAATAATATTCATTTGAGTGTCACATATTAAAAGTTTAGGTTTTCCAATTAGTGTGGTTTTTGGACTATGGCCCATTCATCTATAGTACCTATGCAATAATGAAGAAGAGCGGCACCTGTCATGTCTCCAAAACCAGAGGATCCTGTCCTTGATGGATTCTAAATGGGGGCAATGATGCAACTAATGAGATTATAATCAAGGTGTCTCAATTGCAAAATTATTTCCAAACTACCACTTTGGCCTGATTCATTCCTCCTGAGAATTGCAGGAAGGGTGGCTAGGCCCTATGTGGAAAAGAAAACTTGCATATTTATAACACCCTGTATTTTCTAGTACTTGGGTGTTACCGTATAACCAAACTTAGCATAAATACAAGCCAGGCTTGAGTAAACATTTACATTCATCCTAATTTAAATAGGACTGTTGAAAGCAGCTTGCACCTATGTATCAAGCTATCTGTAATGCCCCGAAAAATCGGGGGTCGTGCATACGCTCGACTCCCGAGTTCCCGAGTGTCACTTATCATCAATTTTATAATTTTTAAGATTAATCAAGTTTAAACGCGTAGCCTGAAATTACTTGGAGCATAAAATGCAACCACAACTAGTCTACTGAAGTGAAAGAGATGTATATATGTACAAGTCCAAAGAAAAATAAAGAGGTCGACCAAGGTGTTGCCCAACAAAAACAAACAAAAGAATACTATGACCCCAAAGAATAAAGCTAAGTCCGCAACTCAGCGATCCAAATCCCGCCTGATTAAGCTGATGGGGAGTTATCCATCAACTGAAAGTATGGCAGCTCCACCTCGTCGAGAGTAACATCACCATGCTCCCCCTGCTCCGCATCACCTGCAACTATGAGAGGGTCTGGTTGGTGTTTTAAAACATCGTCCCAGAGTGGGAGTGAGTGATCAACTCAGTGGGTACTATTAATCTTAAGTTTTAACAGGCATCAATTATAATATGAATTTAATGAAAATCAGATAATCAACAATACCTAGCAACTCTTATTTAAAATACATGCATGCAGAATGATATGATGCATGCCCTCGCCACAACACTCCCTCGAGCGACTCCATCTAACGATCGCGTATGTCAGTACTCCCTCATTGTGACCTCGACTTTCGAGTCGCCACCCTAACTAATGCGATACAATGCGATTGTATTAGCCGAGTTATTAGTTAAGTCCATTCATCGAGGAGGTTTGAGAATCTGATGCACCCCACATATCAATGCCCTAAACTGGTTACGAGGCCAATACCTCCTAATGTGTGAGGCCAAGACCTCACGGTCCGTGATCCCGTCGGGTTCCTCATCCCCGACTTCAAGCACATGAGGAGTGTCAAGAGAAAGGGGTCACTCGCGGTCACTACGGGGAGGCGCGGCACCCCAGCGTAGGCCGACAGCTCGGACACAGTGTCTTATTCCACCATGCCCGGCTCACGAGGCTATGGACCAATTGATCAGCTCATAGACTAGACCGCACGAGTCCAGGCCAGTATGTGGCTGAACGACATCGGGTGCAAGCAACCCATATAGTCTAACTACTGTCGTTCACACACACTTGCCCAAATCCATGGGTTTAGCCTCAAGGCGGTCCTACCAACGGGGCCGCCTTAGCTCTCCTCGAATTACTGACCCACCCAATGGTATGATGATGATCCATAACATGCCAACTATTCAAGTTATCAACTAACATATCATCCTCATAATTTTATGCAACTCAATCACACGAATCAAATATCCCTAACAAGCAAGCTACCGCTATCATGAAACAAAGTGTATGTGAGTGTGTGGTTTGGTGAGGAAGTTAAGCACTTCCTCCATCATAGGAAATCATATGCACAAGAGTAGTGAATCATACATACCATGAAGCAACAACATATGGAAAAAATGAATAAGGCATAAGCATGTAATCAAATATACACAAAATCATGTTAGAGGCAAGAACACAGTATGAGAGAGTCAATTATACAATTCCATACCGACATACAATTCCTAGGGTTTCTCTAGATTCTTCAATCATAGCATCCAAGAAATCAAAATGATTAAACTTATAATAGAATTGGTGCTAGGCCACCTAAGAGCAATAGTTGCAACCTTCGGGTTCGTTGGAGGCTTGGAAATGACTTAGGGGATGTGAATTTCGGGGTAGATCGGCCGGAATCCCTAAAACAACCATTTACATGTTAGAACTTCACGCAAACCCTCACACATACAAGGGTTTCAAGAAAAAAAGGGTGAGAAATTTACCTATACAATCAACGGAAGCGAATGGACGGTCGTGGTGGAGGATTCGTTGAGGAAGAGGTGAGGAGTTGCAAGCATTGGACTCCCTTGGCCCCACTTTGATCTATGACCCACCTTCACTCTCCCTTCCTCTCTTCTTCTTTTCTTCTTTCTCCCTTTTTTCTCTTTTCTCTCTCTTCTCTAGGGTAAAATTCGTATGGGGAGAGGGGTGCCCAAAGGAAACCCTTATATAGTGCCAGATTTGGTGTCAATGGCCCCAAGTATTGGGTTTTTACCAAACTAACCCTATGGAAGGGTTTTTCTAGCCCCTAGGGCCCACTATGGGGTGTACACATTGATGCACACCATAGGATAGTTAGCCCTAATGATGATCTACGTATGGATACAATCAGCCCGCCATTTGGATGCGCCGATCAACGGATATGATGAGAAGTCTGTTCAACGGTCACCGATAGTCGATCGGGGCCTCGACTATATGGATATGGGTAGAGAAATATCCTTACTCCACGTTTAAAGTTTGATCGTAAACCGATGGTTCGAAATCCTCAACTTAACATAAGAGTGGACGACCCAATTCACTTAAGTTTCAGTTCATTCTTTTAGGGTATTTGCACTTCTCATGCACTCGTCCTTTAGCTCAAGTTGAGCGGTTCTAGATAGCACCCAGGTCTGACTTTCGCGATGGACGTCGAGCCCAGAGAGACGGACATTCTTCTATAGTTTTGGAACTAGTGGCCCGTCAACGAGTGGTCTAAAGCTTGTTCAGAAATTCGGGGCATTTCTGGAATGAATTAGGTAGTGAGATTTCTCGTGGGCGATGATTAGGGTTTGGATTAACTATGTTCATGGTGTGGCCTATTTATAACTAGTAAAAGTGGAGATTTGGTCGTGCTTACTCTAAACCATCAGTTTTAGGTTAAAAGAGTAACGGAGTTGCTCTGATGGGTCCCTGGTCACAAAATTTATAGGACAGGTGCTCCATGGCCTGAAGAGGGGTCATGCAAAGTTTGGGAGCAAATGGATGAACGAATATTGGGTTTGATCATACGATTCCGATCTTTAAATGGCCCTGCGGGGTCTATTCCAGTGATTGGAGAGGTTCTGGTGGTCCCCTGGACATAAAACTTATAGGATTGATGGACCATGGCCCGATGAAGGGCTATGCAAAATTTGGGGACGATCGGATATTTGGTTTGATCGTACGGGTCTGATTTGAGATCAACGGTTACTGTGCCATGATCGGGTTCCAGATTTTGTGGACGAGTATAAGAAAATACATTAGACCTTCGCTGTAAATTTAGAAGAAATTCGACGGCTGAAAAGTCCAAAGTCTCGGTTTCATTTGCAAGTGCCAGATTCCAATTCTATCATTGGTGGGGTGCATTTGGCCAGTGCCAGATCCCAATTCTGGGTGTCCACTGGGTCTGAGGTCCTCCATGGACCTCAAGCCCAGTGAGATCTAGTGTTCCCTAAAGTTTTGTAATTTTCTTACCTTCTAGCGTCACTGTGTGGCCCGCATGGGCTGTTGCTAAGTACAAACGATCATCTGGCTTGGCGGCCCATACTAAGTCCTATCATAACACGTCTTGCTACTCTAATAGGCTAATCCTAAGTTAATTAACTTATGGTACCTCACCACGAGTAGTCTAAACGAATGGTCTTGAGACAAATCCTACGTGGATGCCCTAGGACACTGTGTTGGTTGGACGGGACGTTACCGGTTCTTTACTGGTTTCACTCCTGTATATATTAACATTGAGTGCTGACGGTCATTAAGTGATATTATAGATTAATTAATAATAATAAAAATTTAAGAATTTTTGGAAATTCGAAATAGTGAAAAATCCGGGATGTTACACTATCCATCTGTTAATCTTCGAGACAAATCATCCAGTAGTCATATAATATTTAATAAGTATATTTATTTTATTTATTGTATTTTACACAAACATAGATCAGAAAAAAAATTATTGTTGTATCTTGATAAATTACTTATCATATAGAAGTGTATGAAAATATATTGTAATACGGATAGCATATATACATATAAAATTAATGTACGCAGAATATTATGAAAATAACATTATATTAACTAAGCATAATGAATAATGAATAATAATTTTACAATATATAATTGAACTAATTCTATAAGGAAAATGATAATATGGTCATAATAACGAATCTAGTAATGGTAATAGGTACTATGGTCTCACCTTTAGATCAATTAGGTCTAGGATTTTGAATATGGGATTTGGACTCCAATTTGCATGTCCATTAATGATATTGTTAATGGGAACCCTTGAGAAATAAAATTTATAAAATGAATTAGCTATTAATTTCACAATGGCTAATGTTATATTAATTTATCTAATGGCGCCTACGATGAATAATCATACTTATAATTTTTCAAAAAAATTATTAACATTAACAAGGTACTACCATGGCCCTAATAATCATTGTGATGAATAGAAATAGTATGCTCTAATGTCAATAATAAAATCTAAAAAATGATGAATAAATATTAATATTTTAATGATATATATATATATATATATATATATATATATATATATATATATATATATATATATATATATATATATATATCAATTAATATAAATATGGACAATTTTTAATGGTTAATCATATCTATCTTAAAAATTCTAAAATAATGCTAACAATGATAATTAGAATAATTTAAATCTGGAAAGAAAGTATAGACTCACCCTGTCAACTTGGTGAGTTGACTCGGTTTGAAATCGAGTTGACTCCATCACCTCTCTTCTTCTTCCTTCTCTTCTTTTGCTGGTTTTCTTTATCTCCTTCTCATTCTTGCTCTCACTTTCTTTTTTAACTCAGGCCCAAGCACCAACAGTGTTGCTGGACCAACACCCACAAGAAACTGCACAATGGCTCGCATTGAACTCTATGTATGGCCCACTAGATAACCAGATTGGTTTATAGACCGTCAGGTTTACAAGGTCGAGCCCCCCACCTGATGAGCAGCTTGACCTCACATACACGGACCACGTTGGCAAATGCAAACCACTAGATCCATTGATTTCATTTGGCTAATGCAACACATAAGGAAACCTGTTTTGCCCTTGCCAGGAATCAAACACCACCTAGCATATAAAGACTCCTGGTCTTTTATGAACTTCCAGCCATGATCCTTTCATAGCTTGATGAAACTAGTTCCATGTCGAGTTTATTCAACAGCGTGATTTGTCACCAACAAGGAGTCTATGCTCAACTCCATATACCTCAGTGTATTTACAGCCAGGAACTGTCACCACTCTCTCCTCCACTCTTTTTTTTTCCTTCCCTTTCTTAAGCCTGTCTAATGGTCCAACAGGGCCCAGACTCGGCTTGGACTCGGACCGAACTCAGGCCAGCGGTTTCAGTGAGTCGGGCCAGCTCAGTTCGAGCTGGTGCAGCGACGTACCTACCCTTTTTCTTCTCTTCTTCATGTTTCCTCCATGCTTCTTCCTTTCCCTCATTTCTCTCCTCTTTCTTCGATGCGTGGACGAGGAAGTAGTGACCAAGATGAGAGAAATAACACCACTGGCTACGTATTCTATCTCGGAATGACTGCTTTCACATGGAATTCAAAGAAGCAGAGTGTGGTCGCTCTGTCCACATGTGAAGCAGAGTACATGGCAGCATCATCCACCGTCTGTGAGGAAATTTGGTTGAGAAACCTGCTAAAAGAGCTGAAGCATCCACAAGAAGAATCCACAGTCATATATGTGGATAACAAGTCGGCAATCGAGCTAGCCAAAAATCTGGTGCAGCATAGAAGAAGAAAACACATTGATACCCGATACCATTTTCTGAGGGATCATGTGAAGCAAAAAACGATGAAATTAGAGTATTGTAAAACCACTGAACAGGTTGCGGATATTTTCACGAAAGCGTTGTCGACAGATATATTCAAACGACTAAGAATGATACTCGGAATGAAGTCGGTTTTGGTTTGAAGGGGAGTGTTAGATACGATGGAGGATTTGAGCAAATCCAAAACCGTGTGAGGATTTTTTAAGATAGCTGTGCGTACCGTGTATGCTAGCTGTGAGTTTTTTTTTCTAAGTTTAGAATATGAGGTGGGTAAAGATAAACAGTAGATTTCTTTCTGATTTTATTTATTTATTTATTGAAACAGTGGAATCGTGGACAGATTCTTGGCCTTTTGCAATTTGATTTTTCTTGCAAAAAAAAAGGATTTTTTTTTTGCTGCAATCTGATTTTTTGAAAAAACAGATTTTTCCAATTTGATTTTTTAAAACAATTTTCTGAAAACTGATTTTTTTTGCAAACAGATTGAAATTTTTTTTTTTTTTTTTTAACCTGCGGCTGCGGCTGCAATCTGATTTTTTGAAAACAGAATTTTTTCTGAAAAACTGTGGCTGCAATCTGATGTTTCAAGACAGATATTTTTTGAAAAAACTGCATTTGCAATCTGATATTTCAAAATAAATTTTTTTTTAGATCTGATTTTTTTAAACCAGATTGTTGCTACAGTCTGACTTTTTGAAAACAGATTTTTTTTTAAAAAACAGGGAGTGCAACAGGACCTCACGGCTGATCAGGCCCAAGGATCAGCTGCTCTGATACCACTTTGTTGGGTTGTAAATCCCAGCTCTGCTGACGAGTGGCTGCAGCCACCACAAAAACAGAAAACTTTAAAACTGAAAGAAGAAGAGTCTTGAACTGCTGTATATTAGAATGAATAGAAACAATTACACTGGTGCCATTTATAGGCTTTTCTCCTTACGTGAAAAGACAAAACAATCCCGATCTAGATGCTTCCTAAGGGCAGCTAAAGAAAGAAAAAATCCAGAAAGAAATCTACTGTTTATCTTCACCCACCTCATATTCTAAAGTTAGAAAAAAAAACTCACAGCTAGCATCTCACAGCTAGCATACACGGTACGCACAACTATCTCAAAAAATCCTCACACGGTTTTGGATTCGCTCAAATCCTCCACCGTATCTAACACTCTTTTCCTTCCTTCCATCTCCCAGCACCCAGTAACCTGGAACAGGCTCAGCTTGGCAATGAGTCGGATCAGCACCGACGGACTGGTGTGGTGCATAACAGCTCGAGTCGAGCTCACCTTCTCCCTTTGCTTCCATTTCTTTATTCTCCTTCCACCCACCTCCAATCTGAGGTTGAACCGCTTGGAATCGCAGCAACTCGGTGAGCCGAAACGGTGGTCATGTATGGAGTTTCGGCGAGGAAGATGGCTGGCCTTTAATGGCGGATTCCATAATTGAGCATGTTCCTTCGAAACGAGCATGCGGGAGGGCCTGAGTCATTGCTGTGAAGCTTATGGATGCCTTAAATCGAAGCTCCATGAACGTTTGGGTGGTGGGTTCGAAGCTAGGAGGAAACGACCATTTTTCTTAAAACTGGGAGAGGAGATGCATTTGCTCGGTTCTCTCCCATTCTTATTGCCACTCTAGCTTCCTAACAGCCCTAAGATCGGAGCTAAATGGCCCAGATTGCTCTAGCTAAAACCGTCTTCAAATCCGGTGGGTAGGAACCGAAACCGGAAACGGTCTCACTCAGAAAACCCTAAGCAAGATAGAAGGCTGAGATTTTTCCAGACGAATGGCTAGGATATGCTGAAAGAAAAAGAGCTTGGATTGGAGGACTTCTCCTCATGCGGATCGCCTAGCTAGCAGTTTCCATTTTTGGAAATGAGGTGCTTGTAGGACCCGTTTGCACCAGGGATGGTGTACATGCATGCGTGCTCCAAAGTACGGAGTTAGGTGGGTTTCGATCAGAAAGACCGTCCGCACATGATGGACGGCTCTGATCATGGACATGGGCCCCTCTTGTGGGCCACCGTTGAAACAAACAGACGTCAGTCGGTACGCTAGATAAATGCAAAGAGAGAGAGAGAGAGAGATCTCCATTTCAAGGAGTCACGGGTCAAGGGAGCTTTGACGGCTCCAGGTGGTACGGTGCACAGCGGGTTTGCCACTGCTGTGCACGCGCACCCCACCAGAAGGGGTCCACCGTTATGTTTGTAATAAATCCACACCGTCCATTATGTTTATTGGATTAATTGTGCGATCTAGACCGGAGATAAGGTAGATCCAATGCTCAGGTGGGTCGTACACTTAGATTTAGGGTCCTACTTGAGTATTCTTGTTAGTCAAGGGCCGGATCATCCCGAAGTTGGACGTCAACGATTAAAAGATCCCAATGGGAAATTTTTAAGGCTTTCGCCATATATTACTAATCGATTCTAATATTATTATAATTTTTATTATTTTTGTAATTACTTATAATTAAAATAATTAAAATCTCATACAAATATATACATATAATTTTAATATTAGCATAGTACTGTGTGCATGCCATTTATCTCCTATTTATTAATATATAATTCATAATATACAGTCTCATGTTATAAATATGTGAATTGGAAATTGTACAATATCTTATTTAAAATCACATCGTTAAATAATATAAAATTTTATTTAAATACCTAATAATTTTTGGCATTTATGTTTATAAAAATATTTACTACTACATTAATATTTATAATTCAATTATATATTGTAAAATTATTATTCATTATTCGTTATGCTTAGTTAATATAATGTTATTTTCATAATATTCTACCCACATTAATTTTATATGTATATATACTATCCATATTACAATATATTTTCATACACTTATATATGATAAGTAATTTATCAAGATACAACTATAATTTTTTTTTTTCTGATTTATGTTTGTATAAAATACAATAAATAAAATAAATAAACATGCAAATTGGAGTCCAAATCTCATATTCAAAATCTTAGACGTAATTGATCTAAAGGTGAGACTATAGTACCTATTACCATTACTAGATTCGTTATTATGACCATATTATCATTTTCCTTATAGGATTAGTAAATTCTTATTAATATAATTGTTAACATTGGTCCTTATCATTGTTAGTGAAAATTTTAGTATCAGTAATTAGTAGGTTATTAGTAATAATAGAAAATATTAGATAATGTCTGTATATTTAAATAAGAACTTATGAGCCATCATTAATAATGGATTAATACTTCTACTATGAAGATGATTCGATCCATCGTATAATAATAATAATAATAATGATAATGATAATGATAATAATAATAATAATAGTAATAGTAATACTAATCTAGGATCCAAATCCTAGAATCTAGAGCCTATAACTAAACCGTATGATAAAACCCTAATTCTACACTAAAACCCTAGAAAGTAGCCCTATGCTATGATCTTAGAACTTGGACCTAATTGTACAAGTTCATGATTTGTGGTAGGATACAATTCTAAGGGCGCCAGCACTTAACAACATTTGAAAGCAATTCAAAGTATAAGGTGATGATTCTTCCCTTTGAGCTTTCCATCTTCTCATTAGCTTAAGTTATAGTTTTTATTAAAAATTACAATTAATATGTCTCTCTTATAATTACATGTGTTAGCTGGTGGAAATTGAATTGCTATATTGCTTGTTTAATGTTCATCTTGTATATTTTTTCATACTTGTGGATTATTTGTGTATTGTTTTTAGACTTTAAACTGGTACATTAGTGAAAAACCTCCACCTATAAATGTACACCCATACTTGCGATGTAACCCAACTGGTTGTAGTCAAAATGGACCTTTGACTTAGTAGTTATTGAGTGGTGGTCTAAATGGATCATTGATGTAGGCCTACTATTCAGGGTTGTTGTGCCCAATGGTTTTTAAGGATGGTCTTTATTGTATGGTTTTGATATTCGCTCTATGTGACATATTTTGATACTCGCCCTACGTGGTTTGTTTTGATATTTTTTCTATATGGGTCTGATGTTTTATACAGTGCAACCATGTGATGGTAAGCCCTATATATGGTAATAAGATTGGACACTAGTCGATGAGTTTCCATTAAACATCCTAAGGTGGTAGTCTCATGGGTCAAGGATGGTGGTAATGAGACACTATGCCCGAGCCGTCGGCCTACGGTGGGCCATGTGCTCCCCGTAATGACATTTGAGCTTATCTAAATTGGCTGGTTATAAATGGACTAATAATGACTTGGCTAATCATGCATACATGACACGTATTATTCCGACTGGATGATATTTCTCAGGTTCGATGATTTCGACTGGATGATGTTTTTCAGGTTTGATGATTGCATGAGTGACAACCCACTGTCCGCACGGATGAGCATCCCTGGGGCGATGATTGCATTCACACATTCATGTATCTAACAAGACCTTCATCATGTATTATTTTGTATGCTTTGTTTTATAACTATGCTTACTTAATGCGGCGATGTGTAATCTTGAGGAGAATTCACACTGAGTTGGCTACTCATCTATCAAATATACAACCGTAAAGGTAGTACAGGTTGCTTAAGTGATATGCATGTTCAGACTTGATGAGGAGTAGGGTACGATCGCCAGAGATGCATGACTATATTTGCTTGGAGGAGCTACGTGATCTTGCGGCTTATATTTATATGCTTTCTGTTATTCTTCATGTATTAAATTCTTATAAACCTTGTATTTGTTAAATTCAGAGACATTGGTTTGTATAAGTCATTATGGGCAGCTTCTTCTATATTTGAATGATACTGAAATTTTTCTTTATGTCGATTTGTCCACGCTATGCTCATTTGCTTACTTTAATGAAAGAAAAAAAATGTACACTCGAATTTGACTATCCTTTAAGGTTAATACTTGAGATTTTGGAAAACGGGTTGTGTACTCGAGTCCTGAAAAGTCGGGGCATTACAATATCCCACACATAATGATGATGGATGTGATTGAAGTCAAACTCTAAAAAGGAAAGAAAACAAAATAGATGCTATATGATTAGCCTAGTATAGTGGGGACACTCACATGACAGAGCCCTTTAGGTTGCATGACGAGTGGACCATTTATTTACATGACATCTTTTTTTATATTTGAGTTTTAAGCTATATGTATAAGAATAATTTTTCAAAAAAGAAAGGAAAGGCCGTTGGAATTTCAATTTATACTCCATATTTAAAAGAAAAAAAATTGTAAGAAAAACTCATGTTTTTAGGCAAATTGAATTAAAAGTCATTATTTCTGATGTATAAGTTCAAAAAATGAGGTAGATCCAAACTTCAGGTTAACCGCAACCCTAGAAATAATAAGAATTGTACACTTCTTGAAGACCATGGGAGCTTTGTATTAAGCTTATATTTGTGTTTTCCCTTCTTCCAAATGTGTGTGGCCTTATCAACTGGTTGCATGACAATTACACAATATAAAGGGTCATATAAGGTTTTTTTAATTTTAATTTTTATTTATTTACGGTGGATGTTCAATCAACACTGTTTTCCAGTGTAGTCTACCAGAGATTTGGATCTGCCTCATTTTGGGGCTCATTTCTTAAAATGGGCTGGAAAAGTGAATGGACGGCGTGGATAAAACACATACATCGTGGTGGAGCCCACATCAGCTAGCTGGCTGGTGTTCGGGTCATCAGCGAAATCGAGTTCTTCACACGCACACCTCTTTCCCTTTCGCCCAAAGGGTAGTGTAGTCATTGCAAGGGCAATTTTGTCTATCCACGAAAAATCCTGGCAACCTACGTTGCTTGTTATTTTTCTCATCACCCATGTAGATAGTTCCGCCCCTCTTCCCCTCTCTTTTTATCATACCAAAAGTCTCTCTCTCTCTCTCTCACTGAGATGGGGATGCAACTGCTGGCGCTGGCCAAGCTCAAGCTACTGGGATCAACTGCCCATGGGCCAGGGCTCGTACTCAGTTCGTTGTCGGGGTTCTTCATCATCATATCCCTTTTGGTTCGACCATCTCCAGAACTTATGCCGACGTGGCATCATCCTCGACGCTCTTTTTCTTTCGACTGAGTCAGATCATCTTCCACGGCCAGGACGTCAATAGCCGTAGGTGGGAGAGAGTAATCAGGCTCGTCCGCGAGAGGGCCACCCACGTTCGACGGTCCTCCATCCGTCAGTCAGATGAGGCTAACCTGCAGGAATTCTCCATGATCGCTCTTTAGTCCAGCATACATATCGCCACCCACTGGGGCCCACCTTGTCCGACGATTTGAACCGTATATATTCTCTTAACTATCATTATCAACCATTTAAGCTATTATTTTGTCCCGTAATCACACTTCAGTGATGATCCTTACCCTTGATTTTTTAGAGTTGAATGCGAGCCACATCCATCGAGGCCCACCAAACCAATGGTTCTGATCACTGAAATCTCGAACGTACTAGGCATCGTATAATTTGTTGGATAATGAGGTACAAGACAATTCCCGGGCCCAAAGATAGTAGTTAGGCATTCACTCTGTATGGATGGGGACAATTGTGAGTGATCTGAACCGTTGAGATTTTGTGGCCCCAATGTGGAAAAGTCAAGCACCTAAAATATCCCCGACAGACAAAATCCTAATCCTTTAGAAGATGTCCAAACAATTAGACGGTTACTAAAACATTACAGAAATAGGCGAAAATATTTCATATATATTTAGGATCATACAATTCGGGGTAGGTGCATTTCATGATGGGGAATTATTTGATACTCTGGCTGCGTACGATTGATATGCAGGCACATGGAAATAGTACACGTGGCATATATTAAATGAACTCAGCTAAATTTTGGAACCTACATTTAACTTACAATCCAAAAATCAGATTATTTGACACTTCTTTCATTTTTATTGTAATAAGACGATTTGGACGTTTTAATTTGAATGATCATAGCCCCGTATACAACCTTGAAGTGATTTTAAGTGCCTGTGTATCATAAAACAGAATCTGCTAGAGTATCAAAGTATTTCTCTTCCTTGATGTAATGGAATGGATTATCGAACTGTGGGGCCCACATGTAAGGATGTACTGCACAAACCATGTGCAGAGCGTTGTAACCATGCCTATGATACAATGAGTTTGAAGACAATTGTCAGATCTGAAGGCGTTATCTTCTTTCATTTCCTTCTTCTAAAAAAATTCTGTCTCACGTAAACATTCAGCTAACTTACAGCTAAACAACAAACAACAGCAACGACAACAGGGCTCTGTAGTTTATATTTAAAGTAAAATGAAAAACTGTTGGTGACCTGTTGCGTTTTTTAAAATAAAAAGTAAATTTCAAAAATAAAAGTTTATTTTAATAAATAAAAAAATAAATATATTAATAATTAATTTTTTTTAATAAATAGAGTGTGTAACCAGATTGTGTACTAATAAGCTAACCCAAAAAGAAAAAAGAAAAAAAAAAAAGAAAAAAAAGAAAAAAGACGGTGAGAGGGTGAGAGATGGGGATTTTACTTTTTTCAACCAGGTTCAAATCTCCTTAAGGACATTGCTCCCCTTTATTAGGTATTATGGCCCACCTAAGTTTTGGATCCACCTGGTTTTTGGGGAATGTTTTTGTCCCAACAAATAAAGAAAGATGAAAGGACTGGATAAAATATAGACAGTACTGTGGCCCTTTACAAAACCAATGGAAAGTATTCCCCGCTTGCTCTTTTTCTCACTTGTGGTCACTGGAGCTTTTGATGGCCTTGATTTATGTGTTTCGGCGCAGACAAGGGATATAGATTGTCCGGGACAAAATTATTTATTTGGGTTATATGTCATTGTCGGAGATATTCCAGGTAAAAGGCGTGGAAGGTAACAATATTTACCAACTTCTAACACCATGTGTAGTGTCACCACAGTACAGTCCACATGGTGAGGGATAGGGATATATGAAAGTTAAACCGAAATGAAAAGTAGGTACCCCTAATTAGGCTAGGGGGTTCATTTTTCACATTACCGAAATCAAGTCCATGAGATATGGTAATTAACGATGGACAACGATGGATAGAGATTGCTGGGTAAACCCACCACCACGTAGCCACATGGTGTAAGGATTCTGTGGGGCCCACCATGATGTATCTATTTTATACGCACTGTCATTGTTTTACAAGCTTATTTTAGAGCACGACTATAATGTTGAAGCATATTCAAAGCTCAAGTGGATGACATCGTAGAAAAATTAATGGGATTTGATCAGGGGCTATAGAAGTTTTGGAGCAAGTTGATATTTGTATCTACACTTTCCAAATACGTGTGACCTATACAAACAGATTAGATGACGAGCATCACAGTAAGCCCTAAAAGGTTTTAATTGTAGACATCATTATATCCTGCTGTAGGGCTCATTTGAGCTTTGAATATGCTTTAATTTTGAACCCATGTCCTAAAATAAGGTTGTAAAATGCACGGACAGCCCCGATAAAATGCATACATCACGATGGCCCTAGAGAATCCTTACACCACATAGCTACATATTGTTGGGTTCACCATGCACAATCAACGTCCTGATAATCATGGCCGTAGGATCTAGCAATGGTAATTGGTCCTCCACTTTTTACACGTGGGAAGAAAGCAACTTACTTTTGTGCTCACCTTGGCTTCTCATATTGAGTTTGATCCCATCAGTCACTTTAGAGAAAGATGGGAGATCGAATCTCATGCTCAAAGCTAAGCTTTTAGGAAATATAGGATCCTCGATCCAAGGCTTCCCCACCGTGCATTCGGCTTTTCATTACAGGGAGTGCATTAGGTATTACCCAGGTGAACTTTTAGTGGGTGGTGTTACCCTTACCGTGTGATGCCCACATTGATGAATTTTTTGTATATACACGTTGCCCATCCGTTTTCCCCTATCATTTTAGAATGTGAACCAAAAACATATACAGATCCAAATCTCAAGTGGACCACACCACTAGAAACAGTGGTGAATGATCATTATAAGCTTTTTGTGGGTTATAAAAGTTTTTGATCAAGCTGATCTTCACGTTTTCCCCTCATCCAGGTCTGGTTGACCTTATCAACGGTTTGGATAGAAAATAATCATTACGTCGGGTATTACTGTGGGCCCTAGGAAGTTTTTAACGGTGACGGTTCATTCATCACTGTTTCGTTTGGTGTGGTCCACCTGAGATTTGGATCAGCTTAATTTTTGGCCTCTCTTCATAAATTGGGCTGAAAAAACTAATGGACAGGATAGATATACAACAAATCATTTAGGTAGGCCCACAGTAAGACCACCGTACACTGCTAAGAGGGGCTCATGTTGGGCAATCCTGACAATTGGTCTGCCGTGTCCTACTGTCGGTGGGCCATGACCAGAACGTTTCCATATTGCAAACTCTAGCAGCCAAACTTCGGACTATATTAGCCATTTATTTATTGAGCAATTGATTTAGGGGATTAAATGTGAGCCATTAAAATTTCAACACTCAAATCCACATTCTGATTTAGCACATGAAACATGAACGGCTATGATCACTTCATGATCTATGCATATAGATCCAGGTGTGGCACAAATGCTGGTGATCCTGAATGATACACAATACATTCCTCATTTGAGTACGGGATGAGATGATTAGATGCCAGTAACCAATCCAAAAGAGAAGGTCAGGATCGTCCTTGTACAACATCTAGATAATGTGTCTTTAGCTGTTTGTAAGCAGAGGTGGTTGAGATTTTATCTCAATTAAGTTTGGTTAATATATAATAATAGAAATGTTTTATTAGCTATAGTTGATGCACACGCATGTTTTTATATTTTTATTTTTTTTATGAAAAATGTTTGAATTTCAATTTTCTTTTCAAATTTTAATTGTAAAAGTGTGTGTATATAAATCTTTATTACTACCTTGCTTGAAGAGAGAAAGTTATAGTACTTTTAAGCATCGAGGTTTCTAATATTCTTACTCAAAGCTTTTAGAGAGAAGTATGTTAACTTACATATTCCAATGAACGACAAAGGTTGCAAAGCTATGAAAACACTACTAACCTACTTTTTACACTTTGAATAAGTATAGAAATCAGACGACAATCGGCCTACAGATCAAATATTTTGAGTTGAGTCGTGTCTCTTCATTCACAATGAATTGTGACCTTTTGTAAATTCGCACAACCATTCAATCTCTATGAAACTTATTGGATATTGGAAGATTAAATACATCTTGCATTGCACTTTTCAAAGATGGTAATCTTCCATTTTGATTATCTATCATTTTCTCTTTTCTTTACGAGTGATGCATGCAATATCATCAAAGCTTGTTCTATCTTGAAAGCTGTTCACCGGCAACTCAACAATGATCTCATACCACCGATGGAGGCTAATAACAATTTAAAGATTGTATATCAAATATGTATTTCAAAGTTTGATTTGAAGTTTATTATGTGCTTATATGTAATTTAGTTATCTAAATGAAATATATAAATGCAATTCATACATTATACTTTTTAATTATTCATGGCATCCTACTGTCTTTCAAGCCCGACATCTATTGTGGTTTG
Organism: Magnolia kwangsiensis; assembly: GCA_037074715.1. Classification (NCBI taxonomy): domain Eukaryota; kingdom Viridiplantae; phylum Streptophyta; class Magnoliopsida; order Magnoliales; family Magnoliaceae; genus Magnolia; species Magnolia kwangsiensis. Next base: position 15,785,398 of record CM073576.1, on the reverse strand, counting down.
GTTGTCAGTTTAAAGTGTTGTCACTGACATTTTCAATTGCAAGAAAGTTTCTATCATCGGCATCTGATGCATGACTTTCAATTTGGAATATGCTATCATGTTATGTGTAATTTTTCAATGCATTGGTTCGCTAGGCCCACATGCCTGTGCATGGGACACGTGTCTACCTTGCATGCAACATTTGCCACCATGTTAAACAGATAAATCATCCAGGCCCCCCACTAGGTGGTTCTGACCTTGATGATGATCTGATGCAAAAATTAGGATGGTCCACTCATCAGGTGGGCCACGAGTTTAAAAATTGGAAGACGGTTAGAAAAATTCAGCCAATTTCTCTTCAGCCGGACTTTTTTTTTAATTATTTTTTTACGTGGCCTCCGTGATTGGTGGACCGACATGAAAAGAAAATTTAGTTGGACGGAGCAATTGCGTTGTATTATTTCTCCTTATTGAGAGAAGCAGAGGCATAGGAAGAGAACGTGGAGCTGAACAGCAACATATCTGCCGACTTGCATAACGTGTACCAGATATGGGCCATTCATTGGATGGGGCAGACTGGGGATCATTTCTCATTTGAAAATCAGGCCAATCAACTGATTAGGTGGACCACACTAGCTATTGTGAGGAACGTAAATGTTTAAAGAGAAACCACCAACATCTTATATCTATTATACACGTGTCGATCACTTGATCATTTGACCAGCTTAGTTGGGCTTTGAGGAGAGACTATGTTACACAGGGAAGCGGATTGGCTGGTGTACACACATCAGCTATATAACTGCTGTAGGCACGCGCGCAAAGACGAGCACTGACACTCCTCGAGCTCCAAGTTGCACGAACGGTTCAAAGGAGATCAAAGTTACGTGGCCCTACAGTAATGTATTTATTATATCTACACCGTTCATCTGTTTTTAGAGATCATTTTAGAGCATTAGCCAAAAAATGAATCATATCCAAAGATCATTTGGACCACACCACAAATAGAAGCAGAGATAATAATTTTCACCGTTAAAAAATTTGTAGGGCCCACCATAACGTTTACTCTCCATCTAATCTGTTCGTAAGGTTACAAAGACATGAATAAACAGGACAATCAAATTTCATATTGATCCAAAACTTCTGTGACCCTAAAAAGGGTTTCAATGGTAGATATTCAATCCCCCACTGCTTTTTGCAGTGTGGTCCACTTGATACTTAGATATGTCTTATTTTTCTTCTCAAGCCTTAAGACAAGCTTACCATATGGATAGACGATTTAGATATAACACATACCTCATGACCAGATTCACGGAACTTTCTAACGTCAATACAGCAGACCCACGGAAACGTCCCTACAGCAGTTATATAACTGGTGTGAGGTACACCAGCCACTCTGCTGCCGTTACACAAAGCACCACCTGGTATATCGGCCGGATCTCGCACACGTGGTCAATCGCACGTGTACCACAATTAACTTCTTCACTTCCTCCCTTCGGCCTTTCATTTACTCAAAAAATCAAATTATTAAGAGAGGTATGCTGGAATGCATGTCCTTGTGTTACTCAAGTCATGGATTCGGGTTTCTATCACTGACACAGTCACACAGACCTTTTCACGTGATAGAGCTGCCACGAACGGGTTGAATAGAGATGCGCGCGACAAATCCATTCCGTTCATCTGTTTTGAAAATATCACAATAGAACAGGGGTTTAAAAATCAAGAACATTCAGAAGTCAGCTGTGCCACAGCAACAAAGCAGTGGGAACGGAAACGTCCACCGTTGAACCCTTCCTGGAGCTGAGCATGATATTAACATGCCATCCAAACCGTTCATAGGGTTATTACCACTCAGATAAACTGAAGGCACGAATATCATCCCGACAAAACTTCTGTCACCCTGGGTGTTCAATCTCCATTGTTTCGTGTAGAATGGCCCACATGAGTTTTGGAGCTGCCTGGCTTTACTCCTATGCTATTGTAGTTTTGCAAAACAGATGGATAGAATGGATTTGTCTCAGACATCTCCGTGGGCCCCATACGGTCACAGGTATATCTCAGTGCCTGGGGTCACAGGCAAGCAGCTTAGTAATCGCATCCCTTTTGCGCATACAGACATTATTTGATAACGTGGCAGCTTGTAACGGTTGAAACGCAGGCGCTCAGTTGGGAAATCAAATCAGTGTAAGTTTCCCAACACAAGCCAATTAAATTGCGGAAGGGATTGCGTAGTGAGTAACTCAGTACCCTTAGGGTACTGAGTAAACTATGTGGGATCTATTGTTATTTATTTATTTTATTCACTCCGTTAATTCATGTTAAAAGATAATTTTAGGCTTAAATATCAAAAATAAAGTAAATTAAAATCTCAAGTGGACCATATTACAAGAAACAGTTTGATTAAACCTCTATCATTGAAAATTTTTTAGAGATCAAAGAAGCTTTGGATCAAGCTGATGTTTGTGTTTTCTCTTTATCCATGTCTTTATGATCTTATGAATAGGTTGGATGACAAATAAAAATTAATTTAGACCCTAGGAAAGTTTCAACCGTGAAAATCATTATTCCACACTTTCCTGTAATGGTCCACTTGAGCTTTGAATTCACTTCAATTTTGATATCAACCACTAAAATTATCAGTAAAAATGGATTGACAGTGTGGATAAACCACATACATTAATAGTGGTCCCAACTGAGTTTACTCAGTACGATAACGGCTTACTGAGTTACTCAGTGGTACGCAATCCGCTTCCATTAAATTGGACGCCGATTTCCTGCGAAAGCCTTTCGCAGGAACTTCCTACAACGGGAAGTTAGTTGGGGCCCACCGAGATGTTTATGGTAAATCCAACACGTCCATCAGTTTTGCAAGATCATTTTATGAAATATGCCCATAAATGACAGAAATCCAAATATCATATGGGTCACACAACAGAGGATTGAATTTCCACCGTTGAAACAGGCGTGGGGCTACAGAATATTTGAATCAGGATAGTTTTTATGTTATCAGCTCATCCCAGTAGGAATTACTTTATGAATGGTATGGATGGTATATAAACAACAAGGTGGACCACGAAGGTATCAACGGTAGGAATTTACCTATACACGTTTACCTGATGTAAGGATGAATATTGGATTTAGATCATTTTAGGACCCATCATCTAAAATGATATTGAAAACCTGATGGACGTAGTGGATTTCCCATTAAACATCACAGTGGGTCCCACCCAACTTCCAGTCGCAGGTAGTTCCTGCGAAAGCCTTCCGCAGGGAATCCGCGCGCAATTAAATTGGGACCCGACGATCTGCATGGTTTGATTTATGTCATGGCTTTGGCACGTGTGCATTTTCGACCGTTCCTCTGCGGACTACCAATCAACCAGTAATGGAATAAAGAGTGTAATTTTCCAACTAAAGTATAAGATAGATTAAGCCTCACGATTTGGATTTTTAATATTAGTTACATGGGAGTGGGTTAGGTGTTACCAGGGGAGTACCGTTGCGGGTGTTTCCTGACTGTGGGGCCCACCTTTATGTATTTGTTTTATATACAATGCATCCATCAAATTTTCCAGCTTAATTTGTGATATGGTTCCAAAAATGAAGTAGATCAATTCTCAAGTGGATTACGCCACATTGACAACGGTGATTGATTATTAGAAACTTTTCAATATTTGTGTTGTCTTCATTTAGAACTGTGTGACTTTATCAATAGGTTGGAGGGAAAATAAACATTACAATGAGCCGTAGAAGTTTTTAATAGTGGTGGTTTATGACCAATGTTTCTTGAGGTGTGGTCCACTTAAAATTTAGATCTTTATTTTTCGGATCATACTCTAAAATAAGTTTGAAAAACTGATGGACGACATGGATGCACAACATATACATTAATTAGTTGGGCCCCATGGTGTTAAATGTTTATTCGCTCCTAAGTTACGTGCATGCCATGTCTCAATTTTTTAATGCTTGCTTTTCAACTATCACAACTTGCGAGAGTATCAATTATTTTTAATTTTATTTTCTATCCTTTTGGTCAGCTTACTCAACTGAAAGATGCACGTGCTTGTTGGAAAAATTGATAGACGGCTTAGATATACAGACCATGCATCAAGGACGTTGCCCCACGGTCAGGGACAGATCTCGGGTGTCACCGCGTTCATGATCACTTGCCGTCACGAGATGAAAGGAAACTCTACAAAGGATACTGCCAAATTGGCATATGCTTCAGACATCTAGACCATTCGATAGGTAGATCGTGCTGTGAAGATTCAATGATCCCAATATCATATTAGTATCTTGTTGTATGTATTTTTTATTTTTTAAAAATCATTTTTGAGAGATTCAATTAGATAAGGATATATCATTGCACGAGAATTTAAAGCATATATAAGATTTTTGAAGATATTTCGAAGGCTAATTGTGAAAATAGAAATAGCAATAATCAAGGTGGTACGTCATTTATAGGTAAAGTGTGGTTTGGAAATTCGAAAGTAGAATGTGATCAAGAAACAAGTGATACTATAGCGAGTACCGAGACAAGTGTCTAATAAAAAATCCCAAAGACAGAATAGTGCCAAAACAATTATTAATTATAAGGTTTGGATGTGGAAAAAAGCATTTACATTATTATCTTAATAAAATTAAAAAATAGCAGAGGACTTTAACAAAGTAAAACATTTCATACTAATCCAATCAAACAAATTAAATTTATTTATCAATTATTCTTTATATTTATCAGCATAAATTACTTTTATGTTCCTTAACATAATCAATATCCTAATTAATCTTACATTAAAAGTATATGTAATTCAAATTTACACTTATATGTTGGACTATTTCTATTGAAATCCATAAATTTTTCTTCAAAAAAGTGATCTTTAATTGTCATACGTGGTGACCGCAAGTATTTATTTATTTAATAATTTAATTGTTATATTTGAAAATCCTTCCGTATAGATGGCATGTAAAGTGCAACCCATTCTAAAAGATGAACCCTACCTTTTAATAATCACTTAATCATTTTAAACAACATATTGTGAGCAGTTGAATATATGATTGGCTTTCTCAAATTTTAGCTATATACTATCTGTTATGGGAAGATCCGAGCTGACTATTCCGAGCCATCTCATCGTCATTATGCCTAAGGCGCGACCCATTTAATCCGGACTCAGCGTTAACACCACGTGAGTCTCAGAGCAAAGTTCAGTTCGGAGGGTGGTTACATCCGATCAAACCACAATACATTCCCAGCCGATCATGTAAGGTCGGACTTGTAGGTCGGATGCTGAGATTATGGTCGGACTGGCCGAGCCGAGGCGATGATCAGATGCGCATGCCCCACTCGCTAAACATGGAAACTGCCATAACCTAACTTGGCCGGTAACTTCGCTCGCAGATGCGCACGATCCACCAGATACGCGATGAAATCAGTAGATTGCGGGCAATATCTCCATGATCTCAGAATTCCTCTGATCGTGCCGAGATCATTGGACCCAAACTGCCCCACAGGCAAGTATAAATAGCACGCATCGCCACATCTACAGGTACGCGAAATCGAGCTCTCTTCTACTCTCCACTTAACCCGGATTCTATTGTCTTGACTTAGGCATCGGAGGGTCCCCTGGCTTAGCCAGGGTCACCTTTGCCTGTCTTTTTGGTGTAGGTTCTAGGGATAACACGTGGTTATCCCAAGTTCCAGGGACAACCGTTCATTCCGCTAATCCGCTCTACCGCTCACGGACCTCCGACATCAGTTGGAACGGAGGAGAGAATGGAGAACGCTGGAGGACGAGGATACCGCAGAGGTTGTCGTGGAAAATAGAGACCCATGGGAGGCACGATTTGCGGAGTTGAAGGACAAGTTCTTAGCATTGGAAAAGAAGCAACAACAATCGACAGTTTCAACCACGATCCAGGCGATGATGAAAGAGACCGAGCCTTCTTTTACCTCAGTCATCATGGCTGAAGTGATGCCGCAGAGGTTTCAGATGCCTCCCGTCATCCAGTATTCAGGATCTGGGGATCCATCCGAACACCTGGAATTCTACCGATCGTGGATGCAGATTCAGACTGCAACAGATGCAATGATGTGCAGGGGATTATCAATTACCCTCACAGAGTCCGCTCGGATTTGGTACCGACAGCTGAAACTAAATTCCGTGAGCTCTTTCGCGGAGCTGAGCCGACTATTCCTTACACAGTTTATAAGCGATAAGAGAAGTCGGAAGCCCAACACTCACTTACTTACCATCAAGCAGGCACCGAAAGAGTCGTTGAAAGACTACATTGCTCGTTTCAATGAAGAGGCGTTGCATGTCGAAGACTATGATGACAAGATGACTCTCACTGCCATCCTGAGCGGACTGAAGGAAGGAAAGTTCGCCTTCTCCATCGGCAAAAATCCCCCAAAAATGCTAGCGAACTTCATGATGAAGGCTTAAAAGTACACCAACGTCGAGGAGTTCACTAACGCCCGTAAAGGACTATAAGTCGCCGACTCAGCGAACAAAGGGAAGAGGCAAAGGAACGAAGATTCACAGCCGAACGGCAAAGGGACCGATGACCGTGCTCCCCGCGATCATCGATCGAGCCATAGGCCAGAGGAAAAATTTCGTTCATATACTCCTCTCAACACATCTGCCGAGCAAATTCTGCTAAATATCCGAGGAGAGAGGCTACTTAATTGGCCGGTCTACATGAGGGCTGACCCCGAGCAACGGGACAAGCGAAAATTCTGCCGCTTCCACCGAGATCATGGCCATAACACGAATGACTGCGTAGACCTGAAGGACGAGATCGAGTCCCTCATCCGCAAGGGACACCTGCGTCGTTACACCAAAAGAGAAAGATCCGCTCGAAGGGATGAACAGCCGCGGGAAAAGCCAAACAACCCCCCAGACGAACCCGTCGAAATTCATACTACTTTGGGGGATCAGCTGGGGGAGGGGATTTAAACAGGGCTCGTAAAGTCCATTCCCGGAGATCCGAGTAAGAGCATCATTTTCACCTGATGGAACGTCCGAGCAAAGAACTACGAGTCGCTCCGTGCAGCCTGACCTTCACGGAAGACGATGTACGCGGGATCCAGCATCCACACAATGACGCGCTAGTGGTTACAATGACCATAGTGAATCACAAGGTGTTCCGTATCCTGGTCGACACCGAGAGTTCGGCTGATGTTATGTATTTCGAGGCGTTCGAAAGAATGAAAATTCCACGGTCTCGGCTCTAACCCGTGAAGACTCCCTTACACAGCTTTGCCGGAGAGAGAGTAATCTCCGAAGGAACTATCTCCCTCCCAGTAACAGCGGGAGAAGGGCAATATCAAGTCACACTTCTGGTGGACTTTTTGGTTATCAATGTTCTATCTGTCCACAATGTAATCCTGGGCCGACCCTCCCCCAATGCAATGAGAGCGGTTGTCTCAATTTACCATTTGATGATGAAGTTTCCAGCCGAAGGAGGGATCGACTATCTCCGAAGCGATCAACGCGAGGATCGAAGATGTTATGCTATAGCCGTGAGAAAAGAAGCTGCCAAACAAACGCTCATGGTGGACGCATTAGATCCCCTAGGACCGATGGAAAGCTCCTCCGTCGAAGATCTGATGAAAGTACCGCTTGATGAATCAGACCCGAGCAAAACTGTTCAGATCGGCATCACTGAATACCGAGCGTAGGAACGAATTACTAGCCTTCTTGAGGAAGCATCGAGATGTTTTCGCATGGTCGCATGCGGATATACCGGGAATCTCTCCTGACGTACTGGTTCACAGGTTGAACGTGGACCTAGATCATAAGCCGGTCAAGCAAAGGAGAAGGCCGTTCGACGCCGAACGATATGAAGCCATTGCCGAGGAGGTCTCCGTCCTGCTCGATGCGGGCTTCATAGAAGAGGTATATTACCCTGACTGGATATCAAATGTTGTACTCGTCAGGAAGTCCAACGGGAAGTGGCGGGTCTATGTAGACTATTCCGATCTGAATAAGGCGTGTCCCAAAGACAGCTTCCCGTTAGCTCGGATCGACCAACTGGTGGACAGCATGGCTGGACACGAGTTGCTCTCGTTTCTAGACGCTTATTATGGATACAACCAGATCGCTATGCATCTCCCAGATAGGCAGAAGACTACCTTTGTCACTGACAGAGGGCTCTACTATTACCGGGTCATGCCTTTTGGCTTGAAAAATGCTGGGGCAACATATCAGAGGCTGGTGAATCAGATGTTCGCCAAACAGATCGGGCGCACCATGGAGGTGTACGTGGACGACATGCTAGTGAAGAGTACTCAAGCCTCCAACCACCTTGCTGACCTCGGAGAAACATTCAGCGTCCTCCAAGAATATCAGATGAAGCTTAACCCTGCTAAGTGTGCGTTCGGAGTTGAGTCAGGGAAGTTCCTTGGCTTTCAAGTCAGTCAGCGAGGGATCGAGGCCAACCCTGATAAAATCAAAGCCCTCCTCGACATGAACTCGCCTCGGACTCTAAAGGAGATACAACGTCTCACGGGAAGAGTTGCCGCACTCGGACACTTCATATCCAGGGCTACAGATAAATGTATTCCCTTCTTCCAGCAGCTGAAGGGCCACAAGAAGGCGGAGTGGACGCCATAGTGTGAGCAGGCCTTTCAGCAATTGAAATAAGACTTGGGTTCTTCGCCCCTATTGTCCAAGCCTGAAGAAGGGGAGCCTCTGCTCCTCTACCTCTCAGTCTCAACTTCAGCTGTCAGTTCGGTTCTAATCAGAGAGGTCGGAAGCAAGCAGTACCCCGTGTACTATGTAAGCAAAGCCATGGTACCAGCTGAAATAAGGTACCAATCATTGGAGAAACTGGCGCAGTCTCGTCGTAGCGGCCAAAAGATTACGACCATATTTCCAAGCCCACTCCATAGTTGTGCTAACGGACTCTCCTCTGAGGCAGGTCCTCCAGAGACCTGAAGTGCCAGGTCGGATCACCAAGTGGGTCGTGGAGCTCGGAGAGTTCGACATTCAGTTCCGCCCTAGGGTGGCAATTAAGGGTCAAGCGGTAGCCGATTTCATCGCCGAATTCACTGCTCCGAGTAAGGAGCAGATCAGCAAGGAAGTTGAGATGATGCCACCCGTCCCGATGAGCGACCAAGAGGCAGCGTCGGGTCAGGGATGGGTCCTTTATGTTGATGGGTCTTTCAACATCAAAGGGGCAGGAGCCGGGATTGTCCTAGTCGCCCCTGATTCAGCGACAATCCAATATGCAATCAGATTTGGATTCAAAGCTTCAAACAACGAGGCATAGTACGAAGCATTATTAGCTGGGCTCAGGCTAGCAGCGAGCCTGGGCGTTCAGACTACAGGTCCGTTGTAACTCACAGCTAGTGGTGAACCACATCTACTCGGAGTACGAAGCTAAGGAAGTCAGAATGATCGCTTACCTCGAAGAGGCGAGAAAATTAATCGAGAAGTTTTGAAGTTGCATTATCCGACAGATCCCCAAAGCTGAGAACTCTTGGGCCGATGCGTTAGTAAAACTCGCCTCATCCTCCGAGGAAAAAATCTCACTTTTCGTCCTTGTCGAGTTCATTGAACACCCAAGTATCGGCCAGTCGGAGAAGGTTAATCCCGTCCAGTCTGTTCCTAGTTGGATGGACCCGATCTTCAATTATCTGTCATCCGGTGAAACCCCCTCGGACAAATTAGAGGCGAGGTGACTTAGGGTCAGAGCGGCCAGATACGCTATATTGGACGGAGTGCTGTACAAGAAGGGGCATTATCAGCCTTACCTTAGATGCCTCCGACCGGACGAGGCCGACTACGTGATTCGGGAGATTCACGAAGGAATCTAACGGAACCATTCTAGCAGTCACACCTTGGTTATGAAGATACTCCGTCAAGGGTATTTCTGGCCAACTCTCAAGCAGGATTCTAAGGACTTTTTTCATACTAAAAGTATGACAAGTGTCAGCGTTTTTTTGCCGTGCCGAGGCAACCGGCAGAAGAAATGACCTCCATGAGTGAGCCATGGCCGTTCGCTCAATGGGGGATCGACATCATCGGTCCCTTGCCCACTGGGAAGGGACAGGTCAGGTTCGCTGTAGTCCTGGTCGACTACTTCACCAAGTGAGCCGAGACCGAGTCAGTTGCAAAGATCACCAAGCAGAAGGTAATCGACTTTGTGTGGAAGAATATCATCTTCCGGTTCGGGATTCCGAGAACCATCGTTTCTGATAACAGCCGTCAATTCGATAATGATAAGTTACGTAGTATGTGTCAAGGGCTCGGCATTGTGAACGCTTACTCATCGCCTCGGCGCTCACAGTCGAACGAACAGGTAGAGGCGGTCAACAAGATCATTAAGCACCATCTCAGGACAAAGTTAGAAAAAGTAAAGGAAAATTGGGCTGAAGAGCTCCCCTTCGTCCTTTGGGCTTACAGGACCACAGCCCAGACTTCGACAGGAGAAACTCCATTTTCGTTATCTTATGGCTCGGAGGCAATGGTGGTAGTAGAGATCGGACTCCCTACGGCACAGGTAAGGAGCTTCGAAGAAAGTCAGAACTCCGAGCAGATTGCCGCTAATCTGGATCTGTTCGAAGAGCTCAGAGAGGTTTTCAAGCTCCGAACAGTGGTTCGGTACCAGCAGGTAGCGCGCTTTTACAATTCCAAGGTCAAAGTCAGGCGCTTCCGACCAGGGGACTTAGTCCTCCGATGGGTCTTCCAGAACACGGTAGAGCCAGGGGCAGGAGCGCTCGGACCCAACTGGGAAGACCCATATCACGTGGTCAGATCTAACAAACCCGACTCGTACCACCTGAAATACCTCGAAGGCCGTCATCTCCCTCATTCTTGGAACGCCGAGTACTTGAAGATTTACTACCCGTGAGGAACTAGCCTTTTAAGGCTCGTAACAAAATGTACGCCTCCGAGCGACTAGCCTTTAAGGCTCTTAATAAAAGATCGATTCTACTTTTGAATGCTTGTCTGATCCGCACAAGCACGAGTTAAATGATCCGATCCTTTAAGGGATCGGAACCTAATCTACCGAGAAATCAACAAGGCATCCCGTTGAGGGAGAAAAGCCTAATAATAGCCGGACCCTTCATTGAAGCACTCGGCTCGACTTACGAAGGGGCAAAGGGTTCTCAACACAGGGGACGAGCCGAGTATCCTAAGGGATCGAACCCAACTAAGACTTGGGCCAGAGGGCTCGGAGAACCTACCCTAAGAACTAACTAAACGACAGCGGACTAAACTCATAAAGAGGTCATCTCAATCACATTTCACACCAAGTTGATGATAACAAAGAATTGATTTTCATTGATCCCCCTAGGAGGGGTAAAAAATATATTGTTTGAAATACGTTGATAGTTTCCAAAAAGAAATAGAAAGTGATATAAGGTCATCATGCCGGAGGAGGAGCTTGGGCGTCTGGGGCTTAAGCTTCTGGAGCTTGGTCCAAACAGACGACTTCAGTCGGAGCATCTTCAGGGTCATCGGGCAGGAGAGAGTCAAGATCGAGGTCTGGGTACAAATTCAGAACCGCTTCGAGACAAGCGTCGAAGCCGCGGTTGTAGAACGTTGTGCTTCAGCGTCCCTCTCCTTAGAGGTCTCGAAACTCTCAACCGCGGCGGCAACCGCTGTGGCCAAAGAAGCTTCGTCCTTAGCTCGTTGGGCTTCCATGGCCTGACACACAACTCGTGTCCGTTCTTAGGTCGCCTCGGCCTTACCATGGTTCAAAGCTTCACCGAGTCGAGCGGTCTCCATGGCTAGAGAGTCCGCATGAGCCCTGGCGCGGGTCAGCTCAGCGGTCGCTGCATCGCCGGTCTTCTTAAAGTTATCTGCTTTGTCTTGCAGATGCAGCTCCCTGGCTTCCAAATCAACGATGACTCCCTGCAGTCGCCTGACCCTGGCCCTCTTGCTAGTGAATTGTTGGCGCAGACTAGTCAGCTCAGCCTTCGAGGCCGCTGCCTCGGCCTGCAAGGCATCCAACTCTGTCTGCCTCCTCTTGTGCTCCCGCACTCTTTGCCAAATAGAGAGCAGCACCGGGACGGCTTGAACAGAAAATCAAGATCAGTATCTACGGAATGTATAACAAAAAAAAGGTTCTTGGAGACATACCATGTAGCACACGGAGGCGAAGTCGTTCAAGAAGCCGCCCTCCGACCGCTCAAGATTCTGGGCGATATCCTCCTCCTTAGCATGCTTGGCAGCCCACGGAGCCAAGCACGCTATGTGATAATCGAGCTCAAACCTCCCGCCGCTTGTGCCGAAGCCTCGGCCCCCTCAGCCCTTACCCTACTGTCGGCCGAGTTTTGACCCTTAGCGTGTACCTCCCCCCGACCTCGGGGGGGAGGGGGGGAAAGCGCATTGTCAGCAATTTTATTAGCTTTCTCCCGTTCGTAGGAGGAGGACACAACGATGGGGGCCTCAAGGACCGCGGCAGGCACCTCCACAGTGGGGGGAACGGCGACGGCGGAGGATCGAGGAGCAACAGTGCTCGGTAAGATAGGGGAGCCGACCACAGTCGTCTGGACGAGCCAGAGTGGAAGACGTGTCAATGGGCGCAAGACTGCCGAGGAAGCCGCGACAGTGCTAGGACGCGTCGGAGTCGGCAGGGCAGAGGAAGAGCCGATTGGCCCCAGTGCTGGAACTGCTGGGGTCGGCGCGGCTGAGGACTCACGCACGCGAGGGGGAGTCACCTTCTTCCGAGTCATCTTCACTTGGGGGGCTTCCTTTAGCAGCTCCGCCGCATTTGGAACCGCTTTCCTCTTCCGAGCCTCAGACGCTTCAGCCATGCCTGCGAAAAAGAAGATCATGTCAGCTACTAATAACCGAAGGAAAGTGAAAGTTCATTGAAAAGGTCGGGGCAACTTACTGAGGGATGAGAGCAGAGGTTGGGATTTGCAGAGCCCGTACCAGTGGAGGTTGACCGCAGTAATCAGATCGGCTTAGGAGCGAAGCGACTCCGACCGCGCTCTGGACTTTGCAATATGATTCTTCTGGTCCGAGTCGAGAAGCGACAACCCCTTTACGAAAGCTGCAAAATAAAAAAATTTCACTTTAATGGAAACATAAAAACTAAGGCAATAACCCAGATGTCAGATGAAATCTGACCTGATTTCGTAAAGTAGGTCGGAATACGAGCCGTCGAGGTACTAAGCTCAGTCGCTGGTGCCTCCCAGTCACCTGCCGCCCAGAACTACTTATTCTTCTAGTCCTTATTGGAAGATGGCAGGTGTATTACTAATTCCGACCCCTTTCTCCCCCGAGTCGCGAAATAGTACCATGGATCGTTGCTATCATGCTTGACCAGGTACAGGCTCAGCAGCTCCTTTGGCATTAGCTCGGAGTTATCCACTTGCCTCCAGATGATATAGGCCGAGATTATCACCCTCCAGGCATTCGGGGTAAACTGCCCGGGGGCCAGTCCGAGATGAGTCGCAACCTTCCTGATGAAGGGATGTAGAGGGAGCCGGACCCCGCATTGCAACGCGCAAAGAAAGATAGCCACCTCCCCCTCGGTAGGAGCGCCAACAGCGTCCGAAGGACCGGAAGCCCTTATCTGAACGGAGTCAGGGATCTGGAACTCCGAACTAATCCACTCCATCTGGGATTCTTACATGACAGAACCTATGGGAACTACCTCTGTGGTACGCAGACTCGCAGGCATTTCGGTGGTAGCAGCGGTCTCGACTTGGCGGGCTCTGGAGGCTGTCTTCTTACTGGGCTGCTTGGTCTTAAAAGCCAATGTTTTTTACTTCTGAGGCGGGGGTACAGTAGAGTGATCTCGAAAGGGCCTTTGGATGACCCACTCTCTCTTTCAGTAGTCCCCGGCTCGGAGTCATCGCCGTATTCGCGAACCATTTTTAGATCAGAAGACATGGCAGAAAGAAGGACGAAGGTCAGCGAGACTCACCAAGTGATTGCCGAAAATCGCCTGCTGACGGAAACTTTGAAGTTGGTCGGAATAGCCTCTCGTCGAAAATCGCCTCTCCGGTGTGCTGTTATGAATCAGAATGTAAAATGGCATGCGAAAGTCTGGGTCGCCCTTATATAGGCAGCGAAGGATTTTCGTATTGATGACAAACTTTAATGGAAGCAGCCGAATCGGCACGAGCCGACCTCCGAGCGCACGTTGCAATGCCGCATTGGATGCGTACCGAACCTTCGGTACGGCTCTGACATCGGGCAGTGCGCTTCGATAGGCGAAAAGACGCCCCAGCAGTCGGAGCCATCATAAATACGCCACCTCCAGCCTGCGTGGCAGCTTCTCATAGGTTGGGAGAAGATCTGGGATCGTAACCGTCGTCACGCGTTAACCGAAGCAACCAGCACGTGTAATTCTGAAGGCGGGAGATCTCCTGTACGAGTACTCTCCGAGCCTGCAAGCAAGCTCAAAGAGTAGGGGGCTTTTGTTATGGAAAGATCCAAGCTGACTATTCCGAGCCGTCTCAGCGCCATTACGCCTGAGGTGCGACCCATTTAATCCAGATTCAGCGTCAACACCACGCGAGTCTCAGAGCAAAGTTCAGTTCGGAGGGCGGTTACATCCAATCAGACCACAATACATTCCCAGCCGATCACGTGAGCTCAGACTTGCGGGTCAGATGCTGAGATTATGGTTGGACTGGCCGAGCCGAGGCGATGATCAGAGGCGCATGCCCCACTCGCTGAACATGGAAACTGCCATAATCTAACGTGGCCGGTAACTTCGCTCGCAGATGCGCACGATCCACCAGATACGCGACGAAATCGGTAGATTGCAGGCAATATCTCCATGATTCCAGAATCCCTCTGATCGTGCCGAGATCATCGGACCCAGACCGCCCCATAGGCAAGTATAAATAGCACGCATCGCCACATCTACAGGTACGCGAAATTGAGCTCTCCTCTACTTTCCACTTGATCCGGATTCCATTGTTTTGACTTAGGCATCGGAGGGTCCCCCAGCTTAATCAAGATCACCTTTACCTGTCTTTTTGGTGTAGGTTCCAAAAATAATATATGATAAATGACGTGAAGGAATGGCCGATCAAATTTTGACATCAACAGTATTAATTTTGTATCCACCTATACTATCCATTTTGTATCCAACTATATTAATGCGGAGAGTCAAAAGTTATTTAGTTGAAATTGAGACGCAGACAATTCATTATGATATGTCCGCAATTATTAGCAATTATTACACGTGGCCAAATCTGACATTTGAGAGGCAACTTATCCTGGCAAGGAAGACAACATTTTTACCTTAGACAAAATTTTAAGATAAAAATGTACAGCCAGCTTTAAATAAATGACCACCCTATATTCAACACGCATATGTGGCCAACTAAGAATGTGAACTCGCCTGATTACTCACAGATGTCTTACATGATGGATGCCGTGATTTTAAACGCGTGTAGCGTTGGCGTACGTGCTGCAAGGCCCGTATAATTCAAGAAAGTACACGTACCATTACTGAGCAAGACTTGTATGCGACTCCAGAACCAACGATGTGGATGCTACGCTGACCATAGGGCTCTCCTCTGTTTATGCAAGGTATATCCATGCCGTCCGTCTGTTTTTCCAGCTTATTCTATGTCATCCTATTAAAAATGAAGCACGTAAATATTTTGTGGACCACACCATAGGGAACAGTGGTTATTTACCATCAAAAAACATTTCGTAGTCAACAAAAGTTTTGGATCAAGCTGATATTTATTTATTTTACTTTAATCCACATCTGTATGACTTTATTAACAGGTTGGATGGTCAAAAAATATGACAGTGAACCATATGAATTTTTTAATGGTAAACATTCAAGGACCACTCTTTCCTGTGGTGTGGTCTACCTGAAAATTTTGACTGATTCCTTTTTTTGTAAAATCCTCTAAAATAATCTGGTAAAACAGATGGACGGCGTGGATATACATTGAATACATCGAGCTGGGCCCTACCGTCAGGGTCGCACCCACATCACTGATTCCAGGGTTGCAGCCAAGTTGTGCCCACTGTAACTCCCTTGAAAATGAAGGACAGAAAAATCCAAGGAAGAGGAAACTTCCGTGAAGGTGCTTTCCTGTCTTTTCAGTGAGCCCCACCGTATATAATCCGACGAGAATCATCTCGGCCAGACGATTGTATCCCATTCTACCGATATAATAATCTATTCACATCATAGTGATTGTTCCAGATTGATCATGGTTATGAGAAATTTTACCAAACTGCCCTTAAATTGACGAAAATACCCTTAAAGTTCTTGGTAATTTTATGATCCTGGATCCGTGGATGAGCAGATTATACTCGGTTTTCTGTTTGTTCCAGTGGGGCCCATTGTTTATTGATCCAGACCGTTTGTCTTATGGCATCAAGTGTAGATTGACAATGGCTTCTGACTCTTATACAATCTTAGCCATCGATTTTGCAGTTTCTTTCAGTTGAATGTGGACCATAAATGTATTTCTGTTCTTGACCCTCTATTTGGAACAGTGGATTGTCCATTGAAGATATTTTTGTAACATATCCAATCTACTGTGGATCGTCCATTGAAAAGGTAGTACCTTCATCCATGCTCATATCCACGTCCTTAAATGGGCACCTTATAAGGTGCAGCTATAAGTTGTTGGTATATTCATTGGAATGTTGGGTATATATTTATATCTTGGTATTAATGTTGTACCTTACTTTCCTGCATTTTTTTTAGAGGCAAAATGAAGAGAGGCACAAGATGCATAGTGTATTTAAAATTTATTAATATACTTAAAAAGAATTTTATAAATATATATCTAGCATCAATTGAGTGATGCCACGTCATTTTAGAGCAATAGTTGTTGAGTATAATGTGATTAAGGTACTTAAGGAAGCTTAGAGCGATTATCAGTATACGTGGCAAGCTGATAAATTTTAGGAATTTAGTAGTACTGAAATGATTATGGTAATTGTCAGAACGGAAGAAGAATTTAGACAATTAGTTCAAGGTTATAAATAGCAATGGTGTTCAAGTTCATTTACATTTCTCAGAGTAATAATTTTATTTATTTGTCATTTATATTCTTAAGTGTAATCCGTTGGCGGTAATCAAAATAGTTGTTAAATTTACTCATAATTTGAGTTTATGATCATATATTAGATTAAGTTTAAGTATTAAATGAAGTTTTTCATCTAAAGAGACGTTCTGCAATTGTTTTTCACTTTTGACCATGATAAATTTCTTTTTTATTTTATCTATACTGAAGAAAATAAAAAAACTCCCTTCGTACAGTAGTTAAAGATGTAACCTATTTTCAAAGGACAAACTACTCTCTATCGCTTAATCATCTTAATCAACGCTCTGTAACCGATTGAATAAGGGACTAACTTTATTAGATCTCGGTCATATACAATTAATTTCTAGACATAGCTATTCGATTTGAATTTAGCTGTATATTCAATTATAACATGCTCACACTAATCATATGATTGAAATTGAAATATCAATAACAATAAAAAAGAAAGATTTAAATCGCATAATGAGTGGTTTAGATTCATGGCAAGTTTTTTAATCAAATTCATGTGTTATATTTAAAAAAGATATGTGATCATGTAAACATGACTATATATATCTATGACTTGGACATGTACACTTGTTAGGATTACGTAGAGATATGTTAATATAAATTTGCCCCCCGAGACACACATTCATGTCTCCAATGCTATAGGTTCTCATTCCTAAAAGCTATGAGTTGGGAGCAATAATTCAGCTAATGAGATTATAAAAGAAGGAGAGTTAATTGCTGGTTAAAAACTATTTTCAAACTCCCCTTTGGCCTGATTCATTCCTCTTGAGATTTTATGAACGGGTGACAGGGCTCCATGTGAAAAAGAAAACTTGTATCACATGCTGCAATACCAGGTTGGGAAGGGCTTGAAATCTAACCATAACAAGGAAGAAAACAAGATAGATGCCATATGATTGGTCTAGTGGAATGCGGACCACTCACATGTCCGAATATTTTCTGTGCTTTTTTGCCCGGTGACTAGGCAGTCACATGCGGACGTAGTTTTGGATGGCGACTCGCTGTTGTTAAAGCTCTATAGCCCTATCATCACGTATGTGTTTTATCTACTCCGTTCAGTCATTTTTTTCAGCTTATTTTAGGGTATTATCCCAAAAATGAGATAAATAGAATCTTCAGGTGGACCACACCACAAGAAACAGTGGAGATTAAGTGTTTACTGATGAAAATTTCTTGGGAGCGACAGAAGTTTTTTTCTCCTTCATCCTAGTTTATGTGACCTTATCAACAGGTTAGATGGAAAATAAACATTACAGTGGGCCCCATAAAGTTTTTAATGGTGGACGTTCAATAAACAATATTTTCCTATGATGTGGTCCACCTGAAATCTGGATCTGCAAAATTTTTGGCCTCTTAACCTAAAACGAGCTATAAAAATTAATGTACAGCGTGGATAAAATACATACATCATGGTGGAGCCCACAGAAGTTTGACACCGACTACCTGGGGTTGGGTTCACCAGCAAAACGGCGTTCTTCACACGTACACCTCTTCCCTTTCGCCGAAAGGGTAGTTTAGTCATTGCGAAGGGCAATTTTGTCTGTCCACAAAAAACCATGGCACCTTTCGTTGCTTGCTATTTTCCTCGTTACCCAAGTAGATGGTTACGTCCCTCTTCACCTCTTTCTATCGTAGCAAAAGTCTCTCTCTCTCTCTCTCTCTGACGGGGATGCAGCTGCTGGCGCTGGCCAAGCTTAAGCTACTGGGATCGGCGGCCCGTGGGCCAGGGCTCGTACTCAGTTCGTTGTTGGGGTTCTTCATCATCAAGATCCCTATCTGTTCGACGATCTCCAAATCTTTTGCCGACGTGGCATCATCCTCCACGCTCTTTTTCTACCGACTGAGTCAGATCATCTTCCACAGCCAGGACACCATCAATGGCCGCAGGTGGGAGAGAGTGATCAGGCTCGTCCGCGAGAGGGCCATCAACGTTCGACGGTCCTCCACCCGTCAGTCAGATGAGGCCAGTCTGAATGAAGTCTCTATGATCGCCCTTTAGTCCAACGTTCGTATCACCACCCACTGAGGCCCACCTTGTCCGAAGATTTGAACTGTATATATATTCTCTTTACTATCATTATCAAGCATTTAAGCTATTATTTTGTCCCGTAATCACACTTCAGTGATGATCCTAAACATTGATTTTTTAGAGTTGAATGTGAGCCATTGAAAAAGTTTCTTTTCATTGTTCTGAATTCATCCACACATAGTGATCACAACCATCCGTTCAGTGCAACTTCCTTATGGTGGCCCTCATAGAACATATGCTACGACATGGATGGTTTTGATAATCGGATCACTTAGCATGTGGGCCCTAATGAGTGGCAGCACACGCTGGATCCTGATTCGCGACAGAGGCAAAACGATCTCTGAAGATGCGTTCTTTGCTCTTTGCAATTGATGAAGAGCTTCGGGCCATTGATTTGTGTAAGTGGGGCGCACTCTATGTACATACGGTCATGCATAACAATCTCCCAGATGGAAAAAAATCCTAAGCCGTTCAATAGGTCTCCAACCATGAAACGGTTAATGAAGAAAAATACAACGGCGGTTGTCACTTAGCCAACAAAATGCGGAACAATTCTGTATCTGTGTTCCTCTAATCATGGGATTTTTTGGTGTGCAGCCATATGCATTGAGGCCCATCAAACCAACGGTTCCGATCACTTAAATCTCGAACGTACTGGTCACTGTATAATTTGTCGGATAATGAAGTACCAGACAATGATAGTGGTTAGGCATTCATTCTGTATGGGTTGGGACCATAGTTGAGTGATCTGAACCGTTGAGATTATGTAGCCCCAATGTGGATAACTCGAGCTCCCAAAATCTCCCCAACCGACAGAATCCTAAGAAGATTTCCAAACAATCAGACGGTTACTAAAACATACAGCAATGGGCCAAAACATTTCATATCTAGGATCATCCAACCGGTGGATTGTTTGGTGCATTCCATGATGGGGAATTATTTGATACTCTGGATGCGATACGCTTGATACACATGCACATGCAAATGGTATACGTGGCATATATTAAATGAAGTTAAACCAGCTAAATTGTGGAACCTAAAGTCAACTTACGATCCAAAAATCAGATACATATGGCATATATTAAATGAAGTATTTCTCTTCCATGATATCATTGATTTGGATTACCGAACGGTGGGCCTCACTTGTAAAATACTTCACAAAATCGGATCCTTGCTCTTGCTAGGGTGGTAGACTCTCGTGAATTTCAACACCCCGATCAAGGGTTGAGTATCCATGGTGGTGAAAGCACAGTACGGTGTGAGTGTGTCGGGCCGGGTGTGTGTGTGCGTATGTAAAAAAACAAAGGAAAAAAAAAAAAGAAAAGTACTTCCCAGTCCCTATGCAAAGCTTTGTAAAAGTGCATGCGGGTACAATTGAAGGGAAGCGGATTGCGTACTAAGTAACTCAGTGACCTAAGCGCACTAAGTAAATTCTGTGAGGCTCTCCTTTATTCATGCATTTTATCCAATCCGTTCATCCATTTTATCAGATAATTTTAGGACTTTCATACTAAAACCAAGCCTAAAAAAGATCAACTGGACCACACCAACGTAAACAGTGTGCATTGAACTTCAACTGTTGAAAAGTTCATAGGGGCACAGGAGTTTTAGATCAAGCTGATATTTGTTTTTTCCTTCATCCATGTCTGTTTGATCTTATGAACAGGTTGGATGAAAAATAAAAATCACTACGTACCGTAGAAAGGTTTCAATGGTGGATATAAAAATCACTACGTGCCATAGAAAGGTTTCAATGGTGGAAATCAATGCTTCCACTGTTTCATATGGTATGATGCAGTTGAGGTGTGGATATTCTTCAGTTTTGGTCTCAAAGCCTAAAATGATCTTTAAAAAAGGATGGACGGTGTAGATAAACTACATGTATTCACGGTGGGCTTAACAGAGTTTACTCAGTACCATAAGAGGTCACTAGTAACTCCGTACGCAATCCGATTTCCGATTGAAGAACGTTAGGCAGATCTGACGGTGTAGATTCTATCGTTTCTTTCTTCTAAGAGAAGTGTCTTATGTAATCATTTAACAAACCTATAACTAAACGACAAACCACGACACCGACAATAGGGTATGGGCGTTGATACCTTCAGGGAGTAGCTGGTGTACCACACACCAGCGATATAACTGGTGTGGATATGAGGCGTTAAGTCGGGCCGGCTGGGTCGGGTTGGTGGCGGGTTGGTGCTCAACCCAAGCTCAACCCACGGTTCCTGTACTTCAACTCTAACCCAACCCAACCCAGGGTTGAAAATTTTCAACCCAACCCTAACCCAAGCGGGCTTGATTGGGTTGACCCGGTTGGTCGGGTGGATTCATGCTGATATTTTCACTATTGCATTAGTCTACTATACATGAATAGACATTAGTTTTTTTGTACCCGTGACTTTATTAATTATATATGTAGTTATTTATCATATAGAACTCCATTTTTATCTAAACAAACAAGTTAATAATAGAACAACTACTCCTTTAAAAGTTGTGTTGTGCTGCGCGCAATCTATTTGGGAGAGAAATCCGGCATATCTTGGTAGCTTGAGTCATTGCAAATGGCATGGACTAATGAGACCCGACAGCACTAAAATTTCATGTGCCTTCAACACAGACAATCCACACTCAGCTATACTTTATAAGTAATTTATATATATTGAACGGGTTCGAATTGGGTCGGGCAACCTAAGACCTCAACCCAAGCCCAACCCAAGTTTTAATGGGTTGGTGTTTATATAGCCCAAGTTCGAGACCAAACCCGATACATCTTTCCTGAGCCCAACTCAATGTCGAGTCGGTCGCAGATCGATCGGGTTGAACCCGCCTGACTTTTAGCCCTAGTGGGTACGTGCCATGCAAAGACGAGCGTTGACGGTCATCGAGCTCCGAGTTGTAGGAATGGTTCAAACGAGATCAAAGTTACATGCGCATCCAAGTGGGCATCAAGTCGAGTTAGACTGGATTAGATCCAACTCGACTTGATCCGGTTTTTGCAAGTACCTGACTCGAACTTGATCTAATTTGGATCGAGTTCGGCAAGGTTGACTCGATCTGATCCGATTCCTTGCTAGCTTGACCCAAACCGAGTCCGACTCGGTCAAGGAAACCTAGTCGGATCGAGTTAGGTACGATTCAGATTAAGTCTCACTCGGTCGAACCACCAGTGAGCCAGGGCGAGACCCACCATGAAGCCCAATCCACCGGCGAGGTTGAGCCAAGGAGGGCCACCAGCTGTAGTAGAGCCAGCGAGGTCCCAAGATTGGTCGGACCACTAGCGAGCCAGGGCGGGACCCACCATGAAGTGCGATCCACCAGCAAGCCAGGGAGAGACCCACAGTCGTGTTCTGTAGCTAATCTATGTTCGTCCCGAACTAGGGCGGGCTACGACCAAGGTATCGAGCTAGGGCAGACCACGACCGAGGTCTTGAACTAGGGCGAGCCACCAGCAGCTTACACGGCTACACTCGAGGTCCTGAGCCAGGGCGGGAGCCTGAAAATATATAGAAAAAAAATATATAAATGGAACATACTTGATGAATGGACGAGGATGATTGATGAAGATAGGGTGTTGGGTTACTGAGTGGCCTGGATTCCGATTGAATTCAGTGTGACGCTGGCTCAGGTAAGGTTACGGTTCGGGTAGATGAAGGGTAAAGGTTAAAAAAATAAAAATAAATTGACTTTATATTATCCGATTCTAGTCTGGATCGGGTTTCAGATCAAATCGACTTGATTCGTGACCCGAACTCGACTCGGTCGGGTGTTGAATCCATGTGGCTCTACTCGACCCGACCCGACCCGACCTTGGCTTTCGGTTCAGGTCGAGTCGAATCCTACCTACCTCTACATGCCCCCCCCAAGATGATGTATTTATTATATCCACACCATTCATCCATTTTTTGAGATCATTTTAGATCATGAGCCAAAAAATGAATCATATCCAAAGCTCAAATGGACCACACAATAAATAGTAGTGGGGATCATGTTTTTCACTGTTAAAACATTCGTAGGCCTCACCATAATGTATATTTTCCATCCAATCTGTTCATAAAGTCACAAAGACCTGGGTGAAGAGGAAAAAAAATATAATATTTATCCAAAACTTCTGTGGCCCCAGAAGGGTTTCAATGGTAGACATTCAATTCCCCACTATTTATTTCAGTGTGGTCTAGTTGATCTTTAGATTTGCCTTATTTTTCTACTCAAGCATTAAGGCGAGCTCTCCAGATGGATGGACGGTTTGGATATAACGCATGCCTCATAATTGGACCCAAAAAACTTGCAAACATCAACACACCACCTTTATTGCTTGTGTGTGGTACACCAGCCAATCCGCTTCCATTTTACGGGGCTTGTGCATTACTTCCTTACAAGTGGTGTACCCATAAAACTTAGGGCCTGTTTGGGAGTGTGGCTTTGGAACCCCAGGATTGGAAACCCCCTGGATTGGTAATCCTCCCGGTGTGTTTGGCACCTTGAAGTGGAATCAACTTTAATTCAAAAATACTTATGCATAATATATTTACAGGGGTTTGAATTCGATTACTAAATCAACTTTAATATCCCTAATTAGCGAGATATATAATTTTTGACACTATGGTTGTGATAAGCCTGCTGAAATATATGCTTTGCTTGAAAATGATGAAATTCCAAGCCTCGGATGGACCGCAAGCATAAAATCATGTCTGAGTGACTAACCAACAATTTTTAATCGTTAATTAATATGGACAATGTTTGGACGATGCTAATTTATATGGATAATGTTTGGATGGTGCTGATCATCATTAGTGGGCCATGTGCCCGATAGAATGATAGTGTACAATAACACACATGTTACACCTGCAATTATTAAAATGATTTTAAATGTAATCCAAGCTCTCACTTGCGGATTGTAAACACCCTTAAAGAGGGGATTGGAAATCCCCTGGATTTGAAAACCTCAATTACTTTATGCTGCCAAACAACCAAGGGGATTTGAAACTCCCTATAATCCCTTTTTTTTTTAAAACACACATGCACACACACCACCACACACTCATGCCTTAGTGGGATTTCACCACCTATGGGTGCTCAACCCTTGACAAGCTGTTGAAACGTCTGAGAGTTCCACCGAAGGAAGAGCAATCCCCTCCAATCCACAGTGCCAAATGACCCTTTAAAACTTTAAGTATGAATCCGGAAACAACTCTACCTGAATGATATCCACTCGTCTATCAGGTACAACACCCTTGTCAGTCCTTGATCTAAAAAAAAATTAGGTTGATAGAAAAGAAGAGTGGCCCACCCATAGAGAATTATACTTAAAGAATATGATTGCCACAGGAAGGAAAATCCGCTTTCCTGCACAGTGATCTATCCATGTCATTACTGACATTTTCAATATTGTTGCATTAAATGCTGATGTGGTCTAACTAAACTGGCAGAGGATGCGGATTCAGACTTAAAGCTCTAAGTTCACGTGCTATGGCCCACCTGAGTTTTGTAATAGTGTGGTTTGGGGGATAGCTTTGTGCCCATCCCGAGTTCCCAAGGTCTTGATTTCTATTTTTCATCCACCAAGGTTAGTGTATCCCTAACTTTGTGGCCCACTGTGATGTATTTGTATCCACACCATCCATTTTTAAACCTCATTTTAGTTATAATTTCAAGTTTGAAGCAAATCCAAATCTTCAGTGCGCCAAACCATAGGAAACAGTCCCGATTGAATTCTCATCATTAAAAACTTCATGGGAGCTGTTGATGCAAAAATCTGGTCGGCTCTCCCTCCACGCTTTCAGGATCCTTTGCGTGCCGTCCCTGAAGCCTGCATCAAGAGAAGAGGCAAAGGTGACCCTGGCTAAGCCGGGGGACTCTCCGATGCCTAAGTCAGGACAAGGGAATCAGGGTCTATGTTTAGTGTAGAGGAGAGCTTAATTTTACGTACCTATAGATGTGGCAATGCGTGCTATTTATACTTGCTCGTGAGGCAGTCTAGGTCCAATAATCTTGGCACGATCAGAGGGATTCTAGGATCATGGAAATATTTTCGTAATCTACTGATTGCGCAGCGTATCTGGTGGATCGTGCGCACCTGCGAGTGAAGTTATCGGCCACGTTAGGTTATGGCAGTTTCCATATTGAGCGAGTGGGGTATGTGCCTCTGATCATCGCCTCAGCTCGGCCAGTCCGACTATAACCTTGGCATCCGGCCCGACCCGTCAAGTTTGAGCTCATGTGGTTGGTTAAGGATGCATTGTGGTCCGATCGGATGTGCCTCCTCTCTGATCTGAACTCTACCTTAAGACTTGCGCGGTGTTGACACTGGGTCCAACTTGAATGGATCGCGCCTTAGTCGGAATGGCGCTGAGTCAGCTCGGGGCAACCAGGCTCGGATCTTCCCATAATAGAAGCCCCCTACTCTTCGAGCTTGCCTGCGGGCTCGGAGAGTACTTATACGGGAAGTCTTCCGCCCTTGTCGCAATGATGACGGGTCTCGACTCAAGCGTGCTGGTTGCTTCGGTTAACGCGTGGCGATGGTTACGATCCCGGATCTTCTCCCAACCTATGAGAAGCTACCACGCAGGTTTGAGGTGGCGTATTTATGATGGCTCCGACTGCTGGGGCGTCGCTTCACATATCGAGGCGCACTGCCCGATGTCAGAGCCGTACCGACGGTTCGGTGCTTGTCCAATGCGGTGTCGCCATGTGTGCTCGGCAATCACCCGGTGAGTCTCGCTGAATTTCGTCCTTCTTTCTGCCATGTCTTTCGATCTTGAAATAGTTCACGAATACGGCGATGATTCCGAGCTGGGGACTACTGAAAGTGAGAGTGAGTCATCCAAAGGTTCTTTGGAGACCACTCTTCTGTACCCTCCGCCTCGGAAGTAAAAAATATTGACTTTTAAGACCAAGCAGCCCAGTAGGAAGACAGCCTCTCGAGCCTGCCGAGTCGAGACCACTGCCACCGCAGAGATGCCTACGAGCCTTCGAATTAAAGAGGTAGTTCCCGGGGATTCTGTCATGTCAGAATCCCAAATGGAGTGAATTCGTTCGGAGTTTCAGATCCCAGACTCCGTTCAGATAAGGGCTCTCGGTCCCTTGGACGTCGCTGGCACTCCAGCTAAGGGAGAGGTGGCCATCTTCCTCTGCGCGCTGCAGTGCGGAGTCCGACTCCCACTACATCCCTTTATCCGGAAGGTAACGACCTACCTCGGATTGGCCCCTTGACATTTCGCTCCGAATGCATGGAGGGTGATGATCTCAGCCTACTTAATTTGGAAGCAAGTTGGGAACCCCGAGCTGACCCCAGAGGAGCTGCTGAACCTGTACCTGGTCAAGCATGACAGCAATGACCCATGGTACTATTTTATGACTCGGGGGAGCAAAGAGTCGGGGTTGGTGATGCACTTGCCGTCTTCCAACAAAGACTGGAAGAATAAGTGGTTCTGAGCGGTGGGTGATTGGGAGGCACCGGCGGTTGAGCTTAGGACCCCCATGGCTCGGGTTCTGACCCAATTTACCAAGCTAGGTCGGACTTAATTTTACATCTGAGCTGTTGCTTTGATTTTCATCTG
The DNA here is from genome assembly GCA_037074715.1 of Magnolia kwangsiensis. Lineage (NCBI taxonomy): Eukaryota > Viridiplantae > Streptophyta > Magnoliopsida > Magnoliales > Magnoliaceae > Magnolia > Magnolia kwangsiensis. The sequence goes on along the minus strand of CM073576.1, from coordinate 15,758,832 downwards.
TTCCAATCGAACTGATATTTCTTTTTCCTTTTGTAGCTTTTCAAAAGGGGCTACCGCTCCTCGACTCGGACCAGAAAAATCAAATAGCAAAGGCCAGAGCGAGGTCGGAGACCCTCCGTTCTTGGGCGGATCTGATCACTGGGCCAACCTTCACTGGTCCGGGCTCTGTAAATCCCAACCTCTGCTCTCGTCCCTCAGTAAGTTGCCCAGACCTCTTCAATGAACTTTCCTTTGCTTATTTAGTAGCTGACATGGTCTTCTTTTTCACATGCATGGCCGAAGCGTTCGAGGCTAGGAAGAGGAAAGCGGCTCCGACAGCGGCAGAGTTGCTCAAAGAAGCCCCCCGAGTGAAAATCACTCGGAAGAAGCCGGCTCCCCCTCACGTGGGGGAATCTTCCGCCGCACCATCTCCAGCAGCCCCAGCACCTAACCCCACCGGCACTTCCTTCGTACAGCCGACCCTGAGGTGCCCTAGCACCGCTGTTGTTCCCCGAGTAGTCCTGCGCCCGGCGGTATATCTTCCGCCCTGGCTCGTTCAGACGACTGTGGTCAGCACCCCTGTCGTGCCGAGTACTGTTGCTCCTCGATCCCTCGCTGCTGCCATTCCCCACACAGTAGAAGTGCCTGCCGCGGTCCCTGAGGCCCCCATCGCTGTGCCCTCCTCCTCCAAACGGGAGGAGGCTAATAAAATAGCTGACAATGCGCTTTCACCCCTGAGGTCGGGGGGAGACCCGCGCCGAGGGTCAAAACTCTACCGGAAGTAGGGTAGGGGCCGAGGGGACCGAGGCTTCAGCCCAAGCGGGCACAAGCGGGCACAAGCGGGGGGAGGTTTGAGCCCGGTTATCACATGACGTGCTTGGCTCCGTGGGCTGCCAAGCATGCTAGGGAGGAGGATATCGCCCAAAATCTTGAGCGGTCGGAGGGAGGCTTCTTGAACGACTTCGCCTCCGTATGCTACATGGTATGTCTCCGAGAAGACCTTTTTTGTATCGTTATACATATACTGTAGATTTTGATCTTTACTTTCTATTCAGGTCGTCCCAGTGCTGCTCTCTATTCGGCAGAGAGTGCGGGAGCACAAGGAGAAGGAGGCAGAGTTGGAGGCCCTATAGGCCGAGGCAGCGGCCATGAAGGCTGAGCAGATCATCCTGCGCCAACAGCTCGTGGGCGAGAGGGCCAGGGTTAGGTGACTGCAAGGGGTCATCATTGGCTTGGAGGCCAGGGAGCTGCATTTGCAGGATAAGGCAGATAATTTTAAGAAGAGTAGCTATGCAGCGACCGCTGAGCTGACCCGTGCCAGGGCCCACACGGACTCTTTGGCCATGGAGACCGCTCGGCTCGAAGAAGCTCTGAACCGCGCCAAGGCCGAGGCAAATGAAGAACGGACACGAGTCTTGAATCAGGCCGTGGAAGCCTAGTGAGCGAAGGACGAGGCTTCTTTGGCCGCAGCGGTTGCTGCTGCAGTCAAAAGCTTCAAGACTTCCAGGGAGAGGGACGATGAAGCTGCAACGTTCTACAATCGCTGCTTCGACGCTTGCCTCAAGGCAGTCTTGGGTTTATACCCAGACCTCGACCTTAATTTTCTCCTGCCCGACGACTCCGAAGATGTCTCAGCCGAAGTCGTCCGCTCGGATCCAGCTCCTGACGCTCAGGCTCCTGATGCCCAAGCTCTTCCTCCGAGCAGAAGATACTATCATTTTGTTTTTTTTTTTAAAACTATCAATGTAGTTTCAACCATGTACTTTTGTCCCTCCGAGGGGATTCAATGAAAAACCTTCTTTTTACATTGTCAATTCGTTTGTGAGATGTCGAGCTGATTTCTTAACCGGAGGGTCGGGTCATTATTAGGCTTTTTTCCTTGGAAGGGATGCCTTGTCGATCTTTCGTAAGGTAGGGTTCCGATCCCTTAAAGGATCGGGCCATTTAATTCGTGCTTGTACGGATAGGACAATCGGACAAGCGTTCAAAGGTAGAATTGATCTTTTATTAAGAGCCTTAAAGGCTAGTCGCTCGGAGGTGTACATTTTATTATGAGCCTTAAAGGCTAGTTCCTCACGGGTAGTAGATCTTCAAGTGCTCGGCGTTCCAAGGATGAGGGAATGACGGCATTCGAGGTCTTCCAGGTGGTATGAGCCCGGTTTGGCAGATCTGACCACACGATATGTACCTTCCCAATTGGGTCTGAGCGCTCCTGCCCCTGGCTCGGCCGTGTTTTGAAAAACTCGTCGGAGGACTAAGTTCCCTGGTCGGAAGCCCCTGACTTTGACTTTGGAATTATAGAAGCGCGTTACCTGCTGGTGTCGAGTCGCTGTTCGGAGCTTGAAAACTTCTCTGAGTTCTTCGAGCAAATCCAAATTAGCCGCTATTTGCTTGGAGTTCTGACTTTCTTCGAAGCCCCTAACCCGCGCCGTAGGGAGTCCAATTTCTACTGGCACCATTGCCTCCGAGCCATAGGATAATGAAAATGGAGTTTCGCCCGTTGAAGTCTGGGTTGTGGTCCTGTAAGCCCAGAGGACGAAGGGCAGCTCTTCGGCCCAATTTTCTTTTGCTTTTTTCAGCTTCGTCTTGAGATGATGTTTGATGATCTTGTTGACTGCTTCTACCTATCCATTCGACTGTGGGTGCTGAGGCCATGAGTAGGCGTTTATAATGCAAAGCCCTTGACACATACTGCGAAACTTGTCATTGTCGAATTGGCGGCCGTTATCTGAAACGATGGTTCTCGGAATCCTAAACCGGCAGATGATATTTTTCCACACAAAATCGATTACTTTCTACTCGGTGATCTTTGCGACTGACTCGGCCTCGACCCACTTGGTGAAGTAGTCGACCGCGACTATAGCGAACTTGACCTGTCCCTTCCCAGTGGGCAAGGGACCGATGATGTCGATCCCCCATTGAGCGAACGGCCATGGCCCACTCATGGGGTCATTTCTTCTGCTAGTTGCCTCGGCACAACAGCAAAATGCTGGCACCTGTCGCACTTTCGAACAAAATTCTTAGTCTTGCTTAAGGGTTGGCCAGAAATACCCTTGAACAGCACTCCGTCCAATATGGCGTACCTAGCCGCTCGGACCCTAAGTCGCCTCGCCTCTAATTTGTCCGAGGGGGCCTCACCGGTTGATAGATAATTGAAAATCGGGTCCATCCAACTAGAAATGGACTGGACGGGGTTAATTTTCTTCGACTGGCTAATGCTTGGGTGTTCAATGAACTCGACCGAAACAAAACGTGGGAACTTCCCCTCGGAGGCTGAGGCGAGCCTCGTTAGGGCATCGACCCATGAGTTCTCGGCTCTGGGGATCTGCCGGATGGTGCAACTCTAAAATTTTCCAATCAATTTACTCGCTTCCTCAAGGTAGGTGATCATTCTGGCTTCCTTAGCTTCATACTCCGAGAAGATGTCGCTCACTACCAGCTGTGAGTCACAGCGGACTTGCAGAGTTTGAACGACTAGGCTTGCTACCAACCTGAGCCCGGCTAACAATGCTTCATACTCGGCCTCGTTGTTTGAAGCTTTAAATCCGAGTCTGATTGCATATTGGATTATCGCTGAATCAGGGGCGACTAGAACAATCCCGGCTCCTGCCCCTTTGATGTTGGAAGACCCATCAACATAAAGGACCTATCCCGGACCTGACGCTTCCTCTTGGTCGCTCATCGGGACGGGTGGCGTCATCTCAACTTCCTTGTTGATCTACTCCTCACTCGAAGCGGTGAATTTGGCGATGAAATTGGCTATCGCTTGACCCTTGATTGCCATCCTAAGGTGAAACTGAATGTCGAACTCTCCGAGCTCCACGGCCCACTTGGTGATCCGACTTGACACTTCAGGTCTCTAGAGGACCTGCCTCAGAGGAGAGTCTGTTAGCACAACTATGGAGTGGGCTTGGAAATATGGTCGTAGTCTTCTGGCCGCTACGACGAGGCTGAGCGCCAGTTTGTCCAATGACTGGTACCTTGTTTCAGCTGATACCATGGCTTTGATTACATAGTACACGAGGTACTGTTTGCTTCCGACCTCTCTGATCAGAGCCGAACTGACAGCTGAAGTCGAGATTGCGAGGTAGAGGAGCAGAGGCTCCCCTTCTTCATGCTTGGATAATAGGGGCGAAGAACCCAAGTACTGTTTCAATTGTTGAAAGGCCTGATCGCACTCTGGTGTCCACTCCGCTTTCTTATTGCCCTTCAGCTGCTGAAAGAAGGGAAGGCATTTATCTGTAGCCCTGGATATGAAGCGTCCGAGTGTGGCAACTCTTCCCGTGAGACGTTGTATCTCCTTTAGAGTTCGAGGTGAGTTCATGTCGAGGAGGGCCTTGATTTTATTCGGGTTGGCCTCGATTCCTCCCTGGCTGACTTAAAAGCCAAGGAACTTACCCGATTCAACTCCAAACGCACACTTAGCAGGGTTAAACTTCATCTGATATTTTCGGAGGACGCTGAATGTTTCTCCGAGGTCAGTAAGGTGGTTGGAGGCTTGGGTACTCTTCATTAGCATTTCATCCACGTACACCTCCATGGTGCGCCCGATCTGTTTGGCGAACATCTGATTCACCAGCCTCTGATATGTTGCCCCAGCATTTTTCAGGCCAAAAGGCATGACCCGGTAACAGTAGAGCCCTCTGTCAGTGACAAAGGTAGTCTTCTGCCTATCTGGGGGATGCATAGCGATCTGGTTGTATCCGGAATAAGCGTCCAGAAACGAGAGCAACTCGTGTCCGGCCATGCTGTCCACTAGTTGGTCAATCCGAGGTAACGGGAAACTTTCTTTGGGACATGCCTTATTCAGATCGGAATAGTCTACACAGACTCGTCACTTCCCGTTGGCCTTCCTGACGAGTACAACATTTGCTATCCAGTCAGGGTAATATACCTCTTCTATGAAGCCCGCATCGATCAGGACGGAGACCTCCTCGACAATGGCTTCATATCGTTCGGCGTCGAATGACCTTCTCCTATGCTTAACCGGCTTATGATCTGGGTCCACGTTCAACTTGTGAACCAGTACCTCAGGAGAGATTCTCGGCATATCCGCATGCGACCATGCGAAAATATCTCGATGCTGCCTCAAGAAGGCTAGTAATTCGTTCCTTCGCTCGGTATTCAATGATGATCCGAGATAAACAGTTTTGCTCGGGTCTGATTCATCGAGCGGTACTTTCATCAGATCTTTAACGGATGAGCTTTCCATTGGTCCTGGGGATCCAAGGTGTCCACCATGAGTGTTTGTTTGGCAGCTCCTTTTCTCACTGCTATAACATAACATCTTCGAGCCTCGCGTTGATTGCCTCGGAGATGGCCGATCCCACCTTCAGCTGGGAACTTCATCATCAGATGATGAGTTGAGACGACTGCTCTCATTGCATTGAGGGACGGTCGGCCCAAGATTACGTTGTGGACTGATGGAACGTTGACAACTAAAAAGCCCATCCAAAGTGTAACTTGATGCTGCCCTTCTCCCGCTGTTACTGGGAGGGAGATGGCTCCTTTAGAGATGACTCTCTCTCCGGCAAAGCCATGTAAGGGAGTCTTTAAGAGCCGGAGCTTAGACTGTGGAATTTTCATCTTCTCTAACGCCTCGGAATACATGACATCAACCGAACTTCCAGTGTCGACTAAGATGTGATATACTTTGTAGTTGGCTACGGTCATGGTAACCACTAGCGCATCATCGTGCGAATGCTGGATCCCGCGCGCATCATCTTTCGTGAAGGTTAGGCTGCACGGAGTGACCCGGAGTTCCTTTCTGGCATGTTCTGTCAGGTGAACATGGTGTTTCGACTCGGACCTTCTAGAATGGGCTTTCTGAGACCTATTTGAATCCCCTCCCCCATCTGATCCTCCAAAGATGGTATAAATTTGAGCGGGTTCTTCTAGGGGGTTGTTCAGCTGCTCTCGCGGTCGTTCCTCCCTCCGGGCGGACTTCTCCCTTTTGGCGTAACGACGCAGATGTCCCTTGCGGATGAGGGACTCAATCTCGTCTTTCAGATCTACGCAATCGTCCGTGTTGTGACCGTGGTCCCGGTGGAAACGGCAGAATTTTTGCTTATCCTGGTGTTTGGGTCAGCTTTCATACAAACCGGCCAATTGAGCAGCCTGTCTCCTCGGATGTCTAGCAGGATCTGCTCGGCAGACGTATTGAGTGGTGTATAGGAACGAAATTTCTCTTCCGGCCTGCGGCTTGGTCGGTGATCGTGAGAAGCGCGGTCATCCGCCCCTTTGCCAGTCAGCTGGGAGTCTTCATTCCGAGGTCTCTTCCCTTTGTTCGTCGATTCAGACACCTGCGTGCCCTTTCGAACGTTAGTGAACTCCTCGGCGTTAGTGTACTTCTGATCTTTCGACATGAAGTCCGCTAGCGTCTTTGGCAGATTCTTTCCAATGGAGAAGGCGAACTTTCCTTCTTTCAATCCGCTCAGGATGGCACCGAGAGCCATCTTGTCATCATAGTCTTCAACATGCAATGCCTCTTCATTGAAACTGGCGATGTAGTCTTTCAACGACTCTTTTGGTGCCTGCTTGATGGTAAGCAGGTGAGTGTTGGGCTTCCGACTCTTACCGCTTATAAACTGCATAAGGAATAGTCGACTCAGCTCCGCGAAAGAGCCCACGGAATTTGGTTTTAGCTGGCGGTACCAAATTCGAGCGGACCCTGTGTGGGTGATTGAGAATCCCATACACATCATTGCATCCGTTGCAGTCTGGATCTGCATCAACGATCAGTAGGACTCCAGGTGTTCGGATGGATCCCCAGATCCTGAATACTGGATGACGAGAGGCATCCGAAATCTCTGCGGTATCACTTCAGCCATGATGGCTAGGGTGAAGGGAGGCTCGGTCTCTTTCATCATCGCCTGGATTGTGGCTGAGACCGTTGATCGCTCCTTCCTTTTCTCCAGTGTCGGGAACTTATCGTTCAACTCCGCAAATTGTGCTTCCCATGGGTCCTTATTTTCTGCGATGACCTTTGGGGTACATGTAACATCCCGAAAATCGGGGGTCAGGTAGAAACCCAACTCCCGAGTTCCAAAATGTTATTTATGCAACATAGATAATATTAAATACATGTTGTCTGTAAACAGGCGTTAGACAGGATTGGGATTAAGCCAAAACAACATATCATACTCCAGAGACAGTTAAATCAGCAAGCGGAAGACTGTGATAGTATGTTTAACATATATAAACTGTTGTATGTCTTCAGAGTGTGAACATGTTACCGGATTAAATACATACATGTATACTCCAAAAATAAACAAAAAGAATATACATGAGTGCTCTAAAAATATAAAATGACAAGTGTCAAGGCATCTAATCAACCTCCTTGTAATCCCGTCGATCAGAACACGCATAAAGGAGGGATCCTCCTCATCATCATACAAGTCCAGCTCCGCTTCACAAGCAGCGTCATCATCTGCAACTAAAATAGGGGCTGGTGGGTGTTGCAAACACCATCCCGTAACGTGGGAGTGAGTAGCTAACTCAGTGGAATAATAGAGCAAAAATTAGCATGTTTTCAAATTAATCAAGCGATAATAGTAAAGCAATCAATCAAACATTCCTATATACTGTTGTTAATGTATGCATGAAATGATATGATGGATGCCCTCACCGACATACTCCCTCATACGGCACCATCTGCGTCCACGACATGCTTGTGTACCGCTCAGTGCTCTACATCTTCCACGCACATGCAATGTAATGTGGATATGATTACCAAGTTGTTATTATTCCTTTTCATAAACAGTATTGGAAAACTAAGGTACTTTGCTTATATCAATCCCAACACAGATCCTGTCTAGGGTCGTCACTCCTAGTAATCTCATACAATGTTATATTTGTAGGTCGCTGCAAGGGCTACTAGGGCTGTTGATCGCACTCGTTGCACCTCTCCCCCATCACCTTATCAATACAGGCCTAATTATCCTTAAGACTGCATCAGGACTCGTCGCCCCCATGCGGTGTCAGGATAATCCCAAGGTCACTGCAAAGGGCTGTCAGGCCTGTTGCTCGCACTCGTTACTCCACTCCCCCATCACCTTATCAATGTAGGCCAATGACAAGAATATAATGTCCCATACCACCATAATCTGCTCAGAGTAGGGTGCTCACTGGTCACTACGGGGAGATTTGTGGCCCCAGCGTAGGCCGATAGCTCGACCACGGTGTCCCATACCACCATGCCCAGCTCATGAGTCTTTATGGATCAAGGTACCATGGTTAATAGGGTTTCCAATGGTAAGTTCAGTACCCTAGGTTCAAGCAGTTATGACTCATACAGGGTGAACATACAATGGCCAGTCGGGTTACGTGACGGGCTCGACTAGCACGAGCGCATCTCAAGTTGAACGACATGAAGTGCATGAAACACCTTGTGTGGCCTAACCACTACCGCCAACCCAAAACACGACTCGCGTTCATCGATGCGTCCTTTTTGGTACCTAGAAACCAACCACGAATTCGATCCATTACCGACTGCCTGGACTAGGTCATAGCCCCAAGCATTTGTGCATCAACATCAGTAAGCATATGTGAGTAACAGAAATGAAATACAACATTGTAAGCATGTTGACACATGTTATGACATACAACTTAAGCAAATCATCCCACACATGCATTTCATGTATATAATGAAATCAATACATATAGCCGACATGACGGAAATCATTTACATCAGCATATTACTTGAGAATTCAATCTCAAAACTCATACACAACACCATTTACTTAATACATACTAATACAAACATTTATACAAACACTTAGACTACACACTTTAGTCTACATAGCGTATGTCGACTCAAAGTGCGCTTAAGGGTGAATCTCTTCGCCAAACTAACCATGCATGCATTCCTAATATTCTAACACGATAAATAGCCATGGCAAACATTTTATCAAAATGTACATGTATACGGTATTTCCTACAAATGACTAAAATGCCCTAAATCTCATATTTACCATACATTTACGAAACAGAAAACAGACAGCATGTTGTACATGTCAAACGGCGTCACCGTCGATAATCTACTATTAAACGACATTGAAAGCATTGAAATCAGCCAATCAAAGCGTCTAAAATCCGCACCTTTCACTTTAGATGTGTATCGTTTCGAACGGAGCGTATACGCTTCGTCAACGACGTACAGGTGACCTAATACATAAGTTGTATAAGCTACTTTGCTATTTGAATCGACGGAATGCTAAATCAGCAAGTGTTTAGGGTTTTACTTACCTAGAAGTGCGTTGGAATCGCCGGGAAAGTGACAGGAGTGCGTTGCTTAAGCACGTGCAACAGCTGTAGCAAGTGGTGGGAAGATCTCACCCACACTCTCTCACAATCTCTCACTTTTTCTCTCTCTCTAGCTAGGGTTTCTAGCAAATTCGGATGGGTGAGATATGTGAGAGTTTAATGCCCTTTTATAGCCTAAAACCTTCCCAAATTAGGCTTGGGAACAATGTTTACTTGAGGTGTAACCAAATCGGGGCTGTTCTGGTCCAAAAGAGTAGTTCGGGAGGTCCCCTGGTCGAACGTGATCGGACTTAAGCTCATGGTCATTGGATGTTGCTCACACGAAGTTTTCAGACCAGCAAAGCTCGTAGATCGCACGTGGCGGTCCAGTTTCAGTTCAGCGGTCATCGCACCTAGATTAGGTCTACAAGTCTCGTGATATGAAAGAGAAATTTTTCCTGATCCGAGAGTAAAATTTGGCTGAATTCTGACGGTCAGAACGCTTAATAGTAACGCACCAAGTCACGTGCCAGATTTGAATTTAAATTTTCAAATCTAACCCTTTTCTCACTCTCTTCACTCCAGGCTCAATGAAATAGCCTTTGCACATCGGTTGGGATTGATTTTCGAAATGATTGTCAAGTCCAGCTAATCAGCCATAACGGTCTAAGATTGTAGGTATAGGACTTCCGACGTGCGGTCTAGATCCAATACAAAGTTTCAAAGGATTCCCGAGAACAAATCGGTTTAAAGTTTGATCCTGTATTTTAGGATTATATAGCATCTACGATTCTACAAGTTTTGGATCTTGTAGAACTTATTTAAAGCGATCAGGGACAATTTCACAGCTACTCTAGCGTAGCACTAGCTAACTTACTCTTAATTTCTAAAGGAATTAATCCTAAGTGATTTCTTTGGCTTTGGAATTGGATTCTGAGCGGTTACCCAGGTGTTTTGGTTGACCCATTGCCTAAGAACGTCTAATCCCAGGTTGGCAAAAATTTGGAGTGTTACAGTACGCTCGACCTCCGGTGTTTTCCCTTCTCTCCTCCGCTCTAACTGATGTCGGAGATCTGTGGACGGCAGGGCGGACGTCGCCGAATGAAAGGTTGTCGGAGCCCGAGTAGGGGTGTTCCGCGAGGATACCTCGGCCCGTACCGTAGGAGGATTCTGACTTGAATGTGGCACCCCCGAGTGTTGGGGGGCTTCATGTCTCACACTCCTCGGTATAGAGTGAGTTTTCACGAATAACCCAACCGGCTCAAGAACATGTTCTTGAGCCGGGCGTAGCTCTGGCTCTCTCGGTTGTTTCATTCGGTTTATCTCGTCATGCAGGGCCTGAATCTCGTTCTGCATGGCACGGTACTTGCTCGACCGATTGCGCGATCACTGAGAAGGCCCTGGTACGGACTCGGCATGAAGCGGTGATGACGACCGAGTCTGCTCATCAGGTTGTGGTTGTACCACTGCAGCTTTCTTCTTCCTCGCCATTGCTTCTGAAAATGAGAACCTGACTTCTAGTTTTAGGTTCCCATAGACGGTGCCAAAAAATGTTGATGTAAAAATCTGGTCGGCTCTCCCTCCACACTTTCAGGATCCTCTGCGTGCCGTCCTTAAAGCCTGCACCAAGAGAAGAGGCAAAGGTGACCCTGGCTAAGCCAGGGAACCCTCTGATGCCTAAGTCAGGACAAGGGAATCGGGGTCTATGTCCAGTGTAGAGGAGAGCTTAATTTCACGTACCTGTAGATGTGACAATACGTGCTATTTATACTTGCTCGTGAGGCGGTCTGGGTCCGATAATCTTAGCACGATCAAAGGGATTCTAGGATCATGGAAATATTGTCCGTAATCTACTGATTACACAACGTATCTGGTGGATCGTGCGCACCTGCGAGCGAAGTTATCGGCCACGTTAGGTTATGGCAGTTTCCATATCGAGCGAGTGGGGTATGCGCCTCTGATCATCGCCTCGGCTCGGCCAGTCCGACTATAGCCTCGGCATCCGGCCCGACCCGTCAAGTATGAGCTCATGTGGTTGGTTAAGGGTGCATTGTAGTCTGATCGGATGTGCCTCCTCTCCGATCTGAACTCTACCTGTTGACGCTGGGTCCAGCTTGAATGGATCGCGCCTTAGTCGGAATGGCGCTGAGTCGGCTCGGGGCAACCAGGTTCGGATCTTCCCATAATAGGAGCATCCATTTTGAAAGCTCATTTTAGGTATAATTTCAAAATTGAAGCAGATCCAAATCTTATGTACACCGTACCATAGCAAACAATTCTGATTAAATCCTCACCATTAAAATCTTCATGGGAGCACCGGGATGCTTATTTGCCATCCAACCTATTGATAAGGTCTAAAAGACATGGATGAAGAGACCATGCATATAAATATCAACTTGATTCAAAACTTTTGTGGCCTACAAGAAGTTTTTGATGACCAATTACCACTGTTTCCCTGTATTATGATCATCCACCAAATATTTGGATCTACCTCATTTTTTTTTGGGTCATGCTTTAAAATGAGTTATCAAAATCGATGAACAGCCTGAATATAAGTCACGTGCATCACAGTGAGCCCTACAGTCAGAGATCCCACTCACCTCGGTGTATCCGGGATCGATCAAAGCGATCACCCTTTTAAGCCTGCATAAGGGATACAGATTGCTTAGTAATCTCAACACTATGTAGCTCAGTGGTGTTCGGAAGGTGAAGATTTAAATGAGCCACAAGCTGCTATGAGTAGTGTGTAAGGATATCAACAAGGGCCTAGGTAGGCGACGGCCTGAATTTTGAATCGTTTAAGGTCAGGGCGCCAGTAGGCTAACCTTATTTAAAATTCTGATTTTTCAGGCCTAAGATCAGCGCATTGATACCCCTAATAATGGGCTCATCTAATCCGCACTCCTGAACAACTTTCCAATATGCTTTAAGGGAACTTAGTCCAGTCAAATTCCAGCACTTCTGACACCATACAAAGTTTTGGATGTTGGGTCACCATGCAACCTGGAGCCAGGCAGCATACTTGATGAATGATTGATATAATTACAGTTAGACCCACATGCCAGTAGGTACCAGTGTTGGGCCAGGAAAGTTCATATTTTACACCCACCTCATTGATAGGTACAACTCCTACCCTTAGTGATACCATGGTACAACTTTCCACTTTTCTACCACAAGAAGTTAAAAAAGGGCACCCATATGCAGTTGGATGGCAAATGAGCGTTGTAATGGGCCCTAAAAAGCTTTTAATTATGAGCATTTAATTACCACTGTTTTGGTACCATGTGGTCCACCTAAGATTCGAATATGCTTTATTTTTTGTCTCATGCCCAAAAATAATGATCCAAAATAGTGGACGGCATCAATAAAATTCTTACGTCATTGTGGGGCCCAAATAATATGCATTTTGTATAGTGTAGAACGTGGCTCAGTTAAATCCCACCATGTGCTGCATCGGATATTAGGTCACCACATCCTTGCAAGAGAGAAGCAGTGTGAGGATCTATTAGATACAATGAAAATTGGACTACATGGCAGTAGGTACCAGTAATCAGGCAGAAGAAGTTTGGTTAGTAACCCCAACACCAGCCAACTAGCTGGTGTCATGAATCTATGGGCCCTACCATGATGTATGTGTTTCATTGTGTTTCATCTCATCTTATTTTTTGTCATGATCTCAAAAGTGAGGTAAAATAAGGTAGATCCAAATCACATGTGGACTGTTGAGGACAAAATCTGGCATCCCTCTGATCGGACACCAGTCTTCTGAGTGGATTCGGGTTGAACAACCTGCACAAAGAAGATGAGCAAAGGAGACTCTGGTCTAGACAGGGGACCCACCGATGCCTTAGTCAGGTTAAGAGAATCTGGGCCTATACTGAGATATAAAGTGGGAGTGCCAGAAATTGCATACTCATTTTTTGAAATGCAGAGACCATTTATACCTTTTACCTGGGATGGACGTGTCCGTGGTACTCGGCATGCCTTTAGCCACTAACCATATCATGCGGATGAGTGGGCATAATCGATTATTTGGCAGACATGTAAACGTGGTTGGTTGCGCAACTGCCGCTAATCGTGTAGTAGTGGGACACCTCATGGTCCCCTTCGTTAGTAGATTCCGATCTGAGCCTCGAAACAACTGCCTTGGTCTCGGGTTATTCCGGGCCGACTACTTTGACCCTGGATAGCTCCAAGTTCGAAGTTGGCCTTTCCGGCCTCCGATTAGAGGCGTAACGGATGTCGAAACAGAAGTCCATCCCCCGCCTACTCAAGTAGCTCGGCCCTGATGAGCATCAGTCCTCGGAGTCCGGACGTCTCCGATCTTCATATAACAGAAGCCCCCTACTCTCCGAGTTCAGACACGAACTCAGAGAGTATTTATGTGAAAGATTAATGTCTCTCAGTAACGCATTTTTAATACGTGTGGCCACAATCATGACTCCCATATCTAAAAAGATATGTACTCGGGATTTACTATCCACGGATTATCCTTGAACGTGCGCGTGACGACGGTTAGGATCTCGAATCATCACGCATTATGGGGGATCACCATGTAAGCCCTTAAAGGCGATTGAACGACGCTTCCACTACTCGGAGCTCGGAGCCTAATACTAAGGCACATGAAATGACAGTGTATTGTCTAATGACTTCCAGTCACATGTCCTCTGAAGTGGGCTCGAGACAATTCGGCTGCAGCCATCATGTCTAGTCATTAATGCAGGAGCCCTTCGCGGGTTATAAAAAATTGCAGCGCTCGGAGGCTTTCATACTTTCATTTCCTATATTCGTGTTGCTGCGAGGGCGATTTCCGATGAGCATAGTCTGCGGGGAGTGGCGATTCCGACCGATCAACATCTTTTCGATAGAAGCAATTTTCGACGATCGCACCAAATAGCCTTCAGTGAGTTTCCCCGCCTTTAGCTCTCGTATTTCATTTCATCAAGATATTGAATGACTCGTAGATGGTTCAAGCTGACTGTGCGATCAAAGATGATTCCGAGCCTGAGAGCTCGGATGATAGGCGAGAGGCCTCCAAAGGCCCTCTCGAAGTGGTACCCCTCTACCCTCTGCCCAGGAGGGTCAAAGAAGTCAGGGCTCGAGTCCGCTGCAAGGGCGGAAAGAAGGCCCCTCAGAATCCAGCTGTAGGGGATGCAGAGATGCCTACCCGTGGACGGTTCATGGAGGTTGTCCCTGGAGGCTTCGTACTAGTCGAGCCTCAAATGGAATGGGTCTGAACAGAGTTCCAGATCCCGGACTCCGTCCAGATTCAAGCTCCTGAGCCCCTCGACACACCTGGACATCTCGCTGAAGGGGAGGTTACCATTTTCCTCTGCTCGTTACAATGCAAGCTTCATCTCCCGATGCACCCTTTCATCCACGCCCTGACCGCCTACTTGGGATTGGCCTCTGGCCAGTTTACCCCAAATGCCTGGAGGGCTCTAATATATTTGTTCATCATATGGCGCCAAGTCGGGAACCCGGAGCTGACGCCGGAGGAGCTGATGACTTTGTAACTGATCAAGCATGAGAGCCAAGAGCCGTGATACTATTTCGCGACTCGCGGTAGCAAGGGCTCGAGGCTGATCATACAGCTTCCATCCTCTAACAATAACTGGAAGAATAAATGATTTTAGGCTTTAGGAGAATAGGAAGCACCGACAGCGGAGCTCAGAAACTGAAGGACCAGGGTTCCTACCCAATTTACTCTTTTAGGTCGAATTCTAAACAGCCTCTCTGTAATGTTTCTTTATTTGTCGCAATCTGATCGGTGATTTCAATCTTCATTTTTACGACTTCCCGAGGGGCAGCCTCTTATCTCCTCCGATCAAAAGAATCAAATCACCAAAGCTCGGGCGCTCTCAACAGAGCTGCGCTCCTGGTTGGTTCTGATTACGGTGGACAACCTCGTCCGGTCCAAGCTCTGCAAGACTAGGCTACTCCCCATGTCCTTCAGCAAGTTTTTCTCCATCTGACTTTGATGAAATTGAAGGTCTCTTGGTCAGTAATTCGTTGTTTTAATGTAGGCATGGCCGAGGCCTCTGGATCTCGGAAGAGAAAGGCCACCCTGACTGTCGAGGAAATACTGTGGGTCGAGCCACGAACAAAGACAACTGCTCAGAGGAGGCCAGCGATTCCTCTCGACGGAAGCCCCTCGACCCCGATTTCTGTTGCTGCAGCTTCGGTTCCAGCTTCAATTTTTGTCGCTGCAGCTCCGGCTTCAACTGCTGCTCTCCCAACCATAGTCGGTGTCGCGGTTGATACTGTTCCAACTCCCCCCCCCCCGTCGTCCCTTACATTTTTGATGCATCCCTATGGGCTCCCGAACCTTGTATTGCCATCTCTTCTTCCTTCGAATGGGAGGAAGTCATTCGGATGGCTGACGCAATGCTTTCTCCTCCCGAGGCTGGAGGTGACCCAGAGCTGAGGCACAAGTTTCAGCATGTAGTGAGACCGGGGTAGGGGAAGAGACGGCATCGACTCGAGTCGGAACCAGTGGAGACAGACTCCAACTAGGCTATCATATGTCAGGCTTAGTCCACTGGGCAGCGAACATGCTCTGGAGGAGGAGATAACAGCCCTTCTCACCAAGTCGGACGAGTCCTTCATCAACGACATGGCCTCCGTCTTCTACAGGGTATGTTTTCTAACCTTTCTTTCCTTTGATTTCCTTAGTGACATTTAAATGCTTATTTTCTTGTTTTGGTTCAGTCTGTCCCAAAGCTCATTTTAACTTGGGAGAGGTTGAGGGACCTCACACAGAAAGAGAGCGATATCGGCCCTCTGGAGTGAGATCGGGACCCTCCTAGATGAGGCTACGTTCCTCCAAATGGAACAAGCAGAGCTGTACTGACAGGTTGACGATGGACAGGTGCGAGAGGTACAACTCCAGCAGGTTGTCAATGACCTTCAGGATCAATGCGTAGCTGCGACTGCCAAATTGACCCCATCCATGGCCCATGCGCTGACACCCTCACGAAGGAGAATGCTCGATTGGGGGATGTGCTGGAATGGACAAACGTCGAGGCTGCAGAAGAGCAGAGCTAAACAGTTGTCCTAGCGAAGGAGGCTCAACGGGCTGAAGATGAAGCTTCCTTGGCGTCGGCAGTGACCGCTATAGTAAATGCATTCAAGTCTTCGAAGCAAAGGACCATCGAAGCCACCAAGTTCTACAACTGTGGCTACGACGCTTGTCTCGATGCTGTTCAGGAGCTTTACCCAGACCTCAACCTCGAGCCACTCATCCCCGAAGATACGGGGGAGAAGCCGGCTGAGGACGTCTCTCCGGACCAAGCCCCCACTTCTCAAGCCCCTCCTCCTCTAGTCGAATAATTTCTGATATTCCCTCCTATTTTACAACTCTTCTTTAAATAATATTTTTTATGGATGTTTGGTGAATGATATTTTTTGACCCTTTGGATAGGGTGCGATATAACGTAGGTAATTTGTTAAATGATGATTCTCTAACTGTTAAACTGTTGGTTGGATGACGAGCTGACTCCCTAGTGAATCGGCTCATTCTAGGGCTATCGCCTCATGCAAGGGGATCCCTCGACTATTTTGTAGAATCTTGCTATGTTGAAATTGTAGGGACCGACCCCTTGAGGGGTCAACCCCCGTCACGGATGGCGAGCGGCTATCGTTCCTACAGAATTGCTATTAGTATGACGAGTCAACCCTTTCATTAAAGGATCAGATCGTCCATGGGCTTTTCCCCTACCTAAGGGGATCCCTTGGCGATTTCCGTGAGTTAACTTGTTAACCCCTTCTTTAAGGGATCAGTTAATTGAGTTAGCCCCTGCTTGCGAGAGGCGAGCAATGTTAGCAGATAATATTAAAATAGATCTTGCACGAACATAGATTTCATTGTAAACCTTAAAGGCTAGCCAACCTAAGTTGTACACTTATTGAAAGCCTTTAACGGCCAATACATTAGGTGCTCAGCGTTCCAGGAGTGGGTGAGCGGACGCCCTTCAAGGTCCTCCAAGTGGTAGGAGCCATGATTTGTCGATCGGACCACATGCTAGAGCCCCTCCCAATTGGGTTTGAGTACCCCAGCCCCCGGTTCTACCGTGTTCTGGAAAACTCGGTGGAGAACTAAGTCGCTGATCGGAATCGCCGAGCCTTGACCTTGGAATTGTAGAATTGAACCACCCATTGATGTCGAACTGCTAGCTACTCGGAGTTTGGAGACATCTCTAGCTTCTTCGAGTAAGTCTAAGTTAGCTGCAATTTGCTCTGTGTTCCGATCCTCCTAGTAGTTCCTGACTCAAGCCGTACGGAGGCCAATCTCGATGGATACCGTCACCTCTGAATCATAGGAAAGTGAGAATAGGGTTACCCCCGTAGATGACTGAACTATAGTCCTGTTAGCCCAAAGGAGGAATGGAAGCTCTTCGGCCCAGTTGCCTTTCACTTTTTCCAGTTTTATTTTGAGATGATGCTTGATAACTTTGTTGACTGCCTCTAACTGTCCATTGGACTGTGGGTGTCGAGGCGAGGAATACGCTTTCGAAATGCCGAGTCCTCGACACATTCCTCGAAACTTATCGTTGTCGAACTATCTGCCATTATCAGACACGATAGTACGCGGGATCCTGAACCGATAGACGATGTTCTTCCAGACAAAGTTGACCACCTTCTGCTCTGTGATTTTTACGACAGGCTCAGCTTCGGCCCACTTATTGAAATAGTCGACTGCCACAATAGCAAACTTGACCTGCCCTTTCCCAATGGGCAGGGGTCCGATGATGTCAATCCCTAGTTGGGCAAACGGCCATGGTCTACTTATAAGAGTCATTTCCTCCGCAGGATTCACAGGAATCCTGATCGCCGAATCCGGCGCTGACAGCCTCCATAGTGCCCCATTCTCCGATCACAGCACTCGTAAGCCAGATTCCGATCCTGAGATCCTATAAGGAGGATTTTCAGTATGATTTTTTTTGTAATGGAGCATAACCACAAGTATACCCAATTCAAAAAGGCAACATCATCATCACATATCTACTAATATAATCATTTGAATACAATGCTGAAAGGAAAATACATATATCGAAATCAAAGCTCCGGAAGACAGTTGCACGCTCCAAGCTCAACGCTGCTGCAACCTAACGCCACCTGCACGCATCTATCGTGCATAACCTTTTAGAAAGCTTAGAGGGTGGTGAAAGTGTGTGCACAAGATAGGTGCCAAGTATACCATAAAGCTCATAAATCACAAAATCGGAATAAGCAGAAGTACTGGTAAGATCATGAATCATACGATATCAGAGTAAGCGGAAATAATGATAAGCCCATAAATCATACAATATCAGAAATACTAGTAAGACAAATTAACTATGTAAATGAGGAGTTACAGAGAGCCAAATGTCAGATGCCGAGGGTACAATGTAATATATAAATCCTACTAAGTCCGTCTAGGCTATATACGTGCAGAAACATAATAACTGAAAATGCTAAGTACTACGGATGCAATGTATTATGTGGTGTAAATGAAACGACCATGCTGGAATGTGAAGTCGGGATGGTAGTGCGAAGTATCACAGGTTATAAGGTCTATCACAAGGGACTTCTATCCAAACCAGTCTCATACCTAAATTTGGAGATACAATGTGGTAAACTCCTGATCTCAGGTTAGTTAGGCACCCAACCAAAATCCTGGTCATACGAAGGTACACGTAACAAACAGTTACGCACCAGCAGCCCGAATGGATAGTGAATGAATGAATGAATGGATATGCAATTCCTACTCAATAACTCCACATATCAGTATGGTTCCTCTCTGGGATTATCACGGGGGTCTAGTACACTCCACGCCACCTGCCTCCCCAATCAAGTGCACAACTGGGTAAGTGAATGAGACCTCACTATCCGCCTGACCAGTAGTCTGCCAATACTTACCCGGCTTGTCGATAGCGGACCCATTCCTCGAGCTGGTCAAACTCAGCCTAGCTATGCCTACTCCCTCAGGCGGGTAAAGCCACATCCCCTCCCAACCGACCATCGCATAGTGGGAGACGTGGCCTCCTGGTATTCGGCACTCAGGCGCTCATGTATATCCACTCGGTCTCGACGTTGGGGCGTCCTCTGAAACCAAGGGAGTTTTAGAGATTTTTATCCAGGGCCATCTATAGCAGCCCAATGCTTGAACTAAATATTTTTAGTGTCCCATCTGACCATCCACGATATGCCTGTGGAGGCTACGACCTTGATGTCGTTAGGGAGTACAGTAATCACAACACACAATGCAAGATGCATAAGTCATACAATCCAGTCATGCATCAATCCTGCCCATATCGTGCGCTCATGTGAGATAACCTTCGCCTATCAGGGAGTCTCATATCATCCTGCCCAATGACATATGTAATGATCAATCACATCTCATAACAAACATGCAGATGATGCGTATGGGCATGTATCATGATGCTATGTTGTCACATACTCATAATCGGTATCCACAATCAGCCTCGACGATGTGGACATTTAACCAACATTGCCCTAAGAAATGGTCCACATAGAGCCAAACACATAATAGGCCCACGGCCTCACAATCGGAATACGCGGCCTCGACAATCAGAATCGGCCTGTACAATCGAAATCTACAATCGATCACGATAATCGGCCTAATAAGCCCTAAGGGAAGGTCACGATGTGGATATTTAACCATAATTACCCATCAATGTAGACAATTAACCAACATTGCTCTAAGGAGTGTCCCACATAGGGCCAAACATACCGTGGGCCCACGACTTCATATAAGGGTTGAATATACATCGCAATGGGCCTAATACATGGGCCTAATATACATCACCATGGGCCACGACCCATGGTCCTCAGATACATCATAATGGGCTATGACCCATGGATCTCAATATACATCATAATGGGCTACGACCCATGGACCTCAATATACATCAAGTGGACCACATTAATGGGTCTCATATACACGACAGGTGGGCCCTGCACAAGCAGCAAGTGGGCCTACTCATAACATACCCATCTGCAAGTATATCAGAGTGGACCTCATAACATGGGCCTCATATATGGCCTCAGCAACAGGCCACAAATATATCAAGATGGGCCTAATCAATCATATGGACTAAATCAATCAAATGGCCGATACAAGCAGGATGATCAAATGGATCGATACAAATGGGTTGTGCGTCATGGAGTTATACTTGGCATGTTATAAAGTAATGAACTATCAACAAGTATGAGCCTGTCAATGGGCCCTAGGGAGAGTTACAATGTGGACATTTAACCACATTGTACTTACAATGTGGACGTCAAACCAACATTGCTCCCAAGGCTCGGCCCGCCATAAATATCATTACATAAACCATGGATGACACATTGCAATGGACCTTAGGTACACCCCATTGGACCTTAAATACATTAAATGGGTCATACCACATGGACCTTATATTCATCAAGTGGGCCACATCAATGGGCCGCACCGATGGACCTTATGTACATTGCAATGGGCCACAACCCATGGTCTTTAGAATGCATCATAATGGGTCTCAACCCATGGGCCCTAATGCATCACAATGGCCCTCAACCTATGGGCTTGATATTTACATCAAAGTGGGCCTTAACATGGCCTCGTATGCATCAAGGTGAGTCTCAACAATGGGCCTTGCATACATCACAATGGGCCTCAACCCATGGGCCCTATACACATCACAAGTGGGCCTCATAAATATCAAGGTGGGCCTCAACAATAGGCCACAAATAACTCAAGATGGGCCCTAATACATATGCCAATGTGGGCCTCAATAGTGGGCCTTGAATATATCACAATGGGCCTTAACCCACGGGCCCTAAATACATTACAATGGAATTTAACCCATGGGCCCTAATACATCACAATGGGCCTCAACCCATGGGCCTCAACCCATGGGCCCCAAATACATCAGAATGGGCCTCATAACTTGGGCCTCATATATATCAAATGGGCCACACCAATTAGGCCATAAACATATCAAAGGTGGGCCTCAACAACGGGCCATAAACATATCCAAGGTGGGCCTCAATGGATGGCCACAATTAAATTAAGATGGGCCTCAATCCATGGGCCCTAATGCATCACAATGGGCCTTAACCCATGGGCCCTAGAACACATCAAAATGGGCCTAATCACCTGGTCCTCATACATGTCAAGGTGGCCTCAACAACAGGCCTCATACACATGACAGTGGGCCTCAATAATGGGCCATAATTATACAAAATGGGCCTAATCGCATGGCCATTTATAAATATCAAATGGGCCTAGTCCCATGGGCCTTTATAAATATCAAATGGGCCTAGTCCCATGGGCCTTACATCTATCAAATGTGCCTCATCAAATGAACGACATAGATATTTAATACATACATCATGATGGGCTCCACCTCGTGATGGTAGCCATGAATAGAATACATGTCATGGAGGGCTCCACCTAAACCTTAGGTCTGACTCATTTATTTATTTATTTGTCTTAAGCCCCAAAATGGGCTTTCAAAATGGTTGGATGGTAGGGATGCAACACATGCATCATAGTGGGTCTCACTGTCCATGCAGTGGACAGTGTGTATAAAACACATAAATCATGGTGGTCCCCACCGTCCCACGTTGTGGACGGTGGAGTGAGACAGGTACATCACAGTGAGTTCCACCATCCGGTGGACGGTGGTAATATAACACATACATCATTGTGGCTCCACGTGGGGCCCACCATAATGTATATTTGCAATCCGACCCGTCCATAAAATCACACGGACATTAATGAAAGGAAAATAAAAATACCATCTTGATCTGAAACTTTTGTGGCCCATAAAAGGGTTTCAACGGTAGACACGCAATCACACTGTTTCCTATGATGTGGGCCACCTGAGTCTTGTATTTGATTGGAAATTGGAGGGGGCCCACTTCAAGGAGTGGCCCACCTCATGAACGGGATAGATGACAAATAAACATCAAGTGGGGCCCACGGCTTGAGCCGTGGGTTCCTGCTGGAACGCCCGCCCGCCGCAGGCAGCAGGCGCTGCCTGTACCATCAGCTTTTAATAAAAAAATTTTTGAAAATCCTGTGTTCTTAAGGTTTTTCGTATGTGGGTCCCACTCCTGGTGAATCCACCCCATCCATTGCTCCCTACGGCTCAAGACAAATCAAACGAGCCCCATATCCAACATGTTTTGGCATGTAGACGATTTAAGATGCATTTAAACGGTGAAAAACACTGTTTCCATAGGTATGGCCCATCCAAAAGTCGGATCAGCCTCATTTTTCGGTTCAACACCTAAGATGAGTTGTGGAAGAGGAAGGACGGCTGGGATTGAATACATACATCAAGGTGGGTCCTATACAAATGACCCTTCTCCAATGCTCGCTTAACCAAGCTCATGTTTGTGTTTTCCTTCCAGCGACTTCCAGACGCTGGACGTTTTCTTTTTTCTTTTTTTTTTCTTTTTTTTTTTTATGTTTTGGGCTTATCAAACACATTTAAGGTGGGCCTTGTTTAGGTGGGCCACCACATGATGGATGATGTAAAAACAATACATATAAGATGGGCCCCACTTTTAGATGGCTTGGTCAATACATATCTAATGGTGGGGTCCATCCAAGTGGGCCACACGGCCATTACATCACACAAATAAATAGATGAAAAGAGAGGGAGAGAGAGATAGAGTGGGACACGCATGATGGAGGGCTCCGCCACTATGAGCCCTCCCTTGCATTCCATTGTACATCGAGCGGGCCCTAATACAAGTGGACCCACCAATTCAAAGATCAATGGTGGAGATCTTTCTCCACTAAAAATGGATGGCCTAGATGACCTCTTTAATGCAAGAAAAGTGAACATCATGATGGGGTCCATGGAGAATGGCCCCATTATGGAATGATATTGATGATCAAGATGGGTCATCGGCCACATCTTAGGGTCCAAAGTGAGATCCATACCATTGATCGATAGGCCTCACTTGGTCCATCTTAAAAATATGAAAAACTATGCTATGGAAGTACCCACCTTGAAATCCCTTCTTCCGTCAATGCATGATAGAGTCACAAAGGAACAATTTCAACAGTTGAGATGGGCTTAGGATGGTGGGATCGGGTGGTAGAGGTGGGCCACACTACTCTCCCATGGAGCTTGGACGTGAGTTGCTCTCATGGAGCTTGGGAGAAATGAGAGAGAAATGAGAGAGAGAGAGAGAGAGAGAGAGAGAGAGAGAGGTGATAAGTGAGAGATGTGAGTGATGGATAGGTGTACTTGATGGGTGGAGAGAGTGAGTGTGTTGACTTTAGGGGTTTCTTGGGGATGAGTGTTTGTACTTGACATGATGGGATGGAGTACTTGACACTTGATGTGATTGATGGGACATTCTCTTGAGATTCAATGCGCGGCGTTTCTCTTGAACTGAACGGGGGCCCACATCTCCTGGCCCGGGCATCGCCTCGGCGCGCAAGGCATAGCATCAGAACCGCGGCGATGGTGCGGTCGCACTGGTACAAGCCTCGAGTTGAGCCGACTCTGATATATGGGACACGACTTAGGATTAGCACAAATGTCAATTATAAGTCGCGGGTCGCCGAAAGTCAACAGGGAGGATCGCTGGAAATTGACAGAATAGTACGGACTATGATATGGGTCTTACAAACACTGCTGCATGTTGCTGGCACTTACCATACCTCTGGACGTAATTCTTCAAATCTTCCCTGATGGTCGGCTAGAAATATCTTTGGCGGAGGATTTTCAGAGCCAGGGCTCGATCACCAGAGTGGTTTTCACATATACCTTCATGAATTTCTTGGATCACATAGTCTGCCTCATCGGGTCGGAGACATCTGAGGTATGTAGGGCTGTGAATGCCCTCTTTTATACAAGATTTCCTCCAAAACTACATACCGCGCAGCCTTGACTCTCAAACGTCTTGCCTCTGACTTGTTCGAGGGGACCTCACCAATGTGAAGTAATTATAAATTGGGTCCATCCAAGTGGGTAAGACATTCACAGGGTTGACCACTTCTTGCATCGTTTGGTCAATGCTGGAATGCTCTGTGAACTCTACGGGGATGACCCGAGGAATCTTTCCCTCCGAGGCTGAGGCAAGCTTTACAAGAGCATCGGCCCAGGAATTCTCCACCCTTGGGATCTGATTGATAACGCGGCTCAAGAACTTTTCTATCAACTTTCTGACTTCGACCAGGTAAGCTACCATTCTGGTCTCCCTGGCTTCGTATTCAGTGGAGATATGATTCACCACCAACTGGGACTCACATCAGACTTCCAAGGACTGAACTCCCAGACTGGTCGCCAGCCTGAGTCCAACCAATAGGGCCTCATACTCTGCTTCGTTGTTAGAGGCTTTAAAACCAAGTCTGATTACATATTGGATTGGCGTAGAATCAGGCACAATTTGTACAGTCCCTGCCCCGACACCTTTTGTAAGACCCGTATCCTGGTCCGTACCTTTCCGTACACTTCCGCGGTCTTACCGGTCGAATTCCGGCAACTTTCGACCCTTAACCGATATCGACGCGCGACCCGGATTCATGTGCCGACAACCCGAGTCGACTCAACTCGAGACCTATACCATAGCGACCGCGCCGTCGTTGCGGTTCCGATACCGCGACTCGCGCGCCAAGGCGATACCCTGGTCAAGAGTTATGGGCCAACGTTCGGTGCGAGAAAATGTCGCGCATTGCGAAAACCAAGGGAATCTCAACGATGTGTCACATCAATCACATCAATCCCATCAATCAATCACCCATCAAGTCATCACATGTCAAGTACACATCACTTCCATCCCTTTTCCCAAGCAACCACAAAAGTCTCCCAAACCCATACCTCTCTTACACAAAAAGCCAACAAAGTCTTCTTAGCCCATACCTCTCTTACACAAAAGCCACAAAAGTCAAGTTTCTCTTACACCACCATCACTCACCCATCCATCCATCACTCTCTCTCCCTTTACATCACTCTCTCTCTTTCTCTCCTTCTCATTCCAAAAATTTCAAAGCAACAACAATTCCAAAGGGCTCCATACATATGGAATTTCTCCAAAGTCCCTAAGCTCTAAGTGGTCCACCTTCCTACCCCAAAATCTCCCATCTCAACCCTCCATTCTTCATCTTAGCCATTGAAGTTGAAGACAAGGTGCCAAGGAGCCCCTAGGAGCGAGAAGATCGGACGGTGGGTGCTTCTATAGGAAGGATTTTCTTATTTTTATGGTGGACCAAGTGAGGCCCACCGATCAATGGTGTGGATCTCACTTGGGACCCTTATTTGTGGCCGATGGGCCACTTGGATCATCATGATCGTTCCATGATGGGGCCATTCTCCATGGACCCCATCATGATGTTTATTTCATTTCAAAAAGGTCATCTAGACCGTCCATAACGGTGGAGGATGGATCTCCACCGTTGATTTACATTTTTTATGGTCCTTTGTTCAAAGGGGACCGTTGTTGTATGTTTCATTGTAAGGGAGGGCCCATAAGGACGGGGTCCCTCCATCACAAGCCGTGTCCCACTCTCCATCTCTCTTTCTCTCTCTCTCTCTCTTTTATTTTATTTTATTTTATTTTATTTTATTTTATTTTATTGCAACAGGAGGGTGTGGCCCACTTGAATGGATCCCACTTGAAGTATTTTATTTTATTCAAGTGGGGCCCACCTTGGCTGTTACTCTCATGCCACCCATTAGTGGGGCCCACTCCATCAGGGCCCTCCTTTTAAAAAAAAAAAAATAATTTAAAACCGTCCAGACGCTGGACGTTCTTAAGCAAAGGAGAAAAAGGAATAAAAAGGAAGGGGCTTTGGTGCTTCCCTTGTATAGGCCCCACCCTGACGTTTAAGTCCGATCCAAGCCGTCCATCCTCTTACCCACGGCATTTTAGCCGTTGGGTAGAAGTTTGGAGCTGATCCAATCGCCTGGTGGGCCATAGCGTCGAATGTTGCACCCTTACCATTCAATCTCTATTTTCTTATTTTATTTCTCTTCCAAGCATAAAAAAAATTTGAACTCTGGACTTATTTGGACGGCCTTGGGCCACTGATCGCTATGGCTGGTGTGGATTTCCCGAAAGCGGGCCCCACACGTAATTTTTGTTAAAAGATTGAAATTGGAGGAGAGAGAGAGAAGGAGAGGCAGGAGCTTGCTGCCGCTGTGTCAGGCGCACGCAGGCGCTGCCTGCGTGCTGGCGGACGGGCGGGCACCCACGGCTGCTGCCGTGGGCCCCACTTGATGCATATGTTTTATCTACCCCGTCCATTGGGTGGGTCCCCATCTCAGGTGGGCCCCCTCCGAATTTCAGGTTGGTCCAAAACTCAGGTGGCCCACACCGTAAGAAATAGTGTGAATGAGCATCCACCATTAAAACTCTTCCTGG
This sequence comes from Magnolia kwangsiensis, assembly GCA_037074715.1. NCBI lineage: Eukaryota > Viridiplantae > Streptophyta > Magnoliopsida > Magnoliales > Magnoliaceae > Magnolia > Magnolia kwangsiensis. Next base: position 15,732,237 of record CM073576.1, on the reverse strand, counting down.
GGTCCACAGAAGTGTTGGATCAAGCTGAAATTTTATGTTTTTCCTTCATCCAGGTTGAGTGACCTTATGAATGGGTTGGATGGCAAATAAACATTACAGAGTGGGCCCCACATGGGACCCACATTGATGCATATGTTGAATCCCACCGTCCAGGCAGACGGTGGCACCCATCTGACGCATGGGCTGCCTCCACCGTCCACGGACGGTGGGCCCTGTGTGATGTATGTGTTATATCCGCACTGTCCACTGGACAGTGGGACCCACTTTGATGCATACGATGCATCCGGACCGTTCATCGACTTTAACATAAAAAAAAAAGGGGGCTATGGGTTAGGCCCATTTGATTTATAAAATGCTAATGGACTGGGCCCATTTGATCTATTTGAGGCCTAAGAATTCGGGCCCACTTGATATGTAAAGCCTATGGGCTTAACTTGATATTCAAGGCCTATGGTTTTAGGCCCAATGGATGTGATCTAAGGCCATGTGACTAGGCCATTTGATGTACTTCTAGGCCCATAAAATTGGACCTATTTATTGCATTCTTAAGCCCATGGAAGTGGACCCATTTGTTATATTGTAAGACCTATGGGACTACACCCATTTGATTAAGAAAGGGTCCATGGGATTAGGCCCACTTTGATATGCATGCAAACTCATGGACTAGGCCCATTAGAATTGTGTAAGGCCTAGGGATTTAGGCCCATTCGACTCATATAAGGCCTCTGGGTTGAGGCCCAGTTGATATGCATTTGGGGGCCCAATTGGTGTGGCCCATTTGATACATATTAGACTCATATGATTAGGTCCAATTGATGCAATCCAAGGCCCACGGGTTTTGACACATTGCAATGCACTTAAGACCCATTGGTGTGGTCCATTTATATGGCCCATCTGATGAATAAAAGGCCCATGAGATATGGCCCATTTGATATATATGTAAGGCCCAATGGGAGGAACCTAAGGTCCATTGCAATGTGTAAACCCAATACCGATTATGTAGCGGTGTTTAAGAAGATCGTACCTGGAATGCAATGATGGTTTGACGTCCACATTGCGAGTGTAATGTTGGTTGAATGTCCACATTACGACTCTCCTTAGGGCCCATTACTAGCCGTACTTGCCGTGTATAGGCCGTCCAGGTCCATCTGCATTGTAAATAGTTCATTTTGTTATAACATGTTTAGTACAGTTCATGACTCATGATCATACGCATCATATGTATGCTTGACGTGAGAATTGTCTGATCATAGCATTTGCCTTCGGGCAGGTTGTTTATGGGCTCCCGGTTAGGCGGTGTTGCCCTACATGAGCGCACGGTATGCGCAGGATTGGTTGCATGACTGGATAGCGTGATTCATGCATTCCGCATTTGTGTGACATGGTTATTGTACGCCCTAGCGACATCAGGGCCGTAGCCTCCACAGACGCATCGTGGTTGGCAGGATTGGATATCGGAAATCTTGACTTACATGGGGTACTATAGATATCCCTGGGTGAAAGTCCCTAAACCCTTATGGTACCAAGAGGTTGCTCCAACGTCTAGACCGAGTGGGTAGATGAGCGTTGAGTGCCGATTACCAGACGGTTACGCTCTCCACTGTGTCGTGGTCGGTTGGAAGGGGGTACGGCCTTATCCGCCCGAGTGTAGTGGGCAATGCTAGGCTGAGTCTGACCAGCTCGAGGAATGGGTCCGCTATCGACGAGTCGCGCCCGATATTGGCAGACGGATAGTGAGGTCTCTTCCACTTACCTTATTGCGCGCGATGTGGCGGCAATCTGGTTTAGAGTGTACTAGACCCCGGTGATATTCCATACTTTGAGCTGTATTGATGTGTGGATATAGATGAGGATCTGTATGCTTGAGTTGCATTGCACATTGCATGGCCCTGGGATGGCCGATAACATTCATGTCTTGCATCGCATAAGCCTTAGTACGGCTCATGATATTATGGTTCCATCCGCATATTCCGCATTACTCTGGCATTGCATGTTCATATTATACCTTGTGCACACACTTTCACCACCCTCTAAGCTTTCTGTAAGCTTATGCACGACCATTGCGTGCAGGTGACGTTGGATCGCAGCAGCGTTGAGGCAGGAGCACGTTGCTGATCATTTTTGAAGTTTTTCTATTATTTACCATTGTATTTCCCTTTATGCTCATTGTACTTGTAAAGTTTTTGTTCATAGTGGAAATGTAATGGAGTTCTTGGTTGTTGTTTGTGGGTTATGCCTTTGGTTATGCTTAATACGAATCAAACTGATATTTAAAATCCTCCTCGTAGCATCCCAGGATCGGAACCTGGCGAATGAGAGCTAGGAGCCGAGAATGGGGTTCTACGGAGGCTGTCGGCGCCGGATTCGGCGATCGAAAATTTTGTGAGCCCGGTTTCCGAGTTTGGGGCGTGACACCTTTGGAATTGGACGACCCGTCCACATAAAGAACCCATTCCGGCTTTGACGCTGTATCTTGATTGGTCGGAGGAACCAGAGAGGGGGATACTTCCATGTCGGTGCTGCTACCTTCTCTACTCGGATCAGTGAACTCTACAATGAAGTCTGCCATGGCTTGTCCTTTGATCGCAATTCTCGGTCAGAAGTGGATATCGAACTCTCCGAGCTCAATTGCCCACTTGGTTAGCCAACCTGACACTTCTGGCTTCTGAAGGATTTGCCTAAGGGATGTAACGTCCCGAATTTTCAAGACCCAAGTATATGACCTGTTTTCCAAAAACTCTAGTGTTAACCTTAAAGGATTGTCAAATTCGAGTATACATTTTTTTTCGTTTATCAGAGTGAGCATATGAGCGTAAAATGGACAAGTAAGCATAAAGAAAAAATTACAACTACATTTAGAACATACAGATGTTGCCTATAATGACTTATACAAACCAATGTCTCTACAATAACAAATACAAGATTACACACATGAGAAATTTAAAAGCATATGAAATGGAAACGAAAGTCGCAAGATCGTACAACTTTCTTGACAGGTACAACCACGTGTCTTTAACCACCATAATGGCTCCTCATCAGTCTGAACTTTCATATCACTTAAGCCACCTGTGTTACCTGTACGGTTGTATTTTTAATGGATGAGTGGCCAACTCAGTGTGAATTTCTCTCAAGATTACACACCACCGCATTAGGTAAGTATAGTTATAAAACAACAAGGCAATCAAAACAACATATGATGCAGTCTTTTTAAATATATGGATGTATGAATGCGCATCGATCTGGGGATGCACATCCAGTCGAACTGGGGTTCGTCACCCATGCAATCATCAACCTGAGAATGATCATCCAGTCAGTACATGGGTCAATAATCAATGGTCTAGGAGCTAACAAAACGATACCCCAACAACTCTAGGGCACGTGCTGCAACATGTAGAATTAGCCACCCATCATCGCCAATATGGCATGAATACATGATTAGCCAACTGTTATTAATCCAGTTACAATCAGCCAATTTAAGTAACTCAATGGTCAAAACAGGGGGCTCGTCACCTAGTGTAACACTCTGAATTTTTGCCAACCTGGGATTAGACGTCCTTAGGCAATGGGTCAACTAAAACACCTGGGAAATCGCTCAGAACCCAATTCCATAGACAAAGAAATCACTTAGGATTAATTCCTTTAGAAACTAAGCATAAGTTAGCTAGTGCTATGCTAGAGTAGCTGGGACATAGTCCCTGATCACTTTAAATACGTTCTACAAGACTCAAAACTTGTACAACCAATGGTGCTATGATACTCTAAAACCTCGGATCAAACTCTAAACCGGTTTGTTCTCTAGACCTCTTTGAAACTTTGTATTGGATACCGCGCGTCGAAAGTTCGATACCTACAATCTTAGACCGTTATAACTGCCTAGCTGGACCTGACAATCATTTCAAAAATCAAGTCCAACCGACATTCACAGGCTATTTCATTGAGCCTGGAGTGAAGAGAGTGAGAATAGGGTTAAAATTGAAATTTGAAATTCAAATCTGGCACATGACTTGACGTGTCAGTATTAAGCGTTCTGACCGTCAGAATTCAGAAAAATTATACCCTCAGATCAGGAAAAATTTCTATTTCATATCATGAGACTTGTAGACCTGATATACGGGCGATGACCGCTGAAGTGAAATTGGACCGCCACGTGCGATCTGGGAACACTACTGGTCTGAAAATGGTATGTGTGCGACATCCGACATGTATGAACTAAGTCCGATCGCGTTCGGCCAGGGGACCACCAGAAATACCCTTTTGGACCGAAACATCCTCGATTTGGATATACCTTAAGTATACTTTGTACCCAAGCCTATTTTGGGCACATTTGGGCTTATAAAAGGGGTTGAAATCCTCATTCCTCTCTCCCATCCGAATTTGAGAAAAATCCTAGATTGGGAGAGAGAAAAGGTGAGAGTTTGTGAGAGAGAGTATGAGAGAATTTTTCTGCTGCTGCCCTACCTGTTGCACGTGCTTTACCAACACGCTCCAATCACTTGGCCGGTGATTTCTCCGCGTTTCTAGGTAAGAAAACAACCCTAATAGTTGCTGATTTGCTGATCCCTTGGTTTCATAGCGAAGTAGCTGATAGATCTTGTGTATTAGGTTCTCTATTCGCCGTAGACGAAGCGTATACGCTCCGTTCAAATTCACATACCTATAAGAGAAAAGGTGCGGATATTAGATGCTTTGATTGACTGTTTTCAATGCTTTCAATGTCGTTTAATAGAAGATTATCGATGGCAACGCCATTTGACATGTACAATATGCTATCCATTTCCTGTTTCGTAAATAGACGAAGAATATGAGATTTAGGGCATTTTAGTCATTTGTAGGAAATACTGTTTTCATCCATAATTTGCTGATGTGATTGACATGGCTTATTGTCGCATTAGAATGTTAGGAATGCGTGCATAATTAGTTTGGTGAAGAGATTCACCTAAACGCGCACTTTGAGCCGACATACTATATGTAGACTTAAGTGTGTAGTGTAAGTATTTGTATAAATGCTTGTATTAGTATGTATTGAATTAAATGGTGTTATGAATTAGTTTGAGATTGATTTCTCAATTAATATGCTGATGCAAATGATTTCCTACATGTTAGCTATATGCAAGATTTCATTGTATGTATGAAATGCATGTGCTTGATGATTTACTTAAGTTGTATGTTATAACATGTGTTAACATGCTCACATGGTTGTATTTCATTTCTAATACTCTTACATGATTTTCTAATGTGGATTCATATATGCTTGGGACTATACCTAGTCCAAGCAGTCGGTAACCGAGCAAGTTCATGGTTTGCCTATCTTTGCCACGAACGACGCGTCGATGAACGCGAGCCGTGTTCTGGAATTGGTGGCAGTGGTTAGGCCACATGAGGTGTTTTACGCACTTCATGTCGTTCGACTTGAGATGCGATCGTGCTAGTCGAGCCCGTCAAGTAACCCGACTGGCCGTTGTATGTTTACCCTATATGACTCATAACTGCTTGAACCTAGGGTACTGAACTTACCATTGTAAACCCTCTCAACCATGGTACCTTGATCCACGAAGACTCATGAGCTGGGCATGGTGGTATCGGACACCGTGTCGAGCTGTCGGCATACGCTGGGGCCGCAAACCTCCCCGTAGTGACCAGTGAGCACCTATGTCTCGTGAGCAGATTATGGTGGTATGAGACACTATATTCTTGCTGTCGGCCTACACTGATCAGGCGACGAGTCCTTTGTAGTGACCGCGATCGTATTCTAAGTCTACGGGAGGCGACGACCCTTCAGTAGCAGTGAGAGTACAGTATGCCTATATTGATAAGGTGATGGGGGAGCGGTGCAACGAGTGCGAGCAACAGCCCTGACAGCCCTTGCAGCGACCTACAAAATATACATCGTATGAGATTACTAGGAGTGACGACCCTAGACAGGATCTGTGTTGGGATTGATATAAGGGAAATACCTTAGTTTCCTAATCCTGCTATTTGAATGGACTAATAACAACTCGAAAATCATATCACCATAACATTGCATGTGCGTGGAAGATGTGGAGCACTTGAGGGATGATTGCATGCCGCGGTCGTAAGATGGTGCCGTATGAGGGAGATCGTCGGTGAGGGCATACATCACGTCATGTCATATTACATTAACAACAGTATTAGGATTGTTTGATTTACTGCTTTACTATTATCGCATGATTGATTTGATAACATGCTAATCTCTGCTCTCTTATCCCACTGAGTTGATCACTCACTCCCACGTTACGGGATGGTATTTCCGGACACCCACCAGTCCCTATTGTGATTGCAGATGATGGTGCGGCCTGCGAGGCGGAGCCGGACTTGATGATGATGAGGAGGATCTCTCCTTTATGCGTGATCTGATTGACGGGATTACAGGGAGGTTGATTAGATGCCTTGACACTTGTTATTTTATATTTTTAGCGCATTCATGTATATTCGTTTTGTCTACTTTTGAAATATACATGTATGTATATAACCTGGTAACATGTTCACACTCTGGATACATACAACAGTTTTATATGTTATACATACTATCATAGTCTTCCGCTTGCTAATTTAACGGTCTCTAGAGTATGATATGATGTTTTAGATTAATCACACTCATGTTTAATGCATTAACACAAACAACATTCAATCATACACATTTATGTTGCATAAGTGATGTTCTAGAACTCGGGAGTGGAGTTTTCACTCGACCCCTGATTTTTGGGATGTTACATATGGTATCAGAGCATGATTTGGATTAAACCGGGCCTGGGTTATGGTCACGCGACTTACGCTGTCGCTTCCTTTGACTTAGGAGGGTGCGAGAAAGGAGTAGAAACACTTATAGGATCGCAGAGTCGTCAATAGGCGAAGTCTATTTATATCGATCACGCGATCGAGTCCGTAACGCATCTAGGGTCGCGTGAATCGACCTAAGTAGCTTCTAGGCTGTGGGTAGGTGGGTTGAGACGTTCTTTTAACGATTCTAAACCCGTAAATGTGAATCTTTGGGCTGTGGGACAACCGCAACCCTTACATTCAATCGCTAGGGCTTAAAAACCCCGTTTCACCTAAATTCTTCAAAATTCTTCCTCTCACCACTCCATTCTTCAATTCTTTCTTATCTTTTTCATGTTAGGCATTAATCCTAGTGTGAACATGATACAAAATCATACTTCGATAAAATTTTACAGTGAATAGTAAAATTTTCTTGAAAACTGGCCATTAGGCCATTCTGAGTTTGCGATCTTTAGCAAATAATGGGCTAGAGGGATGTATTAGCTCCTTCTACTCCAAAATAATATGCTGCATGATAGGGAATAGTATTCAGGATTGCAGATTGGCCTCATAAAGCCCTGAACGCATGTTTGGGCCTCTATAGGTCAATATACAATGAACTGAGGTGGGGCCCATACATTTTTGGGGTCCCTGGACCATGGGGGACCAGATCCATATGGTCCCACCAGCCACTGTGCAAGATGGCCGACAATGCCATCGTCGGTTCGGCGATGCATCGCCATCCGGTGGGGCCCACTTGATGTGATTTTTGGGCGCACGCCCTATTTTGGGTAGTGTACCCCTCTCATGTAGGTTCCGTCCATAGAAAACCCCAAAAAGGGGTACTTCCTTCACAACAGCCCCCTTCCTTAGCCCCGTTTTCGTTTTCTTGCTGCCCTAATCCAAAACCGTAATTCTAAATCACTCCCAAACCCATTCTTGGTTGAAAATGACCACACTCCATCACTCCATTGAAGTTTGTAGCCTTTCCTCTTGCAAATCTCGTCGTTTGGAGCTCCTATAACCCCCCAAAATGAGCTGAAATCGTGAGGTGCTCCATTCTCATTTTTCCTTCTCTTTTTTTTTTTTTAAAATCCAGCCTTTGGGAGCTTAATGCATCCCTCTACAGGGCCTAGATTTCATTCTGTCCATTTGGACAACCATTTCTCCGCATTTCCTCCGCTTTCCATTGCTATTGTTAAGGCTGTTTTAGCCTTTTTTTCTCCCTTTCCATCGTCCTCTCTCTCATGTCCCTTTTATTTGATCCTCAGACTTGTGGAAACCTGCTTACCCATCCCATTTCTCCACGTTCTTCACTTGTTTGATTACCGTTTTGAAATTTCTGGGTTTTGTTGTTGTTAGGTAGAAAATGTGTTTGTGTTAGTGGTTTGGGCTTAATATAGCCGAAATTTGTCAAATGAAGTGCATGCCATTTCACTCGCTGTAAGGTATTGTCCCTAGATTGGGAGTATTGTAACTCCCGAGATTCAGCCTACAAATTAATTTTTATCCCACCCCACCCTCCTACCAAGCATGCCACTTCCAATCCCGTCATGGGACTAGGAATGCCATTCCATTTAATACAACTAAACACTACTGGCCACATAGGCCCTTGGCGTTTTGGACCTAGTGTTAGCACTCTTAGATTTGAAGGATCTGACTATATAGGAAAGCCAATTATATTTAGATAATCTTGACCCTAAGCGATAGAGCAATTTCCTATATTAGTAATGGTATGGAACCATTTACCGTATAATTTTAGACTTTGGATTATAGCTACTGAGTTACAAACTAGCCTACTAGTTACCTTAAGTAGTGTAAAGCCTGTATATGCTAAGGAATAGTAGGTTAGATTTACTTGGAAGGGGACTCCCTTCCTTGGATAAATCCTCATAACATCCATAGACTCCTTTGGTAACTCTTAGAAAGCTTATGTAACTTAGAACCATTTACTCTTAGGGGAGACTTATAAATCCCTCAGATCAAACTAAGAATAAACCAACACATCCTTTAGAATTGCCTTCCCCAAGGGCTTATTACATTCGGGAACGCAGAGTAAAGGAACTGCATGTAAGCGATGTATTCTCGGTTTGAATCGACTTCTTAATCCTAGTGGTTACCAATAAATCCAATGCTCTGATCAAGCAGAAGATCGGCATCGACTCGGATTAAGAATTGATACAATAAATCTTCTGTCCTATCTAGACAGAAAGTTTATGTATCCGGTTCAGACCTACTGCACAACCTTTCTTCTGTGATGGCCCAACCACCTACAACCAAACGTGATCACATTACCTTTGGGAAATGGCGAGGACTTAAAGACAGTAGAGAATTCGACATCTTGCCACCAACTCATACCTGCCCCTGAACTTAACCACAACAGAGATTAGGCTCATCTTTATCGCCATAGATACCAATGCCATAGAACACATTATTAGCAAAGGAAAACCACTATAATGAGAGGTTGTTTCCTAATTCATGTCAAAGATAGGTCTAAGTTGCGCCTCGTTCCGATATACGGATCGATGCATAGATTCTTGAACTTTAAGTATAACCAAGTTTTAAGGGGGGTAGAATGTATTGAGTCCAATCCCGTTAGCTCAGTCAACGCTACCGTTCGATCAGAGTGGCGCAACAGAAGCGTGGTTGGTCTCTTCCCCACTGGCCCAGGATTGAAACATTTGAGTTAGGATATACGTAAGGTGAGGTTATTAAATAGGATTTGAACCTACCTTAGAAAAAATACTCCTTACCCTTCGCCAATTTTGGGGACAAAATTATGTTTTAAGGGGGGTAAATTGTAACACCCCGAATTTTTACCAACCTGGGATTAGACGTCCTTAGGCAATGGGTCAACTAAAACACTTGGAAAATCGCTCAGAACCCAATTCCATAGCCAAAAAAATCACTTAGGATTAATTCCTTTAGAAACTAAGCATAAGTTAGCTAACGCTATGCTAGAGTAGCTGGGAAATAGTCCCTGATCGCTTTAAATACATTCTACAAGACCCAAAACTTGTAGAACAAATGGTGCTATGATACTCTAAAACCTCGGATCAAACTCTAAACCGGTTTGTTCTCTGGACCTCTTTGAAACTTTGTATTGAATCTAGACCGCGCGTCGAAAGTCCGATACCTACAATCTTAGACCGTTATAACCGCCTAGCTGGACCTGACAATCATTTCGAAAATCAAGTCCAACCGACATTCACAGGCTATTTCATTGAGCCTGGAGTGAAGAGAGTGAGAATAGGGTTAAAATTGGAATTTGAAATTCAAATCTGGCACATGACTTGACCTGTCAGTATTAAGCGTTCTGACCGTCAGAATTCAGAAAAATTACACCCTCGGATCAGGAAAATTTTCTATTTCATATCATGAGACTTGTAGACCTGATCTACGGGCGATGACCGCTGAAGTGAAATTGGACCGCCACGTGCAATCTAGGAACACTACTGGTCTGAAAATGGGATGTGTGCGACATCCGACATGTATGAACTTAAGTCCGATCGCGTTCGGCCAGGGGACCACCAGAAATGCCCTTTTGGACCGAAACAACCCCGATTTGGATATACCTTAAGTATACTTTATACCCAAGCCTATTTTGGGCACATTTGGGCTTATAAAAGGGATTGAAACCCTCATTCCTCTCTCCCATCCGAATTTGAGAAAAATCCTAGATTGGGAGAGAGAAAAGGTGAGAGTTTGTGAGAGAGAGTATGAAAGAATTTTCCTGCTGCTGCCCTACCTGTTGCACGTGCTTTACCAACACGCTCCAATCACTTGGCCGGTGATTTCTCTGTGTTTTTAGGTAAGAAAACAACCCTAATAGTTGCTGATTTGCTGATCCCTTGGTTTCATAGCGAAGTAGCTGATAGATCTTGTGTATTAGGTTCTCTATTCGCCGTAGACGAAGCGTATACGCTCCGTTCGAATTCACACACCTATAAGAGAAAAGGTGCGGATATTAGATGCTTTGATTGGCTGTTTTCAACGCTTTCAATGTCGTTTAATAGAATATTATCGACGGCAACGCCATTTGACATGTACAATATGCTATCCATTTCCTGTTTCGTAAATAGACGAAGAATATGAGATTTAGGGCATTTTAGTCATTTGTAGGAAATACTTTTTTCATCCATAATTTGCTGATGTGATTGACATGGCTTATTGTCGCATTAGAATGTTAGGAATGCGTGCATAATTAGTTTGGTGAAGAGATTCACCTAAAGGCGCACTTTAAGTCGACATACTATATGTAGACTTAAGTGTGTAGTGTAAGTATTTGTATAAATGCTTGTATTAGTATGTATTGAATTAAATGGTGTTATGAATTAGTTTGAGATTGATTTCTCAATTAATATGCTGATGCAAATGATTTCCTACATGTTAGCTATATGCAAGATTTCATTGTATGTATGAAATGCATGTGCTTGATGATTTACTTAAGTTGTATGTTATAACATTTGTTAACATGCTCACATGGTTGTATTTCATTTCCAATACTCTTACATGATTTGCTGATGTGGATTCATATATGCTTGGGACTATACCTAGTCCAGGCAGTCGGTAACCGAGTAAGTTCGTGGTTGGCTTATCTTTGCCACGAACGACGCGTCGATGAACGCGAGCCGTGTTCTGGAGTTGGCGGCAGTGGTTAGGCTACACGAGGTGTTTTACGCACTTCATGTCATTCGACTTGAGATGCGATCGTGCTAGTCGAGCCCGTCAAGTAACCTGACTGGCCGTTGTATGTTCATCCTGTATGACTCATAACTGCTTGAACCTAGGGTAATGAACTTACCATTGTAAACCCTATCAACCATGGTACCTTGATCCACGAAGACTCATGAGCCGGGCATGGTGGTATGGGACACCGTGGTCGAGCTGTCGGCCTACGATGGGGCCACAAACCTTCTCGTAGTGACTAGTGAGCACCTATATCTCATGAGAAGATTATGGTGGTATGAGACACTATATTCTTGCTGTCGGCCTACACTGATCAGGCGACGAGTCCTTTGTAGTGACCGCGAGCGTATTCTAAGTCTACGGGAGGCGACGACCTTTCAGTAGCAGTGAGAGTACAGTAGGCCTGTATTTATAAGGTGATGAGGGAGCGGTGCAACGAGTGCGAGCAACAGCCCTGACAGCCCTTGCAACGACCTATAAAATATACATCGTATGAGATTACTAGGAGTGACGACCCTAGACAGGATCTGTGTTGGGATTGATATAAGGGAAGTACCTTAGTTTCTCAATCTTGCTGTTTGAATGGACTAATAACAACTCAGAAATCATATCACCATAACATTGCATGTGCCTGGAAGATGTGCAGCACTTGAGGGACGATTGCATGCCGTGGTCGTAAGCTGGTGACGTATGAGGGAGATCGTCGGTGAGGGCATACATCACGTCATGTCATATTGTATTAACAATAGTATTAGGATTGTTTGATTTACTGCTTTACTATTATCGCATGATTGATTTGATAAAATGATAATCTCTACTCTTTTATCCCACTGAGTTGATCACTCACTCCTACGTTACGGGATGGTGTTTCCGGACACCCACCAGTCCCTATTGTGATTGCAGATGATGGCGCGGACTGCGAGGCGGAGCCGAACTTGATGATGATGAGGAAGATCTCTCCTTTATGCGTGATCTGATTGACGGGATTACAGGGAGGTTGATTAGATGCCTTGACACTTGTCATTTTATATATTTAGCGCACTCATGTATATTCGTTTTATCTACTTTTGGAATATACATGTATGTATATAACCTAGTAACATGTTCACACTTTGGAGACATACAATAGTTTTATATGTTATACATATTATCACAGTCTTCCGCTTGCTAATTTAACGGTCTTTAGAGTATGATATGATGTTTTGGATTAATTACACTCATGTTTAATGCATTAACACAGACAACATTCAATCATACACATTTATGTTGCATAAGTGATGTTCTGGAACTCGGTGGAGTTTTCACTCGACCCCTAATTTTCGGGATGTTACACCTAGCGTAAGCCGACAGCTCGCGCATAGGTCCCATAGCACTATCCTCGGCTCATGAGACTACCACCTTAGGATGTTTAATGGAAGCCCATCGACTAGTGGCCAATCATATCATAGCATATGAGGCCTACCATTACATGGTTGCACAATATAAAACATCGAACCTATATATGAAAAATACCAGGAGAAAGCCACATAAGGCAATATCAAAGTAAGCAACATAAGACAAATATCAAAATAAGCCACATAGGGCGAGTATCAAAACCATGCGATAAAAGACCATCCTATCTTGAAAACCATTTAGACACAATAACCCTGGATGGTAGGCCTACATTAATGATCCATTTAGACTACCACTCAATAAATACTAGATCGAAGGTCTATTACGATCACCATCAATAGAGTTACATCCCAACTATGGGTGTACATTTATAAGTGAGGGTTTCTCACTAATGTACTAGTTTAAGTTCCATTAGCAATCCACAAATAATCTACAAGCATAAACAAATATACAGGATGAACATTAAGCATGTAATATAACAATTCAATTTTCACAAGCCAACACATGATTATAAAAGCGAGATATCAATTATAAACTAAAATACATACTATAACTTCAGCTAATGAGAAGATGGAAAGCTCAAGGGGAAGAATCATCACTCATAGGGTCGTATTTGCGTACTCGATCCAAGTCTTCTTGTAGCCCAAGATCACCCAGAGAGTCTCCTAAAATCACAGTTTATATCTGTCAAGTATTCTTATGGTTTTGTACAACTAACCTGAGAGTTTCAAGGGATACATCAACAAGCCCTTTTAGGCTTGCGTTAGATCCACCATATCTTTATCCAAGCAAGGTGGCCCAATTGGGCTCAAACTCTTCACCACTATAGACTAAACTAGGCCTATTTTGGCCCTAATGGTTGGGTCCAAATTAAACCCAAGTGGAGCTGGCCCATGCATCATGACAGGTGGACGGTTTCGATATAATATATACATCTTTTATGGACCTGGCAGCTGGGGTGCAAACAGATGGACGGCGTGAGAGTGAAACGTATACATCACAGGTAGCTCCACCGTCAGACCCCTGGACGGTGGAAAGCGTGAATATACATATAACGTGGGTGGGTCCACACGTGTGGGACCCACCAGCTTTGATGAAGCTGATCTACGTGTTTTCACTTCATCCAGCGTTCCACCATACTGCACCGTCCATCTGGACGGTGCAGATATAGAATAAATATGTATTCAAGTTGGGCCCCACGTGGGGCCCACCAAAATATTATTTAAATATATTATTATATTATATATAGATTATCCACCCACGACACCTACATTACATTATATTATATTATATTATATTATATACATCCCTGGCCTGCTCAGCGTCCAGGTGCGCTGGACGGATGGTCTAGATGCTGGACGCATTCATATGTCATGTGGGCCCCACTTGGGCATGGACCACCCAAGAGGTGGGCCAGCCCAAATCTTCCACCCAAATCAGATGGACCAGGTGGAGAAAACATACAATTCCAGGTGGGACAGCGGTCAGCATTCCTGCCGCTGGACCTGCCCTTTGGCCTGCCCGTTTGGATCCAAGCCCCACAATGATCTCTCTAATGAAGTGACGGTGTAGATACAACACTCATAAAGATGGGACCCAACAGTGGGCCCCACAGCGTTAGACAACACGCTGGTCATCATTGCTGTCAGGCGGGAGCTCCACATGAGATTTGAGTCTGTCTTATTTCCGGGCCCATGGCCTGGAATGATATGGAAAAATGGAGGAACGGTCTGAAAAACTCATGCATCTCGGTGTGGCCCACCGTGATTCGATGGTGCGGCCTACCCTAACATTTGGTGAGGCCCATAGTTACTGCGGCCCAGACGTTGTCAATGTGCACGGCCCATGATGCAGGCCATTTTTAGCTTCCTTTTGGCTGAGTCTTCAGCTGGTTTCAGGTTTTTGCGGCCTGATTCGGCCTTTTTTCGGACCTTCTAATGGCCCAGCAGGAGGGCCGTTTTTCGACCTGGTTCAGGGCCTGTCTTAGGTCCGGGTTTGTAGTTGGTTGGAGTGCTGTGTCGGCCTCCAAACGAGGCCGGAATCTACCTAAAGGAAGGGGAAAAAGGGAGGTGGTTAGGCAATTACCTGGCCTGGCCTGCAAGATGGTTGACGCCCCCACTCTCTCTCTCTTTCTTTTCTCTCTCACTTTCTCTCTCCCTCTCTCTTTTCTCATTGTTTCCTTTCTTTCTCTCTCTTTCTTTCTGTGTGGAAATAGAGGGCAGTGGTGTCCTATTTATGGGCAGGGAGAGGTGAGACCGACGGTTGGCAAAAGCTCTTCACACTCAATGGTTGGGATTGAAGAGAGAGCTTGTATGGGGCCCATCCACATTTGGGGATGGATTGGTGGCATCCAGGGCTACCTGCAAGTACAACTTCTAGGCCAGGTGGGGCCCATCTTAAGTTCGTGGTTGGGTGGATTTTTGAGGAAGATGACCCACCCAATAATGGTGGATTCGTACTTAGGGGTTCTCAGGAAAATCCAGACCGTTTAATTGGCCCAGATGGGTCCCATTAGCGGTATAGGGCCCACTTTTCAGATCCCAGATGAGATCTTACTCAATCTCATGAGATCTTTCCTATTTCCGTTATCATACTCATGAGATGAGAAAACCCTCCATATCTTTTCGGACCTTCCATGTAGGAGGGTTGAGATGAAGCCACGTGGCCCATCGGACGGTCACGAATGTGACAGCCACCCCTATCCAAAAGAAGAAAATCTTCTTTTTCTTCTCCTTAATTGCCAAGCCGTTTTTGGACTGTGAGAGGACTCCTCTCAGCTGGCAAAGAGTAAGGTTGAAAGCCTCTAGTCCATGAGGTGTTGTCTTGCCCAACAAGCCACCTGATGGTCCCTCTCATTGAATCTCAACCCCACGTGAAGGAAATGGACGGTTGGAGATGATCTTTGTTGTTTTAGTGCATGTAGTAAAAGAACCTATACCGTTTTGTTCAGTGTACTTACATGAGTAAAATGGACGGTTTGGATCATCTGTAAAGTGGTCGGGGTGGTCCATTTTGAGGTTTGAAAATCTCCCAGTTTAAAAGTTCAAATGGCGGAAGGAGTTTTTGAATTTTCCTTCTTTTTGTATTTTGCTCGGTCAAAGCTGTTTGACCGAGCATGCTTGGCTTGGTGCACCTCACGTGTGGTGGTACATGTTACACATGCATATCGTGTAGGGTTACATGTAATGTTCATGATAAATCTACACCGTTCATCTGTTTAGGAGTCCCTATATAGGGGTCTTGGCCTAGTTTGGGGCACATGAGGGGCCCAGGTGCGCCCCACAACTTGATTGGGGTCTAGTTTACGGATTTTCAGCTGATTTGTTGGTCAGATCAGCCCAAAATTAAATGTCAACGGTTAAAACAGTCCAAAGGACTATTTAAGATAAGACCCAATGGTAAGATTATGGATATATGGCCTGTTTCGATTTTATAACACTAAATATTATGTTATACTACATCTAATAATATTATTTACTATTATTATTATTATTATTACCATTCTTATTATTATTTTCACCATCATTTTATTATTATTATTATTATAAATTAAATTTGTAGGGCCTACCTTTAGCTGGAATTATTCCTCTAGGTGAATAGATCGCTTCAAGTTATGTACCTCATCCTTTGACTAATTTTAACTGTTAAATGAGCAACACCAAGTGAACGTCCACTTATTACTTTCAATATCTTCATGATCCAAATAATTTAACTATTATTAATTGTCTTAGGAATTCTATGAAGCGATTAGGTGTGATCTAGTAGTTAAATATGGGGGTAGGTGATCCAGTTTACGTTTCCAAGGGATGGATTATCTAATGAGGCGTTGTAACCTGAAAAACAGTGAATCTTGTGACCATTATCCCTAATTTACTTTATACGTTTGAATTGTACTAAGTGGGTATATTTTAGAACATCATCATGATCAAGATTCTAAAATCGGATTTATATTTATTTAAGTACGTACTTGATAAATTTAGTCATGTGGTGGTAGTTTAATGGACATATCGATCTTAAATCTTATGATTTGTGTCACGAGTTGTCGTCGTCCAAAATCAGTTAGTTATTTTATGATTTATGAAGATTTAACGATCAGATCACTTCTAAATATGATCATTAATGATTCATAGGGTTCTTAGTAAGTTCTAGAAGAATTTAACGGTTATCATCATGATCAGATGATTGGATTATCTGGTTACACGGTAACACCAGAGTACTGAAAAGTATGGGGTGTTACAAGGGAAGAGTCCATTAAGACGATGATGGAGTGAGCTTGAAAGTACGAGCGTAACCTCTTTAGAATGCCAACTTCTTTAGAGTCGGATATCTTGTCTCGACTGGTACCATCGCTTTACTTATGTAGTACATGGGGTACTGCTTACCACCCACCTCCCTGATCAGCGCCGAGCTGATGGTCGAAGCCGAGATTGCGAGATAGAGGAATAAGGATTCACCTTCTTCAGTCTTGGCCAGTAAAGGCAGTGACCCCAAGTATTGCTTCAACTGCTGGAAGGCTTACTGGCATTCTGATATCCATTCAGCCTTCTTATGACCCTTCAGTTGCTAAAAGAAGGGGAGGCATTTATCAGTGGCTTTAAAAATGAACCGTCCAAGCGCTGCCACTCGCCCGATTAGACATTATATTTCTTTAGCAGTCCAAGGTGAACTTATATCGATGAGTGCCTTAATCTTGTCGGGATTTACTTTGATGCCCCTCTGACTGACCTGAAACCTGAGAAATTACCAGTGCCTACTCCAAAGGTACATTTCGCAGGATTCAGCTTCATATGATACTCTCAGAGGATAGAAAAGGTCTCTTCGAGGTTTATTAGGTGATTGGACGTCTTGACACTCTTGACGAGCATATCATCAACATAAACCTCCATCGTACATCCGATCTGCTTGGCAAACATTTGATTCACCAATCTCTGATATGTAGCCCCAACATTTTTTATGCCGAATGACATGACCCGGTAATAGTAGAGTCTCATGTTAGTGACAAAGGTAGTCTTCTGCCTGTCTGGGGGGTGCATCATAATCTAGTTGTACTGAGAGTAGGCGTCCAAGAAGGAGAGAAGTTCATGCCTCGTTGTACTGTCCACCAACTAATCGATTCGAGGCAACAGAAAGCTATCCTTGGGGCAGACCTTTTTTAGATCTGAGTAATCCACGCAGACTCGCCACTTCTCATTCTCCTTCTAAACAAGGACCACATTTGTGATCCAATCTGGATAATATACTTCTTCGATGAAGCGAACATTGAGCAGTTTGGATACCTCGTCGGCTATGACTTCATACCACTCGGCGTCGAATGGTCTTCTCTTTTGCTTCACCGGTTTATGATCCGGGTCCACATTTATCTAGTGAACGATATCATCTGGAGAGATCCCTGACATGTCTTCGTGTGACCATGTGAAAACGTCTCGGTGTTGTTGCAGGAAGGCCAACATCTCAGAGCGTTGCTGGGAATTTAATGACGTTTCGAGCTAGATGGTCCTACTCGGATCTATTTCATCGAGCCGCACAGCCTCCAAGTCTTCCACAAATGAGCCCTCTGTAGGTCCCCGGGGATCGAGGATGTTGATGGTAAGGGCTTTCTTCACTGACCCTTTCTTTACTTCTATCGCATAACACTTCCGAGCTTCACGCTGATCACCTCGGAGGTAGCCTATCCCGCCTTCGGCAGAGTATTTTATTATTAGATGATATGTGGACACAACCGCCCTCATTACGTTAAGGGAGGGTCTGCCCAGGATGATGCTGTGTACGGATGGTACATTGACAACAAGAAAGTCCACCAAAAGGGTGACTTGATGTCGACCTTCTCCTGCGGTCACTCGGAGGGAGATGGCTCCTTTGGAGATCACCTTTTTTCCAGTAAAGCCGTGCAGGGGGTTTTCACAGATTTGAACTTCAATCTTAGAATCCCCATTCTTTCAAAGGCTTCCGAGTATATGATATCAGTCGAGCTCCTGGTATCGACTGGGATCGGTACACCTTGTGGTTGGCTATGGTCATAGTCACCACCAGTGCATCATCATGTGGATGATGGATCCCGTGCGCATCATCTTCCGTAAATGTCAAGTTGCAAGGACTGACTCGGAACTCTTTCTTTAGCCACTTAGTCAAAAGAACATGATGCTCTGGGCCGGTCTTCCGGGAATTGGCCTTGCAGGCCCTGTTCGAGTCTCCTCCACCGGATGAGCCACCGAAGATGGTGCAAATTTTGACCGGTTCTTCTACAGTTTTGTTTGGCCGATCTTCTCTCTGAGTAATTCTCTCTTCCTTGGTGTATCGGTGTAAATGAGCCTTATGAATGAGGGTTTCAATCTCGTCTTTGAGATCCACATAGTCACTTGTATTGTGGCCGTGATTGCAATGGACTCGACAATACTTGTGTTTGTCTCAGTACTCCGGGTCGGACTTCATACAAATAGGAAAATTCAGGAGCTTCTGAACTCTGATGTCTAGCAATATCTTCTCTATAGACATGTTAAGGGGGGTGTAGAAAAGAAATCGGCCCTCGGACTTTCTACTCGGACGACGATCGTGAAGAGGGTGGTCATCCAGCTTCTTGGTGGATGATTGTGGTTCTTCATTCTTTTACCTCTTCCCTTTAGTTGATGGCTCTACTGCTTGAACATTTTTGCGGGAGTTGGAGAACTCCTCAGCATTAGTGTACTTTGGAGATCTAGTGATGAGCTCCGCCAACATCTTAGGTGGATTTTTACCAATGGAGAAGGTAAACCTCCCCTCCCTTAGATCACCGAACATGGCGGAGAGTGTCATCTTGTCATCATAGTTCTCCACTTGTAGTGCTTTCTCATTGAACCGGGCGATGAAGTCTTTCAATGACGCTTTAGCCCCCTGCTTGATGGTGAACAGATGGGTAGTCGGCTTCTGACTCTTCTTGCCAATTATAAACTGGGTAAGGAATAGCTTGCTAAGCTCTACGAATGAACTGACTGAATTGGGCTTGAGTTGCCTGTACCAACTCCTAGCAGATCCAGTAAGGGATATTAAAAACCCCCTACACATCACAGCGTCCGTGGCTATCTGGATTTGCGTCCAGGAGCGATAGGCCTCGATGTGCTCAGACGGGTCTCTGGACCTAGAATACTGGATGATGGGAGGTATCCAAAACCTTTGTGGCATCACAGCTCGGATTGTGTCTTACAAAGCTAGAACTAGGTTTTAATCTGGGGGGAGGTCTTGCACTGAAGCTGGAGCTCGCACAGATTGATGTTGTGACCCTTCAGGCATCACACTTTGAGGAGTAGACTCGGCTTCCACCACCGGTCCGACTGCGTCCTAAATGAGAGGCTGTTGTTGATCCTGTCGCTGCTTCATCTGATTGATTTCATCGCGTAGGGCTTGAATCTCACTTTACATGGCTTGATACTTGCTAGTCCTGTTACAAGAACGCTGGGATGGTCCTGGAGCCGACTCGGCATGAAGTAACGAGGAAGATCGAGTTTGGTCGTTCGGCTCCGGTTCTACCATTGCGGATTTCTTCTTTTCTCTCGCCATTGTATTGAAGAATAAAAAACTAACTTTTTGTATTATATTCCCATGGTCTGCACCAAAAAATGTTGAGGACAAAATTCGGTGTCCCTCCGATCGGACACCGATCTTTCGAGCGGATTCGGGTATAACAACCTGCACAAAAAAGATGAGCAAAGGAGACCCTGGTCTAGATAGGGGATCCTCTAATGCCTAAGTCAGGTCAAGGGAATCTAGGTCTATACAGATATGTAGAGTGGGAGTGCCAGAAATTGCATACTCATTTTCTGAAATGCGGAGGCCATTTAAACCTTTTACCTAGGATGGACGAGTTTGCGGTACTCGGCATGCCTTTAGCCACTAACCTTATCAAGTGGATGAGTGGGCATAAGGGGTTATTTGGCGAACGTGTAGATGTGGGTGGTTGCGCAACTGCCGCTAATTGTGTAGTAGTGGGACACCTCATGGTCCCCTTCATTAGTAGATTCCGATTTGAGCCCCGAAACAACTGCCTTAGTCTCGGATTACTCCGGGCCGACTACTTTGATCCCGGATAGCTCCAAGTTCCGAGTTGGCCTTCTCGGCCTCAGATTAGAGTCGTAACGGATGTCAGAATAGAAGTCCATCCCCCGCCTACTTAAGTAGCTCGGCCCTGATAAGCATCAGTCCTCGGAGTCCAGATGTCTCCAATCTTCCCATAACATGGACCACAACACAAGAAGATAGTATTAATTGAACATCCTATTGATAAGGTCACGCAGACCTGAATGAAGAAAAAAAAATAAAAATATCAATTTAAACCAAAAGTTCTATAGCCTGTAAGACCTGTATCCTAGTCCGTACTGTTCCATCAACTCTCGCGATCCTCCCGGTCAAATTTCGGCAACCTGCGACCGATGGTCGATGTTCACGCTCGACCCTAAGTCGTATCCTGTATATCTGAGTCAGTTCAATCCGATACTTGTACCATTACGACCGCACCGTCGCCGTGGTTCCAATGCCGCGATTCGCTCACTGATCCGATACCATGGCAGGGAGATGCAGACCTGCATTCAGTTCGAGGAAAACACCGCGCATTACAAATCTTAAGGGAATCTCTACAATATGTCTCATCCATCCCATCAATCAATCCCATCAATCACCTCTCATGTCAAGTACAAAACACCCATGCTTCCTTTCTCCACAAGTAAAACAACCTCAAAAGTCAACCAATCTCTCACTTCACCCATCACTCACCTCACATCCATCACTCACCTCACCCATCACTCACCTCACATCCATCACTCCTTACAACCCTCTCCCTCCCTCTCTTTCTCTTCACATTTTTCCAAGTAACCAAGCAAAGAGAGAGGAGTGGACGTCCATGGTTTTCTAAGAGGGCAAGTGCATGTGTGTGGTCCACTTTTCCATCCCTTTAACTCTCATCCTAGTCATCCATCTCCCATCTTCCACCATCAAAGAGAAGCACAAGGAGATAGGCTTTCCAACGGACCAAGAAGATCGCTAGGTGGGTGCTTCTATAGGTATAGATTTCTTGTTTTGATGATGGGCTAAGTGAGGCCTACCGATCAATGGTATGGATCTCATGTTGGACCCTAAATGTGGCCAATGGCCCACTTTGATTTCAAGATCAATCTATGATGGGGCCATTCTCTATGAACCCCATCATGATGTTTAATTTCTTTACATAAATGGTCATTTAGACCGCCCATTTCAGTGGAGAAAGGATCTCCACCGTTGATTTTGACTGATGGCTATATGAAATGGGACCCACTTAATGTATATTGTAGATCATGCAATGGAGGGCCCATAGTGTCGAGGTCCCTCCATCACACGTGTCCCTCTTAATCTCTCTCTCCCTCTCTCATTATTTGTGTGTTTATGAGATGTTATGGCCTTGTGGTGCACCCGGATGAACCCCACCATGAAACATGTATTTTTCTTAAACCATTTGTAGGTGGGGCCCACTTTACATACATGTTGTACCCACACCATCCGTCATTTGGTGGCCCACCTGAGCAGGGCCCACCTTAGAGTATGTGTTATGCCAAGCCGTCCAGTGTCCTTGGACACTGGACGTGCAATGTAAATAAAAAATATAAGCTTGGCTTTCCAAGCATTGGAGAAGGGCCACTAGTATAGGCCCCACTTTGTTGTATGTATCCAATCCACTCCATTCATTCTATTCTTCATATCATTTTAGGCGTTGAGCCTAAAAATGATGCTGATCCGAATTTCAGGCGGGCCATAGCATAGCAAACAGTGTGTTTGCGATTGAAATTCACCTTGACAACTCGATGCGACAAAAAAATATGCAATATTAGACTCGTTTGGACGGTCTTGAGCCACGGAGTGCAATGGATGGATTGGATTTACTTGATCTAGTCTCCACACCTGAAAAACCACGAGAAAATGCCTGTTTCAAAAAAAAATCAAAAAAAAAATAAAATAAAATTAACAACAGCTGCTACTGCTGTTGTCAGCGGTGCAGGTCGCCCCAGAGGCCGACGGGTGGATGGTGGGCAGGGACCCACGGCCCTGTGCATGGGCCCCACCTTGATGTTTGTTTTTCATCTAACCTGTTCACAAGGTGGGCCACCCTCTGAAGTTGACCCACCCCAAAAATAAGCTTGATCCAGATCTCAGGTGGCCCACACCACAAGAAACAACGGTGATTGAACTCTACCATTGAAATCCTTTTTGGGCCCATGAAAGTTTTGAATCAATCTGGTATTTGTTTTTCCTATTCATCTAGGTCTTTGTGACCTTATCAACAGGTTGGACGGTGAATAAGCATTATGGTGGGCCCCACATGGGACCCACAATGATGTATGCGTTTTGCTCACACCGTCCACTGCCATGGACGGTGGAAACCCACCGTGGTGTTTGTGTTTTGTCTGCACCGTCCCAGTGCTGACGGTGGGACCCCCCATTGATGTATGCATCCTCTCCACACCGTCCATCCTTATGGACCCACCATGATGCATGTAATGCATCCCAACTGTCCAACCATTTTTGAAAGTCCATTTTTAGGCTTGAGACTAAGAACGAGTCAGATCTAAGGTTCATGTGGACCCCAGCCAGAGCTGGGCAAAACAGACCCGATCCGATGGATCCGACCCGATCAGACCCGATCCAACCCGATCAGAACCGAACCGACGGTCTGGATCGGTGCTGATCGGGTAGCCTCATCTAGATCCGAAACTTTTCAGGTAGAGTTCGGATTAGCCCTGATCCGACCCGACCCGACCCGAAAACCGATTAATTCACATCAATTTTGGGTTCAACCACTAAAATGACCTGCAAAAATGAATAGACGGCATGGATAAATCACACTCATTCAAGGTGGGCCCCAACAAAGTTTGCCATGTACATTAGCAAAAGGATTTGCTAGTGTACCATACACAACAGCTATGTAGCTGGCTTGTGCTAGCATAGGTACGTGTCGTGCCAAGACGGTGCTCCTCGAGCTGCGAGTTGTACGAATGGTTCAAAGGAGATCAAAGTTATATGGCCCATAGTGATGTATTTATTAAATCTACACGGTTCATACATATTTATAGATTAATTTACAACATTATCCAAAAAAATGGATAATATCCAAAGATCACATGGACCACACCAAAATTAACAACTGTGAATAGTTCTCACCTCTAAACAATTTGTAGGGCCCACCATAACGTTTATTTTCCATATTTAATCTGTTCATAAGGTCTCAAAGACCTTAATTAAGAGGAAAAATAAAAAATTATCCAAATCTTTCCTCAGATCATGACCCTAAAAAGGGTTTCAATGATAGACGTTTATTCTTTACTGCTTTTTTTAGTGTGGCTCAATTAATAGTTAGATCTATCTTATTTTTCGTCTCAAGCCTTAGAACATGCTCGTCAAATTCATGAACGGTTTTGATATAACACATACACCATGATATAACACATTCACCATCATCAGACCCATCGTAAAATATGCTCACCAAATGTATGGACTTGACGCTGACGTGTTCACAGCTGTTTTATAGATGCAACTTTTAATGCCTCGACCCTATACCTCTGACTCGTATGAACGGCTCAAATGAGTTTAAAATGGCCCTCACTATGTTTTATTTATTATATCTATACCGTTTATCTATTTTTTACGATCATTTTAGAGCATTTGATAAAAAAATGGATCATATTTAAAGTTTAAAGGGACCACATCGAAAATAGCAACAAAGATAATGATTTTCACCGTTAAAAATCTAATCAGGATCGACTCGGTTCGGCGGTTCGGGTCAGACCAAACGTATATAGGATCTGTTCGATTCCGACGGCCTGGACTCGGTGCCGGATCGAATCAGGTTCGGATCCGTCCACGTGGAATTTGGATCTGATCGGGTTGGACCGAATCCGGTCCGACTCGGTCCGGTGCCCAGCTCTAACCCCAGCCACGATGTATGGGTTTTAAACCCACACCGTCCGTCCTGGGCATCCAGACTCTGGACTTGTGCTTTGATTCTTTTTAAATATAATATAATATTATATACTCATGTATGCATTGGGTGGTCCCTACTGGACAGATTGGCTGAGTACGTCACACCACCTATTAGTTGCTGAGTGACGTCACCAACTTTGAGGGTCCCACCATGTTGTGGTGTTGTGTCCACACCGTCCATTGCACGTATGTGGGCCACTTGATGCATATACCATATATCCCTGCCATCCATCTGCCCACCACGTGGGACCCACATGACGTCAGCATGTGTTGGGCCTGATTACACCATCCGTTGGTTTTAGATGGTGGGGCTTACCTTATGACGTCGTATCTGAGCCTTCCAGAAGTTCATGCTATTGTTGACGTCAGCAGTTGTGGGTTGACCTTGATGCATGTGTAATATCTGTACCGTCCATTCGCTAATGACCCCACATAATATATGTGTTGCGCCCATCCCTGCCCGTCCATCTTTGTAAGGCTTACTATGTGGATGTGTTGTGTCCACCATCCAATCACTGGACGGTGGGAAGCAGCTTGGTTGGAGTACCTCACACCAGCTGTATGGCTGTGTATTGACACAGCAGGTCCGATCAGGTGGGACCCACCTTGGTGTATGTGTTTCATACGCACACCACCCCTTTTTGCACACCGTCTGTTTAACAGGTCCACCTTGATTCATGTGTTTTAGCCACACCATCCAGTATGTTAGACTTGTGACCCGCTTGATAGATGTGTTGTACATCCATGTTATTCATCTGGTAGGGCCCATTTGGAAAGTGCAGGCCCACCTGCTGGTTGTGCAGGGCCCACCTACTATAAGGCCCTTGTATGGGGCCCAATGCAATATACTGAGGCCCACTTGATATATTTATGGCCCATTGCATTGAATATAAGGCCCATTGGTGCGGCCCATTGATGTGGCTTACCTTGGTATATGTATGGGGCCCATCTTGATTTCTTTGTAGCCATCCATTGAGGCTCACCTTGGTATATATATATGAGGCCTACCTCGATTCATTTGTGGCTGTCTGTTGAGACCCATTTGATATATACAAGGCCCATGTGATTAGGCCTATTTTGATAGATTCTAAGGCCCATGGGTTAAGGCCCATTGTGATGTATTAGGGCCTATGGGTTAAGGCCCATTGTGATATATTTGGAGCCTATGGGTTAAGGCCTATTGCGATGTATCAGAGCCCATGGGTTAAGGCCCATTATGATGTGTTTCTGGCTTATATGTTGTGACCCATTTGATATATTTTCAGCCCATGTGATGAGGCCCATCTTGAGGTATTTGTGGCCTGCATGGCTAGGCCCGATGTGGTGTACATGCGGCTCAATGCGAGGAATGTGCACCCGATGTAATGAGTGATTTCACTATAATATAAATAATGATGTTTATGGCGGGCCGTACCTTGGGAGCAATGTTGGTTTGACGTCCACATTGTAAGAATAATGTTAGTTAAATGTCCGCATTATGAATCTCTCTAGGGCCCATTGATAGGCCCATACTTGTTGTGTATAGACCGTCTAGGCCCATCTTCGTTGTGAGAGTAGTTCATCACCTTATAACATGCTTAGTGTAACTCCATGGTTCATGCCCATATGCATCATATGTATGCCTGATATGAGAAATGCTTGATCATAGCATACGCCATTGGGCAGACCATTTATGGGACTCCTTATGAGACGGAGTGCCCAACATTTCGCGCAATACGTGCAGGATTGTTGCATGATTGGTTAGTGAAACTCATGCATCTCGCATATACGTGACTTGATCATTGTACGCCCTAGCGACATCGGGTCGTGGCCTCCACAGTCACATCGTGGATGGACAGATGGGACACCGAAAATGCTTGGTTCTAGCACTATGGGCACATAGGATGTCCTTGGGTGAAAATTCTAGAACCTCCTTGGTACCAAGAGATGCTCCAATGTCTAGACCGAGTAGAATATGAGCGTCGGTGCCTATACCATGAGGCTGTCTCCCACTGTGTCGTGGTCGGTTGGAAGGGGGTGTGGCCTTATTCGCCTAAGTGAGGGGGTTATAAACTATGCTGAGTATGACCAGCTCGTAAATGGGTCCGCTATCGACGTGCCGGATAGGTATTGACAGACTGTTGGCCAGGTGGATAGTGAGGTCTCTTACGCTCGCTAGGCTGTGCAGCTAGGGAGGAGGCAGTCGGAGTGGAGTGTAATAGACCCCTGTGATTTCTCAAAGAGGAACCATACTGATATGTGGACTTGATATGAGGACTGATATGATATTATGACACCCCGTCACTGTTGTACATGTGGGCGGGCGCACGTGGTCGGACGCTGATGTGGGCGGGTGTAATGTGGGCGGGGCTGAGGCCTGGGCGAGCTACCAGCGGTTGGCAGGCTACTGTGCTGACGGGCTACTGAGTAGGAGTTGCATACTCATTCATTCATCCAATCACTATCCACTCGGGCTGGTAGTGCGCAACTATTTGTTACGTGTACCTTCACAATGGCCAGGATTTCGGTTGGGGCGTGTGACTAACCTGAGATCAGGAGTTTACCACATTATGTTTGACTATCCAAATTTATGTATGGGACTTGTTTGGATAGAATTTCATTGTGATGGACCCCGTAGCCTGTGATACTACGTACTATCACCCCGACTTCACATTCCGGCATGATCATTTCATTCGCATCGCATATTGCATTTCATCCACGACATATGAAATTTTGGATTACTACGTTTCTGCACTTATATGGTTTAGAAGGACTTGACAGGATCTGCATATTGCATCGCATCTGCAGTATATAATATTTGACTCATTATGATCTGCATTGCATACTCTGATATTATGTGACTCATGGACTTACCAGTATATTTCTGCTTACTCTGATATCGTATAATTCATGACCTTGTCATTTTTCCTACTTATCTCGATGATGTATGATCTACGGACTCTATTGAATACTCGGCACTTACCTTACACACACTTACACTACCCTCTAAGCTTTTGTAAGCTTATGCACGATAGATGTGTGCAAGTGGCGTTAGGTTGCAACAATATTGAGCTTGGAACATACAGTGATTTTCAGGAGCTCTGATTTTGATATATGTATTTTTCTTTCAGCATTTTATTCAAGTAATTATATTAGTGGATATGTGATGATGATGTTGCCTTTATGATTTGGGTAAACTTGTGGTTATGCTTATTACAAGACAAATGTACGTTAGAAAATCTTCCTTGTAGGATCCCAAGATCGGAATCTGGCGTATGCTGCGCTGGGAGTCGAAAATGGGGTACTACGGAGGCTATCGGCACCAGATTCGGCGATTAAAATTCATATGAATCTGATTTCTGGATTTGAGGCGTGACATAGCCCCAAAAAGTTTTCAAGGTAAGTATTTAATCCCTTGAGATTTGGTATACCTATTTTTTGAAACGTGCCCTAAATTGAGCTGGCAAAATGGATGGATGGCATGGATAAAATACATACATTATGATGGAGACCACATAGCTTTGACCCCATACTGTTTGGTGTTTGGTGTTTGGTGTTTGGGTCATAGCCAAACTGCGTCCCAGTCCGGCTAGGGCAGTTCATATTTTACACCCACCTCATTGATAGACGCACCAGCTCTTATTCCTGAAACCATGGTATAGCTCTCCACTTTTCTACCACAAGCACAAGCAGTAGTAAAAAAAGGGGGCCTCTCTAATGTGGGCGTCATAAAGAGAGATGATATAAGTTTTAGTGCTCCTAGTCGTATAGAACAGTAGGACTGTCTTCGATCAATCCACAGTCCGCTGAGTTCAGCATACATTTGATAGAAGATTAGTTCAAAATTACAATTATAAGATGACTAGATCCGTCCATAAGGTAGGTTTCTTTTTCCCAGCCATCCGTTTGGCAAGTTTTCTAAGCGATGGATAGGATGGCTAGAATTCTCAGACAAATGTGACTCTTTAGAGCCATAAACATTTCATCATGGTCCCTATGGATCAAATTGTCGTGTAGGCCTATTTTTTCATAAATGATTTGACCATCCATTTTATAGGCTATTGATCAGATGGCTACAATGGTCCACTTTACGTGATTTTTAGATGGTAGACTGAAAATTTTGTGCTAGATATGATGGACGGCACAGATCGATTGATTGGATAGTCCAAGTGTCCCAGTGCAAGTTGGAGTACTACTGGGATTGTTTCCACTGTAATAAGAAAGATTTGAGGCATGGATGATGAATATCTACATGTGAGTGTGGAAAATGATATATGTTGGTCAAAGACATTGTAATAAAATTTTCTTACCTACCTCTTGAGAGGTAGGCCTCAGTAAATCAGAATATTTTGTAAACGGGAGATATTTGTTACTCTAATTGACACAGTCTGCTGTTTGTTACTAGGCACTGAAATTTTATCTCTGAAATTCATTTGATAAAACAATTCTAACCTCTTGATGGGTGGACACTTGCTGGTTGAAATAGGACCACTTCATTTTTAAATGTCCAATAAATGGCCACCTATCCATATATAGATGATTAAATAAATATAGATTTTTTAGTTTATGATAAACCTGAATTAGGAATGATAATTTCAACAGTTTAATTTGAATTACTTGATAGGGTTTTTCCTCGGTCCGCACTGCTTGACCAGTCGAGCGAGCTGCTTGATCAGTCGAGGGCCCACACAACTGGTCGAGGCCACTCGACTTAAAGTTTTGTAAGCTTGGTTTTTTAGTGTTCGATCGGTCGAGGGCTTGACTCTACCAATTGAGGGTCTATTCGACTAGTCGAGAACCCGACTCGACTAATCGAGGGTTATGCAAATTCAGTCTGAATTTGATGCAGATTGCGTAAATTTAATATGATGGGCCATTGATTTATGTAAGTGTGGCCCATCTTTTACTAGTCTAGACCATTGATATAATGGGCCATTTATGTACGGTCATGCAAAAAAAATTTGCCAAATGGAAAAATCCAAGCCTTTCAATAGGTGTCCAACAAAGAAACGGCTAAGAAAGAAAATACAACAAGTGCCGAATAATTCTATATATGTGGTCTTCAAATCTTGAGGATTTTTGGCGTGCAAGCCATATACATTATGAGGCCCATCAAAACAACGGTTCTCATCACTGAAATCTTGAACGTGGTAGACATTCTATAATGAGTCCACTAATAAATGCTTTTGTGGGCTCATGCTCTAAAATGATATGAAAAAATGGATGAATGGCGTGGATAAAATACATACATCATGGTGGGCCCCGCTGAGCCCCTACATTGAGGACGCGGATTGCGTCCCACCCTGCGTCTCCATCTGGGAATGGGCAGCAACTTTGAGTGGCCACCGTGATGTATGAGTCTTATCCACACCGTCCATTCATTTTTTTTGTATCATTTTATTGAATGATTCAAAAAATGAGGCAGATCCGAGGCTCAAGTGGACCACACCACAGGAAGCAGCGGTGATAATGATTCTCACCATTGAAACTTTTCTAGGGCCCACCGTGATGTTTTTTTCTTTCATCCAACCTATTCATAAAGTTACACAGACCTGGACGAAGAGAAAACACAAATATCAGCTCCATCCAAAACTTCTATGTCCCCTAAGAAGTTTTCAACGGTAAGAGTTTAATCCCGATTGTGTAGTCCACTTGAGCCTTGGATCTGCCTAATTTTTGGGCCTGTACTGCCTAATTTTTGGGCTTGTACTCTGAAATGATACGAAAAAAATGTATGGACGGTGTGGATAAGACCCATACATCACGATGGCCACTCGAAGCTGCTGCCTAGTACGCAATCCGCGTCCCTGCCTTGACCGACTCTGATCAGGCGGGGCAGGCCGCAATCGGCTTCGGATTAGATAATGAGGTGCTAGATAATTCCCGGGGCCAAAGATAGTAGTCAGGAATTCAGTCCGTATAGCTAGGTGAGGACCATGGTTCAGTGATCTGAACCGTTGAGATTATGTGGCCCCAATGTGGATAACTCAAGCACCCAAAATCTCCCCGACAGATAAAATCCTAATCCTTCTGAAGATGTCCAAACAATCACACGGTTACTAAACAATACGGCAACGGTTCATATTCAGCCAAAAGAAGGCCAAAATATTTCATCTCTAGATCATCCAATATGGGAAATATTTGGCGCATTCCATGATGGGGAATTATTTGATACTCTGGTTACGTATGCTTGATATGCAGTCAGATAGAAATGGTACACGTGGAATATATTAACTGAAGTTAAACAGGCTAAATCGTGGAACCCCATGATTGGTTGAATAATCCGATTATTTGAAACTTTTTTCTTGAAATAAACCATTAAATTTTATTTTTTTTCATTTTTAACCGTCCGATTAGTGCCCACCAATCCAAAAGCTAGAGATTTGAATTAAGGATATTTTTCGGTTCATTATACATCTAAAAATGTCAGACATGATTTAGATGCTTTAATTTGAATGATCGTAGCCCATGTATGCAAACTTGAGTTGATTTTAACTTTTTAGGTGCCCGCGTTTCATCCAACACACTCAGTCAGAGTATCAAGTATTTCTCTTCCATACATCAATAGATTGGATTACCGAACAGTGGGCCCCACTTGTAGGGTAGTACTGTACACACCCTGTGGAAGGCATCGTAACAGTACCTGTGGGTACATCAATGACGTTAAAGACATTTGACAGATCCAGATGCGGTTTGATCAGTGACGCTGCTCAGTAGGCCCCACCATAATGTATGTGTTTTATCGACGCTCTCCATCCATTTTTTAATATCATTTTAGGGCTTGATACCAAAAACGAAGTAGATCTAAATTTCAGGTGGAGCACAACACGGAAAACAGTGGTGATTGAAAGTACACCATTCAAGACCTCTCAGGGCCCACTGTAATGTTTATTTGACATCCAACCTGTTTATTAGGTCGTAAAAACCCAGACAATGGGAAAAAACAAATATCAACTTAATCCAACCTGTTTTTCTTTCTTCCAATAAAATTCTGTCTTTATGTAATAATTCAGCTATCCTGTACGTAAACAACAAGCCACAGCAGCAACGTCGACAATAGCCATAAGAGTTTATATTTACTGGAAAAGTAAAAAACGGTTGTGTGGCTACTAGTATCTAATGCTTCTTGGAGGGAAACGACTTTAAGTGCATGAGATCCACCCGTCCATCATGAACAGCACTCCTTTTTAGGCCTTGATCCAAAAAATTAGGTTGATTCAACACAAGGGTGGCCTACTCCAGAGGGAATTATACCTAAACCATTGAGTTCCCACCTGGGTTTTGGAATAGTGTGGGTTTTGGAGAGTGATTTTGTCCAGTCAAAGAAGGAAAGATGAATGGACTGGATTGAACGCTTGCCATCCAATACTTCTTGGGGCGGTAGACGTTTGGATCAACATGATATTTGTGCTTTCCCTTCCCAGGTCTGTGTAACCTTACGAACAGTCTGGATGACGATCATCACTGTGGGCCCTACGAAGGTTTCATCCGTACACATCATTATTTTCACTGTTTCCTGTGGTGTGGTCCATTCGAGCTTTGGATTTGCTTCAATTTTGAGCTCATGTACTAAAATAAAGCAGCAAAATGGATGGACGGTATGGATAAAATATTTACATCACGGTGGGCCCCACAGTCCTTACACCAGTTGCTAGATAGTGTTGGATTCATCACATATGAACCAGCGTCTGATAATCATGGCCGTAGGATCTGGCAATGGTCTTGGTCCTCTACCTTATACAAGTGGGAAGAAATTAAGCACTTACTTTTGTGCTCACCTTCCCTGCTCAGATTGGTTAGGAAAATTATAAGATCCTCGATCCAAGGCTTCCCCACCGTACACTGCAAAGCTGGGTTCATGTTGGGCAATCCTTACAATTGCTCTGCTATATCCTACCGTAGGTGGGCCATGACCAAACGTTTTCATATTGCAAGATCCAGCCACCAAACTTTGGAACTTTAGCAGCCATTGATTTATTGAGCTATTGATTTGGGGGATTAAATGTGAGCCATTAAATTCTCAACATTCGAATCCGCGTTCTACTTCACATTTCAACTGTTAGAATTATTCATTCAACGTGTGTGCAATCTGAGGTAGCACATGAAACATGAATGGCTATGATCACCTCACGATTTATGCATATAGGTCAAGGTGTTGTCACCAATGCTGGGAATTATGAATAATACACAATATTGTTGGGGGCCTTGTACAAAACCTTAGGATTTAGCTCTTCAGAATAAATCAGAATTATGGAATAACAAAGTAATGAAATAAATCAAAGTATCAATCATACACCACACAAGAGATTTTTACGTAGAAAACCCTCAAAGAGATAAAAACCACTGGACCTCGTCGAGATTAACAATTCACTATGAAGCAGAACGTTATAACCTTCGTCACTCACGCAGGAGTGGATGAACAATAAGAGAATAAAAAAAAAACAGAGGGATCTCACCGATCACGAGGACGTAGAAGCGCTGAGATGACAGTTTCCATCCACAAGCTTCCTCTCTCTCTTTTCTCTCACTCTCTCACCTTTTATATCCGTAAAACCTTTAGGAAACCTTCTTGTGCTTTTCTTGTACATATAAACCCCTAGTTATAGTTTTAGGAAACTCTTTTTCGCATCCTAGTTGTCAAAGGACTTGCGAAACGAAATCCGCGCAAAATCACGGAACAAATCTGCGTAGCTACGACCAGTTGTACCGAATCCACGACCGGTCGTGAGCCACCTATGACCGGTCGTGGACCACCTACGACCGGTCGAGCACCCCTGAAAAAAATATCCTAAACTCGTTGGAGTTTAAGTCATGTAACCCACGACCAGTCGAATACAACCCACGACCGGTCGAGCAAGGCTCTCGACCGGTTGAAGACGGGTCAAAAAACCCATCAAATCTTTTCCTTTTTGACCCAAAAGGGATTCACCTTCTTCAAGCCAACCTGGTTTCTACAAACCTCAAACTTGCCCTTGAGCAAAGCCTTGGTCATCATGTCTGACCCATTATTGTCCGTATGGACCTTCTCAAGCTGTAACACCTTCTGTTACAAAGTATCTCTGATCCAGTGATTCCGAATCTCTATGTTCTTCGACTTAGAATGCTGACTTGGATTCTTGTTCAAGTGTATAGCACTCTGACTATCACAATAGACTACTTGCTCCTCCTGCTTCAGGCTAAGTTCCTGTAGGAACCTCTTCATCCAAAGCATCTCTTTACATGCTTCTGTAACTGCAATATACTCGACCTCTGTCGTTGACAATGCTACAACCCTTTGTAGCTTGCTCCGCCAAGAAACCGCTCCTCCTGCAAACGTGAACATGAATCCTGATGTATACTTCCTGGAGTCTATGTCGTCTGTCATATCTCATCTGTAGCCCTCTAACACAGGTTTACTGTCACCATAGCATAGGCTCAACCTGGATGAGCCTCTTAGATATCGTGGTATCCACTTCACCGCTGCCCATTGCTCTTTTTCAGGATTAACAAGATACCAGCTGACAACACCAACCGTATATGTTATGTCTGGGCGTGTACACACCATAACATACATCAAACTTCCTATAGCTGACGAGTAGGGTATCTTATGCATCTCTTCCACCTCTGCATTCGTCTTGAGACACTGTCTGTCGCTCAATCTGAAGTGACCATCCAGTGGAGTACTAACTGGCTTCGCTGCATTTATATTGAACTGCTCTAGGACTTTCTCAATATACCACTCTTGTGACAGCCAAAGCTTCCTACTGCTTCTGTCACGGGTTATCTTCATTCCTAGGATCTGTTTAGCCGGGCCCAAGTCTTTCATTGCAAAGGACTTGTTCAACTCCTGTTTCAGCATGTCGATCTTCTTGATGTCTTTTTCCATGATAAACATGTCATCAATGTATAATAGCAGAACTAAGAAATCACCATCTGAGAACTTGCGTGTGAACACACAGTGGTCCGACTCCATTCTGTCACACTCATGCTGTAATATGAACGAATCGAACTTCTTGAACCATTACCGTGGAGCTTGTTTTTTCCCATACAAGCTCTTCCTCAGCCTACACACTATATGCTCTTTGCATTTGACTTTGAACCCTTTTGGTTGGTGTATATAGATTTCTTCTTCCAGGTCACCATGGAGGAAAGCAGTTTTAACGTCCAACTGCTCTATCTCCAGATCCATGCTAGTTACCAACCTAAGTGACACCCGTATGGATGTCATCTTCACCACTGGTGAGAATATCTCCTCAAAGTCTATGCTTTTCCTCTAACCAAACCCTTTCACCACAAGTCTGGCCTTGAACCTCGTCTGTGAATTCTTCTGCTCAACCTTCTTTTTGAACACTCACTTGTTGCTTAGAACTTTTTTGCCCTTAGGCAATTTCACCATATCATAGGTGTGGTTCTTATGTAAGAATTTCATCTCCTTGCATAGCTTTCAACCACTTCTCCTTATGCTCGTCGGCTAGGGCCTCAGAATAATCTTCTGGTTCTCCCCCATCAGTCAGCATAATGTACTCATACAGTGAGTACCTCTTGGACGACTGTATGTCCTTAGATAACCTCCTCACCTGTGGCTCAACAGGTGGATCAAGTAGGGGTTTCTCCCCTGGTCCATCTTCTGAAGGAACTCTCTCGTCCTCTCCACCTTGTTATACTCCCCCATTATCAGGCACCACGGAAGGAATAATCGGATTCATGTCCTCTAGTTCACTTGAACTAGGCTGATTCTTCTCTAGCTTACCAATGTCTTCTATACACTGATCTTCAAAGAAAACCATATCTCTGCTCCTGACGAGCTTCCTCTCGGTCGGATCCCATAATCTGTAACAAAACTTTTCATCACCATACCTGTAACACCCCATACTTTTCAGTACTCGGGTGTTACCATGTAACCTAACTTAGAATAAATACTAACCTAGCTTATTGAATGTTCACCCTCATTCTAATACGAATCTAACTGTCAAATAATTCATGTTCACCATTCATCAGGCCACGTCATTCAATGTTATTATGAATCATCAAGATCAGGATAATAACCATTTAATATGATTAGGGATGATGATCCAATCGTCATATCAGGATCATACAATCATTCACGTTCACCCTCATTCATGAATAATCCCTAGCCTGACCAGATAATCCAATCGTCAGATCAGGATAATAACCATTTAATTCTTCTAAGGATTTACTAAGAACCCTATGAATCATCGATGATCAGATTTAAGATCGATCTGTCCATTTAACCACCAAAACGTGACTAAATTGAGGAAGTACTTAGATAAATAAAAATTTCATTTTAAAATCCTGATCATAATGATGCTCCAAAATATACCTACTTAGTACGAATAGAACGTATAAAGTAAATTAGGGATAACGGTCACAAGATCCACCGTTCATCAGGTTACAACGTCTCGTTGGATAATTCATCACACCTAATCACTTCATAAAATTCCTAGGACAATTAATAACCATTGAATTATTTGGATAATGAGGATGTTGAAAGTAATAAGTGGATGTTTACTTGGTGTGGCTCATTTAACAGTTAAAATTAGTCAAAAAATGAGGTACATAACTTGAAGCGATCTACTCACCTAGAGGAATAATTCTAACTAGAGGTAAGCATGATCAAATGACTTAAGACAACCGTATTGGCATTATTTTAAAAACCCAATCCACGGGAGTCAAAGGATAACCAATGAAGCATCCATGTGCCTTAAACATGCATTCAACTAACCGACAGATCACATCATGTGGGCCAGATATGACCCAAAAAGGTATACGACGGCCCACCTGGGCCTCGCATATACTCCAAAATGGGCCAAGCCCCCTGTACCAAGGCCTCTAGACAAATGATCGGTGTAGATTTATCACAAACATCTCGATTAGACCCTAAACAGGGCGCACATGCACCATGGGTTATTATGCACGAAGTGCACTGGACCATGAAAGAGCAGTCAACTGACTGTTGACCGAACCCATTTGCAAAACAAAAGAAAACCCTCCCGCCATTTTTCAAATATATGAAACTGTTGGATTTCGAGCTCCTAGTTGAGCCCACCAGATCACTTTCCGGGCAATCCTGACCGTCTATTTTTGTTGGTGGCGCCCACCTCAACAAAACCGTATAAGCTTGTGGGCCCCTGTAAACCAGTGAAGAAGATCACTATTGACCGTCCATTCCCCTTACCACGAACAACTGGAACCAAGAGAGCGTGATCGGACCATTGGTGAAAGAGTGCGCCCTCCATCGTTTGCCCAGGAGACTTACAGATGTGCACACGCCATCTCTGTGGGTCACCTCCCTCAAGCCTAAAACAGTTAGGCAAAACAGAGACGCCACCGCGGTTTCCATTTCGAGAAAGGCAACGGCTGCCACGATCTCATCCGTTGCAGAAGAACCCTGCAGAGAAAATCCTGGCCGTTGGTTCTCCTCTCCCTGCCTATAAGGAGGACTCAGTCCTCTTCAGATTTCACACCAGAAGAGGGTGAGGAAGAAATGAAACGGAGAGAAGGAGAGTGCGTTTTGGTGAGCCTGGCACTCACTGTCCCAGTTCCGTCCATGAGAAACGGGCCGAAACGAATCAGTGTGAGCCCATGGCCACACCACCTGAGTGAGAGAGAGAAAGAAAAGAGAGGAGGAAGAAGAAGAAGGTGGGTGTGTGCATGACAGCACGAGCTCGGGTCAGACCCGACTAAGGCAGGTAAAGCTCTTTCTTTAAGGCTCTAAAATGAACTTGAACTAAGCTCCACCACGCCCCACCCGCACCTAGAACAAACCACCAATCGGAGCCCCGTTCGTAGCTGAAAAACACCCACAGCAGGAACCATACGTCGGGCCAAGATCAGGCCCTGTTTTGGAGTCGATGGTGGCCTGCGTTCAGGCGCTGTTTCAAGGCCAAAACCGGTCTGAGTATGACCCTGTTCTGGGGCCAAGCAATGACGTGTAAATGGCCCCAGATAGTAGTTGAAACTGGGTTTTAGGACAGCCTACAAATCAGGCTCTGTTGAGCTGCTGCACGCCTGAAAATCGGGCTGAAAACGCCCAAAAGTCGAGACGAAAACGTCCCTGCTCCGACCATCCTTGGGCTGAGGGTAACGGTAGCCACCATGCCACCGTTTGAGCGTCAACATGGGCAGAAATATGGCCAGAGCCGGGCCGTGGTCGAACTGAGAATCAGGGCTAGGGAATGGCCTCCACATCAGCTGAAACAGGGGCAGTTTCACGTCAGTGCAGGAGGCAGCTAGGCACGTGGACTGCATGTGGGTTTCACCAAGTTGCAGGTGGGCCTCACCAAAAAAGAAAAGAAACC
Source organism: Magnolia kwangsiensis (assembly GCA_037074715.1). Classification (NCBI taxonomy): domain Eukaryota; kingdom Viridiplantae; phylum Streptophyta; class Magnoliopsida; order Magnoliales; family Magnoliaceae; genus Magnolia; species Magnolia kwangsiensis. Next base: position 15,694,129 of record CM073576.1, on the reverse strand, counting down.
CAAGGCCGTCCACCCATGAACAGGGTGTCTGGGCTGTCCATCAGAAGATGTAAGCCCTGGACGTTTTCAAAAATAATAAATAAATAATATATATATATATATATATATATATATATATATATATATATATATATATATATATATATATATATATATATATGCACTACCTTTGATATATGCAACCTGGTGTATGTTGATTGCATCCATACTGTCCATCAATGGACTCCAGCGGTGGGACTCTTATAACTATACTTATCTTACGACACATACATGTGGTGGGCCACATGTGGGATCCATGTTGAGGTAATGTGCATATGTATTGTATATATATGATAGGGCCATGTGGGACCCACGTGGTAAGAGATCAGATGCATATGAGATATGCTATTTAAATATGCGATGCATGTGACGTTAAAATATTACCTAAATATATATGAGGTACATGTAATATATAAATGTATACCAGGAGCATGTGGCGCTGGTGTAGGTATACTGGATACACGTGGTGGCCCCATATGGGACATACGTTGAAATAATCACATCTGCACCGTCCTTTTTGGACCATGCCTATGGGACCCACCCTGCACGATTTAGATGTGGGGCCTACCATGATGGAAATCCAGGCCGACTATATGAGATCCAGGTCGACCATCAGTGTTGTAGGTCCCACCATGATAAAAGTGCTTTATCTGCACCGTTTGTAAAGTATACCACGACCTAATGTAAGTGTTTTAGTTACACCATTCATATGACATATGTACCACCTAGATTGTGCTGGACAATATTGGGACAATGCTGAGTTGTGTTGGAGCAAGCACTGAATTACCTTAACCACATTTAGACGGTGCCGATTCACACGAACACATCCATGGGACCCACCTGATACATATGGGGTCCATGTCTGAGGAATTGTCCAACCCCTGTCAAGGATAAGCTAGAGTCCTGTTGGACCACCTTCCTTAAATAAATCCATGGTGGGCCTAGCACAAGCCTAAAAGGCCTTGTTGTTGCATTCCTTGAAACTTTCTATTAAATATACAAAGCCGTACGAGTACCTGACGAATATAAGTTATAATTTTAGGAGATTCCTCAAGCGACCCCGGGCCACAAAAAGACTCGAGCCGAGTTCAAGAAAAATATCATACAGGTGATGATTCTTCCCCTTAAGCTTTCCATCTTCTCATTAGCTTAAGTTATAGTTTTTATTAAAAATTATAATTGATATCTCTCTTATAGTCACATGTGTTAGCTGGTGGAGGTTGAATTGTTATATTGCCTGCTTAATGTTCATCCTGTATATTTGTTCATGCTTGTAGATTATTTGTGTATTGCTTATGCACTTTGAACTGGTATAGTAGTGGAAAACCCCCACCTATATGTGTACACCCATACTTGGGATGTAACCCGACTGGTTGTGATAGTAATGGACCTTTGGCTTAGTGGTTATTGAATGATGGTTTAAATTGACCATTGATGAGGGCCTACCATCCAGGGTTGTTGTGTCCAATGATTTTTAAGGATGGTCTTTTAATTGCATGGTTTTGATACTCGCCCTATGAGGCCTATTTTGATAATTGCCCTATGTGGCTTGTTTGTTATCGCCCTATGCGGCTTTGTTCTGGTATTTTCTCTATATGGGTTCGATATTTTATACCATACAACCATGCGATGGTAAGCCCCATATAATATAATATGATTGGCTACTAGTCAACGAGTTTCCATTAAACATCCTAAGATGGTAGTCTCATGAGCTGGGGATGGTGGTATGGGACCTATGCCCGAGCTGTCGGCCTACGCTGGGCTCTAAGCTCCCCGTAGTGACCTTGAGCTTATTTAAAACTAGCTGATTGTAACTGGACAAATAATGGTTTGGCTAATCATGCATACATGGCACAGACCAGCGTCTATCGCTAGGCAGTCGTTATATCGCACTTACTATGCTTTCGCTTACGACTAGTCTCTGTCCGACTGGATGTTTTTCCCAGGTCGTGATTCGTATTCCGCACGGTTGATCCTCGGGCATTGATTATGCATTTGTGTGGGCGGCGGCCCTATCCGCACGGATGAGCATCCCCGGGGCGTAAACGCATTCCATACATTCATGCACTTAATAAGATTGCATTTACTATGTTTTGGTTGTTTGGATGTTTCATACTATTTCTTATCTAATGTGGCGGTGTGTAATCTTGAGGGGAATTCACACTGAGTTGGCCACTCATCCATAAAATATAAAATCGTACAGGTAGTACAGATGGCTTAAGTGATATGCATGTTCAAACTTGATGAGGAGCAGAGTGCAACCACCAAGGACGCATGACTGTATTTTCCTGGAGGAGCTGTGTGATTTTGCGGCTTATATTTATATGTTTTCTATTATTTTTATGTATTAGATCATGTAATTCTTGTATTTGTTAATTTTGGAGACATTGATTTGTATAAGTCATTATGGGCATATTTGTATTATAATGAAATTTTTCTTTATGTTGATTTGTCCACACTACGCTCATTTGCTTACTCTGATAAAAGAAAAATATTATATTTGACCATCCTTTAAAGTTAACACTTGGGTTTTTTTGGGACACGGGTCATATACTCGGGTCCTGAAAACACGGGGCCTTACAATACCTTAAGAACACACACTGTCTGATCTTCATATCGAGCTTGGACCTCTTGTCCTTCGGTACATGAACGGATGCCCTGCATCTAAACACCCTGAGATGACTATATGATGGATCCTGTCCAGTTCACACTTTCTCAGGTACTTCTCCATTCAATGGGGCTGATAGAGACCTGTTTATCAGATACAACGCCGTGTGCATTGCTTCTCCCCAGAACGTCTTGAGCAACTTCATATGGGATAACATGCATCTGATTCTCTCTACAATGGTACGATTCATTAGCTCAACTACACCATCATGCTGGGGGGTCCTAGGAACCATTTATTCATGCCGTATACCCATGGACTTGCAGTACTCATGAAAGTCGCCAATATATTCACCACCATTGTCAATGCGAATGCACTTCAATGATCTACCTGTCTCTTTCTCGACCATAGCATGAAACAATTTAAACACACCAAATACCTCGTCCTTGAATTTCAAAGCATTAGCCCAAACCCTCCTAGATGCATCATCTATAAAAGTAACAAAATACAATACCCCACCCAAGGTTTTTGTCCTCATAAGACCACAAACATCAGAATAAACCAAATCTAATGCATGCACTTTATTAACATAAGAAGAAAATTTAACATATAAAACTCTATATTGTTTTCCTGATAAACAATCAAGACAGGTTTTCAGATGTGTACCTGTCACGTTTAGAAAGAGCCGCTTCCTAGTTAGTAGTTGAAGCCCTTTTTCACTCATGTGGCCTAGACGCCTGTGCCACATGTCAATAGCTAAATCTTCCGCTGCGTCCAACCCGCCATTGCATACACTGACACTTGCCTTGTACAGGGTGCAACACTTCTTTCCTCTAGCTGCGATCAACAAACCCTTGATGTCACGCCCCAAACTCGGAAACCGGACTTACAAAATTCCCGATCACCGAATCCGGCGCCGACAGCCTCCGTAGAACCCCATTCTCGACTCCTACTCCTATTCGCTAGGTTCCGATCCTGGGATGCTACGAGGAGGATTTTAAATATCAGTTTGATTCATAATAAGCATAACCCACAAACAACAACCAGGAACTCCATTACATTTTCACTATGATCAAAAACTTTACAAGTACAATGAGCATAAAGGAAAATACAATGGTAAAGAACAAAAACTCCAAAACGCTCTGGAACGTACTCCTGCCTCAGCGCTACTGCGATCCAACGTCACCTGCACGCAACGGTCGTGCATAAACTTACAGAAAGCTTAGAGGGTGGTGAAAGTGTGTGCGCAGGGTAGTAATATGAACATGCAATGTCAGAGTAATGCGGAATATGCGGATGGAACCATAATATCATGAGTCGTACCAAGGCTTATGCGATGCAAGACATGAATGGTATCGGCCATCCCAAGGCTATGCGATGTGCAATGCAACTCAAGCATACCGATCCTCATCTATATCCACACATCAATACAGCTCAAATATGGAATATCACCGGGGTCTAGTACACTCTAAACCAGATTGCCGCCACATCGCGCGCAATAAGGTAAGTGGAAGAGACCACACTGTCTGTCTGCCAATATCGGGCGCGACTCGTCGATAGCGGACCCATTCCTCGAGCTGGTCAAACTCAACCTAGTATTGCCCTCTACTCTCGGGCGGGTAAGGCCGCACCCCCTTCCAACCGACCACGACACAATGGAGAGCGTAACCGTCTGGTATTCGGCACTCAACGCTCATCTACCCACTCGGTCTAGACGTTGGAGCAACCTCTTGGTACTATAAGGGTTTAGGAACTTTCACCCAGGGATATCAATAGCACCCCATGTAGAACAAGATTTTTGGTATCCAATCCTGCCAACCACGATGCATCTGTGGAGGCTACGGCCCTGATGTCAATAGGGCGTACAATACCCATGTCCTACAAATGCGATATGCATGATTCACGCTATCCAGTCATGCATCAAATCTTGCGCATATCGTGCGCTCATGTAGGGCAACACTGCCTAACCGGGAGCCCATAAACAACCTGTCCGAAGGCAAATGCTATGATCAAACAATTCTCACGTCAAGCATACATATGATGCGTATGATCATGAGTCATGAACTGTACTAAACATGTTATAATAAAATAAACTATCTTACAATGCAGATGGACCTGGACGGCCTATACGCGATAAGTACGGCCCAGTAATGGGCCCTAAGGAGAGTCGTAATGTGGACATCCAACCAACATTATACTCGCAATGTGGACGTCAAACCAACATTGCTCCCAAGACACGATCTTTGTAAACATCAGTACTTAGTCTGTAATGGATTTACACATTGCAATGGACCGTAGGTTGTCCCCATTGGACCTTACATATATATTAAATGGGCCATATCCTATGGGTCTTTTATTCATCAGATGGGCCACATAAATGGGTCACACCAATGGGTCTTATGTGCATTGCAATGGGTCAAACCCGTGGGCTTTGGATTGCATCAAATGAGCTTAGTCTCATGAGTCTAATATATGACCAATGGGTCACACCAATGGGTCTTACATGTAGATCAAGTGGGCCTCAACCCATAAACCTAATACGAGTTCAAAGGGTCTAAACCCCTAGGCCTTAATCAAATAAAATGGGCCTAACTCATGGGTTTCAAATAAATCCAATGGGCCTAATCCCATGGACCCTTTTTATAGTCAAATGGGTTTAGTCCCATGGGCCTTACAATACAACAAATGGGTCTAATTTCATGGGCCTTGAAGTACATCAAATGGGCCTAGTCCCATGGACTTGAAACATATCAAGTGAGCTTACTTCTATGGGCTTTAAAATACATTAAATGGGTCCAATACCATGGTCCTAACAAAATGTTTATTTTTCATCAAAACTAGGCCCAACATGATGTTCATTTGCAATACAAATTGTTCATAGGGCCCACAATAATATTTATTTACAACCCAATCTTTTCATAAGGTCACGTGGACCATGGGCCCACTGCAATATTTATTTACAATCCAAACTGTTCATAGGGCCCACGGTCAGGGGTAAGTCCCACCGTTCCAAATGAATGGTGCGGATGTAGCACATAAAACATGGTGGGGCCCACCGTCCAGGTATGGACGGCGCGAATAGAACACATACATCACAAGGGCCCCACCATCCGCTGGACAGTGGAGACCCCACATACAGAAGGTGGCTGCCACCGTCCGGACGGACGGTGGACTCAACACATACATCATTGTGGGTCCCATGTGGGGCCCACCCAGTAATATTTAAGTACCATCCGACCCGTTCATAAGGTCGCCCGGACCTGGATGAAGGGACCACATAAATTTCATCTTGATCCAAAACTTCTGTGGGCCCCAAAAATCTTTCAATGGTAGAATTCAATCCACACTGTTTCACGTGGTGTGGTCCACCTGAGCGCTGGATCGCGCCAAAATTTGGAGGGGGCCCACCTGAGGATGGGACCCACCTCGTGAACAGGTTGTATGACAAACAAACCTTATGGTGAGGCCCACGGCTGGAGCCGTGGGTCCCTCGCTGGACGCCGCCCGCCTGCATGCCAGCACGCTGCTGGGTGCAGCTGCTGTCAGAAGCAAGAGGCAAGGCCTCTTGCAATTTTTGGGAAAAAACCATTTTTTGGGGATTTTTACACGTGGGGCCCGCTGCGCCAAAATCCATCCCGGCCATTGCGATCAGTGGCTCGAGGCCGTCCCAATGAGTCCAGAGTTCAAATTTTTATATGCTTAGGAAGTGAAATAAAATACGAAAATGATGTTTGAATGGTGAGGATGCGATTTTTGACGCTATGGCCCACCAGGTCTTCCAATCAGCCCCAAACTCCTACCCAACGGCTAAAATACTGTAGGTAAGAGGATGGACGGCTTGGATCGAACATAAACATCAAGGTGGGGCCTACACTAGGGACCACCCCAAAAGCCTCTCCTTTTCTTTCCTTTTCTTTTTTTTTTTTTTTGTTTGGTACAGGGACGTCCAGCGTCCCAGACGCTAGACGGTGGGCCTATTTTTTTTTTTAAAGATATAAATGGTGGTGGGCCTTTTTGAAGTGGGCCACTACTAATGGATGATGGGGGGGTACCACATGCAAGGTGGGCCCCACTTGAAGGACTCTTGGACAAAAATAAATACCTCAAGGTGAGGTCCATTCAAGTGGGCCACACAACTCTATTGTATAAAAATAAAATAAAATAAAATAAAATAAAATAAAAGAGAGAGAGAGACATGGAGAGTGGGACACGCCTTGTGATGGAGGGACCCCGACATTATGGGCCCTCCTTTAAAAGCAAATGACATAAAAAAAGGGTCCCTCAACACATGGGACCACCAAGATCGAGAATCAACGGTGAAGATCCTCTCTCCACCAAAATGGATGGTCTAGATGACCTTTCTTAAAGAAATAAAGATCATGATGGGATCCATGGAGAATGGCCCCATCATGGAATGATCATGATGATCCAAGTGGTCCATCGGCCACATATTAGGGTCCCAAGTGAGATCCACACCATGGATCGGTGGGCCTCACTTGGCCCATCATAAAAATAAGAAAAACTATCCTATAGAGGCACCCACCGTCCGATCTTCTTGCTTCTAGAGGTTCCTTGGCACCTCAGCTTCAACTTCAATGGAGGAGATGGAGAATGGAAGGTTGAGATGGGAGATAATGGGGTAGGAAGGTGGGCCACTTGAAGTTTATGAATTCTTGCAAAATTCCATACGTATGGGCTCTTTGTTGCTTGGGATTGAGATGAGAAAATGAGAAAGAGAGAGAGTGATGTAGAGAGAGATGGATGGATGGGTGAATGATGGGGGTGTAAGAAATCTTTGACTTTTGAGGCTTTTGTGTAAGAGAGGTATGGGTGGTGAAGACTTTTGTGACTTTTTGTGTAAGAGAGGTATGGGTGGTGAAGACTTTTGTGGTTGCTTGGGAAAAGGGAATAAAGTGATGTGTACTTGACATGTGATGGCTTGATGGATTGATTGATTGATGAGATTGATGTGATTGATGTGACACATCGTAGAGATTTCCTTAGGTTTCGTAATCCGCGGCGTTTTCTCGCACCAAATGTTGACCCATATCTCTTGACCAGGGTATCGCCTCGACACGCGAGTCGCGACATCAGAACCGCAACGACGGCGCGGTCGCTATGGTATTGGTCTTGGGTTGAGTCGACTCGAATTGTCGGTATATGAATCAGGGTCGCGCGTCGATATCGGTTAAGGGTCGAAGGTTGCCGAAATTCGACCGGTAAGACCGCGGAAGTCTACGGAAAGGTACGGACCAAGATACGGGTCTTACACTTGATGAGTTTCCAGCGCCCACCAGTAAACCGGCTTTCATAGCCATCATCATCCAACCTTCCCGTCGAAATCAAGTTGAGGCGAAGGTCTGGGATATGCCTCACATCCCTGAGAACCAACGTGTAGCCCACATCAGTCTTCACATAAATATCACTAATTCCCACAATCTTTAATACACCAGAATTTTCCATCTTCACAGTCTCATAGTCACCTGACTTGTAGCTTGTGAAGAAATCTCTGCGTGGAGTCGCATGAAAAGAAGGTCCTGAGTCAATCACCCAGTCGGTGTCCTGACTCGTAGCCGTGAGACATACATCATGATCTGCAAAAAGAATAACTACAACGTTGCCATCTGAAGCGACCGTAGTGAAATCTAATTCATCATCCTTCGTCTTTCCTTTTCTTTTCTTATCGTTCTTAGCCTTACGACATTCATGCTTATAGTGGCCCTTCTTGCCACAATTTCAGTATTCAACATCTTTTCTGTTACTTAACTTGCCTCTTGATTTATCTCGGGCCATCCCGCCCTTTCTATTTTTTCCTCTCTCCCGTTCTTGTATCACAAGGGTCTCTTGCTGAGTAGACCCCTAAGACTTCCTTCTTGTCTCTTCATTGAAGAGATAGCTAATAACCTGTTCCATGGATATCTTTCTGTCTGACGCGGAGTTACTTAGAGACACCACCAATGTCTCCCAACTGTTAGGCAATGAACTAAGCAAAAGCAAAGCCTACAATTCATCATCCAGGACCATCTTCATAAAAGAGAGTTGGTTCACTATATTGCTGACCTCATTCATGTGCTCAGCCACAGAACCATCATCCTTGAACTTGAGATTCACAAGTCGCCTTATCAGAAAAATCTTATGACCGGCTGTCTTCCTCTTTTACAGCCCTTGTAATTTCAGCCATAGGCTAGCGGTTAAGGTTTCCGTAGACACATGGTAGAACACAGTATCATCCAGCCATTGTCTAATAAACCCCACCGTCTTCCAGTCCAACTTCTTCCAATCTTCATCAGACATATCCTTGGATTTTGCTAATATGCCTAAAATTGAAGAATATAAATCCTTGCAATAAAGCAAGTCCTCCATCTTAGCCTTCCATATGGTCCAGTTAGAATCATTGAGGTTGATCATCTTTGATGAGTTATCTTCCATAATTCTAAACCGATCATACCTGTTTAATGAACTTAGCGCTCTGATACCACTTTGTTGGGGGCCTTGCACAAAACCTTAAGATCTAACCCTCCAAAACAAACCAGAATTATGGAATAACAAAGTAATGAAATAAATCAAAGCATCAATCACACAGCATACAAGAGATTTTTACGTGGAAAACCCTCAAAGAGGTAAAAACCACGGGACCTCGTCCAGATCAACAAACCACTATGAAGCAGAATGTTACAACCTTCGTCACTCATGCAGGAGTGGATGAACAATAAGAGAATAAAAGAAAAACAGAGGGATCTCACTGATCACGAGGACGTAGAAGCGTTGAGATAATGACTCTCTTCCATAAGCTTCCTCTCTCTCTTTTCTCTTACTCTCTCACATTTGATGTCCCTAAACCCTTTAGAAAACCCTCTTGTGCTTTTATTGAACATAGAAAAATCCTAGGAACCCCTAGTTATAGTTTTAGGAAACTCCTTTCCGCATCCTAATTGTCAAAGGACTTACGAAATGAAATCCGCGCAAAATCGCGGAACGAATCTGCGTAGCTACGACCGGTCGTACCGAGTCCATGACCGGTCGTGAGCCACCTACGACCGGTCGTGGACCACCTATGACCGGTCGAGCACTCCTGAAAAAAATATCCTAAACTCGGTGGAGTTGGAGTCGTGTAACCCACGACCAGTCGAACACGACCCACGACCTGTCGAAGACGGGTTAAGAAATCCATCAAATATATCTCCTCATTTGGGCCAGGATGAGATGGTTAGATGCCAGTAACCAATGCAAAATCGAAGGTTAGGATCGCCCTTGAACGGTGTCTAGATAAAGTATATTTGGGTGTTTGTAAGTGGAGATTGTTGAGTATCCATAGGGTGTGAATTCCCAGGTGTAGGGAGTGAGTGTGTGGGGGTGTATGTGCGTGTGTGCGTGTGTTAAAAAAAAGAAGTGGAGATTATTGAGATTTTATCTCCATTGGTAGAAATATTCTATTTGAGTCCTTGTGCATATATTTTTTCTCCACTGTTATTAAAAAATGTATAAATTTCATTTTTCCTTCAAATTTTGATTTGCAAGATTGAAACTCTTGAAATTCTTTAGGCTCACATTTTTTAGAGATAAAAAACTAGAGTTGTTTATCAGCATTAATTTCTTTAATATTCTTACTTGGAATTTTTAAAGAGAATTAGGATATCGTGCTTATTCTAGTGACACACATGTGTCTTCGCAGCGCTGGCACACATGCGTGTGGGCAATAAGATTGTATCGTCACTAATAACGAACTTTTGTACTTTGTATGTGCGTAAAAATCAATTATTATAGCGACCAACAAAAATAGTGGTTGTGGTAATTGGATTGGTTGATTGGATGGTCGGTTGATAGATTTGAATTGAGTCCCATTTCTTCATTCAAAATGAACAAACATGACGGGTTCGAACAATTATTTAAATAGATGTTCAGAAGTGACTTTTTGTGAATTTCACAGCTCTTTAATTTCTTTGAGACGGTCCAAGTTGAAGATTAAATACATCTTTCATTGCTTTTTCAGATGTCATAATCCTCCTTTTTTTTATTCTCTATCATTTTTTATTTAGGAAGTGTCTCTTTTTAAGTTACCCATATAAATAGGAGTACATAGTTTTTTTTTTTTAACACGCGCGCACACACACCCCCACACACTCACGCTAGTGGAATTTCACCACCTATGGATACTCGAACCCTTGACCCGGTGTTGAAAGTCCTGAGAGTACCATTAATTATAACTTTTAAAAAGTTTGTTTGAGGGGAAAATAACTAAGTAAATACAGCTTGCAGAGAGCGTATACCCAGTTCCATAGCTTAACTAGCAAACTGAGTAGAGATACCTCGTTTCAACGCTTGGGGTGGCTAACATGGAGTGTGTGTACTGACAAGCTAACCCCCCCCCCCCCCCCCCCCCCAAAAAAAAAAAAAAAAAAAAAAAAAAAAAAAAAAAAAAAACATCTTGCAGAGAGCGTCCAGAAAGTAAGAAATGAAGAGGCATTAGGTAGCGGTAAAATCCGTAAGTCCCTTGCACAATAATGTATGTATACGATCCACACCATTCATTCATTTTACCATCACATTTTAAGGCATGAGCCAAAAAATGAGGTAGAATGGAAGTTCATGTAAACCACACCACAAGAACCAGTGGGAGTAAGGACATCCACCATTCAACCTTGAAACTCTTCTAGGGCCCATAAGGATGTGCATTTATCATCCAACCTGTTCTTGTGATTGAAAGGTATATACAAATATCAACTTCATCTAAAACTTATGTCGCCCCCAAAGGTTTTCAACATTAATTATACAAATCCAATCATTTCCTATGATGTGATCAACTTGAATTTTAGATTTGCCTCATTTTTTGGCTCATGCCCTAAAATGATCTGAGTGAATGAATGCACAATATAGTTTAGATACATACATCACAGTGAGCTCCATAATTTTTTCATCTCAATTAGGGTGTACATCAAGTTGAGCTAGCCTTAGCTTAACTCGGCTCGGCCCGATCTTCAAGCTTGGCTGGCCAGCTCAGCTCGGTTCGGTTAGGAGCTCGGGCCAGTTTAAGCCCAGTTCGAGCCTCTCCGACATTTTCACAAACACATGCTGTGCACTTTCAATTTCTCGTTGTATGTAAAATAATAGCAACTGTTTATAAATATTTCATCAAACACCTTATAGGCAACATTAAAATCAAGAAAAAATGATATTTGTTTCATATACATACCTTCCTTGCTACTAACAGATACTTCGTTGAGTTATTTCACCGAACACTTGGTGAGCAATTGTAGACACTGAAAATCGCCGCCCACGCTGATTTAAATGTTATGTTTTTAATTGTAAGGGTGATTGGGCTAATTTGTGGATGCTGGAGTCGCCACTAGCCGAAAAAATCTCAAAATCTCGCGGTCTACTAGAACCACGAAATCTGTAAGGTAAGAGAAATCCGAAGACTTCCCTACCTTTAATTGACTCTTGGTCTGCGATCCGGGATTCCAGATAAGGGACCTCGGTTACAAAGAGGGAAGGTGTTAGGCACCCTCTCTGCCAGTACAAACGTACGGTCTCTACTTTGTATGGTAGAATATTCTCAAGGGATGGATGATGTGGTTCAGATAGGACTAGGCATGCATGTGGATTTCTAATGCGGTAAAATTTGAGATTTCGGTAAGCCACAGATTATACGTCCAATGGTATGTCTAGAAGGTGGATGTGATGATGCTTATGTAAAGAGGTAAGAAAAATGAACTAGATCACTAGGAATTTCTGATACAACAGGATCCGATGTACGATAAATTACAGAGCATACGTTCATTAGAGATCTAGACGAGCAGGGGGGTTGAGAAAGGAATAGATGTCATGATGAATACTTGTATGTAAAATGAATGATTCTTTGGCTTGATCTTGCGTAGGCTAAAACATAACTCGAACCATGATCTCACTAAGTTAGGCTGGAAGTTGGGATGGTCGGGAAAGTTGGGAAGATAGGGAGTGGGCTAAGGGGATAGCTAAAAAATCTGGGCTTGAAGGCTTATGAGCTCCTCCTCATCCTCACTCTCTTCTTTTCTCTCTCTCTCTCTCTCTCTCTCTCTCTCTCTCACTCACTCTCCTTCTCACTTAAGCTTGGAAGTGAAGAATTGTTGATGAGAAATGTGAAATGGAGAGGGCTATTTATAGCCTTCTCTGATGGCCTTATGGTAATTATAGAATTTTGGAGGGGTGAAAGGTGAGGTGGCAAGTTATGGTTGGTTGTGGAGAGAGGAATGTCACATGACACATTCTCATTGACCATGAGGTCTGGTAAAATGGTAAATAGCGGAGGTGGAAGGGGTAAATTCGGAAGAAAGTTGACTTTTGGACGCCTAAATAGCTGTTCACACGCGGGCCGCAAGCGACCATAGCTCGAGTACCGCCGGCGATAGTCAGACTACCGCCCGAAACTCGCTTGGGTCGGGCTCTTGCGTGCGGGTTTGGTGTGGCGTGTGGGTTCGCACGGTGGCTTCCTTTTGGAGTTTCCTGGTTTAGACAAATGGGTTTAGGCTAGGGTGACAGGTCCTAACCAAGATATAGGGTATAGGCGGGGGTTATGTGCGGGTTGAACGGTTTGGATCACGGTTCTGGATCTTGGTTTGAAGGTTTTTGAGGTTCTTGAATTCAGGGTTAGGTTTAGGGTGAGATTAAGGTTTGGTTTAAGGTGTGATAATGGTTCGTGGACAGCCTTAGCCTTCTCAAAATATTAGCCTGGGTGGGATGTCTACAGCAACATCAATATTAAAGTAACTGAGTCACCTAACTAGTTCGATCCGAGTTCAATTTGAGTCGAGCTGAGCCGAAAGTTTTTCGAGCTAAAAAAAACAGTACAACTCATCTCAAACTTAGATTCTAATCGAGTCGAATTGAGTTTTTACAAGTTGAATCAAACGAGCTAACCAATTTAACTCGGTTCATATACACCCCTAATGTCAATGCGGTAGGAATGTATCCTAACAGTTAGGAAGTGGGAAGCTTTGTCACCAACTTCCTGTCAAGCTCACACAACTAATTAGAACATTCAAATTGGTGCCCGTAGCTGTGCATTAAATTACATAAATATTTATTTGTATCTATATGTAATGCCTAACTATGAACGGTCACGCGACATCAAGTGTTGCATGGGTATGTTGGGAATACGTGTCAAAGATCTAGCTTGTTTATTAAACTTGACCCACTAATTAAATTTTATCTGCCAAAAATTTGTAAAGGAACTTTATAGTTGAATCCACACATATAAGTTGAAACTAAATTATTGAAATGGGTTTTTAACAGCCCACTTTTCTTGTATAAAAATATTATGTACTATTAATAAAAAAATAGATACATTTTATACCTTTCATATACGTACAATAAACTCTATTTGATTAACGGATTAGATTTCTTACCCATCTGATACGTTATCCAAACTCATAGCAGGTGCACACTTTCCATGGTTATCTCACTTTTTTTAAAATATATATAAATTGGAAATAAACCTGTTCCTCCTTCCTCTTTCCACATTTAATGCTCTCTCTCCCTCTTTGCCGCTGGCGGACGTAAATGGCCTACTAGCCTTCCGCTACTTCCGGCCAGAGGAAGCTAGTGGGCCCACTATGATATTTGTGATAAATCTATTCCGTCTATAAGTTTTTCTAGATCGTATTAGAATATGGGTCCAAGAATAAGACAAATCAAAAACTCTAGTAGCCACACAAAAAAAAAAACTGCGAATTGAATTCAAAATACAAATATATTAACCTGATACAAAACTTTTGTGGCCCGTCCTACCATGATGTGGTATAACATTTGATAGTCTCTGTCACATTGGTACTCTTCCAGAGTGTTTTCAAAAGGGGGGTGGATTAGATGTTACCTTGACCATGGGGCCTGCCTTGATGAATGTGTTATACATCCACCCTGTCCATCAATTTTTATTGATCATTTTAGGACTTGTTCTCAACACTTAAGCATATCTAAATCTCAAGTGAACCATATCATTGGAAACTGTGATTATTTAATGCTTACCATAAAAAACCTACTTAGGTACCACCTTGGCCCACTGCGATGTTTATTTTCCATCTAACCTGTTGATAAGGTCAGATGGACCTGATGAAGGAAAAATACAAAGGTCAACTTAATCTAAAATTTGACCGCCCACGGTAAGTTTTTAATGGTCAATCACCATTGTTTCTAGTGGTGTAGTCCACTTTAGGTTTGGATCTTCGCAAGTTTACAATACATTCATCAAGGTGGGCCCCATATGGTCAGGGTAACACCCACTCACATATTACTTGGTGACACTTAATCCACTCTCAATTGAAAAGAAGGATGAAAGAGGGTGCGGATTGGGTATCACACCACCGGACCTATTTAAGACGCATGGTCATGTCAGAGGCTTTCTAGCCCAACGTGCCCTATATATCTTTTATTAACACCATTCATCTATTTAATGATCCAAAAGAAAAAAGAAAAAACGGAAAAGTAGATTGGATGCTCAATTGGACCACATCACATGAAGTACGGGGGATTGGACTCTAATTGTTGAAAACTTCCTAAGACCCACGGTCATGTATATTTGCCATCCAACTTGTTCACAAGGTCGTATAGACCTTTAAGAAAGGAAAACATAAATATCAGCCTGATCTATAACTTTCGTGGCCCCCAACAGGTTTTCAGCGGTAGGTTATAAATCCCTACTACTCATGTGGTGTGGTCCACTTGATCCTTTGATATGCCTCCTTTTCGAGTTCATGTCGTAACATTATCTAGAAAAACTGATGGACAGGACAGATTTATTACAAACGTCATAGTAGGATCCACATAGCTTCAACACCCCGTAAGAGTATCCATAGGGGGTTAATTCCTAATTGTAGCGAGTGAGTGTGTGGGGGTGTGTGTGCGTGTGTTTTAAAAAAAATAAAAATCAAGAAGAGATAACATTCAATGATGAAAAATTTAGAAGAGGAAGAGTCTTTTTCCGGTAGAAAATAGGATGAGGAGACAAGCATTACATGTATGATGTATTTGATTAATGCACCACATGTGTAAAACATCTAGTCCGTTAATTAGGTAAGGTTCTTTGTATGCATGTGAATGGCATAAAATATTATTTCTATAATCAATATTATGATATATTTATATTAGAAAAGTAAGTTGTTAAAAATTCATTTTAGCAGTTCAAATTCAATTTTCATATATGTATTCAATGATGAGGTTTATTTACTACTTTTTTTTTTTTTTGTAAATAAAATTTAATTAGTATATCATATTTAATTAATGGTGTTGATCTTTAGCACATATTCTCATTGTACCTATATAAGACTTGATATGACGTACTCTCTCATAAGTAGGCATCATATGTAAATAAAGAAAGGTATTTATGTAATTTAATACATAGCTAGTTGGACCAATTTGAATGGTCCAACTAGTTGTAGGTGGTGTACATGTGGCCAAGCATGTATAATTCGAGGGATTACACCTACTATTAGTCTATTGAAAATGAAGAGCCATAAAATCCATGCAGGGGAAGGCCAGGAAACTTCCGTGAAGCTGCTTTCGTGTCTTTTCAGTGAGCACGACCGTACACAATCCTAAGAGAATAATCTGAGCCACTCGTTAGCATCTCATCCTACCAACCTAATAATCCATGCCTATCCCAGAAAATGGTCCATATGGATCAGGGATATATGAGAATTATGACCAAATTGCCCCTAAATGGATAAAAATACCCTTGGACAATTGTATGATCCTGCATCCGAGAATATGAAGATTATACTCTGTTTGTTCCAGTGATCCAGACGGTTTGTCTTATGGCATCACGTGTCGACGGACCAGGGCTCTACACTCTCATACCATCTTAGCCGTCAATTTTGCAGTTTCTTTCAGTTGAATGTGGAAACTACCTGTATTTCTGTTCTTGCTCTACTTAGAGGCCACAGAGTACTGGAAAGCGAGGAACGGTGGATCGTCCATTGAAAAGATTTTTCGTAACATATCCGATCTACTTTGGCGAAACAAAACAGTGTATACTAATGTGCGGGCCCTGCTACGGCGGATCCCTGACGGTGGGGCCCACTGTGATGTATGTGCCTTATATCCATTCCTTCCATTCGTTTTGAAAGCTAATTTCCAGCGCATGATAACAAAAATGAGGCAGATAAAACTCTTATGTGGATCACACCACAAAAACAATGGTGATCCATTGTGTTTGTGTTTATCCATGCGGTTTATCCCTTTTCTGAGATTATTTGAAGGTATAAACAAAAATAAAAAGTCAGATGCATGTGATTCACACGAAATAATAAGTTTAGGTTACATTAATTACACAAATAATTAAATACAAGTAGTTACACCCTGATCCATTGCGCAAGTGGTAGCCTGCGTGAAAGATACCTCGGCTCAACAGTGAGGTCTTGAGATCGATTCCCTAGTGGTGTGGTTGGACTACGTCTTCAAAACCCGTTTGATAGTTGGACAATAAGCAGTGTGACCGAGATGTATCTGTTTATCTGTTTCATATATATGTATATACATATCTCGTAACACATTCCACTTTCCTGTGTGTTGTCTACTTAAGCATTGTATCTGTTTCATTTATATATATATATATATATATATATATTAGCTCGTACCTTAAAATAATCTAAAAAAGGGGATGGACGGCATGGATGAACAGATACGTCATGGTCCCATATGCCCATTCACGTGTAGAGAAGGGCCGGCGTAGAATGCAATCCACGTTCACACCGAACACCTTAGCAAGGTGCCTGCATCATTTCTCATATCCATATCCTGAAATGGGCACTCATGCCTCAACGAATTAAGGCGTTGGTATATATATCCATTGAAATATTTAGCGTGCATGGCCTGTGTCACTGCAGCATTAAATGGGATGAAATAATATTAGATGAAATTAATATTATTTATTGTGTAATGATTATATGTCTAATAATACTATAATATTTTATTATCCAATCCTATGCTCTGGGATCAAATTCTTTACTTAGGAAATACAGAAGTTGGTGTTTGGGGAAACATGAAATTATAATCACTGAACTATATTTTGCAATTGAGTTTGGCCACTTGTGTGCATATATAGCTGGAATGTCACTTGTAAAAGCCGTCTTGAAATATGGCATGCTTGTCAATGTGGGGCCTATAATTGCAGAGGATTTTGAAATCCACCAGAAATCCCATAATATCCACCGTTGTCATTTGAATATGTGATACTAGAATTAATTCAATCATGATTCTTGTTGTTATCAAATACTAAATGAAATTTGCATGGAGTTAAATGCAATTCCATACCACCTAATCCCATGAAATATTATGCATCAAATAGGAATATCAAATTGTGTGGAATAGTTTATCACAACATATGTGAAAGTTTGGAAGAATTATAGAATTATGGTTAAGTCCTAAATGGGAGTGATTATGATTAATTTAAAAATCTACAATTAAAATATAATTGCTTAAAATTTTTATCAATTTAAACAAGTAAAACAAAATAACATTAAGGCTTTTTAAGCTAAAGTGAGTCCAATTACATAAACTATAAATAATAGTCCAATTAAATAATTACTTTATAGAGATAATGAACTTGTATGTGCTTTGCAAGTTAAGTTCATATTATATAATTTAATTTAATCATTCATATAATCTAACTAATCAATCACATAAGCACGATTATAATTGTGCTCAAATAACATTCTCAAATATAAGCATGTATAATAGTTTTTCCCTACTCCATTCCAAGCAGACGCATTCATCATTAGAGATTTTAAATCAGGTTCACCTCTAACCTATATAAGCGAACATTTTCACTAGAGGAATATATTTCCACTTGTGTTGATGACCCCTATAAGAGACTTTAATTGATTTTTTATTGACTAACCAACAACCACAAACAATCATATTTTAAAGCTTTGCGTATACTCTTGTTAGAGGATCTCACCGAGACTAATACGTATACACTCGTGTTTGGTGAATTTGGCCCTACACAAGAGCCTAGATTATACATAAGAACCTAACAAACGTACACTCCTATCAAAGGCGTACAGAAGGACTTACACACATATTCACCTGTATTGATGGCAATATGATCCTACACAAGAACTTATGTGAGGTTGAGTCACAAACTCTATACTCAATCTTACACGAAGAAATAATATGTAGACTCTTACAATTGATAACTTGCCAAATTGAGCACTTTTTGTAGTGACTTTCTTGATATGCTTCTTTAATGCTCTCTCGTGCATGAATTGACTTTTCAATTACTTCCTCGATTGTTGATACTGATACTTCAGCTCTTACGAATGCTCGCCTTGCATGTGATGTGTCAATGAGGTGATGAAGGCAAGTGATGTGGTAGAATCTCCTACAACTTATGAAAATATTATAAACCTAAGAGATTCAAGTAAATGGATAATTTATGGTGTTTAGACAAGGATTTGACTTAGGCATAGTGTTTAATATTTAGAAATGTGAGAGTTCATTCAATACTTCGAATAAGAGCATGAAATACTCATTAAATTGAATAATCACAAGAAGATTAGCATATAACTCTTTGAAATATGGTATAGGAAGCGCGTTATGAATGAAAAAACATAGTCTCTATTTATACCAAAAACTCATCTAAAAGCTCAAGAATCAAATGACTTATATAAAGGAACAGAGTTTCAACGATAAAAAATGGGCAAAAAATGACTATGTCGATCGATCGAGTGATGCCTTTGATTGATCGAACTCCTATTCGATGGGATCGAAAATCATTTTAATGGCATCGAGAAACTCTAGAAAATAGGTATTTAGTTGATAGACATTTATGTGTATGTTCGATGGATCGAGCCTTGAGTTTGATCAATTGAACCCTAATCGTTGATCGATTGGAAGTTTGCTCAAAACCCATCGACGGTTTGCCGATGGGATTGAAATTCACTTGAAAATTGTTATTTTTGGGTCATGTATTTTATATCAGCTTAGTACCTCTTTTAGTCTAACTTATCATATGTTAATTTGGTTCATAATATTATGTGATGATTAAACAAGGTTTACCTATAAAGGTTAGGATCATCTACATGCTAAGGCTGTTTGAGGTCTAAAGTTAGAATCACCAAGGAGCCTTATTTACTTTTTCTTCATTCATTGATATTTCGTGTTTTCTTGTATTTTCGTTCTTCAGTTTTCAAGGGCTCAACTAATTACATAACACATAGACTCACATGATTGACAAAATATGTACAGAAATAAGTGCATTAGCATGACTCACATAATGAATGGCTTAGATTTATCACGAGTTGATTTGATCAAATTTGGCTGTTATGATAATAAAAGATTTTTACCTCATGAAATCATGACTATATAATTATAACATGAAAAAGTACACTTGTCAGCAGCATCAACCGCAGAGATATGTCAATATAATTTTAACTCACAAGGCACACATTCATGAGAATCATTCCCCTTATGACATTTGGCAAACACATATCCTGCAATCCCACTTATAAATAGAATGGATTTTTTACTTGTTGATAGTTGCACATAGTATGTGGTTGTGTAATCTTGCACCTGATCCAACTGTTAATTGAGCTATAAAATATCCAAAATCGCACGTGTACCCTTTTAACTATATCCATACCCACTTATGTTGGGATTGATTTGGGTATTTAATGGGTCTGATACTCCTTCTGTTGTGAAAAAATGCCCGCACATGATCAATATAAGCAAGGTCAAAACACAAGAAATGACTAAATAAAAGCTAAAAAGGACAAACTAAAACAAAAGAGAGGAGGCATAAAAATTTATGTGATTCAATAATATGTCTAATTCAAGAGGCAGCAATCTAAAGCTTTCTTTTTCACTAGAAATAAGAAAAATAGAAACATGAGACTTGTATATCTCCTACATATGTAAGGAATCTTATATCAAGAATACCCCATAAAATGAATACAATAAAATAATTTTTCTATACCTATGCCTCTCATTATATAAGCAATATCATGTGAAAAACTACCTATCCAAGCCTATGAATCGTAAAAAAGAGTCCTACATTAGGAGAGTGACATCTAAGGAGACATCACAAATAGACGTAACACCCTTCACTAAAATTTTTCTTTCATTGTACTATCCTAACCATTTATACATTTTCTTGCTTAATGTGAGTCGTATTGCTGAAATTTGGTTTTTTAATAATGTTCATTTGAGTGCTACATATTAAAAGTTTAGGTATTCCAAATAATGTGGTTTTTGGACTATGGCCCATTCATCTGCCTATGCAATAATGAAGCAGGGTGGCACCTCTCATGTCTCCAAAGCCATGGGATCCTATCCTTAATGGATTCGACATTGGGCAATGATGCAGCTAATGAGGTTATAATCAAGGTGTCTCAATTGCAAAATGATTTCCAAACTACCTCTTTGGCCTGATTCATTCCTCGGAAGAATTGCTGGAAGGGTAGTTAGTGATGTAGAGCGGGTCGTGGACAATTTCATGGCTAAGATGGATCAAAAAAGGCACGGTCGGCGACAGAAGTGATCTGGACAATCGGACCTTAGATCGGGCGTATCTCACAATCCGGAATGAGTTATCCGACGTAAAATATATGATTTTGGGGTAGAACGAGCTACTTTAGCCAACCAACCCCGCTATGCCGGGTTGCACAGCCCGGATTTGCGAGAAACCCCTTGATCGACGGTCGTTTCCTCGTTTTAATTTTATTTTTACTATAAATAGTAAGTTTTAGTTTGACTATAACTTTTCATCCGTTGGGCTTTAGGAGTTGTGTCCAACATGAAAAGTGCTTAGGATAATTAGGAGAACGGTTTGGTGAAGCTAAGTAGGACACTTACTATTTTTGGCCGAAAACCTTGCGCACTAGTAGACATCATGACCGTCTATAAATAGTAAGTTTACTATTTATAGTAAGTTGCGAATTCTAGGAGTTTTAGTTGTAGTTTGAGTCTGATTTCTTTCTTATTGCTTGGTTCCCTTATTTAAAGGGTTGTGAACTCGATTTTGGGAAATCATCAATTAATTTCAAATTTATTAGAATTTATTTCTATCTTCCTGCTTTCTTTCCTCGTGGATTCGAGAAGTCTCTGTGAGGAGTCCAGAGAAGCTCCGTGGATTCGGAGTAGTTATCCTTGAGGAAGACGGTGATCGACCTCATCACGTTCATCCCTGCGTCAATTTGGTATCAGAGCGAGATTTTTCTTCGGGCCGATGGCAAACAACGAAGGTATGAATCAAAATCCTGTGGACGGTGATACAGGGATTCGTTATCTTTTGGAAAGAATGGAAGCTTTCCATCGGGAGAGTTAGTTGACCATGCAAGGGCTGCAGACAACCCTCGACCGTCTTGTGGATGTGCTACTTCCGCCCCGAGCCCTAGGCGGTGCTCCACTACCTATGGTCGCCCCACCACCCGTGGTCGCTGTACGACGTGACCCTGATTATCGCAGAGCACTACCAGCAGTAAATCATAGGGATACACCAGATGATTCTAGTTCCAGTGACGAGGACATTAATGAGGGTTTTGATCGACGACCAATCCATGGAGGCGATCGTCTAGATCGTGCTGAAAGAGACTATCGAGGTAAGGCTGAACTTCCTAGTTTTAACGGTTTATTACGTATCGAAGACTTTCTCGATTGGCTAGCCGAAGTAGAGAGATATTTCAATTATATGGATGTGCTAGATCATAAAAGGGTGAAATTGGTAACGTTTAAATTAAAATCTGGTGCTTCTGCATGGTGGGAACAATTGTAACTCTCACGAGCCCGCCAGAACAAGGTGCCCATCGCATCATGGCCTCGGATGAGACGTCTTCTTCGTTCACGATTTCTCCCCAGTGATTATGAGCAAATATTATTCCAGCAATACCAGAATTGTCGACAAGGAAATCGAACTGTTACAGAATACACTGAAGAATTCCAGCGGTTGGCTACACGAAACGATTTGTCAGAATCTGAGTCACAGAAAGTGGCATGATTTATAGGTGGGTTGCGACCGGTAATTCAGGATCGAGTTCAGATGTACCTAGTCGGGACCGTAGATGAAGCAGTTCAATTGGCAGGAAGGGCAGAAACACGGCTTACAAGAGCTCCTGCTCATCCCTATCCTTCAAATCGACCCCCTATGACAGGTCCCACACAGGATCCAGTGCTGGCTCGAGGAAAAGATCCGGTAGGAGAACGTCCTCAACCTCCTCCACCCGCGAATCGTGATGCGGGGAGCGGACCATCCAGACCTCAACGGGCAGCACCCACAACAGCGTGCTCGAGTAGGATTCTGAATCCTTATGCTCGGCCAAGGCCGAACAATTGTTACCGCTGTGGTCAACCAGGCCACTTATCAAACACTTGTCCTCAACGTCCGGCAGCACACTTGACTATAAACGAAGGGAGCACTGAAGATGAGGCCACCGAAGAAGATCATGGCTTTGATGAATATGAACAAACCACTGAAGAAATAGCAGGTGGCGATGAAGTAACAGGCGAGGATCGTGGCGAATCTCTCGTTGTGAGGTGACTACTGTATACCCCACGAAAGGAATTACATCCATAGTGGCACAATATATTTCGTACTCGGTGCACTGTCAATGGAAATGTAACGCCCGTGAAAAATTCGTACTTGGGCTCGAGTACCAACTCGACCCGAAATCGCATAGAATTAAATTCCATGGAAATTAAGTGTAAGTTAGCTAGCGCAACGCTAGAGTAGCTGAAAAATAGTCCCTGATCACTTTAAATACGTTCTACAAGACCCAAATCGAGTAGAGCAAACAATTCTACAATACTCTATAACCTCGGATCAAACTCTAAGCAGGTCTGTTCTCTAGACCACATTGAATTTTTGTATTGGATCTAGACCGCGCGTAGAAGGTCCGATACCTCCTATCTTAGACCGTTAGAACCGCCCAACTGGACTTGACAATCATCTCGAAAATCAAGTCAAATCGATAATCACAGACTATTTCGTTGAACCCGGACTGAAGAGACCGCGAATAGGGACAGATTTGGAATTTCAAATTCAAATCTGGCACACGACTTGACGCGTCAGTATTAAGCGTTCTGACCGTCGGAATTCATCCAGATTACACCCTCGGATCAGGAAAAATTTCTACTTATTATCATGAGACTTTCAGCCTCGATCTACGTGCGGTGACCGCTGAACTGAAACTGGTCCGCCACGTGCGATCTGCGAACCCTGCCAGACTGAAAACTTAATACGTGTTACATCTGGTGCGCATGAGCTTAAGTCCGATCGCAATCGACCAGGGGATCACCAGAAAGCAGCTTTTGGACCGAAACAGCCCCGAAATGGATAGACACCAAGTAAACTTCGTTCCGGAGCTTGTTTCCGGCATTTTTAAGCTTATAAAAGGGGTTGAAACCCTCATTTTCCTCTCCCATCCGAAAATTGTAAACCCTAGGATAAAGGAGAGAGAGTTTGAGAGAAAGAGTAGAGGGGATTTTTCCCGCTTCCGAGCCACCGATTGCTGCTGTTTCAGCAACTCTTCCCAATCACCTGGCTGGTGATTTCTCCATTCTTTCAGGTACAAAACAATTCTAGAACTTGCTGATTTAGGGTTTATCCAGATTTAGGGCGTGTTAGCTAACGTATTTCGTAAATCAGGTCCTCCTATTGCCGTAGACGAAGCGTACACGCTCCGTTCAAAATCCCGCATCCGTAAGAGACTAGGTGAGGATTTTAGACGCTTTGATTGACGGTTTACAACGCTTTCAATGTCGTTTAATAGTAGATTATCGACGGCATCACCGTTTGACATGTACAACATGCTCTCCGTTTCCTGTTTCGTAAATTAACGAAAAATATGAGATTTAGGGCATTTTAGTCATTTGTAGGAGGTACGGTCTACATTCATATTTTGCTGACGTGATTGACATGGTTTGTTGTCGCATTAGGGAGTTAGGAATGCTTGCATAATTAGTTTGGCGAAGAGATTCGCCTAGTTGCGCACTTTGGGTCGACATACTATATGTAGACTTAAGTGTGTATTGTATGTGTTTGTATAAATGCTTGTATTAGTATGTATTGAATTAAATGATGTTATGTGATAGTTTGTGATTGATTTCTCAACTAATATGCTGACCTAAATGATTTTCTACATGTTGACTAAATGCATGATTTCATTACATGCATGGAATATATGTGCTTGAAGATTTGCTTAAGTTGAATGTTATAACATGTGTTAACATGCTCACATGATTGTATCTAAATTCCAATACCTTTACATATATTGCTAATGTGATTCCATAGATGTTTAGGACTAGACTTAGTCCAGGCAGTCGGTAACCAAGCAAATTCGTGGCTGACTGGTCATAGCCACGAACGACGCGTCGATGAACGTGATTCGTGTTTAGAGTTGGCGGCAGTGGTTAGGCCACGCGAAGTGTTTTACGCACTTCATGTCGTTTGACTTGAGATGCGATCGCGCTAGTCGAGCCCGTCCAGTAACCCGACTGGCCGATGTATGTTCACCTTGTATGAGTCATAACTGCTTGAACCTAGGGTACTGAACTTATCATTGTAAACCCTGTTAACCATGGTACCTTGATCCACGAAGACTCATGAGCCGGGCATGGTGGTATGGGACACCGTGGTCGAGCTGTCGGCCTACGCTGGGGCCACAAACCTCCCCGTAGTGACCAGTGAGCACCTAGACTCGTGAGCAGATTATGGTGGTATGAGACACTATATTCTAGCTGTCGGCCTACACTGATCAGGCGACGAGCCCTTTATAGTGGCCGCGAGCGTATTCTGAGTCCACGGGAGGCGACGACCCTTCCGTTGCAGTAGAGTACAGTAGGCCTGTATTGATAAGGTGATGGGGGAGCGGTGCAACGAGTGCGAGCAACAGCCCTTGCAGCCCTTGCAGTAACCTACGAAATATACATCATACGAGATTACTAGGAGTGACGACCCTAGACAGGATCTGTGTTGGGATTGATACAAGGGAAATACCTTAGTTTTTCAATCCTGCTGTTTGAATGGACTAATAACAACTTGAAAATCATATCACCATAGCATTGCATGTGCCTGGAAGATGTGGAGCACTCTAGGGAGTGTGGCATGCCGCGGTCGTAAGATGTTGCCGTATGAGGGAGATCGTCGGTGAGGGCATACATCACGTCATATCATCTTGCATTAACAACAATATTAGAATTGTCTGATTTACTGCTTTACTATTATCGCATGATTGAATTGTGAATATGCTAATCCTTGCTCTATGATTTCACTGAGTTGATCACTCATTCCCACGTTACGGGATGGTGTTTGCAACACCCACCAGACCCTGTTGTAGATGCAGGTGAGGCCGAGATCCAGGAGGTGGAGCCAGAGATCGACGAGGACCAGGATGAGTTCTCGTATATGCAGTATCACGACGGCTTCCCGTAGGCGACCTGGATCGATGGGGTTTCAGTAGGACTATTTTGAACATTTTATTTTTGTTCATGTGTATGTACATGAGACTCAGAGATGTATTCATACTTTAGAGACAGATGAGATTTACTTTATTTTTTCATACAGTGATATATATATTGTTTAGTCTTCCGCTTGCTTTTATCACTGGATCTGAAGTATGAATTGCAGTTTGGTTATACTTTTACTCATGTGAATGCTTTAAATTAGACAACATTGAATCACAACCATTTTTTTTGCATAAGTGACGGTCTGAAACTCGGGAGTTGAGTTTATACACGACCCCCGATTTTCAGGGTGTTACAGGAAAGGTCTGTGATGTGATCATAGACAGTGGTAGCAGCGAGAACATCGTCTCAAGAGTGATGGTGGATAAGTTGCAGCTACCAACGACGAAACATCCTTCCCCGTACTCAATTGGCTGGATAAAAAAAGTGAACGAGACCAAGGTAACTGAACAATACACTATCTCGTTTTCAATTGGTAAATATTATAAGGATTAGATACTTTGTGACGTGGTTGACATGAAAGCCTGCCATATGCTACTCGGTCGACCCTAGCAGTCGGACCGTGATGCGACCCATCGGGGGCGAGACAATGTCTACATATTCGTCAAGGATAGTCGAAAAATAATCTTTGCCCCTATGGCACCAGAGAAGCACCTTAAAGCCTCTAAAGTGGAGGGGAGTTCTCTCTTGACCATTCGGAATTTCATGGAGGAGTCCAAGGAAACCGGTGAGGTATATGCCGTAGTGGTGAAGGGCGAGAAAGAGGAACCCTCAAACATCCCTCCAAGCTTAAGACTGTTACTAAACGAATTCAAAGAAGTCTGGCCTGAAGATTTACCTGATGGATTGCCCCCCATGAGAGACATCCAACATCACATAGACCTCATCCCCAGGGCTAGCCTGTCCAATCGCCCTCATTATCGGATGAGTCCGAAGGAGTGTGAGATACTTCAGGGGCAAGTGGAGGAATTGATCCGTAAGGGTCTATTGAGAGAGAGCATGAGCCCATGTACTGTACCAGCATTATTAACGCCAAAAAAAGATGGAAGCTGGCGCATGTGTGTCGACAGCCGAGCAATTAACAAAATTACTGTTAAATATCGGTTTCCAATACCACGGTTGGACGACATGCTCGATATGTTAGGAGGGGCTAAAGTGTTCTCTAAACTCGATCTAAAGAGCGGGTATCATCAGATTCGTATTCGACCCGGTGATGAATGAAAAACGGCATTCAAGACAAAGGAAGGGTTGTATGAGTGGCTGGTCATGCCTTTCGGCCTATCGAACGCACCAAGTACTTTTATGCGTTTGATGAATCAAGTTCTAAAACCGTTCACTGGCCGATTTGTGGTAGTATATTTTGATGACATATTGATATATAGCTAGGATGAGGTGGAGCATAAGAAACATCTCAGGCAGGTGCTGCAGGTCCTACAAGATAACAAGTTGTACCTCAACTTGAAAAAGTGTAGCTTTTTAACTGACAGCCTGTTATTTTTAGAATTTGTTGTAACATCCACAGGAATTCGGGTGGACGATGAAAAGGTGCGAGCTATTAGGGAATGACCGATCCCGACAAACATTCATGAGGTGAGGAGTTTTCACGGATTAACGACTTTCTATTGTCGATTTGTGCGAGATTTTAGCACCATAGTCGCGCCAATAATAGACTGCATGAAAAAAGGGCCGTTCCAGTGGACCGATAAAGCTGACAAGAGCTTTCATGAGATTAAGCATCGTTTTTCTACAACACCGGTCTTGGTGCTTCCTAATTTCAATAAATTATTTGAGGTGGAGTGTGATGCTTCATATGTCGGAATAAGAGGAGTATTATCACAGGAAGGCAGGCCGGTAGCCTTCTATAGCGAGAAGCTCAGTGAAGCCCGAAAGAAGTGGTCGACTTACGAGCTTGAGTTGTACACAGTTGTTCAGGCGCTGCGACATTGGCGGCATTATCTGATTCAAAGGGAGTTTGTTCTGTACACCGACCATCAGGCATTAAAGTTTATTAATAGTCAGACTAACGTGAATCGTGTGCATGGTAGATAGGTTGCGTTTTTACAGGAATTTACGTTTGTTCTGAAGCATAAGTCAGGTCAGCAAAATAATGTGGCTGATGCACTTAGCCGTCGTGCGTCACTACTTGTTACGGTGAGTAATGAGGTGGTCGGCTTTAACTGTCTCAAGGAGCTATGTGCTGAGGATGAAGACTTCAAAGATTCTTGGTTGAAGTGCCAAGAAGGTTACCCCAGTGACTTTCATATACAGGATGGTTTTCTCTTTAAAGAGAATCGATTGTGCATCCCCCAAAGTTCTCTAAGGGAGCAGATTATTCAGGAACTACATGGAGGTGGCCTCGGTGGACACCTTGGGCGAGACAAGATGCGAGCTCTTGTGGAAGAGCGGTATTACTGGCCGCAATTAGTACGTGATGTGGGAAAAGTCGTACAACGTTGTCATATTTGTCAGACCTCTAAGGGACAATCTCAGAATACGGGCCTCTACACCCCGTTACCTGTGCCTGACGGTCCTTCGGAGGATTTATCAATGAACTTCATGCTTGGTCTTCCACGAACACAACGCGGCATGGATTCAGTGTTCGTAGTGGTCGATCGTTTCTCTAAGATGGCGCACTTTATCCCATGCAAGAAGACCCTTGATGCAACACATGTGGCAAATTTATTCTTCAGGGAGATCGTACGGCTACATGGGGTCCCTAAGACCATTACTTCTGATCGTGACACGAAGTTCATTAGCCACTTTTGGCGGACTTTGTGGACTCGATTCGATACATGACTTCAATTCAGCAGTGCTTACCACCCACAGACTGATGGGCAGACCGAAGTTGTGAATTGCACTTTGGGAAACCTCCTTCGATGTATTTCAGGAGAGAAACTGAAGTAGTCGGATTTGGCCTTGTCTCAAGCGGAGTTTGCATTTAACAACATGGTGAACCGCTCGACAGGAAAATCTCCGTTCCAGGTTATTTACAGACGAGTACCTCGCCACACACTAGACTTGGTCCCTCTGCCCAAGCTCCCAGGCATGAGTATTGCAGCAGAACATATGGCAGACAGGATCATGGGTATTCATGCGGAGGTGCAGACTAAGCTACATGCCTCGAACGAAAAGTACAAGGAACAAGCGGACCAGCATCGTCGACAAAAGGTGTTCGAGGTGGGCGACTAGGAAATGGTCCATTTGCGAAAAGAAAGATTTTCGACCGGGACGTACAACAAGCTAAAGAATAAGAAGATTGGACCGGTACCGATCATCCGAAAGATCAATGACAATGCTTATGTTGTTGATCTTCCAGATGACATGGCGATCTCACGGACTTTCAACGTTGCAGACCTGACCGAGTATCATGAACCAGCGCAGGAGGAGAACTCGAGGATGAGTTCTTTTCAAGTGGAGGGGACTGATGTAGAGCGGGTCGTGGACAATTTTATGGCCAAGATGGATCAGAAAAGGCACGGTCGGCAACAGAAGTGATCCGGACCATCGGACCTTAGATCGGGCGTATCTCACAATCCGGAATGAGTTATCCGACGTAAAATATATGATTTTGGGGTAGAATGAGCTACTTTAGCCAACCAACCCCGCTATGCCGGGTTGCGTAGCCCGGATTTGTGAGAAACCCCCTGATCGACGGTCGTTTCCTCGTTTTAATTTTGCTTTTACTATAAATAGTAAGTTTTAGTTTGAGTATAACTTTTCATCCGTTGGGCTTTAGGAGTTGTGTCCAACATGAAAAGTGCTTAGGATAATTAGGAGAACGGTTTGGTGAAGCCAAGTAGGACACTTACTATTTTTGGCCGAAAACCTTGCGCACTAGTAGACATCATGACCGTCTATAAATAGTAAGTTTACTATTTATAGTAAGTTGCGAATTCTAGGAGTTTTAGTTGTAGTTTGAGTCAGATTTCTTTCTTATTACTTGGTTCCCTTATTTAAAGGGTTGTGAACTCAATTTTGGGAAATCATCAATTAATTTCGAATTTATTAGAATTTATTTCTATCTTCTTGCTTTCTTTCCTCGTGGATTCGAGAAGTCTCTGTGAGGAGTCCAGAGAAGCTCCGTGGATTTGGAGTAGTTATCCTTGAGGAAGACGGTAATCGACCTCATCACGTTCATCCCTGCGTCAGTTAGGCCCTATGTGAAAAAGAAAACTTGCATATCTCCGTACGATTGAAGTATAACTCTAAAAAAGAAAGAAAACAAAATAGATGCCATATGATTAGCCTAGTACAGTGGGGACCACTCACACGACAGAGCCCTTTAGGTTTCATGATGAGTGGACCGTTTATTTACATGACATCTTTTTAGGTATTTGAGTTTTAAGCTACATGTTTAGAACTCCATACATCTTAGAAGACATGAAAAAAGTCATATTTTTAGGCAAATTGAATTAAATGTGCTTCTCTCTTCTCTCCTGAGTATAAGCTAAAAAAATGAGGTAGTTACAAACTTTGTAAACCACGACACAAAAAATGTTCGGGATTCAACGCCTCTTGGATACCACAAAAGTTTTGGATCAAGCTTATATTTGTGTTTTCGGGATTTCCAAGTGTGTGTGGCCTTATCAACAGGTTGCATGGCAAATTTTTTATTTTATTTTTAAGGTGGATGTTCAATCAACACTGTTTTCCTTCGGTGTAGTCCACTTGAGATTTGGATCTGCCTCATTTTTGGGCTCATTCACTAAAATGACCTAGAAAAATGAATGGATAGCATGGATAAAACAAATACATCATGGTGGAGCCCACAGAGCTTTGACACCAGCTAGCTGGATGAGGTTAGGGTTATCAGCCAAATTGAGTTCGTCATATACATCTTCCCCTTCGCCCAGAGGATAGTTTGTCAATCCACAAAAAATCCTGGCAACCTTCTTTGCTTGTTATTTTCCTCATTACCCAAGTAGATAGTACAGTCCCCCCCCCCCCCCCCCTCTCTCTCTCTCTCTCTCTCTCTCTCTCTCTCTCTCTCTCTCTCTCTCTCTCTCTCTCTCTCTCTCTCTCTCTCTCTCTCTCTCTCTCTCTCTCTCTCTCTGATGGGGATGCAGCTGCTGGCGCTGGCCAAGCTTAAGCTACTGGGATCAGCTGCCCATGGGCCAGGGCTCGTACTCAGTTCGTTGTTGGGATTCTTTATCATCAAGATCCCTTTCGGTTCTACCATCCCCAGATCTTATGCCGACATGGCATCATCCTCGACGGTCTTTTTCTTCCGACTGAGTCAGATCATCTTCCACGGCCAGGACGTCAATAGCCGTAGGTGGGAGAGAGTAATCAGGCTCGTCCGCGAGAGGGGCACCCACGTTCGACGGTACTCCACCCGTCAGTCAGATGAGGCTAGCCTGCATGAATTCTCCATGATCGCTCTTTAGTCCAGCATGCGTATCGCCACCCACTGGGGCCCACCTTGTCCGACGATTTGAACCGTATATATTCTCTTTATTATAATTATCAAGCATTTAAGCTATTATTTTGTCCCGTAATCACACTTCGGTGATGATCCTTACCCTTGATTTTTTAGAGTTGAATCGGAGCCATTGAAAAAGTTTCTTTTCATTTTTCTGAATTCATCTACAGATAGTGATTACAACCATCCGTTCACTTCAACTTCCTTAAGATGGCCGTTATAGAATATATGCTACAACATGGACGGTTTGATCTTTGGATCACTCACAGCATGTGAACCCCAATGAGCGGCGGCACACGCTGGATCCTGATTGGGGACAGGCAAAACGAACTCTGAAGATATGCTTTTTGCTCTTTGCAAACTGATGAAGAGGTTCGAGCCATCGATTTGTGTAAGTGGGGTCCATCTTTCATTGATCCAGACCATTGATATTATAAACAGAAGCCATTCACATTAAGTTTTTCCACTGGAAACCTAAGTGGGACCCACCGTGATGTTTTTGAGAAATCCAATCCGTCCATCTGTTTTGTGAGATCGTCTTAGGCTCAGAAGCGCTTTGAATAGGGATAATATTCATGATTTCAGTTCATCTCAATGGTAATGACATTACGAACGTCATTGTCGACCTCGGGGAGGTTTCATAGGTAGAAAATTCCCTACCTACCTTTTCCTTTGGTTTGACCCATTTTAGTCTTGCATCCTGCTAATTTTTTTGTCTCAGTTCCTAAAATTAGCTTGAAAAATGGATGGATGGGGTAGAATTCTCATGAACATCACGGTGGGCCTTAGGGAGATTTCAACGGTGATGTGTTTAATATCCACTCTGTTAATTCGTTCTGAAAACTCATTTTAGTTATTAACCCAAAAATGAAGTAGATCTAAATTTCATGAGGACAATAATACAGGAAACAGTGGTAAGCGACCGTTAAAAAGTTGGACCACAAAAGTTTTGGATCAATCTGATATTCATGCAGTCTCTTCATCTAGATCTTTGTGACCTTATCTATAGTTTGGATGTCAGATAAACATTCCTGTTGCCTCATAAAATTTTTAATAGTGGGGATTCAATCACAACGGTTTCCTGTAACATGGTCCACCTAAAAGTTGGATCTGCTTTATTTTTGGGATCTTTCCCTAAAATGAACTGTGAAAATGTACGGACGGTATGGATGTAAGGAACATACATCTCAGTGGCCCCAAAGTTAGGGATCCAACCAGACCGCGGCCAGTCCTCATGGGGTTAGTACGTAATCCGCGTCATCGTGAATGGCTTTACTTAAAAAAACCACCAGCAGTTTACACATCACGCAGCAATCTTTTCTTTCTTACATTCACGTATGTCACACCTGGTGTTTGCCACTTTTCTTTATTATATTCACTTATTTCACTCCTGATGAGTGGTAGGGTTTACACAGGGCACGTTGCTCCCGTGACACCTGAGCAAAGATTGCATGATTGGATGTTTTTGGCATGACTGCTGAGCAAAGATTGCATGTTTGCATGACACCTGAGCAAAGATTGCATGATTACATGTTTTTGGCATTACACCTGAGCAAAGATTGCATGTTTGCATGACACCTGAGCAAAGATTGCATGATTGCATGTTTTTGGCATGACACCTGAGCAAAGATTGCATGTTTGCATGTTTTTGGCATGGCAACATCATCTGAAAGGACACAGGGCACGTTGCTCCCATGACACCTGATCAAAGATTGCATGTTTGCATGTTTTTTGGCGTGGCAACATCATCTGAAACGACTGAGCAAAGATTACATATATTAATGTTGGTTGCAGAATCAAATTGCGGTTCTTTGAGGGATTCTTGGCCAAGTTGTGTTTCTTGGACAGCCACAGGTGAAGCATAATGTGCTTCTTGGCTCGATTCAAGGCATTGAGTGATTTTTGATGTTTGTGGTTCTTGGATTTCAATGGGATATTGTACGGGAAGGGGGGTTTAGGAAAACTAGGAATCGGCATTGAGTGTTGTTTGTAGTTCATGGATTTCAATGGGACGTTGTATGATGGGAGAAAGGGGGGTTTAGGAAAACTAGGAAGGGTGTTCCGTGACTAATCTCAAAAAGAAAGGTGAATTTTCAGGAATCCAGTCGCACCCAAAAACCTAGGAGAGCGCTACGAACAGTAAAATGCAAATCATTCAGCTCATTTTGATAAGGGAGGGAGGCTTACTGAGAGAAGAGACTAGGAAGAAAATTCAGAGAGAGAGAGGAGACGGAAGAAACTATGAAGAAAATACAATGAGAGCGTGCAGTTGGATTGGTTACTAACAGGTTGAGTAGCGAGACTGTTACCGAAGTGATGTCACCAAGCTTTGTGGACCCACCATGATGTTTGTTTTGTATCCACAGTCAGATTTCTATTATTGTATTTCTTTTTTCTTTTTCTTTTTTTATAAAGATATTATACAAATATACAGGGAGATTAGCAACCCTGTTCTTGGCTATCCATAAATATTGTACAATTACAAATATAATCTTTCTAATTTGTCTTTTAATTGACAACTAATTATTGATTTGACAACTCATGTCAATACTCTCCCTCAAGTGGAAACATCCAAATTTTCAATGCGCAACTTGGTTGGTGAGTTGTAAAAATCCTTTCTTGATATAGCTATTGTAAGAATATCCGCTAGTTGGTCAATCATGTTGGATCGGATTGTGAGTAATAGCGATACCTGCCTTGTTATGACAAAAGATGTTCATGTCGGATATAGGAGCAAATCCAATTTCGGTTAGAACTCTTTTGAGCATTGTTACGTGACATTTCCCTTATACTAAATTTACATGTTATATTCTAAAAATATGTTCTTTTTTTTTTCTCTATATTTGGACTCTTTTAGCTCTTAAAAAAATTTCTGATGATTTTACATTCAAAAACATCTAAATAACCCTACCGACTTCCGTACATTGGAATTACCTGGTCACTTTCAAAATACCTGAAAACCGTTGGAGATTGTATTTTGGGTAGTTGATTTGAAGGCATTGAATTGTAGCTGGACTATTTCAGTTGATAACAGGGGATCTGTGCATGAAGCGCATGTTTCTCCACACACTTAAGTGTGTGGGGAGCAATCGTCATGAGATTTCAGACAAGAAGGCCTGTTTGGATGTACCCGCAATTTATGATTGGTTCATGATTTTGGTGGAGCTAATATCACATGCGGACTGCTCTTGTATGGGAACAGTCAACTTAAAACGAGGTGACTTTTGGCTGGAGAATTCCAGCTGCTATTCAAGTTGTTGATGAGCTACTGCAGGATGTGGGGTTGTGGTTTTCCCACTACCAAATCCATGGATTTCTGTAGGTGTGGCTCTGAGAAGTACATGGATTTGGCCAATTCTCAACAAAAAATCTGGGGAGATTTGAAATACAAGGATTTCAAAGATCCTTGCCCCAAATCCTTCCATAGAGCGAACATGGTTATTATTTCTCAGGGGAGACAACATATTCATTTTCAGTTGGGTAAGCCCTAGATTGATTAAGATGCCACACCTTACGTTGGGTTGGGCACAACTGATCAATGGGTTCCTAGGATATCTCCTTTTAAATAGAAGTGGGTCTCCTACTAACTTGGGTACCACAGGCTATATCAGTGCACTGATGGTGCCTAATGAGCAATACATGTTCTGAGATTCTGAGAACATGGCAAGACCATCATAGAGGACATAGTATCATGGTCCTCCCTGGGATCTGGATGAGGTTCCTAGAGAGGACCATGACAAAGCCAAGCACAGCCCCACATGAGCTCGGGCAGCAGCTGGGTTGTTGGCCAGGATTCTGAACTAACTGTGATGTACCCAATATAAAAAATAATAATAATAATAATAAAATGTTATATTGCTTAGTCTAGCGGTAGCACCTGCCTGTAAGCAGGTCTTTCTATGTCTGTTTTAGATGGAGAGGAAAAGATTGTCATTTTTTTTTTTAAACCAAGAACAATCAGCTTGAAGGATGGCACATCATCTCATGATGGGTCTGCGGCAACTCAATATATTTGTCTCTCCAACGTACATAGCCAAGCATCCAAAATATGCAATCCTTGTTTTGTATTACTGTAAAACCCACTTTATTTTGCATATTAAATAGCAATACAATTCTAATCTTCAACCAGGT
Organism: Magnolia kwangsiensis; assembly: GCA_037074715.1. Taxonomy (NCBI): domain Eukaryota; kingdom Viridiplantae; phylum Streptophyta; class Magnoliopsida; order Magnoliales; family Magnoliaceae; genus Magnolia; species Magnolia kwangsiensis. The sequence goes on along the minus strand of CM073576.1, from coordinate 15,658,505 downwards.
TGGATTGGATGACAAACCATTAGTTTGCCCCAAGGTCAACTGATGCATGACTCGGTCATGCAAGCCCAAGGTGTTTGTGGCCTTACCACACTACTGTTGGACCTACATCCTAAACAAGCATCCAAGTCCTCCGACCATGATTTTGATCCAGTGAAAAAAACAGAAGGTACATACATAATCACTAGTTCCTGTCCAGCTCCAACGAATATTGTTGGATGCTCCTGAATATATAAATTAGAGTATCTCCCCGATTGAACTTACTGAGCCTTCCGGACTCGGTTTAGTGGCAAGGGGGTTTCACCAACAAGATGGACTACTCAGAGACATTTAGCCCAGTGGTCCAACCACTATCACCAGCAAGCTACAGAATGCGTAACTTGCATGAATCATCAAGGTGCCACAACATGCACCTAGATGGTTGTGTTCATTTTTGTAGAATGATTATGATCGTTCAACGGGGGAGAGACTACGACAGACCAAATTCCATGATGGGTGCCCAAGTCAATGCCTACTTTACACGCATCATGGTGGTGTAAAAGAAATGAATTATGTTGGCTTTCAATTGATCAGAAAAGGGAAATAGGAAACAAATAATGCTCATCACCCATGCGTTGATCTTAATGTGAAAAAAAAAGGGTAGAAGTGACAGCAGTGCTGAAATTTTTGGTTTTGGTCTTTTATCTCAGATCAATCCCTTGCTCTTGATTATTCCAGTGATATGCCCCCATGATTTATGGAAACACGGGGAAAAGACTCACACAATTGGGATCGGTGTGTCATCTCCATTGCTGTTATTCCACTACAAGAAATGTTGCAATGTGCGGCGGATTCTTACTGGTGGCCTCCACAAAACGCCCGTGTAGAAACAAAAGATGCGGCATTTTTACGCGGCCGCCCGTGTACGGCTAAGCTACCGCTGCTGCGATTAAAACAAAAGAAAAAAAAGGCTTGCCTCCTGATTTTCATCCCCAAATCGCGCCCGCCCTCTCCAAAACCCTTTTTCCCTCCTCTCCCAAATCGCCCCGACCATCTCCAAAATCGCACGCGCCAAGATGTCTCTCCCAAAAACCCTTCTTCCCTCTTCTCTCCCGAAAACCCTTCTTTCCTCTTCTCTCCCAAATCGCCCCATCTCCAAATCGCACGCCCCATCCCCAAATCCCGAAAGTCTCTCTCTCTCTCTCCAACGTCCCTCCACTCCGGCCTCTCTTGAAAGAAGAGAAAATCGAAGGTACTCTCTCTCGATCTCTCTCCCTTCATCTCTCTCTCTCTCTCTCTCTCTCTCTCTCTCTCTCTCTCTCTCTCTCTCTCTCTCTCTCACTTCCCCTTTCGATTATCAAGCAGCGGCAGCCATATCCGCGGTTGTCCATGGCCGCTGACATCTGCTGGTTAGTTGTTTGAAGAAATGCTTCAACCAATAACGTGTACCACTGTTGTACATTTAATCTCTCCGTTTCTTTCATACTTTTTTGGCCCATCCATGAGTGGACTAACCTAATATATGGGAGGGGAACCATCAACATCGATCCACCTCATTAGGAAGGGCTTTTGAAACTCATCATCTCTTTCCTTGAGGTGGGAATTGAGTGGTTGTGAGAAGTTGGCATATTGGAAAGAGAGTGACAGTTCGGAAAGGTCTGAGTCCTCTTGGGAGTGGTTTTTGGTTTTGCAAAATGCAACAGGACTGGTAACAACAAATTAATCCTTTTCATGTCCATCTTTAATCATTTAATTTTTGATATGATTTTTTTTTATTTTAATGAATGCAGTAGTTAGCTTCATTTGTGTATTGTTACAAAGGTTTAGCCTCACGAGGATATTTACTGTGTTCAGGAACCTATAATGATGTTGTTGCCCAGTTCTCAAATTGTTTCACCTGGCCCTGTGTAAAGCATTTCTCTAACCTATAGGGAAAAACACCTGTTATTTCTCAACTACTGTTTGAAACTGATTTTTGGTGTAACTGGTTGGAAATTCAAAAGATTTTATTTTTGGGATTTATTTATTTATTTTAAAGTTTGAGTACTATTTCTGTGATGGGTTTGACTGAATTCGTATGTTGTTGGATTTTTAGTAACAAAGTCTGATTTTTTTATTTTTTTAATTTTCCTGCATCATTTGATTTCCAACCTCCCCAGGGAGTAGATTGATCAGATTGAATGGGCTACTTCTTTTGCACTTCAGTTCTATTCTAAGAATTAAATTTAGGACACTCCTCTGCTGTTGGTCTTTTAGATTTACTTGCCTGTGTTTCCTTTTTATTTCTATTCCAGCCACCGCATGCGTTAGACTGATCTGACTGTGTCTGGTGCTTTTTCGCATCTCTCATACAATTACTGTCCCAGCCACCGTGAGCATTAGGCTGATCTGCTTGTGTCTGATTTTCATGATAGAAAGATATGCATTAAGAGGAAACCACCCTATGAATGTCTGGATCTTAAGCATTTTCAACCTTAGCACGTGTGTTGCATTCTTATTTGGTGATTGAAGAAGACATGGTATATATGTGTAACGAGCACTCCCCACTATCTAATATATGCATGTAGGTATCATTTTTTATCGAAGAAGACATGGTGTATGTAACTAGTACTCTCCACTATCTAATATATGCACGTTAAAGAGGCAGATGGGTTTCTTTAAGGAGCGGAGCATTTTCATAATGGTGGGACACTCCACCTCATATCCCATGCATGTATTGACTATTTGAATCAGATCTTCCATGGGATCGATACTTATGTTCACTCCCCAAGTGCAGGGTTGTGATGTAGTAATAACTCGGTAAGACCGAGGTCGAATCCCAAGGGACTGAAACTTGTACGTTATCTAAAACTAACTAGAACTAGAACTAAGCTAAGATGAATTCTAAATCAATTAACAATGGTGGAATATTTGTAGAATAATTAATCTAAAACTTAGGAAACAAATCAGAGATAGGAAACTAGGGATTCAGAGGATCCACTTGTAGAGATCAGGGAGAACTTATGCTTGCATCAAAAATTATGGAAATTACTGAACTGCCGTTGATCTAGTTTTCAAAGAGATGAAAGGTGTATGAATTAGAATGGATTCCATCACCAAACCATGCCCAAAGACTATGGTAAACAACAGAATCAAACTAATTACCACCCAATCACATGTATGCAAGTTAGGAAGGGTACTGACATCCAACCATGCCCAGGAGACTATGGTGAACAACAGGGCTTCCTGACATCATAAACATTAAAGAGAACGGAAATATTCAAAGCCATTGCAGAACCATCGTAATTTCAGTCACAACAGACCATTAAAAACCTAAAACATTCCCATAACAATTAACTAAAATCAACGTCAATTCATGCATTAAAATTAAAATAAAATCAAATCTCTCATCTCACTACAAGCTTCACCTCTTAGCCCTAGATAAGAGGTTTAGCCAGACATGGATGGCTAAATCTCCACAATTGAAATAAACTAAAAAATAAAAAGAAAATACTCTTTTTTTTTTCTTCTGCTTCACGTCCCTGCCCGAGCCTCCACGTCTCTCTTTTTCTTCCTTCCTAGACCTGAATGAATGCTCCCCACGTCCTAAACCTCCTTTTATATCTACTGGAGTGGTGAAAATCGGATTTGAATCGGATTTGGAAAGCTATGCATGCCTAGTGAAAGCTTTTTCGCAGCCAAGTTCGGTGCCTCGAAACACGCCACTTTCCTCCCTCAAATTCCAAAGAAACACCTTCCCTTAGGATTTTATTGGGTCCTCTACATGATAGACGGTTCAGATCTGCCATATGATCAAAGATGGTGGGCCAAAACCGCCTGAAAAAATCAGTTTTCGCGGATGTGCGAAACCTTTCGCACAATTTCGCTGTTATGATCAGTGGGCCCCACAGAAGCATTTTAAGAAAAATCCACCCCATCCATTGGATTTAGAACGAAATTTCAGTCAAGAATGGGTAGTTTTGAACGTCCATTGACGTGTCCCAGAGAAGAAATAACTAAAAGATCAGATTTGAATGCTACCGGGCAGCCCTTTTGTGGCCTCTGTATCTCACACATGTGCACGCATGGATGAAAAGTGACAACATGGTTTTGTAGCTCTCGAAGCCCTCTACAAGATGGACGGCTTGGATTAGACGTACGGAGCTTGTGTGGGGCCAATAACGTCCGTGAAAACGGCGAGCGGCTGTGCGTCTGCTGCACGTTTTTTTTTTTTTTTTTGAATTGTAGCCGGAAACGTCGGTCAGCTGCGCTGACCGACTTTTGGAAAATCTGGTGCACGGCGGGTGTGTGTACACTATGTACACACGCTATACATATAGGGTCCACTGTGAAGCTTTCAAGAAATCCAATCCGCCCATTCTGTTCCTCACATTATTTTACCCGTTGAGAATAATTATCAAGCATATCCAGCTGGCGGGTGGGCCCCAAATTGAAGATTGATGGGCTGATCTGCCCGTTAGGCCACTTTCGTAATGATCCAATGGATGATTTTTGACGTGTACGGTTAATTTATGGTCCTCAGGCCACGTATGAAGTTTCAAGCCGAACCGATATTGGGAACCCCATGATCTTGCATTCTAGATGAGTTTTAAGCCACTTGAACTTCAGTTTCTTAGTTTTCTTGAATTTCTGGAATGTAATTTCAGTTGATCTTGGTCCCTTGGAGTGCGTCCCATGCTTTGGTGAATTTGGAGCGTTAAATCCATGCATTTAGTATCCTTATTTGATCCAAGCTTGTAAAATCAACCTGCAACATTAACACGATTAAATTAGCCGTTAAACACTATTATGCTCGTAAATCCGAACAATATTTGGGGTCTAATATGCACTATTTGACCCTCAACACAACTCCCAACCAGCATTTTGCTAGTCCCGAGCAAAATATGCGAAAAATAAGTTGATAATTACAAGACAATTTCTATGAACTCGAGTGATTTCTTGAAAAACGATTCAGATACCAGGATTCCAAGATTCATGAATGTTGGACATTACTCTCTCTTGGACTCGAGTGCATGGTAAACTTCGTAGTCTAGTTCACAATATCAATCCACTAATTAGAAAATTTCTAAACATTAAGATCCATGAGCATATAGTGTACTCTCGGCATTATCAATACCAAGATTCAATTCTCTATTTCAAGATGTCATTGGTAATCAACGAGAGAATTCATGATGACCAAAACTTGCCCCATAGAGTTATTTATTTATTTTATTAATAGTAATGCCAAGAAGGGGAATCAAATCCTCACCTATAGGGAGCAAACCTATGGTGAAGACCGTACACCTGACTCTTTTTCACATATCATTCATGGGGAATTAACTCTACACCTATAGGGAGCAAACCTATGGTGAAGATTAATTATCCAACCTTTTCAATTTTTATACCATGATGGCACGATACTTCAGGCTGGTTCCTTTCATGCTCAGTGATTACCAAGTTAATCCTTCGATATGGAACTGAAATCTTAATGTGTAAGCAAGACGTGTCCTGAAATCATGATTCAATCAATGTTTAAAATCTCTAATCATGGATTGATAATTCAAACTCAACTGTGGAATCTATCAAGTAGCTAAATCCAAGAGTCATAAATTACCAACATCACGTATCTCGTAATTCTAAATTAAAGATAGATGTCAAAATCATGTTGAATTTACAAGAAATGTCAGAAAAATTTTTCACAATTTTCACAATTTTTTTCACAATTTTTGCTCAAGACCAAGAAAATACTGATTAGGAAGCCTTAGGAAGCCTAATCTCCCACCCCCAACCTAAAATCTACATTGTCCTCAATGTAAAATATATAAACATGCAATGCACATGAGACAAAGAAAGTAAAGTGATGGGAAGATAGTACCTGGATAACGAATCAAGAGAGATTTTCCACAAGATCACAGTATGGAAGCTGGTTAGCACGAGAGAAAAAGAAAAATAAAAATAATAAAAATAAAATCCTACCTATACCACTTTCGCAGGTGCTCTCGATTGCATTTAGCGTATGCAACAAGCCTTTAAACCCCTAGGTTACCCCTAGTGGACGAGTTGTAGTCTCGTGAGGGTTTGCAGTAATGGTACCCACAAACATTGAATCATCTAACTAGAAAAATGAAATGAAAAGCTGAGTTGCCTCCCAGGAGCGCTAAATTTACCGTCTTCAACCAGACAAATAAAGCAACAATCCTAGTCCTATGAAAGCGATAAACCTGCCTATACCTCCATCAGACTAGGAGATCAGTCCTGGTAAATAGGAGTAATCAGAGGCATGGACATGTCCTCTGAATCAAACGTCTCGACAAATGGCTTTAATCGATGTCCATTTACTTTAAACTCCTTGCCATTGTCGGGATCTCTTATCTCGACGGCCCCATGAGGATAAGCAGTAACAACAATGTAAGGGCCGGTCCAACGAGATCGAAGCTTACCCGGAAAGAGATGTAGTCGAGAGTCATACAAGAGGACTTTCTGACCTGGCGTGAATGATTTTCGGAGAATATGTTGATCATGAAACGCTTTCATCCTGTCCTTGTAAATTCTCGAGTTTTCATATGCATCGTTTCGGATTTCTTCAAGTTCATTCAACTGAAGTTTGCGTAGCGAGCCAGCGTTGTCCAGATTGAAATTCAAAATTTTGATCGCCCAGTATGCTTTATGTTCCAATTCCACAGGCAAATGAAAAGTCTTTCCGTAGACAAGTCTAAAGGGAGATGTTCCAATAGGAATTTTAAAAGCAGTACGGTACGCCCATAAGGCATCGGTCATCGGATTGACCAGTCCTTACGATCAGGGTTAACCGTTTTCTCTAGGATATGTTTGATCTCTCTATTGGAAATCTCAGCTTGTCCACTTGTTTGTGGATGGTATGGGGTGCTCACCTTATGAGAGATACCGTATTTCTTCATTAAACTCTCAAATGGTCTATTACAAAAGTGTGAGCCCCCATCACTAATGATGGCTCGAGGCGTTCCGAACCGTGACAGGATATTTTCCTTCAAAAATTTAATGACCGTGTGATGGTCATTTTTGCAGCACGGAATTGCTTCGACCCATTTAGTGACATAGTCTACGGCGAGCAAAATATACAGATTTCCAAATGATTGGGGGAATGGTCCCATGAAATCAATGCCCCAGCAATCAAATGCTTCAATGATAAGGATGAGATTAAAAGGCATCATATTTCGACGGGACAATGCTCCCAATTTTTGACAACGCTCACAAGCTTTGCAAAACTCATGAGTGTTCCTGAACATAGTGGGCCAGTAAAAGCCACACTGTAGAATCTTGGCCGTGGTCTTTTTAGTTGAAAAGTGACCACCACAGGCCTGTGAGTGACAGAAGGAGATGACACTCTGATGCTCATCGTCTAGTACACATCTCCTTAAGATTTGGTCTGGGCAATATTTAAACAAATATGGATCATCCCAGAAAAAGTTACGCACCTTGGTAAAGAATTTCTTCTTATCTTGTGACGTCCAGTGTGTTAGTATGGCACCTGTAGCAAGATAATTAGCAATAGCAGCAAACCAAGGTGAATGGGAGACTCTAAACAGTTGTTCATCAGGGAACATGTCATTGATATGGGTCGCCTCAAGGGAATCAGAGGTATTAAGGCGAGAAAGATGATCGGCCACTACGTTCTCTACTCCCTTTTTATCTTTGATTTCCAAATCAAATTCTTGGAGTAGAAGGATCCATCGTATCAAGCGGGCTTAGAATCATTCTTAGAAAGAAGATACTTAAGTGTTGCATGGTCTGTATAAATGATGATCTTAAATCCGATCAGGTAAGATCTAAATTTGTCCAAAGTGAACACTACGGCTAAGAGTTCTTTTTCCGTAGTCGAGTAGTTCACTTAGGCAGGATTTAGAGTCCTACTTGCGTAGTGAATAACGTAAGGCCGCTTATCTTTTCTCTGGCCTAGAACCACTCCAAGAGCATAATCGGAGGCGTTGCACATAAGTTCAAAAGGAAGACTCCAGTCGGGTGGGTGCATGATAGGTGCAGTGGTTCACATGCCCTTAAGCTTAGTGAAAGCTTCTTGGCATTGCTCAGTCCACTCGTATGGTGTATCCTTTTGAAGAAGATTACATAAAGGACGAGAGAGGAGACTAAAGTCCTTTATGAATTGTCTGTAAAAGCCTGTGTGTCCTAAGAAGGATCGCACATCTCTGATGTTCTTGGGTGGAGGTAGGTTAGAGATAAGATCGATTTTTGCCTTATGTACCTCGATTCCTTTGGACGAGATGATATGCCCAAGGACAATTCCCTTTTGAACCATAAAATGACACTTCTCCCAGTTAAGTACTAAATTTTTTTCTTCACATCTTTTCAGCACACATTTAAGACTTACTAAGCACTCGCTGAAAGATGAACCGAAAACAGAGAAATCGTCCATGAAGACCTTTAAATATTTCCCCACCATGTCAGAAAAGATACTCATCATACATCGCTGAAAGGTGGCAGGGGCATTACATAACCCGAATGGCATCCTTCTGTAAGCAAAGGTGCCATAGGGACATATAAATGTGGTCTTTTCCTGATCTTCAGGGGTGATTTCAATCTAATTATAACCTGAATATCCGTCAAGGAAACAGTAATAGGGATGATCAGCTAACCTTTCCAAGATCTGATCTATAAAGGGCAAAGGAAAGTGGTCCTTCCTAGTGACAGTATTCAGCTTCCTATAGTCAATGCACATTCTCCAACCAGTAGTAACTCTGGTCGGCACGAGTTCATTATTGGCATTGGCTGCGATGGTGATCCCGAACTTCTTAGGAACCACCTGAGTTGAACTCAGCCATTGACTATTGGATATGGGGTATATGATCCCCACATCTAATAGTTTGAGAACCTCTGCCTTAACCACTTCCTTCATGTTTGGATTTAATCTATGTTGTGATTGCCGAACAACCTTTTTATTGTCCTCAAGATATATACGGTGAGTACAAATCGATGGGTTAATTCCCTTGAGGTCCGCTATCGTCCATCCAAGAGCTCCCTTATGCTCAATGAGAGTAGATATCAGCATACTCTCCTGTTCTTTCTCCAGGTGGGCAGAGATCACCACCGGGTATGTCTCATCTTGACCTAAATAGACATATTTTAAATCAGAGGGCAAAGGTTTTAGGTCAAGCTTCGGTGGCTTGAGGTTTGACGGTAGAGGCACTACATCAGTTTGGGGCAATTCTTCAATTTGTGGCCTCCACCGGTTAACTTCAAGTACCGGTGCAGTATCCAGCATGGCACACGTCTCCCTAATTATATCATCATCAAGATCATGGGAGTGGGCCAGGCACGTCTCTAGAGGATCAGAGGATAAGGTGAGAGGTGTTCTATCTTCCACAAAAGAATCAATCATGTTAACATCGTGGAAATCATCATCATCCTCTGAGTTGCTGCCGTTATTGAAAAAGATATTCGATTCCAATGTCAAATTTTCAAAAGACATAGTCATGACACCATTCTTGCAGTTGATAATTGCATTTGAAGTGGACAAGAATGGACGACCAAGAATGACGAGAATCTGAGTGCTTGTGTCATTGATGGGTTCGGTGTCCAAGATGATAAAATCAACAGGGTAGTAGAATCTATCCACCTGGACCAACATATCCTCGATGATCCCTCTTGGTATACGAACAGAACGATCAGCAAGTTGTAGTGTGGTTCGAGTGGGTTTTAATTCACCCAAACCTAACTGTTGGTATACCGAGTAGGGAATCAGATTGACGCTTGCTCCTAAGTCAAGAAGTGCGTGGTTAATTCGATAGTTTCCGATTACACATGATATGGTTGGGCAACCGGGATCTTTGAATTTTTGCGGCACATCTTGTTTCAGGATGGCACTTACTTTCTCAGTCAAGGAGATCTTCTTTTGAACACTTTTCTGTCGTTTGGTAGTGCATAAATCCTTTAGAAATTTAGCATATGAAGGAATCTATTTTACAATGTCAAGCAGAGGAATGTTGACTTTCACTTGTTTCAACACCTCTAGGATATCCTGAGAGTTAGATAAACGTTTTGGTTCAACCAACCGTTGGGGAAACGGAGCAACTGGCTTTTCTAGAAGTTCTAGTTCAAATTTTTGTGGGGCGCCACTAGATCCATCATTGTTGTCCTCTTCTGGTTCTTGAGGATTTTCGGGCCTAACCGGAAGGGTTTTATCAATAACCTTCCCACTCCTAAGAGTGGTGATGGATTTAGTGTGCCCCATTTGATTTGAAGAGCTGGGATCACTTGTCTCGTATTGCGGTTTCGGATTAGGGAGTGATTGTGCAGGGAGCATCCCTTTTTTCATAGTCATCATACGTGAATCTATTTTTTGCATAAAATCTGAAATTCCTTGCATTGTCCGAGCCAGCTCTTGTATGGAAATTTGAACCGATTCTTCTTGAGGTTTCCCCTGATTTGGATTTTGATTGAAGAAACCTTGAGGGGTAGTAGTTTGTCCGTTCCTCCAACTAAAATTCGGATGATTTTTCCAGCTAGGATTGTATGTATTAGAGGGTGGTCTATTGAAAGGTCTTTGATAGTTATTTACGGCATTAGATTGTTCATTCAATACTTCTCGAAAGGCAGGTATTGAAGGACAATTTTCAGTAGTATGAATGTTGCAATCACAGATACCGCAAACACTTTCATTAACCTTTTTCTTCCTTCCTTCCATGGCCTCAAATTTTCTGGTGAGATTGGCCACCTTAGCGTTAAGATCATTATCCTCTTTCAGGAGATATATTCCTCCTTTTTCCCTTGAATGAGTCGGCTTAGACGTAGTGTTCGTCCTTGGGTAATAGTCCCATGATTGTATTTTTTCAGCGAGACTATCGAGGTAATCCCATACCTCGTCGACATTTTTATTTATGAATTCTCCATTACACATTGTCTCGACCATTTAGCGCATGGAAGATGTTAGCCCATCATAGAAAAAATTTGTAATGCGCCATATTTCAAAGCTATGTTGTGGGCATGCATTAACCAGATCCTTGAACCTTTCCCAACATTGGAAGAATGTTTCATCTTCCTTTTGGGCAAAGTTCATGATTGCTCTTCTGAGGGTAATTGTCTTATGATGTGGGAAAAATTTCTTTATAAATTCCCTCTGCATATCATTCCATGTGCCAATGGATCTAGGACGCAGTGAATGTAACCACGTTTTGGCTTTTTCTATCAAGGAAAATGAAAAGAGTTTCAGCCTAATAGTATCCTCAGATACATTAGGAAAGTATAAGGTGCCTATGATTTCATCGAACTCTTTCAGATGCAAGTATGGTTCTTCAGACTCAAGCCCATGGAACTTAGGAAGGAGTTGGATAACCCCTGGCTTGATGTCCATATGTCCTGTATTCTTAGAAAAAATCATGCATGAGGGCGTACTCACCCCCGCCGGTTGTAAATAATCTCGTAAAGTACGAGGCGGGGGTGCCTGATGCACCTCATTCTCATCATGTACTTCCTCAACCCTTGATTGGGGTAGTGCTTGAGGTTGATTTTCAGCCATAACGTCCTCTAACTCAGGAGAATTTAAGTGGTGTCTAGTCCTGCGATGGACAGTCAACCCCTCAACTAATCCTCCTTCAGTCACGAGACGTCGAGTGTTGTCGCGTGCCCACTGGGGCATAAAACACACTCAGCCCTCAAATTCTAACTTAAAACTAAGAGAAAGGAAGAAGTAGAAATCTAAAAAATAAAAGGGAAAGATGAAAAGAAGTTACCAAATTTGGAGGCCTAGGTTAAGAATCTGCAAAACAAAACAAAATAAGTTAGTTTCTAAGAGTAGAAAGTCCTAATTAAAAGTAAACTAATTTCTAGAGAAAAGAAAAAAATTCTAAAAAAAGAAAAAATTAGAAAGAGCTTACTAAATTAGAAGTTTCCTACAAAACAGAAAAATTGAGTTAGTTCTAAAAATCAGATAGAAGGAAGAATAGCAAATTTCTAAAGTTAGGAAAATTTTCTAATAAGGAAAATAATTAAACTTCTAAACCTAGAAAAAATTTTTAAAAAAGAAAATCTAATCCTAAACTAATCCTAAAACTAATTAATTTCAGAAAAACGTAGCCGATAGTCCCCGGCAATGGTGCCAAAAACTTGTTCACTCCCCAAGTGCAGGGTTGTGATGTAGTAATAACTCGGTAAGACCGAGGTCGAATCCCAAGGGACTAAAACTTGTACGTTATCTAAAACTAACTAGAACTAGAACTAGGCTAAGATAAATTCTAAATAAATTAGCAATGGTGGAATACTTGTAGAATAATTAATCTAAAACTTAGGAAACAAATCAGAGATAGGAAATTAGGGATTCAGAGGATCCACTTGTAGAGATCAGGGAGAACTTATGCTTGCATCAAAAATTATGAAAATTACTGAACTGCCGTTGATCTAGTTTTCAAAGAGATGAAAGGTGTATAAATTAGAATGGATTCCATCACCAAACCATGCCCAAAGACTATGGCAAACAACAGAATCAAACTAATTACCACCTAATCACATGTATGCAAGTTAGGAAGGGTACCGACATCCAACCATGCCCAGGAGACTATGGTGAACAACAGGGCTTCCTGACATCATAAACATTAAAGAGAACGAAAATATTCAAAGTCATTGCAGAACCATTGTAATTTCAGTCACAACAGACCATTAAAAATCTAAAACATTCCCATAATAATTAACTAAAATCAACGTCAATTCATGCATTAAAATTAAAATAAAATCAAATCTCCCATCTCACTACAAGCTTCACCTCTTAGCCCTAGCTAAGAGGTTTAGCCAGACATGCATAGCTAAATCTCCACAATAGAAATAAACTAAAAAATAAAAAGAAAATACTCTTTTTTTTTTCTTCTGCTTCACGTCCCTGCCCGAGCCTCCATGTCTCTCTTTTTCTTCCTTCCTAGACCTGAATGAATGCTCCCCACGTCCTAAACCTCATTTTATAGCTGCTGCAGTGGTAAAAATTGAATTTGAATCGGATTTGGAAAGCTATGCATGCCTAGTGAAAGCTTTTTCGCAGCCAAGTTTGGTGCATCGAAACATGCCACTTTCCTCTCTCAAATTTCAAAGAAACACTGTCCCTTAGGATTTTATTGGGTCCTCTACATGATAGACGGTTCAGATCTGCCATATGATCAAAGATGATGGGCCAAAACAGCCTGGAAAAGTCAGTTTTCTCGGATGTGCGAAACCTTTCGCACCATTTCGCTGTTATGATCGGTGGGCCCCACAGAAGCATTTTAAGGAAGATCCACCCCATCCATTGGATTCAGAATAAAATTTTAGTCAAGAATGGGTAGTTTTGAACGTCCATTGACGTGTCCCAGCGAAGAAATAACTAAAAGATCAGATTTGAATGCTACCGGGCAGCCCTTTTGTGGCCTCTGTATCTCACACGTGTGCATGCATGGATGAAAAGTGACAACATGATTTTGTAGCTCTCGAAGCCCTCTACAAGATGGACGGCTTGGATCAGACGTACGGAGCTTGTGTGGGGCCAATAACATCCGTGAAAACGGCCAGCGGCCGTGCGTCCGCTGCACGGTTTTTTTTTTTTTGAATTGTAGCCGGAAACGTCGGTCAGCGTTTGGGAAATCTGGTGCACAGCGGGCATGTGTACACTATGTACACACGCTATACATATAGGGTCCACTGTGAAGCTTTCAAAAAATCCAATCTGCCCATTCTGTTCCTCACATTATTTTACCCGTTGAGAACAATTATCAAGCATATCCAGCTGGCGGGTGGGCCCCAAATTGAAGATTGATGGGCTGATCTGCCCGTTAGGCCACTTCCGCAATGATCCAATGGATGATTTTTGACGTGTACGGTTAATTTATGGTCCTCAGGCCACGTATGAAGTTTCGAGCCGAACCAATATTGGGAACCCCATGATCTTACATTCTAGATGAGTTTTACGCCACTTGAACTTTAGTTTCTTAGTTTTCTCGGATTTCTGGCATGTAATTTCAGTCGATTTTGGTCCCCTGGAGTGCGTCCCATGCTTTGGTGAATTTGGAGCGTTAAATCCATGCATTTAGTATCCTTATTCGATCCAAGCTTGTAAAATCAACCTGCAACATCAACACGATTAAATCAGCCGTTAAACACTATTATGCTCGTAAATCCGGACAATATTTGGGGTCTAATATGCACTATTTGACCCTCAACAACTTACACATGTTTTGACTTTGTGTAATATAATTTTTTGGGCTACACAATGTTGATTCACTGTGAATATCTTGATCATGCTCTTGTTTTGATTTGTATGATCAGGGATCATGTTTTACTGATCAAGACCATTGATATTATGGCCCTAACATGGTTAACCAATGTGCCAGAAATCTCCTGGATTGCAATAATAGAGCATCATTATCATTGTCGTCATTTAAACCTTATCATGAATCATGTTTAGCCATTCCACTCCATGAAAGGTCATTACATTAGTTAGAACATAATTCATCATGTCTTTTATTACTGACTTTGCAACTCCTTTTTTGGGCCTGCCCGTTACTCTTTTAAACCCTTCAAATTGAAACAAAGATAGAGCAATTGGACAAATTTTCAGCTAAACTTCTGACTGTTGCTTCTTCTTCTTCTTCTTCCTTTTTTCCCTAAAGGTTCATTAGAGACTATCAATTGAAGGGTTAGGATTTTTTCCATATGCAAGTTTTAATGACTGGGGCATCCATTGGTTGGATTAGAGAACTATTGGACTGGTAACTGTCTCATTCAATGGATTGTCTCTGCCTTTTGGTGCATTTACTTTCTATTATTTCTTTGGTGCCCATTTTATTTTTTACTAGTTCTGCTAATGTCATATTTGGTCAGTCCATTTTTATCCATTATAAAATGTATCTTCCAAACACTCACTCAAAATTGGTTTAATTTCCACATACCATGGTACGAGAGGCAACTATGGTTTTCGAGTGTATGCTACTGATGTACTACAAGAACATCCATGGGCCTAATATGATGGGACACATTTGATGGTCGACTTGGATATCATGCAAGCATTATGGTGGGACCCACAACAATCGATTGTATGGTAAGTTACGATGCACTAGATTGCACATGATCATTTCCCTATGTATAACCCAAATACCTTTTAATCCCAACGCCCAAAATACCTAATTGGTCCATTATTTAGGTGGGCCACACTATAAGAAATAGTTTAGAGTGGATGTTGACAATAGGTGTGCTTGTGGGTCTCCCCATTATGTGGTTCTGACATAACCCATTCATTATGTCATCCTAGGTGAGTGGGTTGACCAAATTTCAAGCCTTCACATTGTTCAAAATCGTGTGGCCAACCTGACTTCCTTGTCCAAGTGATTTTTGGGATCCCATTTTCAGCCCCCATACACCCTCAAGTATGTGTACAATTTAGTCTATGCAAACATGTCACACATACAAGTAAAATGCATGTGGAATCCATTTTAATTAGAGTCGTGAACCAATGAGGGCCTCTCATGTGATGAGGTGGAACACGTGTCAAATATCCAGCAGGTGGAACACGTGTTAGAGATCCAACCCACTCATCAGATAGTTTACAGTGTGAACGTGCCACGATACAAAATCAGGGTAGTAACTCACAAGTAAGCCACAAATGCACATTGAATTTAGGCTATCTGGATTTTCTTTCTAACTGCCCATTTTTCCCCTACAAGTTTGTCCTTGATCGACGGGCCAACTTTATTTTTCCCATAACTCACCTGGCACATGTACAAATATGAAATAAACAAGGATGAAAATAATGCTTGGATCTTCTGCCAAAAATTCACCCTTTGGATGGCTACGACTTACAGCGTAAGTTTATGGTTAAATTTTTATTCTAAACATTCATTTTTTAATTTTTGATTTATATGATGTGGCCCAACTCAGGTGTGAAATTTCCTGACTTTCTTGTCAGAAGATCTAAACAATATCGCACACTTGATAAGAAAGCTCAGATCTTGCATGTTTCATATTATGACTTGTGCACGCGAGCTTGGAATTAGCAGATCTCCAAAACATGATAGGTGGATAGAGGGGATTTGTTTAACTCTGAAATAGTAAGTTTTTGTTTGACAAAACTTATTTGCTAAATGGTTGGCGACATCCTTTTTACTGATTGTTGCTTAAACAAGAGATTAGGCGGAATCTTATTCCATCATGCAGTAGGAACCATGGTCTATGTTTATCACATATTTTGTTTTGTCAAAAAAACTAAGAAATGAAGTAAAATATTGTGGGGGGCTTGCATGGTGTGTGTATGAAAGCCAACCCATCCAACAAGCGTATACCAACAGGATGATTGGGTGACCCAAATATCAGATTGATCCGATCATAAACTAGGCCTCACATGAATTCAGAAAATTCTGACTGGTGGACATTGTTTTCTATGTTATGGCTGCAAAAGGATCAGCCTGATTTTTGGGTCATCTTATCCTCATGCACCAACGTCTAGTTTGGTTATAGTGCTATCCTGCAACTAGTAATAAATGGCAATGTGAGGGTACAACTTCTAACTTGTCCAAAATGTTGGCAGTAGTATGAAGAACACCTGATGAAAAAATCAGGCTGATACATATACTGTGCATGCTACACCATAGAAAATATTAGACAACTGCCAATTTGATCCAAAGTATATATAGCCCACCTGATGAGTATATCAGCCTGGTTTTTGCAGCAGGTGACATTTACAGTGGGGCCAACATTTTGGATGGGTTCGCTGTTATTCATAGATGACTCGTTGGGTGCACTAGTTGGACGATAACTTTCTTGTCCAACTAGTTGCATGTAAGGCCTCATACGTGCACATGCCCACAAACGTAATAAATAACATACATGCCTTCATATATTTAGTGGTCCTATGGCAAGTCAATCAAATATGTGCTGAAAATTGTAATATTCCTGTAACTGCCATTGTTTTCCTTATAGGATTGGGTTTGATATTTTTCAGCTAAACTTCTGACTGTTGCTTCTTCTTCTTCTTAGTCCTTTTTTCCCTAAAGGTTCATTAGAGACTATCAATTGAAGGGTTAGGATTTTTTCCATATGCAAGTTTTAATGACTGGGGCATCCATTGGTTGGATTAGAGAACTATTGGACTGGTAACTGTCTCATTCAATGGATTGTCTCTGCCTTTTGGTGCATTTACTTTCTATTATTGCTTTGGTGCCCATTTCATTTTTTACTAGTTCTGCTAATGTCATCACAACAAAAAAAGGGCCTTGTAGCCAGTAGTATTGAAACCAATAAGATTTTCACTGCATGTCATATAAATAACTTGTTAGTAAAGAAGCAATTTGATTTGGATTTTTGCTTCTTCTTCTTCTTTTTTTGTTTTTGGATTGTTGCAAAAGAAGGCTACAAAACAGAAGTTTATTTTATTTTTTAATTTTTATTTTCAAGTGGTTTGATTTGGGTTTTCTCTAAAACAGAGGCCCTTTATCTATTTTATCAATTAAATGATTGTTAGGCCATGCTATATCCATGATAGGTCTGCAATTTAACTGCTATGCATAAGACTATGCAGTTCATCATTCTCCACCATAGAAACAGTCATATTTTCCATGCCAACCTGCTGCTGCTGCTGACAAGCTGCTGCTGCTGTTGCTGTCTGACAAGCTATTGCTGCTGCTGCTGCTACTGCTTTGACATCGTCTGGAGTATTTTCGGTGTATCTTATCATATGGGCCAATTTTTCTCAGGTCTTTTATCATCTGGGTCTGTTTTCTCTGGTCTAGATTTTCTGACTTTGTGCTCTAAATAGCCACTATCAGTCGCCTTGATCCAGGAAGGCATGATCGGGGCTCTGTTTCGTGGGCTATGCATGGTTGAGTCCATTTCCATCGACAGATGCAACCACTTTATCAATCTCTCTTTCAAATGGTTTGCTAGACATACTTGGTAGCTTCATTTGTCATATGTTCATCTGTCAAACATACTTCTTTAACATGGGTTGTTGTCAGAAATTCAATATTTGCTCTATGGTTGTAAATCTTGCAATTCATGTGTCCCAAGTTGAAAATTCTGAATAAAATCATATGTTCATTCACTTCTATCAGCACCAAGTCCATGAGAGCCAATGGTGGAATCGATGTTATCATTAAGGCCATCGAGAAGCTGCGCTTGTGCCACAAGGAGCACATTTTTGCATATGGGGAGGGCAAAGAGAAGATTAACAAGCCGCCATGAAACCGCTGACATCAACACGTTCTCATGGGTGAGGAAAATAGGTTCTCATAAATTTCCAAGCGCACACACACACAAAGTAGCTTTCTATTATTCTTCCAAAGATGTCACAATCCATGCATTAAAATCTGTAAATATATATATATATATATATATATATATATATATATATATATATATATATATATATATATATATATATATATATATATATATATGAATATACTGTCATGTCCTGGAATTCTTGTATCTGGTTTGGTTTATTGTTCATTTCTAGCCACAAGGCCATTTTTGTTGTAGTGAGGTGGATATGAACTTATATCATCTTACAGGTTGCAATCGACTGTACGGTGGAGAGTTGCAATGAACCTGCCTGGGTTCTTTCCGACGAACCAAAGAAGTCAAACAATTAATGCCTAATAGAACACCTACATGAGAAATTTCTAAGCACTATCATTGACAATTTCCTTAAAAATTTTCCCACCCTTTATATAGATGTGAAAAGTCAACATTAGCTCTCAAACAGTTGAGGTTTGCACACTACAGTAGTTCTCTTCTATTTGTTTTCTTTTCTGATTTCTTTCCTTGAAAGTTTTTGCTTTGTCCAACTTCTTCATACATAGTTTGATCTGCAGACGGTTGGATTCACTTCTTTCAAAGTGAGGATTATGTTCTTCTAGCGAACATGTTTGCAAGTGCTAGCCAATGGAACAAAGTGACGAGAGTGAGAGAGGCAATGAGAAACAAGGGAGTTCAGAAACCAGAGCTAGGTAACAGCCTCATCGAGCTACATCCAACAATTTATCTTGAATCAGAAGGTACTTTCTGTACTTTTCTCTCCCAACTTTTCTTCTTCTTCCTTTTTTTTTTTTTTTTCATTTTCCTTCTCCACCTGATTTGAAAATAGAAAGGGAATTCATATTTATTACTCTCCTTCCACTGATAAGCAATTCACTTTCTAGGATAAATTGGTAAATTCAATAGAGCTATTGCATCTATTTGTTTGATTTTTTTATTACTCTCCTTTTCCACCTGATTTGAAAATAGAAAGGGAATTCAATAAATTGTGTTTTGTTTCATGAGAGAACAAAGCATATAGATGCTTGGAGACTTATTTGAGATGCATAGGCAAAAATGAGAACCAGATGTTAACAGTACACAGATTGTTGAAATTGATGTTTTACCAATAGATCACTACTATGATGCCTTAGGGCCTGTTTGGCCGGGCAAATCCCATGGTATTAGGAGGGATGGGATCAATTTTAAGGTAATGATGGTGGTGTCAGTGGATTGTCTTAAGATCCATGGGATTGCTTATATCTCGGGACAAGTTCACTGGGTCTATTTGGCATGCCCCCCATATCCCGGGATTTTACCTTCCAATCCATTCAACCAAGGGATAGGATCAATTTTCAGATAATGATGGTAGTGTCAGTGGATTGTCTTAAGATCCATGGGATGGCTTATATCCCGGGACAAGTTCACCGGACCTGTTTGGCTCGTCATGCCTATCTAAGGATACTGCCGATCCCATCCCTCCTAATGCCATGGGATCTGCCTGGCCAAACAGGCCCTTAGGAGGGCCTGAATTGGATACTCTTAGGGGTCGTTTGGCACCTTGGATTGGAGGGGATTAGAGGGGGTTTCAAATCTCCTTAGTTGTTAATTTGGTAGCAAAAAGCAACTGGGGATTGCCAATCTAGGGAGTTCCCAATCCCCTCTTTGAGGGGGTTTGTAATCCACGGTAAGAGCTTGGATTACACCTAAAATCATTTCAATATTTGCAGGTATAAATGTTTGTCACTGTACACTATCATTCTACTGGGCACATGGCCCACTAACGATGATCAGCACCGTCCAAACATTGTTCATGTAGATCAGCACCGTCCAAATATTGTCCAGCACCGTCTAAACGTTTTCCATATTAATCAACGATTAAAAATTGTTAGTTAGTCACTCAAACATGATCTTGTGCTTGCGGTCCATCTGGGACTTGGAATTTCATCATTTTTAGGCAAAGCATATATTTTAGCGGGCTTATCACAACCATAGTGTCAAAAATTATATATCTCACTGATTGGAGATATTAAAGTTGATTTAGTAATTAAATTAAAACCCCCGTAAATATAGCATTTATAGGTATTTTTGAATTAAAGTTGATTCACACTCCAGGGTGCCAAACACACCCAGGGGATTGCCAATCCAGGGGGTTTCCAATCCTGGGGGTTGCAAATCTAGGGGGTTCCAAATCCACGCTCCCAAACAGGCCCTTAGGGTACATGAACTTTTGTTTTTTTTTTTGCTGCTACTGTTGTTGTGCTCCATTTCCTTCGTTCAACTGACAGGATATCATCTCTATAATTATAAATGTTGTTTCAAAGAAAGATCTTAATGGCATTAGTGCTAACATGGAATGCATATCCAAAGTTAGTGCCAATTGTTGTGCAGTCGCTTTGTTCAAGAAAAAAGTCCTAAACATGAGTTTAAGTGACAATAAAGAATCATGCACCAGTCGTAAATTCAGACTACCACCATGAGAACTACGAATTTTACTTTTCAACACTAAACAACTCCAAAACTTTTGCCTTTGCTGCTAGAGACTGGATATATATGAACACAATCCCCATCAATATCTGCACCTAGGGGTGCACAAATAAGTGCCTGAAGGTTATATTAATTTTTGTTAATTCCATTTCTAATGCAGGTTAGCCCAAGCAACTATTTCAGGCATAATATACATTTATGCTATATATAAGAGAGCAACTCTAGGAATTGAAATTTGTAACTAGCCCACCATTTGTTAATTCCATTTCTAATGCAGGTCAGCCCAAGCAACATCTCCTTGCAACTGGATGGAGTGTGGAAGTGCAAAGAGGCTTGTTGCAGGTGATTCGATCCTTTTTCATCTAGTATGCAAGTTCAGATCCTCATGCCACCTATCTTATGCATGTAGCATTTCAACCTGTCATGTCATATATAATTTGCATCTGACACTAAAATATATTGGTTTCATCATCAGGAATGAAAGAATCAGTTACTCCTGGGAATTTGACATGCTAATCAGCCACAAACAGTCATGCCTTTGTTACTATATATATTAACTTCTTATATTGTCTTTCATAATTTTTTTTAAAGAATGAATGAAAGAAAGAAATAGTTACTGACCATATGGACTGGTGGATTTCATGCATGAGGGTTTGTATGTGGATTCAGTTCCAGGTACACTCAATTAATCAGTTGAATTGACTTTCCATAATTTAATTATATATAGAGGAAATGTCCAAAATGCAGGTATGACCATTTTAATTCACAATGACAACAAATCCCAATTTCCATGCATTTGAAGTGGAGTTGGAAACATCAGAATTGCTATGTGGTTGCTCGTCTCTCATTATGAATTTTGATCATTTCCACTTCTTTGAATTGTATAGTTGCAGATATTAATTGAGCATCCAAACATGGATTTTGTTAACCTTCAGTGTTAGTGAAATATCTTAACTTTCTATAACTTTCCAATAAACCCCCCAAAAATTAATATATATGAACACAATCCCCATTAAAATCTGCACCTAGGGGAGCACAAATATGAGGATTGATCTTAATAGTATGGTCGTCATGCATATAGACAGAAAATGCTTGTAATGAATGTTTATGAGTACTAAGTGGCCTATTAATGAAAACAATGTCTCCGTCTATAATATGCCTATTTATGATTTGACCAACTTTCAAATTTGATTTAGTTTACTTTGATTCTTTTTTTTCCAATTCGAGGATTGTCCATTTTAGCTTTAGTAGTCTAAAATAACGTGTTTTCCATTCAAACTTGGAATTTGTAAAACGGACTTCCTATCTAGTGGAACACATGTATACATCAAATGTGCTATAAATCAAGTTTTCTTTACTATCTATTCTTGTCTATAGGTGAGGAACACATGATCAGTACTCTACAGCTCCAAGCAGTATAATCTCAATGTTGTGCCACTTACCGAATCAGCTATGCTTCTCAGCCCATTGCAGGGAAATTTTCCAGGGAGGAATTTAGGCTCATTGCAAGAAAAGGGCCTACATCACACATAGTGGACACGTGATCATGGCTAGTGAGGTTGGTGTTGTAGACATTTGCCAGAAAATGTGGCCAAGAAAGGAAGACGTGATCGGTCCAGAAGGGGACCTTACTGAAACAATTCATGTGAAAGGCTAGGAAAGGAAGACATTTATAGTTTGTTTTGAAAACTTTAAATAGATCATTAATTATTTTGTTGATATTGTGCTAATTGTTGTCTTGATGAATGTAAGATTATTAGGTAATTCAAATTCTTGTCATTCAATCATAGGTTTTTGATAGTTATGCAGATAGAGATTTGATAGTTAGATTGATGGAGATTTTGATTGTAGTAGCAATTATGGGAATGATTAGTTAGAATCAACAGGAATTTGTGTGAAACGATTAGTAAAGAATTAACAGGAATTTCTATTATCGGTACTTTTAGCGGCGTTTTCGGCGTTTCTCCAATTCATTAATAGCTCTTGTTACATCTTTTAGCGGCGTCTATAATACCGGTGTTTCTAACAAAAAATTACATCAGTGTCTAATCACTTTTAGCGGTGTTTTTTTTACAGTTTTTACTGGCGTTTTTATGGCTTTTAACCAACTTTTGTGGGAGTTTTTAGCGGCGTTTGTACAACTTTACCGACGCTTTGTATAATTTACCGGCGCTTTATGGAGTTTCTAGCGGCGCTTTGATTGCTTTTAACGACGTTTCTATAATTTTAGCGGCAGTCACAGAAGCGCCGTTAAATTATAGTAAGCGCCGTAAAAGACTGCTTTTAACGGCGGCCGATAAAAACGCAGATAAAAAAATGCAACCGGTAAAAGAAACAACGACGGCACCCTTTAGTGGCACGTGCTCGACCGCCGGTATTTCTTCTACCGACGGTTTTTTGGGCTTTTAGGGGCGATTTTGGCCGCCTGTAAAGGTCATTTTTCTTGTAGTGTTCGTCCACTTTTGCACAGCTTTCACTGCTACTACTCTTGCTTTGTTGGCTGCTTCGTTGGCCACTGCTACTGCCTTGTTCACCCTCTCATCAACACTCGCCACATCAAATGCTTTCTTTGCTGCTCTTCGAGCTTCCTGATTATTAAAAGAGAACCATCAACAAAGTTGCTTCTTTTTTCTTTTCTTTTCTTTTCTTTTCTTTTTCTAATAGTTTTATGATAAAAAGATGGGTCAGACGGGATCCCCTACCATGCATAGATGGCGAATCAATGGGTTAATTATTTAGACGTATGACAAATTTCCCTGAAATGTTATGACTGAGCTTGGAGGACGAGGATATATGTTTCGTAGTTCATCACCGTTTACGAATGGTGGCAACTTGTCTACCATAAAATTTGAATACATGCCTACTAATCCAGACCGTTCAAATTGGGGGCCCAATGTGGATGGGGCATTGCCAGAAAATCAATTGATAGAATGATCCTAAACATACAGTTGGTTACCGTCAAACAGACAGCTAAAAAAGAACTCATGACCAGTCAAATTCAGGAGGTAAAGGTGGTTAATATCATCAAACGGTGTGATTTTTGGGTTATGCCGCATCCACAACAGAACTCACAATCCGGATGGGGTGGATCGCAGAATTTGCCCCATGCATACAATGGATGAGCAATTGACCACCATTTAGAAAAAAGAACAAATCACCTACAACCATTTTTACACCATGACCTGTTTCTTATACCTTTAGAATGTTTGCTTCCACTGCCCCTGAAAATAGCAGTTTTGAGAGCAAAATTCTTGTAACAATTGATGGTATGTAAAGTCAGCCTAGGACCAGGTCAGGTGATCAGTTGTCTTAAGATAAATGGCAGTCACTGCAGATGATGTAGCTCTTTCTTAGTAATTCTCATTTTTCCCTCTTGCCATTTCGTCTTTTGCTGCTGCTTTTGCAATTCACTTGCATGTTTTAAATCATGGGGAATAGAAAGTTCTATTACCTGGACTGCATCGAGTACTTCTGAATGGTTGACAGCGACAGGAAATCCATCATGAGTGTTCTGCATGCTCAACGTATCAGGGACACCATTTTGCCAGTTGCCTGACACTGTCTCTCCATTTTATTAATGTGTACATCCCAAGTCCCAGCATTCTTCCCTCGTGCCAAGCTCCCTCATACCAAAGTCCATTTGCAAAAAAATAGACACCAAATCCATGAATCTTGTTCTCAGAATATTCCCCGGCATACGTCTCCCCGTTTCTGCAAATGGTGGCTGAATCAGTGCCCAGAAACTAGATAAAAAATATTTTGTCCACTACACAGGTATCAAAAGCACATGCGATCAAATTTTAATGCTAGATAATCTACCAAACAGTCATTCCAACAATAGCCATAACAATGAGATCAAAATGTGGTTTTAATGAAATGAGGCACAAAAATAGTCATATTTGCACTTCAGCTCAACCAATCTGCCAACATTGAATAATGTAAGATGATTGAATGGGCATGAGCAATAATACTTACAAGAAAATCCAACTAACCACATGCTAGAAAAAATGAAACTCCATAGATAGATTCTTTGCCCATGAACTTAATAGAGTAACCCAAAAGTTGATGCATGTGGTGTGGTGGCTAGTAAGTCGTTCATCAAAAATCTGTTACATGCAGGAACTGCATTTGTGAGGACAACTAGCTACGATTCAGTATGTTGTAAAGCAGAGATGCAATGAGATTCAGAGATAACACTTATGTGTGCATGAATTTTTTATCTTTTTTTCAAAGGTCACTTGCAAGTGCATGATAAGATCAAACAAGAAAAATTTACCCAGCCTGGTCTAGATTCCGTAAAAAATTTCAAACGTCACTTGCAAGTGCATGATACTTAATTTTGAGCCACACAGATCTATCGTGTTCATATTGGATATTCATATGGTTTACACATGAGCCTGGTCTAGATTCCGTAAAAAATTTGTTGCCCTGATGTTGTGATATATGCATATGTTGCATGCATCCTATTTACTCACTCATGGAAGCATAGGATACGTACTCTTGCATATCTGTGACACTTAGTGAGATTTTCAGGTTTCATGAAATATTTCTGCTCCCCAAAATGACTAATTTTGATATCTTGGATTAACAATTCATGAGAGTAGTGAGACTGAGAAGTTGCTCGTTGAATTCAAGCTGGGTGGAAGAAGTGGAGATGTGCCTTTGGAGTCTTATGTGATTGTCAACTAACAATCAAACTAAAAGGAAAATTTATCGGGTAGTTATAAAACTAGCTATGCTTTATGGGATAGAATGTTCGGCAGTTTACGGACAACATGTGCCTAGGATGAGGGTAGTTGAAATGAGGATGTTGACGTGGATGAGTGTAAAGACAACAAAGAATAGAATTAGAAATGAATGCATTCCAAGGAACTTAGATGATTTGGTCATGTGCAATGGAGACCAAGAACTGTGCTGGTTAGGACTAGGAGTGAGTTGGTTTAAGTTGAAGGTTCTAAACAGGTCAAGGCCCAAAAGGATGTAGGTGGCTGTAGTAAGAGAAGACTTGATAACCTATGGTTTAATTGAGGATATGGTCCTTGATAGAGTGGAGTGGTGGAAAAGGGTTCATGTAGCCAACCCTAAATATTTGGGAAAAGGCTTCGATGATGATGATGATCAAATGTATCTGTCATACCTGAAATGGTGCCCAACTTCTTGTTGCAGTTGGGGACATCTTGCATGCATGCTTGGGTTCAGGAACATTACACACTTTGTAATTAAACCCTTTCCTCCACAGATATGTAAGATAAGCATTCTGTTTAGATGCCAAAATGCAGTGTTCAACACCTGTGTTGGGCACACATCAACACCTCTATTTGTAAAATCAACGTCTTACGTTTTCTTCTCATAGTTTATTAGCAATTATATACCTTCTTTTATAGTCATCTGGGTAGGGGATTCCTAACATCTGCATTAAGCCACAGTTCCAATTTTGGTGGGCCCCATGTGTTCCAATTCAGATTTGTAAATGCAGAGTGACACTTTTCCATGCTTAATCACAATTTTGCATCTCTTAGTTTCTTTTTTATTTAAACTTCACATAATTGTGATTAAGAAGGGAGAAGTGCTGCTCTGCACTAGCAAATCTCACGTGGAGAAATGCAGTGTGGCACTTGGACATGCTTAACCACATTATTTTGGATCTCTTACCCTCTTTTTTTTTTTGTTAAAAACTTGTGTAATTGTGATTAATCGGGGAAATGCGCCACTCTACACTTACAAATCTGATGTGGAGAAATGAAGATAGGCACTTATAAATCTGGAGGAGAACAACAATAGAATGCTCAAATCCACTCCAAAAATCTACCCACAAATCCATGCCCAAAAATATAGATTTGAGACGAAGATATCTAGATGTAGATTTGGGAAGGACATAGTGAAAAGATGAGAGGAGGAAGTTGAGATCCTAACCATGTAATGTGTGTGTGCGTGTGTGATACAAACAAATTGGCTTGCCTGATCAACTTGTACTCGCCTGGTCAACTCGACCCAGTGACTAACCAAATCTCGGACTGAATCCTGGTTTGCAAACTATGGAGTAAATGTTGGCTTTACAAAGCCCTAGAACCGTACACACCACGAAGATATAAAAATAATTTTACTTGCATTTCACTTGCTGCACTTATCTTACAATCGGATATACAACGGGCCTTTTATAGGCTTTTGCACCAACTATGAAATGACTACAATATCCTCACTCCATTAACTACATTTATTCAAGTTCTAACGGATGAAATTCCACCAACCATAACATGTGGAAAATGTGAAAATTCCATAACGTCCAGCTTTTCAGTCACGTGAAAATTCCAGCGGTTGCTGGTGTATCTAAACCGTCCATTTGGTTTGGACATTTCAACACTCCCCTTCAAACCAAAAACGATTTTATTCCAAGCATTGACCTTAGTCGTCTGAATGTATCAGTCGATAATGCCTTGGTGAATATGTCTGCGACCTGTTCAGTGGTGTGACAGTACTCCAATTTCACCACTTTCTGCTTCACTTGATCTCTGAGAAAATGGTATCGAGTATCGATGTGCTTGCTCCTTCCATGCTGCACTGGATTTTTGGAGAGTTCGATTGCCGACTTATTATCCACATATATGACTGTGGATTCCTCTTGTGGATGTTTCAGCTCTTTTAGCATGTTCTTCATCCATATTGCTTCACAGACTGTCGACGATGCTGCCACGTACTCTGCTTCACATGTTGATAAAGCGACCACACTTTGCTTCTTTGAGTTCCATGTGAAAGCAGTCGATTCAAGATATAATACATAACCAGTGGTGCTCTTTCTTTCATCTTGGTCACCTCCCCAATCACTGTCTGAGTATCCATACAGTATTGCTTCATCATCGTATGAATAGAAAAGACCGAATTCCATTGTTCCTTTGATGTACCTGAGGATTCTTTTTGCGGCTAACCAATGTGATTCTTTTGGTACTTCCATGTACCTACTTAGAAGCCCAACAATGTAGACGATATCTAGCCTTGTGATTGTGAGGTACCTTAGGCTTCCAATCAGACTCTTGAATAGAGTCGAGTCCACGCTTCTTCCTTCTCCTTCTTTTGTCAGCTTCAGGCCGGTTGCTACAGGCGTGTTCACAGCATTACAGTCTGTCATCTTGAACTTTTCAAGCAATTCTTTGGCATACTTTTTTTGAGATATATAGATACCACCTTGTTGTTGCTTCACTTCAATGCCTAGAAAAAAAGACATCAGACCTCCGTCAGTCATTTCGAACTCCTTAAACATGGCCTTCTTGAATTCATCAAACATCGGTCGACTGTTTCCTGTAAACAACAAATCATCAACATACAGACATGCTATAAGCATATCGCCATGAACATTCTTCTTGATGTAAACTGCATGCTCATATGGACATTGGGCGAAGCCGTTCTCTTGAAGATAGTTGTCGATGCGTGCATTCCAGGCACGAGGAGCTTGCTTCAACCCATAAAGGGCTTTCTTCAGTCGAAACACTTTGTGTTCCTCCCCTTGAACAACAAAACCTTCAGACTGATCAACATATACCTCTTCTTCCAGAATTCCATTCAAGAATGCAGATTTCACATCCAGTTGGTATATCATCCAACTGTGATGGGCTGCAAGGGAGATAATCATCCTCACAGTGTCAAGGCGAGTAACAGGAGCGAAGACTTCTTCATAGTCCACCCCGTACTTCTGTTTGTAGCCCTTTGCTACGAGCCTTGCCTTGTAGCGATCGATCTCACCATCAGCATTTCGCTTGATCTTATACACCCATTTGAGACCAATGGTCCTCTGGCCTTTAGGGAGTGAGATCAGCTCCCATGTGTGATTCTTCTCGATAACATGGATCTCATCTTCCATAGCCTTTCTCCAACATTCTTCATTCACGGCCTCTTTAAATGTTAGAGGCTCGTGATCAGCATACAGACATAATAAATTTACTTCCTCAGTTTTTGCATATATGTCATCGAGGCTTCTCATTTTGATCGGAGCCATGGGTGAGGGAGAACTGGAGGAAGACGTAATGGCTGAATTTTGATTTGATGAAGTACTTCTAGAGGAGATGGAACGTATCGCTGGACTTCTGCGTGCAAACGATTCGATGGAAGAGGGTGTTGCAGGTGTCTGCTCCTGGTTTTTATGCTTCTCTTCTTCATGTTTTTCAACCTCGACTTGATTTTCTTTGGCCGAATCTTCCTCGTTCCATTTTCAGGATTCTTCCTCGCAGAATATAACATCTCTACTTACCACCACCTTGTTAGTTACTGGGTTGTAGAGCTTGTACGCCTTCGATACTTCACTGTAGCCGATGAAGATGTACTTCTCTCCACGATTATTAAGCTTTTTCCTTATTGCTTCTGGAACTTGAGCATAAGCGACACACCCAAAGATCCTTAGGTGTGCTACGCTTGGCTTGTATCCACTCCATGCTTCTTGCGGTGTCTTGAATCTGACACTCTTGGTCGGACACCTATTAAGCAGATAAGCAGTACATGCAACTGCCTCTGCCCAGAATTTCTTCGGTAGACTTTTCTCCTTCAGTATGGTCCTTGTCATGTCGAGAATGGTACGGTTTTTCCATTCTGCAATTCCATTCTGTTGTGGCGTGTAGGCTGCAGTGTGTTGTTGCTTGATTCCTTGATCCCTGCAATACTCTCGAAAGGCACTTGAGGTATACTCTCCACCTCTGTCAGATCTAAGGGTTTTGATTTTAAGCTCACTTTCTTTTTCAACAAGGGCCTTAAAATTTTTAAAAATAGTAAAAGCAGCAGACTTTTCTTTGATTACATACACCCACAATTTTTTACTGAAATCGTCAATGAAGGTAATAAAGTATTTATTACCTCCAAGAGAGATTGTCTCCAATGGTCCATAGATGTCAGTGTGAATCAACTGCAACGGTTCTCTTGCTCTTCGGGATACTCCACTCGGAAAGGAGTTCCTTTGCTGTTTTTCAAGTGTGCTGCTTTAATGGTAGGTAAGCCATGCACCATGCTTGATGACGATAGAAGTTTCAGGCCACTGAAATTTAAATGGCCAAAGCGAAGATGCCATGTCCAAGAATCATTCTTTACTTTTCCATAAAAACACTTCTCAAGCATTGTGTTTATATGGAGTGGAAACATACGATTCTTCGCCATCTGGACTTGCAATCAAATGTCCATGCATATCTCTTATGGAAAGAGAAGAATTCTCTATGTGTATAACATACCCTTTTTCGAGGAGTTGTCCGAGACTCAGTATATTACTTTTCATGTTGGGCACGTAGTATACATTGGAGATGTAGTTTGGAACACCATTCTTCTGAAAGATTTTAATTTTGCCTTTATCTTTCACCGATGTCTTTGATGAGTCGCTGAATGTCACATCACCATGAACTCCTTCTATGAGTTCTTCAAATAGGCTTTTGTTCCCGCACATGTGATTGCTCGCACCTGTGTCGAGATACCATACATCTGATCGATCACATCCTTTCTCTTGTGCAAGGAGCACTGTGGAGTCCTCCTGATCATGACTCGATGCTTCAGCATAGTTGGATCGTTCATCGTGATCCACTAGCTTGCTCCAACAATCCGAGGCATAATGGCCGAATTTGTTGCAATTCCGGCACTGAATATGTCTCATATTTCCGCGACCGCATACAGATCGGCCTCTACCATTTCCTCTTCCACGGAAATTGTAAATTTTTGTTGATTCTGTGGATGGTTCAAATGATATCCACGCACCCTTCCTCTTGCATTAGTGTTGGTGCCGCGACCTCCACGATTTGTATGACCACTACTTTGGTCATTTAGAGTCAGCTTAGACTCTAAGGCATGTTCCAACGTCGATGCGTTATTTTTCTGCATTCGTTACTCATGCACTTGCAATGATCCCATCAACTCTTCGACGGACAAGTTTTCTAAGTCCTTCGATTCTTCAAGGGCCACCACCACATGTTCATATTTGGTTGTGAGAGATCGGAGTATTTTTTCTACTACCCGAATATCTTCAAACTTTTCGCCATTTCTTTTTAAATTGTTAACTATCACTAACAATTTTGAAAAGTAGTCTGAAATGGACTCACCTTCCTTCATATGTGCAGCTTCAAACTCGGCTCTAAGGGTTTGGAGTCGAACCCTCCTGACACGATCAACACCCTTGAATATGGTGCTGAGACTCTCCCATGCTTGCTTGCATGTCGTAGCTTCGGCGACTCGTTCAAAGGTGGAGTCATCCAACCCTTGATATATAAAAAATAAAGCTTTCTTGTCCTTTTTCCTTTGATCTTTGAGAGCCGTCTTTTGTTCGGCAGAATAGGAGGCTTCTTGCTCCGTTGTGGGTTCTACATACCCATCACTAATGATATCCCATAGATCCTGAGATCCGAACAAAGCCTTCATCTGGATGCACCAGTTTTCATAGTTATCCTTAGATAACTTTGGAATCTGTGGCTGGATCGAGGACGCCATCACTTCTTCACACCACGGATCAACAACACCTTTTTCTTGACGTAGCAGTGGCAACTCCTTGACCACACGATCTGAACCTTCAAACTATACCTGGTCGGATCGTCTCGCTCTAATACCAGTTTGTTGGCTTTACAAAGCCCTAGAACCATACACACCATGAAGATATAAAAATAATTTTACTTGCATTTCACTTGCTGCACTTATCTTACAATCGGATATACAACGGGCCTTTTATAGGCTTTTGCACCAACTATGAAATGACTACAATATCCTCACTCCATTAACTACATTTATTCAAGTTCTAATGGATGAAATTCCACCAGCCACAACATGTGGAAAATGTGAAAATTCCATAACGTCCAGCTTTTCAGTCACGTGAAAATTCCAGCGGTTGCTAGTGTATCTAAACCGTCCATTTGGTTTGGACATTTCAACAGTAAATACATTTCCTATATCTTATGCATATGTAAAGTGATACTTGTATAATAATACATCTCCAAATATAAGTATTTGCTTGTATCAATGTGACAGCATGTTTTCCCCATTGTTCGGTACCTCATGCTAAGACAACTCCACATCAGCTGGAGAGAAAATGATCCCAACACACTTTGCAGATGTGCTTTGAAATGCTGGCATCAAATTCATTTGAGGTATTTGTTTACACCTTGTAGAATAGAAAAGAACTGACTTTAACGAGTTGGGCTCACCAGTTGAATGAAGCTTCCTTCGAGAAAGTCCAGCAGGTAAATATTTTCATGTCCTTTTTTTCCCCGTCTTAAAGCCTGTGGGGCTCGATACCACGCCTTCCTTCTAGCAGGGCCACACACTAAGCAACTCCCTCGAGCTAGGAACCCAAGCAAGCAATGTTCAGTGTTAAAGGCAATCCAAGCGCACACCAAAGGCATATGTGGGCCACTTGTGCCTCGCATGGTGCAAGTAGGTATCATCCACAGGAGGACGCTGGTATCCGTGACTAAAAATGTGTACATTGGCATCCAATACAGGTGGAAAGAAATGTCAGTGGTTGAGGACTGTGGGGGGAGTATAGACCCCCCCTTTAACACTTTTTCCCCATTTCCTTGAGATGAAGCTTTTTTTTTTCTTTTTCTTTTTTTATTAAAACCAACGTATCTTTGTATTCATAAATTGACCTTGAAAAAGCTATACACCAGGGAGCTCCTTTACAAAAAAGGGGGAAACCCGTCCAGAAAACAGAGGAATAAATTATAAAAAAACACCCAAAGGGAGTCAGCTTATCCTAATTGCCCCCAAACCCACTTTGTCGAGAAAAATGTTACCTCGCACCTGACGAGGGAGCTCAGTGAGATTCTCGAAAGAGGCCTGGGACTGAGAAGCGCTTCCCAAATGAGCCAAAGAGTCTACTGGTAGGTTCCCTTCCCTTTGGACGTGCACCACACTTACTGAGGCCTGCCTCTTCAGCTGACTAATTCTAAATAGTCATGCCCTCCATTTCCAACCTGGCATCACCAGTCCATTAATCAGATCCACAACCAGTCTCGAATCTGACTTGATGACGATCTGATGGAAACCCCTCCGAATACCGCAAAGTAATCCATCATGCACCGCTCGCAGCTCGGCTACCGTGTTAGTCCCAAAACCATAAGCATTTGAGAAGGAAAAAATGAAATCCCCCCTCCCCTCTGCATATTCCACCCCCACCAGAACGCCCAGGATTCCCCCTGGCAGATCCATCCACGTTAATTTTTATCCAACCAGGCATAGGTATTTTCCACCTTACCACCTCTGGTCTACTGGCAGGATTGCTATTAGAAGAGAAGACAGTCGACGACAACCATGGCGCACCTCCACCGTTCTCAGTACCGGAGATCCAGGCATCCCACCATCTGATTTTTGCAACTACTCTATCAGGGGACACCGATCGGCCTTCAAAAAAAGATGCATTGCGCACTTTCCACACTTCCCAAGTAATAAAGCAAGGTAGTAACATGACAGCTACCGATCCTCGATGTGTGGCCTTAGCAGCAGCCCACCATTGTGTAAACCTCGCTTCAACCGAAGTTACAGGCATGACGTTGATACCCATCCAACCCCCAATGGCCAGCCAAACAGATTGCACCAGCCTGCTATTAACGAAGAGGTGCAGCAGAGATTCGATGTGAAAGGAATTTGTGTCGCAGCATACACACTTCAACGCAAGCTGAACTCCCCGAGATTGCACGGCACTATCCACCGGAACGACATTATGAAACACCTTCCAGACGAGGAGAGAGATTTTAGGGGGAAGTTTCATATGTCACACCCATCTGGACCAACTACGACTTGGAGTTGACACCCTGGAGAACAACCAAGCAGATTTTATAGAAAAAAAATCTCAGAAGGAGTTAAAGGCCAAAATGGCTGATCCACATCGTCTGTTGTACAAAAGCCTGTCTGAAAGACGTGATCAATGACTATTTGAGGAAGAAGAATAAGTGTTGCAAAGGGAGGAAGAGGACCAGTCGGTCCGATCACCTGACAAACTTGGGTATCCTGCAAACCGAGAGGCACCTTTGCTTCAGCCAGGAGGAGGAGAGGGCCCAGCCTCGTCCAATTTACCGTCCAAAATTTGCAATGCCCGGCGCCTATATGCCATTGAACAAGGGAATCAACAGCAGAGATCAGCTCCCTAATACGTTTCCACAACAGAAAGGACTGCCTGGTCACCGTACTGAAGCCAACTACTGACCCATCTCAAACGTACTTTGCCGTCATGAACACCTTCCAGACAGTCTCCTCTTTTCCAAATTTAATATTCCAAACCATTTTAGTACGGAATGCTCTCAAAATATCCGTCGGATTCCTGAATCCAATACCCCCCCTCCTCTTTTGGAGTAGCCAGCAACTTCCAAGACTTCCAATGGCACTTCATATTCCCCTCGGACCAGCCCCAAAAGAAATTAGCTATATGTTTTTCAATTGACTTAAGTACCTGAGCATGAATATGGACCGCCGCCATATTATGGACCGGGATACTAGAGAGCACGCTCTTAATGAGCACCACACGCCTTGCTTGGGATAAGATACGACCCTTCCACCCATTGATACGCCCCACGACTTTATCAATTAAGGGCTTAAACTCACTTGCTTTGAGACTCCCTTCAAGTATAGGAACCCCAAGATATTTTAATGTGGAAGACAATTTCCTAAAACTGAGAACTCCTATTGATCTGAGCTGAGCCCGCGTCATCTTTTTGGAACAATAAAAAGAGCACTTTCGCTGATTAATTTTTTGGCCTGATGAGGCTTGGTAGGAATCGAGAAATCTCTTGAGCTGCTATAGAGAGTGTTTGCTACCATTCGTGAAAAGTAATGTGTCGTCGGCATATAACAAATGAGAAATGGTGTGGCACTGCCGACCGAGCGCAAAAGGAAGGCTAATTTGCTGGGTAATTAAGCTTTTAATGCCCCTACTAAGAACCTCGGTTGTGATGATAAACAGACTAGGAGAGATCGGATCCCCCTACCTCAGCCCCCTTGTGGATTTAAAGAAACCTGCCATTTCGCCGTTCAAAAGCACCGAGAACCAATTGTTCGCCCAACAATTTTCGACCATCTCAATCCAAGTCTCACTAAACCCAAATCGAGCTAAAACCTGGATTAGAAACTCCCAGCTAACCCTGTCAAACGCTTTATCCATATCTAATTTGAGGACAATGTTTCGCCCACGGACTGGCCTGTTTAGGTCCCTAAACACTTCTTGCGCTAATGCAATATTCTCAGCGATCGACCTCCCATGCACAAAAGCCCCCTGTTCTGGGGAAATAATCGTCGGGAGGACCCGACTCAACCTTGCTGCAGCCACCCTAGAGAAAATTTTATACAAAACATTGCATAGGCTAATAGGTCGATAATCCGAAAACTACTTCGTAGTAGATGATTTAGGGATTAAACAGATAATGGTGGACGTAATTGACCTTGGGAGCTTTCCTCCTTGGAAAAAGAAAGAGACCGCCTTATGAATATCCTTTAGATGAAGCTTTGATTTATGCAATTACATCTCCCAAAATTCTTAAATTTTACACAGTTGTGAGATATTCTTCCTGTTTTTCTTGCATCTACTCAAACATTCTAATGAAAACCACAAATTATTCCAATTAATCCACTCACAACTTGCATCCCCTCCTTACCCAAAAACAACCTAATTGCAATGTCCATTTGCATCACCATTGCTTTACCATCAGATATTCACCTATTCTGCTCTTTCCAAACACCCCATATGACAGCAGAAGGGAACATTTGCCCCAACAAATTGCCTCTTCCCCTACAAGGGCCAACTTGCCAACCTTTAAGTAGATCAACAATTCTCTTTTGGGGGAACCCAATGCAGCTCAAACTAAAGAAGCCTCAAAATTTTAGAAGCCAACCTACTATGGCTTTGAACAGGGTCAAGTTCGGGGTTGGGTCCTAATTAGGTTGAGTGTAATCAGGTTCAGGTCCCACCGGGTATGGTTTTCTTTTTGAGGGACCTAAACCCAAATCCAATTAGGCTCAGGTAACATTAGGTCTTTGGAACTTGGTTACGGATAAGGTGTGGATTGGGTTGGGGTGTGGACTCCCTTACATGCATGTGGTTTAGCAAACCTCATTCAGTTGCTAGAATAATTAATAAAATATATTAACTGAACCCAGCCTAATGCAATTTTCCCCACGTCCAAGATAGACCCAACTTGTTACTAATTAGACCTGATTTTGACGGGGTCCAAAATGGGGACCAAACCTAACCCAGTTTCCAAATGAGTACAAAAATGGACCTGGACCTAGACCAGGACCCATTAAAACCGGATCAGGTCAATTGAAAACCCATGGATCTGGGATACCCACTGAGTCATTAATAGCTCTCTACAAACAACATCGGACAAAAGATGACAACCTAAATCCTTTGCCTCTTTGCACATGAAAGAGATATTTAGGAGGTGATGCAATGTCTGAGATTATCTAAAATGCGAATCTTGTTGGCAACCACTGTCCAACAAAAAGAATTTTCCTGTAGCTACGCTGATGCGGGAGCATCTTGGTGTCATTCCAAGGATGCATCGCATCTCCACACTAGGGTGGAGTGACCCACTAGGTGGGGTCTGTGAAATGTAGAATGGCCACGAGGTGGGGCCCACTATGGGACTATGCAAAGCAGGGGTTGCTTCGTTTACTTGGGAGGGCCTGCATATACGGAAAAATCGGTTATTCCCCATCAGCTTTGGAGCTTTTGGTGCATAGGTCGGTTCTCCGCTATCAAAATGATATCAAAGCGAGAGCTCAGTGTTTGAGTTTCCTCACCGGTGTGGGTGGATGATGCAAGGGACATCTTGGCGTGATTCTAAGGATGCACCATATCTCCATGTTAGGGTAGGGTGGCCCATGAGATGGGGTTGATGAGATGCAAAATGGCCAAGAGGTGGGGCCTACCGTGAGACTGTGCAATTCGGGGACCCGTGCGAAGCAAGGATTGCCCACGGGGAGGTCACTTGGGTTTGCCTAAGAGGACCTACATATAGGGATAAACCGGTCCCTCCCTATTAACTCTTGAGCTTTTGGTGCACTGGTCAATTGTCTGCTAGCAAATGCCTGCAAAGATCTAACCTTCCGTTTGCAGCAGCAACACTGAATCTATGACTACCAGCTTGGCTAACCCAAGTATCAATGTAGACTTTAAAAGGAGCAACGGCCTCATTCCTACACTAGGAATTATATAATTTTTGTTCATTCCCATAAACCACATTTTTTTTTCATTAATATTCCATAAACCACAATTTATCATGAAAAACAAATAATGATCGCAAGGTCCCTACAAAGTAGCCTAAAGGTCTAAGTTTGAATATGCACATAATAATTTTATATTATATTCAATTCTGGAGGCACTATTCTAGTTTCTCGGTATTTTTTATTAGTTTATTTGTATCATGTTAGGCTCTCTATGGGGGCCATAGGGGCTGTTGCCCTATCTGACATTAATGGAATGCTCCACTTCTTTTCACACCACACATTATTCCAGGTTTGGCATGTAGCAGTGAAGACTCATGGAAAAAACATGACTGGACTTAAAGCTGAAAAGCTCCATGGCCGATCTGTATTCCAACTTGGTGCAGTAAAATTCAAGAAAAGGATTACCACAAAAGAAGGGCAAGTTTCTATGGCAGAGATTCGAGGATGATGCTTTATAATGGTAAAGCACATAGTTTGGACTGGTTTTGCTGCAAGCTGTCAAAAAAAAAGGAAGAAAGTGAATTTGGGTGGTGGTGCTATCAGAGAAATTGCTAGTGGAGCTCTTATCATGCACTTTTGCAAGTACATGGTACTGTCAGTTACCACTCGTAGTGGTGAACTTGTGCACCATCCAAGAGTAGAACCACAACATTTCCGAACAACTGTTACAATGTTAAATGCGTACATCGAAAGAATTTCCAACCATGTAGTGTTTAGGACCTGAGACTGAGCACATTAAGTGCACAAAAATCCTGACAATGGCAACGAAATACCCTGACAATGAACCCTTTCTTCCCAGATTGCATAGAGACATGACATGCCACTGACAATCAATAACCATGAATCGGAAGGCAGTAAGTCAGGTTAGCATTAAAAATTTTGGGTTCAAGCATGGTCCTAAAGTTATGTGATAAAAAGTTACTTTGACAAGATATTGGTTAAAAAAAGGAAGCAAAAGCAACCATGAGTACATGTTGTAACAAAGATCTGTAGGAAGAATCAACCTTGTTTTGCTGATATATAAAGAAACAATCAGAACCTTGTTGTTAACCTTTTAAGTAATTGGTGAAAAACCCATCAAAAGAGTAATTGAGTGGACACAAAAATTGATGAAACCTTCAGGATATCATATCAAACAACGATGGAATTCTGATATCGAAAACAAAAGGAAACACACCCTCCAACTAAGTAGTCCGATAAAACATGATGACGTAAAGGAATTTGACGTGAAAAATGGCTTGGCCAAAGAAAAAGAGGCATTACTAAAACCACACTCAGCTTGAAGTTTGTTTCTATCAAAAATTTGTAAAGGTCTGATAAACAAAACAATTCTACTATAGCCAAATGAGATTCTTAGTCCGAGAATACGAACTCAGGATACTAAGAACACAATGGCCCTAAAAAATAGAGAGTTAAGATGTTCTATAAACAAGATTTCAAATTCATTTATCCGAAAGAAAGTATCTACAAAGCCCAAAAGATGATGATAAAAAAGCAAGAACACCCAAATTTAGTAACTCGAAAAAAAAAATAAAAAATCCACTAACACATTGAGTGGACCACAAATTCCAAATCAATCAATCAATTAAAAATTTTAAACCCGGCATCTTAGTTACCTGAAATGGTCGTGCCCGAGACCGTGCACGACTCCCCACTTCCATTCCCCAACATACCGGCTCCAATCCTTGCTCGTGTGGACCCCACACCCATGACACTGCCGGTTCAACCACTCGCCGGCATACACAGACCCTGTGTAAAACCTATACACCCTAAATCCATGCCTCGACCCCTGCCTGTACTGCCCACGTTTGTGGCTCCCCTTCGCCCATGTCTCGACCCCATAACCGTCATACCTGTTGTCGACCCAGTCCCCTTCATACGATCCGCCCATGTAATAGTAATAGACCCCACTACCAGAGCGCTTCTCGTGGTGGAATTCTCCCTCGTAGACGTCCCCGTTGCTGTAGTCCTCGACACAGGAGCCCGACAAAGCCCACTTGTCGGAAAGCCAGGAGCCGATGGACCAGAGGACGGACGTGGACGGACGGCCAGCGGAAGGCGAGGAAGTGGATGAACACGGGAGCTTGAGGGAGAGGAGGCGGAGGATTCGGAAGGCGGTATTGGCCAGAGATGAGGAGGATTTGAAGGAATGGAAGGAGGGAAGGAGCGACGGAGAAGAAGCCGGATTGAGGGGGAAGGAGCGACAGAGAAGAAGCCGGATTGAGGGGGAAGGAGCGACGGAGAAGAAGCCGGATGGAGGGGAGATGAGAGACAGCGAGGTTGAGGGCAGCAGAGAAAGAAATGGCATATAAGAAGTCGAGAAGGAACAAATGGTGGGGATTGGATAGGAAGAAATAGAAGGAGGGAAGCAAAAGGAGGAGAAGGAGGAGGAGGATGAGGAGGAGATAGATGCGGAGGCAGAGGATTTGGAAGGCGGTATTGGCAAGAGATGAGGATGATTTGTTTGTAAGAGAGGGGGAATTGGAGGAATGGAATGAGGTTAAGGTTTCGGAATGGGAAAGGGAAGAAGACTGGTTCATGATGGGTCTCTTGTGAAGGGTAGAGATGAAGAAGGGGAATTGGAGGAATGAAGGAGGTTACGATTTTTGAATGAACAAGAAGGGCGCGGATTAAAAACTGAGAGGTTGAGCAGCGAGACTCGCTACCATGTCTTGCATCCACCCTACAGTAGATAAACAAGAAGCTGCGTAAACGGTGAGAAAGTGATGCATACGGATGCCTTTTTGGGCGTGGCAAGACTAATTAGTGGGACCCACATTGATGGGCTGCCCATACTTTTTGCCATATCATTTTAGAGCTATGGTCCAAATTTCAGCCAGATCCAGTTCTGGTGTGGACCACCTAATAGAAAATAACGGTGATAATAGCACTCATTGTTGGAACTTTTTAGGCCCACCTCAGTACTTTTTGATCCCATGACAAGCTGAAGAATAAGGTGGACAGAACCGATCACCCCACTGTCGATGCATGTCGTGAATAGAAAGTTCGGTGGGCCACTTACTC
Organism: Magnolia kwangsiensis; assembly: GCA_037074715.1. NCBI lineage: Eukaryota > Viridiplantae > Streptophyta > Magnoliopsida > Magnoliales > Magnoliaceae > Magnolia > Magnolia kwangsiensis. Next base: position 15,618,641 of record CM073576.1, on the reverse strand, counting down.
GGCTAGTGCATGAAATTTGGACGCGCTCCATGGACCCGGATCGAATTAGGTCAGTGTATCCGGGATGGACGCAGATTGCGTCCTACCCCGCCCAGAAGATAATTCGTCTGGGCAGGGCCATGTGGAGCCCACCGTGATGTCAGTGTTTTATCCATGCCGTTTATCTCTTTTCTTAGATCATTTTAAGATATGGGCCAAAAAAATGAGACAGGTCCAAGGCTTAAGTAGGCCACAAAGTAGGGATTGAATGTCCACCATTAAAAACTTCTTCAGAGCTGTAGAAGTTTCGGATCAAGCCGATATTTGTGTTTTCACTTCATCCACGTTTACATGACCTTAAGAATAAGTTGGGTAGTAAAAAAAAATATCACATTGTCCCTTAGAAAGGTTTCAACGTAGGCGTCATTATAAGTCAGCTTCCTTTGGTGTGGTCCACTGAAGATGTGGACCTGGCTCATTGTTAGGACCATATCTTAAAATGATACAAAAAATCAGTGAGCGGAGTAGATAGAACGCTTACATTGCGGTGTACCCACATAGTCCTGCCCGGACGGACGGATTACTGTCCGGGCCGGGGTAGGACGCAATCTGCGTCCGGGACATCCGGGATGCGGATTAGCCTGACAAGTTGAGCAGCGAGATGTCATGCAGTTCTATGCCCAATATTTTTCTATCCACGCCGTTCATACATTCGAAGAGATCATTTTAGGGTATGAACCAAAAGGTGATGTAGATCCAAGGCTAGAGTGAACCCCACCACAAAAAATAGTAGAGAGAGTGACACCCACCGTTGAAACCTTCCAAAGGTCCACTATGATGTTTATTTGAGATCCAACCTGTTGTTTATGTGTTAACGCATGCATTAAAGATGGGAAAACACAAATATCAGCTTGATCAAAAACTTTGTGGCCCTTAAAACTTTTTAATGGTGTGCGTCACTCTCCTCGCTATTTTCAGTGGTGGGGTCCACTCGAGCTTTGGATCTGACTCATTATTTGGATTATGCACTAAGTATGATCTCTCCAAATGGATGAACAATGTGGATACAAAACATACATCATGGTTGGGCCCACGTAACTCGGTGACATTAGGTTTTTTTTTTTCAAACGAATTCTCTCTCTCTCTCTCTCTCTCTATATATATATATATATATAGCCAAATAGCAGGGGATTTAGAGAGCTTTCTGGTGGGCACCACGAAATGGCAGATGCCTCATCCATCGTGTATCGAGATGGAGCTAAGTCTACTTCAAATAACTTAAGCCTACCTTATCCAAGAGCAGCAGGCCCTTGGCAATACGGGGAAGATCAGACTGGGAGCTGAAAAAAACACCAGCTTGAGAGGCGCTACCTCTCTTAGCCAAGTTGTCTGCAACTGCATTTGCCTCCCTCCCAAATGGCATGCAACTCAACACGAGTGCTGGGCCCTGAGCCATAGCTAGAGGAAACTTGATGACGTCACTTGAGTAGTGAGTCTCGCTTCTCAACCAGTGGCTAATCTGCTTTTCCGGATCCAGCTACCTGACAGTGGGACCATCACGATTTATGTACCTTATATCCACGCCGTATTTCATGTTGACCACACTTCAGAAACCGTGGTGATTAATACCCACCGTTAAAAACTTTACGTGGGCTAAGGTCACAAAGGTCCGGATGAATGGACCACACAAATATCAAAATCATCCCAAACTTTTTGTGGCTCACAAGAAGTTTTGAATGGCCAATCACCATTGATGTGCTGTAAAAATGGATGGACGACATGAATTTAGGACAAATATATAAAGTTGGCCCCACAGGTATCCATTGAAGCCGCGACCATGAAATTCTCACGTGGACTTTTTGGCAAGATCTCGTGGAAGGCTATTTTTATGAGTCACGTGACTCTACTTATGCAATCCTACGTAGAGATGAATGGTCTTATTGGGCTCAATGTGATGTATGTATTTTATCCACGCTGTCCATTCATTTTGAAAGATCATTTTAAGGAAGGAGTGGACCACACCATAAAAAGCAGTGAAATTGAAAACTTTTTGGGGCATAAAATTTTTTTATGTAACTCATTTTTTAGTCCATGACATTAAATTAAATTCTAAATCTAATAGACGGATTAGATTCGACACATAAATCATGATAGGACCACGACCCTTCGACTCTTATTATGTTACAACTAGGAATTGCACATCGCGTAACCATCTCCACCCATTTAATATGATAACCATGACCCATATAACATGAGAACCACGACCCATATAACAAGATGTTACCATTGCAGCCATCCCTTTACAGGTTAATACATATCGAACATGAATAAGACCATAGAGCATCTCCGCTGCTGATTCAACCAGCTCATTTTGTTCCTCAGTAAACATATCACCTGTGCAAGTCCATAGTTTACGCATACACAACTAATTTCTCTTAAGCCATGCACAACAGCCAAAACCAATGAACATACATGCAGTCAAACCCATGTGTTGATGATTCTGTTTCAAAAGATATTGACACTGATCACATCTATGAATATGTATATTTCCTGCATAGATTTTTTTGAAATGCATACACCCCTTTACCAATAAGAAGAAGGCATAAATATGCAGTGCACCGTTTGATTCTATGAGTTAATTTGCAAAGAAGTTTATTTTAATTAAGAAAAAAATACGGCAGTACCATGTTTCTAGAGTGTGGGTGGTGCCTTCATGGATGCCAATGGAGTACTAAAACCATGGGATAAGTAATGAATGTTACCTTTATTGAATACACGCCATTATCATGCCAGTGCTAGCTATTTGGGGCCTTGTGATAAGTTTACTTACTTTCTCATTGGCTTCTGTACCTTTTCCATCCTTGATACTACTTCTCTAGCCCATCTAATCATCAACATCTTCATTGGAGTCATTCCCATCTATATAGATACATCCTCTATATGTAAAAAGGCATTCATATCCCTCCACACCTCGATCCAAATCCTTTGAGATCTTCCTCTCATCCTATTTTCAAGCCCCTCAACCATTATCACAGACCGTTCCTCACCAGGGATATCTTCAGTGTTTGTTATGTGTGAAAAAACCATCTCAATTTGCTCTCCATCATTTTATCTTTTATTTGCCATTACTACCATGCTAATTTGAATGACATCATTCTTAATTCTATCTTTCATAATCCTCCATACATGCATCTCAAAATCCCCATATCCACAGCATTTATCACATGTTGCCTTCTAATGGCCCGAAACTCTGCCCCATAAAGCATAGTTAGTTGAAAGAATGTCTTAAAAAGATGACTGTTATATTGGCGGAGGCCTCTAGAAAACCATTGAAATGAAATTGATTTCCACAAATGTGATGTTTAATTTCCCATGTTTCTTATTTGTGGAAATCTATTTCCATTTCCATGGTATCCCTAGCATCGACTTCCATTTCCTTGCAGACCTGCTAAATCTAGACTTCCATTGATGTGAGAGACAGCTCTTGCTTTTTGATAGTTCGCCTTGTAACATTTAAACAGAAATCACGTGCTAAAACAAACAGGTTAAGCTGTATTTTTTCCCACACATTTCCCTTTCCTCTAATGTGAGGTTTGTTTTCCACATCCACGTTTTGGTTTCCACCCATCCAAGAAGGCCATAAGTTTTATTGGCGTGCGGTGACCACACATCACTCCAAACGCACATTTTCACTTAATCCAACCTCATTCATGACATGCATCCACCCTCTCCTCTGGCAATATCTGAATCAATGGTGCCCATTTTATTTTTATTTTTTAAATTTATTTATGTAAACTTCATACGTGGTATTTATTCAATATCCAGGTACCATAGCAGCCCAACCTGATGCAGTCCAAAGTGGACCATGATCAGTTCATAGAACTGCCGGGGCCCATCTACTTGGCCCCATGTATCGCACAAAATGTATTGAGGTCTAGTCTAGGGTCCTGGTCTCGGAAGAGATGCAGCATTACAAGCTATCTGTAGAAGTGGTATACTATTAAGTTTCGTAGGTGGCATAACCCCGGAGAGTTTGATCCTGGCTCAAGATGAATGCTGGTGGCATGCTTAACACATGCAAGTCAGACGGGAAGTTGTGTTTCCATTGGCAGATGGGTGAGTAATGCAAAAGAACCTGCCCTTAGGAGGGGAAGAACAACTGGAACGGCTTCTAATACCCCGTAGGCTGAGCAAGAGGAGTCTTCCTGAGGAGGGGCTCATGTTTGATTAGCTAGTTGGTGAAGGAATAGCTTACCAAAGCACTGATCAATAGCTGGTCCGAGAGGATGATCAGCCACACTGATTTAATGGACTGTTTTGGAGTTTATTTGCAAGAGTTCAATGACTACAAACATAGTTTAATGGACTGTTTCGGAGTTTCTTTGCAAACATTTTAGGGTAGAAGATCATTTGGGTGGACACACTCACATGGGAGTTGGGGGACAGGCATGCAGTTAGCCTCTTTCTATAGTGAATTGATTGTAATAGAACCTCTTTATGTATTGACCACAGACTATTTGAGGGATCGATTGCTGTTCTGTAAGAGTCCTCTTTAAGAGGGACTTGCTATAAAAGGGAGTTTATTGGTGAGATTTTGGTATGAGAAAACAATAAGATAATGTGTTTTTTGCTATAAAATAAAATTTGAATAAGGTCCTACTAGAAAGTAGAATGAGGAACAGGTTTTGACTTGCATTTATATTGGTCAAGCCCCAAATAAGTGTTGCCATGTGAGTGGTAGTTGCTAAATATGTAAGGTAGTACTATTTTTTGGGGATATTGATGGAATTTTTGTTGCTTTACTTACAAGTCATCATTTAGGGTGCTCTAGGGAATTATTTACTCTCTTAAGTCTCCGTATGCTGGGTTTTGATTGGTTGTTAGAAATTAGTTGATGGGAGTCCAAATAAGGGCCTTAGGCCAACAGTTCTCTCTTATAGTCAGAGCATTGTAAAAACAATGGACGATGGATGGTTGACGAATAAAACTTTGTTTCTCCCTATTCCTACAAGTGAAACTCTAAAACACTTCTACACTGGAAAATCAACTTCCATGCCTCTTCAATCGCAAGTCTTCTATCATATCCAGCATCATATGGATCCTGTCATATCTCCATGCTGATGCCTCTATCAATCATTTTGAGCAACTACTTTTTAATATTGAATGCAAGGTCTTAGGATTACCCACCTAGCTCATGTATTCTCCAGCCCCTCCGCCCTGTCATTTTAGATGCTACGTTGCTGGTATTAACTTTGACCATGATTTGGCCAAAATTCCCTAAAGCTCGTGAATTTACCACGAAGCCTTTTTTTTAAAAAAATTATAATATAAAAGGGTCTCTAGTGATATACGAAAAGAGTCGGGGACCTATGGTTTAACTGAAGATATGGTCCCAAGTAGAGTGGAATGGCATGTAGAGATAAATGTAGCTGATCCAGTTAGCTGGGATACGGCTTAGATGATGATGATGATGAAGATGAAGAAATGGGCCTCTTGACAATAATTATGACCAAATCCACATGGGATCCCTTTTTCTTTAAGAGTAACATGCGATCCAATTTGGGAATACACTGTTAGCAAAATAGTCTCACTTGGCTATCAAAAAAGTGATAAGGACTTCTGACTGCCGTTCAGAGTGTACCAAAGGAGGAGAATAGTGACACAACCTTCTTTGTGGCTAAACGAGTATTGCATGGGGCCCGTGGGGTCCAGATCACATCCTAAGCTATCATAAAAGACCTCATGTGCATGGTTTGTGCATCTTTGAAGACCCCACACTGGGTAGGTGCATGTGGGTTGTGTATTGTGGAGCTTTGGACTCTTGAATCAAGTGCACACGTTGATTGTACCATTGGATCACGTGTATCGGGCCATTTGACCACTTTTGATCATGGGCTCTTTAGGACTTAGATGTCTTAGTTTTATTTTACGTTATTAGGATTAGTTTATTTTAAGTTTTATTTTATTTTATAAACTTTGAAAGGGCTAAGTAGGGCCATTTTAAACTTGGAAAATGTCATTTTTCAAAAGTTCCTATATATATATATATATATATGGGAAAAGGTACTGTGCGCTCAAGCTCATGGGAACTTCCCATGAGGTCGAGCTGTGTGGGCCCCACCGTGATGCATGTCGACCATCAACCCCATCAGTCAGATGCACCATTCCATGGTGGGCTTAGGTCTCAAAAATCAAGTCAATCCGTGACTTGTGTGGGCCACACCACATACAGAAGTTGGGAGGGGCTACCCTCCATTAAAACATTCATAATCATTTTTTGGTCCCACTGAGATGTGGTTTGCAAATCCAGACCATCCATCATGTGTGTCCCACTTGAATGAGGTTCAGAAAAAGTTTCAGATGCATCAAAATTTTAGGTGGGCCCCACCAAGTGTTTTTATATGTTTCAGGCATGTCTTCACATGATTTTAGATGATATGGCCCACCTGAGTTCTCTATACGGCTGATTTTTGGAATATCCCATAATTTAAAGGGGACCCATCAAATGCACGGTGTTGATGGTCTACACGCATCACAGTGGGGCCCACACAGCTTGACCTCACGGGAAGTTCCCATGAGCTTGAGCGCATAGTACTTTTTCCCTCTATATATATATATATATATATATATATATATATATATATATATATATATATATATATATATATATATATTCGAGCATTAACCCACCCAACCCAGATAACCCTAGGGTATGGACCACCCATTCATACTACACGTGCGGTCATACCGTACGGATATCCCCCTTCTCCCCGTCAACCTCTCCCATCTCCAATCCCCAATCCCCTCATCCTAACCCTAATCCTCCATTTCATTTACCCCTTCTAGAAACCCTAATCTCACCCAAAAGCCTAGATTTTCCTACTCTTCTACAACCTTAACCTTATTTCCCAAATTTCTACAAATCCTAAACCTTTATTTTATCAAACCCTACCTATAGACCTATACTTTTAAACCCTAATTGATTCAATTGAATTCCTATCGCATGTGGACGATCCCTATGCTATATGGAAGTTCCAACTTCCATGGGTCTAGTGATTAATACTTATAAATCACTGTTGTGGGCATGTGATATCTTATTTCTCATAGTTATGACAGCTGAATTTTCTGTAATTTGTGATTAGTTGGCATGTTTAGTTCTTGAATTTCTTATTACATCCATTACTTTGTTCCTATTACCTATCAGGCTAGTTTAGGCATTAGTCCTACATAAAAATGAGTTCATCTCATTTTAGTCAACAGTAATTATGTGTTAGAGATCTTGACACATAATGAGTTCATGTTAATAGTAATTATGTATTAGCAATCAAGATCTCTAATGCACTAACTGATAACTAAAATCAGATGAACCTATTTCAAGCGTTTTCCAAAACAGAACCCAATATCATCTCATGCATTCTTTGGAACACCATTTGTTGCCACTAGTGTATTGAACCATGTGTGTGGAACTTTTTTTTTTTTGGATGAATGACAATAATTTTATTAAGAAAGCCGGCGAAAGCAAGTGCTTGGCGGGAAAAGAACACAAAAAGGAAATCCAGACAGATTACATCCCAAAAAAGGAATAGATATTATAACCGTCAGCAGCTTCCAAGAGGCAAGCACATCCAATCACTTAGTCACACCTTTATCTCCCAAAAATTACCCACCACAAGGTCAAGAGGGTGAGGTACCAAACCACCTTGCCTTCCTTCCCAACCCCACTACCATGCCAGGCTTTGGTTTAAAAACGGTTTCCAGCCGTTTCTATTTTGGAAGGGTTTTAAACCATTTCAGAAATTCTGACGTTGAAATTGCTCTTTGCACTGTTTTAGTTGGTGTGTCCCACTTGAGTTTTGGATATTCCTGATTTTTAGGATCCAATTTTTATTTTTATTTTAAATGAGATGGATGGAGTGGATTTGATCAGTGGGATCTTTGTGGGTCCCACACAGCCCTAGGTGGCACGGAGGTTTATCTCTGCCGGGTATACATTGTGCTCGACCTAACCCTATCTCCCTCTCACTCTCGAGATCTCTGACTCCTTTTGTCTCTCTTGGTCTCCCTTTCCCTCTAGGGCCCCGTTTGTTAAATCTGAAGTCTAAAGCCTGGATCTGAAATCTGAAGCTGAATCTGAACTCTAAAGCCTGAATTTGAAATCTGAAGTCAAAAAACTTGTTTGATAATTATGACTGAAGTCTGAAAATTAAGTACTGAATTTAAAAAATTTGTTTGTTAACAAACTTATGAAATGTCTGAAATATGTTAATTTGACACATTTGCCCCTATCTCCTGTTTGGAAATATTTTATACTTGATGTAGATTTCCCGCCAACTTTGATCTCCTTTAAACTGTTCGTACAATTTAGAGCTCAATGATCGTCAGCGTTATATAGCTACTGTTTTCTCTCGTGTGGCCCACTCAAGTCTTAGATTCACCTCTTTTTTGTCGCTTTTCTTAAAATTAGATTGCAAAAACAAATGAACGGAGTATATTTTCTAAAAACATGGTGGTGGGCCCCACTCAGCATCTTTGCGCTGGAACTTCCCGTGAACGACTTTCGCAGGAAATCCACATTCATCCAATTCGCGCCCGGTGTACCACATGGAAAATCGATTGATTCCTTCATGTGAACTTGAGTCCTAAGCTCATGGGCTGGACTTGAAGTATGCCCTGACTCAATGCAACAAGTACTCAACCGGTGCACTCCACTACAGACCTGAATCACCAAATCAAGACAGAACCTCTCTAGTGAGCTATAGATGAAGAACTACATCAATTTCAAAGTTTTATAGCCATGAATTAGAAGTCTAACATGCGTTGGCCTACTCCTATTTCTATCATTTCATTCAAATTGGGCCCGTTGTTGGCATCAAAGCCAATAAAAGCCCACGTTTGAAAATCCTAACACTTCAATTAGAGGACATCAACTAGTCAGTTACAAAACAAATTAATCAACGGTTCATACCCAATAGGAAAATTAATGGAGATCCAATGAATATGATACCCAATAGGGAAATTAATTAGTTACATGCCATCCATACCGTTCACAACGTTATTCCTACTGGAATGAACTGAAAACACAAATATTAGCATGATTCAAAACTTCAGTGGCCCCACAAATAGTTCAAATGTGGACGTTTAGTTATCACATTTTCGGCCCACCTGAGCATTGGATACAGTACATCTTTGGCCTCATGTTTTAAAATGAACTCACAAAACAGATGAAGGGTGAGGATTTCTCACAAACATCCTAGTGGCCCCACCTGCGTTCCCAGTGGAGGAATTCCCGCGGAAGGCTTTCGCAGGGGATCCGCGTCCTGGACTGGACGGAAACGGATTGGCTACTCCCCAGCCACCGTGGTCGATGTTCTATTAGCCCCTCCATGATGTATGTGTTTCATCCATTCCATTCATCCATTTTTACAGATCATTCTAGTCATTCACGCTAAAAATTATAGGGATATAAATCTCAGGTGGACCACACCATAGGAAAACAATAATGTTTTTTTTTTAAAAAAAAAAACAATAATGTTTGGATATGCATCATTAAAATCCTCCTAAGGCCCACTGTACTGTTTGTTTGAAATCCAATATTTTTATTAGGTCATACAAGCCCAGATGAAGGGAAGAAACAAATATCAGCTTGATCCAAAATTTTTATGGCCCCCAAAAGGTTTTTAATGGTCGACGCTCATTCAACACTATTTCCTATACTGTGGCCCACTTGAGATTTTGATATACCTAATTTTTTGTCCCAAACCATGAAATGATCTGAAAAAATAGATGGATGGCATGGATGAAACACATACATCATGGTAGGGCCCACAGATCACCGACCACAGCCACCCCTGTGGTAGTGGGAGTAGCCAATCCGGTGGCAGTGGGAGTAGCCACTGGCGGACGGACCCAGATTAGATACTGACAGGTTGAATAGCCAGACTCACTACTAAAGTGACGTCACCAAGTTCTGTGGGGGCCACCATGATGTATGTGTTGTATCTACCCTGTCCATCCATTTGAAGAGATTTTTTTACAGCACGAGACAAAGAATAAGTAAGATCCAAATCTGGAGCAGACCCCACCACAAAAAAACAATAGAGAGAGGGACGCCCACCGTTGAAACCATCTTAAGGTCCACTATGATGTTTATCTGAGATCCAACCTGTTTATAAGTTAAGACAGACATGAAAGAAGAGAAAAACCAAATTTCAGCTTGATCGAAAACTTTTGTGGCCCTTAGAAATTTTTAATGGTGGGCATCCCTCTCCCCGCTGTTTTCTGTGGTGGGGTCCACTCCAGACTTGGATTCGACTCGTTCTTTATCTCATGCCTTTAAATGATCTCTCCAAATGGATGGACGGTGTAGATGCAATACATACATCATGGTGGGTCCCACAGAAATTGGTGACATAACTTTAGTAGCAAGTCCGCTGCTAAACCTGTCAGTATCTAATCTGCGTCCGTGGCGGACGCAGATTTTCCTGCGCAAGGAATCTGGGTGGGGCCCACTGCATTGTTTGTGAGAAAGCCACGTCGTCCATCCGCTTTTAGAGATCATTTTAGGATATTTGGCCAAAAATAAGGTGTTTTCAAAACTAGAATGTGCCACACGAGAGGAAACAGTAGAGATGTAGTGACCACCATTGAAACATTTATATAGCCACAAAGGTTTTGTATCAGTCTAATTTTTGGTATTTTCACTTCATCCCAGTGAAAATGATATTGTAAATGGCTTGGATGGAATATAAACATCAAGGTGGAGCTTAGGAAGGTTTCAACGGTAGGCATTCTTTTCCCCACTGTTTCATCTAGTATGGCCCACTTGAGTCTTGTATCCTTCTCATTTTTAGTTGTATGTATTCAAATGAGCTTAAAAAGTGGATGGATGGGTTAGATTTCTCAAAAACATCATCGGGTCCCCCACCATGCATCCCAACGTCGAAACTTCCTGCCAAAGACCTTCGCACGGGGCGGTGCCGTGTTAAACGAGGACATGGACTGCGTCCTACCCCGGCCTGTCCCTGGCTCCGAATGGGCAGTTCATTGGGTGGGCCCACCATGATGTATATGTACATCCAAACCATAAATTCCTTTTCTCGGATTATTTTAAGGCATGAACACAAAAATGAGGCAGATCCTGCTTAAGTGGACCACATTAAATAATAATCTTGATTGCATTAAAATCAACCAGTTGCATTAAATGCAAGAGTCATTTGTGATGTGGTCCATTTGATCATTGGATCTACCTCATTTTTATTTTAAAGCCTTAAAATAATATGAAAAAAGAGATAGAAGGTTTGGATGTACAGATACATCACGGTGGGCCCACCCATAGAACTGCTCGTTCGGAGCTAGGGACCGGCGGGCGTATTACGCAGTCTAGCGTCCCTTGTACGAACGGTTCAAAGAAATCAAAGTTACATAGCCCACTATGATGTTTTTTTACCATCCAACCTATTCATTAGGTCACATAAACGTTGATGAAGTGAAAACACAAATATCAGCTTGATTCGAAACTTGTGGGGCCACTGAAGTTTTCTCATCTGGTGGGAGCACTTTTCGTTCATGGGCCACCTGAAGTGGGTCCAATGATGCCAACGGTATGAATCGTCATATAAAGGTGGAACACCTGAACTCACGTGAGAGATTGTGCCAGAATGAAAATCTTCTTTCTGCAACTGTTGGGCTTTGAATGTGTTGGATGGATACATGGCTTTTATGGCAATTTGCTGAAATCATTGTAGTGTATACAATCCAGATTTTCAACGATTTGTTATTTCTTGGATGGAGAAGATCTTCCAGCAGTGGAGATGAGATGTAATGGTCCATGACATCCATGGTCTGGGTTACTGAATCATGGGTTAACAAACTGAAAACCCCACCGATTGATGAATGATTTAAACTTTATGTTTAAGCTAGGCATACTGTAGAAAACTCTAAAGCCATGCCCCATGCGGTTTTTTCCTGTTTTTCAATTTTCATTTGCTTCAATGTTTCAAGTATTTTTTATACTATTGCTATTCAAAATTTTGTGGATTGGGGCTACAGGGAACTGTTATCCCGTTCTTGGCATATTTTCTTGCCCCTGTGGTGCAAACATAAGAGAAACAACAATTTTTCATTTGAATAAGACGCAAAATTCACTCTTACCATTAAAAAAAATAAATAAGCGAAAACCATTCCCTACCTGTGGAATGATAGTTTTCTCTAGTCTTGATGTAGAGCGGGTCGCGGACAATTTCATGGCTAAGATGGATCAGAAAAGGCACGGTCGGCGACAGAAGTGATCCGGACCATCGGACCTTAGATCGGGCGTATCTCACAATCCGGAATGAGTTATCCGACGTAAAATATATGATTTTGGGGTAGAACGAGCTACTTTAGCCAACCAACCCCGCTACGCCGGGTTGCGCAGCCCGGATTTGCGAAAAACCCCCTGATCGACGGTCGTTTCCTCGTTTTAATTTTGTTTTTACTATAAATAGTAAGTTTTAGTTTGAATATAACTTTTCATCCGTTGGGCTTTAGGAGTTGTGTCCAACATGAAAAGTGCTTAGGATAATTAGGAGAACGGTTTGTTGAAGCCAAATAGGACACTTACTATTTTTGGCCGAAAACCTTGCGCACTAGTAGACATCGTGACCGTCTATAAATAGTAAGTTTACTATTTATAGTAAGTTGCGAATTCTAGGAGTTTTAGTTGTAGTATGAGTCTGATTTCTTTCATGTTGCTTGGTTCCCTTATTTAAAGGGGTGTAAACTCGTTTTTAATAATTCATCAATCAATTTCGAATTTATTAGAATTATTTCTATTTTCCTGCTTTCTTTCCTCGTGGATTCGAGAAGTCTCTGTGAGGAGTCCAGAGAAGCTCCGTGGATTCGGAGTAGTTATCCTTGAGGAAGACGGTGATCGACCTCATCACGTTCATCCCTGCGTCAATTTGGTATCAGAGCGAGGTTTTCCCTCGGGCCGATGGCAAACAACGAAGGTATGAATCAAAATCCTGTGGACGATGATCCAGGGATTCGTTATCTTTCGGAAAGAATGGAAGCTTTCCATCGGGAGAGTCAGTTGACCATGCAAGGGCTGCAGGCAACCCTCGACCGTCTTGCGGATGCGCTACTTCCGCCCCGAACCCTAGGCGGTGCTCCACCACCTATGGTCGCTCCACCACCTGTGGTTGCTGTACGACGTGACCCTGATTATCGCAGAGCACTACCAGCGGTAAATCGTAGGGCTACACCAGATGATTCTAGTTCCAGCGATGAGGACATTAATGAGGGTTTTGATCGACGACCAATCCATGGAGGCGATCGTCTAAATCGTGCTGAAAGAGACTATCGAGGTAAGGCTGAACTTTCTAGTTTTAACGGTTTATTACGTATCGAAGATTTTCTCGATTGGCTAACCGAAGTAGAGAGATATTTCGATTATATGGATGTGCCAGACCATAAAAGGGTGAAGTTGGTAGCGTTTAAATTAAAATCTGGTGCTTCTGCATGGTGGGAACAATTGCAACTCTCACGAGCCCGCCAAAACAAGGCGCCCATCGCATCATGGCCTCGAATGAGACGTCTTCTTCGTTCACGATTTCTCCCTAGTGATTATGAGCAGATATTATTCCAGCAATACCAGAATTGCGGACAAGGAAATCGAACTGTTACAGATTACACTGAAGAATTCCAGCGGTTGGCTACACGAAACGATTTGTCAGAATCTGAGTCACAGAAAGTGACACGATTTATAGGTAGGTTGCGACCGGTAATTCAGGATCGAGTTCAGATGTACCCAGTCGGAACAGTAGATGAAGCAGTTCAATTGGCAGGAAGGGTAGAAACACAGCTTGCAAGAGCTCCTGCTCGTCCCTATCCTTCAAATCGACCCCCTATGACAGGTCCCACACAGGATCCAGTGCTGGCTCGAGGAAAAGATCCGGTAGGAGAACGTCCTCAACCTCCTCCACCCGCGAACCGTGATACGGGGAGCGGACCATCCAGACCTCAACGGGCAGCACCCACAACAGCGGGCCCGAGTAGGATTCCGAATCCTTATGCTCGGCCAAGGCCGAACAATTGTTACCGCTGTGGCCAACCAGGCCATTTATCAAACACTTGTCCTCAACGTCCGGCAGCGCACTTGACTATAAACGAAGGGGGCACTGAAGATGAGGCCGTGGAAGAGGATCATGGCTTTGATGAATATGAACGAACCCCTGAAGAAATAGCAGGTGGCGATGAAGTGACAGGCGAAGATCGTGGCGAATCTCTCGTTGTGAGGCGACTACTGTATACCCCACGAAAGGAATTACATCCACAACGGCACAATATATTTCGTACTCGGTGCACTGTCAGCGGAAAGGTCTATGATGTGATCATAGACAGTGGTAGCAGCGAGAACATCGTCTCAAGAGTGATGGTGGATAAGTTGCAGCTACCGACGACGAAACATCCTTCCCCGTACTCAATAGGCTGGATAAAAAAAGTGAACGAGACCAAGGTAACTGAACAATGTACTATCTTGTTTTCAATTGGTAAACATTATAAGGATCAGATACTTTGTGACGTGGTTGACATGGAAGCCTGCCATATGCTACTCGGTCGACCCTGGCAGTCGGACCGTGATGCGACCCATCGGGGGCGAGACAATGTCTATATATTCGTCAAGAATAGTCGAAAAATAATCCTTGCCCCTATGGCACCAGAGAACCACCCTGAAGCCTCTAAAGTGGAGGGGAGTTCTCTCTTGACCATTCGGGATTTCATAGAGGAGTTCAAGGAAACCGGCGAGGTATATGCCGTAGTGGTGAAGGGCGAGAAGGAGGAACCCTCAAACATCCCTCCAAGCTTAAGACTGTTACTAAACGAATTCAAAGAAGTCTGGCCTGAAGATTTACCTGATGGATTGCCCCCCATGAGAGACATCCAACATCACATAGACCTCGTCCCTGGGGCTAGCCTGCCCAATCGCCCTCATTATCGGATGAGTCCGAAGGAGTGTGAGATACTTCAGGGGCAAGTGGAGGAATTGATCCGTAAGGGTCTATTGAGAGAGAGCATGAGCCCATGTGCTGTACCAGCATTATTAACGCCAAAAAAGATGGAAGCTGGCGCATGTGTGTCGACAGCCGAGCAATTAACAAAATTACTATTAAATATCGGTTTCCAATACCACGGTTGAACGACATGCTTGATATGTTAGAAGGGGCTAAAGTGTTCTCTAAACTCGATCTAAAGAGTGGGTACCATCAGATTCGTATTCGACCCGGCGATGAATGGAAAACGGCATTCAAGACAAAGGAAGGGTTATATGAGTGGCTAGTCATGCCTTTCGGCCTATCGAACGCACCAAGTACTTTTATGCGTTTGATGAATCAAGTTCTAAAACCGTTCACTGGCCGATTTGTGGTAGTATATTTTGATGACATATTGATATATAGCCAGGATGAGGCGGAGCATAAGAAACATCTCAGGCAGGTGCTGCAGGTCCTACAAGATAACAAGTTGTACCTCAACTTGAAAAAGTGTAGTTTTTTAACTAACAGCCTGTTGTTTTTAGGATTTGTTGTAACATCCACAGGAATTTGGGTGGACGATGAAAAGGTGCGAGCTATTAGGGAATGGCCGATCCCGACAAACATTCATGAGGTGAGGAGTTTTCACGGATTGGCGACTTTCTATCGTCGATTTGTGTGAGATTTTAGCACCATAGTCGCGCCAATAACGGACTGCATGAAAAAAGGGCCGTTCCAGTGGACCGATAAAGCTGATAAGAGCTTTCATGAGATCAAGCATCGTTTGTCTACAACACCGATCTTGGTGCTTCCTAATTTTGATAAATTATTTGAGGTGGAGTGTGACGCTTCATATGTCGGAATAGGAGGAGTATTATCACAGGAAGGCAGGCCGGTAGCCTTCTATAGCGAGAAGCTCAGTGAAGCCCGAAAGAAGTGGTCGACTTACGAGCTTGAGTTATACGCAGTTGTTCAGGCGCTGCGACATTGGCGGCATTATCTGATTCAGAGGGAGTTTGTTCTGTACACCGACCATCAGGCATTAAAGTTTATTAATAGTCAGACTAACGTGAATCGTGTGCATGCTAGATGGGTTGCATTTTTACAGGAATTTACGTTTGTTCTGAAGCATAAGTCAGGTCAGCAGAATAAGGTGGCTGATGCACTTAGCCGTCGTGCGTCACTACTTGTTACGGTGAGCAATGAGGTGGTCGGCTTTGACTGTCTCAAGGAGCTATATGCCGAGGATGAAGACTTCAAAGATTCCTGGTTGAAGTGCCAAGAAGGTCACCCCAGTGATTTTCATATACAGGATGGTTTTTTCTTCAAAGGAAATCGATTGTGCATCCCCCAAAGTTCTCTAAGGGAGCAGATTATTCAGGAACTACATGGAGGTGGCCTCGGTGGACACCTTGGGCGAGACAAGACGCGAGCTCTTGTGGAAGAGCGGTATTACTGGCCGCAATTAGTACGTGATGTGGGAAGAGCCGTACAACGTTGTCATACTTGTCAGACCTCCAAGGGACAATCTCAGAATACGGGCCTCTACACCCCGTTACCTGTGCCTGACGGTCCTTGGGAGGATTTATCAATGGACTTCGTACTTGGTCTTCCACGAACACAACGCGGCATGGATTCGGTGTTCGTAGTGGTAGATCGTTTCTCCAAGATGGCGCACTTTATCCCATGCAAGAAGACCCTTGATTCAACACATGTGGCGAATTTATTCTTCAAGGAGGTCGTACGGCTACACGGGGTCCCTAAGACCATTACTTCTGATCGTGACACGAAGTTCATTAGCCACTTTTGGCGGACTTTGTGGGCTCGATTCGATACACGACTTCAATTCAGCAGTGCTTACCACCCACAGACTGATGGGCAGACCGAAGTTGTGAATCGCACTTTGGGAAACCTCCTTCGATGTATTTCAGGAGAGAAACCGAAGCAGTGGGATTTGGCCTTGTCTCAAGCGGAGTTTGCATTCAACACCATGGTGAACCGCTCGACAGGGAAATCTCCGTTCCAGGTTATTTACGGACGAGTACCTCGCCACACACTAGACTTGGTCCCTCTGCCCAAGATCCCAGGCATGAGTATTGCAGTAGAACATATGGCAGACAGGATCATGGGTATTCATGCTGAGGTGCAGACTAAGCTACATGCCTCAAACGAAAAATATAAGGAACAAGCGGACAAGCATCGTCGACAAAAGGTGTTCGAGGTGGGCGACCAGGTAATGGTCCATTTGCGAAAAGAAAGATTTCCGACCGGGATGTACAACAAGCTGAAGAATAAGAAGATTGGACCGGTACCGATCATCCGAAAGATCAATGACAATGCTTATGTTGTTGATCTTCCAGATGACATGGCGATCTCACGGACTTTCAACGTTGCGGACCTGACCGAGTATTATGAACCAGCGCAGGAGGAGAACTCGGGGACGAGTTCTTTTCAAGTGGAGGGGACTGATGTAGAGCGGGTCGCGGACAATTTCATGGCTAAGATGGATCAGAAAAGGCACGGTCGGCGACAGAAGTGATCCGGACCATCGGACCTTAGATCGGGCGTATCTCACAATCCGGAATGAGTTATCCGACGTAAAATATATGATTTTGGGGTAGAACGAGCTACTTTAGCCAACCAACCCCGCTATGCCGGGTTGCGCAGCCCGGATTTGCGAAAAACCCCCTGATCGACGGTCGTTTCCTCGTTTTAATTTTGTTTTTACTATAAATAGTAAGTTTTAGTTTGAATATAACTTTTCATCCGTTGGGCTTTAGGAGTTGTGTCCAACATGAAAAGTGCTTAGGATAATTAGGAGAACGGTTTGTTGAAGCCAAATAGGACACTTACTATTTTTGGCCGAAAACCTTGCGCACTAGTAGACATCGTGACCGTCTATAAATAGTAAGTTTACTATTTATAGTAAGTTGCGAATTCTAGGAGTTTTAGTTGTAGTATGAGTCTGATTTCTTTCATGTTGCTTGGTTCCCTTATTTAAAGGGGTGTAAACTCGTTTTTAATAATTCATCAATCAATTTCGAATTTATTAGAATTATTTCTATTTTCCTGCTTTCTTTCCTCGTGGATTCGAGAAGTCTCTGTGAGGAGTCCAGAGAAGCTCCGTGGATTCGGAGTAGTTATCCTTGAGGAAGACGGTGATCGACCTCATCACGTTCATCCCTGCGTCAAGTCTCTGGCCACTGCTTTGTCAACATCAGATATTTTCAATAATTTCAACTACAATTCTTTGGCAAGTTTTCCTCTGTGGGCAGCTGTGGGCATTTCTTTTTGTATTTTTGGGATTTCTGAGGCTTTTGATTTTCTGGGTAAGGATAAATCAACTGAAGAAAGAAGGATTTCCATCTGTATTTTCGATGATGTTGCAGAACAATGTCGAGAAGCAGCTCTTAAGTATGCATGTCCCCTTAAAATGTTTGAACTGATTATATGCATTCTGGTTAAGTGTATGCATGTGCCTTTGAAATGTTATTTTATTTTATTTTATTTTTGAGAGAGAATGCAAATTCATTAATTTGTATTCTGACTGGGTGGTGTCTTACTTTTTTTTTTTAAAAATTATTATTATTATTATCTGTACTGTTTTTTAACAGATATTATGATACCTATCTACCATTTTTACTGGATGCTTGCAATGATGAGAGCCCTAATGTTCGACTGGTCGGCACTTAGACCATTGAGTTTTCTTGTGGTTCTATTTCATATAGCTTTCTTGTATCAGATGCATGCTAATTTTTTTATTTTCAGGTTGCTGTTTATGGAATTGGAGTTTGTGCAGAGTTTGGCGGATCTGTGTTTAAACCTCTTATGGGGGGTATCTTTCTTTTCCTTTGCACTTACCTTTGAGGAATTATGCCTTTTTAATACCGTCAACCAACACCTGCCTTTTATTTGCCTGCAGAGGCTCTTTCCAGGCTAAATTTTGTTACAAGGCAGCCTAATGCACTCCACTCTGATAATGTGATGGCATATGACAATGTTGTCTCAGCTCTGGGGAAATTTTGCCAATTCCATCATGACAGTATAGATGCAGCTTAGGTAGTTCTGCTTTTTGTCTTCTACTTTGTGCTTTAAATTGTAATTCATACCTCGTGGCAACTGAACGAGCATTGACACATTTAGTTTTTCTAGGCTTACAGAGTTCCACTATACCTATCCATTGCTTAACGCATCTTGACCCTCTTGGAGTACAAACATGGAAATTTGCTTGTGTTGTAAAAAAATCTCAACAAACTTGTGGTTCTCAAAACCTGTTGCTACCATCTCATCTGATTCCACTCAGCGAGGCTGCGATTGGTCCACCTGATTAGTGGACTGGCCGTGCTTTTCAGCCAGGGCATCTACATGTTGGGAATCACCTTATAGATAACCTCAGTTTCATCTCAGTGTGCTACATGGGCTTATTTATTAAGTTTCAAGAGTCTCAAGATGGCTTCAAGCTTCCACTTGCATGTCACATTGGCACATGGATTAGCATTTTTCTCAGAAATATTTTAATGGGCATATTAAATAAAGAAATACAATATAGAAGGGATCCATCAATGGAATTGATAAGACATAATGCATAAACAAAGACGATTGACTCCTTAGCAAGTGTTTTAGGAAAACTGATAAACAATCGATAAGATTATTATTATTATTTTTTGCTAGTTACGGTGTTTGTCAAAGATCCTGAAATTTGATCTGGGTTACAGGAATTTGAATGAGCTGGACATACAGGAGAATGGGGTTGATGATCTTGGGGGCAGCTGGCTAAGTTGCTTCCCTGAAAGCTTCACATCTATGGATGCTTTCAAATTGTGGAATCAGATTCCAAAATAATTACCGTTGTTATTTCAAATCCTTAGCACCAGCCCATACAGAGTAGAGGCTATCATACGATTGAGAGTAGTCATAAATTTCAAGATAGCCCATTCCTTCAGAAAATGTATTTCTATGGTGGATGGCCTGGCTAAAGATTCTATTCATGGTTGTTAGCTGGGCCACGCCTCTTCAAGATTTCAGAGGGATTTCATTTTGTGCACTCATGAAGAACTGGAATTCCATTAAGGATGCTTGTTGTGTTTCTTGTTTTGGCATGCTTGTTTGCAGAAAATTGAAAGCCTACCTACCAATTTGCAGCCCCAAAAAAATCACCAAAGAATAAACTGATGTATCGACTCACCAATGGAAAGTTTCCCTATGCAGGTAAGTTGTGTACACGTAGTCTTGGCATCGATTCCCTAAAGTGGGGGTGGCTAACAGTGAAGTGTGAACTGACAGTGGGTGTACTAACAAGTTAACCAAAAAAAAAAAAGTTGTTTACAAGTATCCCTTTTTATATTCAAGCCATGCCCTTGATTTATGCAAAACTAGGCTACCCAAAACTTATGGACAACTCCCATTGCCTTTGAACTGCTAGAACTAGCATGTGTGGATTGGCAAAAGTGTGAATGCACTTGCCCTAAATGTTTCTGAGGTGTCTAGTTCTCTACATGAAGTAAAATTTTCTGAGGGGGTATTGAAGCTCTCTGGATATTTATTTGGTCATTCTGATACTTTCTCCCCAAAGGTATGCATGATTCACATCCAAACACAACCCATTACTAGGTTGTGTTTGGATGCAATATTCATAAACTTCATAATTTTATTCTTTTCATATGTGCAATTATATCTACTGATGTTTTCTTTTGAAATCCAGAACCCAAGATTTTAAGGATTCATCCTGTTTTGTCGATAATATATGTGACAGTTCTACATAATGCTGCTACTCAAGCCACATGCACCTCCCAGAACCGCATTCATAATATCTCTGCATTCACCATCATGATTTGCTCATGCTCTTAACCATTGCATGTCTTTAAGCAGGTAATGAATTTTATTTACAAGTGTGATTGCCATGTTCTTTACAGGCCATACTAGTGCTCTAACTAGGACTAGTGTTTTGATGCAACCAGAAGCAGATAGAACATACCCTAAAAATCTCCTTGATCGAAAGATTCTAGCCACCCAACTTGGGATTTTCTCCATTGAATGTGGACCATTGGCTTGTTTCTCATATTAACCATCTATTTGCAGGCCTAGAATTGAAAGGATAGGACTGATCTATCACACAGAATTTTTTTTATTTTTATTTTAATAGAGTTGCCCAGTTGAAACTTTTTAGTATTGTCCATGTCATCAAAATTATGGAACAACATCTTTCTGCATAGGAAAGTGGAGTAGATTCATCTGGTGGTTGTTTGCACTTTCTTGTCAAGGATACATTGGTACTAGACTACTAGTAAGATGATGAATAGCTGCTAAGCTCATTTTCTTTGCTATAAAGTAGAATGATTATATGACTCAACAACTCTCTTGAAATTATTTCCTTTATCTGGCCCTGGGACTAGCAATTAAAGCACAAAACTCCCACAAACACTGTAATAGTCTATAACATGGTTGATTAAAATCAAGGAGCTTTATTTCCGTATGAATGTAACTACACGTGTAGCTGTAATCTTGGGCCTTGGATTAAATGTTGTTTTATCTTTTGAACAGGTTTCATTTGATTTGACAGAGTATTTAGAACAGCATCCGGAAGCATCTAACTGGAGAATTGAGATCTCTAGTTTTAGAAAAAATGCATTGTTTGAAGATTACCATGGACTCAAGACTTTTAGACAGGTTTATATATATATATATATATATATATATATATATATATATATATATATATATATATATATATATATATATAAGTATGTTTCGCACTTTGAATTTATTTTTATAAAAGCACCTAAAGGTTTTTTTTTTTTTTTTCCAGAAGGCTTTTTCATTGTTGAAATTCAATGTCTCGAGTAGTTTAGTCTAGGAGCTTATTTGCATTGATTACAACCTAATGTAGCTTATATTGTTGTCTTTTCATGTTAGCAGGTGTTATGTACTTGTTGGGAATGTCTAACTTGAAAGTAATATAACCGCAGTATAGATCCATATCCTCAGTACAAATTCTGAGCAAGGGAATCACAATTTTGTTATTTTTGTTTTATTAATTTGCTAATTGCAATCCTTTTGGCAAATGTTCTGCAACAGAAGATGGTGGAAAACTGAGTACATGGATGACAAAAGGCAGAGGATCATAGTCATGAGCCAGGCCCTAGTTGATTGGTCAGCTGAATCAAAGTACTTGTTAGAAGAGGTGTCTAAGATGTACATCTTGTAACAACCTAAAAATTTGATGCATTAAAAAAATTAAAATAAATATTTAAAAATTTTATTTTTAAATAAAAAAATAAAAACAAGTCAATAGTGGAGTTGGTGGAGATGTTCTTAGTTGAGAGAGAGGTTTAGGGATCAATTCTTGAAGTAGTAATAATAATATTTTTATCAAATGTCTTTTAAAAAAAATTTAAATTTAGGATAAGGGAGGATGTGCTCATCCTATCTTATGAGAATTTTTTTTAAAAAGGGATACGAAAGGTTTCCATTATATAAAAAAAGAAGAACATAGGAAGCCCTAAAGTAAAAGGAAGAGGAAATTCTAAAAAAAGGCTCGATCAGGTAAATTCTAATCGTTAGATCTTTTTAATCTTTTATTATGTTGTCAATTTCTTCTTGATCTGTACAATGGATGGTGTGGATGATCCACACCATCGTCGTATAAGTGTATAGAGTCAATTTTAATAAAGTGATATTTTTATTATTTCAGATCTAGTTAGTAATATTTTAGGAATATGTTGAATGGATGAAATCTCATTGTGCTAAGATAGATCTGTACGGATCTTATAATCCCTAAGGCCAAAATATATAAGGGCCATAATTTTTAGATCAATCTAACAATCAGATAGGCCACATTAGTCAGATATGGAAGTTTTTAATAAAGAAATCTTAGATTTTTGCGCAAGTGTTGGTATCACTTGGCGTAGAAGGTTGAGATGGGCCATCGGTGTGTGTGGTTAGATCCACAATATCCATCTAATGTGTAGAGGCAAAACATGATAATACCTCAAGAATTTGGATGATCCAATCATCCGGTGGCCCACCTCGATTAATTATTTGACATTCATTTTCAGGATCTTAAAAAGAAAATCTAAATCTTGATAATTAAATTTACATAAATATATAATTTTAATTATTTGATTATTTTGGATTTAGCCAACTAGGATGTATATCAAAGATAGGCCCCACCATGTAATACAAATAAATGAATAATAATATCGTTGATATAATTGATAGGACCCCTAAATTCAAATCAACCTAATTATATTGCAGAGTCAATACTACCAAACTCAGGTGAGTAACCTAACTTGTCTCATAATTCATTAAAATTAAAATAAATCTTTTGTGATTGTTGGATTGATTTACTGATTTGAGTATTTTGATATGATAATTGTATGTTAAATTCACAGGTGAATATATGATTAAGACAACTATGCCAAACATGATAAATATACATTTACATATCATCCATTATTCATTGCATTGCATAATGTATGGTCGATCCTAGGGGCCCTCCTTGGAAGAAATGTCGATCCTGGTAGAGCGTTACCAGATGTGGGGTATGCCCAAGTCTACCGAAAGGTGGAAGCCTACCCAATGGGTGGATGCGGGTTGACGACCTTCAACCCAAGCAGATGGACGATCATCCCATCTGACACATTCATACACCATTTGCATCCATATCATGGTGCATACATTTTTGTGTTATTTTAATTGCTATGATTATGAACCATGCTGGATTATTTCACTAAGCCTGGCCAGCTTACATTTTTATTGATGGAAAAACTGTATAGAGGAGCCATTAGCAGATGATGTGGCACAAGAACTGGAAGGATGTACTGTACTTGAACACGACTTACCTGAAACATGGCCATACTTATCTGAAGACGAAGTGATGGCATTAGAAAATTTTTGATCATATGTTTTATTTTGTTAGCATAGCTTAATTAACATATAATGCATACTGGTATTTATTTTGAGACTTTAAGAAATTTTTTAGATTTATTTCTTTGAAATAATGTTAGTATGGAATAAACATAATTGTAGTACGATGATATAATAAATAAATAAATTTTTTAAGGTTTATTTTATTTTAAGGGTTGTCAAGATTTATCTATGTCTGGTTGATTGGTGCTAAGAGTTATGTATGTATGATTGAAATTATGGTGGAACTTAGACTGAATATAATTATCATCTCTGATTAAACCGATTAAGGAATTAAATTAATATATTTTGTGTTCGAGTTACGAACTGAAACTCGGGTCTGAGGGTACACACTCTGTACTCGGATTTTAGAGTATGACAGAATGGTATCAGAGAGGTCTTTTCTAAAACTCAGAGTGACCTGTAGGTTATGTATCCAATTAAATTTCATAAATTGTACACCCTTGAAATTAGAAACATTTCTTTAGGATTTTCCTTTTGATTGATATATGGATTAATGAACTTAGAGACCCACAACTAAGTTCTTATTAATTTTTATTGAACGTAGAAATAAGAATTTACATTCCCTATACTCTTATTTGAATATAATTTAGATTAAGATGGATTCATATAACGAAAATGAATTTTAAAGATATTTTAATTCACAAAATTCTGCTGGACAACAATTGATAGCAAGAATTACCCAACTTGTAAAATTTATAACTATAAAAGTACTATTCCGATTGAGGCGATTCGAAAGCCTAATTGAAGATAGATGAGTCTAAATTAAGATTAATAATGAAATTTGAATCTCATATTAACTATACTGATCCAGTGAGTTAGTACAGGCTGGTCATAAAACATCAAATTCTGGATAGGACTGACTGCAGGAATTTTAAAAATTTTTACAATTGAAATTTTTAGCTAAAATTTTACAAAGATATAGTAAACTTATAATAAGATCTCCATATAAATTTTTAACCTAATCTGAAATTTCAAGTACAATAAAATGAGATAAAAACAATAGTCATCAAATCGAAAATCAATCTTCCCTTACTGGCTTTCTATAGATTTAATTAACATAATTTTTCACTTTAATAATTACCTTTGGTTAAATAAATATTTTTATTTGAGTATTTTATTTTTTTAAAAAATATATATTAAGTATAAAAGAAAAAAACCATAATCCCTACTAAATTTTAAAAATTCCTTCTTATAGCATCATAAGTCCATATTTGGTACAAAAATACTTATAAAAAAAATTATTACTTAAATAAATAAATAAATATCAAACTCACTAGAACCTTTTTTAGGTATAGGACAACATTTTTCTCAAATTTTAAGATATGGAAAAATTATTTCCAATTTTCTAATAAATTTCAACATTATATAGTGAAAATATGGACCAGTTTAGTATCCCTGATCAAATCAGATAAAATTATTTCTCAAAATAATTTCTGAATATTTTTTTAAGTCATGTACATACCCCGAGATAACTCCATAAAATTTTATGACGATTCGAGTTGTAAAGAAATTATAAACATCTAAGCAATAGGCTGTAAATGATAGAAACGACTGATGGACAGTAGGATTTTTCACCCTTAGTAGCGATGGAAACCTTAGCAAAAGTAATAATTTTAATCTGATTTTTCTTTTCTTTTCTTTTAACTAAATAATTAATGACATACTTTTCAAATTTCAAGTCATTCTAACTTTTGATTCAAATGTTAAAATTTTGTAAATAATATTGTGTATGTGAGTCCAAATTTAAAATATTCTGTTGGTTATTTTGAGAGATGCAATACATAAGATCATTGATTGTTATGATATCTGAAACTTAGAAACCCAACCTAATACCCCTTAATATAAAAATAAAAAAATTTGCCCCCTCATAATTTGTTAAATAATGGAAATCACCTGATTTGATAAACTCATAACTAATTAAGTACGAGTCCAATTAAGGTGATTCAAAGGCTACATCGTACATTGATAAATCGAGTTCAAAAGAAAATAATTACGAAACTATAATTTTAAAAAATTTCAATCAAATTTAGTTTTAATTTTAACTTCTTTTTTTTTTAAAAGAAAAAAACGTTTATTTCTAGACAACCCTCACTGTTTGAATTTTTGAATTTTCTATAAACTTTAGTTTTTGACAAAATTTTACATACTTATAAATTCACTACTAGAAAAAAAAAAAAAAAACTAAGAAACCAATCAAGTGTTTAAAACCATCCATAACATAAGCCTGACCAACGCTATTAAAATAAGAAAATTTTGAGATGTTGGTTTCTAAATCTCGAGGACGAGATTTTATTTTAAGGGTGGTAGAATGTAACAACCCAAAAATTTGGTGCATTAAAGAAATTAAAATAAATATTCGAAAATTTTATTTTTAAATAAAAAAATAAAAACAAGTCAATAGTTGAGTTGGTGGAAATGTTCTTAGTTGAGAGAGGTTTAGGGATCAATTCTTGAAGTAGTAATAATAATATTTTTATCAAATGTCTTTTTAAAAAAAAAATTAAATTTAGGATAAGGGAGGATGTGTTGATCCTATCTTATGAGAATTTTCTTTAAAAAGGGATACAAAAGGTTTACATTTAAAAAAGAAGAAGAAGATATGAAGCCCTAAAGTAAAAGGAAGAGAAAATTTTAAAAAAAGGCTCGATCAGGTAAGTTCTAATCGTTAGATCTTTTTAATCTTTTATTATGTTGTCAATTTCTTCTTGATCTATACAATGAATGGTGTGGATGATTCACACCATCATCGTATAAGTGTATAGAGTCAATTTTAATAAAGCGATGTTTTTATGATTTCAGATCTAGTTAGTAATATTTTAGGAATATGTTGAATGAATGAAATCTCATTGTGTTAAGATAGATCTGTATAGATCATATGATCCCTAAGGTTAAAATATATAAGGGCCATAATTTTTAGATCAATCTGATAATCAGATAGGCCACGTTAGTCAGATCTGGAAGTTTTTAATAAAAGAATCTTAGATTTTTGTGCAAGTGTTGGTATCACTTGGCGTAGAAGGTCGAGATGGGCTATCGGCGTATGTGTGGTTAGATCCACAACATTCATCTAATGTGTAGAGACAAAACATGATAATACCTCAAGAATCTTGATGATCCAATCATCCAGTGGGCCACCCCGATTAATTATTTTACATTCAATTTCAAGATCTTAATAAGAAAATCTAAATCTTGATAATTAAATTTACATAAATATATAATTTTAATTATTTGATTATTTTGGATTTGGCCAACTAGGATGCATATCAAAGATGGGCCCCACCATGTAATACAAATAAATGAATAATAATATCATTGATATACTTGATAGGACTCCAGAATTCAAATCAACCTAATTATATTGCAGAATCAATACTACCAAACTCAGATGAGTAACCCAACTTGTCTCATAATTCATTAAAATTAAAATAAATCTTTTGTGATTGTTGGATTGATTTACTGATTTGAGTATTTTGATATGATAATTGTATGTTAAATTCATAGGTGAAAATTTGATCAAGACAACTATGCCAAACATGATAAATATACATTTACATATCATCCATCATTCATTGCATTGCATAATGCATGGTCGATCCTACCTCCCTGGAAGAAATGTCGATCCTGGTAGAGCGTTACCACATGCGGGCTATGCCTAAGCTTACCGAAAGGTGGAAGCCTACCCAACGGGTGGATGCGGGTTGACGACCTCCAACCTAAGCAGATGGACAATCATCCTATCTGATGCATTCATACACCATTTGCATCTATATCATTGTGCATATATTTTTGTGTTATTTTAATTGCTATGATTATGAACCATGCTGGGTTATTTCACTAAGCCTGACCAACTTACATTTTTATTGATAGAAAAACCGTACAAAGGAGCCATTAGCAGATGATGTGGCACAAAAATCGGAAGGATCTACTGTACCTGAACACGACTCACCTGAAACATGGTCATACTTATCTGAAGACGAAGTGGTGGTATTAGAAAATTTTTGATCATATGCTTTATTTTGTTAGCATAGTTTGATTAACATATAATGCATACTAGTATTTATTTTGATTAACACGACTCACCTGAAACATGGCCATACTTATCTGAAGACGAAGTGGCGGCATTAGAAAATTTTTGATCATATGTTTTACTTTGTTAGCATAGTTTGATTAACATATAATGCATACTAGTATTTATTTTGAAACTTTAAGAAATTATTTAGATTTATTTCTTTGAAATAATGTTAGTATGGAATAAACATAATTGTAGTACGATGCTATAATAAATGAATGATTTTTTTAAGGTCTATTTTATTTTAAGGGTTGTCAAGATTTATATATGTTTGGTTGATTGGTGCTAAGAGTTATGTATGTGTGATTGAAATTATGGTGGAACTTAGACTGAATATAATTATCATCTCTGATTAAACCGATTAAGGAATTAAATTAGTACACTTTGTGTACGAGTTACGAACTGAAACTCGAATCTGAGGGTGCACACTCTGTACTCGGATTTCGGGGCGTGACACATCTGATGGGCCACAATATTTTTTTTTGAAGACATAGGGTGTCCCCACCTCTTTTTGAAGTGAGACTAATCCCTGCGGATACACGCAATCACCTACAACCACGTGTATCGGGTAAAGCTATGGAGGGGAATCGAACCCTCACCTATAGGGAGCAAACCAACAGTGAAGACCATTCGCCCAAACCTCGTTGGGTTGATGGGCCACAATGTTAGAAATGATAGTGTATAAATGCTTCATTTATCTTATGGGCCACAATGTTAGAAATGAATGATGGCCTAGAAACTTACCCATTAGATGAGAAGTCTAGCATGGTATGTGCACCATGGAACCTTCATATGGATGTTTGTGTAATATATCTTCTTCAAATGACCAAATGCATGCAGTCTTCTCTTCTTCTTACCTTTGTGGTTAAAAACTATATTTTTGTGATTTTGGTGTAGTGTGATTGAAGTTATTCCTTCACCAGCTATTATGTTTATCCTTGTTATACACTTGTGCACTTGTCTGCTCCTTTTCTTTATCTTAGATGGTTGTGTGGTTTTTGGAGTGATCATGCAAGCAGGCAAACATGAAATGCTTTATTTTTCATGCTTCTTGGTGGAATTTTTTAATTAAATTTCTAGTCAGTTTGATTTGTCTATGAATCCAGATAACCAGGTCTGCCTTTTTGGGTTGAAGCTTTCCAATCCATTGTTGACATTACCTTCATTAATCACTTTGTACCGTGCAGATTAACCAGATCCAACAGGAAAATGAAAAGAATGAAACAAATCTTAGGGTGCACCACGGTGAAGAGCAACATGTCCAGCTACAAGCTGAAAATGAATTGAGGGAGGTAAGTAGATTATGCGGTTAGTTTTACTTCAAAATTACTGTAAATATTTTGCATTTACTGATATGAAATGCATGGTTATGTCATTTAACATTCTAACCAATTCCCAAATAATTTAATTTCTGTTTCTAATTAGTTGCTTCTTGGCAATCTACTCTAAAATGATCAAGCAATATTCTACTCTAAAACTGACCACTGTGTACAAAGCACAGCTGGTATCAAGTCTCATGTATTCTGGGATTCATTTAGGAAACAAAAAATATTTTAGTCATGTATTTTGGGATTCATTTGTCAAAGATCATATCTTTGTTATGTTTTTCTTTTGTTACAAAGAAGTAATTTTTGTGGAAGAGTTGAGTAAATGAAGGAATTATCTCGAGTAACAGATAAAGATGGAAATTTTCTACTGAGAGAAAAATTGGTGATTTTACCCAATTATTTTGCACCCTAGCTATGGTCTTAGGATGAACTCATACATGCCCCCAAATATATATATATATATATATATATATATATATATATATATATATATATATATATAGAGAGAGAGAGAGAGAGAGAGAGAGAGAGAGAGAGAGAGAGAGAGAGAGAGAGGCATGCTCTCCTACGCACCTACACATGCGCACTTTTCCACACGTGTCATGATTGTCAAATCCAAACGGTCCATAAGATGAGGAATCCCATGAAACCTTAGGTGTGAATTTTCACCCTGATCTAATATTCTGGTGGGCCGTAGTAAAGAGAAATTCAAATCAAGGGAAGAAACTGTTTGCATTTTTATGGCCAACCAAAGTTTTGGTTCAAAGTAAAAATTGGTATCAGGAGGTTTCATGAGGTTCTGCTTCATGTGGACCGTTCAGATTTTCGAGAATCATCAGATATGATGAGTTCTCAAAAAAGTTCGTAGGTAGTCTGTGCGAACTGGTTCGCAGGTGAGCGTTCTGCTATATATATAGAGGAACGCTCAGGTACGCACCGGTTCGCACGTCATTATGTGCGAACCTTCCTATCAACCGTAGGATAAGGTAGACGGTTTGGATGAATGCGTTCTTAGCGCGAGCCTAAAAAAGCGAGTTTCCTTCTCTCGCATGCTTCTTCACCACCTCTCCGAAGGATGCGGCGAAAGCCTTTTCACATAAAATTTTTTCGCTGGGATGCTAGGTGGGTCCCACCAAGATGTTAATGATAAATCCACACTGTCCATACATTTTTAAAAATAATTTTATGATATGAACCCAAAACTGAGGTAGATCAAATTCTCAAGTGGGCCACACAATGTTGATTGAACTCTCACCAATAAAAACTTCCTGGGGCTACCAAATTTTTTGATCAGGCTGATATTTGCTTTTTTTCTATCATCCAGGTCTGCATGACCTAATCTACAGGTTGGATGTCAAATAAATATCACGATGGGCCCTAAAAAATATTTAACGGTGAGAATCATTATCACCGCTGCTTCCTGTGGTGTGGTCCACTTGAGATTTGGATTTGCCTCAGTTTTGGGTTTATGCCCTGAAATGGTAAGGAAAAATGGATGGACGGGGTAGATTTCTCAAAAACATCATGGTTGGCCCCACCTAGATTTTCAACGAAATGTGCAAATTGCTAGCATAATTAGGGGTAGATTTGATTTCACGTGAAAGCCTTTCGCAAGAAGTCCCTACGCAAGGATGCTGGGCGGGGCCCACCACCATGTTTCTGGGAATTATACTCCGTTCATCCGTTTGTCAAGCTCATTTTAGGAAAATTGACCAAAAATGAGGTGGATCCAAAACTAAATTGGGCCACACGAGAGGGAAAATTAGAGAAAGAAATACCTACCGTTGAAACCTTCCTGGGCTCCACCTTGATGTTTATATGCCATCAAAACCGTTTATAAGGTCATTAACGCAGGGATGAAGTGAAAATATAGAAAATTTATTCTGAAAAAAAGCTTTTATGATCATAAAAATGTTTCAACGGTTCTCACTGAAACCTTACCGTTTCCTCTCATGTGGCCCAGTTGAGTCTTGGATCCACCTCATTTTTTGTCGCTTATCCTAAAATTATCTTGCAAAACGGATGAACGGAATATATTTTCCAAAAAATATGTGATGGTGAAACTAATGGACAAAGTTGATTTCTCACGGACGTTGCATTAGATGAAGCTTCCGCCAACATGAACTTCCTTGCTCGTGGAGGAACAGACAATTAGTGTCCACAGACTCCCTGACGAAGTTAACGTCACCAAATTCTGTGGGCCACACCATGATGTATGTTTTGTATCTACACCGCCCATCCATTTGGGGAGATCATATTAGGGCATGATCCAAAGAATGAGTCAGATCCCAAGATCTAGTGGACCCCACCATAGAAAATAGCGGGGAGAGTGATGCCTGCCTTTAAAAAGTTCCGAGGGCCACAAAAGCTCTCGATCAAGATAATATTTGTGTTTTCCCTTCTTTCATGTCTGTGTTAACACATGAACAGATTGGATCTCAAATAAAAATTATGGTGGACCTTTTGAAGGTTTCAACAGTCGCTGTCACTCTCACCACTGTTTTCTATGGTGGGGTCCAGCCCAGCCTTGGATCTACCTCATTCTTTGGACTATATCCTAAAATGATCTCTCCAAATGCATGGACGGTGGGGATACACCACATACATCATGTGGGGCACACAAATTGGTGACGTCACTCCAGTCGTCTCTGGCTCCTCAACCTGCGCAAGAATCTGATCCGTGTCACGGATTTCATGCGAAAGCCTTTGGCAGGAAGTACTTGAGCAAGGATGCTGGGTGGGGCCCACCACCATGGTTTTGGAAAATATATTCCGTTCATCCGTTTTGCAAGCTAATTTTAGGATAGGCGGCAAAAAATGAGGTGGATCCAAGACTTGACTGGGCCACACGAGAGGAAACAGTAGAGTTTCAGTGAGAACTGTTGAAACATTTTTATGATCATAAAAGCCTTTTTTCAATATAAATTTTCTATATTTTCACTTCATCCCCGTGTTAACGACCTTATAAACGGTTTTGATGGCATATAAACATCAAGGCGAAGCCCAGGAAGGTTTCAACGGTAGGTATTTCTTTCTCCAAATTTCCCTCTCGTGTGGCCCAGTTTAGTTTTGGATCCATCTCATTTTTAGTCGATTTTCCTAAAATGAGCTTGACAAACGGATGAACGGAGTATATTTCCCAAAAACATGGTGGTGGGCCCCACCCAGCATGGGCCCCTTGCGCAGGGACTTCTTGCGAAAGGCTTTCACGTGAAATCAAATATGCCCCCCAATTACGCTAGCAATTTGCACATTTCGTTGAAAATCTAGGTGGAGCCAACCATGATGTTTTTGAGAAATCTACCCCGTCCATCCATTTTTCCTTATCATTTCAGGGCATAAACCCAAAACTGAGGCAGATCCAAATCTCAAGTGGACCACACCACAGGAAGCAACAGTGATAATGATTCTCACTGTTAAATATTTTTTAGGGCCCACTGTGATATTTATTTGACATCCAACTTGTAGATTAGGTCATGCAGACCTGGATGATGGAAAAAAAGCAAATATCAGCTTGATCAAAAAATTTGGTAGCCCCAGGAAGTTTTTATTGGTGAGAGTTCAATCAACACTGTGTGGCCCACTTGAGAATTTGATCTACCTCAGTTTTGGGTTCATATCATAAAATTTTTTTAAAAAAATGTATGGACGGTGTGGATTTATCATTAACATCTTGGTGGGACCCACCTAGCATCTCAGTGAAAAATTTTTATGTGAAAAGGCTTTCGCTGCATCCTTCGAAGAGGTGGTGAAGAAGCATGCGAGAAAAGGAAACTTGCTTTTTTAGGCTCGCGCTAAGAGCGCATTCATCCAAACCGTCTACCTTATCCTACGGTTGATAGGAAGGTTCACACGTAATGACGTACGAACTGGTGCGTAGCTGAGCGTTCTCTCTCTCTCTCTCTCTCTCTCTCTCTCTCTCTCTCTCTCTCTCTCTCTCTCTCTCTATATATATATATATATATATATATATATAAACATCTAAACATCTAAACATGCATGCATTCTTACATATGCTCTTTTGATAATTTGGCTCTTTTTCTTGAACATGAATGGACACCATAACCTTTGTATAGTCTATGAACATGAATGTTCAATCCAAGTAAAATTGTCCATGCTAGATTTGTCCATGAATTGAAAGACTCTCAAAATTAAAATTCAGAGTCTATGTTCCATCATAAATTCAAAAACTATGTTCCATCATTATTCAATGAGGCTTTTCATTTTAATGTCATTTCACTTTTCTTGTCCTTGGAGAAGGATTACGAAGGAATTTCTCTCTTTTTTAGGTTGTGGTGTGAATATTCACGTGACTGTCAAAATTGAAAGTGCTGATTCAATACCAAATCTTCATTCAATCATTTCTGCATATGATGGGGTAAGTCATGTTAAAGATTCATAAAATTGAACACGCTTTCAGTTCCCTTGTTGTCAGAGTGATTAAGCATGATTTTGTAAAGTTCAACTTGGCTTCTAAATTTAATTTTCCATTTAATTCATGAATTGAAATCCTGTATGCTCAAATATGAGCTTGGAATAAACATGCCAGCTTCTATAAGTAGTCACCATGGATGTTTTTCTTTTTCTTGTGCATTTCAAGTCTATATATGCAAAGAAGGTCATAGAAATCATGAATTCATGATTGATTGATTTTCCTCATCTTAATGCATTTAGGAATTATCTAGTAGAATCTTTCCGAGAAGCAAATTCTATTTTCACTTTCATTCTTAGAAACTTGTTGAGTTAGACTCATCATGATGCCTAGTAATTATTAAAGAAAACCTTAATTTATCTTTATCTTTATTTTTTTTTAAAATTACTATTTGTGTTCTACTTATGTAGCTTCCACATATTTCTATTTGTCCCAATGTGTTTGTGCAACCCGTATAATTAATATTTGTATAATAATGTTTTTAATCGAAAGTCAATATTAAATAAAAAGATACATGTCTAAATAATACAACTTAGAAGGAGCTATATTTTCACTACACCAAATGTGGATTTCTCCTGTCATCTTTCAACGAAACAGAACCCTTATCTCACAAGCCATCGACATCATAATCAGAACTGCTATCTGTTATAGTTTTTCTTCTTTTCCCATCATAGTTGAGCCTCATCTCAGTTACATTAGACGACACATTCTCACCACGGTTACTGATAATACCAAGTTTATTTATGTCATCATTCCATCGTCCCTCATCTGCATGTGCAATATACAAGCTGTACATCAGATGGTCAGCTGATCACATTACCTGGGCCTGAAATTCAGATTTGCCAAAATCAGAGGCTAGGGCCACCATGACTGCTGCAGTTAACTAATTTTCAAAGTCCAGCAATTCTCTTTTTGGTTGAATTTTCTGTTAGTGTAGAGTCCAGAAGATTTTGATGAGCAAATCTAGAAAGAAACATCGTGTGAGGGAACCCATTTTGCTGAAATTACAAGTGTTGCTTTCACCATAATTGCAGGAACCTTCTCTTAGTTTCTTAACAATGGAAGTATTCGTAGCGATCATACAAAACCAAGAGCCCGTTGCCAAGTTGACTTCATGTGAAGCATGATTCTCCTCATGATCCATGAATAGGGTTTAATAATTGAGAAGGCACGATATTGAAAACATCTGTGCTAGTTCTGATGGTGGACATTTTTAAGAATTTTGACAAAGATGGTAAAATTGTGTAAGGAAAAAAAAAAACATTTGAGAGGAAAAATATCGGTCCTCATGAGATGCATACCAATTGAACAAATCTCCCTGATTTGAATGTCTATTGAACAGGCTAGGAGAGAAAAGATCAGCAAGCGTATGAAGATTCTCCAAGATCTGGTTCCTGGATGTAATAAGGTGTGGGTTTTTATTTTCCGGTTGTATCATATGTTGGACTTTCTAACTGGACATGTAATGAATATGGATTGGTTATTTATGTATATGAATATATCTTGGGGAAGAGTCGTTTCTTCCTTGGCTTTCTTTGCCAATTGATTCGACGTAGTCACGTAGGTAGTAGTACCAGCCCATTTGAGCAGCATTACTTCAAGTTTTGCTGAAGAGTATTCTTATGAAAATGTTGCTTTCAGGTGATTGGCAAAGCATTGGTCCTTGATCAGATAATAAATTACATTCAATCACTACAGCGTCAGGATGAGGTAAGAGTAATTGCGTTTATGAGTAGCTGGATTATGTTATGGTTCTCTTCACTCTACCATTGAATTTGAGTTGCATAAAATTATTGGATTTTGTAGTTTTTGTCAATGAAACTTGAAGCCGTCAATTCAAGAATTAACGCAACCACAGAAGGGTTTCCAGCCAAAGATGTGAGTTGAAAGTTTCTGAAGTGAACTAAGTTCCTTGTTTAATTTTTGCAAAAAAGAAGCATCATCATCGTAAAAAACTTAGAAGCAAGTTTATGTTTAATACGTTTCTTTTTTATTTTGATTGAAAGATCAGTTTCTAGTAGTCGATGGATGGGTTATATTCTATGAATCATAGACAACAGGTCTTATCCAAGCATCAATTGGCATACAATGGAAGGTTAAAGATACTCGAGTTAAAAAAAATAATAATAAAATAAAAACCATGGTCCCCATTTAATTAGTGAAATTCACAATGTAGGAGGGTTAAGTATACAATGGAAGGTTAAATTCCCCATTTAAAGCTCACCAAAAAGAGCCTCAGCGAGCTCAACCTATGGCAGGCGAAGAAGATTTCCACCGCCAGCCCCTACTACAAAGGCCTCAGCGAGCTCAACCTACAAATTCCCAGCTCTACACCAACCACATTTGCAAGGGCACCCTTAGCCCTAGCCGCAAGAGCCATGCGACTCAACCGACCACCGCCAGCTTCATCTCCACATTGCCAGGAGAATTACCTGCACCCTGCTCATTAAAATCTTCCTCTGGCTGTCTCAGCTCTGTCCATGTTTGGATGGTATCTTGAGAAAGTAGCGACAACATTGTAACCTCTGATCTCGAACTCCTTGGTGGTCTAAATTGGTGAGACTTCTTTCCCATCATCATTTACATTTTTCTTATTAATCGATACTTGAAAGTTAATATAATCATTTACTCTGTTTTACAATCTTTAAAATCTTTATATGTAAATCTGTGCCCATATGCATTGTTGGAGAAACTAAAAAACCTCGTCATTCTCAGATTGTATCGTGGAATATGCATCCATTATTCAAAAGAAAGGGCGACGTTCTAAGCACTCACACTCTCTCTCCTTGCTAGCTAAATTGGTGAGTCTTCTTTCCTTCATACTATATGATTCATTGATTGGACCGTTCATCATGTGGGGCTTGATTTGATTTTTCTATTTATCTCAAATATCATTTGGATCACATATTATAGCAATTGGACTAATGGTTACAAAATGGACCTTTTGTCAAGGGTGGGGAAACATTTTCAAGATTCCCAACTTCGTGAATTGGGGAATTTTAGATTATTTTTTTTAAATTGCTAATTGCATGAATTATGTCCTTTTACTAATTGGCAATTAGTGAATTTATCAACACCAACCCAAACACATTAATTGCCAAATTCAAGGATTTGACAGTTTCAATAATCTATCATGCAGGCAACATTCAGGTCTAGATCTTCTCCATCGTCGATTTAAGCATGGCCTACATTCAGACCGTTCAAAGGCTTGGACTGGCACGAAAATGCAAGAAATCCTCATCCATGATGCAAGTGTATTCAGTTGATGGATGGTCACACAAGTCCCAAGACACGACCATCTCAAATAATCCATTTGGGGCCTGCAGTCTCAGACATGCAAAACCATCAAATGAATTTACTAATTGTGTACACTTCATGGTCTGCCCCCAAAATACTGAAGAGGAGATTTTTGATACACCGGAACTGTATGGTGATGCATATGTCAGCACATGTAGACTTTACAACGCGGCCTTACATCTCACTCAATCCGAACAGCCAAGATCATGGGGTCAAATCTTAGATCGCCCAGGTTCGCTACAAAAACTGTTCGATTGGTGGCACCGGCATGGATTATTTTAAGAAATATAATGGACTGTTTATGTTCAAAAATTGAACCCTCACTCCATAGAGGAATCCATGGTATGATCTCTGTACTCTTTTTTTTGATATGGTACCATCTCTGTACTTTTTTTGATATGGTACGATCTGTACTTTTTTTTGATCTGCCATGTCTTAACTGGGGTGCACTCTTTGGACGGTTGTGATCAAGGACATTGGCTACGCCTGTGTAAGAACGTATGGTGGTAGAATACCGTCTTTCGAATTCGAAGTGGGGTGATGGTCGCCTTACGAATTTTAGGAACGGTTTAACCGTTCCTAAAATTCTGTCAAGTTTCGAGTAAGGTAAAGACTCCTCATTTAGGTAACGGTTCAAAACCGTTCCTGAAAAATTTAGGAACGGTTTAAATGACGATTTTGGTGGTGGGATGTTAAATGAAGGGTGAAAATATTCCACAACTTTAGGGCGAAGGGACAATGGATAAACAGGGAGCCTATAAATTCAACAACGTTCATGCATCAGGCGATTTGAGAAAAATATTACATATGTCATGGTAATTCAATGAAAAATTGAGTTAGTTAAAATAATAATGCTAGTAGTAATTAATTAAATGCAAAACTGCATGTCTAAGATTATGATATGTGAACAAAACTTTACATCCCTTCTCACCATATCCATCCAAGTCCTTGTGGGTCTTCCTTGCATCCTTTTACAAGAGTTATCTCTGGTCTATGTTGTACTTGACTGAACTTATCTCAATCTTATTGTTGAGATGTGGAGTCATATTTGAACAGGGCTACTCGACTGGTCGAGTGCCTTGCTCGACCGGTCGAGTAGCCCACTCGACTAGTCGAGGATTGGATCGAATCAAAGTTCAACGAGCAAAATTATTTTTTGGTCTGAGGTGTTCGACCGGTCGAGGCCTTTGCTTGACCAGTCGAGGGTCCGCTCGATCAGTCAAGGTTACGCAGATTCGTTTTCGGATTTGATGTGGACTGCGAATTTTTGAGTTGGTTTTCGCAAGAGTACGAAAGAGAAGCTACCTAAACTATAAATAGGGGTCCTTAGGGCTATTCTAGGGTGAAGGTGAATAATTGAGAGTTATTCTAAAATGTGGGCCTCTATACATCCAAGGAAAAAGGTTAGTACATTGCTTGTAATCTCGTTTTTTTCATAGTGGAAGTTTGCACCCATGGTTTTTTACCCTTATTTGAAATTTTTCCACGTATATCTCGTCTTGTGGTTTGTTTTGGAATACTTTGATTTTATTTCTAGTTTATATTTCTTTCTGTTTATTGTTTGTGGGTGAGACCGGAGATTAGATCTCGGTTCACTGTGTTGTTGGCGTGTCGCGCTACAATTGGTATCAGAGCTATTGGTTTAGTTTAAGTGGGAGCGATGACAGAAGATGCGAAGACTAGAATTGAGAAGTTTGATGGTTCAAACTTTGCCTTCTGAAAGATTTAGATGGAGGATTATCTGTATCAGAAGGACCTCTGTATTCCTCTAGGAGGAAAAGAGAAGAAACCAGAGAAGATAACAGATGATAAATGATTTTTATTAGATTAGAAAGCTTTAAGAACGATCTAACTCTCTTTGTTTAAGAGCGTCGCCTTCAATATATTCAAGGTGAAAAATACAAAATAATTAATGGAAGCCCTAGCTACGATGTATGAAAAACCCTCAGCGTCCAATAAGGTTCATCTCATGAAACGGCCATTCAACATGAAGATGTCAGATGGCGGGAGCATGGCTGAACATCTCAACGAGTTCAATACAGTCATGAGCTAATTGGAATCTGTTGGCATTATTTTTGAGGACGAGGTCATGGAGTTATTAATCTTGTCCAGTTTGCCAGATAGTTGGGATGGTTTGGTGATTGCCGTGAACAATTCTTCAGGATCGACAAAGCTGAAGTTTGATGATGTAGCCGGTCTAATTCTCAGCGAAGAATCTATAAGAAAGATATCATGAATTTCAAGAGATTCAGGGAATGATCTAAACGTTGAAGAAAAATGATGATCGCTGAACAAAGGAGGCAATAAACACAGACTTTTTAAGTCGAGGAAGAAGTCCAAGGGACCGAAAGAAAAAGACGAGTGTTGGTATTGCGAAAAGAAGGGGTACATGAAACGTGACTGCAGGGTGCTTAAGAAACAAGAAGATAGCTCTCAAGGCGGGAAGGATTCAGTGAATCTATCTGAGGCGAGTGACATAAAGGCGTTGATCTTGTCTCTTGATGCGAGGAATGAGTCTTGGGTCATAGGCTCAGGTGTGTCATTTTATGCAACTTCATGTAAGGAAGTTCTGCGTGATTATGTGTCAGGTGACTTCGAGAGAGTCTACCTGAGTGATGATGAGCCGTGCAGTATTGTTGGAAAGGAAAATGTCCATATAAATCAGAAAGACGAAACGACTTTGAAATTGAAGGATGTCAGACATGTACCGAGTTTGAAACGAAACTTGATCTCAGTGGGACAAATGGCCGATACCAGAAATATGATGACCTTCACCAGTAATTCCTGTAAGATTACAAAAGGTGCCTTAGTGATATCTCGAGGCAAGAAGGAATGAACTTTATACGATCGTATGTTCACTCGCAGTCACATGAACTGGAGTGAATAGACAGTTATGACGTCAGAGGTTGGGACATATGAGTGAGAAATGGATGAAAGTGTTATTATCAAAAGGGAAGCTACTAGGGTTGAAGTCTATTGACTTGAAATTCTGCAAGGACTGTATATGGTAAGTAGAAGAGAGTGAGCTTCAAGAAGACAGGACGTGCTCCAAAGACACATATATTGAAACTTGTACACACTGATGTGTGGGGACCGGCACAAGTATTATCTCTTAGTGGCTCACGTTATTTTGTTTCCTTCATTGATGATACTAGTAGAAACCCGTGCATGAGTTTATTTCTTAAAGCATAAATCTGATGTATTTGATGTATTTAAAAAGTAGAAAGTAATGGTAGAAAATAAGACAGGTAAAATGTCTTAGATTTGATAATGGAGGAGAGTACTATGATAAGAGATTTGAGGAGTATTGTGTAGTAAATGGAATCAAACATCAGAAAATGATTCCAGGGACACCACAGCAGAATGGTGTGGCTGAGCGCATTAATAGGACCATCCTTGAGCGTGCTAGGAGCATGAGGTTACATGCAGGATTGCCTAAGACGTTTTGAGCAGATGCTGTGAATACTGCCACATATATCATCAATAGAAGTCCCTCAACACCATTGGATGGTGGGCTATTAGAAGAAATGTGGATTGGGAAAGAAGTGAACCTTACACATTTCAAAGTGTTCGGTTGCACTTCATATGTTCATATTGATGCAGAGCAAAGAAACAAGCTGAATGCGAAGTCCAGGAGGTGTACGTTTATAGGTTACGGGTAGCATGATTTTGGCTACAGGTTTTGAGATATAGAAAATAGAAAAACCATCAGAAGCAAAGATGTAGTCTTTAATGAAAATGTGATATATGAGGATAATGTGCAGCGAAACAAGGCCGAAGAGAGAATTCATAGAATTAAAAGAGTTACCGGACACGGGTGTTACAACGCCACAGGATGATCATGCACAAAAGCATTATGAGGTAGAGCCACAGACACCGGTTGTGAGGAGGTCTACCTGGGAGAGGAGACCCATGGTCCGATACTCACCCTCTTTACGTTGTCTACTGCTGATAGATAATGGTGAACTAGAGTGTTTTAAAGAGGCATTATAGTCAGATACACGGGTTAAGTGGGAGCAGGTCATGCATGATGAGATGGATTCTTTTGAGTCTAATCGTACATGGGAGCTAGTCACTCTACCTAAGGGTAAGAAAGTTCTTCATAACAAGTGGGTTTACAGAGTGAAGGAGCATGATGGTTCGAAATGGTACAAGGCTCGATTGGTTGTGAAAGGTTTTCAACAAAAGGCAGGTATCGATTTCACTAAAATATTTTCACCGGTAGTGAAAATGTCCACGATTTGCATGGTTTTGAGTATAGTGGCTACGGAAGACTTACATCTAGAGTAGATGTTAAGACAGTGTTTCTTCATAGGGACCTTGAAGAAGAGATATATATGCATCAACCAACAGGATACGTGGCACCAGGAAAAGAGAACAAGGTGTGTAGACTGAAGAAAAGTCTATATGGCTTGAAGTAGGCCCCGAGGCAGTGGTACAAGAAGTTCGACAGTTTCATATCGGGAAACGGCTATAGGAGATGTCATGCAGACCACTGTTGCTATTTGAAGAAGTTTGATATGTCGTACATCATCCTTCTTTTCTACATTGATGATATGCTTGTGGCGGGATCAAGCATGAAGGACATCTTAAATCTCAAAAGATAACTGTCTAGAGAATTTGCCATGAAGGATTTAGGAGCTGCAAAACAAATCCTAGGCATGAGGATAAAGCGTGATAGAAAAAACAGGAAACTAGTTTTGTCACAGGTTGAGTACATAGCCAAGGTACTCGATCAATTCAGTATGAGATATGTTAAGCCGGTTAACACTCCATTAGCTAACCACTTCAAGCTTTCTAAGGAGCAAGGTCCAAAGACGCAGGAGGAACGAGACTACATGGCTAAAGTCTCATACGCTCGGCTATTAGGAGTCTCATGTATGTTATGGTGAGCACGAGGCCAGACATTTCTCAAGTAGTGGGAGTTGTTAGTAGGTTCATGAACAACCCCGAGAAGGAACATTGGGAAGCTATGAAGTGGATCCTCAAATACCTGGTAGGTACTAAGGATGTAGGGTTGTGCTATGGTGGATCAAAAATCAAGCTATAAGGCTACGTGGATTCAAATTTGGCAGGAGACATTGACAGCAGAAGAAACACTATAGGCTATTTCTTTACTCTAGGTAGTACTGCAGTCAGTTGTGTCTCTCAGTTACAGAAGATAGTATCTATTAGTACAACGAAAGTAGAATATGTTGCAGCTACAAAAGCATGCAAAGAGATGGTGTGGATGCAAGGTTTCATGGAAGAGTTGGGTAAGAAGCAAATTGCAAGTTGTACAGTGACAGTCAGAGTATAATACACTTGGCTATATAAGAATTCAGTCTTTCATTCAAGGACCAAGCATATTGACATCAAATATCATTTTATACGTTCGTTACTGAAAGATGGATCGATTGCTTTGGAGAAGATTCATACAAGTGAGAATCCTGTGGATATGCTGACCAAGGCGGTCACACGGGAGAAGTTGAATCTCTGTTCAGCTTTGATTGTTCTTTAGGCTTGAAGATGGGGAGGCGGTGCACTCCGGATGTAGAAAACGAAGGTTTGTAGTGATGTGTCTCCAAATGGGAGATTGTTGAGATATGAAGTCACATCTGAACAGGGCTACTCGACCGGTCAAGTAGCTCACTTAACCAGTCAAGGACTGGCTTAACTCAAAGTCCAACGAGCAAAATTGTTTTTTGGTTCGAGGTATTCGACCGGCCGAGGCCTCTGCTCAACCAGTCGAGGTTACGCAAATTCGTTTCAGGATTTGAAGCGGACTGCGAATTTTTGAGTCGGTTTTCGCAAGAGTGCGAAAGAGAAGTTACCTAAACTGTAAATAGGGGTCCCTAAGGCTATTCTAGGGTGAAGATGAATAATTGGGAGTTATTCTAAAGTGTAGACAAAGGGTTTTCTCTATACATCCAAAGAAAAAGGTTAGTACATTGCTTGTTATCTCGTTTTCTTCATAGTGGAAGTTTGTACACGTGATTTTTTACCCTTGTTTGGATTTTTTTCACGTATATCTTGTCTCGTGGTTTGTTTTGGAATGCTTTGATTCTATTTCTAGTTTATATTTCTTTTTGTTTATCGTTTGTAGGTGAGATCGGAGATTGGATCTCAGTTCACTGCGTTGTTGGCGTGCTGCGCAATACTTCTCTCCATTGTCTTATTTATGATTAGAACCAATCCTTGGTAGGGGTGTCATTGGAAAATATTCAGGTTCGACACTCAGTGTGTACATATCCAGCTCTAAGGGAATCAGATTCAGGTACAAGTACAATAACATGAGGTACTGAAACCGAACCTACTTGGACTAGGGCATCGCATGAACTAGGTAATTATCCATATCTGAATTCCGGTCCATCCCAGAAACAAGCCTTTTGCAAGGTTTCTAAATGATTAGCATATTTTTTTACCAGTAATAAATATTAGTTGAATAAAATGATAAAACTTCAAAAAAAAAAAAAAAATCATTTTTTTAGGTATACGATGAGTGGCCAAGTTGGGCACACACAACCCAACCCAATTTCTAATTAGATCCAAGTCACTGGACCTGAATCCAACCTGATAATGAGCCACTCCAAGCTGGTGGTGGATGCACTCAACCGAATCTCTCAGGTGGGTTGGAAGTGGGTACATTGGTTGGCCCGTATCTCTAGCCTCAACAGGAGGGGATCCTTTTGCTTCTCCCACATTTTGAGAGAGGGTAACAACCCTGCTGATGGCTTGGTGTGTCTAGACAACATCAGCCAAGGAAATAGGCTCTTCAACACATTGCGAGACCTCCCTTATGATATATGAGAGATGGTGGTTTTAGATAAATGTTAGGTTGGGTGTCATCAGGGTGATGGATCATGTATAATTTCCTTTACGATAGGTGGCCCCGAGTTATTTGGGCTCTTGGGGTCACCCGAAGTACAGTCCTTGTACCCATTCCGGCATGAAATGAATCTATATATATATATATATATATATATATATATATATATATATATATATATATATATATATATATATAGCGGAACGCTCACCTGTGAACCAGTTCGTACGTAGTACTACGAACAAACTTTTTTGAGAACCCATCATATGTGATGTGGATCCAAAATATGAACCATTCAAGTGAAGCAGCACCTCGTGAAACCCCCCAGGCCCAAGCTTTACTTTGATCTAAAACTTTGATGGACCATGAAAATTGAAAACAGTTTCTTTCCTTGATTTGCATTTCTCTTTGCTATGGCCCACCAGAATTTTGGATTGGGGTGAAAATTTGGCACATAAGGTTTCATGGGATTCCACATCACATGGACCGTTCAGATTAGACACCCATGGCA
Organism: Magnolia kwangsiensis; assembly: GCA_037074715.1. Classification (NCBI taxonomy): domain Eukaryota; kingdom Viridiplantae; phylum Streptophyta; class Magnoliopsida; order Magnoliales; family Magnoliaceae; genus Magnolia; species Magnolia kwangsiensis. The sequence goes on along the minus strand of CM073576.1, from coordinate 15,574,278 downwards.
CGTGTGCAAAGGTGCGCACGTGCGTAGGTGCGCAGGGGAGCATCTCTCTCTCTCTATATATATATAAACTGATAATGAGCCAGGACTGAAATATTGGTCCAATCTAGTTAAATTGAATAAGAAAATTCCAGATACCCATGATATCATCCATGATATCACTGCTCCCAAGATGCTTACGCGCATGTGCATCATCATTCTCATAGCCTTGTCCCGACTATCTGGGTTCTGGGATACACTTCAAGAATCCCATTTTTTCCACATTTTTTTAAAGGTAATGATAATTTTAATAAAAGAAGAGCCAAAAGGTGGGAACTATACGGCTACAACCCAGCCATCTCTAACTAGTCACGGTGGTCTAAGCCCTTGACACAATTTATCCAATCTACCACATCAATCTTTGCCGTATTGAATACATTGGCAACTGACTGGCTAACATTTCGGAAATAGTGATTGTTCCGCTCCACCCACAAAGCCAAAATTACAGATACAGTACTAGCCTCCACACTACCCTATTGATGCCCCCAATTCCTCCCCCATGCCAAGCCGAAAATAGACCATCAAAGGATCCTGGCATCACCCAAGGAAGGTTGAAGAAACTAAGGAATCTCTCGCACCCCTGCTGTGCGAAGATGCAATGGATGAATAAGAGGATTGCCATCTCCGCATCGATCATACTCTGATGCAGAGCAGGTCACTGACACTTTCATGATCAAGATGGACCAGGGAAGGCCCGATCAGAGGTAGAAGTCATCAAGACCGTCAAAACTAGGGTTGTACATGAACCGGGTTAGCTCGGTTAACTCGCTCGATTCGGCCTAACTCGGAACTGAGTTCGGTCCTGGACGGGCCATTTTCTTCAGCTTGAAATTGAGTTCGTGTCGAGTTCAAACAGGTCCCAGTTCAGCCCGACTCGGTCTGAAACCCAACTCGACCTGGCCCGACTTGGCCTGACCCGACCATTTATATTTATATATATATATATATATATATATATATATATATATATATATATATATATATATATATATATATATATATATATGGGAAAAGGTACTATACACCCAACCGTATTATACCTTCCATAAGGTCGAGTGTTGGCGGCATGTTATTGGTTCGGATGGTGGAAATTTTAAACAAATGAGGAAATTTTATAGGAAACTGGAGAAATAAAACCGGTGAAACAAGTTATTAAAATATCCATCCACCTCTCTCATGCGTATTTTTTGCGAAAGCCTTGCGCCCGCCATTGAAACCTTCCTAAGGCCCACTATGATGTTTATCTGAGATCTAACTTATTCATAAGTTAAGACATGCATGAAAGAATGGATAACACAAATTTTAACTTGATCAAAAACTTTTGTGCCCCTTAGAAAATTTTAATGGTGGGCATCACTTTATCCACTGTTTTATGTGGTGGGTACATTTCAGCTTTGAATCTGATTCATTCTTTGTCTCATGCCTTAAATTGATATCTCCGAGTGAATCGATAGTATGGATATAACACATATATCATGGTGGGTCTAGTGATATAACCTGTCACAGCTAATTTGCGTCTAGCTAGCGTTGGAGTCCATTGCAACTTTTAATAGGATGCGTATTGCGTCGTCCAAATGGGCAGGGCTCTGTGGGGCCCACCCATGATGTAAGTGTTTTATTCGTGCCATTAAAATATTTTCTCATATCGTTTTAAGTTATTATCCTAAAAATGAGGTAGGTCCATAGCTCCAGTGGACCATAATAAAGGAGGTTGTAGTGATAATGACACTCATCATTAAAACCTTTCTATGTACCAGCATTATGTTGTTTTACCATCCAACCTATTCATAAGGTCATGTAGATGTGGATGAATTGAAAACACAAATATCAACTTGATCCGAAACTTCTCCAACTCACAAGAAATTTTTAATGGTGGATGTTCAATCCCCACCTTGTAGTCCACTTAAGCCTTGGACCTGCTTCATTTTTTGGTTCATATATTAAAATGATTTGAGAAAATCTTTGAACGGAATAAATAAAACACTTACATCACATTCCTAAAGGAAGTGGATGTTGGCGGATTAGATATGAGAGGTGGACGCGGATTGCGTCCAATCCCCGCCCATCTCTAGCCTCGAACAGGTAGTTCCGTAGGTGGGCCCACCGTGATGTATCCGTTTATCCGAGCCTTTCATCCCTTTTCTAAGATCATATTAACACAGTAATACAAAAATGAGGCAGATCCAACGCTGAAGTGGACCACACCAAATAATAAGCTTGGTTGCATTAAATGCACATAACATTAAAGGCTAGTTGCGTTAAATGCAAGAGTCTTATGTGGTGTGGTCCATTTGAGGGTTGGATCTGCCTCATTTTTGTGTTAATGCGTTAGAACGATCTTAGGAAAGGGTTGAACCGCTTGGATAATGGATACATCACGGTGGGCTTGCCTATAGAATTGCCCATTCGGGGCTAGACACGGGCGGAGGTAGGATGCAATCCGGGTCCTGACAGGTTGAGTAGCAAGTGGGCTACTGAAGTTTCGTCACCAAGTTTTGTGGGCCCCACTGTGTTGTATCCACACCGTCCATCCATTTTAAGATATAATTTTAGGGCATGAGACAAAGAATGAGGAAGATAAAAATCTATAGTGGACCCCACTACAGAAAATAGTGGGGAGAGTGATTCCCACCGTTGAAACTATCCTAAGGCCACCATAATGTTTATTTGAAATCCAACCTGTTCAAAAGTTAAAGAAGACATGAAATAAGAGAAAACACAAATATCAGCTTGATCTAAAACTTTCGTGGCCTTTAGAAGTTAATAATGGTGGGCGTCACTATCCCCACTCTTTTCTATGCTGGGGTCCACTAGAGCTTTGGATTTAACTCATTCTTTGGATATTGCCCTAAAATGATCTCTCCAAATGGATGGAAGGTGTGGATACAAAATATACACCATGGTGGGGCCTACAGTAACATCACTTCAGCAACGTGTCCAGCTACTCAACCTGTCATAAGCTAATCCGTAGAAATCGAATTGCGTACTGAGTTACTCAGGTACGCTTTTATCATAATGAGTAAACTCAGTTAGACCCACCGTGAATGTATGTGGTTTATCCGTACTGTCCATCCATTTTTCCTGCTAATTTTAGGGGTTGATCCCAAAATTACAGTAAATCCAAAGCTCAAGTGGACCATGCCATAGGAAACAGTGTGGAATAATGATTTCCACCGTTGAAACCTTCCTAGGGCCCACATTAATATTTATTTGTCATCTAACCTGTTAATAATATCAAAAAGACATGGATGAAGATAAAACACAAACATCAGCCTAATCCAAAACTCCTATGGCCTCCAAGAATTTTTCAATAGTAGAGGTTTAATCACACTATTTACTGTGGTGTGTTCTACTTAAGCTTTGTATATGCTTTCTTTTTGTTCTCAAGACCTAACCTTATCTGTTAACACAGATGAACGGAGTGGATAAACTAAATCAATAATAGTGGACCCACAAAGTTTATTCAGTACGCTAATGGTACTGAGTTATACAGTACGCAGTCCGCTTCGAATCCGCGATTACACTTGAAGTGGATAGAATCAGTGGGAATTGAACTTCTGTCATTGAGAAATTCTTTAGCGTGTCAGGGTTACACTATTTTCCGTCGTGGACAACCATAGTATTTGTGAGAAATCCATCCCATTCATCAATTTTTGGAGATCATTTTAGGACACGGGGACAAAAATGAGCTGGATCCAAGACTCAAGTGGGCCGCACTAAAGGAGAAGGTGGGTAGGGAAATTTCTATTGTTGAAACCTCCCTGGGTCAAAAGTGATGTTTCAATTGCATCCATACTGTTCATAGCAGTATTCCTACTGAGATGAACTGAAAACAAAAATATTATGCTAATTTTAAACTTCTGTGGCCCCACGAAATTTCAACTGTGGACATTCAATCCTCACGTTTACGGGCCACTTGAGTCTTGGATCCGGCTCATTTTTGGTCTCTTGTCCTAAAATGATATGAAAAAAAATTGAATGGACAGGGTGGATTTCTCAAAAAAAAAAGGAAAAGAAAAAGAGACCACAGTAGGCCTCATGTGAGTTTTTAGCGCAAGGTTTTTGGCATAAAATAAGCGTAAGAGAGATAGAGATGGAGGGATATTTTAACAACTGGTTGCAATGGTTCTGTTTATCCAATTTCCCTATAAAATTTCTCGATTTGTTTAAATTTTCACCATCCGACGAATAACGTGCTGCCAGCACTCGACCTTATGGAAGGTATAATACGGTCGAGCGTATAGAACTTTTTCCCATATATATATACCTTCTATAAGGTCGAGTGCTGGCGGCACATTATTCGTCATATGGTGAAAATTTTAAACAAATGAGGAGATTTTATAGGGAAACTAGAGAAACAAAACCGGCACAACAGGTTATTAAAATATCCATCCACCTCTCTCAAGTGTAATTTCCGCGAAAGTCTTGTACATGACCTTGAAACCTTCCTAAGGCCCACTATGATGTTTATCTGAGATCCAACTTATTCATAAGTTAAGATATACATGAAAGAAGGGAAAACACAAATTTAAGCTTGATCGAAAACTTTTGTACCCCTTAGAAATTTTTAATGGTGGGTGTCACTCTATCTACTGTTTTCTGTAGTGGGTACATTCCAGCTTTGGATCTAACTCATTCTTTGTCTCATGCCTTAAATCGATATCTCCAAGTTAATGGACAATATGGATATAACACATACATCATGGTGGGTCTCATAGAAGTTGGTGATGTAGGATGCATATTGCGTCGTCTGGGAGGGAAGGGCTCTGTGGGGCCCACCATGATGTAAGTATTTTATCCACGCCATTAAAAGAATTTCTCACATTTTTTTAAGTTATTATCCTAAAAATGAGGCAAGTCCATAGCTCCAGTGGATCACAATAAAGGAAGTTGTACTGATAATGACACTCACCAAACCTTTTTAAGTGCCAGCATTATGTTTTTTTGCCATACAACCTATTCATAAGGTCATGTAGACGGAAGCGGATTGCGTACTGAGTAACTCAGTACGGTATGCATACTGAGTAAACTCTGTGGGGTCCACAGTGATTTACATATTCTATCTACTCCGTCCATACATTTTGACAGATAATTATATGGCCTGATCCCAAAAATGAGATATATCCAAATCTCAAGTAGACCTCACCATGGATAATAGAGTGAATTGAAATTCTACCGTTGAAAATTTCTTGGGGCTCACAGAAGTTTTGGATCAAGCTGATATTTGTTTTTTCCTTTCATCCATGTCTATTTAATCTTATGAACAGGTTGGATGACAAATAAACATCACTGTGGGCCCTAGCAAGGTTTCAACAGTGGAAGTCATTATTCGCATCGTTTCCTTTAGTGTGGTCCACTTAAGATTTGGGAATACTTTTATTTTATAATCAACCACTAAAATGATTTGAAAAAACAGATGGACGGCATGTATAACTCACATATATTCATAGTAAGCCCAACTGAGTTTACTCAGTATGATAAAAGCTTACTGAGTAACTCAGTACCCAATCCTATTCCCATGTAGACGTGGATGAATTGAAAACAATGGTGGATGTTTTTAATGATGAATTGAAAATATCAATCCGAAACTTCTCCAGCTAGCAAGAAGTTTTTAATGGTGGATGTTCAATCTCCACCTTATGATCTACTTAAGCCTTGTACCTGTTTCATTTTTTTGTTCATATATTAAAATGATCTAGAAAATCGTTGAACGGAGTGGATAGAACACTTTCATCAACTTGGCCCCACAGAGCCCTGCCCGGACGGATTACCGTCCAGTCGAGGGTAGGACGCAATCCGCCTTATGCGGATGGGAATTCCCTGCGAACGCCTTTTGCAAAAGTTCCAGCGCTGGGAACCAAGGTGGGGCACATGGTGATGTTTTTCAGAAATCCACTCCATTCATCCATTTTTTGAGCTCCTTTTAGGAGATAAGCACAAAAATTATCCGCATCCAATACTCAGGTGGGCCAAAATTGTGAGTATTGAACATCAACAGTCTAAATATTCGTGTGGCCACGAAAGCCTTTGAATCAGGATAATATTTGTGTTTTCATTTCATCCCAATATAAATGACGTTAAAAACGGTATATATGGCATATAAACATCAATGTGGACTCCAAGAACATTTCAACGGTAGAAATTTTTCTACACACATATTTCTTTAGTGCGGTCCACTTGAGTCTTGGATCCTTCTCAATTTTGGTCACAAGTACTAAAATAAGCTCACAAAATGGATAGACGGGGTGGATTTTTCACAAACATCAGGGTAGGCCCCAGCTAAGTTTCCACGGCAGGAACTTCCGGCAAAAGCCTTTGGCAGGAAATCCGCGTTCGACGTACGCGGATTAGATAGGTAACAGATCGGCTACTCCCCTGCCACGAGCCAATGGCTGATGGTCGGTGCTATGTGGGCCCCACTATAAAGTGTGTGTTTCATCCATGCCGTCCATTTATTTTTATAGATCATTTCATGTTATGAGAGAAAAAATGAGGTATATCTAAATCTAAAGTGCACCACATTACAGGAAACAGTGTTGAATGAACGCTGACCATTAAAAACGTTTTCGGGCCATAAAAGATTTGGATCAAGATGATATTTATTTTTTCCCTTCATCTGGTTTTTTATGACCCAGTCAACAGATTGGATGCCAAATAAATAGTATAGTGGGCCTTAGGAGTATTTTAATGGTGGATATCCAATCATTATTGTTTTCCTGTGGTGTGGTCCATCTGAGATTTATATTCCTATAAATTTTTTTGTATCAATCTCTAAAATGATCCATAAAAATGGATGAACAGAATGGATGAAACAAATACATCATGGTGTGCCCATAGAGAACTGACCACTAGCAACGGGGCTGCTGTCGAAGGAGTAGCCAATCCGTCTCCTATTAGATGACAGGTTGAGTGCAAGTCAGCTACTGAAGTTACGTCGCCAAGTTTTGTGGGCCCACTATGATGATGTATGTGTTATATCCACACCGTCCATCCATTTGGAGATATAATTTTAGGGCATGAGTGAAAGAATGAGGAAGATAAAAATACGTGGCGGACCTCACTACAAAAAACAGTGGGGAGAGAGATTCCCACCATGGAAACTATCCCAAGGCTCACCATAATGTTTATTTGAAATCCAACCGGTTCAAAAGTTAAAAAAGACATGAAATAAGAGAAAACATAAATATCAGCTTGATCCAAAACTTTCATGGCCTTTAAAAGTTTTTAATAGTGGGCGCCACTATCCCACTATTTTCTATGCTGGGTCCACTAGAGCTTTGGATTTAACTCATTCTTTGAATATTGCCTTAAAATGATCTCTCCAGATGGATGGAAGGTGTGATATAAAATATATATCATGATGGGGCCTACATAACTTGGTAACATGACTTCAGTAGTCATATCTAATCCGCAGTTGGGTTCGAAGCGGATGGAAACAGTAGGAATTGAACTTTGTTGAGAAATTCTCTGGTTTTCAAGGTTGCATTATTTTTCATCACGGACTATTGTAGTGTTTGTGAAAAATCCACCTCATCCATCAGTTTATGAAGATCATTTTAGGACACAGGAACAAAAATGAGCTGGATCCAAGACTCAAGTGGGCTGCACTAAAGGAAAAGGTAGGTAGGGAAATTCCTACAGTTGAAACCTCCCTTGGTCGAAAGTGATGTTTCAATTGCATCTATACCGTTCATAACAATATTCCTACTGAGATGAACCGAAAACAAAAATATTATCCTAATTTAGAACTTTTGTTGCCCCACGAATATTTCAACTATGGATGTTCAATCCTCACATTTTCGGCCCACTTGAGCCTTGGATCAGCTCATTTTTGGCCTCGTCCTAAAATGATATGGAAAAATGGATGGACGATGTGGATTTCTCCAAAAAGAAAAGAAAAGGACCAAGGTAGGCTCCACGTAAGTTTTTATCGTAAAGTTTATCCAGTTTCCCTATAAAATTTTCCGGCTTGTTTAAAATTTTCAGCATCCGACGAATAACATGCCGCCAACACTCGACCTTATGGAAGGGATAATACGGTCGAGCGTATAGTACTTTTCCCATATATATATATATATATATATATATATATATATATATATATATATATATATATATATATATATATAAAAACTCCGAGCCTTCATGTAAGCCGTAAGATGAGGAGAACGAGTGGAATTCAACTTCATTAAGAGAGGGAAAGTCTTAAAAAAAAAAAGAAAAACTCTCTCCTATACTCGGAGAGAAATTTGGAATTGCAAGAGAATTTCCCGCGAAAGCCTTTCGCATGAAGATCATGCGAACGCATTTCTCTGTGGGCCTACTATGATGTTTGTGATAAATCCAACCAGTCCATCTGTTTTTTGAAATCATTTTAGGATATGTCACTGAGAATGAGGAAGTTCACCATAATTTTCTTCCTTCTCATGGAGGTCAGGTTCTTTGCCCCCATCTATCCACCTTCACACACACAATGATTACACATGTGACATATTCTTCACAATAATGTATTTATTATATCTACACCGTTCATCCATTTTTCGAGATCATTTTAGAGCATTATATAAAAAAATTGAATCATAACCAAAGCTCAAATGGACCACACTAAAAATAGCAACGAGGATAACGATTTTCACCGTTAAAAACCACCATAACGTTTATTTTCCATCCAATAGGTTAATAAGGTCACAAATACATGGATGAAGAAGAAAAAAAAATAATTCATATTGATCCGAAACATATGTGACCCCCAGAAAGGGTTTCAATGGTAGACGTTCAATCTCCCATTGCATTTTACAGTGTGGTCCACTTGATCTAAATATCTATCTTATTTTTTGGTTCAAGCCTTAATACGCACGAGATTGCCAAGTGGATGGACAATTTGGATATAACACATGGCTCATGATGGGACTCATAGAACTTGCTGAAGTCAATACAACAGCTATATAACTGGTGTCTGGTACACCGGCCAATCCGATTCCCAAAACCAATGATTGGTCAGGCGCTCGCAAGGAGAAGGAAACAGATTGGCTACTCCCCCTGCCACCAGCTCCGTGGCTGGTGGTTGGTGCTTAGTGGGCCCCACCATGATGTATGTGTTTCATTCATTCTGTTCATCCATTTTTGCGAATCATTTTAGGGCCTGATCCTAAAAATTAGAGGGATATAAATCTCAGGTGGACCACACCACATGAAAACATTAGTGATTGGATATCCACCATTAAAATCCTCCTAAGGCCCAATATACTGTTTATTTGACATCCAATCTGTTGATTTGGTTATACAGGCCCAGATGAAGGGAAAAAACAAAAATCAGCTTGATCTAAAACTTCTATGGCCCCCAAAATGTTTTTAATGGTCAACGATCATTCAACACTGTTTCCTGTAACGTGGTCCATTTGAGATCGAGATATATCTCATTTTTGGTCTCATACTATAAAATGATCTATAAAAGTAGATGGACTACATGGATGTAACACATATATCCCAAGAAGTTTTTAAAGGTGGACGTTCAGTCCCCACTTTGTTGTCTACTTAAGACTTGGACCTACCTCATTTTTTGGATCATACCTTAAAATAATCCAAGAAAAACGATGAATGGCATGGATAAAACACTTACCTCACGGTGAGCCCCACAGAGGCGGGGGTATGAGGCAATCCCCGTCCGATGCTTACAAGGTTTCTACTGAAGTGACGTCACCAAGCTCTGTGGACCCACCATGATGCATATGTTGCATCCATGCGGTCCATCCATTTGGAGAGATATTTTTATAGCATGAGAAAATTAATGAGAGTGATCTATAGTTCAAGTGGATCCCACCATAGAAAACAATGGGGACAGTGACATCCACCGTTCAAAACTTCTTAGGGGCCACATAAGTTTCCGATCAAGCTTTTATATATATATATATATATATATATATATATATATATATATATATATATATATATATATATATATATATATTTCACTTCATCTATGTCTATGAATAGGTTGGATATGAAAAATACATCATGGTGGGCCTTATAAATGTTTCAATGGTGGGTGTGACTGATCCCACGGTTTTCTGTGGTGGGTCCACTTAAACCTTAAATCTATCTCATTCTTTTTCCCATGCCATAAAATGATCTCTACAAATGGTTGGACGGTATGGATACAACACATGCATCAAGGCTTGGTAACGTCACTTCAGTAGCGATTTTGCTACCGACATCAATAACGAATCCGCGCCCATCTAGGAAGGTATCGTGTGTGAAGAAAGCGGATTGGTTGGTGTTCCACACACACCACCGTTGACATCACAAGTTTCGTGGGTCCCATCATAAGGTATGAGCTATATCCAAACGGTCCATCCACTTGGTGAGCTAGTCTTAGTACTTGAGATGAAAAATAAGACAGACCTAAAACTAAGTGGCCCACACTGTAAAAAAACAGTGGGGGATCGAACGCCTGCCATTGAAACCCTTTTGGGGTCACATAAATCGTGGATTAATATGATATTTGTTTTTTTTTTTTCTCTTCATCCAGGTATGTGTGACCTGATGAACAGATTGGATGGAAAGTAAATGTTAAAGTGGGCTTAGGAAGTTTTTAACTATGAGTGTTTAATCACAACTGCTTCCTTGTGGTGAGGTCTATTTGAGATTTGGATATACTTTTTTACTTGGTTCATGATTGAAAACGATCTGAAAAATTAGATGGACGGCATGGATTAAACACATACATTATGATAAACCCACGTAGCACCATCCAATAGCTTCTTAGCTGTATACAACATGCAATTCCCGTAAGAGTGTGAAAATCTTGGCACATTGAGTCATTATTTTGCAGACTCTCTCGTTTTCACGGCCGCTGAATCCCAGCGTGAGTGTAATCTAACAGCTTATATGAAAGCTCGCATTAAAATTATATATATATTGAGACAAAGAAGTGAGAACGTCGTTCGACTCATGAACTTGTTGTAAGGTCCGAAACTGGCTCGAACTCGACCCGAACTCGTTGGATTGCTAACCAGGTTGAGTTCGGGCTGGACATGTTGGCCCGGTGACCGGGCCGGGCTGGGTTTGGCTGGTGACCGGGCCGAGTCGGGTTGAGCCCAATTCGACTTGGTTCGGCCCGATGTACACCCCTAGTCAGAACCTTAAAACAGACACATCTCGCAAACCAGAATGAGTTACTCAACGTACCAAATATGATTTTGGGGTAGGATGAGATTCCATCATATTGACGGTTGAATTCCATATTTATTTCCGTTTTTAGTATTTTTAGTAAGTTTTAGTTTGATTATAACTCTTCATCAGTTGAGCTTTAGGAGTTGTATCCAATAATTGGAAGAATAACTTGGTTACACCACAGTACACTATAAAAAGTAAATTTACTATTTATAGTAAGTTACGAATTTTAGAGAATTTTAGTTGTGGTTTAATTCTGAAATTTGCTTGGAATCCCTAGTTAAAGGGTTGTAGACTCGTTTATTTCATTCATATTTAAAGAGTTGTAGACTTGTTTATTTCATTCATCAATCAAATTATGAATTTTATAGAGTTTATTTCTATTTTTCCTACTTTTTCCTCATGGATTCAAGAAGTCCTTGTGAGGAGTCCAGAGAAGCTCCATTGTTCGGAGTAGTTATCCTTGAGGAAGACGATGATCAACCTCTTCACATTCATCCTTGCGTCATAATCAAATATTCCTTTTTTCCTTATATACATTAGAGAGATGTTCAAACACATACTTTGACTTCCACGTTATGGTCAAGTAGCATATTGGTGCCAATGTGTCATGTGTGTGTGGCATTCAAACCCATTCAAAGGACTAGTCCCAATGTCCCATCGTGAAGAACACCTAGCACGAAAATCTGGTGCCCACTGAGCACCGACCACTAGCCATTGGCTAGTGGCAGGGGGAGTAGCCAATCCGTTTCTCTTTTTGGACGTGGCAAGGCCAACTTGTGGGGCACATTGATGTATGTGTATAATCCATGCCGCCTATACTTTTTGCTGTGTTATTTTAGGACTAGAGCCCAAATATCTGCCTGACATAGTTCTCATGTGAATCACATAATAAAAAAATAATGATAACAATAGCACCCATTTTTGAAACTTTTTAGGCTCACTCAATATTTTTTTTGGCTCCATAACAAGCTGGTCAACCAGTGGGTAGAACAGATCACCTCATTGTCTATACATGTCATGAATATAGGACGCGGATTGCGTCCTACCCCCACCCGGACGGTAATCCGTCCAGGCAGAGCTCTGTGGGGCCCACCATTATGTAAGTATTTTATTCACACCGTTAATCTTTTTTATATGATCATTTTAAAGTATAAGCCAAAAATTGTAGATACACAACTCCACTAAACCACATCAAAGGAAGCTGCAATGATAATGACACCCACCGTTGAAACCTTTCTAAGGGCCACCGTGATGTGTTTTTACCACCCAACCTATTAATAAGGTCATGCAGACTTGGATAAAGTGAAAACACAAATTTTAGCTTGATCTAACACTTCTCCAGCTCCCAAGAAGTTTTTAATGGTGGGAGTTCAACGCCCACTTTGTGGTCCACTTAAGCCCTGGAACTACCTTAAAATTTGGCTCATATTTAAAAATGATGATATAAAAATGATTAACGGTGTGGATAAAATACTTACATCACGATGGGCCCCACAGAGCAATGCCTGGACAGATTACCGTTTGGGCGGGGGTAGGACGCAATTCGTGTCCGTGAATATAATGTCGGTGCGCCCACTTACTCGGCTAGTTGCATGAAATTTGGATGCGCTTGGTGGACCCCGGATCGAGCTAGGTCAGTGTATCCTGAATGGATGCAGATTGCGTCCTACCCCCACCCAGACGACAATTCGTCTAGGCAGGGCTATGTGGGCCCACCATAATATCAGTGTTTTATCCATGCTATTCAACTCTTTTCTTAGATTATTTTATGATATGAGCCAAAAAATGTGATAGGTCCAAGGCTTAAGTATACCACAAAGTAGGTATTGAACGTCCACCATTAAAAATTTATCGCGAGTTGTAGAAGTTTCAGATCAAGCTGATATTTTTGTTTTCAATTCATCCACGTTTACATGACCATATGAATAGGTTGGATAGTGAAAAAACGTCACGTTGGCCTTAAAAAAGTTTCAACGGTGGGTGCCATTATCAGCGCAACTTCCTTTGATGTGGTCCACTGAAGATGTGGACCTGCCTCATTTTTAGGATCATATCTTAAAATGATCCAAGAAAATTGGTGAACAAAGTAGATAAAACACTTACATTATGGTGGGCCCCACAGTCCTAACCAGACGGATTATTGTCCGGGTTGGGGTAGGACGCAATCCGTGTCTGGGACATCTGGGATGCGGAACTGAGAAGTTAAGTAGCGAGACTCGCTACTGAAGTGATGTCACGCAGTTGTATGGGACCCAACATGATATGTGTTTTGTATCCACACCGTTCATACATTTGAAGAGATCATTTTAGGGTATGAACCAAAAGGTGATGCAGATCAAGGCTGGAGTGGACCTCACCACATAAAACAGTGGAGAGAGTGACACCCACTGTAGATACCTTCCAAAGGTCCACTATGATGTTTATTTGAGATTCAACCTGTTCATGTGTTAACGCAGACATGAAAGAAGGAAAACACAAGTATCGGCTTGATCGGAAACTTTGGTGGCCCTTAGAACTTTTTAATGGTAGGCGTCACTCTCCCCACTATTTTCAGTAGTGGGTCCACGCGAGCTTTGGATTTGACTCATTGTTTGGATTATGCGCTAATATGCCCACACACAACTAGGACCATCAACTAGGACCATCTAACTAGTTGCGTAATTAATGCTAATAAATTTGTTTCGGGGAAAGTTGTTTCCCAGAGGAAGAGGACTTGATGGCTTGGGTGGGACCCACGGTGGAGTTAAGATGAAATCCACACCAACCATCAGATGAGTCGCCCCATAATGGTTATAGGGGCAAAAAATAAGATGCATCCATAAATCAAGTGGACCACATGGTAGAAAATAGTGCCCTAGAAAAGGCTATCCCCCAAATCGTTTCCCTTCCTATGATCCACTTGAATTACAGATTAGCGTGATTTCTTGGATCTAGGTCTAATATGGAATTATACATATAATGAAAGGAGTGGATCTCATGTAAACATCATAGTGGGCTACATCAAAAGATGAAAGGTGTGCGTTGGTTTTGAGACAGACTCGGATGGCAAGGCGGGGAACACGCTGCCTAATGTGTTGATGTGGCAAAGCTACATGGTCTTCACCATAATGTATATGTTATATCCACACCATCCATCTATTTTATCATAATATTTTTAGGGTATGAGTCAAAAATGAGGAGATCCAAAGCTAAAGTAGACCACGCCATATAAAACAATGAGGATTAAACCTCACCATTGAAAACTTGTTAGGGTGACCGAAGTTCTGGATCATGTTGATATTTTTTTTTCCTAATCCAGGTCTGCGTGACCTTATGAATAAGTTGGATGATGAATAAGCTGGATGTTGGATGGAAAATAAACATTACGGTGGGCCATAGGAAGGTTTTAATGATGGGCGTTCAATGTTCACTATTTCCTATGGTGGGGCTATCTTTATAGGTGGATCTGTTTAATTTTTGGGACAATCCATTAAAACGATTTGTAAAAACTGATGGACGGAGTGGATATACAACAAAGATATCAAAGTAGGTCCCACGGTTAATGAAGCACCTATTGGTAACACTTGATCTACTCCTGTCCATTCTCGGCAACGTACCAATTTTCTCCGAACCAACAAGTGCCTCACCGACTTCAACCTTTCATCTTTTAACGGGGCTGCTGTGATGTATGTGGGATCCACTCTGATCATTGTATGTTTAATCCCATGTTGGGGCCACATAAAAAAATCTAGGCTAATTCGTGAATGCAGTGGGCCATACGAAATGGAAACAATTGGGAAAGGCGTCAACCCTTGATTTTTACAGGGCCCACCCAGTTGAGCCTTGGAAATCCACTCCAACCATTATATTCCATACAAAAAGTTAGGCTTGATGTCCAAGAAATCATGCCTATACATGATTCAACTGGGCCATGCCAAGGAAGATGATTTGGAGGACAAGCGCTTCCTGGTATTCTGTTTTTACTCGTGTGATCCACCTTAATCATGGATGGAGCTGATTTTTAGATCATGGGTCAGCATGAGGTGAATCATGTGATGATTGGGGTGAATTTCCCATTAACACCATGGTGGGGCCAATCAAAGTGGTTAAGGCATTTTCTTTTTTAAAATAATTTTCTGAATACAACATTTATTAACATTAAATGCCCAGCTAGTGGGACCAAAACTCACGGTCCAACTAGTTGTGTGTGGGAATTTCTCATACACATACACACACACACACACACACACACACACACACACACACACACACACACATTGCCAAATGGCAGGGGATTTACAGGGCTTTTGGGTGGGCACTAAAAAATGGCCAATGCCTATCTGTCATGTTAGTAGATGGAGCTAAGTCTCCCTCAAATAATGTTAACTTAAGCCTACCTTATCCAAGAGTAGCAGACCCTTAGCAATATGGGGGAGATCAGACTGGGGGCTGAAAAAAACGTTAGCCTAAGAGGCACTGCCTCTCATAGCCAGGTTGTCTGCCATCGCATTGGCCTCCCTTGGAGTGTTAACCAGTGAAAACACTAAGAAATCCCTTGAAGAACTGATTCTAGCACACTAGTAGTATAGAGACTAGGCTGACGATGAGATTCTAGAAAGAATCTCAACACAAGATTCGAAGTCGTTGGCCACCTCGACCCTAGCAAATCCTAACTTTGTACATATAACGAGGCCCTCCCAGATGGCACACAACTCATCCCGAGTGTTGGACCTTGAGCCATAGCCAGAGGAAACTTGGTGACGTCACTTGAGTAGCGAGTCTCGCTGCTCAACCGATGGCTAATCTGCGTTTTCGGATCTAGTTACCTGACTGTGGGGCCATCCTGATTTATGTACCTTATATCCGCGCCATATTTCATGTTGACCACACCATGGAAACCGTGGTGATTAATACCCACCATTAAAAACTTTCCGTGGGCTAAGGTCACAAAGGTCTAGATGAATGGACCACACAAATATCAAAAGCATCCCAAACTTTTTGTGGCTCATAAGAAGTTTTGATTGGCCAATCACCACTGATGAGCTGTAAAAACAGACGTACGACATGGATTTAGGACAAATATATAAAGGTGGCCCCACAGGTATCCACTAAAGCCGCAACCATGAAATTCTCATGTGAACTTTTTGGCAAGATCCAGGGGAAGGCTATTTTAGTAAGTCATGTTACTCGACTTACGCAATGCTACGTAGAGATGAATGGGCTTATTGGGCCCACTATGATATATCCACGCCGTCCATTCATTTTGAAAGATCATTTTAAGAAAGGAGCCCAGAAATGAGGCATGTCAAAGGCTCATGTGGACCACACCATAAAAAGCAATGAAATTGAAAGCCTATCATTGAAAACCTTTCAGGGCATAATTTTTTTTTTGATGTAACTCATTTTTTAGGCTATGACATTAAATTAAATTCTAAATCCAATAGATGGATTGGATTCAACACATAAATCATGACAGGACTACGACCTTTATAACATGACAAGATCAACTCTTATTACGTTACAACAATAAACTGCACACGTCACGTAACTACCTCGACCTATATAACATGATAACCATGACTCATATAACTTGAGAACCACGACCCATCACAACCACGACCCATATAACATGACAACCACAACTCATGATAACGATGACCCGTATGGGCCCACATTGATGCATGTGTACAATCTATGTTGCCCATCTTTTTTGCCATGTCATTTTAGGGCTAGAGCCCAAATATCAGCCTGATTAAGAGCTCGTGTGGGCTACATAATGGAAAATAATGGTGACAGTGACACCCACTATTGAAACTTTCCAAGCTCACTGTGATGTTTAGAAGTGTACATTGCCTAAGTTAGAACTTCTGAGGCCCATGGTGTGATGTTTGTTAGAAGTGTACACTACATAAGTCATAACTTTTTAGGCCCACGGCGAGCTGACTAACAAGGTGGATGGAACATATCATCCCATTGTAGGCCTTAGGCTATGGTACCAATGACTAGGCTTTCATTTAGTAGTAAAGGAAGTGAACATGTGACAACCATCACACCCATATAACATGACAACCATGATCCATATTGTTGGTTTTTAGACAGATTTTCTGATTTTTACGGGACAGAAGTTTAAAACATGTCCTTGAAACATCCTTGCTATGTGTTGCAACATGTTTTATGTGTAAATTTACTTTGTTCAATAGGAATTCTGTAAGGTAGGTATTATTAATCAACAATCTGAATTATCCTAAGGGTTGGATAGTGTGATTGGGAGCACTAGTGGACACACAGATAGTGACACACAGATAGTGTTTTAGAAAGAATGAGATTACCAAATTCGTATAAGGTGTGGTATGTTAAAACACTATTTGTGTTGTATCACAGTTCTAGCATACCACCTCTTACACGATTTTAGATGCATAACAACCTAGTGGAGTCCATACTCCTGATCACACTATCCAACCCTTAGGATAATCCAGATCATTGATCAACAAGGCCCACCCTATAGAATTCTTACATGTTCATTAGGTGATAATCATCATTTGAATGGTACATGTAAAAGATCAACTGATAAAGGCTTCAAGGGGTCAAACCAATGGAAGTAATATAAAATGCTCTTATAAAGTCATGTCAAGAGCAAACCAAAGATCAAGTCACTTCATAAAACATTCATCATAACATCCCTTCCCTTCTCAACTCTAGTGCTTCTTTAGATCACTTGTGAACGTATGCTCTATGATTTGTCGTACATCGGATCCTTTCACATCAGAAATTCCTAGTGATCTAGTCCACTTTTCTTTACTTTTGCATAAACATCATTACACTGCCTTCTAGACACATCATTAGACATATGCTTTGTGGCTTACCGAAATCTCGGATCTTATCGCATCAGAAATCCGCGTGTGCCTAGCCTTACTCTGACCACATCATTTATCCTTTGAGATTTTTTTACTACACCAAGTAACGATCATACATTTATACGGGCAGAGAGGGTGCCTAACACATTCAATCTTTATAACCATGGTCCCTTACTCAGAATCCCAGATCGCAAACCAGGAGTCAACTTAAAGCAAGGGAGTCTTCGGATTATCTAGCTTTACATATTCTATAAATTCTACCCGTCTGCGGGATTTTTAGTTAAGTGGCTAGTGGCGACTCTAAGTTTACTGTATCATCAATCCAAATCAGCCAAATCACTACCACCACACTCCAACAAAACATAAATCAGTGTGGGCGCCAATTTCCCAGCGTTCACATTCATTCACCCCTAATGTATGACTCCTTCACCTTCACCTTCACCCCTAATGTATGACTCCTTCACCCCTAATATATGTTGTAACTCTATAGATAGGTTATACAAATGTATTTAAACTCAATTCTTGCTTGTAAATATTCGAAATCATGTAAATGTGAATTAAGAATGGAATGTGTTTAATTGTAATAAATAAGCTAGCTAGGTAATTTCTTTCTTTTCAATTATTTTTTTGTTCCTGAAAATTTTTATTTCATTTCTTTTTGCATGTTGCTAAATGTAGGAATGTCAATGGGTAAGGCTCATCAAGCAAGCTTGGCCATAATTAGCTCAAAATCAGGGCCGAAAGTATGCTTAAGAGTGCTAGGTACAACACTAACTAAAATTTATTTTTAACTAATGTATATGGTTAATACTTCTAAGATAAGTATATGTTAATAATATTAGTTTAGAACCATCAATTTTATTAACTTATTTATTTATTTATTTCTGTTATAGTTACACATATCAAAATAATTTAAATCCAATTGAGACATTGGAGGAAACTAAAAAAGGTATCTTTGTTTATTCTTTTAATTCATTACAATATATAGCCTTTTCATAATTTCAATGGGCCATACAATATGAAACTCAAGTGGGTCATATGATATGAAACAGTGGGGAAATGAATGCCTCCAGATAAAACCTTCCTAAGCTCCACCTTAATGTTTATATGCCACCTAAACCGTTTATTGAAGCAAAAACACCAAAAACCTAATCGATACAAAACTATTCACGTTCAAGTTTTGCTAAATAAACAACAAGCCTCTCGTTCACTTCTCTATTTCTCAACGGTAGGCGTTGTTCATTATGGTGTGGCCCACCTAAGCTTTAAATCAAACTAGTTTTTCATCCCATTCCCATAAAATGATTTCACAAAATAAATGGGGAACACAATGGCCTCGTGGGTACGCCTAGCTCCCAGTTTGCCCAAAATACCCATGGGGCCATTGTGTTCCCCACATGGTGTACATGCAAGATCTACACCATCCATTTATTGTGGGTCCTAACAATGGTGTTTTTATGGGCCCATGGGTTAGCTTGGCAAAGCCCATTTTTTGTTACTTTCTTGAAACTTGTTGAATAGAGTGGCAAAAGACCGGACGCGGATTGCGTCCTACCCACCGTAATGTAAGTGTTTTATCCACGACGTTCATCTCCTTTATTAGATAATTTTAAGATACGTTTCAAAAATCGAAGCAGGTCCACAACTCCAGTGGACCACACCAAAGGAAGATGCCGTTGAAACCTTTCTAAGCGTCACCGTGATGTTTTTTTGCCATACAACCTATTCATAAGGCCACGTAGATGTGGATGAAGTGAAAAACAAATATCAGCTTGATCTGAAACTTTTCCAGCTCCCAAGAACTTTTTAATGGTGGACATTCAATCCCCACTTAGTGGTCCACTTAAGCTCTTTACGTCCTCATTTTTTTGCTCATATTTTAAAATAATTGAGAAAAATGATGTACGGCGTGGATAAAATACCTACGTCACGATGGACCCCACAGATGCTGGGTAGTACGCAATCCGCGTCCCTAGATACATGCTGATAATGGCGCACGGATTAGGTACTATCCCCGCCTGTTCGGAGCTCGGGACAGGCGGAGGCTCCGAGCGCTACTGAGGGGCCACCGTGATGCATTAAGTTTATCCACACCGTTCATTCATTTTTTTCATATTATTTTAGATAATCATTCAATAAATAGAGTAGTGATTAAATTTCAACCATCGAAAATTTCTTAGGGACCAGAGAAGATTTAGATGAAGATGATATTTATTTTTTCACTTCATCCAGGTGCATATGACCATATTAATGGGTTGGACGGAAAATACATGACACACCAGGCCATATGAAGGTTTCAACGGTGGGCATCCTTAGCACCGTTATTTTATATCAGTTACTCTAGCCTGATATGAAAAAAAAGGATGCACGGTGTAGATAAGGTTATTAAATGGCAGTGGACCCTCAGTGGCACTCACTCTCCCTCTTTGTTATCTCATTCAATCCTTCCCCTCGTTATGAAAATGAATCGAAATGTTAGGAATCTCATTTTCTTCCTAATCTTCGTATTTTCCCTCCGATTTCTTCACGCAGGAGGTACGGAAGAAAAAACGCTTCATGCTTCATTTTGAGATGAGTAAATGCGATGGTAAATGTGATGGTTAGTATCCTCATCGAGCTCATTCTAGCGTTAGGAATTGAAGCATTCAAATATTGGTTCGACAATACCATCCCATAAGCACTACCTGTTCTTGGCAAACGAGGTAAGGTGGAAGATCATGTGTCTTTGTCCGAGATTGAAGCTCTATTTTCAAGACTGATGAGATCTGAATTTGACTGGATGAATCCTGTAGGAGATCGTAATCAAGTTCCCATCAAAACAGGGCCTCCAACCACCCCTCGGATGAATCTTGCTGGAGATCCAATCAAAAGATGGCCTCTAAATACCCCTCGGATGAATCTTGCTGGAGATCATAATCTTCCGATCAAAACAGGGCCTCCAACCACCGAAGACACTTCACAGCAGCCGGCATCAACTACCAAGTCCCCGCAAGAATCCCATCAAGAATCAGCTTCCATAACTGAACAGCCTACTGACAGCCAAGACGGAAAGGAGGGAAGGGGCGTAGGAATCTATTGAGAGACAACATCCGCAGGGAAAGGGTGTAGTAATCTATTGAGAGACAACATACGTCGTTTGGCTCGTCCACCTTTTTTTTATTCTTTACATGCTTGACCATCATCCCGCACTGCCACCATTTTTGGTTCTTTACATGCTCCACCGTCATCCCTCGGGTGCCTCATTGTTTTTTGATGTTTATTTGAGATCCAACCTGTTCATAAGTTAACATAGACATTAAAGAAGGGAAAACAGAAATATCAGCTTGATCGAAAACTTTTGTGACCTTTAAAGCTTTTAATGGTGGACGTGACTCTCTCCCGTGATTTCTGTGACAGGTTCATTCGAGATTTTGATTTGATTCATTATCTAGCTCATGCCCTAAAATGATCTCTCGAGATGGATGGATGGGGTGGATACAAAACATACTGTTGTATTTGTTTTAAAATAATATTAAAAATTTGAATTTTTAAATTTCGGTGTTTTCCATCCACATTTAAATTTTGGTATTTTTGAAGTGTTGGTTTTGTCCCACATCGAATTCGACAAAAGAAATTCTCTTGTTTATATGATATGCTTTTTGCCTAGAGCTTAAACCCCTTTCAGGGGGCATGTGAATTTGGTCCTGTGGGGGGGCTATGCCAATAGCTCTAATCTATGTCATTGACCACACACGCGCGCGCGCCGAGCCAAGCCGAGTCGTGCCATGCCGAGCCGAGCCGAGTCCGTGTCCGTGTCCGTGTGCGCGTGCGCAACGCGACGGGATAGGCTGGGCGTGGGTGCGAGAGCGGGTGCGGGAGCGGGTGCAGTGTAAGTGTACTCGCGTGGGTGTGTGTGTATAGATACTCGCAGGACTATATGTGCGAGAGTGTACTCGCACTTGTGCCTTTTCGTTTTAAACCAGAGAGATGCTTCCCTTCCGGTTGGTCGCCCCTGTTGGGTTTAAACCCAACGGACCTAACCTTTTGTAAAGGGTGCTTATGCACTATTTCAGAGTCTATATAAAGACTTCCGATTCCAGTTTCAATATACGAAAATACTCTGTCTTATAAAACTCTCTCTGATACAGTTTTACCATTGTTACTGAGTTCATTGCTGAGTCAACTCAGCACTTTCAGATTAAACTGCAAGTGGTTCGAACCCGTGTACAGTGAGTGCAACGCTGGGACCGGGTCATAGTCGTTGTATCCTGGAGGTTGATTGCTCTGGAAACCTGTTGCACTTGGGACGCTGTCCAAGGGGAGCAAATTCGATTTCAAGCCGAGTGACCCAGTCACGCCTCGACTCAATTCAATAAGTTTTTCTTTCTCTAAATTTATTTTCCTTTTTTAGTTCTTGAATTTTATAGTCTATTTAATTTAACATATTATCCAATAATCTTGAAATCGAATTGTTGAATTACATATACTATGGCTACATTAACAGTAAATGCTTCTTCTGAGTTACCCAAAATCGAACCATTCGCTGGACAATCCTTTAAACGGTGGAAACAGAAATTGATGTTCGCTCTTACCACCCTGAAAGTTTCATACATTTTATCTGAATCATTTACTATAGATCCAGCAAATCAAAATGAAGCAACAGATGAAAATAATTGTAAAAATTATATTCTAAACTCTTTATCCAACGAACTATATGATGTGTATGCTTCTTACGCCTCTGCTAAAGACATATGGATTTCTTTAGAAAAGAAATACATATTAGAAGATGCAGGCACTAAGAAACATGCAATTGCTAATTTCCTTCACTATAAAATGACAGATAATAAATTTGTCATAAATCAGATTCACGACTTTCAAGGTCTAATTCACGAATTATCGATAGAAGGAATTAAGTTGGATGAAGTGTTTCTGTCAGGAGCGTTAATAGAATAGTCACCACCCTCCTGGAAAGAATATAAAAATAAAATGTAATATAAGAAGAACGGTGTTTCTTTGGAAACCACTATCGTACACATACGAATATAGGAGGCCAATAGAATCAGGGACCAAAAAGAAAATAGAAATGAGATAAATTCAAAGACGAATCTTGTGGAATCAAGTCGGACAAATAATAAGAAAAAGGGCAACTGTCATAACTGTGGCAAACCTGAACATTATGCAAATGAATGCAGGTTCAAAAAGAAGAATGCAAATAATCAATTCAAGAAAAAAGGAAACCGCTACAACTGTGGAAAGCCTGGGCATCATGTTAAAACATGCAGGCTTAAGAAAAATAAAGATAAGCCGCAGGCTAATCTTACAGAAACAGGCAATGAGTCTAACATGGTAGTAGCTGTGGTGTCAGAAGTCTTCCTTGTAAATAACTTGGAGTGGGTGCTAGACACTGGTGCAACTAGGCACGTGTGCAAGGATCGTAGCATGTTTACCTCCTACCAAGTATCAGGAGATGATGAACAAGTGTTCATGGGAAATGTTAGAACGTCTCCAGTTGTAGGGAAAGGGAAAGTACTTCTAAAACTCACTTCTGAAAAGACTCTAATGTTGAATGATGTCCTACATGTGCCTGACATTAGAAGAAACTTAGTCTCTGGTTCGCTCCTCAATAAGGCTGGTGTCAAGTTAGTATTTGATTCAGATAAGCTTGTAATGACTAAAAATAGAACCTTTGTTGGTAAGGGGTACTGTAGCAATGGTTTATTCATTGTAAATGTATCAATGATAATAAGAAAACATCTAGTTCTGTTTATATCGTTGAACCTTTTTACCTATGGCATAGTAGATTAGGTCATGTGAATGTGACATCTTTAAAGAAAATGAAAAGATTAGGTTTATTACCTAATATATCTAATGAAGAGTTTGAAAAATGTGAAACATGTGTAGAATCAAAATTCATTAGAAAACCCTTTAAACAAATAGAAAGATCATCTATTCTATTAGAGTTGATATACAGTGACTTAAGTGATTTTAGAAATCACATGTCTAGAGGTGAAAAAAGATATTATATAACTTTTGTAGATGACTACTATAGGTTCACTAAAGTATATCTATTAAGGAACAAAGATGAAGCTTTAGATATTTTTTCTAAATACAAAATTGAAGTTGAAAATCAATTAAATATAAAAATTAAAAAACTTAGAACAAATAGAAGAGGTGAATATGAATCTTCTCAATTTAGAGAATTATGTGAAAAGAATGTAATAATTCACGAAACTACAGCTCCTTATACACCAGAACAGAATGGAATAGCAGAACATAAGAACAGAACTCTAAAAGAAATGATGAATGCCATGTTAAATAGTTTAGCCTTACCCTCAAATATGTGGAGAGAAGCAATTCTATCTGCTTGTTATTCCTAAACAGGATTCCATCTAAATTTTCTGAACAAACACCATATGAACTTTGAAAGAATCATATTCCTAGTTATAAATATATTAAAGTGTGGGGGTGTCTTGCTAAAGTAGGATTACCTGAAACTAAGAAAAGAAAGTTGGGTCCTAAAATGATCGACTGTGTATTTATAGGGTATGCACAAAACAGTGCGGCGTATAGGTTTCTAGTTTTAAAAAACTAAGGATAATATTCTAGATCCTAATAGAATTATAGAAGCTAGGGATACAGAGTTCTTTGAGAACGTATTCCACATGAAATCTAGATCTATAGGAATAGAAGAAGTTAATGAATCAGATATTGCGTCTGCTAGTAAAAATGCCTACGAGAAAGTAGTAGAAGAGATACAACCAAGAAAAAGTATTAGGATTAGAAGAGAAATTAACCTAAGAGATGGTTTTTTCACATTCTTAGTAGAAGATGATCCTACAACTTATTTAGAAGCTATTAACTCTCCAGATGCAACCTTTTGAAAGGAAGCAATAAATGATGAGTTAGAATCTATTATATCTAATAATACTTGGAAACTTGTAGACCTACCACCTGGTAACAAACCAATAGACTGTAAATGGGTGTTTAGAAAGAAACTAAAATCAGATGCGACTATTGATAAGTTTAAGGCTAGGTTAGTAGCGAAAGGTTTTAAACAAAAGGAAGGAATAGATTACTTTGATACATATTCCCCTGTAACTAAGATTACAACTATTAGAATCTTAATAGCGATAGCCTCCATATATAAACTAGTGGTATACCAGATGGATGGTAAGACGACTTTCCTAAATGGAGACTTAGAAGAAGAAATATATATGGAGCAACCTGAGGGTTATAAGATATTAGGTAAAGAAAATAAAGTATGCAGATTAATTAAATCACTATATGGTTTAAAACAGGCTCCTAAGCAATGACATGAAAAATTTGATGGTGTTTTAAAATCAAATGGTTATCATATAAATGATGTAGATAGATGTGTATATAGTAAAATTTTTAGAAATGATTATGTTATTGTATGCCTTTATGTTGATGACATGCTTATTTTTGGAACTAATATTAAATTAGTTAATGCAACTAAGAAATTCTTGTCATCTAAGTTTGACATGAAAGACTTAAGAGAGGCAAGTGTAATCTTCGGTATTGAAGTAACCAGAAAAAATAGTGTTATTATATTATCACAATTTCATTGCATTGAGAAAATATTGAGAAAGTTTAACCATTTTGACTGTTTACCTGTCAGTACTCCTTATGATTATAGTGTGACTCTCATGAAGAATACAGAAAATAGTGTGTCTCAATTGGAATATTCCAGAATAATTGGTAGCCTCATATATCTAACAAACTGCACTAGACCTCACATAGCTTTTGCAGTAGAAAGGCTAAGTAGATATACACATAACCCTGGCAAAGAGCATTGAAATGCATTGTCTAGGATTTTGTGATATCTAAAAGGCAGTATGGCCTATAGTTTACATTATAATGGTTATCCTGCTATATTAGAAGGATATAGTGATGCTAATTGGATCAGTGATTCAGATGAGACAAAATCCACTAGTGGATATGTTTTCACTTTGGGTGGAGGAGCAATCTCTTGGAAGTCCACCAAGCAGACATGTATTGCTCGGTCGACTATGGAATCAGAGTTTATTGCCTTAGAAAAGGCTGGATCAGAAGCTGAGTGGCTTAGAAATCTCTTAGCTGATATACCATTGTGACCAAAGCCTGTATCGGCCGTGTCTATTCATTATGACTGTCAAGCAGCTATAGCGAAAGCAAAAAAGTAAAATATATAATGGAAAAAGCAGGCATATTAAACTCAGACACAACATGGTGAAACATATGTTGCGTGATGGAGTCATATCTATTGACTTTGTGAGGTCAGAAAAGAATCTAGCAGATCCTCTGACCAAAGGACTATCTAAAAAGTTAGTCAATGATACATCGAAGGGAATGGGACTAAGCCTAATATATGAGCTGCCAGTGTCGGTAACCCAACCTATACAAGTGGAGATCCCATGAGATAGGTTCAATGGGTAAATAACAAGGCACGAGGTAGACGATTGCATTGAGTTATATGAGCCCCTTCTATAGTGTACAGTGCGAGCAGCAACACAGAAGGATGAGTTTTTAGAACTCTTAATGGATCCATAGCCATATATTTGGTGGTGTATACAGTTACTGCATACACTTGATAGAATTCACCTATATGGGTGTAGAGGTGGAGGCCGCTTCCTATGAGAATCTAGTCAAATTCTCTAGAGCACTCATGAAATCCAGGTAATGGTGTATGGCCGAAATGCATCGAACCATAGAATCACTTGTAGAGGAAGAGTTGTGTGAGTGGCATGTACTTGCGATCTACATTAAAAGGATTCAGGTTCAAGACTATGGTGTCACCTGATTCCTGTAGACCTGTCTTACTTACTCTAATGTCGGTTTAAGTCTATGGTGACACGGGCACCATTGCACAACTATTTCACTTTAATCCGAAAGTATTTTATTTTAAAACATGTGTGGGATTGTTATATTTATTTTAAAATAATATTAAAATTTTAAAATTTTAAATTTTGGTGTTTTTCCTCCACATTTAAATTTTGGTATTTTTGAAGTGTTGGTTTTGTCCCACATCAGATTTGACAAAAAAAATTCTCTTGTTTATATAATAGGCTTTTTGCCTAGGGCTTAAGCCCCTTTCAGATGGCATGTAAATTTGGTCCTGTGCGGGGGCTATGCCAATAGCTCTAATGTATGCCATTGACCACACACGCGCGCGCGTGCCGAGCCGAGCCGAGTCCGTGTCTGCATCCACGTGCGCGTGTGCGACACGACGGGACGGGCTGGGCTGGGCGCGGGTGCGGGTGTGGGTGCGGGTGCAGTGTAAGTGTACTCGCGTGGGTGTGTGTGTATGGGTACTCGCAGGACTGTATGTGCGAGAGTGTACTCGCACTTGCGCCTTTTCGTTTTAAACCAGAGAGATGCTTCCCTTCCGGTTGGTCGTCCCTGTTGGGTTTAAACCCAACGGACCTAACCTTTTGTAAAGGGTGCTTATGCACTATTTCGGAGTCTATATAAAGACTTCCGATTCCAGTTTCAATATACGAAAATACTCTGTCTTATAAAACTCTCTCTTATACGGTTTTACCATTGTTACTGAGTTCATTGCTGAGTCAACTCAGCACTTTCGGATTAAACTGCAAGTGGTTCGAGCCCGTGTACAGTGAGTGCACCGCTGGGACCTAGTCATAGTTGTTGTATCCTGGAGGTTGATTGCTCTGGAAACCTTTTGCACTTGGGACACTGTCCAAGGGGAGCAAATTCGATTTCAAGCCGAGTGACTCAGTCACGCCTCTACTCAATTCAATAAGTTTTTCTTTCTCTAAATTTATTTTCCTTTTTTGGTTCTTGAATTTTATAGTCTATTTAATTCAACATATTATCCAACATATACTTCATGGTGGGACCCACAGAACTAGGTGACATCTCTTCATTAGTGAGTCTCGCTACTCAACCTTTCAGTAGCTAATCCTACTGAATGTGTTATATCCATACCATCCAATCATTGGTAGAGATCGTTTTATGGCATGAGAAAAAGAATGATATGGGTCTAAAGTTCAAAAGGACCCATTAAAGAAAACCGTGGGAACCCACCGTTGAAACATTTATAGGGCCCACCATGATGTATTTTTTAGATCCAACCTATTCATATATACGTTAAAATAGAGATAGATAAAGTGAAAACAAAAATGTAAGCTTGATCGGAAACTTTTGTGGCACCTAAGAAGTTTTGAACGGTGGATGTCACTGTCCCCATTGTTTTCTATGGTGGGATCCACTTGAACTTTAGATCTATCTCATTCTTTTTCTCATGCCATAAAACGATCTCTAAAACTGGTTGGATGGTATGGATACAACACATGCATCATGTGGGGTCCACAGAGCTTGGTGATGTCATGTCTAACACCGCAGCTCTGCACTGTAAAAGTTTCTAACATTTTCTTGTTTCTCTTTCTCCCTCATCCGTAATACACTGATCATTCCATGTAATCCGCACAAGTTAGTGTTTGCTTTATGAGCGGTGGGCTATAGGTGGGCCCGACACGTGCGGGGCCCATCATGATGTATGAATGCCATCCAACTCATCCATTCGATGCACCCCTACGTTAGGCTTAGATCACAAATAGGGTGTCACCCATGACTCAGGTGGACCACACCAAACAGAACCATTTATAGAAAATTCTTAATGGAATGTGGAGTTCACTGTCTTGTATTTATGTCATCCATCCTAGCCATCAGCTGCGCCCCACCGGGATGGAGGAATGTAGAGAGAAAGTAGGCGGACCACCAAAAAAAGAATATAAAGGTTTAAGGCGTAATTTTACATTGCTCTGTGCTGTGTCCCACATGAGTTTTGGACTGGGATGTTTATTTGGGATGTACGGTGAACATGATGAGGCGCACTAGATTGACGGTTTGGATTCCACATGCGTACGAACGTACCCCTCTCCGTGAAAATATAAAATTTCCTGTCAGTATCATTTTATTTTAATTTTTCCAGTTGCGCCACCAACGTTCATTGGACGGCTTGAAAATGGACCAACCGTCCAATTTCACTTGGAAATATAGCCACTTTATCAGCAGGTCTCTAGGCCGTGGGACCCACCATAACCAAGATGGCATGTGGTCCAAGCTGATACGCTCCTCCATATGCGAAACTTGGTATCCAGTCCATACAAGTGGTGTTATTGTTAAGGTGAAAAATTAGAAAATGAATCACTTAAAGATAGGCTTAAGGCGCGTTACGTTGTCGCTATCTTTAAGGCGATATTCGCACCCTATTGGTGATTAAACCAATTTGTAAGAGGGTTATAACAAATCCACCTCTAGGATACAATAAACCCAAACATACTTTTACAGCGTACAACCCTGACTTCTGTGCTGTTATAATTTACCCCCTGAAAACTATTTGTAATTTACTGTCTGAAAATTAGAGCTGTACACGAGTCGAGTCGAGCTGAGTATCGCCCTACTCGTACTCGGCTCTTAACGCCCGAGTTGTGCTCATACTCGGCTCTACTCGGCCAACGAGCATGGACTCCCTGCTCGTACTCTACTTGCCCGAGTACGAGTAGATAACGAGTCGAGTCGTGTCTAAGTTTTCGAGGTGAGTTCGAGTACGAGCAGAAATCGAGTCGAGTAGAGTTAGAGTTTTCACGACGAGTTTGAGTTCGAGTCTGAATTTGAGCCCAATTCAAGCAGGGTTTTGGAGCAACGAGTTCCAGACTTGAGCCGAGTTGGAGTTATAAATTGAGATTCATTTGAATTTCAATTCGATTGTCAATTGAAATTTGAAGTTAAACGAAATAATAAAATATATAAAATGCACATAATAATTTATGACTAAAAAACTTCGATAATTACATTAACATATTTACATTATATTGTTCAAAATGACAATTTATAACTAATAACCTCTATAAGAGGAGTGCCTTCCTGTATTGTCATCTGATCCATCGGAACTACTATCTATTTTTTCACATACAAATTGGTTCACTTCCTCTGAATCAGAAGGCGAAAAGATATTTGCTTCATGCTCTTTTACACTTTGAACTAGATTTTTCAAACTAGTTTTATGTGAAGAATTGTATGTAGTACCCAATGCCCTATAAAATTCACCGAGACGAGTCAAGAATTTGAATTTGTTACTCTTTTTCTTCTTCTTGTTTGTCGTACTCGAGTAACTCGATCATGCTTTAACATCGTATTGTCTTTGACTCGAATATCAATGAAGTCTAGAAACATCCTTCATACTACGTTTTAAGACGAGTTGGAATTATTCTTCCTCAAAAGCTTTTAATCTGGCTTCCTCCTCTGCATCTTTTGTGGATATCATTCATGTACTAGATCCAAAAGCAAAAGGTTTGGATGGAGTGGAAAGTTTTCTATTCGAATCTAACAAGGCTTGAAAAAGAATTTGGACATCCGTAAGGGCATTGGGGCATGGTTTTGCATCACCACCTCGACATGACAAGTGTAAGCGAAAGCGATTAGTCTTGTTCACGAACTTTGCGCCACACAAATGACACTTAATCTTTATTTTTCCAGACCTTGGAGGTGATTCAACTTGGGAAGCATAGTCCCAAATGTTTGTCGATGGGTCCGATGACGACATATCTACACTTAATTTTTAATAAAAAAAATTAAGATATTGATAAAATAATTTGAACTTGATATAGGAACAAAAGAAAGCAATATAAATGTGTCAAACTTTAAAAATAAAAGCAAATGAACAGGCAGTGAAATAATATTACAGATCATTCAAACCACATTCCAAAAGGACAAACACTTTCATGTTTGTAGTTGTAATGAAATAGTATTACAGATCATTCAACATTCAACCTAAAAAAATTGAAAAATCGAAAATAATTATTGATCTATAGGTAGAGACTCGTCATGAATCTTAATCTCTTTATCATTATCATCATCATTCATATCTCCTCTCCATATCGGGCGCAATCAATCTTGTGTACAAATCAACGCTTCAACTTTGATACTTGCTCACAACCTTGCTCCCTATGCTGAATGCGGATTCTGGTGCTACTATTGAAATTAGTATTGATAATATGTCCCGTACTATCACAGATAATGTAGGGTATTTTGATTCACTAATCCTCATCTTCCACCATTCCAACACATCAAATTCGGATCGCACTACGATTGACTCCTTAATGTACATTTCTAACTCTGATTCTTTAGTATCAACTCCTATTTGTGCTTATGCCAAGTATGATATGTATTCAAATTCATTTAGCACATCCGGATTATCAGGTATAGAAATATCCGTACATCTCTACTTTCTTCAATACTCGCTGCAGGTAAAGTATTAACATACGATTTGTACAAATCTTCAAGGGCTTGATGAACCTTATACGTCTCTGCTGCCGCTCTTTCAGTAGGATAAAGCTTCATGAAAATAAAACTAACCAACCCCATATTACAACGAGGATCAAGAACAACTGGTAAGGACATCAACAGATGACATTCGTCCCAGTATTTATTAAACTTCATCTTCATACCAACTGTCATCTGGTGTATGAAATCTGGACCCGCACTGGCATTTTTTTGCAGAGCATCTTTAATCTTCTAAAGAGACGGAAGAAACAGATTCGCGGTTGGATACTGATTCCTAGAAAAAATCTTCGTGCAATCGTAAAAAACTTTGAGAAATGTGTGAACTTGTTGTGCTTTGACTCAATCATCTGTGCTCGGCAACCAAGAATACGTACTGTCACGTGCCGTATATTTAGGAAATGCAAGATGTAATTCCATTGCCGCATCTAATATTTCATAGGTCGAGTTCCAACGTGTACAGACATCCAACTTCAATATTTTTTTAGATGACACATTCAAACGTTGGATGATGTCATTCCATACACTCAGTCTCGATGACGACCCCTTTATATATTTCACACTTTCTCTTATGTTCTTTATAGTGTTGTCAATTGCTTTCAGCCCTTCTTGTACAATCAAATTTACAATATAGGCAAAACATCTGACCTAGAATATTTTTCCTTCAAAAAATAAATTTTCTTTAGCCCTGAACTGGTTACATAAGCATGAAATGACACTGTCATTTGCTGAAGCATTGTCTCAAGTTATTACTGAAATTTTCTTCTCAATGCCCCAGCCTTCTAGACAACTGTAGATGCAATTTGAAATAAGTAAACCAGTATGTGGAGGAGGAAGGTGTTTGAAGTTCAAAATTCTCTTGCATAGTTTTCAATCCTTATCAACATAGTGAGCGGTTAATGAAATGTATCCTTTTCTTTGATTGGATGCCATCCATAAATTAGAAGTCAAATCTATTCTAGTCACTGAAGCCAAAACTTCTTTCAGTTTCATCTTCTCGTTTGCGTACATCTTCATGCTTTCTCTCTGTACTGTGACGCGGGAGACATTCTCTACCCGAGGGTTAAGGAATTGACAGAAAGCCCTAAACCCTTTACTTTTTATCATTCTGAAAGGTTTTTTTTTTATTTTTTTAAATCACTAATCTAGCAAACCACTCATTCAATTTCTCCTTGTCAAACTTATGAGTGGACACTACACCTTGAGAGTCGTCCCCTTCTGACTTCGTAAATGACAGCGTCTGTTGGTCGGGAGGAGGGAGTCTTGCTTTCTTAGGACACGTCTTCAAATGTCTAATTAGATGTATCATAGATCCTCCTGGAATCTTGCTGAATAACCCTTTGCAATGATTACACTTTATCTTCTATACACCGTTAACTGTCACATCTTTAAATTCATCCCACACTGCTGATCTCTTTTTCTTTCCTTTGCATACGGTTGACGTGTCTGTCTCCCTCTACTATTAGAGGAGATGTGGCCGATGCATCCATTCCAGGGGTATTTGGGCTTTTGTCTTGACTAGTCATCTATAAAATAAAGTTCTTAATATGTTATACGACTATACCTAGGGTCCTAGATGGCTAGACTGCTAGACGGACATAATTACTTAACTGTCTAAATCAGTCACCCATTCAAAGTTAGATAGATTGTAATGCTTTATTTTTCAATTTAAATGCTACGCCGAAATTCCGGCAGCATCTTCCCTTATCTCTCCAGAATATTTTAATCTTTTATTTGATTCCCATGTCAATCATATAACACAAAGTGTTGACATTTGACGACGGAAATAAATACATGAAACATATCTAGAGAGAAAAAGAAGAGACGAAACCAGAACAGACATATGCATTTAAATTGAAATAAATGAAGACATTACAATTTATCTAACCCCGAACTGTCCAAAAAGGGACAATTTGAGAATTTCTATGCATCCAAGAACACACTGAATCTATGTTTGACAACATAGAAATCCTCAAATGGGCAACTAATTATCCTGTACTGTAAGTATACAACTAGAACAATACAAATAATTCATATCTATGCAAATAAAGGAGCATGCTGAAATTGACATTTATCATCTAGCTAACTAATAACAAAATGTCAAATGAAAAACCAAAGACATCTTAAAGTGGTAGCATTCAACACTAACAAAGTAACAAGTAAACTATTATTTATAAAGTAAATTAAGAAACATGGAAAACATAACTATTTTAGGGCAAGGTATTAAGGGAAAACACAAATAGTAATTGCCCTCTTATTCCTTAAAAAACCCAAGACCCAGCTTAATAGATGGCTAAAAATGAATCCATCTCATTATATTTAATAGTAATCACACATTAGAAATATGAATATTTAATACATAATTTGTTTAATAACCCATGATGGGAAACACTTTATGAAAAACTCAGCCCTATCCACTTATTAAGTGGATCACATTATATTTTGTTATTTATTAATAGCTACAAACTATTTTCTATGGTGTGGTCACTTGATGAGTGGATATG
Source organism: Magnolia kwangsiensis (assembly GCA_037074715.1). Lineage (NCBI taxonomy): Eukaryota > Viridiplantae > Streptophyta > Magnoliopsida > Magnoliales > Magnoliaceae > Magnolia > Magnolia kwangsiensis. The sequence goes on along the minus strand of CM073576.1, from coordinate 15,540,446 downwards.
GCTAATTTTTGCATTAGGTGATCCTCGTGGTGGACCCAACCTATTAGAAGGATTGATGTAAGAAGCACTTAATTGGTTGGAGGTTATCCATTAGGTGGACCCAACCTATTACAAATTCAAGTTACCCATCAATGAGAACTCTTCAAATGATCTATTTCTCCAAATTTGGCTATGATTCGAGTGCGGAAGAAAAGAAATCATTGGTACACGCCATGTACAATGATGTTGTTAGAATATTTTCAGTCAATGGGCTTACACATATCAACGGTTCAGATTGATCAGATTATTAATTATTAGACTTGTAGACTATTGGCTCACTTTAAAGTGAGCCTATTATAATAGATGATAATCGGATTAGTGCAAAATTACTTAAACGTTGCATATGTTGCAACAATTAATTCAAATTAGACCGTCTAAATTATGGATCCCAGTTTAGATGTATCATGAATCAAAAGTTTATTTTATTAGATCCAATAGATTGGTGGACATTTATTGAGTGGTTGAAAAAAATAGTTGATGGTCCTGTTCAACAAGCAAGTGTACATAAATCAACGGTTAGGATGGTTGCGCCACTCTGATTTGGGACAGCGACTTGCTTGTTGCGATTGGTTTGATCGTCCAAAGGGTAATCCCAAAAGGGTAATCAACGGTTAGGATGGTTACTCATTTTAGGGCACGTATCAACTTGAAGTTTAGAAATTTCAGGTTAATCCCAAATATCAAGAGAAAACACAAATATCAGGTTAATCCGAAAACCTTACCAGGCGAGCTGGGCAGGAATGACTGGCAGTTGCGTCGTGCAGGGCAGGGCGATCTGGGCAAGAACGACCGGCAGCTGCTTGTAGGGCAGGGTGATGACGGACGAGTGGTTGCCTGACAGGGATGAGCTGCGGCACAGGACGAGTGGCAGGGACGAGCTCTGTCACCGGACAAGGGCACTGGACAGGCCGCAGGGATGAGCGACAAAGTCTAGCACCGCCGGACAGGGGACAAAGGCAAGTGAGAGAGAGAGAGGGAAGAAGAGGGATGGTCGGACGGGCATTGGGAGAGGGAGGGGAGAGAGAAAGAGAGAGAGGGGTTTTTTTTTTGAACGCTCGCTGGGAGGGAAGAAGGAATGGTTTGGGCGCCGCTTGAAAATGACGGGTGGGGTAGGGTTCTATTTTTCGGGGTAGGATTGCTGGGGAGTTATTACTACATCACAACCCTGCACATAGGTTTTTTTTCGAACGCTTGCTGGGAGGGAAGAAGGAATGGTTTGGGCGCCGCTTGAAAATGACAGTCCCCGGCAACGGCCCTAAAACTTGTTCACTCCCCAAGTGCAGGGTTGTGATGTAGTAATAACTCGATAAGACCGAGGTCGAATCCCAAGGGACTGATACTTGTACGTTATCTAAAACTAACTAGAACTAGGCTAAGATGAATTCTAAATTAATTAGCAATGGTGGAATATTTGTAGAATAATTAATCTAAAACTTAGGAAAAATCAGAAATAGGAAACTAGGGATTCAGAGGATCCACTTGTACAGGTCAGAGAGATCTTATGCTTGCATCTGAAATCATGGAAATTACTGAACCGCCGTTAATCTAGTTTTCAAAGAGATGAAAGGTGTATGAATTAGAATGGATTCCATCACCAAACCATGCCTTAAAGACTATGGCAAACAACAGAATTAAACTAACTACCAACCAATCACATGTATGAAGGTCAAGAAGGGTACCGTCATCCAACCATGCCCAGGAGACTATGGTGAACAACAGGGCTTCCTGACGTCATAAACATAAAAGAGAAAAGAAAATATTCAAAGCCATCGCAGATCTATTGTAATTTCAGTCACAACAGACCATTAAAGACCAAAAATATTTCCATTAAAATCAAACTAAACCCAACTTCAATTCAACAATTAGAATTAAATTAAAAGCATATAATCTCTCATCTCACTACAAGCTTCACCTCCTAGCCCTAGCTAGGAGGATTTAGCCTGCCATGGATGAATCACTAACTCTTAAATAAAATAAATTACAAATAGAACAAGAAAAAAAATCTAAACTACTCCATGTCTTTCTCTCTCCCTCTGATCCACGTCCAGCCCTTGGAATTCCCGTCCCAGCCTTTTTTTTTTTTTCGATCTCCTTCTCTTCTCTTGCTTTTATAGCTGATACAGTCGGTGGCTGGAAGGGTCGATGGAAGTTCTTTTCGCACCCTGAAAAGCTTCAGTTAGAAGTTTCTTTATGCAATGCCGTGCGTAATGAAGAAAACTCAAGAATATTATTCATCCACCGTTTCTCCTAGAGTTCACCAAAAGCCTTAAAAACACATCCCTGTGGATGTTTTTGGATTGCCTACAAGATGGTCGGTCCAGATTTTCCATATGATTAACGATGGTGGGCCACCGCTTTCCTCAAATTTCAGTTTTCCCGGACGTAAGTTGCGCATGCGAATTTGCTGACGTGTTCGGTGGGTCCCATGGTGATGTTTTTGATGAAATCCACCCCGTCCATCAGATTCCTCTCGAGATTTCGGTAGGAGTGGACTGGTTTTTATTGAGTTTTGATGCGGTCCAGTTGAATTTCTGCTCTGCCGTCCATAGACGTTGTGGACGCTGTCTCCACGTGTACCGTGCATGAATCTGGAAGACCGCCAGGTGTATGTCGGTTTTTCCTTCTGAATGCATTGGATGACTTGGATCATCCGTCTAGATGACGAAGGTGGCCCACCAGGACTCCGTCCGCACGTCTCTGTTGCGAAACAGAGCGTACGCAGCTGACGCTGAGATGGATGGTGGGCCTCACAGTATTATTTTTTAACGAAATCCACCACGTCCATTGCACTCACGTCGCAAAACCAGTAAGAAACGGCTGATTTCAAATTGAGTTTGGTGTGACCCACCCTACTGCTCATACAACCGTCCGATCTCCGTTGGACGATTAGGATTTGACCCTTGCTGTACTTCGCAATTTCTCCACCTAGGCGAAGGTATTGGCCACCTCCCAGAGCAGATGAACGGTTCAGATCGACGAAATTGATGATGATAGGACCCCCCATAACATGAAAACTCCCAGCGCCGTGAAGACGCTGCAGGAAATTTTTTTTTTTTTGGATTGAAGAAGGAAACGTCGGTCAGTGCCTGCTGACCGACTATGGGAAATCCCGTGCACGGCTCGTGCACTTGTATTCCATGTACATGCGACGTCCATGCAGGCTCTAGCATGATACTCGTGAGAAATCTACTCCGTTCATTCACATTTTCAGCTCATTTAACACGTTAGGACCAAATCTGAAGTGTATCCAGGAGATAGGTGGGCCCCAAATCATGACTTCAGGTGCTGATCTGTCCGTTGAGCCGCTTTTGCAGGGATCCAGGAGCTGAAATTTGATGTGTACGGCTCATTTGTGGTCCTTAAGTGATGCATGAAATTCAGAGCCGATCGGATGGTGAAAACCCTGTGATCTTGCCTTTTGGATCAATTTTGGGCCACTTGAGCTTTAGTTTCTCGATTTTTATAGATCCCTGACATGTAATTCCGTCGATCTTGGTCCCTTGGAGTCCATCCCTGGCCTTGGTGTCTTCAGATCGTTAAATCTCAGTTTTTAACATCATTTTTCCATCCATGCTCATAAAATCACCTTGCAACACAAGAATGATAAAACGGGCCATTAGACAGCATTATATTCGTAAATTCAGACAATATCTGGGGTCTAATATGCAATATTTGACCCTCAACACAACCCCCAACCAGCATTTTTCTAGTCCCGAGCAAAATATGCGAAAATAAGTTGAGAATTACAGAAGAATTTTTTTAAAACCGAGTGATGTTTTGAATAAGATACGAGAAATCTAAGATTCATGGATGTTGGAAATTATTTTCTCCTAGACTCAAGCATATAGTAGACTTCATAATCAAGTTCAAATAATTAATCTATCAATTAGAATAATTCTAATCACTGAATTCTATGGGTGTATAGTGTACTCTCGGCTCATCAATATTAAGATTCAATTCTTTATTCTCAGGATATCATTGGTAATCAACAAGACAATTCATAATAACCAACACTTGCCTCAAAGATCATCTTTTGATATTTCGGTCTTTTTTTTTTCTTTTTTTTTTTCATTAAAAGAATGTCAAGAGGAGAATCAAATTTTCACCTATAGGGAGTAAACCTACGGTGAAACTAGTTACCCAACTCTTTCCAACTGTTAACCGTGGGGAATCGAATTCACACCTATAGGGAGCAAACCCATGGTGAAAATTAATTGCCCAACCTTTTCAATTTTTATACCCTGATGGCAAGATATTTCAGGTTAGTTCCTTTCATGCTCAGTGATTACCAAGTTAATCCTTCGATATGGAACTGAAATCTTAATGTGTAAGCGAGACGTGTCCAGAAATCATGATTCAATCAATGTTTAAAACCTCTAATCATGGATTGGTAATTCGAACTCAACCGTGGAATCTATCAGGCAGCTAAATCCAAGAGTCATAAATTACCAACATCCCGTATCTCACAATTCTAAATCAAAGATAGATGTCAAAATCGCTTCGAGATTTTAAAAATTTTTTTCACAATTTTTGCTCAAGACTAAACAAAACATTGATTAGGTAACCTAATCCCCCACCCCAATCTAAAATTTACATTGTGCTCAATGTAAAAGATATAAGCATACAATGCACATGGGACAACAAAAGTAAATGAGAAGTGATGGGAAGATAGTACCTGGATAACGAATCAAGAGAGAGACTTTCCAAGAGATCGCAGCATGAAAGCTGGTCAGCCAAGAGCGAAAACAAAATAAAAATAACAACAAATAAAATTCTAACTATACCACTTTCGCAGGTGCTCTCGATTGCATTTAGCGTATGCAACAAGCCTTTAAACCCCCAGGTTACCCCTAGTGGACGAGTTGTAGTTTCGTGAGGGTTTGCAGTAATGTTACTCACAAACATTGATTCATCTACTAAAAAATGAAAAGGAATAAAAAGCTGGGTTGCCTCCCAGGAGCGCTAAATTTACTGTCTTCAGCTAGACAAAAAAAATAACTATCCTAGACCTATGAAAGCGATAAACCTACCTATACCTCCATCAGACTAGGAGATCAGTCCTGGTAAACAGGAGCAATCAGAGGCACGGACTTGTCCTCTGAATCAAATGTCTCGACAAATGGCTTTAATCGATGTCCATTGACTTTAAACTCCTTGCCATTTTTGCGATCTCTTATCTCGACGGCCCCATTAGGATAAGTAGTGACCACAATGTAAGGGCCGGTCCAACGAGATCGAAGCTTACCCGGAAAGAGATGTAGTCGAGAGTCGTACAAGAGGACTTTCTGACCTGGCGTGAATGATTTTCGGAGAATATGTTGATCATGAAACGCTTTTATCCTGTCCTTGTAAATTCTCGAGTTTTCATATGCATCGTTCCGGATTTCTTCAAGTTCATTCAACTGAAGTTTGCGTAGCGAGCCAGCATTGTCCAAATTGAAATTTAGATTTTTGATCGCCCAGTATGCTTTATGTTCCAATTCCACAGGTAAGTGACAAGCTTTCCCATAGACAAGTCTAAAGGGAGATGTTCCAATAGGAGTTTTAAAAGTCGTACGGTACGCCCATAAGGCATTAGTTAATCGGATTGACCAATCCTTACGGTTAGGGTTAACCGTTTTCTCTAAGATATGTTTGATCTGCCTATTGAAAATCTCAGCTTGTCCACTTATCTGTGGATGGTATGGGGTGCTCACCTTATGAGAGATACCGTATTTCTTCATTAAACTCTCAAATGGTCTATTACAAAAGTGTGAGCCCCCGTCACTAATGATGGCCCGAGGCGTTCCGAACCGCGACAGGATATTTTCCTTCAAAAAATTTAATGACCGTGCGATGGTCATTTTTGCGGCACGGAATTGCTTCGACCCATTTAGTGACATAGTCTACGGCGAGCAAAATATACATATTTCCAAAGGATTGGGGGAATGGTCCCATGAAATCGATGCCCCAGCAATCAAATGCTTCAATGATAAGGATGAGATTCAAAGGCATCATATTTCGACGGGACAATGCTCCTAATTTTTGACAATGCTCACAAGCTTTGCAAAACTCATGAGTGTCCCTGAACATAATGGGCCAGTAAAAGCCATACTGTAGAATCTTGGTCATGGTCTTTTTAGCAGAAAAGTGACCACCACGGGCCTGTGAGTGATAGGAGATGATACTCTGATGCTCATCGTCTGGCACACATCTCCTTAAGATTTGGTCTGGACAATATTTAAATAAATATGGATCATCCCAGCAAAAGTTACGCACCTTAGTAAAGAATTTCTTCTTATCTTGTGATGTCCAATGTGTCGGTATGGAACCTGTAGCAAGATAATTAGCAATATCAGCGAACCAAGGTGAATGGGAGACTCTAAACAGTTGTTCATCAGGGAACATATCATTAATATGAGTCGCCTCAAGGGAATCAGAGGTATTAAGGCGAGAAAGGTGATCGGCCATTACGTTCTCTACTCCCTTTTTATCTTTAATTTCCAAATCGAATTCTTGAAGTAAAAGGATCCATCGTATCAGGCAAGGCTTAGAATCATTCTTAGAAAGAAGATACTTAAGTGCCGCGTGATCTGTATAAATAATGATCTTGGATCCGATCAGGTAGGACCGAAATTTGTCTAAAGCGAACATTACGGCTAAGAGTTCCTTTTCCGTGGTTGAATAGTTCACTTGGGCAGGATTTAGAGTCCTACTTGCGTAATGAATGACGTAAGGCCTCTTATCCTTTCTCTGGCCTAGAACCGCTCCAAGAGCATAATTAGAGGCGTCACACATAAGTTCAAAAGGAAGACTCCAGTCGGGTGGCAGCATGATAGTGCAGTGGTTAACATGCCTTTAAGCTTAGTGAAAGCTTCTTGGCACTACTCAGTCCACTCGTATGGTGTATCCTTTTGAAGAAGATTACATAAAGGACGAGAGAGGAGACTAAAGTCCTTTATGAATCGTCTGTAAAATCCTGTGTGTCCTAAAAAGGATCGCACGTCTCTGATGTTCTTGGGTGGAGGTAGGTTAGAGATAAGATTGATCTTTGCCTTATCTACCTCGATTCCTTTGGACGAGATGATATGTCCAAGGACAATTCCCTTCTGAACCATGAAATGACACTTCTCCCAATTAAGTACCAGATTCTTTTCTTTACATCTTTTCAGCACACATTTAAGACTCGCTAAGCACTCGCTGAAAGATGAACCGAAAACAGAGAAATCATCCATGAAGACCTTTAAATATTTTCCCACCATGTCAGAAAAAATACTCATCATGCATCGCTGAAAGGTGGCAAGGGCATTACATAGCCTGAATGACATCCTTCTGTAAGCAAAGGTGCCATAGAGACATGTAAATGTGGTCTTTTCCTGATCTTAAGGGGCGATTTCAATCTGATTATACCCTGAATACCCGTCAAGGAAACAGTAATAGGAATGACCAGCTAACCTTTTCAAGATCTGATCTATAAAGGGCAAAGGAAAGTGGTCCTTCCTAGTGATGGTATTCAGCTTTCTGTAGTCAATGCACATTCTCCAACCAGTAGTAACTCTGGTCGGCACGAGTTCATTATTGGCATTGGCTACGATGGTGATCCCGGACTTCTTAGGAACCACCTGAGTTGGACTCACCCATTGACTATCGGATATGGGGTATACGATCCCCACTTCCAATAGTTTGAGAACCTCGGCCTTAACCACTTCCTTCATGTTTGGATTCAGTCTACGTTGTAATTGCCGAACAACCTTTGCATTGTCCTCAAGATATATGCGGTGAGTACAAATCGATGGGTTAATTCCTTTGAGGTCCGCTATCGTCCATCCAAGAGCTCCCTTATGCTCAATGAGAGTAGATATCAGCATACTCTCCTGTTCTTTGTCCAGGTGGGCAGAGATCACCACCGGGTACGTCTCATCTTGACCTAAATAAACATATTTTAAATCAGAGGGCAAAGGTTTTAGGTCAAGCTTCGATGGCTTGAGGTTAGACGGTAGAGGCACTACATCAGTTTGGGGCAATTCTTCAATTTGTGGCCCCCACCGGTTAACTTCAAGTACTGGTGCAGTATCCAGCATGGTATACGTCTCCCTAATTATATCATCATTAAGATCATGGGAGTGGGCCAGGCACGTCTCTAGAGGATCAAAGGATAAGGTGAGAGGTGTTTTATCTTCCACAAAAGAATCAATCATGTTAACATCATGGAAATCATCATCATCCTCTGAGTTGCTGCTGTTATTGAAAAAGATATTCGATTCCAATGTCAAATTTCTAAAAGACATAGTCATGACACCATTCCTGCAGTTGATAATTGCATTTGAAGTGGACAGGAATGGGCGACCAAGAATGACGAGAATCTGAGTGCTCGTGTCATTGATGGGTTCGGTGTCCAAGATGATAAAATCAATAGAATAGTAGAATCTATCAACTTGGACCAACACATCCTCGATGATCCCTCTTGGTACATGAACAGAACGATCAGTAAGTTATAGTGTGGTTCGAGTGGGTTTTAATTCACCCAAACCCAACTGTTGGTATACCGAGTAGGGAATCAGATTGACGCTCGCTCCTAAGTCAAGAAGTGCGTGATCAATTCGATAGTTTCCGATTACACATGATATGGTTGGGCAACCGGGGTCTTTGAATTTTTACGGCACATTTTGTTTCAGGATGGCACTCACTTTCTCAGTCAAGGAGATCTTCTTTTGAACACTTTTCTATCGTTTAGTAGTGCATAAGTCCTTTAAAAATTTAGCATATAAAAGAATCTATTTTACAACATCAAGCAGAGAAATGTTGACTTTCACTTATTTCAACACCTCTAGGATATCCTGATAGTTAGAGAGATGTTTTGGTTTAACCAACCGTTGGGGAAACGGAGCAACTGGCTTTTCTAGAGGTTCCGGTTCAAATTTTTGTGGGGCACCACTAGATCCATCATTGTTGTCCTCTTCTAGTTCTTGAGGCTTTTCGGGCCTAACTGGAAGGATTTTATTAATAACCTTCCCACTCCTAAGAGTGGTGATGGATTTAGCATGCCCCATTTGATTTAAAGAGCTGAGATTACCTGTCTCGTATTGCAGTTTAGGATTGAGGATTGGTTGTGTAGGAAGCATCACCTTTTCTATAACCGTCATATATGAATCTATCTTTTGTATGAAATTCCGCATTATCTGCGTCAGCTCTTGCACAGAATTTTGATCCGGTTCTTCTTGAGGTCTCCCCTGATTTGGATTTTGATTTAAGAAACCTTGAGGGGTAGCAGTTTGTCCGTTCCTCCAACTAAAATTCGGATGATTTTTCCAGCCAGGATTGTACGTATTAGAGGGTGGTCCATTGAAAGGTCTTTGATAGTTATTTACGGTATTAGATTGTTCATTCAATACTTCTCAAAAAGCAGGTATTGACGGATAATTTTCAGTAGTATGAATGTTACAATCACAGATGCCACAAACACTTTCAGTAACCTTTTCCTTCTTTCCTTCCATGGCCTCAAATTTTGCTGGTGAGATTGGCCACCTTAGCGTTAAGATCATTATCCTCTTTCAGGAGATATATTCCTCCTTTTTCCCTTGAATGAGTCGTCCTAGACGTAGCGTTCATCCTTAGGTAATAGTCCCATGATTGTGTTTTTTCAGCAAGACTATCGAGGTAATCCCATACCTCGTCGACATTTTTATTGATGAAATCTCCATTACACATTGTCTCGACCATTTGGCGCATGGAAGATGTTAGCCCATCATAGAAAAAATTCGTAATGCGCCATATTTCAAAGCCATGTTGTGGGCATGCATTAACTAGATCCTTGAACCTTTCCCAACATTGGAAGAATGTTTCATCTTCCTTTTGGGCAAAGTTCATGATTGCTCTCCTAAGGGTAATTGTCTTATGATGTGGAAAAATTTTCTTTATAAATTTTCTCTGCATATCATTCCATGTGCCAATGGACCTAGGACGCAGTGAATGTAACCACGTCTTGGCTTTTTCTCTCAAGGAAAATGGAAAGAGTTTCAGCCTAATAGTATCCTCAGATACATTAGGAAAGTATAAGGTGCCTATGATTTCATCGAACTCTTTCAGATGTAAGTATGGTTCTTCAGACTCAAGCCCATGGAACTTAGGAAGGAGTTGGATAACCCCTGACTTGATGTCCATATGTCCTGTATTCTCAGGAAAAATCATGCATGAGGGCGTACTCACCCTCGCCGGTTGTAAATAATCTCATAAAGTACGAGGCGGGGGTGCCTGATGCACCTCATTCTCATCATGTACTTCCTCAACCCTTGGTTGGGGTAGTGCTTGAGGTTGATTTTCAGCCATAACATCCTCTAACTCAGGAGAATTCAAGTGGTGTCTAGTCCTGTGATGGACAGTCAACCCCTCAACTAATCCTCCTTCAGTCACAAGACGTCGAGTGTTGTCGCGTGCCCACTGGGGCATAAAACACACTCAGCCCTCAAATTCTAACTTACCTAAGAGAAAGGAAGAAGAAATCTAGAAAAAGGGAAAGATGGAAAGAAGTTACCAAATTTGGAGTCCTAGGTTAAGAATCTGCAAAACAAAACAAAATAAGTTAGTTTCTAAGAATAGAAAGTCCTAATTAAGAGTAAACTAATTTTTAGAAAAAAGAAGAAATTTCAAAGAAAGAGAAATTAGAAAGAGCTTACTAAATTAGAAGTTTCTTACAAAACAGAAAAATTGAGTTAGTTCTAAAGATCAGATAGAATGAAGAATAGCAAGTTTCTAACGTTAGGAAAAATTTCTAACAAGGAAAATAACTACTTCTAAACCTAGAATTAAAAATTTTAAAGAAAATCTAATCTTAAACTAATCCTAAAACTAATTAATTTCAGAAAAACGTAGCCGACAGTCCCCGACAACGCCGCCAAAAACTTGTTCACTCCCCAAGTGCAGGGTTGTGATGTAGTAATAACTCGGTAAGACCAAGGTCGAATCCCAAGGGACTGATACTTGTATGTTATCTAAAATTAACTAGAACTAGGCTAAGATGAATTCTAAATCAATTAGCAATGATGGAATATTTGTAGAATAATTAATTTAAAACTTAGGAAAAATCAGAAATAGAAAACTAGGGATCCAGAGAATTCACTTGTAGAGATCAGGGAGATCTTATGCTTGCATCTGAAATCATGGAAATTACTGAATTGCCGTTAATCTAGTTTTCAAAGAGATGAAAGGTGTATGAATTAGAATGGATTCCATCACCAAACCATGCCTTAAAGACTATGGAAAACAACAGAATTAAACTAACTACCAACCAATCACATGTATGAAGGTCAAGAAGGGTACCGTCATCCAACCATGCCCAGGAGACTATGGTGAACAACAGGGCTTCCTGACGTCATAAACATAAAAGAGAAAAGAAAATATTCGAAGCCATCGCAGACCTATTGTAATTTCAGTCACAACAGACCATTAAAGACCAAAAATATTTCCATTAAAATCAAACTAAACCCAACTTCAATTCAACAATTAGAATTAAATTAAAATCATATAATCTCTCATCTCACTACAAGCTTCACCTCCTAGCCCTAGCTAGGAGGATTTAGCCTGCCATGGATGAATCACTAACTCTTAAAGAAAATAAATTATAAATAGAACAAGAAAAAAAAATCTAAACTACTCCATGTCTTTCTCTCTCCCTTTGATCCACGTCCAGCCCTTGAAATTCCCGTCCCAGCCTTTTTTTTTTTTCGATCTCCTTCTCTTCTCTTGCTTTTATAGCTGATACAGTCGGTGGCTGGAAGGGTCGGTGGAAGTTCTTTTCGCACCCTGAAAAGCTTCAGTTAGAAGTTTCTTTACGCAATGCCGTGCGTAATGAAGAAAACTCAAGAATATTATTCCTCCACCGTTTCTCCTAGAGTTCACCAAAAGCCTTAAAAACACATCCCTGTGGACGTTTTTGGATTGCCTACAAGATGGTCGGTCTAGATTTTCCATATGATTAACGATGGTGGGCCACCGCTTTCCTCAAATTTTGGTTTTCCCGGACGTAAGTTGCGCATGCGAATTTACTGACGTGTTCGGTGGGTCCCATGGTGATGTTTTTGATGAAATCCACCCCATCCATCAGATTCCTCTCGAGATTTCGGTAGGAGTGGACTGGTTTTTATTGAGTTTTGATGCGGTCCAGTTGAATTTCTGCTCTGCCGTCCATAGACGTTGTGGACGCTGTCTCCACGTGTACCGTGCATGAATCTGGAAGACCGCCAGGTGTACGGTCGGTTTTTTCCTTCTGAATGCATTGGATGGCTTGGATCATCCGTCTAGATGACGAAGGTGGCCCACCAGGACTCCGTCCGCACGTCTCTGTTGTGAAACAGAGCGTACGCAGCTGACGCTGAGATGGATGGTGGGCTTCACAGTATTATTTTTTAACGAAATCCACCACATCCATTGCACTCACGTCGCAAAACCAGTAAGAAACGGCTGATTTCAAATTGAGTTTGGTGTGACCCACCCTACTGGTCATACAACCGTCCGACCTCCGTTGGTTGATTAAATTTGACCCTTTCTGTACTTCGCAATTTCTCCACCTAGGCGAAGGTATTGGCCACCTCCCAGAGCAGATGAATGGTTCAGATCGACGAAATTGATGATGATAGGACCCCATAACATGAAAACTCCCAGCGCCGTGAAGACGCTGCAGGAATATTTTTTTTTTTGGATTGAAGAAGGAAACGTCGGTCAGCGCCTGCTGACCAACTATGGGAAATCCCGTGCACGGCTCGTGCACTTGTATTCCATGTACATGGGACGTCCATGCAGGCTCTAGCATGATACTCGTGAGAAATCTACTCCATTCATTCACATTTTCAGCTCATTTAACACGTTAGGACCAAATCTGAAGTGTATCTAGGAGATGGGTGGGCCCTAAATCATGACTTCAGGTGCTGATCTGTCCGTTGAGCCGCTTCTGCAGGGATCCAGGAGCTGAAATTTGATGTGTATGAAATTCAGAGCCGATCGGATGGTGGAAACCCTGTGATCTTGATCAATTTTGGGCCACTTGAGCTTTAGTTTCTCGATTTTTGCAGATCCCTGGCATGTAATTCCGTCGATCTTGGTCGCTTGGAGTCCATCCCTGGCCTTGGTGTCTTCAGATCGTTAAATCTCAGTTTTTAACATCATTTTTTCATCCATGCTCATAAAATCACCTTGCAACACAAGAATGATAAAACGGGCCATTAGACAGCATTATATTCGTAAATTCAGACAATATCTGGGGTCTAATATGTAATATTTGACCCTCAACAGAGGGATAATATATACGGGTACGAGTCGAGTACTGTAAGACCCGTATCTTAGTCTGTACCGTTCCGTAGACTTCCACGATCTTACCGGTCGAATTTCGGTAACCTTCGACCCTTAACCGATATTAACGCGCGACCCTGATTCATATGTCGTCAACCTGTATCGACTCGACCCAAGATCTGTACCCTAGCGATCGCGCTGTCGCTGCGGTTTTGATGCCGCGACTTACGCACCGAGGCGATACCTTGGTCAAGAGATGTGGGCCAACGTTCAGTGCGAAGAAAACATCGTGCGTTGCGAAACACAAGAGAATCTCTATGATGTGTCACATCAATTCCATCAATCCCATCAATCAATCAATCCATCAATCCATCATATGTCAAGTACATGTCAAGTACACATCACTTTTTCACCCTTCCCAAGCAAGCCTCAAAAGTCAAAAAGTCTCTTACAAATCCATGCCTTTCTTACACAAAAGGCCTCAAAAGTCAAAAAGTTCTTACACACATCTATCACTCCATCCATCCATCACTCTCTCTCTCTCCCTTTACAACTCTCTCTCTTTCTCTCTTTCTCATTTCAAATCTCCAAGCAAAAAAAAATCCCACGTATGTGAGCTCTCCAAGCCTCTCCCTCTCTTCCAAAACACCAAGTGTGGCCCACCTTTCCTACCACTTTCTACCCCATGATCTCCTCATCCTAACCATCCATTCCCCATCTCCTCCATTGAAATCCAAGCTAAGGTGTTAAGGACCCCATAGGAGCAAGAAGATCGAACGGTGGGTGCTCCTCTAGATGTAAAAAAATTAATTTTTTTATAGCCTAGATGTTTTTTTTTTCTTCTTTCATGAGGGAAGTGTAGGACCCACCAATCAATGGTGGAGATTTTACACAATCTCATGGTTGTAGCCTAATGGCCTACCTTATGCATGAATGATCCATGCATGGGGCCTTTCTCTATGGGCCCCATCATAGTATTTTTATTTCATATCATATTATGTTTGGGTCATCTAGACCTTATAACCATGGTGGGGATGACATCCTCACCATACATTTTAATTATAGGCCATGCATGTGCAAGATCCATGTCGTAAATGTAAATCTAAGTATGATGTACGAGTGTGATTGATCTTGGGAGGGCTTAATAGTGGTGGAGCCCCTTTCCCTATAGCCGGATTGTCCTTTTATCTCTCTTTTTCCTCATTTTATTTCCTGATGTGTGTGGCCCATTAATGTATTTCCCTTTAACTTATTTAATAAATTTTATCTAAGTACATGTTGCTGTCCAGGATTTTCTGGACAGTTTCTGGTTATTTTTGGACTAGATTTTGGGACTGTTTGGGAGACTATTCATACTTATTAAATATAATTTTCTGAAGGGTGGGGATCTCATCTTGATGTCTCCCAAATTTCAGCCCCAACTGACCTTCATTGGGGTCCCAAAGGTGTGATCCAAGTGAGGTGGACAGTTTGGATTTTCTGCACTGTTCAAGTAACATTCCACCATGGATAGTTGGATTTTTGAAATTTATTAAAATACCTATGGGTGTTTAAAAATTATAAAAATTTTCAGGGGAGTGCCCTACTTATGGTAGGACCCACCTACAAAATTTTGGGGCTAATGGACTCCTGTACACACCATGGTGATGGCGAGACCGGCCCATTATAATATGGTGTCCAGATCAGTCCGATTTTCAGGACAGATTGATTTATGTAAATGAATTAAAATATTTACAGATGTCTAAAAATTTTGAAATTTTTTAGGAGTATGTTCCACTTATGTTAGAACCCACCTACCAAATTTCAGGGCCAATGGACCCCTGTACACACAGTGGTGAGGGCCGGACTGGCTCACCACGTTGGGATGTACAGGTCTGTCCGATTTTTCTGGATAGTATATTTTGTTTAAATTAATTAAAATACTTAGAGATATCAAAAAATTATAAAATTTTGTGGAGGTGTGACCCACCTATGGAAGTATCATTCTGTAAAATTTCAGCCTCAAGTGACCCCGTTTGGATATCCAAAAAAATGGGTCAAGATGGTTGGACTCTTAGATTTTTTCTGTTGTACAGTCCAGCAATATGCCTTGATAAAAAAAAAAAAACCATAATTCAAAAATATTTCTTCTGATGGTGGGCCACCTTTTTGGGTTTTCTCTCATTGTATGCATGATGAGGGACCTTGGTCCTCAATTTTTAGAGTTTTAGAGGCCTTGGACCCACTCCAATGGAGTGCCCAAATTTAGGACAGCAACATGTTATAATTATGCTGGCCTTGGGCTGAAATTTTGAGGAGTGGGGCCCACCATATTATAAAGATCTTAAAGAAAATGATTTATACCTTTAGTTCCTTAAATGTTGGGCTTAATGAATGCACTTTGGAGGCCCACCACAGTTGAATTTAATTGGGTCCATGAATGTAGCCAGTTGTTGAACTATTTAAGGCCCATAGAGTGGACCCATTTGATGTGTTCCAAGGCCCATGGGATTAGGCCCATTTGATGTAACCCATTTGATGTGTTCCAAGGTCCATAAGATTGGACCCATTTGATGTATTTTAAAGCCCATGGGAGTAGGCCCATTTGATATGTATAAGGCCCATAGGTCGAGAACCATTTGATGTAGTCTAAGGCCAACGGGTTATGACCCATTGCAATGCACATAAGGCCCATTGGTGTGGTCCATTTATGTGGCTCATTTGATGAGTAAAAGGCCCATATGATATGACACATTTGATGTATTTAAGGCCCAATGGGATGTACCTAAGTTCCATTGCAATGTGTGAGCCCAACATGGCTTATGTAACGATGTTTGCGACGATCGTACCTTGGGAGCAATGTTGGTTTGACGTCCACATGTAAGTGTAATGTTGATTAGATGTCCACATTACAACTCTCCCTAGGCCCCCTTTGATAGGCAGTACTTGTTGTAGGCCGTCCACGCCCATCTGCATTGTAAGGATAGTTCATTTCATTATAACATGTTTAGTATAGTTCCATGACTCATGATCATACGCTTCATATGTATGCCTGATATGAGAATTGACTGATCATAGCATATGCCTTTGGGTAGATTGTTTATGGGCTCCTGGTTAGGCGGTGTTGCCCTACATGAGCGCACGATATGCGCATGATTTGTTGCATGACTGGATAGCGTGATTCATGCATTTCGCATTTGTGTGATATGGTTATTGTACGCCCTAGCGACATTGGGGCCGTAGCCTCCACAGGCATATCGTGGTTGGCAGGATTGGATACCGAAAATCTTGTTCTACATGGGATGCTATAGATATCCCTGGGTGAAAGTTCCTAAACCCTTATAGTACCAAGAGGTTGCTCCAACGTCTAGACCGAGTGGGTAGATGAGCGTTGAGTGCCGATTACCAAACGGTTGCGCTCTTCACTGTGTCGTAGTCGGTTGGAAGGGGGTGCGGCCTTACCCGCCCGAGTGTAGGGGGCAATGCTAGGCTGAGTTTGACCAGCTCGAGGAATGGGTCTGCTATCGACGAGTCGTGCCCGATATTGGCAGACGGATAGTGATGTCTCTTCCACTTACCTTATTGCGTGCGATGAGGCGGTAATCTGGTTTAGAGTGTACTAGACCCTGGTGATATCCCAGAGTTGAACTATATTGACATGTGGACTTAGATGAGGATTGTATGCTTGACTTGCATCTTGCATCGTATAGCCATGGTACGCCTCATGATATTTATGGATCCATCTGCATATTCCACATTACTCTGATACTGCATGATCATATTATTACTTTGCGCACACACTTTCACCACCCTTTAAGCTTTCTATAAGCTTATGCACGACCGTTGCGTGCAGGTGACGTTGGATCGCAGCAGCGCTGAGGCAGGAGCACCTTGCAGATCATTTTGAAGTTTTTATTCTTTACCATTGTATTTTCCCTTCATGCTCATTGTACTTGTAAAGTTTTTTTATCATAGTGGAAATGTAATGAAATTCTTGGTTGTTGTTTGTGGGTTATGCCTTTGGTTATGCTTATTACGAATCAAACTGACGTTGAAAATTCTCCTCGTAGCATCCTAGGATCGGAACCTGGCGAATGGGCGCTAGGAGCCGAGAATGGGGTTCTACGGAGGCTGTTGGCGCCAGATTCGGTGATTAAAAATTTTGTGAGCCCGATTTTTGAGTTTGGGGCATGACAAGTACCGAGTCGAGCACACGAGTCAAGTATCGAGTCGATTACCTCTAGACTCGTACTCTACTCGTAATCTAAACGAGTCATGGAAACCCGCTCGTATTCGACTCTAACTCAAACGAGTCGAGTATTCCGAGTCGAGTCAAACAAGTACTCGAACCTTAGTCTGCTCGTGTACAGCTCTACTGAAAACTATTTGTAATTTAGCGTCTGAAAACTGTATCTTTCCAAAAAAAAACTTTCAAAAAGGAAAATGGTGAAAAAGAAGAAGATGGAGAAGAGATTGTTGGAAATTGTGAATTCGGATTGACCCAAAGATGGGTTTATATAGAATCACAAGAGATGCTTAAGGCCCTTTTCATGAAAAGACATCTTCATCTATGGTGTCTTTTCATCAATGGTGGTGTCTTTTCAACAATAGCATCCCTCCATTTCAAATTCAAAAGATGCTTCCTTTAATAAAAGGCATCACCATTCACACCAACAATCACTAAAGCCACAACCCTTCTTTTCCAATTTTCTTTTCTTCTTATTTTGACAAAACCCAACAATCCCCCACTATTTTTCAAAATACAGAGGTCGGGGTATGTAAGGAAAATATGTGTATAGGAGAAGGTATCTTATGGACTTGAACCTTCACTTAGTATAAACAAATTAAAGTTGAATCAGAATCCTTAGTGACAATGGTCTTGAACTAAGTATTCTATATGACATAACCGGACATGTTACACACACATATATTTCAATTGTCATATATTCCAAAATTATAGCACATTAACGGCATTGTGCTCTATCCTAAATTCATGAGTTCATGAGAGCGGCTAAAAACTCTCAAACATTAGGAAACGGCCTCACTTCCAATACTCATATAGGTGAGTCCTTATGAATGCCCCTGTAACTATAACACCCTTGAAAGAACTCATTAAGAGCAGCAACTCATCCTCCTTTTTATCATTATAGGAACTCAGTACTATACATACATCCAGGAATGAGACAGATAAAAAACGTACAGTGCTGCTTTAACCACTTCCTGTGAGGTACTTTGCCCATTGAAGCTATTAACTTAGGTTGAGTTTTCCTCATTCGGTGTCTGTGAAATTGGCTTAAGTCTCATTCCTCTTGATATTCTATTGACATCCCTTGTCAGTCCCTTAATGAATGGGTCTGATAGATTCTGGATAGATCGTACATATTGTATTGTTATAACACCATCACCAAGTAGTTGCTGCACAAAACTATGCCTTAGACTAATATGTCTAGATTTTCCATTATAAGTGTTGTTATATGTCTTTGATAGTGTCGCTTCACTATCACAGTAGATAGAGACTAGTGGTAAAGGCCTTACCAATAATGGTATTTCTAATAACAGATTTCTTAACCATTCTGCATCTTTACTACTAGTTGCCATAACTATGAATTCAGATTCCATAGTAGAGTGAGATATGCAAGTTTGATTCTTAGATCCCCAAGAAATGGCAGCTCCTCCAAGTGTAAAAATTCATCCACTGGTAAACTTGGATTCATTAGAATCAGTGACCTAACTTGCATCACTATACCCTTCAAGTACACTATGGTAACTAGAAAAATGTAAACCATAGTTAATAGTTTTTTTTAAGTATCTGAATACTCTAGAAACAACGTTCCAATGATCTAAACTTGGATTACTTGTAAACCTACTTAATTTACCTACTACAAAACTAATATCAGGTCGAGTAGAAATCATGACATACATAAGGCTGTCAATCACCTTGAAATATTCTAACTGAGATACACTACGATCTTCATTTTTAATTAACTTGATGTTATAGTCAAAAGGAGTAGAAATTGGGTTCTTATCATAGTGATCAAACTTTTTGAGTATCTTTTCAATATAATGTGATTGAGATAGAGTTATACCATCATTGTTTCTTAATTGCTTGATACCTAAAATCACATTAGCTTCATCCATATCTTTCATGTCAAAACTAGATGATAAATTTTTTTTAGTGTTATTTATAACTTCTAAACATGTATCAAAGATTAGCATATCATTTATATAAAGACATATAATTACTCATTTATTATCAGAAAATTTTAAATATACACATTTATCAGATTCATTAATATTAAATTCATATAAGGTGACTACTTTATCGAAATTTTCATGTTATTGCTTAGGTGCTTGTTTAAGTCCGTATAGCGACTTGATCAATTTACACACTTTATTTTTCTGTCCTAGAATTATAAAACCTCCTGATTGCTCCATATAAACCTCTTCATCGAGGTCACCATTTTAAAAAAAACTGTCTTTACATTCATCTGATGGATTTCTAACTTATGAATGGGTGCTAGAGCAACTAAAACTCGGATAGTAGATATCTTTCATACTGGAGCATAGGTATCAAAAAAATCAATACATTCTTTTTATGTAAATTCTCTACCACTAATTTAGCTTTAAACCTTTTTTTGGTTTCATTTAGTCTTAATTTTCTTTTGAAAATTCATTTAAAGCTTATTGGTTTTGATCCCATGGGCAGATCCACAAGTTTCCATGTTCCATTTTGTAATATAAAATCTATCTCATCGTTTATAGCTTTCTTCTAAAAGGAAGCATCTTGAGATTTAAATGCATCATCTATTGTTACTGAATCATTTTTTATGTTACAAGCTAACATATTTTCCTTTGTTATGTTATCCTTATCTCCTTCTATTAGCAGAAGGTAGAAGTCGGGTTCGAAAGATGTACCTTTTCTGATTTTCTTGGTCCTTCTAGGTTCCATGTCCTCTTTATTGAGACTGCTGATATCTTGATCAGGTATTTGAGAACTATTGCTTATACTAGGATCTTGAGGTCTTGTCTCTTTTCTAGTTATACAAGAGAATGAGTTTTCATAAAACTCGGCATCTCTAGACTTTACAATTAGAAACCTATAAGCCTTACTATTTTGTACATATCCCATGAAAATACACTCAACAGATCTCAACCCTATCTTGGGCCTTTTAGGATTAGTAAGCCTAACTAAGGCTCTACAACCCCATACTTTGAAGTATGAGATGTTAGGAATCCTATTCTTCCATAGTTCAAATGGAGTCTTACAAGTTTTAGAGTGAGGTATTCTATTAAAGATATGACAGGTAGTCAATAGGGCTTTTCTCCAAAATCCTAAACTTAAACCTACATTATTGAGCATAGAGTTTACCATGTCTATGAGAGACCTGTTTTTCCATTCTACTATCCCATTTTGTTGGGGTGAATAGGGAGTTGTAATTTGGTGAATTATATCATAAGTTTTGCAAAACTCCGAGAATTCTAAGGATAGATATTCTCATCCCCTGTCCAACCTTAGAATTTTAATCTTTCGCTCTAATTGGTTCTCAACTTCTGCCTTGATATCTTGAATTTTTATAGTGCCTCTTCTTTATTCTTCAATAGGTATACTAAGATATAACGGGAGAAATTATCTATACAGGTTATGAAGTACCTTTTCCCCCCTCTTGTTATTAAATCACTCATTTCACATATGTCACTATGAACTAGGTTTACGAGTTGTGATTCTCGTTCCACCCTTGAAAACGGTTTTCTAGTTATTTTATATTATACACAAATACTACATTTGTCATTAGGTTTTTTATACTTAGAAATTAGATTAAGATTAGATATATTATCCATTCTACAACAACTAATATGTCCTAATCTAGCATGTCAAACATCATAAAAATCAAGCATATAAAGTGAAGAAGAATTTTCATTTATAAGGTTCAATTTGAACATTACATTGGATACATAACCCTTCTCTATATATACCCCATTTTTAGACACAATTAATTTATCGGATTTAAATAAGAGTCTGAATCTAAACTTAGTCAGTAGATTAGTTGATATAAGATTCTTTCTAATATCCGGTACATGCAGTACATTGTTCAAATTAAGGACTTTTTTAGAAGTTAGATTAAGACGTACCTTCCCTTTTCCTACAATCTTGTATGTGGAGGCATTCCTTATATATAGTTCTTGATTATCCCCCACTAATTCGTAGGAATTGAACATGTTATAATTTCTACAAACATGTCTGGTACCGCCAGAATCTACCCACCATTCAATATCCTCATTCACCATATGAACTTTAGAGACGACAGCTGCCAGATTCATGTCTTCTGTCATATTGACTTGCTGTTTCTTTTCTTATGTTTTCTTTTTGTATTTCGGCAGTCTTTCTTAAAGTGACCAGAGATTTTGCAAAAGAAGCATGGACCCTTCTTGGATGTGTTCTTTTTTAACCCATGGTTATTAGGTTTGAACTTATCATCTTTCTTGAAAGGTGGCTTCTCTAATTCCCGATTCACACCATTCTCAACTATATTAGAGTTACTTAGGGTCTCCTGTTGTTCTTTATTTTTGTCACGGAGTGTAGATTCTTCTTCTATTCAAAGAAATATTAGGAGGTCTTCTAAGGACATTTTTTTTTCTGTTTCAATGATTTTCTTGTATTCTTCCATTTAGGTGGAAGTTTAGCAATAATGGTGAATACTTGGAAAGACTCGTCAAGATTAGTGCCATCAGCAATAATCTGTTGGATGATGACCTGTAACTTATGTACTTGAACAAAGACAGATTTTTCATCCAACATTTTGAATTATTAAAACTGACTTAGTAGGAATTTTTTTGTTGCCTTCATCTTTTGATGTGTATTTGGTGAGCAGCGCCTACCACAAATCCTTAGCAGTCTTCTTTTGACGGTAAACATCGTATAACGAATCAAAAAGAGCGTTGAAGATATGGCCTTTGCATAGGTAGTTGTTACGCTCCCAACTTTGTCTCTTTTGAATTTGTTCTAACGTATCATCATCAGATGGTGGTGAAGGAGGATCTTGAGTGAGCACATGATCCAACTTGAGTGATGTGAGGAAGAGATGGACTCTCGATTGCCATTGAAGAAAATTTGAATCGTCGAACGACGTAATTCGAACAAAGTCAGGATGACCCATAGAAGAAGCCATAATATCGATCGCCTTAAAATTGTTATTATTAAGGTGAAAAATTAGAAAATGAATCACTTAAAGATAAGCTTAAGGTGTGTTACGATGTCGCTATCTTTAAGGTGATATTCGTACTCTATTGGTGATTAAACTAATTTGTAAGAGGGTTATAGCAAATCCGCCTCCAGGATACAATAAACCTCTTCTCCAAGATTGGAGAAATGTGGGTTTCGGGTTGTAAAACTAAAAAACTGCACCCCGAACACACTTTTACAGCGTACAACCTTGACTTCTATGTTGTTACAATTTACTCCCTAAAAACTATTTATAATTTACTGCCTGAAAACTATTTGCAATTTAGCGTCTGAAAACTGTATCTTTCTAAAAAAAAACTTTCAAAAAGGAAAATGGTGAAGAAGGAAAAGCGATTGTTGGAAATTGTGAATTCGGATTGATCCAAAGATGAGTTTATATAGAATCACAAGAGATGCTTAAGGCCCTTTTCATGAAAAACCATCTTCTTCCATGGTGTCCTTTCATCAATAGTGGCATCTTTCCAATAATGGCATCCCTCCATTTCAAATTCAAAAGATGCTCCCTTTACTAAGAGGCATCACCATTTACACCAACAATCACCAAAGCCACAACACTTTTTTTCCAATTTTCTTTTCTTCTTATTTTGAAAAAATCCAACAAGTGGGGCCATGTCTAAGTGATCCAAACCATTGATCTTCTAGGCCCACAAGTGGATGTACCATGCTCATAAGAGGAAAATACTGGAATGGTTCCCTCTCAACCAATAAAAGCCAATATTTTACCGCTAGGAACTTTGAATATATTGGATTCTTTTTAATTAGTGTGTACCATCTGTAATGGGCCACATCATGTCGATGCTTTGGATCACTTAACGGCGGGCCCCATTTCTACAAATTGAAAATCCAAACATAAATATTCTGGTACCAGCACAGTAACACAGTGCATTGGGCAAAGGATCTTTGCTTTTAAATCTAAGTATGGGATCATTGAACATAAATGCTTGTCTGAGAAGGTTTTGTCTGTGAGAGGGATGCCTGTACTGGAAAACTAACATGTTCCATTCTATTAGAAAACCTACAGAATGCCCTGTGTGACACTTCTTCTCTATTTGTCTTTGCTTGTATGAGATGTACCCTTAGACTTCTCTCCTTTGCCTGTTCAAAACATTTGTATTAAAGTTAGATGACTAGAAAATTACTGTTTGATTGAATGCAAAATCAAGAAGTTTGTATGTTAGGGGGTGTTTGGCATATTGGATTTAGATTTTTACTTCAGAATTCAAATTCAGGGAGATTTTCATTCCATAGTTGTGATAATTAACTTGAATTTTTATATGTGGAATCTAAAATTATGTTTGGTAACCTGAATTTCCAATGTGTAGAGAACATTTCGATTCCTTAGATTTTGCAAGCTACCTTTTGGAGAGGAATATTTGAAAAGTAGGCTTATTAAGGATTTTAAATCTTCAGTAAGCCAAACACAATATTTTGACTTGGTTTTGGATATTGATTCCAAACTCCCCAAAATCCAAGCTGCCAAACAACCACTTAAAAAAAATAATTTAAATTTTAAATTTTAAAAAGAACTAAGTACATCGAAGTGAATTTATGTGGATCTAGATACTTTATCTAAGTTCATTGAAAGTGTGATACAGTTAGATGCACTTAGATACAAATTAGCAAGTGTATAGAGCTCGCGTATTAATGGTTCGAACCTTCTCAACAAAAACTAACAGATTTAACTCTTCAAAATCCAAAAAGTTGTGTGTCTAGCCACTATTTTCGTTTTAGAAGATGGTTGTGTTTGGATCAGTGAGGGAAAAAAAGGATAAAAAAAGAAAAAGAAAAAAAGAAAAGGAAATTGTGGATTTAAATCATATTTCTGTTGAACAACTGTGGATCTTAAGTTTGATGTAGTTAATGAACAGCATACCCACCTCCAAGGAAGCCACCGCCGCTGATATCTTCATCAATTCATCCCTGCTCTCTCTTTCTTGTTTTACAATCGTCACTAGCTCCGTGAGTAATGAGCTCATCTTCTCGGACTTAAACAAACATGCATTTCCCAGTATCAGATATTCTATATATATACTTATAAGACTTTATTTTGGGCACCACTTAAAAATGAGCTTATCTCATTTTAATTAATAATAATGGTATGAGAGGTATGATTGTTGGTATACCCAATTGAAATACACATCCACCAGCATATAGAATAACCAGACTCTTTAATGGTTTGACAACTTGGCCAATATCAACAGTTGTGTGATTTTGGAACATTCACTTGAAAATGATCAAGGGACGGACCACCTACCTAATAGGTTGGAGAGTTTTTTGGAACATTCACTTGAGAATGATCAGCTAGCTTTTTAAAAATCTTTTTTGACAAAGGCATTAAAGGAAACTCTAGTAGCTTTTTGTAATTCCAAAAGAGGAGTTATATCATAGTTTAGCTGCCTATGATGCTTGATATGCATGCTCTTGATATAAGATACGAGTATACTAACTCAAATTAACTTTATTAAATAGTGAAAGCCAGTCTTTTAAAAGTTACATTACAAATTACATTTTTTGGACAACCCTAACCTTTGATTTGTGGACACTTGTTTTTTGAAATAAGTCTATTGGATGTTTCCAATATTTTTAACCGTCAACAAATGTCCAGAAATTTAGGGGCTTTTGGATAGTAAGCTGCTTTAGATAAGTTACTTGTGCCTTAAGTAATTTATTTTTAAGTTGGATAAGCTTGCTTGGTAAAAAAGTATAGATGTTTATAAGCCAAAGGGTATAAAAGTATGTCTTGGTTTCAACTTCACGGACGTATTTATTTCTCAAGTTTGTTTGACCACCTTTATATTTACCATCCATATGGGGCCAACATTTGATGTAGTGTTTTCATCATGTGGGGCTCACCTCAATATGGACCATCTATCATATGGAGCCCCACTTTAATGTCAATTGCCCATCGATGAAACCCACCAATGATGTGGACCGTCCATCATATAGGCCCCATTTTTCATTTGGTATGTCTATTGGACTGACCGGCTTTGGATGTGAACTATTTACCATTAAATGTCGGCCTTTGATGTAAACTGTCCATTATATGAGCTCACATTAATACGGAGTCATCTATCATGTCGGCCCCCCGTTGTAATATAGATTGTCCATTGTATGGGCTCCACCTTCAACATGAACAATCCACCAAGTAAGGTCTTCTTTGATGCTAATGGTGAGAGAGCATTCTTTAACATAGACATGTAATGACAATAAGAGAGCCTCGTTTGATACAGTCCATCCAAACGCGGGCATGGGGTAATCCGCGTCTAAAGATGGTCCATCCAAACACGGCCATGGGCAATCTGCGTCCAAAGATGGTCCATCCAAACGCACCTTAAGAGAGAGAGTATAATGCTAAACCTGTAAGTAAAACCTTGAGATGGCCGCTTCAATTCCTTCCATCACATCCATCGCCATACAGATTGTTGTATAAACTGAAAACATGTCAACCTGCACAAATCGCAACGCAGGTAAATTTCTTTTATAAATAAAAAAGAAGAAGAAAAGGAAGAGAAAAAGGATGCACAATGTATGTCTGAGTCAGCGTAAAAATATCTCCCACCATCCAATATCGGTACACATTCCAAATCAGACTTTTGAGAATTCACATTTTGAAAGGCTTGCTGGATTCCCGCCCACATCTTTAAACGATGAGGGATGTTGTCGTATGTAATGTGTTATTTCTTTTACCTTGACACCTTCCACAAGGGGGACTTTGATCGAGGCCGAGCGCAGAAGTCGTGTGGATTTCGTTATCGCTTCTAAATTTCTTTTATCGATTTTCTCCCATTCGCTAAGTAGTGGGATTTGAGAGCAGAGAATTTGGTGTAGTTTAAGCTCTTCCTTGAGTTTCTCATTCTGAATTCGCTTCTCTGTAATGAAGTTTCGTAGCTGAAAATTCTCCAACCAGACACTGAATATTTTCTTCTGCATGCCAGCACAAAGAGACTAAAATTCAAAGAGAGGTTTCAAATTGAAAATTTTTTGTGTTTGACAATAGGAATATCATGGACCTGATTTTCCCCATTAGAGGGGAGCCCATGTAAGCGGAAGCTCTATAATGCCCACTGGCGAATTCCATCAATTTCACCAGCTCATGCATGTCAGGACATGAACCAAAAACTCAGGTAGATTCCCAAAGAATGAAATGAAAACACCCGCCCAACCCACCGTTGAAACTGCTGGAACATAAACAAAGCTGACCTTTTGGACGGTCCAGATTCATCCGGTTCCATCCATTATCCCTGGTATTTTTTAGATTCATTCAAATTCATCCAAATGTATTTATTGGCAGCTAAGAACAGATGAGTTGGCTTTTCAATGCTTTGTAAATAGGTTTCTTTAACTTTATTTTTTATTTTTTATTTTTTTTTATTCCATTTATTTTTTATTTTTTTTTATTCCATAAAAAATAGTTAATGTAAATGCCCTCATCTCACATCAACTCCAAAATTAGAATATTTTGGTCTTCCTGTATGATAGCAAATCTCTATGTAAGAGGTAACGGGGTTGCACGTTTAATGTAAGCAATTGCAGCTAGACAGTTCAATATAAATAATTTTTTAGTATTTTCCTTCTCCTTGTAATGTGTGTACGGTCTTAAGCCTTAATGAAGCCCACAAAAGCCTTTTGTGTGGCCAATGTTTATATGCCATCAAAAACCTTCATAATGTTATTGCCACAGGATGAAATGAAAATTCAAATACGGGCATTATTCAAAACTTCTGCAGCCTCATGAACGTTTCAATCGTGGCCATTCAATCCCTACTGTTTTTTTGGGTGGTCCACTTGAGTTTAAGATCTCTTTAATATTGGTTATGTCCTAGCTTACGCTGGCGAAACTGATGGGCGGAGTGGATGTCACACCAACATCGCCATGGGCCCACAGAGATTCTGCACTTGGTGCTCATGTCCAGCAATTGAACCATTGATTTTATGGGCGATAATGATGGTGGGTTATGGCCCAAGATACCAGAGCGGGTCGATTACAGTAAGCATCCGATCAGAGGGTTGGACTGTTAAGACAGTTCAGAAAAAAGAAAAAAAATCTGAGAACGGTCCAAGATAAACTGCCAAAACCAACACTGATCAGATGCTTAGAATATTCCAATTAATGAACTGCTGCCTATGGCTCATCTGTGAGATGGTCATCCCGATCAACGGTCCCAATTTCTATGCACGTCACCATATGTATGAGTTTTAATAATCATATGAACGGTTTGGATGGCATATAAGCATCACGGTCAGCTCTAAGAAGGTTTCAACGGTGGTTGTTTCCATCCCTACTGTGTCATTTTTGGTGGCCCACATAAGTTTTGGATGAGCTTAATTTTGAAATACTAACCTATCGTGGTCTTTAAAAACAGATGAATGGATTGGATTTATCACGGACATATCTGTGAGCCCACAAAGCCCCGGGCACGGGTATATTTCCGTGTGCCCGGAGGCACATCAATCCGCACGCTCGACAGTGTGAGTCTCTATCTTTAGAGAACGGGTTAGTGTATGCTTTTGAGGGCTGTTGGTGGGCCCGACACGTTCAAGATGTGTGGAGCCCATCGTGATGTATGAATGCCATCAAACTCGTCCATTCGATGCGTTCCCCCAACGATAGGCCTAGATCACAAATACGGCATCATCCATTACTCAGGTGGACCACACCAAACGGAACCATCTATTGAAAAATCCTAATGGAATGTGGGGTCCGTCGTCTTATATTTATGTCATCCAACCTAGCCATCAGCTGCGCCCCACCGGGATGGAGTAACCCAGAGAAAATCAAGCATGCCAAAAAGTAGGTGGGCCACAAAAAAATAATATAAAGGTTTAAGGCGTTGTTTTACATTGCTCCATGTTGTGTCCCAAATGAGTTTTGGACCGGAATGTTTATTTGGGATGTACGGTGAACATGATGAGGCGCACCAGATTTACGGTTTGGATTCCACATGCGTACGAACGTTACCCCTCCCTCTCCGTGGAAATATAAATTTTCCAGTCAGTATAATTTTATTTTATTTTTTCCAGCAGCGCAACCAACGTTCATTGGACGGCTTGAAAATGGACCAACCGTCCAATTTCACTTGCACATATAGACACTTTATAAGCGGGGCTCTAGGCCGTGGGACCCACCGTAACCAAGATGGCATGTGTTCCAAGCTAGGGCGCGGATTAAATACTGACAAGGTCAGTATCCAAATCGCTACTGAAGTGACGTCACCAAGCTCTGTCGGCCCACCATGATGCATGTGTTATATCCATACCGTCCATCCATTTGCAGAGATCGTTTTATGACATGATAAAAGTAATGAGATAGATCTAAGTTCAAGTGGACCCCACCATAGAAAACAGTAGGGACAGTGACATCCAACGTTCAAAACTTCTTAGGCGTCATAGAAGTTTCCGATCAAGCTTATATTATTATTATTATTTTTACTTAATCTATCTCTATGTTAACTTATGAGTAGGTTAGATCTAAAAGATACATCATGGTGAGCCCTATAAATATTTCAACGGTGGGTGTGACTGATCCCACGGTTTTACGTGGTGGGTCCAATTGAACTTTAGATCTATATTATTCTTTTTCTAATGCCATAAAATGATCTCTACAAATGGTTGGACAGTATGGATACAACACATGCATCATGGTGGGGTCTACAGAGCTTGGTGACGTCACTTCAGTAACCATTGTGACCTTGTCAGTTTCTAATCCGCGCCCTCCAAGCTGATACGCTCCTCCATACTCGACGGCAGAAACCACTATATATCCCTATATCCCCAACCCGACCCTTATGTGCAGGATGCTTGGTATCCAGTTTATACAAGTGGGGACCATGACTAAGTGATCCAGACCATTGATCTGCTAGGGCCCACATGTGGATGTACCATGTTCATAAAATAAGTAAGAGCTCACATATTGGACGAACCTGGCCGCTGGGAGCTTTTTCAATTGCATGTCGACCGTTGCTGCATTTCTCTTGTTAAACATTCACTTGGATTTTATTATTATTTTTTTACTTTCTCTTTGGTCACCGTCTATCCAGTAGGGCCCAAAAATAGGCCCCACTTGTACGGAAGCGAGTATGCTTCCCAATTCGCATGAAATTAGAGAACGAAAAGAACGTTGTTTCGGTCATTTTAAAAAATCCACGTCGGCGTCCGCCATTTCAACCGAAATTACCTAACAATGCCACGACACGCATCTATTCGAGTGTCAGCAAAGCAGTTTCTCATCCGTTCGTTAGAAAGCGATTCTCTTACCTCAGCCGTTGATTTTCCAGCAGCGGCAGCAGACTCCGCACGCGCATTCACGAACCTCCACTGCAGCAATCTCGTCTGCAGAATCCGAAGCTGATGCACGGCCTCTCCTCTTGCCGAAGGCGTCTTCTTCTGCCGGAAAAACCCAAGAACGCCGCTTACACCGCCGGTCCTCTGCTTCTCAGATGACTCTGACGCTGGTGCCGGAGACCGGCCTGGAGAGAGCGCCCACGCGGAAGGAGATCCAGCCACACGTCTCGTCTTCTTTGGTTTCGCCGTCTCGCCGGCATCGGAGTTCCGGTGACGGTGGAAGATTCCAGCGAAATTCTCACGGTTGTCTGGAGGTTTTGTGCTCTTGATAGGCTCTTGGATTTTGGGATTGCGATTCTCGTCGTCTTTGGCGTTTGGATAGGTTTTGGATGTTGATTTGGAGCGATTGATAGGATTTCTGGGGGAATTGGAAGATAAAGGATGGGTTTCAGTCGTGGAGGTGCGGGAGATTGCGGGAGCACCACTTCGGCTTCTTCGGAGGCGAGGAGAAAGAGAGACTACTGATTTCGTTGTCCTACGATTGCTCTCCATTTTTCAGCGGAAAGAGATGGGAGTGGAAGAAATTGAAGGATTTAAATATACAAGAGTACGAGTTTGTTTGGACGACAATTACTAAAATGACCTTACTTATGCAAGTAATCTAAATTGGATAATTGGTACGTGTTACGCATGTACGGATATTTGGATTGGTTAAACACGTGGCCCATCAGGATGGGCCTACTAGATAGATCATCTGGATTGCAATCGTACGCGAATCTCGCGTAAACGTGGGGCCCACCGCGATGCGTGTGACATCCACTCGGTACATTATTGTGGCCGCTTTGGACGTGATGCGAAAAGTCAGGCAGACTCTATAGGGATCGGATTAGGTGAGACTCCGGATCCACTCGATGAGCGGGACCCTGAATGTGGGGCTCACAGCAATGTATGTTCCTTAAATCCACACCGTCCAACCATTTGGACAGCTCATTTTAGGGCATAATGTGAAAAATGAAGCTGACTCAAATCTTGGGTGGACCACACCACAGGAAATAGTCAGTATTTGAATCCTCACCATTAAAAACTTCATGAATTCCACAGGAATGTTTATTTTCCATCCACTTCCTGCACCATGATCCATCTGCGATTTTGATCTGCTTCGTTTTTTGGATCATATCTTGAAATGAGCTTTCAATACAGATGACTGGCGTGGATGTATCCAAATACATCACAATAGGCGCCACAGTCAGTGAACAGTGCGGATAGAGACGTCCACTATTGAAACCTTCCTGATACCCACCGTAACGTCTATGTACCATCCTACTGGCTCATAAAGACAAAGGTTCCAATGGTAGAGTGGGTCACAGACATTTTCATGTGGCGTGGGCTACTTGAATTTTGTATCCGCCTATTTTTAGACTCCCTTCTAAAATGGGCTGCTGCAGATCATGGACTGAGCTGATGTTATGCTCCCGCCATCTTGGGGTGATGTAGAGTGGGTCACAAACATTTTCATAGTCAAGATGGATCAAAAAAGGTTTGGTCGGTAATTGAAGTGATTCGAATTGTCATATCTTAAATCAGGCGTATCTTGCAATTTGGTATGAGTTATTGGACGTAAAATATATGATTTTACAATAAAATGAGCTACTTTAGCCACCTAACCCATTATGCCAGGTTGCACAAGCCAGATTTGCAACCTAGCGTTTCTCTATTTTAATTTTATTTTTACTATAAAATAATAAGTTTTGGTTTGATTATAACTCTTGATTGGTTGGGCTTAAGAGTTGTGCCTAACACAAAAGTGCTTAGAATAATTAGGAAATCAGTGTGTTAAAGTTAAATAAGACACTTACCATTTTTGGCCGAACAACATGGCAAACTCGTTTATTTCATTCATCAATCAAATTACTAACTTTATAGAATTTAATTTTTATTTTTCTTGTTTTTGCTCATGGTCTATAAAGAGTCCAGAGAAGCTCCATGAATTCGGATGATCGGCCTCATCATGTTCATATCGTAGGGCCTGCATTTTTATTTTTATTTTTACTTGGGATTGATATGAACAGAGATGCGGTTTAGCCACTAAACTAGCAAGTCTAGATACTGAAGTGATGTCACCAGATTCCGTGAGGCCCACCTTGATGTATGTGTTTAATGCTATCATCCATTCATTTGGAGAGATCATTTTAGGGCATGAGCCAAAGAATGAGAAAGATCCAAACTCAAGTGTGCCAAGTGGAAAGGGAAATGCCTACCGTTGGAACCTTTCTAGGGTCCAATTGACATTTATGTGCTATCCGAACCATTCATAAGGTAATTCTCAATGGGAATTAAAGACAAAAATATTAACCTAATACAAATGAGCTGCCATAGATGATGGACCGAGCGGATGTCACACACATGATGATGGACCGTTATTCTGGATTATCCTACATTGGATGAACCATGCACAGAGAATTCTTCGATCGAGTTTGGAGACGTCCTTCAAACGAATGTGGGTATTGCCGCATTTGTACTCCTGATTATTGGATGTAACAGACCAATGTTCCAAAAATGTCTTCACGCATGTCCTTATATACTATTGACGCCTTCACTCCTCTATCCTGTGACTCGTTAGCAAGGATAGCAAGGGAGATGATGCGGTGGACAGCGGATAGGTGTAACATGGTAGAGCAATTTCTCTACAGGACATGTGATGTGTGATCCACACTGTCCGTCCATTTTCCAGATCATCCTGGGGTTATGATCTGAAGCTCAGTGGATCACACCACAGAAAGCAATGGTGATAATAACACCCACTATAGAAACCTTTCTAGTGGGCCATCGTGATATTTGTTTCCTCATTGACCTACTCATGCTATCATATTGACTATGATGAAGAGAAAACACAAATATTACCTTGATCCAAAACTCTAACTACTCCCGAGAAGTTTTTAAAGGTGGGCATTCAATCCTCACTATCTAATCCACTTGAGTCTCAGATTTGCCTCAAATTTTAGCTCATACTTTAAATGCTATTCACACTTCAATTTGCTTTCTATCACATGTAGTGTACACAGGTGTGCCAAAATTGTTACAAATATAGCTTGTTCCAAATCGATCAACTTTGACCACAAACACTAAAAGAAGTAGATACATCTTATATAAATATATATGATTAGATTATGAGAAGATTGTTTGCTTACTTAATCACTTAAAGAATTTAATAATGATCAAGTGATAATCAAAGAATGAGGTTCTTCTTCTAAAGATGAGTTACTTTGTGTATTCCATCATAAATGACTTTTAGAATATCAGTGCAACTCAAACAAAAAGAAAAACTCACAATCAATCATTGAAAATAATGGTAAAAATGCGTCACTTGAAATAACTGCTTGATCTTAGATAAAAAAAAATAAATCTAATGTACATGTATAAACTTGGATTATAACTAAAGATTATGAAAAAAATTTCAAGCACCTAATTATCATTATTCTTAAGATAGGTTGAAATAAACTAAGTAGATTTGTTTAGTTTGATCAAGATGAGATTTGTTGATTTCCTATGTTATATATAGATTTCTAATTCAGTTTATTCTTTTAGATCTTTCATCTATTATTATAATGGTTCTTCTCTTCTTTATAACTTTCTTTTAGTACATTTTACGATAATTTGTCTCCTATCGGTTAAGATTTTGTTGCCATCAATTGCCTTTTATATGTTAAACAGCTTACTATGTCTCTTATATGTTGACCACAGTACTCCATTGATCATCATTGACATGGAAAACTAAATTTACACCAACTATAACAGTAAAAATAAGCTCTAAATTTTTTTAAATTTTTTTATCTACTTTTAATTCCTCATCCAATACCACTCATCACCCTTTTATATACTGGCTTTCTCAAAATAAAGTCGGAAATAGGGTAAAATAGCTATGACAAAACACGTGAATAAAACCATACATTTCCGTGGGCCCCAGATCCCTCGCTGGTGTGGACGCAGATTAGATACTGACTAGTTCAGTAGCCAATCTCCCTACTGAAGTGACGTCACCAGTTTTTGTAGGCCCTACCATGATGTATGTGCTGTTTCCACACTGTCCGTCCATTTGAAGAGATCCTTTTATGACATGTAGCAAAAAATGAAGTAGACCGAAAGCTTAAGTCAACCCCACCATAGAAAACAGTGGTGATATTGATGCCCACCATTAATTCATTATTAGGCTCGCCATGGTGTTTATTTGATGTTAAACCTGTTTATGAGTCAATGCAGTCAAACCTGCCTATGAGTCAATGCAGGCATGGATGAAGGGAAAACACAAATATCGGCTTGATAGAAAACTTTTTTGGCTTCCAATAAGTTTTTTACGGTAAACTTTCAATCACTATTCTTTTCTATGGGGGGGTCCCCTTGAGCTTTGGATCTGCCTCTATCATGCTCTAAAATGGTCTCTCAAAATGGATGGACAGTGTGGATACTACACATACATTATGGAGGGGCCCAAAAAATATGCTGAGGTCACTTCATTAGCAAAATTGCTACTCAACCAGTTAGTAGCTAACCCCCTGGTATTATCAGCCAAGAGGGGGCAGGACCTGATCTGCTTCCCCTCATCGCTGCCTGTGTGCGGATGAACTTAATCAACACATCACTACTACAACCATTGGGACAGAAGCATAACCCAAAATTCCCTCTTATTAGACAATCCTGATCATGGATATTGATGGCTATCAAATGGGTGGTTAAAATAGTTCAAAGAACATATTATCAAGGGTCCAGCTTCAACATGAAAACTGAGATCGATTGTTCAGTCACTAGTCTTTTTGGGCTGCCATCAATCAACAATGAGACCAAAAATTAGAGCTGCATCGATGGTAACTATTCTGCACCCGATACACCGATTTAAAACCTATTCATCCAAGATATTGAGTTGGGTCGAATACCATTTCTACTAACCCACCCAGCTTCGATATAAACCTATACGTCTTTCATATACAATAGGGATTGGTTTACATTGGTATCCAACCCAAACCCAGATTGTTGGCCGCCACCAACGGAATTGTAGAGACCACGGAATCTTCGAAGGGCATTTGCGTAACATCACACTCAATATAAAGTTCATAATGGGATTGTGGTAAGCACGACTAAAACGATTATAAATATAGTGCCCGTGCTGTCTACCAAAACAACCGGTTCTCAGCTGAATGTGGACTTTAATGCCTAACTATTTCTTTTCTTAACCATCTATTTGAAATTTGCTAACCGAATGTTTTGAACTTCCTAACTGGAAGAGTTTTGGAGCATACCTCCACCACGTTGGGGTCCATCAGATCAACGTTCTCATCCAACCGTGTTACCTACTTCTAAAAATGAAGATTTTGAGGATAGTGTGCATTGCTGGTGCTCTCCTAGTTATTCAGTGATCTAGCGGACTACCAAACCAGAGAGAAATCTCTCAGTGCTCTCCTAGTTGCATTGGAACACATAGACAAATCAATCCATTCATCTAGACTGTTTGTTATGGCCAACGCATATATCATAGGCTACCATTCAAGCATTATTCTGATCTAAAAAAAAAAATTAACCATTTGATCATGTCCTTTAATATAGACGGTCAAGATCTTTACACAAGAATAGTTCCAATCAACAATTTGATCCATCTATTCGCTAGGGGTCATCATGGATTGCTTATGATTCTAAAGAATCACTTTTGTTAGGAAAATGTAATCATGCCATATATAGGTTGGAAAAAGGATGGCTACTGAAAATAAGTCAAATTTTAGAATGGATTGGATCATCCAATCAGTACAATATTTGCAAGGTAGTCTATAAAATGTTTTTTGGACTAAATGGACAGTTCAGATCCATCGATTGAAATGTCTAATGAACAGATACAACTCGATCATTATAACTTATCTTGCTCTTAGAGCACTAGAGCATCTCTTTTATTATTTATATCTGAATCTAGGGTCAGCTCTGTCCATAGATTTGAAAACTAACGGTTATTTAGTAATTTACAAAATAGGATGAGGGCAAGAAAGAACTCCTTGTGGAGAACTTGGGAGCACGTATTGCACGTTCTTTCGGTAGTTGAAAAAGTAGACATTCGTAGGAAATAAAAGCCCCAACCGATCCCAACCGCACGCCAGCGCTCAACGTGGTTGGAGAGGCTCGCCATTTTATACTATCGGGGGAATGGTTGAAAGCATCACACCTAAGTAGGTGCTGTGCGGTTTTCTAACGTACACGAGGCATTTCCCTGGAGCCCTCGTATCTTAGCCATCTAAATGGTGGGAAGAACAACTAATAGATGATTACCCAAAAATCTCAATGAATATATGACAAGAACCAGCCGATTGTAAAATGAGAAGTACCAAATCAGTACAACAGCCTTTCTTTATATATATATATATATATATATATATATATATATATTAACACACGCACACACCTCACACACTCACGCTAGTGGAATTTCACCACTTATGGGTACTCGAACCCTTGACCGGGAGTACCATTCCAAGGTAATCAACTTTGACTTCAACTGCGACGATGAGAAGATACGTCCAGTGTAAACATACATGATTAGATGTTAAGAAAATGCATCACTTATTCAGTCATTCAAAGAATTTGATAATGATTTCATGATATTTGGACGGTAGGGTTCTTCCCTCAAATACGAGTTACTTTGTGGTTTTTACCGAAATAAAATAAGAAAAAATTTAAAATATAAGTACAAATCAAACAAAATAAAAATAAAAAATTCTCATAATAAATCACTAAGAGTAACTGTAAGAATGTGTCTTTTGAAATAATTGCTTATATTTGGTAAAGAATAAACCTAGCATATAAGTGTAAACTTGTATTATAACTAAAGATGATGGTCAAGAATTACTACTACTCTTAGCATAAGTTGAGATAAAAGATAAATTAACTTATTGTTATTGGTTTGTTGTATTTTGAGATTGTTGGGATTTTCCTTTGTCACATTACTCTGCCATTTTTAGATTTCTTTTATAGCTTATTCTTTCACATTCTTCCTTCAATGGTTACTGTAGTCAAAAAGCTTTTATAGATTCTTCTCTTATCTATATTTTTATTTTAGTACAACTTTTCTTATAATGGTTTCACTTCTATATGTCTCTTGGGCGCTCGTTTCATTTCTGGACGCCTTTTGGTTGCTCGTTTCACTTTTGGACCCATTTTCATCTACTTGATCCGCTTTTAGACACCTCTCTGTTGCTCGATTTGTTTTTGAACACTTATTGATCACGTCTCTTGCATACCTCTCAGTTGCTTGTTCTACTTTTGAATAGCTCCCAACCATTAGGTTTACTTTTGAACACCTCTCAATTGCTCTGTCTTATTATCCTATCGATTGTGATTTTGTAAAAAAACACTCTCAATATTTTAAAAAATCTTTAACATGTTGTATTTCCCTTACCAGAGCACGTCTTTTTTGATTGATTTTTCCAATAACAATAAAAAAATCAAGTATAATATACTACACTAGAGGAGACAGTGGTGATTGAATGCCCCATTAAAACTTACTTGGACCAACCAAATATTTACTTTCCATCCAACCTATTAATAAAGTCAAATAGACCCGGATAATAGGAAAAATAAATATCAGCTCTATCCAAAACTTTTGTGACCCATAACAAGTTTTTAATGGTCAATTATCACCGTTATTGTAGTGTGGTCCACCGGACTTTTGCATCTGCTTCATTTTTTTTGTCTCATACCTTGGAATCATATTAAAAAAGTATGGATATATTACACATACATCAAGGTCGACCCCAGGTTTGCTGTTTGCCCAAAACAAAAGAAAGTAGGTTTGATGGAATACATCCATATAGTTACTATAATAATACGTAGAGACTCTGGCCATTGGATGGTGTCATTTTAAGGGGCGCATTTCAATCAAAGTTACTTAAGATAAGTTACTTATGCCTCAAGTAGCTTGTCTTGGTTTCTTCTTATTAAGCTGAAGTGATTAAAGGGTTGTTTGGATCATAAATTATTTAAAATATGTTACTTGAGAAACAAGCAACTTATCTTGATTTTTACTTATTAAGCATATAAAGTATGTTCAGTTTACCGCATACTCACGGGCTAAAAAGTAAATAAACATGTTTGGTTCCAACACTAGTAAGTTGCTTCTTCATATCTCACTTTTTTTTTTTTCCTTGTACCATGTAAAAAGGTTCTTAAAACCATCTTTCATGTGGTATAGCCGGCTGTTTGATATTTTATATATATATATATATATATATATATATATATATATATATATATATATATATATATATATATATATATATATATATATATATATATATTACAGTGTTGCTTCCACAACGTGCCCAAAGCAGTGGGCCCTCAAAACAGCACGGGGACCCTCAAGGACGGTTGTAAAGGTGGAAGTCAAAACAGCCCTAAACGTTGGGTGGTGTGGTCCACTTGACCCTCAAACCCGTCTCACCCTTGGTCTCATGCTCTAAAATGAGTTGAAAAAATAGGTGGTGGCTAGGATATATAACAGATCATCAAGGTGGGCTGCCTCAGTGGGCCACACCTGCTAGGGGCCCCTTGGCCAACAGCCACTACAAGAAAAAGGATTTTTTCCAATGAAACTTTTACCAACGAATTTTTTTTCGTAGGTACAAAGGACTTTACTAACGAAAATTATTTTCATTGAAAAAGTTTACTTTTACCAATGAGAATTGTAAATTTGTAGGTAAAAGTAAACTTTTACCAACAAAAAGTTTCGTTGGTAATGGTTATTTTGATTTTTCAAAAATAAAATTTCGAAAAATTTACTTCTACCAACGAAATTCGAATTTCGTAGGTAAAACTGTTTTTTCCGACGGACATGAACCGTCGGCAAAAATCTGGTGCGATGTAATTGTGTTTTTCCCGACGGACATAACCGTCGTAAAAAGGTTCCCGCCAGCCAATCCTGCCATAACCAAAGCATGGGAGTCTTGCCGACGAACTAAAACCGTCGGCAAACGTTGCATGACGGTTTTTCCAACGAACTAGAACTATCGGAATAAGGTTCCCGCCAGTGACCAAAGATTCCCGCCACGACCAAAAGCATGACAGTTTTGCCGACGAACTAAAACCGTCGGAAAAAGGTTCCCGCCAACCACTCCGCCATGACTGAAAGCATGACAGTTTTACCGACGAATTGAAACCGTCGGGAAAAGGTTCCCGCCGTGGACAGCACTTGCTTTTACCGAAGATAATTTTCATAGGTAAAATGAATATTAAAACTTTTCCCGACGGCTAATAACCGTCGCTAATTATTTCTACCGACGAACAACAACAGTCAGTAATCCTCTGTTTTTCTGTATATATTTTTAGTTTTTATATCATATGAGTGGAAATTTTTTTGTTTTTTATACTTAAAAAGTAATATTTAGATGATTTGTAATCTCACATGAAAAAAAATATTGAGAATTTTAAAATTTTAACAATGTTTGAGAAAATTTTTGAATATAAAATGATGCTTTTGAAGAAAAAAAAAATCAGCATTTTAAAATTGTTGTGAAAAAATTTAAAATATGAGAAAATATTTTGAAATTTTGAAAATAAAAATTCAGAATTTGTATTTAATTTGTTTTTTTAGAAATAATTTATAATAAAATTGTTATTTTGTTAAAATGTTTTCAAAAATATACATTTTGGAAAAGATTGTTATTTTTAAATGGAAATTGAAATTTATGTTTGAAAAAAGAAATTACTAAATTATTAGGCACATCCACTAATTATACCTTTAACCGTTTTTGGACAATCTAATCAGTCCAAATTAAAGAGTAAATAACTTCAAATGTTTAAATCAAATTTTGCTTAAATTATTGATCGATCTTGTATGCCCAATATCTTTTTCATATGTAACCTGATCGGGACGAATAACTAGTGAAATTGAGTATTGATCAGAAAAATAGAGTGCATGGACCAGGCAGGTCAAATGGGGCAAATATTTTGGTCAAAATTGTGACCCAACTTTATTAACCTCGTGAGAACCTAAGTGTTGATGTTAGTAAGTTTTGTGGGCCCCATCATAATGCGTGTCGAACATCAACACCATGAATTTAATGTGTTCCCTTCAGGTTATGAGATATGTAAAAAATCATCCATATACGAAACTCAGGTGGGCTATGCCATCTAAAACCATGTGAAGGCATCCTAAAATATATAAAAGAACTTGCTGGGGCCCACATGAGTTTTGGATGCGGCTGAAACTTGGTCTGACCCCTCATCCAAGTGGGACACACATAATGAGTGGGTTGGATATCTGAATCACATTTAGGCAAACCCAATATATGATTATGAAAGGAAACCGCCCCTCTCCAATCCATTTAGGTGATTTACTAATTACCCTGAGTAAACTTTGTAGGGTCTACCATTAATTATTTATTTTATCCACTTCGTTCATCCATGCTAACAGATGATTTGGGGTCTAAAGAACAAAAAAGAATCATGTCCAAAGCTCAAGTGGACCACACCACAAGAAATAGTGTGATTGAACCTCTACCATTGAAAAATTCTTGGAGGCCATAGAAGTTTTAGACCAAGTCAATGTTTGTGTTTTCTCTTCATTCATATCTTTTTGATATTATGAACAGGTTGGATGATAAATAAACATTAATATGGTCCCAAGGAAGGTATCAACGATGGAAATCATTATTTCACATGTTTCGTGTGGCATGGTCCACTTGAGTTTTGGATTTACCGAAAATTTGGTATCAACCCACACCTTTCATCCATTTTTCAAGATCATTTTAGAGAATTATCCAAAAAATGAATCATATCCAAAGATTAAATGGACCGCACCACAAATAAAGGGAATAGATTGACTACTTCCCCTGACACTAGCCAATGGCTAGTGGTTAGTGTTATGTGGGCCCCACTATGATGTATATGTTTAATCCATGCCGCCCATCTATTTTTAAAGATCATCTTACGACATGAGACCAAAAATGAGGTAGATCCCAAGCTGAAATGGACGACATTACAGGAAACAGTGTTGAATGAGCATCAACTATTAAAAACATTTTGGGGGCCATAAAAGTTACGGATCGAGGTAATTTTTGTTTTTCCCCTTCATCTAGGCCTGTATGACCTAATAAACAGATTGGATGCCAAATAAATGGTTTAGTGGGCCTTACGCGGATTTTAATGATGGATATCCAATCACTGTTGTTTTCATGTGGTGTGGCCACCTGATATTTATATACCTCTCATTTTTTGGCCCCACCATGATGTATGTTTTATATTCACACCTTCTATCCATTTGTAGAGATCATTTCAGGGCAATATCCAAAGTACGAGTTAAATCCAAAGCTCTAGTGGACCCCAGCACAGAAAACAGTGGGACAATGACGCCCACCATTAAAAACTTCTAAAGGCAACAAAAGTTCTATATGAAGATGATATTTGTGTTTTCTCGTATTTCATGTATTTTTTAACTTTTGAACAGGTTGAATTTCAAATAAACATTATGTTTGGCTTTAAGATAGTTTCAACGATGGAAATCACTATCCCCGCCGTTTTCTATGGTGGGGTCCACTATAGATTTTTATCTTCCTCATTCTTTGGCTCATGACTTAAAATGATATCTCAAAATGGATGGACAATGTAGATATAACAAATACATCATAGTGGGGCCCACAAAACTTGGTGACGTCACTGACTGTAGGGCGTCCAAGAGACGCCCTATGTCAGCGACGGAAACAGATTGGCTACTCCCCCTACCACTAGCAATTGGTTGGATGTCGGTGCTCTGTGGGCCCCACCATGATTTATGTATTTCATCCATTCCGTCCATCTATTTTTATAGATCATTTTATGGTATAAAAGAAAAAATGAGGTATATCTCAATCTCAAGTGGACCACGTTACAGGAAACAGTGTTGAATGAACGTTGAACATTAAAAATGTCTTGGGGCCATAAAAGTTTTGGATCAAGCTGATATTTATTGTTTCCCTTCATTTGGATCTGTACGACCTAATCAACATATTGGATGTCAAATAAATACTACAGTGGGCCTTAAGAGGATTTTAATGGTGGATATCCAATCATTATTTTTTTTCCTATGGTATGGTCCACCTAAGATTTGTATCCCTATCTTTTTTGGTATAAATTCCTAAAATGCTCTGTAAAAATGGATGAATGGAATGGATGAAACACATAAATCATGGTGGGTCCCACAGAACTTGGTGCCGTTAGTCAAAGTAGGGTGTCCAAGAGACGCCCTACTCCCTACGCCTCTCTCTCTCTCTCTCTCTCTCTCTCTCTCTCTCTCTCTCTCGCCCCTCCCTCCTCTCCCAACACTCACGCATCCTCTCCCTCCTCTCTCTCACTGACTCTCTCCTCTCTCTGATCTATCGACCATGTCCCCTCTCTGTCTCTCTCGCATCCTCAACTCCTCTCTCTCTCTCTCTCTCTCTATATCTCTCTTCCTCTCTCTCTGATCTCTCTCGCTGACCGTTGCCTAACGCCTTACCCATGCACGCCCTCTCTCCCTCTCTCTCTCTGAAGCTCGGTTAACCATGAGGTATCTCTCTCTCTCTCTCTCTCAATCTCTCTCAATCACAATACCGATTTAGGGATTTGGGTATTTAGGGATTTGGGGATTTAGGGATTTAGGGTTGGATGGCAAATAAACCTTACATTGGACCCTAGGAAGTTTTTAATGGTGTCCATGGACCCTACGTTGGGTTTTTAATGGCAACTATCTCAATCTCTCTCTCTCTCTCTCAGGTAAGCAAAAATCACCAAATACTGCTTTGATTCTCATTTCCTTTGTTGGGTTTGTTTTCAAATTTGAAATGATAGGAGAAATTTTCAGTTTTTTTTGTCTCCTTTATGTTGTAATTTCTGCTTCTTATTGTTGTTTGGATCCAAGAACAGTAGTTTTCGAGATTTCTTTTTGTTTTTTTTTGCTTTTTCAGGCACATCATGTTTGGATTTTTGTGTTGGTTGCATGATATGGATGAATTATGTTCTGGGTATTTTTTTTCTTTTTTTTTGTTGATTTTATGGGTTTTGTATTTGGAATGTGCTAAGATAATGTTACTGGATGAATTATAATCTGGGTACGTATTTTTCATTTTCTGTTATTTTTAATTATGTTCTGGGTATTTTTTTTTATTTTTTTTTTTGTTGATTCTATGGGTTTTGTATTTGGAATGTGCTAAGATAATGTTACTGGATGAATTATAATCTGGGTACGTATTTTTCATTTTCTGTTATTTTTATGGGTCCTTTGTTATTTTTTAATTTGAAATGATTTGAGAGATTTTGAATTTTTTTCATTATTCTCGTCTAAGTTATTATGTTTTCTTCTTCTTATTATTATTTTAAATCCAATAACTATATATATAATACACACACACACATTTTTTATTGATTTTATGGATTTCGTGGTTGGAGGGTGTATAAATCCTGTGAATGGATGATCTGGGTATTTTTCATTTCTTTTTTCTGTCATTATCACTATTTAGAGTATGATAGTTGTACATTTCGGCACTCAAGTTTTGCATGAATGCACCATGGTTAATTTTCATTCTTGAAACTTTATCAATTGAGGTTCTCGAATGTGATTTTCAAAGAGGATTGAAGGTTTTCTTAGCAAAATTGGCCAAGTGTCTACTCCTAAGAATGCTCTTCGCTGGCAGTTTTATCATTGTGAAGAATGATTCAACACTAGATGCGGACTATCGAACAAAATCAGATCACAGGCATGATTGATGCCCATACCCATTACATACTAGAATTATACACTGATTCATTTGGCAATGCTTTCACTCAATACAAAATTGTATATTTATATGGGTTGCATGGCTAATTCGTACTCGTGGAAACTACATTGCATTCAGATCGGCTATTTCTTTTATAAGAATATGTTATTTTGCAGTGATTTTATTGTGAGTAGGTGACTCATGAGCACCTACAATTACTGGTATTCCAAATTCCGAACTCAACCTGCTGCAGTCAGCATTTTGGATATAGTAAGTTCTTTATAACAGACTAGGAATGTACATGAATGTTCTTATTACATATTTTCCCTTGAGCTTCAAGTAGCCCTGTTCCCTATCTTATTTCTTTCCTAGACCTGTAATTGTAAAACAATCTGTTTGTGCTGTGTAGTTTGTTGAATATGGGAATGAGGGAAGCTTTGTACTGCTCCAAGCCTCCTTAGATCAAGTGAAATTTCAGAGTGAAGACTTTCAGTCAAAGCCAGATCTTCTATCAGCTATCTTTAGATACTTTTTGGGTACACCAAATTTCGCCACAGTTTTCT
The DNA here is from genome assembly GCA_037074715.1 of Magnolia kwangsiensis. Lineage (NCBI taxonomy): Eukaryota > Viridiplantae > Streptophyta > Magnoliopsida > Magnoliales > Magnoliaceae > Magnolia > Magnolia kwangsiensis. Next base: position 15,496,347 of record CM073576.1, on the reverse strand, counting down.
GTGAAGCACTGAGAAGTAAAGTGATAAGTGAATGATTTCTAGAAGGTCTCTCCAAGCAATTGCATTTGTATACATTTAGTTCTCTGCAATTTTCTTACATCGTTAGGTTTCTTTTTCTTTACATTTTTTTATGGGTAATGCCATTTTCTGCTGAAAGTGTTTATAGCTAAGGAGTAAAGTCTATTGGTTCGCCTTCGGTAAAGCTATGATTAAGCTGTTGTTTTGAGAAAGGCATTCACGATTACATGATGATCTTCCTCTTAAAAAAGAAAGAAAGAAAGAAAGAAAGAAAGAAAAATGAGATGACCCATAATTTACATGTCGTGATACTTGAGAATTTCTATTTCTAAGTACATGAGAATTTCTATTTTTAATTACATGTCATGATATAGATGAGTCAAAAAAAGAAGTCACGTCCTGTTTGGTTTCCAGTAAAGAATGAGTTCATTTCGTTTCCTTTAATCTTAATTACATAATAGAGATCATAGTTTATAAATTGCTGGTTTTATTTTTAATCCCTACCAAAAAGATCTCTAATACATAATTATGATTAAATAAAATGAGATAAACTCATTTTTTAAGTGGCACCTAAACAGGCCCTTAGTCTTTTTGTTCAGTTTGAACTCCTATTGGGTGTCTTTTTGTTGCAGTCCCTCACTCCCATAGTTGACCAATCTGTGGTGGAGTAGACAATCCGTCCCTGCTTGATTGAGCTTAGTGAGGATCCAGATATGGATGTGAGGTTTTTTGCTAACCAAGCCCTTCAGTCAAGTGACCAGGTCATGATGTCCAACTAGAGACATTGTTCTTTTTATTTTATTTTATTCTTGTACTTTTTTGACAGAAGTATTGATCTGTTGCTAGGTTCTGTAGCTATATATATGTTTTGACTTGGAACTGTAACCTGTGGACCAGAACTTCTCTGGACTGATTGCGTATTGAGTAATAGATGTTGTGTTTGTGCTTCATAGGTATCCATATGGTCATGAGGAGCTTGTTGTTTGTGAGGACATTGATCAAGTAAGTTTTTGTGGAAATTGCATGAAAACTGTAAAATTCCTCATCAATGTGGTTTTTTTTTTCTTCTTGTTTTGAAGGCTACCTTCCATTTTCTCATATGAAAAGGTAATTGTGCTAGCATTGATAAGTCCATTCAAAATTGTGTTTGTAGACTGGGACTATTTGGGTCATACACTGCAGTTGGAACCCATATGAAATTTCTCCACATGAATTTATCTCCGGTAGTCCATTTTCCACTATTTTAGGCTACCTTGCATTCTTCAACAGTCTATTTTCTTCTCATTTTTAATTGCCTGCTGCCATAAGTTTCAGATTTAGAATTTTCATATTTCTTACTGCTGCATATGGTTTGTTTGAAGAACCAGAAAAGTACAACTCTAGATATGTCTTCTGCATTATGCTGAATCATTTTTGAAGCAGTTTCAGGCTTGAAAGATCAAACTCCTAGAGAGAGATCCTGGGGATTCTACTAAGGAAGAGGTCACTTCGTTTCTTGTAGAATCGGTTGATATGTAAACTCCTCTCATTATGCCCCAGCCTCCCCTGATCTCTTAACTTCTACCATCCAGATTAGTCTTTAGAGCTTTATTTTCAGTTAACGTGTTGAGGGTCAAATAGTGCATATTAGACCCCAAAGATTGTCCGAATTTACGAGCATAACAGTGTTTAACGGCTGATTTAATCGTGTTAATGTTGCAGGTTGATTTTACAAGCTTGGATTGAAATATGATACTAAATGCATGGATTTAACGCTCCAAGATGCACCAAGGCAAGGGACACACTCTAGGGGACCAAGATCGACTGAAATTACACGCCAGGGATCCGAGAAAATCAAAGAACTGAAGCTCAAGTGGCTTGAAACGCATCCAGAATGCAAAATTACATGGTTCCCACCATCCGTTCAGCTCCAAAATTCATATATGGCCTGAATGCCATTAATTAACCGTACACGTCAAAAATCAACCATTGGATCACTGTGCAAGTGGTCCAACTGTCGAATCAGCCCATAAAACAGTGAATTGGGGCCCACTGGATATCCGGATATACCTCAGTTTTGGTCCCGACGGTTTAAAAAATACAAGAAATAGGATGGACGGATTGAATGTCTTACATGCATCAAAGTGGGACCCATTTGTGTGTGAGAGAGTACACACTCATGTGCACTCATATAACACCGAGCCATGTAGTCAGATTGACTGCATGTTGACCGCACCCGCTCGGTTTCCACACAGAGAACGGAGTCTCTGTTTTCACGGCAACCGCTGATCCATCAGTGGCCCACCATCATTTTGCAAATAGTCAATCCGCACCGTTCATCGTGTTTAGAGAGGGGTCGTGACCATCTCCAAGCTCACCTTTTTGGCCCATGCACGTGTACGCACGTGAATCGTCAACAAACGCAGGATGAACGGCTGAGTTATAAATTTTGTGGGCCACATTGAAATCAAACTGGACTTTGCCTTCCTGGACAGTTTTTCGTCCTGAAGCCAATGGACGGTGTGAATTTTTGAAAAGAAAGCTAAGTGGACCCCACCGATCATCACAGCGGAAGAAAATTCATTCTAATTCATCTTCCTTTCATCTCTTCTAGATAATTGTTCACTCCCCAAGTGCAGGGTTGTGATGTAGTAATAACTCGGTAAGACCGAGGTCGAATCCCAAGGGACTGAAACTTGTACGTTATCTAAAATTATCTAGAACTAAAATTAGGCTAAGATGAATTCTAAATCAATTAGCAATGGTGGAATACTTGTAGAATAATTAATCTAAAACTTAGGAAACAAATCAGAGATGAAAAACTAGGGATTCAGAGGATCCACTTGTAGAGATCAGGGAGAACTTATGCTTGCATCAAAAATTATGGAAATTACTGAACTGCCGTTGATCTAGTTTCAAAGAGATGAAAGGAAGATGAATTAGAATGGATTCCATCACCAAACCATGCCCAAAGACTATGGCAAACAACAGAATTAAACTAATTACCAACCAATCATATGTATGAAGGTTAAGAAGGGTACCGTCATCCAACCATGCCCAGGAGACTATGGTGAACAACGGGACGTCCTAACGTCATAAACATAAAAGGGATAAGAAAATATTCAAAGCATTGCAGACCCATTGTAATTTCAGTCACAACAGACCATTAAAGACCAAAAATATTTTCATTAAAATTAAACTAAAACTAACTTCAATTCAAAAATTAAAATTAAATTAAAAGCATATAATCTCTCATCTCACTACAAGCTTCACCTCCTAGCCCTAGCTAGGAGGATTTAGCCTGCCATGGATGGGCTCAATCCAAATAAATAAAGAGAAAAAGAAAAGGAAAAGAAAAGGGAAAGAAAAAAACCAAGCTCCTCTCTCTCTCCTCTGCCCACGTTGAAACCTAAGCTCGAGCCCTCTGTTCTTCCTCCCAAGACCTTGAATGAATGCTTCCCACGTCCAAAACCCTCCTTTTATAGCTGCTGGAAGGCTGGAGTCAGTGACAGAGTTGTAGCAGGACACGGAGTGTAATTTTCGCAGTCAAGTTCGGTGCCTCGAAACACGCCACTTTTCTCGCTCAAATTCTAAATAAACACTGTCCCTTAGGATTTTATTGGGTCCTCTACATGATAGACGGTTCAGATCTGCCATATGATCAAAGATGGTGGGCCAAAACCGTCCGGAAAAGTCAGTTTTCGCGAATGTGCGAAACCTTTCGCACCATTTCGCTGTTGTGGTCGGTGGGCCCCACAGAAGCATTTTCTGGAAAATCCACCCCATCCATTGGATTCAGAATAAAATTTCAGTCAAGAATGGGTAGTTTTGAACGTTCATTGACGTGTCCCAGAGAAGAAATAACTAAAAGATCAGATTTGAACGCTACCGGGCAGCCCTTTTGTGGCCTCTGTATCTCACACGTGTGCACGCATGGGTGCAAAAAGTCAGCATGGTTTTGTAGTTCTCGAAGCCCTCTACACGGTGGACGGTTCAGATCGAGCTTATGGAGCACGTGTGGGGCCCACAGCTGATCGCAAAAACGGCCAGCGGCCGTGCATTACACGGACGCGAAAGCAGAAATTTCTTCCGCTGTGATGATCGGTGGGGTCCACTTAGCTTTCTTTTCAAAAATCCACACCGTCCATTGGCTTCAGGACGAAAAACCGTCCAGGAAGGCAAAGTCCAGTTTGATTTCAATGTGGCCCACAAAATTTATAACTCAGTCGTTCATCCTGCGTTTGCTGACGATTCACGTGCGTACACGTGCATGGGCCAAAAAGGTGAGCTTGGAGATGGTCACGACCCCTCTCTGAACACGATGAACGGTGCGGATTGACTATTTGCAAAATGATGGTGGGCCACTGATGGATCAGCGATTGCCGTGAAAACAGAGACTCCGTTCTCTGTGTGGAAACCGAGCGGGTGCGGTCAACATGCAGTCAATCTGACTGCATGGCTCGGTGTTATATGAGTGCACATGAGTGTGTACTCTCTCACATACAAATGGGTCCCACTTTGATGCATGTAAGACATCCAATCCGTCCATCCTGTTTCTTGTATTTTTTAAACCGTCGGGACCAAAACTGAGGTATATCCGGATATCCAGTGGGCCCCAATTCACTGTTTTATGGGCTGATTCGACAGTTGGACCACTTGCACAGTGATCCAATGGTTGATTTTTGACGTGTACGGTTAATTAATGGCATTCAGGCCATGTATGAATTTTGGAGCTGAACGGATGGTGGGAACCATGTAATTTTGCATTCTGGATGCGTTTCAAGCCACTTGAGCTTCAGTTCTTTGATTTTCTCGGATCCCTGGCGTGTAATTTCAGTCGATCTTGGTCCCCTGGAGTGTGTCCCTTGCCTTGGTGCATCTTGGAGCGTTAAATCCATGCATTTAGTATCATATTTCAATCGAAGCTTGTAAAATCAACCTGCAACATTAACACGATTAAATCAGCCGTTAAACACTGTTATGCTCGTAAATTCGGACAATCTTTGGGGTCTAATATGCACTATTTGACCCTCAACATAACGCATGTCTTCTAGTGCTGTTTCTTATTTAGTCTTTCAAATATGTATTTCTGCAGGTGGTCAGGTTTCGTAGCATCATTGCAAATATTCTTCATGTATGGCCCAACTAATAAAGGGCTTTTACTGTTCCCAAATTCTAGCTGTAAAGAGAAGGAAGTTGTCTCTTTGAATATAAATTCAAGACTGGAGGAATCTACCAAAACTGATAAATGTCCTTATAGACCTCCACATCTACGCAAAAGAGAAGGGATGAGTACACAGCCATTTAAAGCCTGGGATTCTCAAAAAAGTTCAGATCGTGAGTCTTCTGCACCTGGTTTTGCATCATCAGATTCAGAGCACAGTGATAGCGATGGATCAGTAAAAGATGCAGACCGTTTTCGGTGCTACAAGGCTAGGATATTTGCCATTATTTGCATACAGGTAATGCTACATGTGGAAAGCTATTATTATCTAGGGTAATTGGTCTCGAAATATTTTGACATTACTGCATTTTTTCGTCTACATTTCAACTTGAAGGATCTTTGTCAAGTTGATCCTAAATCAGTTACTGCTCATTGGAAGATACTTTTTCCAACCGGTGATGTGCTCCAACTAAGGTGAGCCATCCTGATCCTATCTTATCTTTTGTATGAATTTTTTGTTCTCATTTCCTTTATTATCATCAGTTCAAAAGAAAATCCTTCTTAGATCAATGGTGACACTCTTCTTGTAACTGTGCCCTATCCCAATAATAAGGCTGGTTAATTCACAATGTGGCCAGACATTTACATTGCATGTTGACCATTTATTTTGTCTTTGATCATCAACCTTTAGGCAGACTTGTGGCCCACTACCCACCTGAAGAATGGACCAGTCTGATTTATTGGCTAGGGCTCACGCACCATGTAGGTGAACAGTGGCTCAGTTTTCTTATTCATGTACCATGATGGTACACATGGGGTGCTCGTGTCTGGCACTTGGTTGCATCAAGCTTCTACTTAGGTGCTGCTTCCACTTCAAAATCCCACTCCCTGCTCTGACTCTTATTTCTTAGCTATTCATATTTGCTTACATTTTCAAACAGACACCCTCTCCTGCACCCAAACCATAGTTTAAAACCCAAAAACTCTACTTGACTTGATGTTCATTCAGGTCAGGTCGACTCAAAACTTGACCCAACTCAACTTGTTAGTTAATAACAATAAATTTAAATTTAAGTTGGTAGGAATAGAAAGGAAAAATTAGGGTTTCGTCTTATAAAATGAGAAACCATGCAGCTAATGTTTGCATAGCTCACTAATTGCATGCACCACACCTTTAACAGAGGTCGCAAGTTCGACTTCAGCCTTCTGTTATTTTACTTTTAATTAGGAAGACCCTTGACAAGGAAAGTGACTTGGCCCAAGTAAGAGCTTTTTGCGTCGAGGCTACTGAGTTAGAGAGCCCACTTAAGTAATGACTCTTCTCAAGACTGAGTCACTCTAAAGATTCAAGTTTACCAGTGACTCGGCTCCAAATCTCATTGAGTTTGAGTTAACTTGGCTGAATTTCAACCTTTTTTTATTTTTATTTTTATTTTTTGAAATGATGAACAACTTTAAGGCCAAAGCCAAAGAATTACAAAGGAAAATAAAAACACTGAAACCCAGTTACAACTCTTGCCACGAGACAGGAAAGTGATTTATAGCATTATAATTTGCTGCACTTGCCCAGTCCATTACATCCTGTTTTTCCCTATTGAACACATCCAAAACTCGCCCCTCTCGAGTTGAGTCAGTGAGTTTTAGAACTATGGCCCAAACTATCTGCGGATGGGTGCTTGCAAGTGGCATTCTTGTTAGTCAAACTGTCGGATGGCTCATGGCTGCACTTTCTGTTTCTTTCATTTTCTTAATTTAAAAAAATATATATAAAATCCTCCAGGTTCTTTTGGTTGCATACACTAGTTCTCTGAGGTTGGCCTGGTTCTTTTGAGATGGGAAACAAACCTGCGAAGCAGGACAAAGAAGAGATCCTAGTAAAAGTTATGCCTCCGCTGGACCGGGCATTTGTTCGGTGGCTTGCTCGAGATGTCAAAAGGGTGCATGACTTTGCTCCGAAGAAACCACGTGCTTGTACGATTAAGCCTCGGTACAAAATTATTTACTGGCACTCTCATGCGAAAAACTTCATTCTTGTTTTTCTTTTCTGTATATGTTACTTGACTATCATAAGATAACTATATGTACAATTCTAGAGTTTGTGATTTTATGTTTGCAAGCAACAACTAGCAGTTTTGTATCATCTGAAGATGTTGGTGGGTATAACTGATTATGTTGCATGTTTCTCATGCCCTTGTAAACTGGCTCTTCACTACAGTCCCGGATTCTTTAGGATTAACATATGATGTATCCTTTGAGCTAAGCCAGTTTGATAGGTTGAAACTCAGGTGGTATGTGGTCTCAGTAACTTCCAATTCCTGTCAAGGTAACAATCCAGTATACATCCATGTGCTGACTTAAATTCTTGTATTCTCTGATTTGTTTCTCTCTATTTCTTTCCTTTATCATACAGGTCTATAAAGCTATTGATGCATGTAAGAATGTTCTAACTTCATTCTTGTTTTTCTTTTCTGTATATGTTACTTGACCATCTTAAGATAACTATATGTACAATTCTAGAGTTTGGGATTTTATGTTTGCCAGCAACAACTAGCAGTTTTGTATCATCTGAAGATGTTGGTGGGTATAACTGATTATGTTTCATGTTTCTCATGCCCTTGTAAACAGGCTCTTCACTACAGTTCGGGATTCTTTAGGATTAACATATGATGTATCCTTTGAGCTAAGCCAGTTTGATAGGTTGAAACTCAGGTGGTATGTGGTCTCAGTAACTTCCAATTCCTGTCAAGGTAACAATCCAGTGTACATCCATGTGCTGACTTAAATTCTTGTATTCTTTGGTCTGTTTCTCTCTAATTCTTTCCTTTATCATACAGGTCTATAAAGTTGTTGATGCATGTAAGAATGTTCTAACTTCATTCTTTTTTTTCTTTTCTATATATGTTACTTGACTATCATAAGATAACTATATGTACAATTCTAGAGTTTGGGATTTTATGTTTGCCAGCAACAACTAGTAGTTTTATATCATCTCAAGATGTTGGTGGGTATACCTGATTATGTTGCATGCTTCTCATGCCCTTGTAAACAGGCTCTTCACTACAGTCTGGGATTCTTTAGGATTAACATATGATGTATCCTTTGAGCTAAGCTAGTTTGATAGGTTGAAACTCAGGTGGTATGTGGTCTCAGTAACTTCCAATTCCTGGCAAGGTAATAATCCAGTGTACATCCATGTGCTGACTTAAATTCTTATATTCTCTAGTCTGTTTCTCTCTAATTCTTTCCTTTATCATACAGGTCTATAAAGTTGTTGATGCATGTAAGAATGTTCTGAGAGTTTTACATGACAACAAGATTGCCCAAAGGGAGCTGGATTGGGTTAGTATTTTCCCTTTGCTCACCTCACCTTATCCCAATTTTCTTGCAATACTACCACAATCTTTTGTTTAAGGGGCCAATTGGAGCCTTTTAAAATCAACTAGATTCCTTTTGAAGCATAGGTTTCATTTAAGCATGCATCGGGTTAGTTGACTCGTTGTAGATAACTTACCATAAGAATTTCGGTGACAGTGGAAATTTGTAAGAAAAATGAAATAAAGTTTGGATTTAGTCTCAGTTGGAAACAATGGAGGCTAAAATTTTGACTTAGCCTCATTTCGAGAAAACTGAAGCTAAAAAGGTTCTTTAGCTTCACTTGAAGAACCGAGGCTATAAAAGTCATTTTAGCCTCGGTTGCTAAAACTGAGGCTAAAGCCTTTAGCCACGGGGGTTTTAACTTCAATTTAGATAACTGAGGCAAAACTGAGGATAAAGGCTTTAGCCTCAGTTTTTAACCTTTTTAGCCACAGTTTTGAACTGAGGCTAAAGCCCCCATTTCTTGTAGTTGCAATAGCTTGCGATTTTGTATTTTGTGGCACGAAACAAATATTGTATTTGATTGAATGAATGAATGATTGACTATGCACACATTTATGAATGGGTTAAAATAAATGATTTAGCCTCAATTGTTTAGAACCGAGGTTAAAATTTGAATGTGAATATAATGAAATATATTGTAACAGGTGCAAAATAGGAAATTTTTTTTTTAAAAGAGACTTTTACCTACGAAACTTTTCCTAGGTAAAAGGTTCATTCACAATTTTTTACCTACAAATCATTTCGTAAGTAAAATTTTCATCAACAGTTTTTTCCTACGTTAAACTTCATAGGTAAAAAGTCTTATACACAGTTTGTACCTATGAAAACTTTCGTAGGTAAAAGTCTTAACACCGTTTGTGCCTACCAAATATTTCGTAGGTATATATGTATTAACACAGTTATTAGCTATGAAAACGTTCGTCGGTAAACGTCTTAACACAGTTTTAACAAAGTTTTTAGCTACGAAAATTTTCGTAGGTAAAAGTCTTAACATAGTTTTTAATTACGTAGGTAAAAGTCTGACCATGGCCGACGATGACATTTTTCGTAGGTAAAAGTCTTTACGCCTTTTACCAACGATTTTACCAACGAATTTTTTCGTAGGTAAAACTCTTTGCCTACGAAATCATATCATTTACCTACGAAATTTTTCGTAGGTAAAAGTGGAATTTCTGGTAGTGAGAGTGTTTAAAACACATAAATCATGGTGGGCCATGCAGGTGGACGGCACGGTTAAAACATATACACCATGGGAGGGCTCAAAGCGGGCCCCATACTGACCAACACGGATCGTCAATCCTAATGGCCCAAGGAAGATTTCAATGGCTGGCCTTCATTCACAGCATTTCATAAGGTGCTGTCTAGTTGAGCTTAGGATCTGGTTGAATTTTGGGCTGGACAAAAGGATGGCCGGTGTGGATTTCTCACGGGCATCACATGGGGCCCACAGCATGGTGGACCCACTCCCAACAAAACTGAAAAAACAGCTGGACGGTATATTTGTACAAACATCTTTGTGGACTCCGGGAACATTTGGACTGATGGACGTTGTTGTTTTGAAAAATGTTTTGATTAAAAATATTTTAAATAAAAAGTTACATAAAAGAAATATAAAATGTTTTTGAAAAAAATTGACTTTTTATGTTTGGGAATAGTCTCATATTGAAAAGAAGAGAAGAAAATTTTCTCTTAATAAGTAGGGTGTCGAGTATCTTATTAGTTGCTTTGTGAATCAGATGAGTACCAAGACTTCGCACTAGAACACATAGGCTTGGTGCAAGGGCATAGGCATGTAAGGAAGTGTAGTTGTAGATCCATTAGTGGTGCACTTTGCATCTCATACTAGCAAGTCCACAAGAATTAAACCAGTGTAGTGGTCTAATCAAGCAAAGCTAAACTTCTTTTCCTTTCTTTCCAATTTGAGAATTTTCCTTTTACTTTTATTCTACCAACAAAATTATGTTTACCAAGTTCCATTAATGATTCCTTTATACTTGTTGTACGTAGAACCACACACAAGCTTGTCGTATCCTTGAAGCTTTTTGCTAGTAATTCGTCAGTGGTATCAATTACTTTGAGAATGAGCGAATAATGCTCTGAGGACATCGTGATCACACATGCTTCAGCATGTTCTTAATTTTTTTATTTTTTTTTCAATTTCTTTCTATTTTACAAAAATTATAAATGGTAATTTGATATTATCAAATTCTCAACAGTAGCAACATTGTTTATCAGTGTACATGTCAACTACGAAAGTATCAACAAAGATATTTATTTGAAGAAGTTACTAGAAGAACTGAGATTCAACTAAAAAATGATGGTGATTACCATGACAGTTAGAGTGCATCATATTTAATTAAAATTTTGGTATTTCATGCTTAAATCAAGAATATTAATGTATAGTATTACTTTGTTCGTAACTTAGTGAGGGATGGACAAATCTAATTGAAAAAAATTTACACTGCAACAAAGTAACATATATGCTAACAAAGCCGATTGTAAGGTAGTAATTTATTTGTTACAGGACTTCTCTTTGGATTATTATCACCAAGCGATTTGTAATGTTTGGGTAAATATTATGTTATGGACAGATGTTTTAAATCTGTCTATTGGTCTGTCGATAATATCGACAGGGTGTCGATGACATTGATGACATTCGTCGATGACATCGACGGTTGATCGATGCCATCGATAATTCAAGGAATTTTCTCCCCTGGTTGCTGGACAGTTTTGGTCTGTTCTCGATGACATCGATGGACCTTCGATGTCATCGACAATGTTATGCAGATTTTCTGCGGAAATGCAGATTTTACGCTTTTTGTTTCCTATTCCGATTCTACTTCTTTCTAAACTTATATAAAGGGGTATATACGGGATTGGGATATATTCTAAGGCTTTCTAAAGGAGTTCCAAGGGTTCCTAAAAGAATTTTTTAGGGTTTCTAATGTGTGTAGCAAGGGTGAGATTCGAGTTTGTTCAAATCAGGTAAGTCCTCTTTCTTTGTAATTTCTATTTTCATAGTGGAGATCTGTCGCTTTGTGCAGTGGTTTTTTTTTGCAAGAGTTTTCCACGTTAAATTTGTGTTCTCTTGTGTGTGCTTGGTGTCATTGGATTGCTATCCCAGATCTAGATCTGTGTGATTTCGTAGGTCTAAATCCCCAACAAGTCGTATCAGATCTATCATTGGGGCAGAGATTTGAATCTGAGGGATTAGTAATAATGGCGAGCACCAGGTATGAGATTGAGAAGTACTCAGGGAAAAATAATTTTGAGTTATGAAAAATCAAGATGATGAGTTCCTTAATCAAACAAGGCGAAGATGGTGCTCTTAAGGAGTGGAAGTCTACTATGACTAATGACGAGTGGAATGCTCTTGATAAGAAGGCTTTATCGTCGATCTGTCTGTCTCACGGATGAGGTTCTCTACAACATCATGAGGGAGAAAACTGTGGCCAAGTTATGGGCGAAGTTAGAGGATGTCTATGCGAAAAAATCCTCTGAAAATCGTCTGCACTTGAAGCTAACAACAGTGGTATAACTTCAAGATGGCAGAGGGTGGAGATCTGGAGGCTCACATCAACAATTTTAATAAATTAGTTTGTAAATCGCTGGATATTGAGGAAGTAATGAAAGATGAAGAACAAGCATTTATGTTACTGAATTATCTTCCGACATCGTTATGAGTCATTCAAGGACACCATGTGCAGCATGAATAAAACCCTGAGTGTCGACACCGTTATCTCAGCCCTTCAAGAGAAGGCTATGAGATAGCTAAACAGCGACATGGGGACATATTCTGATGCACTGTTTACAGTGGGTAGAAATTCTGGACAAGGTACAGGTTCTAGATCAAAATCCAAGGGTAAGGACAAAAGAAAGGTAAAGTGTTGGAACTGTGGTAAGGAAGGACATGTGAAAAAGGATTATGAAAATCTTAAATCGAAGAGGGAAGATTCTGAGGCTTCATGCAAGGAGGCCAACACTGCCACATTATTTGGATGTGATGGTGATGTTTTATTTTTATCTTCGCTCAGACGGCCATACGATGATCGTAAGGACGAGTGGATGCTAGACATAGGGACATCTTTTCACATGACTCCTCATCGGAGTTGGTTCACTAGCTATAGGGAGTGCGATGGTGGACAAGTATTTATGGGCAATGACATTGCTTGTAATGTTGTGGCTATTGGTTCGGTGTGCATCACGATGTTTGATGGGGTGGAGTGTACCTTGACAGATGTGAGGCACGTTCCTAATTTGAAGCAGAATCTAATTTCTCCTGGTATGCTTGAGGGAAAAAATGTAAGTACACAGGTATTGATGGTGCTCTTAAAGTTCTAAGGGGGCACGGGTAATCATGAAAGCGCAACGACTCGGTAACATGTACAGGTTGATCGGGAGCACTTCAAAAGGTGGAGCTGCAATAGATGTAGTGGATTCTACCTTTGCACGTGTGTGGCATGTTGGGTATGGCCAAATGAGCGAGCAGGGCAGGAGGCTGAGACGTGCAAACAAGGATACGGAGCAGGTGGAGTAGTCACTTGTGAGAAGAATCACACGGCATGATCACATGATATTAATGAGGTACATGGACGACTCCAATATCGTCGGAGATTCATCTTCTATTTAGATGGCTCTAGGTAAGCTTGGTGCTGAGAAGTGAAAGGTAACTATGGGAGATATGATAAATTTATTGTACCAGACCGACATATGGGAGCGGGTGGAGCTTCCAGTGGGTCAGAAAGCAGTTGGATGTAGGTGGATCTTCAGGAGGATACAACATAGATACAGGATGAGGTTGATAGTGAAGGGTTATGCTCAGAGAAAAGGGATCGACTTCTCAGAGATATTCGCACAGACGGTATAGCAGGTGTATTAGATCCATGATTGGCACTGGTTGGCCAATGCGATCTTGAGCTGGAAGGATGGATGTGGAGTCTACACTTTTGTAAGAAAAAGTGAAGAGCAGATCTACATGAAGTAACCAGAGCGGTTCGAAGTTAAAGGGGTTGAGAAAAGAGTTTGCAGGAAGTCGTGGTTTGACTTATCGCCTAGGTAGTGGCTTGATTCCTTCATGGATGAAGGATCGGGGGGCTGCAAAGATGATTCTTGGCGTTGAGACTAAAAGAGGAGTAGGCTTTGGTAATCACAGGAAGAATACCTTGTGTGATGGGCCGAATAAAGTTGAAGAGCGTTCCCTACGCGTCTCTCCTCAAGTTTTTCTCAGGACATGTCCCAAAACAGATGAGGAAAAGCAGGATATCTCATGAGCCTTATTCGAATGTGGTTGACAGTGTATGTCATGGTCTGGACTAAACTGGTTTTTTCATAAGCTATCAATTTTGTGAGCAAGTACCCCGGCAAGCAATATTGGGTAGCGGTGAGATGGTAAGAAGATTACTTCTTTTTTTTTTTGAAGAGAGGAGCAAAGGTGGTTGGACATGTGAATTTTGATTCAGCAGACATGCTCACCTAGATCGTTTCTACAGAGAAGTTCAAGTTTTGTGCAACTTCTCTAGGCTTGGTGATGGCGTAATGTTCACTCCCCAAGTGCAGGGTTGTGATGTAGTAATAACTCGGTAAGACCGAGGTCGAATCCCAAGGGACTGAAACTTGTACGTTATCTAAAATTATCTAGAACTAGAACTAGGCTAAGATGAAATCTAATCTGATTGAATTTGAAGGAATACTAGTAAATAATTATCTAAACTTGAGAGAAATCAGGAGAAGGGAACTAGGGATTCAGAGGATCCACTTGTAGAGATCAGGGAGATCTTATGCATGTTTCATGAAAATTAACTGAATTGTCATTGATCTAGTTTTCAAGAGATGAAAGGTATATGAATTAGAATGGATTCCATCACCAAACCATGCCCAAAAGACTATGGGAAACAACAGAATTAAACTAATTACCAACCCATCACATGTATGAAGGTTAGGAAGGGTACCGATATCCAACCATGCCCAGGAGATTATGGTGAACAACAGGGCTTCCTGACATCATAAACATTAAAGAGAACAGAAATATTCAAAGCTATTGCAGACCCATTGTAATTTCAGTCACAACAGACCATTAAAAACCTAAAACATTCCCATAATAATTAACTAAAATCAACGTCAATTCATGCATTAAAATTAAAATAAAATAAAATCTCCCATCTCACTACAAGCATCACCTCCTAGCCCTAGCTAGGAGGTTTAGCCACACATGGTCAGGCTAAATCCAAATAAATAAAGAGAAAAAGAAAAGGAAAAGAAAAGTGAAAATAAAACAAAGAATTTCTCTCTCTCTCTCTCTTTCTCCCTCTCTTTCTTTCTCTCTCTCTTTCTCTCTCTCTTTGCTCCACGTCAGGCCCCCCCAGCCAGCTCCCTGTTCTCCTCCTTTTATAACCAGCGAAAGTTCTTGCGCCAAAACAGACTTGCGCACCTCTGTGTTTACGCAGGAAACTGCATAAACGGATTACAGTTGAGCGACTTTAAGGTGAGAAGTCTTTCCTTCTTTGAAACTTTCCATTGGGGTGAGGGTAAGAACCCCTTGCTTGACAATTCGGACGGTTCAGATCAATGATCCGGCTGTGATCATTGTCACACAGCCCGCCCACATCGTCCGTCTTTCTCTGATGTGCGAAGCGTTACGCAGGGGCTGCGCTGATGCTCGGTGGGGCCCACTCCTTCTGATGTCTACAAAATCTACTCCGTCCATTGTATTCAGTACGAAAAATCAGCTGGAACAGATGGTTTTTTTTATTGGATTTGGTGTGGCCTACTGAGTTTTTTAGACTACCGTCCATCTTTAGTTTAGCCAATCAAAACCCGGTCTTCACTGCCCCGAGCAAAGTATGCGAAAAATAAGTTGAGAATTAAATGACAATGTCTGTAACTCGAGTGATTTTTGAAAAACTATCCAGATCCTAGAATTCTAAGATTTATGAATGTTAGGCATTACTTTCTAAGCGTATAGTAAATTCCATAGTCAAGTTCAAAATATTAATTCAACAATTAGAGAAAAAAATCTAAACATTGAGTTCCATGGGTGTGCAGTGTAATCTCAACTTCTCTACGTTAAGATTCAATTCGTCATTCCATGATATCATTGGTAACCCGTAGCGCGTTCAGGACACCCAAAATTTGTCTTACAGATCATCTTTTGATTTTTCGGTCTCTTTGTCAAGAGGGGAATCAAGTCCTTACTTATAGGGAGCAAACCTATGGCAAAGACCAATTACCTAATAATTTTTGAATGTTTAACCTTGTGGAATCAAACCTTCACCTGTAGGGAGCAAACCTACAATGAAGACCATTCGCCCAGCTCTGGGGATTTTCTTTTTTCTATTGATCATGATTGGTAAATTTTTCAGGCTAGTTCCTTTCGTGCTTAGTGATTACCAAGTTAATCCTTCAATATCAAATTGAAATCTTAATGTGGAAACGAGATATGACATGTGAAATCATGGCTCTATCAATGTTTACAACTTCTAATTCTGAATTAAAACTTCAATCTTAACTGTGAAATCTCACAGATGCTGAATCCAAGAGTCATAAATTACTAATATTACTTATCTTATGATTCTAAATCAAGGATGTCCGTCAAAATCACTTCGAATTCACAAGAAGTTCCCAGAAAAATTTGAAAATTTTCACAAATTTTTGCTCAAGACCAAGAAAATACTGATTAGGAAGCCTAATCTCCCACCCCCAACCAAAAATCTACATTGTCCTCAATGTAAAATATCTAGACATGTAATGCACATTGGACAACGACAGTAAAGTAATGGAAAGATAGTACCTGAATGACGAATCAAGAGATATTTTTCACGAGATCGCTGGGAAAGAGCAGATTAGTACAAAAGAGAAAGAAAAATAAAATCCTACTTATACCACTTTCGCTGGTGCTCTCGATTGCATTTAGCGTATGCAACAAGCTTTTAAACCCCTAGGTTACCCCTAGAGGACGAGTTGTAGTCTCGTGAGGGTTTGCAGTAATGTTACCCACAAACATTGAATCATGTACTAAAGAATGAAATGAAAAGCTGGGTTGCCTCCCAGGAGCGCTAAATTTACCGTCTTCAGCCAGACAAATAAAGCAACAATCCTAGTCCTATAAAAGCGATAAACCTACCTATACCTCCATCAGACTAAGAGATCAGTCTTGGTAAACAGGAGCAATCAAAGGCATGGACATGTCCTCTGAATCAAACGTCTCGACAAATGGCTTTAATCGATGTCCATTTACTTTAAACTCCTTGCCATTGTCGGGATCTCTTATCTTGACAGTCCCATGAGGATAAGCAGTAACAACAATGTAAGGGCCGGTCCAACGAGATTGAAGCTTACCCGGAAAGAGATGCAGTCGAGAGTCATACAAGAGGACTTTCTGACCTGGCGTGAATGATTTCCGTAAAATATGTTGATCATGAAATGCCTTCATCCTGTCCTTATAAATTCTCGAGTTCTCATATGCATCGTTCCGGATTTCTTCAAGTTCATTCAACTGAAGTTTGCGTAACAAGCCAGCGTTGTCCAAATAAAAATTTAGATTTTTGATCGCCCAGTATGCTTTATGTTCCAATTCCACAGGAAAATCACAAGTCTTTCCATAGACAAGTCTAAAGGGAGATGTTCCAATAGAAGTTTTAAAAGCCGTACGGTACGCCCATAAGGCATCGGTCAATCGGATTGACCAGTCCTTACGATCAGGGTTAACCATTATTTATAGGATATGTTTGATCTCCCTATTGGAAATCTCAGCTTGTCCACTTGTCTGTGGATGGTATGGGGTGCTCACCTTATGAGAGATACCGTATTTCTTCATTAGACTCTCAAATGGTCTATTACAAAAGTGTAAGCCCCCGTCACTAATGATGGCTCGAGGCGTTCCGAACCGCGACAGGATATTTTCTTTCAAAAATTTAATGACCGTGCGATGGTCATTTTTACGGCACGGAATTGCTTCGACTCATTTAGTGACATAGCCTACGGCGAGCAAAATATATAGATTTCCAAATGATTGGGGAATGGTCCCATGAAATCGATGCCCCAACAATCAAATGCTTCTATAATAAGGATGGGATTCAAGGGCATCATATTTCGATGGGACAGTGCTCCCAATTTCTGACAACGCTCACAAGCCTTGCAAAACTCATGAGTGTCCCTAAACATAGTGGGCCAGTAGAAGCCACACTGTAAAATCTTGGCCGTGGTCTTTTTAGCAAAAAAGTGACCACTACAGGCCTGTGAGTGACAGAAGGAGATGACACTCTGATGCTCATCGTCTGGTACACATCTCCTTAAGATTTGGTCTGGGCAATATTTAAACAAATATGGATCATCCTAAAAAAAGTTACGTACCTTGGTAAAGAATTTCTTCTTATCTTGTGACGTCCAGTGTGTCGGTATGGCACCTGTAGCAAGATAATTAACAATATCAGGGAACCAAGGTGAATGAGAGACTCTAAACAGTTGTTCATCAGGGAACATGTCATTGATATGGGTCGCCTCAAGGGAATCAGACATATTAAGGCGAGAAAGATGATCGGCCACTATGTTCTCTACTCCCTTTTTATCTTTGATTTCCAAATCAAATTCTTGGAGTAGAGGTATCCATCGTATCAAGCGGGGCTTAGAATCATTCTTAGAAAGAAGATACTTAAGTGCCGCATGATCTGTATAGATGATGATCTTAGATCCGATCAGGTAAGATCTAAATTTGTCCAAAGCGAACACTACGGCTAAGAGTTCCTTTTTCGTAGTCAAGTAGTTCACTTGGGCAGGATTTAGAGTCCTACTTGCGAGTGAATAACGTAAGGCTGCTTATCTTTTCTCTGGCCTAGAACCGCCCCAAGAGCATAATCAGAGGCGTCGCACATAAGTTCAAAAGGAAGACTCCAGTCGGGTGGCTGCATGATAGGTGCAGTGGTTAACATGCCCTTAAGCTTAGTGAAAGCTTCTTGTTACTGCTCAGTCCACTCGTATGGTTTATCCTTTTGAAGAAGATTACATAAAGGACGAGAGAGAAGACTGAAGTCCTTTATGAATCGCCTGTAAAATCCTGTGTGTCCTAAGAAGGATCGCACATCCCTGATGTTCTTGGGTGGAGGTAGGTTAGAGATAAGATCAATTTTTGCCTTATCTACCGCGATTCCTTTGGAAGAGATGATGTGTCCAAAGACAATTCCCTTCTGAACCATGAAATGACACTTCTCCCAATTAAGTACCAGATTCTTTTCTTCACATCTTTTCAGCACACATTTAAGACTTGCTAAGCACTCGCTGAAAGATGAACCGAAAATAGAGAAATCGTCCATGAAGACCTCTAAATATTTTCTCATCATGTCAGAAAAGATACTCATCATGCATCGTTGAAAGGTGGCAGAGGCATTACATAACCCGAATGGCATCCTTCTGTAAGCAAAGGTGCCATAGGGACATGTAAATGTGGTCTTTTCCTGATCTTCAGGGGCGATTTCAATCTGATTATACCCTGAATACCCGTCAAGGAAACAGTAATAGGAATGACCAGCTAACCTTTCCAAGATCTGATCTATAAAGGGCAAAGGAAAGTAGTCCTTCCTAGTGACGGTATTCAGCTTCCTATAGTCAGTGCACATTCTCCAACCAGTAGTAACTCTGGCCGGCACAAGTTCATTATTGGCATTGGCTACATGGTGATCCCGGACTTCTTAGGAATCACCTGAGTTGGACCACCCATTGACTATCGGATATGGGGTAAATGATCCCCACTTCCAATAGTTTGAGAACCTCGGCCTTAACCACTTCCTTCATGTTTGGATTTAGTCTACATTGTAATTGCCGAATAGCCTTTGCATTATCCTCAAGATATATACGGTGAGTACAAATCAATGAGTTAATTCCCTTGAGGTCCGCTATCGTCCATCCAAGAGCTCCCTTATGGTCAATGAGAGTAGATATGAGCATACTCTCTTGTTCTTTCTCCAGGTGGGCAGAGATCACTACCGGATATGTCTCATCTTGACCTAAATAGACATATTTTAAATCAGAGGGCAAAGGTTTTAAGTCAAGCTTCGGTGGCTTGAGGTTAGACGGTAGAAGCACTACATCAGTTTGGGATAATTCTTCAATGTGTGCCCTCCACCAGTTAACTTCAATTACCGGTGCAGTATCAAGCATGGCACATGTCTCCCTAATTATATCATCATCAAGATCATGGGAGTGGGCCAGGCATGTCTCCAGAAGATCAGAGGTAAGGTGAGAGGCGTTCTATCTTCCACAAAAGAATCAATCATGTTAACATCGTGGAAATCGTCATCATCCTCAGAGTTGCTGCCGTTATTGAAAAAGATAATCGATTCCAATGTCAAATTTCCAAAGGACATAGTCATGACACCATTCCTGCAATTGATAATTGCATTTGAAGTGGACAGGAATGGGCGACCAAGAATGACGGGAATCTAAGTGCTCATGTCATTGATGGGTTCGGTGTCCAAGATGATAAAATCAACAGGGTAGTAGAATCTATCCACCTGGACCAACACATCCTCGATGATCCCTCTTGATATATGAACAGAACGATTAGCAAGTTGTAGTGTGGTTCGGGTGGGTTTTAATTCACCCAAACCTAACTGTTGGTATACCGAATAGGGAATCAGATTGACGTTTGCTCCTAAGTCAAGAAGTGCGTGATCAATTCGATAGTTTCCAATTACACATGATATGGTTGGGCAACCGGGATCTTTGAATTTTTGCGGCACATCTTGTTTCAGGATGGCACTCACTTTCTCAGTCAAGGAGATCTTCTTTTAAACACTTTTCCGTCGTTTGGTAGTGCATAAGTCCTTTAGAAATTTAGCATATAAAGGAATCTGTTTTACAACGTCAAGCAGAGGAATGTTGACTTTCACTTGTTTCAACACCTCTAGGATATCCTGAGAGTTAGATAAACGTTTTGGTTCAACCAACCGTTGGAGAAACAGAGCAACTGGCTTTTCTAGAGGTTCCGATTCAAATTTTTGTGGGGCGCTACTAGATCCATCATTGTTGTCCTCTTCTGGTTCTTGAGGCTTTTCGGGCCTAACCGGAAGGGTTTTATCAATAACCTTCCCACTCCTAAGAGTAGTGATGGATTTAGCGTACCTCATTTGATTTGAAGAGCTGAGATCACCTGTCTCGTATTGCGGTTTTGGATTAGGGAGTGATTGTGCAGGGAGCATCCCTTTTTCCATAGCTGTCATACGTGAATCTATTTTTTGCATAAAATCTGAAATTTCTTGCATTGTCCGAGCCAGCTCTTGTATGGAAATTTCAACCGATTCTTCTTGAGATTTTCCCTGATTTGGATTTTGATTGAAGAAACCTTGAGGGGTAGCAGTTTGTCCGTTCCTCCAACTAAAATTTGGATGATTTTTCCAGGCAGGATTGTACGTATTAGAGGGTGGTCCATTGAAAGGTCTTTGATAGTTATTTACCTCATTAGATTGTTCATTCAATACTTCTCGAAAGGCAGGTATTGAAGGATAATTTTCAGTAGTATGAATGTTGCAATCACAGATGCCGCAAACACTTTCATTAACCTTTTCCTTCCTTCCTTCCATGGTCTCAAATTTTCTGGTGAGATTGGCCACCTTAGCGTTAAGATCATTATCCTCTTTCAGGAGATATATTCATCCCTTTTCCCTTGAATGAGTCGGCCTAGACGTAGTGTTCGTCCTTGGATAATAGTCCCATGATTGTGTTTTTTCAGCGAGACTATCGAGGTAATCCCATACCTTGTCTACATTTTTATTGATGAATTCTCCATTACACATTGTCTCGACCATTTGGCGCAGAGAAGATGTTAGCCCATCATAGAAGAAATTCGTAATGCGCCATATTTCAAAGCCATGTTGTGGGCATGCATTAACCTGATCCTTGAACCTTTCCCAACATTGGAAGAATGTTTCATCTTCCTTTTGGGCAAAGTTCATGATTGCTCTCCTGAGGGTAATTGTCTTATGATGTGGAAAAATTTTCTGTATAAATTTCCTCTGCATATCATTCCATGTGCCAATGGATCTATGACGCAGTGACTGTAACCACGTCTTGGCTTTTTCTTTCAAGGAAAATGGAAAGAGTTTCAGCCTAATAGTATCCTTAGATACATTAGGAAAGTATAAGGTGCCTATGATTTCATCAAACTCTTTTAGATGCAAGTATGGTTCTTCAGACTCAAGCCCATAGAACTTAGAAAGGAGTTGGATAACCCCTGGCTTGATGTCCATATGTCCTGTATTCTCAGGAAAAATCATGCATGAGGGCGTACTCACCCCCGCCGGTTGTAAATAATCTCGTAAAGTATGAGGCGGGGGTGCCTGATGCACCTCATTCTCATCATGTACTTCCTCAATCCTTGGTTGGGGTAGTGCTTGAGGTTGATTTTCAGCCATAACGTCCTCTAACTCAGGAGAATTCAAGTGGTGTCTAGTCCTGCGATGGACAGTTAACCCCTCAACTAATCCTCCTTCAGTCACGAGACGTCGAGTGTTGTCGCGTGCCCACTGGGGTATAAAACACACTCAGCAGTCAAATTCTAACTTAAACCTAAGAGAAAGGAAGAAGAAATCTAGAAAATAAAAGAGAAAGATGGAAAGAAGTTACCAAATTTGAAATCCTAGGTTAAGAACCTGCAGAATAAAAAAAACAAGTTAGTTTTTAAACAAAAAGTCCATAAAATAGAGAAATTCTAAAAATAGAATAAGAACCAAAGTTAGGATTTTTAAAAAGATTTAGAATTAGCAACTACTAAAAAGAAGAAATAAATCCTAATATAGAATAGAGAGGAAGAATTTAAGAAAGAATTTACCAATTTTGAAACTATCTTAAAAGCCTACAAAACAGGGAAGACAAGTTAGTTTCTAAAAATCGAGAAAATCTAAACTTAATCTTAAACTAATCCTAAAACTAATTAATTTCAGAAAAACGTAGCCGACAGTCCCCGGCAACGGCGCCAAAAACTTGTTCACTCCCCAAGTGCAGGGTTGTGATGTAGTAATAACTCGGTAAGACCGAGGTCGAATCCCAAGGGACTGAAACTTGTACGTTATCTAAAATTATCTAGAACTAGAACTAGGCTAAGATGAAATCTAATCTGATTGAATTTGAAGGAATACTAGTAAATAATTATCTAAACTTGAGAGAAATCAGGAGAAGGGAACTAGGGATTCAGAGGATCCACTTGTAGAGATCAGGGAGATCTTATTCATGTTTCATGAAAATTAACTGAACTGTCATTGATCTAGTTTTCAAGAGATGAAAGGTATATGAATTAGAATGGATTCCATCACCAAACCATGCCCAAAAGACTATGGAAAACAACAGAATTAAACTAATTGCCAACCCATCACATGTATGAAGGTTAGGAAGGGTACCGACATCCAACCATGCCCAGGATACTATGGTGAACAACAGGGCTTCCTGACATCATAAAAAATATTCAAAGCCATTGCAGACCCATTGTAATTTCAGTCACAACAGACCATTAAAAACCCAAAACATTCCCATAATAATTAACTAAAATCAACGTCAATTCATGCATTAAAATAAAAATAAAATAAAATCTCCCATCTCACTACAAGCTTCACCTCCTAGCCTTAGCTAGGAGGTTTAGCCACACATGGTCAGGCTAAATCCAAATAAATAAAGAGAAAAAGAAAAGGAAAAGAAAAGTGAAAATAAAACAAAGAATTTCTCTCTCTCTCTCTCTCTCTTTCTCCCTCTCTTTCTTTCTCTCTCTCTTTCTCTCTCTCTTTGCTCCACGTTAGGCCCCCCCAGCCAGCTCCCTGTTCTCCTCCTTTTATAACCAGCGAAAGTTCTTGCGCCAAAACAGACTTGCGCACCTCTGTGTTTACGCAGGAAATTGCATAAACGGATTGCAGTTGAGCGACTTTAAGGTGAGAAGTCTTTCCTTCTTTGAAACTTTCCATCGTGGTGAGGGTAAGAACCCCTTGCTTGACAATTCGGACGGTTCAGATCAATGATCCGGCTGTGATCATTGTCACACAGCCCGCCCACAAAGTCCGTCTTTCTCGGATGTGTGAAGCGTTACGCAGGGGCTGCGCTGATGCTCGGTGGGGCCCACTCCTTCTGATGTCTACAAAATCTACTCCGTCCATTGTATTCAGAACAAAAAATCAGCTGGAACAGATGATTTTTTTTAATTGGATTTGGTGTGGCCTACTGAGTTTTTTAGACTACCGTCCATCTTTAGTTTAGCCAATCAAAACTCGATCTTCACTGTCATTTGAGAAACTACCACCTAGGCAGTGGTAATAAGGGCCACGTAGGTCTAATGGATGGTTCAGATCTTTCATTGGAATAATAGTGGTGGGCCACTAAAATCATCCGCAGGCTCTGTTGCGAAACAGAGCCTGCGCGTCAACGCGCTGAGATAGCTAGTGGACCCATGATTGATGCAGGCAGGGAAATCCAATTCGTCCATTAAATTCGTGACGCAAAACCCCTTGGAAAGCTATTGATTTGTTTCGGATTAGGTGTGGCCCACATCATTTTCCATGGCGCCGTCCATTCACTTTTGAGTCACGATTTACCTGTGTGTGTATGCATGGGACGAAAAAGAGACCTTGGCGAGGGTTTTAGCCTCACTCTGGATGTGATGGACGGTTCAAATTTACCTAAGGATTGATGTGTGGGGGCCACTATGCAAAAACGGACGTCGTGTGGAGGACGCTGGCTCCTTCTTCGATTTGGAAGATGAGAGTCGGTCAGCGTGCGCTGACCGACTTTGGGAAATTCGGTGCACAGTGACCGTACGTATGTTGTACACACGCACCCTCAAGGTGGGTCCCACCTTGATGTAAATAATGAATCAGCTCCGTCCATTCCTTTCCTCGTGTCAATTGAGGGGTTGAGACCAAAGTTTAGGCATATTCAGATGCCATGTGGGCCCCAAAGCAGAGATTCATGGGCAAATCTGTCCGTTGGGCCACCTCCACAGGGATCGAATGGCTGAAAATTGATGTGTACAGTTAATTTGTAGTCCCTTAGCCATGTATGAAGTTTCAAGCCAAACGGATGGTAGGAAGCATGTGATCTTGCATTCTGGATGAGTTTTAGGCCATTTGAGCTTCAGTTCTTTGATTTTCTCGGATCCCTGGTGTGTAATTTCAGTCGATCTTGGTCCCCTGGAGTGCGTCCCTTGCCTTGGTGCATCTTGAGCGCTAAATCCAAGCTCTTAGCATCCTTGTTCAGCTCAAGCTTCTAAATTCAACCTGCAACATAAACACGATTAAATCAGCCGTTAAACACTATTATGCTCGTAAATCCGGACAATATCTGGGGTCTAATATGCAATATTTGACCCTCAACACGTAAAAGGAAGATGGAGTGTACAAAAGAAGCTATGATGTGATGTAAAGATAAAAGAAGAGGACAAGAAGCTACACGGGTAAAAATTGAAGACATGGCAGAGATTGTTATGGACAGATATCTTAAATATGTTTGTTGGTCTGTTAATGATATCGACAGGGTGTCGATGACATCGATGGTTGATCGATGCTATCGATAATTCACAGAATTTTCTCCCCTGGTCGCTAGACAGTTTTGGTTTGTTCTCGATGACATCGATGGACCTTCAATGTCATCGATAATGTTACGTAAATTTTCTATGGAAACGCAGATTTTACACTTTTTATTTCCTATTCCGATTCTACTTCTTTCTAAACTTATATAAAGGGGTGTATACGAGATTAAGATGTATTCTAATACTTTCTAAAGGAGTTTCAAGGGTTCCTAAAAGGATTTTTTAGGGTTTTTAAAGGGTGTAGCAAGGGTGAGATTTGAGGTTGTTCGAATCGGGTAAGTTCTCTCTCTTTGTAATTTCTATTTTCATAGTGGAGATCTGTCGTTTTGTGCCGTGGTTTTTTCCCGCAAGGGTTTTTCACATTAAATTTGTGTTCTCCTGTGTGTGCTTGGTGTCATTGGATTGCTATCCTAGATCTAGATCTGTGTGATTCCACAGGTCTAAATCCCCAACATATTATTGGAGTATTTTTTCACTATTAGGGAAAGTTAATCTTCCAAGGAGAGAATGTTGTGGTGATGGAGAGGCATACTCAATTATCTAACTATCCCCACCATGATGTATGTTTTTTATCCACAGTCTATCTAATTTTCCAGCTGATTTTATGGTATGGCCCCTAAAATTAAGTAGATTTCAAAACTCAAGTGGACCGCACCAAAGGAAAGGAAACAATGGTGATTGAACGCTCACCATTAAAACTCATTGAAGATTACAAAAGCTCCCGATGAAGCCTATATGTATTTTTTCACTTCAACTAGGTCCATGTGACCTAATCAACAAGTTGAATGGCAAATAAACATCACAGTAGGCCTAAGAAGTTTTTAATGGTTGGTGTTTAATCACCATTATTTCAGTGTTGTTCTAAATCTAGATTTGGCTGTGGCTCATTTCTGAGCTAATCCCCTAAAAGGAGCTGCAAAATAGATGGACTGCGTGGATAAAACACATACATGGTGGGCCCACAAAGCTTGACATTCAACCAACAAAAGGCCAAATATTCTATTTTTAGCATCTTTCATTGTAGGATATTTTTAATGAGTGGACCATCCACGACGACGTCCATCGCATTTGCGTTTTGGATCTTTGAACCATGGACCCTATTTGTAGAAATTGAAAATCCCAACTTCTACCATACGGTTTTGTAGGTTAACTTGTGAAATGTGCATTCAAATATTTTTTACTAGGTTGAGCCTATTTGGGAGCGTGGATTTGGAACCCCTTCGGAACTTCTATATTTGGAATATTTCGGTTGTGTTTGGCATTCTGAATTTAGAATTTCCTGTAATCTAAAAGTAGTTATACATAGTATATTTATAAGGGTTTGAATTTAATTAATAAATCATCTTTAACATCTCTAATTAGTGTGTATGTAATGTTTAGCACAATGATTGTAAGAAGTTTGTTGAAAAATATATTTTGCCCAAAAATAATGAAATTCCAAGCACTACAAGAAGAAGGACCACTAAAAGCACCAGTGTTTTCTTTTCGCAGCGCTACGCAAGCGCCGATAAATGGGGGTGTCACTAAAAGCTTTAGCGGCGCTAGTATAGTTTCACTGACTCTGAGCGCCACTAAATATATAGTGTTCTTTCTAATAGAAGCGCCACCAAAGTACAAAAAGCGCCACAGAAGTCTATCCAAGCACCACTAAATGCACCTTTTCTGAACAGTTTTTCATGGAAAAGCGCTGCTAAAGTCTCCAAAAGCACTGTTAAAATTCTTTGTATAGATTTGAAAAGCCCCAGCGGACCAATAATATTTTTTATTGTATAATTCAATTGAAACCTGCATTTTTTTAATATTTGAAATATAAAAAATGGTGCATTACAATTAAAACTGAATATTGAACAAAATTTATTATATTACTTCACAATAAAAAAATATAATATTTATTACAATAAATTAAAAATGGTCTCAAATAAATAAATAAAAACAAATCCTCAATATGGTCTACTTGTAGCACGAGTAGCGTCAAATGGCTAAAGTGCTTTTTGGCCTAATTCAGGCATAATTGATTAAAATCCTGCACACAAGGAAAAAACAAAAAAAAAAAAAAAAAAGAGTCAAAAAGTAGCATTTAACAAATTGATGCATGAAAAATTATCAATCCTTTGATCCTATCCTTAAAAAGTCAAAAGCTATCAAGACAACAAATGATCAAGTTGTGTTGTAGAAGAGACCACACATCATTTATTCCTTAGCCCATTGGATTGATTTAGCATTCTTTCATTGATCTGCTTTAGGTGACATGGATGAAACTAGATGGCATCTAAAATGTGTTGAGAATCTAAGCAAGAATCTTCTACATAATGATCACAATAATAGTAGTAAAGGAACATATTTAGAAACTTGAGAATCTATTAGCATCTACAACAAGTCTCAATTAATTAATTACACTCTAAGATTAAAAAAAGAAAAAATCAAAGATAAAAGGGTCTGTCAAAGTATCAAAGTTTAATTTCTCTAATCACATGGGAACATAATCCTAACTACACACACAAAAATTGGATATAGCATTATCAAAGATGGATTTCCTCACCTACGTTTGCTTTGGTAACTTCACATCTGGATTTCGCATGGGCTTGAGCCACATATCCACCATCACCTGTGCTGAAATGCTCCAAAGGAAAACAAGGGAAATAATAACAAAAATAATAGTAAACAGTTTACTGAATTTAGAATACAAAGGAAATAGTTTACTGAATTTCTTTTTCAAAAATAATAACTCGATGTACAGGTGAGATTAGAGGAACATGTATGAAACTCTTGTCGAGGTATCTATGGGTAGAACATGAGAATTCTCTTCAAATGCACTAACAGTAATCAGAAAGTTCGTGTACCCAGCTGTAGTTCCATGCTGAAACAAATCACAGATGCCTCTGGACTATGGTCACAAAAAGTGTGAAGTGAAGCAGCAAAAGATACGGGTGTGTGAGTGGCAAATTGTCCGTTTCAAAATGTTACCAAGTGTCAACAAGAGTGACCAATTGCAAGCAACAAATTGTATTCATATGATGATATTCATATCTGTTTTCTAATTGATGGATGTGGATGGGGAACGGATGGTGAAAAAATATCATGCTTTGACTGATTTTTCTACAAATTTTAGTGATTTAGTACAATGGCAAAGTATAAAGGCAAGCATCCACGTCTATCTCTGAAGCCAAAAGGATGCAAAATAAAAAGAGGAAAAAAATGAAAATAATAATAAGCAGCAATTAACAACTATCAAGTGGGAAAATCATGAAATGAAATAAAGAAAACTGCTAGAAATTAATACATATTTTGTGTAAATCACAAAAAGAAAAAAAAGAAAAGAAAGAAAAAGAAATTATGAATTGATCTTTTTTTCAAATTTTAGAAAAAGGTTCATTAAAGGGAAAACTATGCAAATACAGAAATATGGAAAGGAAAAGCACCCAGGCATAGGATTTTAAGATGCTACCTAGATACTGATTGTGTTGTGAGCTGTCTCAGAAGAAGAGCAGATTGAAGATCGACACAGCTGATAATGTGACTAGACATTCAAGACCATTTTAAACTTCAAGTTTTCATTGCCCAGCTTGTAGTCTATCCAATCTAGACATGGTTCTCAGTCTGCCACATTTGTATTGAGAAAGGAGGCACAAAAATCAATCATTTGAAGTAGTTTATGTTCAAAATCCATGTTGTACATCCAAAAACCTGTTTTGTGCATGCTGAGTAGGAAATGTTGGCATAATATCTTTTGATTTGGGCACAGAGACTTCACTAAACCACTCATGGTTCAGAGCAGCTTTTGTTGTTATTCGCTGCATTGAAAAGTTAAAAATAAATAAATAAATGAACAAGAAAAAGGAAGAAGCATTCATCCTCAAGTACATATGATAATCATCATCATCATCATTGAAGTACACAATGTAAAATATAAAAGTACACAATCCTTTAAAAGAAAATATTAAAGTACAAAGGTGAATTACCTGTTCCACAAGACTTTCACTAAATGTAATTTATTGCATGAGTTTCAATTGATGGTGTGAAGTTTCCAAAACTCACGCAAAATGAGTTGCATGAGCTTCAATTGATGGTGTGAGGCTTCCTTTTGTGTAACTGTGTAACACATGCATGTTTCAATTTCTGTTTTGTACTTGGGCACATATCTTGTTTGTCTATGATTCTTTACACTTTAAATGCCTTTGATAAAAAAAATTGAATAGACTTGTTTCATTAGGCCTTATACCTAAACATGTTTACTATCTTTTCTGCCACAGATACAAAGCCTCCTTTCTTGGATGACAGGGTTGCTTCTACAAAGTAGGCAGAGCCTATAATGTCGTTGAAAGATCCCACATCTGATATGGCTATAATATCACCCAAAGGATCTGCTCTTGTTAGGGAAATTCATGAAAAATAGAGTTGGAACTGATGGGTTTTTTGACCCATCGTCGACCGGTCGTAGGCCCTATACGACCAGTCGTGGCTGGTGTTCGACCGGTCGTGAGTTTAACGACTCAAAGTCCAGCGATTGGACTATTTTTTTCCTGAGGGAGCTCGACCGGTCGTAAGAGGTCCATGACAGGTCGAACCTACGCAGATTCATTGCGCGATTTTGTGCGGATTTCGTGTCGCAAGTCTTTTTGCAACTGGGATGCGGAAAGAAGTTTCCTAAAACTATAAAAAGAGCTCTCTAGGATTTTTCTAGTGTATGTTGTGTACAAGAAAAGCACAAGAGGATTTCCTAAAGGCTTTAGGGATATCAAAGGTAGGAGAGTGAGAGAAAAGAGAGATGAAGCTTGTGGAAGGGAGCCGTCGTCTCAGCGCTTCTACGTCCTCGTGATTGGTGAGATCCCTCTGTTTTTCTTTTATTCTCTTATTGTTCATCTACTCCTGCATGAGTGACGAAGGTTGTAACGTTCTACTTAATAATGGATTGTTGATCTAGACGTGGTTCCGTGGTTTTTACCTCTTTGAAGTTTTTTCACGTAAAAATCTCTTATATGGTGTGTAATTATTGCTTTGATTTGTTTCATTGTTATTATTATCCTATAATTTTAGTTTGTTCGGGAGGCTAGATCCTAAGGTTTTATGCAAGGCCCCCAACAAAGTGGTATCAGAGTGTTAAGTTCATTGAACGGGTAGGATTAGTTTAGAATTATAGAAGGTGGCTCATCAAGGATGATCAGCCTTAATAGTTTTAACTGGACCATATAGAAAGCTAAGATGGATGACTTGCTTTATTGCAAGGACCTATACTCTCCAATTTTAGGCATATCAACAAAATCCAAGGATATGTCTAATGAAGATTGGAAGAAGTTGGACCGAAAGGCGGTGGAGTTTATTAGACAATGGTTGGATGATACTGTGTTCCACCATGTGTCTACGGAAACCTCAGCCCTAGCCTATGGCTGAAATTAGACAGACTGTATGAGAGGAAGACAGCCGGTAATAAGATTTTTCTAATAAAGCGACTTGTGAATCTCAAGTTCAATGATGGTGGTTCTGTGGCTGAGCACATAAATGAGGTCAGCAATATAGGGAACCAACTCTCTTCTATGAAGATGGTCATGGATGATGAATTGCAGGCTTTATTTTTACTTAGTTCATTGCCTGACAGTTAAGAGACATTGGTAGTGTCTCTAAGTAACTCCGCGCCAGACGAAAAGATATCCATGGAACAGGTTACTAGATGTCTCTTTAATGAAGAGATAAGAAGGAAGTTTTAAGGGTCTACTCAGCAAGAGGCCCTTTTGACACAAGAACAGGAGAGAGAGAAAAGAACAGGAAGGGCAGGAAGGCTCGAGATAAATCAAGAGGCAAGTCGAGTAACAGAAAAGATGTTGAATACTAAAATTGAATTATGGTAAGAAGGGTCACTATAAGCATGAATGTCGTAAGGCTAAAAACGACAAGAAAGGAAAAGAAAAGGAGAAGGAAGATGAATTAGATTCCACTGTAGTCGCTTCAGATGGCGACGTTGTAGTTACTTTTTCTATATATCATGATGTATGTCTCACGGCTATGAGTCAGGACACCGACTGGGTGATAGACTCGGGGGCTTCTTTTCATGTGACTCCACGCGGGGACTTCTTCACAAGCTACAAGTCAGGCGACTATGAGACCATGAAGATGGGAAATTCTAGCGTATCAAAGATCGTAGGGGTTGGTGATATTTGTGTGAAGACCGATGTGGGCTGCACATTGGTTCTCAGGGGTATAAGGCATATCCCAGACCTTTGCCTCAACTTGATGTTGATGGGAAGGCTGGATGATGATGGCTATGAAAGCCAATTTGCTAGTGGGCGTTAGAATCTTATCAAGGGTTCGTTAATCGCAGCCAGAGGAAAGAAGTATTGCAACCTATACCAGGCAAGCATCAGTATATGCAAGGGTGGGTTGAACGCAAAAGAAGATTCAGCTATAGACATGTGACACATGTGTCTAGGCCACATGAGTGAAAAAGGGCTTCAACTACTAGTAAAGAAGCGGCTCCTTCCAGACGTGATAGGTATGCCTCTCAAAACCTGTCTTGATTATTTATTAGGAAAATAGTATAGAGTTTCATTTGTTAAAATTACTTCTCATGTTAATAAAGTGCATGCATTAGATCTTGTTTATTCTGATGTTTGTGGTCCTATGAGGACAAAAACCTTGGGTAGGGCATTATACTTTGTTACTTTTATAGATGATGCGTCTAGGAGGGTTTGGGTTTATGCTTTGAAATCCAAAGACGAGGTCTTTGATGTATTTAAGTTGTTTCATGCTATGGTCGAGAGAGAGACAGGTATATCACTGAAGTGCATCCGCACTGACAATGGTGGTGAATACATTAACGACTTTCATGAGTATTGCAAGTCTCTGGGTATACGGCATGAACAGACAGTTCCCAAGACCCCCCCAGCATAATGGTGTAGTTGAGCGAATGAATCACGCCATTATTGAGAGAATCAGATGCATGTTATCGCATGCGAAGTTGCCCAAGACGTTTTGGGGAGAAACAATGCATATGGCGGTGTATCCGATAAACAGGTCTCCATTAGCTCCATTGAATGGAGAAGTACCTGAGAAGGTGTGGACTGGATAGGATCCATCGTACAGTCATCTCAGGGTATTTAGATGCAGAGCATCCGTTCACGTACCAAAGGACGAGAGGTCCAAGCTTGATATGAAGATCAGACAGTGTGTATTCTTAGGGTACGGTGATAAAAAGTTAGTTTACAGATTGTGGGATCCGACCGAGAAGAAGCTCGTCAGGAGCAGAGATGTGGTTTTCTTTGAAGATCAGTGTATAGAAGATATTGGTAAGCCAGAGAAGAATCAGCCTAATTCAGGTGAGCTAGAGGACATGGATCCGGTTATTTCTCTCGTGGTGCCTGATGACGGGAGAGTACAATAAGGTGCAGAGAACAAGGGAGTTTCTTCAGAAGATGGACCAGCAGAGCAGCGCCCACTTGATCCACCTAGTGAGCCACAGTTGAGGAGGTCATCTAGGGATAGACAGCCGTCCAAGAGGTACTCACCACATGAGTACATTATGCTGACTGATGGGGGAGAGTCAGAAGATTATTCCGAGGCCTTAATCGATAAGCATAAGGAGGGGTAGTTGAAAGCTCTGCAAGAGGAGATGGAATCCTTGCATAAGAACCACACCTATGACATAGTGAAACTGCCTAAGGGCAAGAAGCTCTGAGCAACAAGTGAGTGTTCAGAAAGAAGGTTGAGCAGAAGAATTCACACACGAGGTTCAAGACTAGACTTGTGGTAAAAGGGTTCGATCAGAGAAAAGGCATAGACTTCGAGGAGATATTCTCACCAGTGGTGAAGATGACATCCATACGGGTGTTGCTTGGGTTGGCAGCTAGCATAGATCTGGAGTTAGAGCAGTTAGACATTAAAACTGCTTTTCTCCATGGTGACCTGGAAGAAGAGATCTACATGCACCAACTAGAAGGGTTCGAAGTTAAGGGCAAAGAGCATATGGTGTGTAGGCTGAGAAAAAGTTTGTATGGGTTGAAATAAGCTTTATGATAATGGTACAAGAAGTTCAATTCGTTCATGTTATAACATAGGTATGACAGAACGGAATCGGACCACTATGTGTTCACGTGTAAGTTTTTAGATGGTGATTTCATAGTTTTGCTCTTGTACGTTGATGACATGCTCATCATGGAAAAAGACATCAAGAAGATCGACAGGCTAAAACAAGAGTTGGGCAAGTCTTTTGTGATGAAAGACTTGGGCCCGGCTAAATAGATCCTAGGAATAGAGATAAACTGTGACAGAAGTAGCAGGAAGCTTTGGCTATCACAAGAGCGATATATTGAGAAAGTCTTATAACGGTTCAATATGAATGCAGCGAAGCCGGTCAGTTTCCATTGGATGGTCACTTCAGATTGAACGATAGGCAGTGTCCCAAGACGAAGTCAGAGGTGGAAGAGATGCAGAAGATACCCTACGCGTCAGCTATAGGAAGTTTGATATATGCTATGGTGTGTACACGCCCAGACATAGCATATGCGGTTGGTGTTGTCAGCCGGTACCTTGCCAATCCTGGCAAAGAGTATTGGAAAGTGGTGAAGTGGATACTACGGTATCTAAGAGGCTCATCCAAGTTGAGCCCATGCTATGATGACGGAAAACCTGTGATAGAGGGCTACATAGATGCAGATATAGCAGGTGACATAAACTCCAGGAAGTCTACATCGGG
This sequence comes from Magnolia kwangsiensis, assembly GCA_037074715.1. Taxonomy (NCBI): domain Eukaryota; kingdom Viridiplantae; phylum Streptophyta; class Magnoliopsida; order Magnoliales; family Magnoliaceae; genus Magnolia; species Magnolia kwangsiensis. Next base: position 15,462,573 of record CM073576.1, on the reverse strand, counting down.
GTTCATGTTCACTTTTGCAGGGGGAACGGTCTCTTAGCAGAGCAAGCTATAGAAGGTCGTAACATTGTCGATGACAGAGGCCGAGTACATTGCAGTCACAGAGGCATGTAAAGAGATGCTTTGGATGAAGAGGTTCCTACAGGAACTTAGCCTGAAGCAGGAGTAACACGTGGTCTATTGCGATAGTCAGAGTGCTATACACTTGAGCAAGAATCCAAGTCAGCATTCCAAGTCGAAGCACATAGAAATTCGATATCACTGGATCAGGGATACTTTGGAACAGAAGGTGTTACAGCTTAAGAAGGTCCACACGGATGATAATGGGTCAGACATGATGACCAAGGCTTTGCTCAAGGGAAAATTTGAGGTTTGTAAAAATCTGGCTAGCTTGAAGAAGGAGGATTCCTCCCGGGTCAAAAAGGAAAAGATTTGATGGGTTTTTTTACCCGTCGTCGACCGGTCATAGGCCCTGTACGACCAGTCATGGCTGGTGTTCGACCAATTGTGAGTTCATGACTCAAAGTCCAACGATTGGACTGTTTTTTCTGGAGGGTGCTCGACCGGTCGTAGGAGGTCCACGACCGGTCGAACCTACGTAGATTCATTCTGCAATTTTGCACGGATTTCATGTCGCAAGTCCTTTTGCAACTGGGATGCGGAAAGGAGTTTCTTAAAACTATAAAAAGGGGTCTCTAGGATTTTTCTAGTGTATGTTGTGTACAAGAAAAACACAAGAGGGTTTTCTAAAGGATTTAGGGATATCAAAAGTGAGAGAGTGAGAGAAAAGAGAGAGAGGAAGCTTGTGGAAAGGATCCGTCGTCTCAGCGCTTATACGTCCTCGTGATCGGTGAGATCCCTTTGTTTTTTTTTTATTCTCTTATTGTTCATCCACTTCTGCGTGGGTGACGAAGGTTGCAACGTTCTACTTAATAGTGGATTGTTGATCTGGACGAGGTCTCGTAGTTTTTACCTCTTTGAGGGTTTTCCACGTAAAAATATCTTGTGTGGTGTGTGATTGTTAATTTGATTTGTTTCATTGCTATTATTATCCTATAATTCTAGTTTGTTCGGGAGGCTAGATCCTAAGGTTTTGTGCAAGGCCCCCAACAAGAACAAATCACGCCAAAGGTTTTGGGAGCTTGCAAGATCAAAACTTGGTGATAAACTGGGTGTTGAGAAGACAGCAGAGCAGGTAATACTTGGAATGGCTGAAATTAATGATTACCTTTCATCAATCAATACTATGACCGTTTGGATTTCTCATTATGATTGGATGCAGAAATAGGAAACTAGAATCAATTAAAAAAGGAAAGTGAGCCTTTGTATGATGCCACATATATGATCAAGTGGGCCCCATTTGAGAAATTCCTTATGCACCGTGGGGAGCCTACACATGTGGGGTGCGCGCACACAACCATTCCTTTTGCACCGTGCCCACCTGATTGTGTCCTGATAGGATTTGTTAAGGGTTCAGCTGGTCCAAATTCATAGTTCACACTCAAGGGCTATTCTTGTAAGCTGTGTGCATGCACCCACGCATGTGCTTTGGGGAAATCGCATAGAAGCTAATGGTTTTAGCATTTTCCCAATCTAGCTACTCTGGAGACAAACACAACATTTCATACTTCTAAAGAAAATTCCACTAATTAGGGATTTTCAGTTTTTAATTTTTTTAAATTTTATCTATAATCCACAATTAGGGAATCAACACTACAAATCCCTAATTAGGGATTCGAAACTCGAAAATTATCAAAACACAAATCATTACACAATGTTACTGAAAATCAAACCAATAAACCATAAAAGTGATTTTTTAGGAAAGCCCTAATCCTTTTCCCATTACAGAGTTTAGGAAATCCCTAATTCCAATATTGAATATTGTATCCTCTGATAATCTGCGGATTTATAGATCTAAAAATAAAAAAAACTAAATATTTATTTAAGAGAAATGAGTACCTGGCCGGGGAAGAGATGAAGGGCAGGGGCTGCTGGCCACACTAGATCTGGAGATGATGCAAGTGAGGAGAGAGAGAGAGAGAGAGAGAGAGAGAGAGAGAGAGAGAGAGAGAGAGAGAGAGGTGCGAGGGCGGTGAGAGAGAGAGAATCAAGAGAGGGTAGCAAAAGAAGCAAAAGAGGCTGAGGGCTTTTGGTACGACATTTATACCCGATCTCAAACTGACGCCCCCTTTTAATTAGCGCCGCTAATCAGCCAAATACATCGTCGGCTAATCCTACTTTTGTTGTAGTGAAGTATAGGATCACATCCAAGTGAGTAACCGACTATTTTTAACCATTGATTTATATGGATAATGTTTGGACAGAGAAGATTATCCTACTAAAGCAATTATAGTGATGTAGTTGATAACCTGATTGTTTTAGGATATCATCAGTAGGCCATGTGCCCAATAGATTAGTAGTCTAGTCGCACAAATGTTACATATGCAACTCTTGAAAGGATTTCAAATGTAATTCAAGCTTCTACCTTGATTTCAAATTCCCTTTTTGAGGGGATTTAAAATCTCTACTTACTTTATGTTGCCAAACACTCCAAATCCATGGTGCCAAATGACCCCTAAGTTATATCCAAGCTCAGATGGCGTTGTAAAAAGTAAGCTCAAATCCAATCCGACTCCGCACATGGGCCAAAATAGTCCGCCCAAGACTGGCCCAAATATTTGTACAAGGCCCGGCCCAATCCCGAGCCTCATCCCTGGAAGGTAGGAGAGAGAGAGAGAGACTGCTTGACCTTTAGAGTTGTGCTATTTCGTGGCCATTAAGTGCAGAAAGAACCAATCTTGCATGCTCATTTCAATCAAATCCCACCATCCATTTCTTCTTTCCAATCTCTAGTTCTGGGGTTTATTTAGATTCGGTAGATGGGTTCTAGATATGGTAGAGATTTTGGATAGGTGTTGAGAAAATCTAGCAATGGAAGTAAAAAAAATTGGGAGAGATTTGTTTTTAAAGAAGGATTCCAATGACAGATCAAAGAGTTGGAAGAGAAAGAGAGGATTTGCATAGGTTGGAGATGATAGAGAAAGATCAAGAGGGGGAGGCATAAGAGAGAGACGGAGAATTATTAAAAATAAAAAATATTGGGCTGGGCCGGCCTTACTGGGTTTTGACCATCTTTGTCCAAGCCCAATCCTTTTTTTTATAAAGGCTGGATTTTAAGCCCGACACAGCCCAAGACAGAGAGGCCCGAAAGCTCGACAAGCCAACCCAGCCCATTACACCCCCATTTCTAAGGGAGGATGTCTCACACCCCCATTTCTGAGGGAGGATGTCTCATGATGAGGCTAACCTATTGGACGCGTTGGATTCTGTATACACATGAAAGTCGAAATTATCCTTTGGTTCGCCTTGAACTTACAATCCAAGTCGTTGGACTTGAGACATTATCTTTTTTTCTTCTTGTCTTTTTTTCCTTTTTTTTTGGTTGGCTTGCTAGTACATCCACTGTCAGATCACAGATCATTGTTAGCCACTTGAGACCTTATCTTAGGCAAAGATAAGATAGTGATGTTGTTCATCAAACCGGTGCATGGGCCCACTTGTAATTCGGAAGTTGCCCAAGATGGACTGCAAATTCATTTCATTTTATTTAGTGGAACAAGTACAAGGCGATTCACTAAAGGTTAGATTTTTTATGAGGCACGTGTGCCAACCTGGCACCGTGTGAGAAATCACGACAGTTAATTAGCTGGGGCCTATAGTTATCATGCACTATCCAGAGTTCAGGCAGGTTCGCTCATCAAGTGGCCAACATGTTTTAGAAAATTGGATGGTTGGAAGATAAAGACCAACGGCTTAAATTGAATATACATGTGTTGGGCCCACCTGATGAGTGCAGGTGCCCAATTTTCGGACAGGTCATGCTAACAATAGGACATGATAAATGGTTTGGATCTTACTCATATGAATGGTTAAAAGGCTCAACCACTCGTTAAACCCTGCACTGAGGATGGACGTGTCCGGTGGCAGGATAGGCTGGACTCACCCCAGTTGGGGGGTGACTTGTGGTAGTCCGGAAGCAAACCGGATGGGATGCTATCAAATCCGAGTCAACTTGGACGAGTCATTCGAGTTTTAAAACCATGCTTATATCAATTGTCCTGCAAGAGTATCGAATCATTCTCAAAAAAATCAACTACGTTGAAAGAAGTTCTTTAGTTCAATTTGATTGTACTTGACTAACAAAGTTCTTTATAATATCATTTATAAGATGACAATTGCAAGCTTATGGGCGAAGTTGAAGAGTATATACATGACCAAGTCACTCTTCGATCTTATATATTTGATGAGACAGTTGTACAATCTAAAAATGGCGGAAGGGTCAAACATCTCTGAACACATCAACGCCTTCAACCAACTTATTGACAAATTAACAAGTGTGCAGATGAAGATCGATGAAGAATACAAAACCTTAATTTTATTAACATCTCTTCCTGATTTCTACAACTATCTTGTGGATACTTTGCGCCATGGTAGGGTTGGACTTTAATACCGTTATCTCATCCCTTCACTTAAAGCAATTGAGACTGAATAACTAGAGAATGTACTTCTACGGGTGTATTGTTTGCCAAGGAAAGATTGTCTAAGTTGAAGTATTGAAATTGTGGCATGACAGGACATATGAAAAAGAACTGTATAAATTCTAAAACGTAAAATGAGGAGAAATCATATGATTCACCGAATGAGGTCAAATCAGCAGAATCCATTGAGGGGACAAGTGATTGTGACATATTATTTATGTCCAAGGTCGGAAACTTGTGTACTGAGTGGATTTTGAAAATATAGGCATCATACCACATGTGTCCTCATAAAAGGTGGTTCATCACGTACAACAAGTATGATGGTGGCCTAGTTCTTACAAGCAACGATCATGCCTGTAAGATGATAATAATTTGTTCGGGTAGAGTGTACTTTAACAAAAGTGAGGCATGTTCCAGATTTAAACAAGAATCTGATATCTATGAGAGCTCTTAAGGCACTGGGATGTAAATTCATCATTTATAAAGGTATCTTGAAATTTTTAAAAGGGACACTATTTTGAAAGCATGGATGAGCGTTTGTAATGGAAACAATGTCAGCACGTTTGTAATGGAACATTGTATCAGGTAGGGCTGTAACGTTTGTAATGGAAACAATGTCAGCACGTATGTGGCATGTGGTGTTAGGCCACGTGAGCGAGCACAGTGTAAACCTATTTCTTAATCATGATTTAATTTCCTGGCTTTCAAAGTTTTGATTTAGATATATACAAGTATTGCATATATGGAAGACAATCAATATTGAATTTTAAAATTAAAAAACATGTTAGTAAATGATAGCTTAATCATGTGCACTCCAATATGTGGGGTTCGTTACCCATTGCTTTTGGAGGAGGATCATCATTCATTGTCACATTCATTGACTGCTTCTCTAAAAATGTGTGAATTTATTTCATGAAACATAAATATGATATTTTTGTCATTTTTAAAGCATGAAAGGTAATGGTCGAAAAGCAGACAAGGCAAAATGTGAAAATTCTAAGGACCGATAACTATAAAGAGTTTACTTCTAAGAAATTTAATCAATTTTATAAAAACAATGAAATCGTGAGGCATACACAAGAGCAGAATGGTGTGATTGAACATATGAATTAGATTCTTTTGGAAAAACTCTGAAGTATGTTGAGTAATGGTGTATTAGGTAAGAAGATATGGGCTGAGGCCGTTAACACGACTTGCAATTTAGTGAATCAATCTTCGTCTACGCTAATTGATTGTAAAATTCTAGATGAAGTATGGAGTGATTAGAAAGTTCATTTCTCAGTGCTACGGATATTTGGTTGTGACACATGCTCTCATATACCGTCAGTTAAGAAGAATAAGTTAGATCAAAGGGCGAAAAAGTATACTTTTGTTAACTATAGTGATGGTTTAAAAGGATACAGACTATATGACCGGATTTTTCACAAGATCATATTTAGCTGGTATGCTAAGTTTAATAAGGATTCTTTATTCTGTAAGGATTACTATAAGGAAATAGAAAAATCAACGATTGACATTGAAATAGATAAATTTGAAATACTTTAAGAAGCTAAGTCGCATGAAGAGGTATGTAAAGAGGCGGTGACACTACCTATTAGGAAAAATCCACTAACGAATTACAAGTTACCGTTAAGATACAAAAATGACTCAAATGTTGCTTTTCCCTCATAACGGATGAGAAAAATCCGTCAACCTTCTAGGAAGCATTAGCTGACATAAATACTAAAAAGTGGATGACAATGATGCATGATGAGATGAACTTTCTATACACAAACGAAACGTGGGAGCTAGTGGAGCTACTCATTGGAAGGAAAGCAATCGAGTGCAAGATTATTTCTCATAAGAAATTGGATAGGAATAAGACTAGATTGGTAACGAAGAATTATACTCAGAAAGAATATGGCAACTTCAATGAGATATCCACGCATGTGGTGAAATAAGTATTTATCATATTTGTATTGGTGTTAGTTATACAATACAATCTTAAATTGGAACAGTTAGATGTGAAGACTGCGTTTCTACACCGGGAATTAGAATAATATATCTACATAAAACACCTTAAGTGTTCGATATGCATAGAGCAGAGAATAAAGTTCACAAGTTAAAGAGGTCGTTGTATAACTTGAAACCGTCGCCTAAGTAGTGGTATAAAAAGTTTGATTCTTTCATATTGAGACAGTAGTTTATCACATATGAGTTTAATCATTATATTTATTTCAGATCATTGAGTAATAGAGAATTCATTCTCTAGTATTGTATGTTGATGATATACTTATTGCCAGCCATAGTATGTTTAAAAGTAACATATAAAAGGCTCAATTATTCTTGACATTTGAGATGAAAGATCTAGGGGTTGTAAAAATGATTATCGGCATTGACTTACACAGATACAAAGAAATGAGCAGGCCATGGTTGTCTCAGGAAGACTATATTAAGAATGTCTTGGTTAAATTCAAGCTTGAAAATGCTAAACTTGTTAGCACAACCCACACTGCTCACTTTTGATTTTTTCAGAAAAAATGTCATATATAATATGAAGAAAAGCAGTATATGTCTCGTGTGCCCTATTGAGCGTGATTGGCAGTCTCACATATACTATGGTTTGTACTAGACTGGATATTTCACATATAGTGAGTGTTGTGAGAAGATACATGTCAATCCCTGGCAAGCAACACTGAAAGGCAGTGAAATTGTTACTTTGTTATATACGAGGTACAGCGGAATACATCTTGACATTCTAAAAATCTGAGGAGAGACTTATAGGCTTTGTAGATGTGGATTATGCCGAAAATGTGAAAAATAGAAAATCGACTTCCAATTACTCATTTATGTTAGCGAGTGGAGCGATCAATTAAATATTGAAGCTTCAATATATGGTTGCTCTTTTCACAATCAAAGTGGAATATATGTCAATGACAAAAGCATTCAAAGAGGCTAATTAGTTAAAAGGAATGATGAATGTGTTGGGGCTTTAGCAGAAAGTCGTGCCTTGCATTGTGACAACGAAAGCACAATCAATTTGTCGAAGAAATTGATATACCATTCACAAACTAACCACATTAATGTTCGTCATTATTTTATCTAGAAAATGTTAAAGGAATGCGGTGTTACTTTTAAGAAGATTGACATCAGTGAAAATCCGACTAAAATACCTACAAAGGTTGTTCCTGCAGAGAAGTTGATATTTTACTTAACTTCTCTGGTCTTGGTAAAAAATGAATGAAGATAAAGCATACATAAGAAGCGACGATGATAGTGCTACTATGAAGGAAAGTAGAAATGATGATAGCAACATAAAATAGTGGAGCTGGATGATTAAAGTCATGGTAGAGATTGTTGATAGAGTATCTTTAATTTGGTGCAGTATTGTTCAATCAACCAAGTAATTCTTAGGTCATCCGAAAACACTTTGCGATGTTCCTGGTCGACCGAGATCTGTTTCGATTGACTAAGAGACTTTGTTGATATTTCGGTCAACCGAAGGTGCGACCGAGCAGAATACTTAAGTGCACAATTTTATTTCTAATTTTGTACGGGGGTTATATAAACCGGGCTTATACTGGATTAGGGTTGATGAGATCGAGAAAGCTTGTGAGTAAAGCCGTCTGAGATAGAGAAAACTAAGGTTCTCACATTTGTAAATTGTTTCATCTCTTATAACTCTTTTATTATCACTTGGTGTCCTTTTTTTCTTTTTTATTTTTTTAGTAAGGATTTTTCCTCGTAAAATTCATGTATTCTCTATGGATGCTTAAATTTTTCTTTCCCTATCGTGTTGTGTGATTCCGTCTAAGGTTACTTCTACACCGAAAAAAGTTGTTTTGGGGCTTGTTGTGTCCCCACTTTGAAAGGTACTTCAAAAATGAAATTTCTAATGGTCATAATTTAAAGATTTTATTTATTTATTATTTATTTTTTTATTTATTGTAACCATCCATTTGATGTCATTTTCAATCCAAGGATGAGTGTAAAAGGATTCACTCCATGGATGGTTCGTATCCTCAATCTCATGCAGTACATGCTAGGTGTTAGGTTACAAATGTCTCTTCTTTAAGATCAAAATGGACTGAACAACTTTCAAACATGCTTTGCCTAAGAGTGGATCAGGTGAGATCCTGGCCTCACCCAAGATGGCGTGGCCCTTATGGGTTTACTGTGGGGCCCACCTTGATGTATATATTATGTATCCACGTCATCCATCCCATTTTCTAGATCATTTTATAACATTATCTAAAAAATGAAATAAACCCAATTATCAGGTGGACCATATCACAAGAAACAATGTTAATTGACTATTAATGGGCCACAAAAGTTTTGGATCAAGCTAATCTTTGTTTTTTCCCTTCATCTACCTTACATCACCTTATCAATAGATTGGATGGTTAATGAACATTATAGAAGCATTAATGTAAACCCTAAGAAGTTTTTTATGGTGGGACGGTCAATCACCACTATTTCTTATGATATGGTCCACCTAGTAATTGGATATGCTTCATTTTTTATTTTATGACCATAATAATTGGATATGCTTCATTGTTTATTTTATTTTTAGATAAGGCCCTAAATTTATCTGGAAAAATGAATGGATGGCATGGATACATAATACATGCATCAAGGTGGGCCCCACATTAACCCCATCGTAAGGGACAGCATCTTGGGTGAGGCTGGGTCTCACCTAATCAAGTCTCCTTTGCCTAGCCCTCTCAGCAGTAGCACTTAGCCTAATCAAATTCCTCCATGTTGAGTCATTAGGTATATCTCCAACCAATGCAAGTCCCATGCCCGGGCCCACACCAAGTTCTTATGGTCGGAAGGTACATAAAGCTCACCATAACCATCAGATTTTATTTTAACTATAATAACTAAATCTATCACATGTAGGGTGGCAATGTGCTTGGCAAGCCTTCCGACCTACGTTTGTGCCTGGACCTTTTAATGAGGCCTATAGGTAGGGCTAGGGCCTGACATGTATAGCATGAACAAATTTTAAGCCAAGATTGAATTTAGGTCATTTAACTCCATAAGTAATACTCTCTCTCTCTCTCTCTCTCTCTCTCTCTCTCTCTCTCTCTCTATATATATATATATATATATATATATATGAATTTTCACCTTCATATAAAATTATGGTGAGCCATGACAAAGAGAAATGCAAATCAAAAAAGGAAACTGTTTTCATTTTTTATAGCCTATCAAAGATTTTTACTAAAGTAAAAATTGTGCCTGGGGAGTTTCATGAGGTGCTGCTTCCCGTGGACCATACAGATTTTGGAGTCACATCATATATACATGTGTGAACTGGTGCGCAGCTATATACACACACACACACTCTCTCTCTGAATGATTTTTATGAAATGCTGACCAATTGTTAGAACCGTTCAAATTCCTTTTTTTTAGATATCCCCCACCCACATTTTCAGGGGTGTATTTATTTTATCAATTTCTGTCAAATGCAAGTACAACATGTGGGTTAGTTGTAAAAATGATGAAAACATCCTTAGGGACACTAATCTGGAGCGTTCAAATGTTTTCAGGCAGCAATCCTGACCATTCCAAAATGGTAGATGACTACTTACAGGATTCAACACTAGGTAATTAGCGATCTGCATCATTCAAAAGTATATAACAGTTATCTGTACCATTTAAAAGTACGTGGACAGTAACCGTGATCTGAACCATTTCAAGACTGAGGACAGTGATTTTGATTATTCAAAAGTAGGAGGACAGGAATCAAAACTATTTTAAAATGATAGGCAGCGATCTGGACCTATCCTTCGATTGATATATGCAAAGGTATTATTAAGTCTTGATAGTATTTTTGTCATTTTTAGAAATAAACTAATGATCATTGCTTGCTTTGATTTGACAAAAAATGGTAAAATAAATTAAGTTATTAAAATGAGGTGGTGACATCTTTAGATTTTTTTTTCTTTTCTTTTCTTTTTTTCCAATTAAGCCAATAAACGAGTGGCATTTGTGAAATATCCCTAATTTAAATCTTGGATGACAAAGAATCAAATGCTAATTCCTTGAAAGTAACCGTTAGAAGCCGTTCCACCATCCATTCCAACTTCCAAGCGAATCGTATTCAGCTGGAATCTACCATAGATTTAGTTTCCCTACTACTCTTAAAAGCAAAGTCCCACAAATCATTACACTTATGAATCAGAACTGAAAATTATAAATATTTTATCTGCTCGGGCCCTCCACTGAGTTGAGCCGAGACCATTAAAGCTCCTATATCTGTCTGAATATTGCATGTGAACCCAGGCCCATCAAAAGCCCACCAGATGATGAACTAGGTTCGACCCTTGGGCCAAATACCCAAGCCCAACAAAGTTAAATATATCGGGAAGAGCTCAGCTTTCAAGTTGCGGTTATGATCAGCTCAGTCACACAGTCATCGGTGGGCCCAACAGTTACGTGTTTGATTCCATGGGCCCACCCTATGATATTGACTTGGAGCTCAGAAAAACCCATACTTGGCCACCCTAGTTCATTTGCACCTATAAGGGACCGTTTGGATTAATGAGATTCAGATTTTTAGGAATCCCAATCGCTACTTGGGGCAGGATTTTTGCGTCCGAGGGTGTTGGAGTCAAATGCAATACGGTGGGTGACACGACTCTCAATAGTAAATTATAACCAAAAACAAAGAAATAGCATTTCCATTCCGTATTTCCGCCAGCAATAACCCTTCATGAGAAGGATAGACAACCTATAATCCTTCTTGAAAAGGATGGACAACCATTGATGGAAATTGTTGGGAGAATTGGGGAAGCACACATAAATGAATCTATGATAGCAATACAAAAGTATCAAGCAAACATAAAGAGAACACATGAATTTTAACATGGAAAAATCCTTTCAGAAAAAAATGATAGAGCAAAGTGACAGATGATCATTATGGAAGCAGAAATTATAAAGAGAGAATGCTTACCCAATTTGAACAACCTCGAATCTCACCCTTGCTACACCTCTTTAAAACCCTAGGACTATTTAAAAACTCTTAGAATACAACTCAATCCTGTTTACACCCATATATATAGCCTTGAAAAGAATTCCAAACGAAATTGAAAACAAATCCCGCATGTAAATTCGCAATTTTATGTAAAATCTGCATAAAATCTATTGATGTCATCGAATACTCATAAATGGCATTGAAACTAATCCTTCAATGATATTGAACACTTGTCGATGGCGTCGAACTAACACCTGAATTGTCTAAAGACAAAACATGTTCAGAAATTCTCAATGGTATCGAGCACTTATCGATGGTATCAAAAAGTACCCAGTTTATCGACCAACTGAAAAAAATTAAGAAAACATCGATGGGATTAAAAATTGTTTAAAGTTATAAAATGTGACATCAAACAGGCTATCGATGGCATCAACAGACTCTATATCTAACTCGATTTAAGACATCAAATACAATAAAAATCATATTCCACATGCAACATCCATGGTCGGGATGTGAATGACCCTTTAGAGGGCATGGATTGGGTGTTACTTTGCTTATATTGAGTATGATTTGATTGAAAGATTGGCCGAGATGGAACCCATTGAGTACAAAATGGATTGAACTGCTTTAGAATATACATTGTTGCGTGGCTCTATTTTTTACATGTACCCAGTACCCTCTACCCTTGATGTGGCAAGATATAGTTGGATAGCTGGCCTCCGATTAAACATGGGGTCAGGCAATGCCTGCTATTTGACTCCATCTCTAACAACAGCGTACAGTATAATTACGGTGTAATTAAATTCCATCACGCCAGAGATATATGAAGCTGAATACAAATAAGGACAAGACTGTCCAAATCTCATCATGTCATGCTTGTAAGCATTAAAAAATCCCTATCCAGTCTATGTATACAGGGCAAAATGGATGCTTATTAAGTAGGCCCACTATCATGTATGTGTCTTATATATGCTGTCCACCCATTTTTTCTACCTCATTTTAACCCTCGAGCTCGAAATTGAAGGGTATCTGAAGTTTAAGTAGACCAAACAACAAGAAAAAGTAGGAATTGAATGCATGCCTAAGAAAAATTCCTGAGGCCATGGAAGCTTTGGATCCAACTAATATTTGTGTTTTTCAGTCATTACATCCATGTGACCTTATAACCAGTTTGAATCACAAATAAACATCACAGTGGACCTAGGAAGGTTTCAATTGTGGATGTCATTATTCAATTATTTTATATGATGTGGTCTACTTGACCTTGGGATATGCTTCAATTTTGGGCCTATGCCCTAAAATGAGCTGTTAAAATGGATAGATGGCATGGATCAAACACATACATCATAGTAGGTCCACATTGTTTACTAAATACACTATAGGCTACTTGGCAATCCTCCAAATCCATTTTATTAATGCAGTTCCACCTCCCTGAGATGAATAGGTTTTAATTAGTCCAAACATGCAATGTGGACGACAGAGTTAATTAGATATGTGTGGGCCCCGTCCTATCCCATATGTAGCTAAGCTGACGAGCCTGACCATCTGATCAGGAGCAAACTGGGCCAGTTAAGTTAGTCCAGGTACACCTTCCCTAGGATGAATTAATTCGATCTAGTTTGTCTAGGTGAACCTTCCTCAGACGAACATTAGTTGACATTTGCATTCGTCTACATCAAAGAATCCAATGGTCATTTGAATACATTTTAATAAAATGATATTGGCTTAGGGAACGTTTGTCTGCACCTAATATCATGATATCTGTCGTAATAAAAAGATCTGCAATATTATATTATTGAATGATAGTTTTTTTTTAAAAAAAAAATCTTTATTTATTTATTTTTACACACGTACACACACCCCCAACACACTCACGCTAGTGGAATTTCACCACCTATGGATACTGGAACCCTTGACCGGGTGTTGAAACTCGTGCGACCCTACCACCCAAGCAAGAGTAAGGATCCCATTGAATGATAGTTTCAAAGGATAGTTTTCTTAAGATTCTAATCCGTTGCCTGCAAAGAGATTGTGAGACAGGAAAGTTCAGATCTCCCAATGCGGGATTTTAGTGCGATGGCCATCAGATCAACGGTCTGTGTCATTGACATTTGAGCCCCACCTGTATGAATTTAATACTCATGTGTACCATTCATGTTGACAGATGGGCTATTCATGAAATATTTAAAATTGAATTTAAAAAGGAAAATATTGTATTGCTCTTGGTCGCATCGAGACAGTTGGACAGTCCAAGGACTAGGTCTGTCCGGACGCGGATTTCGCATGAAGCTAATGCACTGAGAAGCAACGTGGGGCCGACAATGACGTTTCTTAAAAATCCTCCCCTGAGAAAGAGTTTTCCACCGTTGAAACATTTCTGAGCTCTATGTTAATGTTTATATGCCATCCTAATTGTTTATAATTACATTTCCACTTGGATGAATCGAAATAAACTTTTGAGGCCGTGAAAATGTTTAAACGGTGGTCACTAAGTCATCTCTGTTTCCTCTCGTGTAGCTCACTTGAGTTTTATATCCATATGATTTTTGAGATAATATCTTAGAATGATCTGAAAAAATAGATGAATAGAATAGATTTTTAGGAAACGTGATTGTAGGCCTCGTATAACATCACAGCGCAGGAACTTTATTACTTCCTGCGAAAGTCTTTCGAGAAATTCGCATCCGTTTAAATTTTGGGACGGGGATTTCCTGCGAAAGCCATTCTGAAGTTCTAGCAAGAATTATGGGTGGGCTAATATTATGTTTGTGAGAAATCTAACTCATTCATCAGTTTTCCGAAAACATTTTAGTACATGAATTCGAAAATGAGAAACATCTAAAACTCAAGTGGGCCATATGAGATAAAACAGTTGGAAAGGAATGACCACCGTTGAAACCTTCCTAGGCTCCAACTTGATGTTTATATTCCATCCAAACTGTTTATAAGTTTATTTCCACTAAGATGAAGTGAAAACACACGGAACTTAAACTGATACAAAACTTTTATGACTATATACATGTTTCAACGGTGGTTAATAAATCCCCGCTGTTTCCTCTCGTGTTACCCATTTAAGTTTTCGATACGCCTTATTTTTCGCCGCATGTACTGAAATGAGCTAGAAAAACAGATGAACGAAGTGTCTTTTTCACAAACGTGGCAGTGGGCCCCACCCAAATTTTGAAGTCAACCAGGTCAAAAGCACACAGATCTGACGGTTTCAACCATTCGATCAGTGGCCAAAAATGGATGGCTGAGATCATTTATGGAAAACTATGACAGACCAGCAATTTGAACCATTTTGAGGACCGTAACGAATTACTTGTGATTCCGAATCACATTTATCAGAGAATCCTAACCATCCATCCAAGGCTTGGTTATCGGATGGCTATTTAAAAAAGGAAAAGAAGGCTAATATATAGATGGATCAGATCATCCAACCTGTGCGATTTTAAGATTTATCCGATGAAATATGTGCTGAACCTAATGAATGGATTAGATCAATCAATAGGACTCTGCGTGTGTCCAGAAGCAACTAGAAGAGCACTGGATCATTTCTCACGTCAAAATCCACTCATATCATCTGAGAACTTATAGAAGAACAAAGCCCATGTAAGGACTTATCTGCAAAACTTTATATTCTTAGATCACTCCCATTAAAAAGAAAATGATATTTGGGAATTAAAAAATAAATAAATAAATAAAGCATCTTAGCATAACTACATAAGTACTACTTTGATACTTTCCGTGTGATGGACAACCTGCATGCACTTAAAAATTAATTTAAAATAGTATGCTTAGTCAACGAATGATTCGAACTAGATTTCCTTGGTAGTAGACTCACAAGGCTTTCAGCACGAGGTCATGGGTCCAGTATTATTGCTGCGGTGAAATCCTAGTATAGTGAGAGTACATGTGTAAAATTAATAATAATTATTATAATAAAACCGAACTAAACTGTCCAATATGTGGGTCTATGTTTCCATTAATGATGAATCGAAATTCAAACTTATTTCGTTATCTAACCATTGGATTCGTGAACGGACATTTATTGGACGGTTAAAAATGAAAATATGTTGTGTCCACGAATCAGGTCTCTTAAAAATGAAAATAACCAATGTCCACAAATCATGTCTCAAATTTCGGGGATTGCGAATTGTGGACGGTTTAGTTTGAATTAACATATGCCACGTGTATAATTTCTCAGTGCCTGTGTATCAAGTTTCGTACTCTACTGGAGTATAAAATGACTTTGTTAGCTGCGTTAATCGTGCTTGCAAGGACGGTGGTTTCGTACCTTTTAAAATGTCCATGGAGATAGAGCTCAAGATTGCGATTAAGCGGGATTGCGTAGTTTTCGTACACGTGGCATAGACTGGATCGGACGCAGATTGCGTCGGACGCGGATTTCATGAGAAAGGTTTCGCAGGAAGTTTCTTCACTTGAAACCTAAGTAGGGTCTACCGTGATGTTTTTCAGAAATCCACTCCACCCATCCATTTTGTGAGGTCATTTCTAAAATTGAGCGGAATACAAAACTCAAGCGGGCTGTATTAAACGAAAAGGTCGTTGGAAAATTTTTTACCGTTGAAACTTCCCTATATTGCATGCCATCCAAACCGTCAATAACATCATTTGTACTGAGATGAGCTGAAAACAAAAATCATAGCATGATTTAAAACTTTTTTGGCCCTACGAATATTTCTACCGTGGACGTTCAATTATCATGTTTTCGGCTCACTTGAGCATTGGATACGGTTCATTTTTAGCCTCTTATCCTAAAATGAACTCAAAAAACGGATGGACAAAGATGATTTCCTAAATCTAGTATATTAGTATGCATCATGGCTAATGGAGTTTTTTTTCCCGTGCTCGACCGGTTGTGAGCCCTGCACGACCGATCGTATGCCGGTGTTCAACTAGTCGTAGGTTGGAGTCGTGACACGACTCAAAGTCTAATGAGTTTAGACTGATTTTCTCCGGAGTGCTCGACCGGTCGTGGGAGGTGCACGACTACTCGTAGGTAGCGCTCGACTGGTTGTGGGTGGCGCACGACCAGTCGTGGTTACGCAGATTCGTTTTGTGATTTTGTGGAGATTTTGTGTCGCAAATCCTTTCGCAACTGGGATGCGGAAGAGAGTTTCCTAAAACTATAAAAAGGGGTCTCTAGGGTTTTTATCGGGTATGATGGTGATAAAAAATACAAGAGGGATATTAAAGGTGAGAGAGAGAAAGAGGAAGCTTGTAGAAGGGAAGTCATGCTCGTGGAGGTGATCTACTGTGCAATTAGTATCTTAATGCTTTTACGTCCTCGTAATCGGTGAGATCTCTTAGTTTTTCTTTATTCTCTTACTATTTATCCACTCCTGCGTGAGTAATGAAGGTTTGATCATAGCAAGGTGTGCTTGTGATTGGTTGTAACGTTCTGATTTATAGTGGATTGTTGATCTGGACGAGGTCCCGTGGTTTTTACCTCTTTGAGAATTTTCCACGTAAAAATCTCTTGTGTGGTGTGTGATTGATGCTTTGATTTATTTCATTGCTTTATTATCCATAATTCTTGTTTGTTCTAGAGGGCTAGATCATAAGGTTTTGTGCAAGGCCCCTAACAAAGTGGTATCAGAGCTAAATTCATTGAACATGTAGGATCGGTTTAGAATTATGGAAGGTGGCTCATCAAGGATGATCAGCCTCAATGGTTCTAATTGGACCATATGGAAGGCTAAGATGGAGGACTTGCTTTATTGCAAGGACGTATATTCTCCAATTTTAGGTATATCAACAAAATTCAAAGATATGTCTAATGATGATTGGAAGTAGATGGACTGGAAGACAGTGGGGTTTATTAAACAATGACTGGATGATTTTGTGTTCCACCATTTGTCTACAGAAACCTCAGCCGTTAGCCTATGGCTGAAACTAGAATGGCTGTATGAGAGGAAGACAGCAAGTAATAAAATTTTTCTGATAAGGCGACTTTTGAATCTCAAGTTCAAGGATGCTGGTTCTCTGGCTGAGCACATGAATGCGGTCAGCAATATAGTGAACCAGCTCTTCGCTATGAAGATGGTCCTGGATAATGAATTGCAGGCTTTGCTATTGCTTAGTTTGTTACCTGACAGTTGGAAGATATTGGTGGTGTCTCTAAGTAACTCCACGCCAGACGGAAGGATATCCATGGAACAGGTGACTATCTGTCGCTTCAATGAAGAGACAAGGAGGAAGTCTCAGGGGTCTACTTAGCAAGAGACCTTTGTGACACAGGAACGGGAAAGAGGAAAGAACAGGAAGGGCGAGAAGGCTCGAGATAAATCAAGAGGCAAGTCGAGTAAAAGAAAAGATATTGAATGATGAAATTGTGGCAAGAAGGGCCACTATAAGCATGAATGTAGTAAGGCTAAGAATGTCAAGAAAGGAAAAGGAAAGGAGAAAGAAGATGAATCAGATTTCACTGCGGTCGCTTCTGATGGCGACATTGTAGTTATTCTTTCTGCAAATCATGATGTATGTCTCACGGATACGAGTCAAGACACCGACTGGGTGATAGACTCAGGAGCCTCTTTTCATATGATTTCATGCAGGGACTTCTTCACAAGCTACAAGTCAAGTGATTAAGAGACCGTGAAGATGGAAAATTTTGGCGTATCGAAGATCGAAGGGGTCAGTGATATTTGTGTGAAGACTGATGTGGGCTGTACATTAGTTCTTAGGGATGTAAGGCATATCCTAGACCTTTGCCTCAACTTGATGTCAACGAGAAGGTTGGATGATGATGGCTATGAAAGTGGGTTTTCTGGTGGGCGCTGGAAGCTCATCAAGGGTTCGTTGATCGTAGCCAGAGGAAAAAAGTGTTGCACCCTTTACAAGGCATGTCTTAGTGTTTGCAAGGGTGGGTTGAACGTAGTGGAAGATTCAGCTATTGACATATGGCACAGGCGTCTAGGCCACATAAGTGAAAAGGGTCTTCAGCTACTAGCGAGGTAGTGTCTCCTTCTAAACGTGACAGGTACGCCTCTCAAAACCTGTCTTGATTGTTTATTGGGAAAACAACATAGAGTTTCATTCGTTAAAACTGCTTCTCATGTTAATAAAGTGCATGTATTAGATTTGGTTTATTCTGATGTTTTTGATCCTATGAGGACAAAAACCTTGGGTGGGGCATTGTATTTTGTTACTTTTATAGATGATGCATCTAGGAGGGTTTGGGTTTATGCATTGAAATACAAGGACGAGGTTTATGGTGTGTTTAAATTATTTCATGTTATGGTCGAGAGAGAGACATGTAGATCATTGAAGTACATCTGCACTGACAATGGTGGTGAATACATTAACGACTTTTATGAGTACTGCAAGTCCCTGGGTATACTGCATGAACAGACGATTCCCAAGACTCCCTAACATAATGGTGTAGCTGAGAAAATGAATCACACCATTATAGAGAGAATCAGATACATGTTATCCCATGCGAAGTTGCCCAAGACATTCTGGGGAGAAGCAATGCACATGGTGGTGTATCTGATAAATAAGTCTCCATCAGCCCCGTTCAATGGAGAAGTACCTGAGAAGGTGTGGACTGGATATGATTCATCGTACAGTCATCTCAAGATGTTTGAATGTAGGGCATCCATTCACATACCAAAGGACGAGAGGTCCAAGCTCGATACGAAGATCAGACAGTGTGTGTTCTTAGGGTACGGTGATGAAAAGCTCGATTACAGATTATGAAATCCGATCGAGAAAAATCTTGTAAGGAGTAGAGATGTGGTTTTCTTTAAAGATCAGTGTATAGAAGACATTGGTAAGCCAGAGAAGAACCAGCCTACTTCAGGTGAGCTAGAAGACATGGATCCAATTATTCTTCCCGTGGTGCCTAATGACAGGGGAGTACAGAAAGGTGCAGAGGACGAGGGAGTTCCTTCAGAAGATGAATCGGGGGAGCAGCCCTCACCTTATTCACCTGTTGAGCCACAGGTGAGGAGGTCATCTAGGGACAGACAACCATCCAAGAGATACTCGCCGTATGAGTACATTATGCTGACTGATGGGGGAGAGCCAGAAGATTATTGAGGCCCTAGCTGACACGCATAAGGAGGAGTGGTTGAAAGCTATGCAAGAGGAGATGAAATCCTTTCATAAGAACCACACCTATGATATGGTGAAATTGCCTAAGGGAAAGAAAGCTTCGAGCAATAAGTGGGTGTTTATAAAGAAGGTTGAGCAGAAGAATTCACAGACGAGGTTCAAGGCCAGAGTTGTGAGAAAAGGGTTCGGTCAGAGGAAAGGCATAAACTTCGAAGAGATATTCTCACCAGTGGTGAACATGACATTCATACGGGTGTTGTTTGGGTTGGTGGCTAGCATGGATATGAAGATAGAGTAGTTGGACGTTAAAACTGCTTTCCTCCATGGTGACCTAGAAGAAGAGATCTACATGCATCAACAAGAGGAATTCGAAGTCAAGGCCAAAGATCATATGGTGTGTAGGCTGAGGAAGAGCTTGTATGGGTTGAAACAAACTCCACGGTAATGGTATAAGAAGTTTGATTCGTTCATGTTACAGCATGGGTATGACAGAATCGCGTTGGACCACTGTGTGTTCATGCGCAAGTTTTCAAATGGTGATTTTCTAATTCTACTGTTATACGTTGATGACATGCTCATCATGAGAAAAGACATTAAGAAGATCGACAGGCTGAAACAAAAATTGGGCAAGTCTTTTGTGATGAAAGACTTGGACTCGGCTAAACAGATCCTAGGAATGGATATAACCCGTGACAGAAGCAGTAGGAAACTTTAGCTGTCACAAGAGCGGTATATTAAGAAAGTTGTAGAGCGGTTCAATATGAATGCAGTGAAGTCGGTCAGTACTCCACTGGATGGTCACTTCAGATTGAGCGACAGGCACTGCCTCAAGATGAAGATAGAGGTGGAAAAGATGCTGAAGATATCCTTACGCATCTACTGTAAGAAGTTTGATGTATGTTATGGTGTGTACACGCCCAGACATAGCGTATGTAGTTGGTGTAGTCAGCCAGTATCTTGTCAATCTTGACAAAGAACATTAGGTAGCAGTGAAGTAGATACTGCGGTATTTAAGAGGCTCATCCAGGTTGAGCCTATGCTATGGTGACGGTAAACCTGTGTTATAGGGCTACACGGATGTAGATATGGCAGGTGACATAGAATTTAGAAAGTCTACATCGGGGTTCATGTTCACGTTTGCAGGGGGAGCGGTTTCTTGGTAGAGCAAGCTACAGAGGGTCGTAACATTGTCGATGACAGAAGCCGAGTACATTGCAGTCACGGAAGCATATAAAGAGATGCTTTGGATGAAAAGGTTCTTACAGGAACTTAGCCTGAAGCAGGAGCAGCACGTGGTCTATTACGATAATCAGAGTGTTATACACGTGAGCACGAATCCAAGTTAGCATTATAAGTCAAAGCACATAAAGATTCGGTATCACTGGATCAGGGATACTTTGGAATAGAATGTGTTATAATTTGAGAAGGTCCACACAGACGATAATGTGTCAGACATAATGACCAAGGCTTTGCTTAAGGGCAAGTTTGAGGTTTGTAGAAATCATGCTAGCTTGAAGAAGGTGAATTCCTCTTGGGTCAAAAAGGAAGAGATTTGATGAGATTTTTTTTCCTAGGCTCGACCGATCTTGAGTCCTGCACGACCAGTCGTAGGCTAATGCTCGACCAGTCATAGGTTGGAGTAGTGACACTGTTATGCCCCAAACTCGGAAACCGGGCTCACGAAATTCTCGGTCGCCGAATCCAGCGCCGACAGCCTCCGCAGAACCCCATTCTCAGTTCCCAGCTCCCATTCGCTAAGTTTCGATCCTGGGATGTTACGGGGAGAATTTTCAATGTCAGTTTGATTCGTAAAAAGCATAACCAAAGACATAACCCACAAACGACAACCAAAAACTCTATTACATTTCCACTATGATAAAAAACTTAACAAGTACAATGAGCATAAAGGAAAATACAATGATGGGGAATAAAAATTCCAAAATGATCTGCAAAGCGCTCCTGCCTCAGCGCTGCTGTGCCCCAACGTCACTTACATGCAACGGTCGTACATAAGCTTATAAAAAGCTTAGAGGATGGTGAAAGTGTGTGCGCAAGGTAGTAATATGATCATGCAATATCAGAGTAATACGAAATATGCAGATAGATCCATAATATCATGAGCCGTACCAAGGCTATGCGATGCAAGATGCAAGTCAAGCATACAATCCTCATCTAAGCCCACATGTCAATACAGCTCAAATCTGAAAAATTACCGGGGTCTACTACACTCTAAACCAGATCGCCGCCACATCGCGATCGATAAGGTAAGTGGAAGAGACCTTACTATCCGTCTGTCAATATCGAGCTCGACTCATCGATAGTGGACCCATTCCTCGAGCTGGTCAGACTCAGCCTAGTATTGCCCCCTACACTCGAGCGGGTAAGGTCGCACCCCCTTTCAACCGACCACGATACAGTGGAGAGCGTAACCATCAAGTATTCGGCACTCAACGCTCATCTAACCACTCGGTCTAGACATTGGAGCAACATCTTGGTACCATAAGGGTTTAGGGACTTTCACCCAGGGATATGTATAGCACCCATGTAGAATAAGATTTTCGGTATCCAATCCTGCTAACCCCGATACGCCTGTGGAGGCTACGGCCCCAATGTCGCTAGGGCATACAATAACCATATCACACAAATGCGAGATACATGAATCACGCTATCCAGTCATGCAACAAATCCTACGCATATCATGCGCTCATGTAGGGCAACACCGCCTAACCGGGAGCCCATAAACAACCTGTCCGAAGGCATATGTTATGATCAGTCACCTCTCATATCAAGCATACATATGGTGCGTATGATCATGAGTCATGAAACTATACTAAACATGTGAATAAGTGATGAACCTTTCTTACAACGCAGATGGGCCTAGACTGCCTATACACAACAAGTACGGGCCTATTACTGGGCCCTAGGGAGAGTCGTAATGCGGACATTTAACCAACATTAAACTTGCAATGTGGACGTCAAACCACCATCGCTCCCAAGCCATAGCCCGTAGTAAACATCATTACCCAAACCATGTTGGGTTCACACATTGCAATGGACCGTAGGTACATCCTAGTGGGCCTTTATTACAACAAATGAGCTACATTAGTGGGCCTTACATTTATCAAATGGGCCGCATTACTGGGCTTCACCAATGGGCCTTAGGTACATTGCAATGGGTCACAATCCATGGGCCTCAGAGTATATCAAAATGGGCCTAAGCACATGGGCCCTATATGTCTTAAATGGGCCTAATCCCATGGCTTTATACGTATCAAATGGGCCTAACCCATAGGCCTTATATAACTTAAATGGGCCTAAACCCATAGGCCTTTTTATAAATCAAACGGGCCTAACCCATAGGCCTTTTGTAAATCAAATGGGCCTAACCCATAGGCCTTTTATAAATTAAATGAGCCTAACACATATGCCTTTTGTAAATCAAATGGGCCTAACCCATAGGCCTTTATATAACAAATGGGCCATACCCAAACATAGGTGGCCCACCCAATCTTCACTCATGCCTTAAAATGATCTTACCAAGTGGATGGACGGTCTGGATACATCACATGCATCATGGCGGGTCCCACTATCGTTAGACAGTGCGGACAACACATGCATCACAGAGGGCTCCACCGTCCGCTGGACGGTGGAGGCAAAACAATTCATCGAGGTGGGTACCACCGTCCGCCTGGACGGGTGACTTAAAACATACATCATTGTGGGTCCCATGTGGGGCCCACTGTAATGTTTGCTCACCATCCAATCCGTTTATAAGGTCGCACGGACCTGGGTGATAAGGAAAAACAAATTTCATCTTGATCTGAAACTTCTGTGGACCCAAAAATGATTTTCAATGATAGATGTTCAATTCGACTGTTTCCTATAGTGTGGGCCACCTGAGCGTTGGATCAAGCTGAAACTTGGAGGGGGCCCACTGCTGGGGATGGCCCACCTCGTGGACAGCTTGGATGATAAGTAAACATCACAGTGGGGCCCACATGCAGGGCCCTGGGCCCCTGACGTCCACCCACCAAACGCTGCACGCAGCAGCGTGCAGCTGCTGCTGCTACATGTTAGAGGGCAGAGGCTCTGCATCTTGCAAAAATTGGGAAAAACTCATTTTTTCGGGGTTTTTCGCGTGTGGGGTCCGCAACTTGAGAATCCACTCCGTCCATTAGTTTCTAGGACCTGAAACACACAAAACGAGTCTAACGTTCGGTATTTTTAGTACGTATGTACAGCAAGGTGGGTCCTAATAGCATTTGAAGGGTAAGAAATATCATTTTCTATGGTATGGCCCGCCTGATTATTGGATTGACCTCATTTTTTTGCTCAACGCCTAAAATGATAAGGGAAAGAGGATGGACGGCTTGGATTGTACCAAAACATCAAGGTGGGGCCTATATAAGTGGGTCACACCCAAAGCTTGAACAAAGCTTATATTTGTGTTTTCCTTTATACAGGGACGTCCAGTGTCCCAGACGCTGGACGGTCTGGCCGTTGCAGGAAGGTGCATGGAGGTGGGCCCTGTTTAGGTGGGCCATCAGACAGCTGCCCAAACACATACAAGGTGGGCCCCATCTAAAAATGGAATGGATCCAATACATGCATCCTAGTGGGGTCTATCCAAGTGGGCCACACAACCATATATAATGACATAAAATAAAATAAAAAAATAAATTGAAATGAGAAGGGAAAGAGAGATGGAAAGTGAGACACGCTTGTGATGGAGGGCTCTGCTACTATGAGCCCTCCCTTGAAGAGATCGTACAATAGAATGGGTTCCTTTACACATGGATCTAACAAAATCAAATCCAACGGTGGAGATCCTTTCTCCATCAATTTGGACGGTCTAGGTGACCTTTAAATGTAATGAAATAAACTCTTGATGGGGTCCATGGAGAATGGTCCCATCATGGATGATCATGATGATCAAAGTGGGCCATCGGCCATATCTTAGGGTCCCAAATGAGATCCAAACCATTGATCGGTTGGCCTCATTTGGCCCATCTCAAAAACAAAGAAAGCTACTATTATCATGCACTCACCGTTCGATCTTCTTGCTCCTAGGGGTCCCTTAGCACCTTAGCTTTGATTTCAATGGAGAAGATGAGAAATGGATGGCTAGGATTGAAGATCTTGGCATGGGGAGGTAGGCCACACTTGGAGTTTTTTGAAAGGGAGGGAGAGGCATGGAGAGCTTCATATGTATGGATTTCTCTTTGCTTGAGAAAATGAGATGAGAAATGAGAAAGAGAGAGAGTGTTATAAAGAGAGAGATGGGTGATGGATGGATGGATGAATGATGGGTGTGTAAGAAAACCTTGACTTTGGTGGCCTTTTGTGTAAGAAAGGCATGGGAGGTATAAGAGATTCTTGACTTTTGAGGCATTTTGTGTAAGAGTGGTATGAGCTTTGTAAAGAAATCTTGATTTTTGTGGTTACTTAGAAATGAGTGAAAGGTGATGTGTACTTGACATGTAATGGATTGATGGATTGATTGATTGATGGGATTGATGTGACACATCGTAGAGATTCTCTTGGGTTTCGCAACGCGCGGCGTTTTCCTCGCACCGAACGTTGGCCCACATCTCTTGACCAGGGTATCGCCTCGGCGTGCAAGTCGCGGCATCGGAACTGCAGTGATGGCGCGGTCGCTATGGTAATGGTCTTGGATTGAGTCGATACGGGTTGATGGCATTCAAATCAGAGTCGCATGTAAATATCAGTTAAGGGTCGAAGGTTGTCGAAATTCGATCGGTAAGACCACGGAAGTCTATGAAATGGTACGGTCTAGGATACGGGTCTTACAGACATGACTCAAAGTCCAGCGAGTTTGGACTGATTTTCTCTGAGGTACTCGACTGGTCGTGAGGGGTGCATGACCAGTCGTAGGTGACGCATGACTAGTCGTGATTACGCAGATTCGTTCCGCGATTTTGTGCGGATTTCATGTCGCAAATCCTTTCACAATCGGGATGCGGAAGGGAGTTTCCTAAAACTATAAAAAGGGGTCTCTAGAATTTTTCTAGGGTATAATGGTGATAGAAAAATGCAAGAGGGATATCAAAGGTGAGAGAGAGAGAGAGAAAGAGAGAGAGAAAGCTTGTAGAATGAAGGTTATGCTCGTGGAGGTAATCTATCGTACAATCAATATCTCAATGTGTCATGCCCCGAATTAGGAAATCAAAATCATAAGAATTCCAATTGCTGAATCTGAGGCCGACAGCCTCCGTAGTATCCCATTCTCACCTCCTAATATTCATACGTTAGATTCCGAGCCTGAAATCCTACAAGGAGGATTTTTTTTGGTACATTTAACTCGTAATAAGCATAAACACAAGTATACCTAAATCATAAAGGCGACATCATCATCACATATCCTTTAATATAATCATTTGAATATAATGCTGATAGAAAAAATACATATGTCGAAATCAAAACTCCAGAAGGCAGCTGCATGCTCCAAGCTCAACGCTACTGCAACCTAACGTCACCTGTACGCATCTATCGTGCATAAGCTTATAGAAAGCTTAGAGGGTGGTGTAGGTGTGTGCACAAGGTAAGTGTCAAGTATTCAACGCAATGCCATAATCATACAATGTCGAAATAAGCGTAATGTCATGAATCATATGTTATCGGAAGAAGTGAAAATTTCTGACAAGTCCATGAGTTAAACAATATCAGAATACGCAATACAGTTCAACTATACAAATGAGGAACAATATCAGAATACATAATACAGATCAACTATATGAATGAGGAGTTATAAAAAGTCGAATATCAGATGCCGTATCTAAACCATATAAATACAGAGACACAGGTAACCCAAAATGCCCTGTATGCGAATGTAATGCAATATGTGGTGCAGATGGAATGACCATGCTAGAGTGTGAAGTCGGGATGCTAGTACATAGTATCGCAGGCTATGGGGTTCATCACAAGAGACTTCTATCCAAACCAGTCCCCATACCTAAATTTGAATAGTCAGACTCAATGTGGTAAACTCCTGACCTCAGGTTAGTCACGCGCCCCAACCAAAATCCTGACCATTGCAAAAGTTCACGTGACAAATAGTTGCGCACCGCCAGCCCGAGTGGATAGTGAATGAATGAATGAATGAGTATACAAATCATGCCCAATAAGTCCACATATCAGTACGGTTCATTTCTGGGATCATCATCGGGGTCTATTACACTCTACACCAGCTTGCCGCCCCCATCCAAGCCCACAACTAGGTAGTGGAAGAGACCTCATTATCCGCCTGCCAATATCGGGCTCGGTTCGTCGATAGCGGACCCATTCCTCAAGCTGGTCAAACTCAACCTAGACAGTACCCCCTCACTCAGGCGGGTAAGGTCACACCTCCCAACCAACCACGACACAGTGGGAGGCACGACCTTCTGGTATTCGGTACTCGGGCGCTTATGTATCCATTCAGTCTCGATGTTGAGGCGTCTCCTGGCCTGGAGGTTTAGGAATTTTCACCCAGGGACATCTATGACGCCCGTATGCTAGAACCAAACATTTTCGGTGTCCCATCTGACCATCCACGATATGCCTGTGGAGGCTACGACCCTGATGTCACTAGGGCGTACAGTAATCATAATGCGAGATGCATGAGTCATATAATCCAGTCATGCATCAATCCTCCGCATACCGTGTACTCATGCGAGATATCCTCCGCCTATCAGGGAGTCTCATAACAACATGCTCAATGACATATGCAACGATCAACCACACCTCATAACAAACATGCAGATGATGCGTATGAGCATGTATCATGACGCTATGTTGTCACATATTCATAATTGGTATCAATACCTGACATCGACAATCGACCTCGACAATGTGGACATTTAACCAACATTGCCCCGAAGGATTAGCCCTTATGGAGACAAACATATAATGGGCCTACAACCTCACACAAAGGCCTGATATACAACACAATGGGCCTTACCCAAGGGCCACATATACACAACAGGTGGGCCCTACTCATGGGCCTCAAATACATAACATGTGGGCCCTATGCATGGGCCTCAAATACATCAAGTGAGCCATGCATCATAGGCTTAATACATATCACAATGGGCCTTGCCCATAGGCCATGAATACATCACAATGGGACTTTCACAAGGGCCTAACACAAATCATATTGGGCCTTAGATATGGACTGAATACACATCACGTCGGGCCTCAAATGCGGGTCGCATACACATCACATTCGGCTCTGACAATCGGAATCAGCAATCGACCATCACAAGTCAGAATCGGTAATCGACCTCGATCGATAATCGACAATCAACCACGAAAAATAAGAATCGGTAATTGGCCTTGATCGATATTCAGCAATCGGCCATGACAAATAAGAATCGGTAATCGGCCTCGATAATTGATATTCGATAATCGGCCATGACAAATAAGAATCGATAATCGGTCACGACAATTATAATCTGTAATCGTCCATGATAATCGACCTCGATCGATAATCTGTCAATCAACCACAACCATCATAATCGATAATCGGCCACGATAGTCAAAATTGGTAATCGGCGTCGATCGATAATCAGTCAATTGATCACAACAATCATAATCGGTAATCGATCTCAAGACGGGATTTATAGTTGGATGACCTATGATAGTCCAAGCAATACCAATGGGGCCCATTCGTTGAGGTAACCCACTAGAGGATGATGATTGCTTCCAAGGAGTGGCCCACATGAGGCCGTACATACAGTGGGCCCATGGCCTTACACAAAGGCCTAATATACATCGCAATGGGCCTCGTATAAGGGCTACATGTGCATCACATTGGGCCACTACCCATAAGCTCCAAATACATCACAATGGGCCTCAACCCATGGGCCTTAAATGCATTATATTGGGCCTCATCAATTGAGCCTCAAATACATCAAATGGGTCATAACCCATAAGCCTCAATATACATCAAGTGGGTCGTATCACATGGGCCTAATACGCATCATGATGGCCTAAAAATACATCTCAAGGGGCAATGAATACATCACAATGGGCCTCGCCGTGGGCCATAAATGCATCTCAATGGGCCATGCCCATGGGCCACGTCCCATGGGCCTAACAATACAAACAAGTAGGCCCCACACATGGGCCAAAATATATCATGAGGATGGGCCACACCAATGGGCCTCAAGTGGGCTTGGACCACACCAAAATCATTTCAATAGCTGTAGGTGTAACATGTGTACCAAAATACCCTATTATTCCATGGGGCACATGGCCCACAAATGATGATCAGCAATGTCCAAACATTGACTATGCAAATCCGCACCATCTAAACATTGGGCAACACATCCAAACATTGTCCAGCACCGTCCAGAATAATCTGGACGATGTGGATGAAATAATACATCATGGTGGTGTCAACGTGGTGGATGGTGTATATATAAACCCATACAGCATGGTCGACCCTACACAACACATCCAGACGGACAGTTAGGATGAAACACCTACATCCAGGTGGTCTCACACCATAAAATGATCCAAAAAGAAGGGTGGATAGGGTGGATATAGAATAAAGACATCAAGGTGGGTCCTACCCATCCAGAATGGACGGACGGCTGGGATAAAACCCAAGTCTCACGAGTATTACACCGTCCAGATGGACGGTGTGAATACAGAATGTATACATCAAAAAGGGTCTCACCCACACGTGTGGGGTGGGCCACGTCCTGAATGGACGGTTGCATAAAACACGTGCATCAAAGTGGGTCCGCATGCACTGTCCAACACATTGGACGGTACATATGAAATATATATATATATTAAGGTAGGTTCACACGTGCGGGATCCTCCAGAGATAAATGGATGGAGGGATATAACATATACCTCGTGATCTGGCCCACCGTCCAGAGTTCTGGACGGTGAGGATCACTGGCATGTACATCATGGTAGTCCCCACATGGGACCCATGGACAGCATGGTTGAAACAAACATATCAGAGGTGGGTCCACACATGCGGCCCACCTCATTTCGGAATGAAGCTGATATTTGTGTCCAGCCTACATCAACGAATAGTAGGTGGACGGTCTGCTATAATCAGCAGCTAATCAGCGTCCATGCAAGGTTCTCATCTGGTGGGTCCCACATGATCAAGACGGTCAGGATAAGGCACATGTATCACGTGGGTCCCTTGAACGGTGTAGATATAACATACCAATGTGGTGGGGTCCACACACGTGGCCCACTAGGGATAAGCTTGCTAAATGTATGGACGGTTTGGATGGAATGCATCCATCAGTTGGTGGGTCTCACCGTCCAGTCATCTGGACGGTGTGATGAGGTCCATACATCACGCGTGGCATCACACGGCACCATCGTTGAATGGACGGTGCTGATACCATCAATATCAACTGTAATGCCCGTGAAAAATCCGTACTTGGGTTCGAGTACCGATTTGACCCGAAATCGCGTAGAAATATTTTCTATGGAAATTAAACGTAAGTTAGCTAGCGCAACGCTAGAGTAGCTGGGAAATAGTCCCTGATCACTTTAAATACGTTCTACAAGACCCAAATCGAGTAGAACAGACAACTCTACAATACTCTATAACCTTGAATCAAACTCTAAGCAGGTTTGTCCTCTGGACCACATTGAACTTTTGTATTGGATTTAGACCGCGCGTCGAAGGTCCGATACCTCCTATCTTAGACCGTTAGAACCGCCCAGCTGGACTTGACAATCATCTCGAAAATTAAGTCAAACCGATAATCACAGAGTATTTCGTTGAACCCGGACTGAAGCGACGCGAATAGGGACGAATTGGGAATTTCAAATTCAAATCTGGCACACGACTTGACGCGTCAGTATTGAGCGTTCTGACCGTCAGAATTCATCCAGATTACACCCTCGGATCAGGAAAAATTTCTATTTATTATCATGAGACTTTCAGCCCTGATCTATGTGCGGTGACCGCTGAACTGAAACTGGTCCGCCACGTGCGATCTGCGAACCCTGCCAGACTGAAAACTTAATACGAGGTACATCTGGTACCCATGAGCTTAAGTCTGATCGCAATCGACCAGGGGACCACCAGAAAGCCATTTTTGGACCGAAACAGCCCCGAAATGGATAGGCATCAAGTAAACTTCGTCCCGGAGCCTATTTTCGGCAATTTTGAGCTTATAAAAGGGGTTGAAACCCTCATTTCTCCTTCCCATCCGAATTTCACTAAACCCTAGAAAAGAGAGAGAGTTTGAGAGAAAGGGAAGAGGAGATTTTTCCCGCTTCCGAACCCCTGACAGTTGCTGCTTCACCACTTCCTTCCAATCACCTGGCTGGTGATTTCTCCACCTTTTCAGGTATAAAATAGCCCTAATAACTTGCTGATTTAGGGTATGCTTAGATGTACAACATGTTAGCTAACGTAATCCATGAATCAGGTTCTCTTACAGCCGTAGACGAAGCGTACACGCTCCGTTCAAAATCCCGCGACCGTAAGAGACTAGGTGAGGATTTTAGACGCTTTGATTGACGGTTTACAACGCTTTCAATGTCGTTTAATAGTAGATTATCGACGGCATC
Organism: Magnolia kwangsiensis; assembly: GCA_037074715.1. Classification (NCBI taxonomy): domain Eukaryota; kingdom Viridiplantae; phylum Streptophyta; class Magnoliopsida; order Magnoliales; family Magnoliaceae; genus Magnolia; species Magnolia kwangsiensis. The sequence continues at coordinate 15,431,436 of CM073576.1, read as the reverse complement.
GCCGTTTGACATGTACAACATGCTCTCCGTTTCCTGTTTCGTAAATTAACGAAGAATATGAGATTTAGGGTATTTTAGTCATTTGTAGGAAGTATGGTCTACGTGCATATTTTGCTGACATGATTGACATGGTTTGTCGCCGCATTAGAGAGTTAGGAATGCTTGCATAATCAGTTTGGCGAAGAGATTCACCAAGTTGCGCACTTTGGGTCGACATACTATATGTGGACTTAAGTGTGTAGTGTATGTGTTTGTATAAATGTTTGTACTAGTATGTATTGTATTGAATGATGTTATGTAGTAGTTTGAGATTGATTTCATGATTTAAATGCTGACCTAAATGATTTCCTACATGCTTACCTTATGCATGATTGTACTACATGCATAGAAAGTATGCCTTGAAGATTTGCTTAAGTTGAATGTGCATAGAAAGTATGCCTTGAAGATTTGCTTAAGTTGAATGTTATAACATGTGCTAACATGCTCACATGATGTATTTCAATTCCAATACCTTTGTATATAGTGTTAACGAAATTCCATAGATGTGTGGGACTTGACATAGTCCAGGCAGTCGGTAACCGAGCGAATTCGTGGCTGACTGGTCATAGCCACGAACGACGCGTCGATGAATGTGATTCGTGTTGAGAGTTGGCGGCAGTGGTTAGGCCACGCGAAGTGTTTTACGCACTTCATGTCGTTCAATTCGAGATGCGATCGCTCTAGTCGAGCCCGTCAAGTAACCCGACTGGCCGATGTTTGTTCACCTTGTATGTATCATAACTGCTTGAACCTAGGGTACTGAACTTACCATTGTAAACCCTATTAACCGTGGTACCTTGATCCACGAAGACTCATGAGCCGGGCATGGTGGTATGGGACACCGTGGTCAAGCTGTCGGCCTACGCTGGGGCCACAAACCTCCCCGTAGTGACCAGTGAGCACCTTGACTCGTGAGCAGATTATGGTGGTATGAGACACTATATTCTAGCTGTCGGCCTACACTGATCAGGCGACGAGCCCTTTGTAGTGACCGCGAGCGTATTCTGAGTCCACGGGAGGCGACGACCCTTCTGTGCAGTAGAGTACAGTAGGCCTGTATTGATAAGGTGATGGGGGAGCGGTGCAACGAGTGCGAGCAACAGCCCTGGCAGCCCTTGCAGTGACCTACGAAATATACATCGTATGAGATTACTAGGAGTGATGACCCTAGACAGGATCCGTGTTGGGATTGATACAAGGGAAGTACCTTAGTTTCCCAATCCTGCTGTTTGAATGGACTAATAATAACTTGGAAATCATATCACCATAGCATTGCATGTGCCTGGAAGATGTGGAGCACTCTAGGGAGTGTGGCATGCCGCGGTCGTAAGATGTTGCCGCATGAGGGTGATCGTCGGTGAGGGCATACATCACGTCATATCATCTTGCATTAACAATAGTATTAGGATTGTCTGACTTACTGCTTTACTATTATCGCGTGATTGAATTGTGAACATGCTAATCTTTGCTCTATGATTCCACTGAGTTGATCACTCATTCCCACGTTACGGGATGGTGTTTGCAACACCCATCAGACCCTGTTGTAGCTGTAGGTGAGGACGAGATCCAGGAGGTGGAGCTGGAGATTGACGAGGACCAGGATGAGTTCTCGTATATGCAGTATCACGACGGCTTCCCATAGGTGACCTGGATCGAGGGGACTTCAGTGGGACTATTTTGAACCTTATTCTTTTGTTTATTTATATGTATATGAGACTCAGAGATGTAGTCATACTTTGGAGACAGATGAGATTACTTTGTTTTTCCATACAGTGATATATACATTGTTTAGTCTTCCGCTTGCTTTTATCACTGGATCTGAAGTATGAATTGCAGTTTTGGTATACTTTTACTCATGTGAATGCTTTAAATCAGACAACATTGAATCATAACCATTTTTGTTGCATAAGTGACGGTCTGGAACTCGGGAGTTGAGTTTATACACGACCCCCGATTTTCAGGGTGTTACAAGTTGGTATCAGAGCATGAATGAGAGTATACTGGGCCTGGGTTATGGTCTTGCGATGTACGCTGTCGCTTCCTTTGACTTAGGTGGGTGCGAGAAGGGTCTAGAAACACTTCTAGGATCGCAGATTCGCCGATAGGCGAAGTCTAGTAGGATCGATCGCAAGTTCGAGTCTGTAACGCATCTCGGATCGCGTAAAGCAACCCGAATTACTTCTAAGCTGTAGGAAGTCGGGTGGAGACGTCCTATGAGCGGTTTTAAACCGCAAAGGTGAATCCTTGGGCCGTGGGATGACCACGACTCCAGTAATCAATCGCCAGGGCTTAAAAACCCCGTTTTGCCAAAAATTCTCAAAATTCCTCCTCTAAACACTTCAACCTTCAGTTTTTTCTTATCCATTTCATGTTAGGCATCAAACCTAATGTAAAAATAACACAAATTAGTACATTCACCAAATTTTACAGTGAATAGTAAAATTTCATGAAAAATGGCCATAAGGACATTCTAACTTCACTTTCTTTAGCAACTAAGGAGCTAGATAGCTGTACTGGCTCCTTCTACCCCAAATTCATATGCTGCATCATATGGTTTTGTATTCGGAATTGTGATGTGGACCCGGAAAGCTCCGAACACATGTTTGGGCTCATACAGACCAAATTATTGTGAACCAAGGGGTGAGACCTAACTTTTTGGGACCCTGGGACCATGGGGGACCAGACCCATGGGGTCCCACCAGCCAACTTCAAAGTTGGCCGGCGATGCCATCGCCGGTCGGGCGATGCATCGCCGGCCGGCGATCTCCGATGGGGCCGTCCTTCGGGCGCACCCCCTTAAATAGGGTCCACATCACCCCTATACACCTCCCACCTCACGAAAACCCCCAAATCCCACCTCTCCTTCACAAACAGTCCCCTACATAGCCCTAGATTTGATTTTCAGCAACCCATTCCAAACCCCGGCGTCCCAAACCACTCCTAAAACCTTCCTTGGCCAAAACCGACCACCACCCATCATTTATTGGGTGTTGGCAGCCTCTTTCCTTGAAGATATCACCATTTGGAGCTCCAAAATCCCCCAAATATAGCTGAAATCGTGAGGTGCTCCATCCCATCTTTTTATTTATATTTTTCCCTGAAAGTACAGCCTTGGGAAGCTTGAAGCATCCCTCTACGACGCCTAGATTTCCTCTTTTCAGATTGGGCAGCCATTTCTCCGCATTTTCGGCGTTTTCCATGGCTTTTGTGGAAGCCATTTTGGGCCTTTTGTCACTCTCATCCATCATCTCTTTGATGGGTAAGAGGAAAATCGCGACAGATGAGGCTGGGCCGAGCCGCCCTGCTCGATCGAGAAGACCGCGGGGTGGTGCCGCAAGTTCAAGCACCGCCGCAGGTCCAACTGCAGTCCTGGAGTGCCGTACAAAGCGGAATTTGGATCCCCATGCACACCTTGGACGAACCATTCTATCAGAGATGCCTCATGGTGAATACACTGACCGTAGAGTGTTATTTGAGGCGGACGTAGATGGGCGATTGTTCGGCGAATATCTGTTGTTCGAACGCATTGAAGCTGCGCACTGGGGACCGATCTTTGAAGCTCGCGCTCGTGCTAATGTGAGCACTGTTCGTGCCTTCTATGCTAGCATCCAGAGTCCTACCTTGGAGCCCTTGCAGTTCAAAATCCCTTTTGGTAGAGATCGGATGACTACTATCGACGCTTCATTCAGGATTTCTCGAAGATCGCGAGACCCTTATCTCAGTTGACACGGAAGGACGTGAAGTTCGCCTGGAATGATAAGGCGGAGTCAGCTTTTCAGGAGCTGAAGGATAGACTTACGTCCGCCCCTGTGCTAGTATTGCCAGAGCAAGGGGTTAGATACACTATATACACTGACGCGTCTAGCGTTGGTTTGGGTTGTGTCCTTATGCAGAGGGACAGGGTAATTTCGTATGCCTCGAGACAATTAAGGAAGCACGAGGAGAATTACCCTACACACGACCTGGAGTTGGCAGCCGTTATATTCGCACTGAGACTCTGGAGACATTATCTCTACGGAGAGGAGTTTGAGCTCTTTTGCGACCACAAGAGCCTCAAGTACATATTCACGCAGCGAGACTTGAATATGAGGCAGCGGCGATGGATGGAGACGTTGAAGGACTTCAAGTTTGAAGTCTCTTACCATCCTGGGAAGGCGAACCTTGTGGCTGATGCATTGAGCCACAAGAAGGCGATAGAGTTTGCGGCTCCGTTGATGGTTGCTGAGTGGGATATGGTGGAGTTTTTGCGAGACTTTGAGCAGAAACTCACCGTAGAGGAACCATTTGAGTTTATCGCACATGTACAGGTGCGATCCCAGATCGATGACCGAGTCATCGAGGCGCAGAGGGACGACGCGCATCTTACTGAGCTTCGAGAGCAGGCCAGTGATGATGCTGACGCCGACTGGCGAGTTGGTATGGATGGAGGCTTACGTTATCGTGGCCGCTTATGCGTCCCAGATGTCCCTGACTTGAGACGAGAGATTCTCGAGGCTGCGCATTCTACTAGACTCGCGATGCATCCAGGTAGCACAAAGATGTATCGTGACGTGAAGAGGACGTATTGGTGGGAAGGTATGAAGACCCACATAGCTGAGTTCGTATCCCGTTGTCTCACTTGTCAGCAGGTGAAGGCAGAGCATCGCCGACCACCTGGACTTTTGCAGCCTATGCCGATTGCAGAGTGGAAGTGGGATTTCATTTCCATGGACTTCATTTCTGGGTTGCCGAAGACAAGGAAGGGGCATGATTCCATTTGGGTGATCGTCGACCGATTGACGAAGTCGGCGCACTTCCTACCGATCAGAGTTACGAACTCTGCAGACGAGCTGGCTAGATTGTACATCCGAGAGATAGTGCATCTGCATGGAGTTCCGTTGGAGATCGTGTCAGACAGAGACACGCGGTTCACTTCTATTTTCTGGACTCGCATTCAGGAGGCTATGGGTGTGAAGTTGAAGTTCAGTATTGCCTTCCACCCACAGACGGACGGACAGACGGAGCGAGTGAACCAGATCCTGGAGGACATGTTGCGGGCTTGCGCATTGGACTTCAAGGACAGTTGGGATGACTGTCTTGCATATGCGGAGTTTGCGTACAACAATAGCTTCCAGGCGAGTATCGGCATGGCACCTTATGAGGCGCTGTATGGGCGACCTTGTCGCGCACCGCATTGCTGGTTAGAGGTCGGTGAGCGCAGCTTGATTGGCCCAGAGTTGGTGCAGGCGACGTCAGAGAAGATTGATATTATTCGACGTCGACTTCTTACAGCGCAGAGCAGACAGAAGAGCTACGCCGATACGAGACGGAGGCCACTAGAGTTCACAGTCGGGGATCATGTGTTTTTGCGAGTTTCCCCTATGAAGGGAGTCCTTCGGTTCGGGAAGAAGGGGAAGTTGGCACCACGATTCATTGGTCCATTTTAGATCCTCGATCGTGTGGGAGCAGTGGCTTACCGATTGGCTTTACCCACGCCCCTCGCGAGCGTCCACAATGTATTTCATGTTTCTATGCTGAAGAAGTACGTTGCTGATCCTTCTCATATCATCAGATGGGAGCAGGTGCAGTTAGGAGAGGATGTTACTTATATCCTGCGACCGACACGCATCTTAGACCGGAAGGAGCAGGTACTGCGTAGCAAGGTGATTCCCCTTGTGAAGGTACTATGGACGCATCACTCTGAGGAGGAGGCTACTTGGGAGACAGAAGCCGAGATCAGAAAGAACTACCCACAGCTTCTCGAGGAGTACGAACAGGTACAAATTTCGAGGACGAAATTATTTGTTAAGGGGGGTAGATTGTAACGCCCGTGAAAAATCCGTACTTGGGTTCGAGTACCGATTTGACCCGAAATCGCGTAGAAATATTTTCTATGGAAATTAAACGTAAGTTAGCTAGCGCAACGCTAGAGTAGCTGGGAAATAGTCCCTGATCACTTTAAATACGTTCTACAAGACGCAAATCGAGTAGAACAGACAACTCTACAATACTCTATAACCTTGAATCAAACTCTAAGCAGGTTTGTCCTCTGGACCACATTGAACTTTTGTATTGGATTTAGACCGCGCGTCGAAGGTCCGATACCTCCTATCTTAGACCGTTAGAACCGCCCAGCTGGACTTGACAATCATCTCGAAAATCAAGTCAAACCGATAATCACAGAGTATTTCGTTGAACCCGGACTGAAGCGACCGCGAATAGGGACGAATTGGGAATTTCAAATTCAAATCTGGCACACGACTTGACGCGTCAGTATTGAGCGTTCTGACCGTCAGAATTCATCCAGATTACACCCTCGGATCAGGAAAAATTTCTATTTATTATCATGAGACTTTCAGCCCTGATCTATGTGCGGTGACCGCTGAACTGAAACTGGTCCGCCACGTGCGATCTGCGAACCCTGCCAGACTGAAAACTTAATACGAGGTACATCTGGTACCCATGAGCTTAAGTCTGATCGCAATCGACCAGGGGACCACCAGAAAGCCATTTTTGGACCGAAACAGCCCCGAAATGGATAGGCATCAAGTAAACTTCGTCCCGGAGCCTATTTTCGGCAATTTTGAGCTTATAAAAGGGGTTGAAACCCTTATTTCTCCTTCCCATCCGAATTTCACTAAACCCTAGAAAAGAGAGAGAGAGTTTGAGAGAAAGGGAAGAGGAGATTTTTCCCGCTTCCGAACCCCTGACAGTTGCTGCTTCACCACTTCCTTCCAATCACCTGGCTGGTGATTTCTCCACCTTTTCAGGTATAAAATAGCCCTAATAACTTTCTGATTTAGGGTATGCTTAGATGTACAACATGTTAGCTAACGTAATCCATGAATCAGGTTCTCTTACAGCCGTAGACGAAGCGTACACGCTCCGTTCAAAATCCCGCAACCGTAAGAGACTAGGTGAGGATTTTAGACGCTTTGATTGACGGTTTACAACGCTTTCAATGTCGTTTAATAGTAGATTATCGACGGCATCGCCGTTTAACATGTACAACATGCTCTCCATTTCCTGTTTCGTAAATTAACGAAGAATATGAGATTTAGGGTATTTTAGTCATTTGTAGGAAGTATGGTCTACGTGCATATTTTGCTGACATGATTGACATGGTTTGTCGCCGCATTAGAGAGTTAGGAATGCTTGCATAATCAGTTTGGCGAAGAGATTCACCAAGTTGCGCACTTTGGGTCGACATACTATATGTGGACTTAAGTGTGTAGTGTATGTGTTTGTATAAATGTTTGTACTAGTATGTATTGTATTGAATGATGTTATGTAGTAGTTTGAGATTGATTTCATGATTTAAATGCTGACCTAAATGATTTCCTACATGCTTACCTTATGCATGATTGTACTACATGCATAGAAAGTATGCCTTGAAGATTTGCTTAAGTTGAATGTGCATAGAAAGTATGCCTTGAAGATTTGCTTAAGTTGAATGTTATAACATGTGCTAACATGCTCATATGATGTATTTCAATTCCAATACCTTTATATATAGTGTTAACGAAATTCCATAGATGTGTGGGACTTGACTTAGTCCAGGCAGTCGGTAACCGAGCGAATTCGTGGCTGACTGGTCATAGCCACGAACGACGCGTCGATGAATGTGATTCGTGTTGAGAGTTGGCGGCAGTGGTTAGGCCACGCGAAGTGTTTTACGCACTTCATGTCGTTCAATTCGAGATGCGATCGCGCTAGTCGAGCCCGTCAAGTAACCCGACTGGCCGATGTTTGTTCACCTTGTATGTATCATAACTGCTTGAACCTAGGGTACTGAACTTACCATTGTAAACCCTATTAACCGTGGTACCTTGATCCACGAAGACTCATGAGCCGGGCATGGTGGTATGGGACACCGTGGTCGAGCTGTCGGCCTACGCTGGGGCCACAAACCTCCCCGTAGTGACCAGTGAGCACCTTGACTCGTGAGCAGATTATGGTGGTATGGGACACTATATTCTAGCTGTCAGCCTACACTGATCAGGCGACGAGCCCTTTGTAGTGACCGCGAGCGTATTCTGAGTCCACGGGAGGCGACGACCCTTCCGTACAGTAGGCCTGTATTAATAAGGTGATGGGGGAGCGGTGCAACGAGTGCGAGCAACAGCCCTGGCAGCCCTTGCAGTGACCTACGAAATATACATCGTATGAGATTACTAGGAGTGACGACCCTAGACAGGATCCGTGTTGGGATTGATACAAGGGAAGTACCTTAGTTTCCCAATCCTGCTGTTTGAATGGACTAATAACAACTTGGAAATCATATCACCATAGCATTGCATGTGCCTGAAAGATGTGGAGCACTCTAGGGAGTGTGGCATGCCGCGGTCGTAAGATGTTGCCGCATGAGGGTGATCGTCGGTGAGGGCATACATCACGTCATATCATCTTGCATTAACAATAGTATTAGGATTGTCTGATTTACTGCTTTACTATTATCGCGTGATTGAATTGTGAACATGCTAATCTTTTCTCTATGATTCCACTGAGTTGATCACTCATTCCCACGTTACGGGATGGTGTTTGCAACACCCATCAGACCCTGTTGTAGCTGCAGGTGAGGACGAGATCCAGGAGGTGGAGCCGGAGATTGACGAGGACCAGGATGAGTTCTCGTATATGCAGTATCACGACGGCTTCCCATAGGTGACCTGGATCGAGGGGACTTCAGTGGGACTATTTTGAACCTTATTCTTTTGTTTATTTATATGTATATGAGACTCAGAGATGTAGTCATACTTTGGAGACAGATGAGATTACTTTGTTTTTCCATACAGTGATATATACATTGTTTAGTCTTCCGCTTTCTTTTATCACTGGATCTGAAGTATGAATTGCAGTTTTGGTATACTTTTACTCATGTGAATGCTTTAAATCAGACAACATTGAATCATAACCATTTTTGTTGCATAAGTGACGGTCTGGAACTCGGGAGTTGAGTTTATACACGACCCCCGATTTTCAGGGTGTTACATCAACGTGGCCCCACCCTGCCAAAAATAGATGGATGGTGTTGGATAAAATCCACACCTCAGATGGTCCCACCGTCCAGCCATCTAGACGGTGGAACGTACATGCATCGGTGGGGGGTCCATGTAGATGGACGGTCTGGATCATAAGACCCCAGCCCATCAGATATACTTAGGTGGTCCCACCATTTTAGATGGTGTGGATTGAAACCACACATCATGTGAGGGTGGGCACGTGGATGGAATCCACGAACGGTGTGTGTGAAACACATTTATGAAAGGTGGGTCTCACATGGGAGGGTGGCCCACCATATCAGGTATTTAATAAAAATAAATAAATATATATTAAATAATACAATATCATATATATTATATGCATATATGCACGTGTGTGTGTGTGAGGGAGAGTGAGGTGCCAGCGTCCAAGCTCTTTGGACGCTGGATGGATGGCTGGAGTTGCTCACCGTGGTGGGCCATCTCCACACGTGCAGCACGTGTGGAGTGATCCCCACTCCCTGCTGCTGCACGACATGAATGTACATTATGGTGGGGTCCATACGTGTAAGACCCGTATTTTAGTCCGTACCATTCCATAGACTTCCGGGGTCTTACAGGTCGAATTTCAGCAACTTTCGACCCTTAACCGATATATACGGGCGACCCTGATTCGTATGCCATCAACTCAAGTTGACTCAACCCAAGACCATTACCATAGCGACCGCGCCATCGCTACGGTTCCAATGTCGCGACTTGCGCGCCGAGCCGATACCCTGGTCAAGAGATGTGGGCCAACGTTCGGTGCGAAGAAAACGCCGCGCGTTGCGAAACCCAAGAGAATCTCTACGAGGTGTCACATCAATCAATCCATCAATCCATCAATCCATCACATGTCAAGTACACATCACCTTTCACCTTTTCCCAAGCAAGCCTCAAAAGTCAAAAATTCTCTTACACTCCCATGCCTTTCTTACACAAAAGGCCACAAAAGTTAAAAAGTTCTTACACACATCTATCACTCCATCCATCCATCACCCATCTCTCTCTTCCTTTACAACTCTCTCTTTCTCATTTCTCATCTTATTTTTCTTAAGCAACAAAAATCCCACGTATGAGAATTCTTCAAGCCTCTCCCTCTCTTTCAAAACTCTAAGTGTGGCCCATATCTTCATCCCAAGATCTCCTATCCTAGCCATCCATTTCTCATCTCCTCCGTTGGAATCGACGCTAAGGAGCTAAGGAGGCTAAGGCTGCAAGAAGAAACCGGTGGGTGATCTTTGATCTTCATTTCCTTGTATTTTTATGATGTAAGGGCCCACTTATGGTGGGACCCACCTTGGTTTAGGCTTTGTATCAAGAGGGGCCCATAGTGGCGGGGCCCCTCCATCCTTACCGATGTCTCTTTCTCTCTTTCTTATGTGTTGTGGGCCCCTAACTACCATGTATGATCCACACCATTCCATCCAAGGGGCCCACCTTACAGTTCATCCTTGGGTGGGCCTGGATACAGAAGAACACAAGTATTGGCTTGATTCAAAACTTAGATGGGCCACATTCCTGTGGGACCCACCATGATGTTGTGTTATGGCCGCGTCCAGCGTCAGGACTGGACATTGGCCAGTAACACCCAGTCCCATAGCTCAACTGGCAGGCTGCACGACTGTCACGCCCCAAACTTAGAAACCGAGCTCACAAAATTTTCGATCGCCGAATCCGGCGCCGACAGCCTCCGTAGAACCCCATTCTCGGTTCCTAGCTCCCATTCACCAGGTTCTGATCCTGGGATGCTACGAGGAGGATTTTCAATGTCAGTTTGATTCGTAATAAGCATAACCAAAGGCATAACCCACAAACAACAACCAAGAACTCCATTACATTTCTACTATGATCAAAAACTTTACAAGTACAATGAGCATAAAGAGAAATACAATGGTAAAGAACAAAAACTCCAAAACGCTCAGCAACGTGCTCCTGCCTCAGCGTTGCTGCGATCCAACGTCACCTACACGCAACGGTCGTGCATAAGCTTATAGAAAGCTTAGAGGGTGGTGAAAGTGTGTGCGCAAGGTAGTAATATGAACATGCAATGTCTGAGTAATGCGGAATATGCAGATGGAACCATAATATCATGAGCCGTACCAAGGCTTATGCGATGCAAGACATGAATGTATCGGCCATCCCAAGGCCATACGATGTGCAATGCAACTCAAGCATACAGATCCTCATCTATGTCCATACATCAATACAGCTCAAAATATGGGATATCACCAGGGTCTAGTACACTCTAAACCAGATTGCCGTCACATCGCGCGCAATAAGGTAAGTGGAAGAGACCTCACTATCCGTCTGCCAATATCGGACGCGACTTGTCGATAGCGGACCCATTCCTCGAGCTGGTCAAACTCAGCCTAGCATTACCCCCTACACTAGGGCGGGTAAGGCCGCACCCCCTTCCAACCGACCATGACACAGTGGAGCGCGTAATCGTCTGGTAATCGGCACTTAACGCTCATCTACCCACTCGGTCTAGACATTGGAGCAACCTCTTGGTACCATAAGGGTTTATGGACTTTCACCTAAGGATATCTATAGTACCCCATATAAAACAAGATTTTCGGTATCCAATCCTGCCAACCACAATACATCTGTGGAAGTTACGACCCCGATGTCGCTGGGGCGTACAATATCCATGTCATACAAATGCGATATGCATGATTCACGCTATCCAGTCATGCATCAAATCTTGCGTATATCGTCGCTCATGTAGGGCAACACAGCCTAACCGGGAGCCCAAAAACAACCTGCCCAAAGGCAAATGCTATGATCAGACAATCCTCACGTCAAGCATACATATGATGCGTATGATTATGAGTCATGAAACTGTACTAAACATGTTATAATAAAATGAACTATCTTACAATGCAGATGGACCTGGACGGCCTATACACGATAAGTACGGCCCAGTAATGGGCCTTAAAGAGAGTCGTAATATGGACATCCAACCAGCATCACACTCGCAATGTGGACGTCAAACCAACATTGCCCCCAAGGCACGATCGCCATAAACATTGCTAGTTAATCTGTATGGGAATTACACATTGCAATGGACCGTAGGTTCCTCCCATTGGGCCTCACATGTATATCAAATGGGTCATATCTTATGGGCCTTTTATTTATCAGATGGGCCACATAAATGGGTCACACCAATGGGTCTTATGTGCATTGCAATAGGTCAAAACCCGTGGGCCTTGGATTGCATCAAATGAGCTTAACTCATGGGTCGAATGGGTCACACCAATTGAATCTCATATGAACGCCAAATGGGCCTTAACTCTTAGGCATTATATGAGTTCAATGGGCCTAAAACCCTAGGCCTTATGGTACATCAAATGGGCCTAAACCCGTAGGCCTTAAACAATCAAATGGGCCTGATCCCATGGGCTCAAAAATGCAACAAATGGGTGCAATTTCAATGGCCTTGGAATACATCAAAAGGGCCTAGTCCAATGGACTTAAAACATAACAAGTGGGCCTAAACCCATAGGCCTTTTACAAAGCAAATGGGCCTAGCCCATAGGCCTTAAATAGTCCAAATGGGCCTAACCCATAGACCTTGCATGCATAACAAAGTGGGCCTAAACCCATGGACCCTTTTTTATAATCAAATGGGTTTAGTCCCATGGGCCTTACAATATATCAAATGGCCTAATCTTATGGCCTTAGAACATATCAATTTGGGCCCAATCTCATGGACCCTTACATAAATCAAAGTGGGCCCCAATGAACTACTGTAACTACATTAAGATGGTCTTCAAAACAGGCCAAGGTGGGGTCCATATGAGCTAAGGATCTAACTCATTCTCTATGCCTATGTCACAACATAGACTCTTAAAATGAATGGACGGTTTGGATGCAACCCATGCATCATGGGTGGGTCCCATTGCCGCTGAACAACAGGGATGACGTATGCACCAAGGAGGGCTCCACCGTCCGCTGGACGGTGGAGTTAATATAACATCAATGTGGGCGCCACCGTCCACTGGACGGTGGGCTTAAGACACATGCCTCGTTTGTGGGTCCCATGTGAGGCCCACTGTAATATTTATTTTGCATCCAACCCATCGATAAGGTCAAACAGACCAGGTTGAAGGTGAAATACAAATTTCAGCTTGTTTCAAAACTTTTGTGGGCCCCGAAAAAGATTTCAATGGAAGACGTTCATTCACACTGTTTCCTATGATGTGGGCCACCTGAGCATTAGATCAGGCTGATCTTTGGAGGGGGGCCACTTAAGGAGGTGGCCCATCCGATGAACGGTGTGGAAGAGGCACATACATCAAGGTGGGGCCCACGGCAACAGTCGTGGGTGGCCTGCTGGACGTCCGCCCGCCCGCCCGAGCGCTGCACGCTGCTGCGTGCAGCGTGCTGCCAGGGACAGTGAGGGAGGCATGCCTCATAAAAAAAATTGAGAAATCTCATTTTTCTGAGGTTTTTTGTACGTAGGGTCCGTTTTTCAGAAATCCATCCCGGCCATTGCGTTCAATGGCCCGTAACAGTCGAAATGAGTCTAGAGTTCAAATTTTAAAATGCTACGGAAATGAAATAAAATACGAAAATGATGTTTGAATGGTGAGAGTGCGATCTTTAACGCTATGGCCCACCTTGGCTTCAACTTCAATGGAGGAGATGGAGAATGGAAGGTTGAGATGGGAGATGATGGGGTAGGAAGGTGGGCCACTTGGAGTTTAGAAATTCTTGCAAAATTCCAAACGTGGGGGCTCTTTATTGCTTGGAATTTTTGAAATGAGAAAGAGAGAAAGAGAGAGAGATTTGTAAAGGGAGAGAGAGAGAGTGATGGATGGATGTGGTGAGTGATGATTGTGTAAGAAAAACTTGACTTTTGAGGCTTTTGTGTAAGAGAAGTATAGGAGGTGAAGACTTTTGTGGCTTTTTGTGTAAGAGAGGTATGGGAGATGAAGACTTTTGTAGTTGCTTAGGAAAATGGAATAAAGTGATGTGTACTTGACATGTGATGGATTGATGGGTTGGTTGATTGATGGGATTGATGTGATTGATGTGACACATCGTAGAGATTTCCTTGGGTTTCGCAACGCGCGGCGTTTTCTCACACCGAACGTTGGCCCATATCTCTTGACCAAGGTATCGCCTTGGTGCGCGAGTCGGGGCATCAGAACCACGGCGACGGCGCGGTCGCTATGGTATTGGTCTCGGGTTGAGTCGACTCGGGTTGTCGGCATATGATTCAGGATCGTGCGTCGATATCAGTTAAGGGTCGAAGGTCGCCGAAATTCGATCGGTAAGACCGCGGAAGTCTAAGGAAAGGTACGGACCAAAATACGGGTCTTACAACGACCCACCCAGTCCATGGCTCAGGTGGTTGACCGTGTGAAAGATGCCTCGTTGCAACACTTGATGCCTTGGTATCAGTCCTGTGGAGGTGGCTAACATTGAATGTGTTCTGTCATGAGTGTGGACAGCGGTGGGGTCCATGAGACCCATCACTGTCCATCACCCATTTAGTGGGCCACACCTTGATGTGTGTTCATCCAAACCGTCCATCACCTTCAACGGTGGGGCCACGATCAGGTGGGCTCCTCCTCCTAAATCCATGGTCCACTGGCAGGCCGAGTGATGGAGGTATCTCGTTTCAACGGTGGCCCCCATGCCTCACAGGGTAGACTGTGTAAAAGATACCTCATTTTAATGGTGAGGTGTTAGCATCCATCCTTAGTGGTGGTGGTAGCAGTGAAGTGCCAACTGACGATGGGGTCCATGGGACCCACCCACACCGTCCATTCAGTTTGGCAGGCCACACCATGGTGCACGTGTTTTATCCTGACCGTCCATTACACTTGGACGGTGGGACTCACCGTCGGTGTGGGGCCCATTTTCACGCCCAGATCCATAGTGCAACTGGTAGTCTGAGTGGAGATGCCTCCTTTCAACGTTGAGGTCATGGGTCCATGGGACCCATCCATGACCGTCCGTCCAGTTTGGTGGGCCCACCATGCTGCATGCCACGTGGGACCCACCCCACGTGTGGAACCCATCTTGAATGCAAGTGATGGTCCAGGCCTTTGGACGGCCTGGACGCCATATAACCTATATATTATATATAATATAATACATGTTATATATTAAAGATATTATATTATATTATATATATCTGCTATATGGTAGGCCCTACGTGGGACCACCTCTGTTGTGTAAGAAAAAGAAAAAAAGAAAGAAAAAGAAGAAAAGGGGGCCACGTGCCCTCACTCTCTCTCTGTCTCTATCTCTCTCACTCTCTCTTTATCTCTTATACATCCAGAGGGTTGTGGGTCCCACGTGTGATCTAATGGTGGGACCTACCCCCACGTGTGAGATGGTGTAGGTGCGTGTGTATATATATATATATATATATATATATATATATATATATAATATTATATTATATGTATTATTGTATATATATATACTATATATAGTGTATTACATATAATATATATGATAGTGGGCCTTCATGTGGGCCCCCACCATGATGTATGGGTTGCATCCAATCCATCCATCCATTGGAAAGCCCATTTTATGGCATGGGCATAAAGACGAGCTAGATCCATAGTCCAGGTGGACCCCATCTTGGCATGTTTTGAGGCCCGTCTTAATATATTTGTGATAGTTCATTGGGGCCCACTTTGATGTGGATGTAAGGCCCATGTCATGGGGCCATTCGATGTATTTGCGACCCATGGTTGAGGCCCACTTTGATATATAAGTAAGGCCCATAGGTTGAGGCCCATTTAATGTTTTAGGGGCCCATGGGTTAAAGCCCATTGAGATGTATTAGGGCCTATGGGTTAAGGCCCATTTGACGTACATATGGGGCCCAATTGGTGTGGCCCATTTGTTACATATAAGATCCATAAGATTAGGCTCATTTGATGCAATCTAAGGCCCACGAGTTATGACCCATTGCAATGCACATAAGGCCCATTGGTGTGGTCCATTTATGTGGCCCATTTGATGAATAAAAGGCCCATATGACATGGCTCATTTGATGTATTTAAGGCCCAATGGGATGTACCTACGGTCCATTGCAATGTGTGAAACCAATATGGTTTGTGTAACGATGTTTACTACGGGTTATGGTTTGGGAGCAATGGTGGTTTGACGTCCATATTACAAGTATAGTATTGGTTAAATGTATGCATTATGACTCTCCCTAGGACCATTGATAGGACGTAATTGTTGTGTGCAGGCCGTCTGGGCCCATCTGCTTTGTAAGGATAATTCATTACTTTGTAACATGCTTAGTATAATTCCATTACTCATACCCATACGCATCATATGTATGCTTGATATGAGGAATGTTTGATCATCGCATAAGCCATTAGTCCGAAGCATTTACGGGACTCCATATGAGACGAAGCGTCCCACATGAGCGCATGGTGCGCACGAGATTGCAGCATGATTGAATAGTATGATTCATGCATTTCGCATTGTGTGATATGGTTACTGTGCGCCCTAGTGACATCGGGGTCCTAGCCGCCACAGACGCATCGTGGTTGGCAGGATTGGATACCAAAAATGTTATTCTACATGGGGTGCTATAGATATCCCTGGGTGAAAGTTCCTAAACCCTTATAGTACCAAGAGGTTGCTCCAACGTCTAGACCGAGTGGATAGATGAGCGTTGAGTGCCGATTACCAGATGGCTGCGCTCTCCATTGTGTCGTGGTTAGTTGAAAAGGGGTGCGGCCTTACCCGCCCAAGTGTAGGGGGCAATGCTAGGTTGAGTTTGACCAGCTCGAGGAATGGGTCCGCTATAGACGAGTCGAGCCCGATATTGGCAGACGGATAGTGAGGTCTCTTTCACTTACCTTATTGCATGCAATGAGGCTGCGATCTGGTTTAGAGTGTACTAGACCCCGATGATATTTCATATTTGAGCTGTATTGATGTGTGGACATAGATGAGGATTTGTGTGCTTGAGTTACATTTCATATCGCATGGCCTTGGGATGGCCGATATCATTCATGTCTTGCATCGCATAGCTTTGGTACGGCTGATGGTTTTCATGGATCCATCTGCATATTCCGCATTACTCTGATATTGCATGTTCATATTACTACCTTGCACACACACTTTCATCACCCTCTAAGCTTTCTATAAGCTTATGCACGACCATTAGGTGATGTTGGGGCGCAGCAGCGCTAAGGCAGGAGCGCTTTGCAGATCGTTTTAGAGTTTTTATTCTTCATCATTATATTTTCCTTTATGCTCATTGTACTTGTAAAGTTTTTGATCATAGTGAAAATGTAATGGAGTTCTTAGTTGTTGTTTGTGGGTTATGCCTTTGGTTATACTTATTATGAATCAAACTGACGTTGAAAATCCTCCTCGTAGCATCCAAGGATCGGAACCTGGTGAATGGGAGCTGGGAGCCGAGAATGGGGTTCTACGGAGGCTGTCGGCGCCGGATTCGACGACCGAAAATTTTGTCAGCCTGGTTTTCGAGTTTGGGGCGTGACAACACGCATGGCCCACATCATATCTGGATTGAACTGATACTTGTGTTTTCCTTTTTTTAGGCTCGTCCAAAATGGACTGCCATGTAAGCCACTTAGTGGTCGGCATTGCTAAAATACATACTTCATGGTGGGCCACACACACACATCATCATCATTCATATGATAGAGAGAGAGAAGATCGGTATGTGGAGGGACCCCGCCACTATGGGTCCCTCTTTGATAGAACACATACATCAAGATGGGTCCCACATATGTGGGCCCTTTAATCATAAAATCTAATAATAAAAATCACCTACCTCGAGATCTCTTCTTCCTTTTTCCGTCAGTGCGTGATAGAGTCCCAAAGAGACAATTTCAACAGTTGAGATGGGATTAGGATGGTGGGATTGGGTGATAGAAAGGTGGGCCACACTACTCTCTCCCATGGAAACTATGGACGTGAGTTGCTCCCATGGAGCTTGGGAGAAATGAGGGAGAAATGAGAGATGAGAGATGGGTGTGATGGGCGTGAGTGATGTGTACTTGTGTAAGAGAGAGTTGACTTTAGGGGAGGGGTGGTTGTACTTGGGGATGGGTGAGTGATGGAGTGTGATATGTACTTTGATTGATGGGATTGATGAGATTGATGTGATGTTTTCTAGGGATTGTAACACGTGGTGTTTATCCTCGAACTAAACCCGGGCCCACATCTCCTGGCCTGGGAATCGCCTTGGCACGAGAGGCGGCATCGGAACCGCAGCGACGACGCGGTCGCTAGGGTATGAGTCTCATGTTTAGTCGACTCTGAAAAATGGGATACGACTCAAGATTGCACGCAAACACAGGATACAGATCGCGGGTTGCCGAAATTCAACTGGGGGAACCACGGAAGCCTACGAAACAGTACGAGTTAGGATACGAGTCTTACACAATGCTTCTACGTCCTCGTAATCGGTGAGATCTCTCAGTTTTTCTTTGTTCTCTTACTATTTATCGACTCCTGCGTGAGTGATGAAGGTTTGATCATAACAATGTGTGCTTGTGATCGGTTATAACGTTCTGCTTTATACTGGATTGTTGATCTGGACAAGGTCCCGTGGTTTTTACCTCTTTGAGGGTTTTCCATGTAAAAATCTCTTGTGTGGTGTGTGATTGATGCTTTGATTTATTTCATTACTTTATTATCCATAATCCTAAGGTTTTGTACAAGGTCCCCAACAATGGCCACCTAAAATCATGTACAGGTTTGCAACTCAAACAATGAAGAGTACAAATTAAATTGTGGTGAAGAAAGATGGGATTCAACGTATATTGTCCAACCCAGCTGATGTCTTTTGTAAGCCTTTGGCAATAAATCCTTATCCAACTACCAAACAAAACACAAAATGGAAAAAAAGAAAATAAAAAAAAAAAATTAGAAAATGTAAGTGAAGAAGAACTAAACATAATGCAGTAAATGGAAAATTGATAGAAACCTGAATTTCAATAGTAAGATTTTCATCAATTATCAAATTGATGGAAAACAGAAAATCCAATAATCCTATTGTGCAAACGTTCTTTCATCCAAAACAATAATATGATGTACCCTAGTGATGATTGGGGGGTTGCTCTAAAATCTTCCGTTGAAGACAACTCAATTAACAAGATAATAGTTTAGGCCACATTAGTGTAAAAAATAAACAATGTTCCCTCCTTTCACCTCGACTGCCCATTTCCATATTCATAAAAGAAGTTCAGAATTTGAAACTATGGATTGGAGGAAAAGAAGCAAAGATATGACTTCAATCCTTTACTACTGGATTTAAACTAGAGAGACTTGAGTGGGAAGCATTTAAAGAGGAACTACTGAATCCTTGGCAAGAAGATATGCATTATACTCATATTTTCAATTTTGTACCAGAAGGCCAATGGTCCAGAGACCAGGCCATTGGTCTGTTGTGCCCTATCATGGATGGACCAAAAATCTCCCAGATAGGAAGATCCTAGCCACCAAGCTTAGTCCTCTTCTTTTTTCAATTGAATGTGGACTGATGATGTATTTCTCAACCTACTCGTCTACTTCCAAGCCACACCGAAGGTTAGGCTTGTCCATTAGAGGAAACTTTTGATCCATTTAGAATACGGCTTAACATACCATTGATATGGATAAATGAGTAGTGGGCTCCACTTTTACAAATGGAAGAAAGTAAAATGTGCACATCCCTGGGTCGAGGAATAAGACTTCGTTTTTTCAAAAAAAAAAAAACTAGGATCATATGATTCCTTCCCTTCTAAAAGCATGAAACTCTTGTTACTGAAAATTATAGGGTTAAGAAATAGTAAAGAGTACAACATCTCACAAACTGCATTGAGAACTCGAAAAGTAAATGAACATTGGCATACTCTGGGAGGACATTGCCGTGTGATCAGAGGGATTTAGAGGGCAGCGACTTGAGGTCCCTCAAACCTAGGTTGTAGCTGGTCATCAAAACCCATTCTTGTTAAACGATAGATGGGCACGGTGAGAGCCTGAAAGTACGTTGTAATTAAAGGTCTAAAAAAAGAAAAAGAAAAGAAAATATTTGAATACCCTCTTTGCAAGTAGTCAGATATCATGCATGTCCATGAAGCAGCATCTCTCTGAGGCATTCTGTCAAACAGCCAACGAGCAAATCCCCACATTTGCCATACATATCAATTAGAGCATTTGCCACGGAAACATTAAATTTGAATCCTCTCCTATTTATAATCCCATGAAGTTCCTTCCCTTCCGTCATCTGCAACAGGCCCAAACGGGTTTTCAAGACGTGCTAATAGGTGAATCTGTTGGCAAGGGCTTCAGCTTCCTCCATCCATGCAAAGAAGTGGATTGCATTCTCAACTAGGGTTGTTGATCTGACAATGAAGACTGACCTCAATCATGTTGCCAACTAAGGGAGCTGTTTATTGAGTTTAATCTTTTCCTGATTCTCTTTGATCTTGACCTTGAATGATTATAGTTCTAGATTCATTCTCTGCAACTCTTCCTGAGAGAGAAATCAAGAAATCAGTCAACAAGAGAGAGGGAGGGAGAAAGGGTTTCGGGCGGAAAGAGGGGACTCGGTTTTGGGCGCAAACAGAGTGAGTGAGAGAGAGAGAGGAATAAAGAGGGCTGCATATTCATTTTAGCACGCGGCTGTGTTTTGAGCCCGCCCAATTTTTTTAGGCGTGATTGAGTACCTACGTGGGTCCCACCATGATGTATATGGCTTATCCATTCTGTCCATTTATTTTTATAAATACATTCATGGAATGATATAAAAAATGAGTTATATTGAAGGCCAAACTAGACCACACCATAGGAATCATGTATGATTTAATCTCTACTGTTTCCTACCATGCGGTCCACTTAAGCCTTCAATATACCTCATATTTTGGGAAGATGCAATAAAATTATATTTTAAAATAGATGGACGGATTAGATAGAACACATATTGTGGTGGGCCTCAAAAAGTCCCTTCCAGGACCATTCATTTCTAGTGGTGTACCAACTACGGTTTATATCCGTAGCTAAAATCCTACATGTTCTGTATCCTTTGCTCATTTTTTTAGTAGTGTGTTTTTACTGTACATACACGTATAAGTGGCCTTATGAACATATTGGATGAAAAATAAACATTATGGTGGGCCTACGAATTTTTTAACGGTGAAAATCATTATCTCCACTGCTATTTTTGGTGTGGTCCATTTGAGCTTTGGATATAATTCATTTTTTGGTTGATGATCTCAAATGATCTTGAAAAATTATTACTACCTTGCAGTGTATTGGCAAAATAAGTATGGCCTTAAAGAACTCAACATATTAGAGCTTTGTTAAGCCCTCACGTCATGTATAATAATGATAATGAACACACACCACCACATGTGTTGACCTGACATATTGGTACAAGATCTAGTCCATTCATTAGAGATGTAGGTATGGCCAATCTATGGTGGATCCCATCAGATCAACACAGTTGATCACTATGCAATTGGCCCCACTTGTGCAAGTTGAAAATCCAAACTTGCACCATAAGTTCCAATTTTTGACATATGAGCATCTTGTCTAGTGACTCATTAGGTGGGCCCAGCCCATTTCCACCCCTAATTGGAGACCTGATAAGCCATACTTCAAAGCAACAAAATTCTTTAATGAGGTTATTATAAGGACTGTTGATTTGATGATGCCAAACACATCTTTAACCTGCAAATAGAAAACCATGGTGGGGCCCAAAATCGGTTTACCCCAAAAATCAAGTCTCATCATATCAACAATTGCAAAATAGACTTTTAACATCAGTTCCTATGCAACTAGGGCAAAATAGTAGACTTTTAGCCCCGGTTCCTATGCAACTAAGGCAAAAAGTAGACTTTTAACCTCGATTCTTATGCAACCAAGGATAAAAAGTAGACTTTTGACCTCGGTTCCTATGCAACTGAGGCACACTGTACTGTTTATTTGACATCTAATTGTTGATTAGGTCATACAGTCCCAAATGAAGGGGAAAAAAAAACAAAGATCAACTTGATCCAAAACTTTTATGGCCCCTAAAATATTTTAATGGTTGACATTCATTCAACACCGTTTCCTGTAATGTGGTCCACTTTAGATTGGGATATACCTCATTTTTTCATCTCATATCATAAAATGATAAAGAAAAATATATGGCCAGCATGGATGAAATACATACATCATGGTGGGGCACATAGAGCACCGACCACTAGCCAATGGCTGGTGGTAGGGAGAGTAGCCAATTTGTTTTCACAAGACTCCTATTGAAGTGATGTCACTAGTTATATGGGCTCCACCATGATGTGTGTTTTGTATCCACACCGTCCATCAATTCGGAGAGATGTATGAATTGTATCCACACTGTTCATCCATTTTTTTCGTATCATTTTAGACTATAGTAGATTTAAAAAAAATGCATATCTACGTATCAAGTGGACCACACCACAGGAAATGGTGCTAAGGATGGCCACCATTGAAACTTTTTTAGGGTCCACCATATTGTTTTTTTGCCATCCAACCTGTTGATATGGTCATATACACCTAGATGAAGTAAAAAAGTAAATATCAACTTAATCAAAAGCTTTTGTGGCCCCCAAGAAATTTTCAATGGTAGGAATTTAATCCCCACTTTGTAGTCCATTTGAGCCTTGCATCTTCGTTATTTTTGGGGTCATACTCTAAAATAATATGTATAAATGGATGGACGGTGTGGATAGAATTCATACATCTTATTGGCCCATTAGTGGCCCATCGGATCCTCATTCATCTCATCCCCCATCCAACCATTACATCACCCATCCAACCATCCATTCATCTCATACAATCATCCAAACATCCATCAATCCATCTATCAAACCATTGCATCCATCTATATATGCAGTCATTCAAACATCCATCCATGCATCCATCCATCCAACCATTCTATCCATCCATCCAACATCCAACTATCTCGTTCATACATCTTATCATCCCATCAATCATCAAAACATCCATCCATGCCATTTATTCATACAACCACTCCATCCATCCATCCATACATCCATCGAACCATCCCATCCATCTATCCCAGCCATCCATCTAACCTCCATTGAACCAACCCATCCATCCATTAATTTTATCCAATCATCAAAACATCCATCCATCCATATTATCTATCCATCCAAACAACCACCCATCCCAACCATCTAACCATCTATCCATCCCATCTAAACATCCATACATTCCATCCAACCATCCAACCCATCAATCAATCTATCATCCGCCCATCCAACCATCCCATCGATCAATTTATCCATCCGTCCATCTAACCATCCAACCATCTAACCCATCAATCAATCTATCATCCGCCTATCCAACCATCCCATCGATCAATCTATCCATCCATCCATCTAACCATCCAACCATCCCATTCAAACATCCATCCATCCCAACTATCTCATTCATCGGTCCATCCATCCCATCTATTCACATATTGATCCATCCAACCAACCATCCCATCTATCCATCCATCTAACTATTCCATCCAACCGTCCAAACATCCATCCATCTAACCATATCCATCCATCCCATCCATTCACCATTCAATCAATGATTGGAGGTTGATCTAATGATCGAAAGCACTTTGTGTTGTACGATCATTGATTGGGAGGTTGATCTTGTGATTATTGGTGATGTGCAACATTCGATTGTCGATTGTGGACTTAATAAAGTGATGTACGATAATTTTCACCATTCAATAAAGGATTGGAGGTTGATCGGATGGTCAACAACACTTTCTATCATTTGATCGTTATTATAAATACTCTACCATTTCGCAAAAATATCGACTATTTGCAATGATTTATAATGTTGTTGCAAATACTCTAACATTTCACAATGAAACCACATTCGTCACAAAAAGTTTCAGTTGGTATTTGTCGCAAAGAGTTAACGTGGTTGTCGCTAAAACAAACTATTTGCAGCAATTTTTATGTCGTTGTAAAAAATAATTTTTTACGACAACACTCAATTCGTCGTATAAAGTAAACATTAATGATGATAATTGAAACGCATGGCAAAACGTCTTTCCCGCCATATAATTTTCTCAAAAAAAATTGGCGAAAAATATTTTAGGGACGATAATTATAGCTCATTGCAAAAATGTCGACTATTTGCGATGATTTACAACATTGTTACAAATACTCTAACATTTCATAAAGAAACTAAATTTGTCATAAAAAGTTTTAGTTGGTATTTGTCGCAACGCGTTAACCTGGTTGTCACTAAAATAAACTATTTTCAGTGACTTTTATGTCATTGTAAAAAATAATTTTTTGCGATGACACTCAATTCGTCGCATAAAGTGAACATTAGTGATGACAATTGAAACGCGTGGCGAAACGTCTTTCCCATCATGTAATTTTCTCAGGAAAAGTTAGTGGAAAACGTTTTAGTGACAATAATTATAGTCGCTGTAAAAATGTTGACTATTTGCAATGATTTACAATGTTATTGCATATACTCTAACATTTCGCAATGAAACCACATTTGTCGTAAAAATTTTCAGTTAGTATTTATCACAACGAGTTAACCTGGTCGTCGTTAAAATAAACTATTTACAGTGACTTTTGTGTTGTTGTAAAAAATTATATTTTTCGACGACACTCAATTCGTCGCATAAAGTGGACATTAGCGATGACAATTAAAGCGCGTGGTGAAACGTCTTTCCCACCATGTAAATTTTCTGGGAAAAATTATTGAGAAACATTTTAGCGATGATAATTATAGCTCGTCGTAAAAATTTGATTATTTGCGATGATTTAAAATGTTGTTGCAAATACTCTAACATTTCGTAATGAAACTACACATGTTATAAAAAGTATAATTCAGTATTTTTTGCAATGAGTTGAACTAGTCGTTGCAAAAAGAACTGTGAAAAAAAATCTAATGTTATATTTTCGCAACGAGCTTAACTAATTATTGCAAAAGCTACTGTTTGCAACAACTTTTGTGTCGTTGTAAAAAACTTTTTTTTATGACACCAAATTTGTCACAAAAAGTGGCTATTAGCAACAACTGGTTAAGCTCATCATGAAAAATTCATACGACAACTTTTCGCAATAAGTTTTGCGATGACAATTGAAGCTCATCGCAAAAAAATTAACTATTAGCGACGATTTAAACTGTCATTGTAAATAATCTATTTTTTGCAATGACTTGAAATGTCATTGTAAAAAATTGAGTTTTTGCAATGAAATTATACTCGTCGCTAAAAAAATCGTTGCAAAAAGTGTAATTTTTTGTAGTGGCATGGTATGAACCTGTCTAGGTCAGGACCGGTTAACCAATCCTGCCACACCTAACTCCCTGAGGCAATCCAACTGACCCTTTAAAATGAACATAGCCTACCATTTTATTCTAGCAATGGAAAGGGTTGCAGACATAGAGCGGTTGTCCTTCCTTGCCTCGTTCCTTGTTCGCCATATCTCCCAACAAATGAGGGTTAGGATGACTTTCCTAATGGGGGCTGCCGTCGAACCTTGAGCCGCTGCATTTTTCCATTAAACCAACCTATCTTCCACCGAAAGATGATGGAGGAGAGAGACCCCCCAAATCTGTCTGGCAATCTGCCCCAAAAAGAAAAAGGTGATTAATGGATTCCTGATGCGGTTTAGAAATGTTTGCATCAGCACAACAAGAACATATAGACGCTAAATGAATGCCTTTTTTCTGCACCCTTTTATCGACTGGAGTCACCCCCTGCAATAATCTCTAAAGAAACAGGGACATCTTAGGAGGCATTTTGCTATGCTAGATCCAGTTATACCACCATCTACTCGGAGACAGGTCTCTTAACACCTTCCAGGCCAATTTCATTGAAAAGGAGCTAGAAGGATCATGCAGCTAGAAAACCGTTGATCTTTCATCAGCAGTAGCAAACCCTCCCTGGAATATGAAGTTTAGAGCGTCCTGGGGTAGGTATAAAGAAACAGAGGAGGGAGGGAGGGGACCAGAAGGCCCGATGAAATCTCTGACCTGAAGGGAATGCAGCAAACTCAGGATGGGGCTGACGGCTAGTTGCTGGAGAGGGCCGAGGCCTGTCCAGTTTTCCATCCATAAATTCAATACGCCCGATGCCACCTGTCATTGGACGTTGTTGGCTATAGATGGTAGCACATTTTTGATATCTTTCCAAAAAGGAGATGCCTGACTAGACACTCTGCCATTATTCTCATCCTCCAGATCTCTCTGATGTTTGGCTCTCATGTGGGCCACCTAAGGGCCCTCCTTCTCCCCGTACTTCACATTCCAGGCCATCTTCATACGAAGAGCAGACAACACATCTTTCAAGTTTCTAACACTTAGGCCACCTTCCTCTATCAGCCTTGAAATCTTGCTCCAAGCAATCCAATGATACTTCTTCTTTCCCTCAACCCAACCCCAAAAAAATTGAGCAAAACCACGCTCCATATTGGCTAAAACCTGGGTTGGCATCTTCATGGTTGCCATGGTGTGAAGGGGGGTACTCCCCAACACATGCTTGATGAGGGTTAGCCTATCAGCTTGGGACAAAAATCGAGCATTCCAGCCACGAATCCTATTATTTATCTTCTCCATGAGCGTCTGAAACATAGTCGAGATAATTCTACCTTTGTATAGAGGAACTCCCAGGTATAGAACACCCGTTCTGGCTTTAAAGAAGTCCAGAATTCGCTTTGTACTTCTGATCTTGGCCACTGATAAAGCCTTGGAACAAATGAAGTAGCTCTTATTATTGTTAATCCTATGGCTAGAAACTTCTTGGAAAGAGCTCAAAAAATCCATAACTACATTCAGAAATTCTCGATTGCCATTCACAAAAAGCAAGGTATCATTTGCAAACAACAGATGAGAAATGGGCAGGCATCCTCTCTGAAGCTTGAACAGTTTGCACCAACCTCTAACTATCAGCTGCTTAAAGGATCTGGAAAAAGCTTCCGTTGTTAGGATGAAAAACCCAGGGGAGAGAGGGTCCCCTTAGTTTAGGCCTCTAGAGGATTTGAAGAAACCCGCCGCCTCGCTATTGATAAGAACCAAGAACCAATTGTTTCCCCAACAAGCTTCCATCAGCGTAACCCACCTGTCTCTAAATCCAAACCGAT
This sequence comes from Magnolia kwangsiensis, assembly GCA_037074715.1. Taxonomy (NCBI): domain Eukaryota; kingdom Viridiplantae; phylum Streptophyta; class Magnoliopsida; order Magnoliales; family Magnoliaceae; genus Magnolia; species Magnolia kwangsiensis. Next base: position 15,404,291 of record CM073576.1, on the reverse strand, counting down.
GCAATACCTATTTAAGAAAGTTCCAATCGATCTTGTCATAAACTTTTTCCAAGTCTAGCTTGAGTATGGTATTTCCACCCCTAGTTTTTCTGTCGAGGTTTCTCATTGCCTCCATGGCCATCGCAATATTTTCTGTGATAGACCTTCCTTTAATGAAAGCCCCTTGCTCTAATGAGATTAGCTTAGGAAGGACCTTGCTCAGATGAGAAGTGAGGATTTTTTAAAAATATTTTATATACCACATTGCATAGACTAATTGGACGGTAGTTAGCAAATTTAGTGGCAACCGAGGATTTTTGAATTAGACATCATGGAGCCAGTGAATGCTCTAGGATCACTCCTCCCGAGAACAATGAGAAAGCTGCTTTATGGATATCTTCACCCACTGTCTGCCAACACTCAGTGAAGAACGATGAAGAAAACCCATCTAGGCCCAGGGTACCGTCCTTAGGGATGTCAAACGCTACAGTTTGAGTTTCCTGAAAGGATGGAGTGGCTAGCAGGCCATCGTTATCTTGCAAGGAGAGGATTCAGGGGATGGTTGTAAGAAAGGCGCTGGACTGAGCAGTAGGCTCCGCCTGAAACAAGCTTTCAAAATATTGCACTGTAGCAGCATTGATCTGGGCCTGGCCTGTGAACATGGTTCCACTATCATCCTTAATCGAGCTGATCACACTACGCCTGACTCTCTAACGAGCTGAAGCATGAAAATGTTTGGTGTTCTTGTCCCCTTTATCCAACCAAGAATTCCTAGCTTTCTGTTTCCAAAAGATTTCTTCCATCAATTCTAGGCAGGTCAGCTTTCTCTCGGCTGTTAGACTTTCTTGAAACAGATCCTCAGATCCAGAGTTCTACATTCTACTTTCTAACTAATCAAGATCTACCTTGGTTGTCTTAATCTGAATGAAAATATTTCCAAAAACCTCTTTGTTCCATACTTTCAGTAACTTCTTGGTCTTTTCCAGCTTCAGATGCACATTTATCATGGGTTGGAAGGAGCACACTCCCTCTCATGCCCTCTTAACTACCAGCTGGAAGGAGTTGTGGAGCGTCCACATACGAAGGAAGCGAAAAGGTCTGATGGGGGACAACTGCTGAGTGGGGAAAGAAATCAATAATGGTGCAAGGTCCGTATTGACAGGGGGAAGGTGATCAACCCAGAAAAATGGGAAGGCTTCTGCCCATCTATCATTCATGAGAACTCTATCCAATCTGGCCCAAAGTCTGTCATTTCCTATCCGATTATTACTCCACTTAAAGCTATTTCCAAAGAACCTTGCATCCAGCAGCCCAGCGTTCTGAATGACACAAGCAAATTCTTCCATACTCAGCCTTCCTACCACTCTGTTACCTCTTCTCGCGCTTGCTTTTGAGACTGCATTAAAATCACCTCCAACAGCCTACGGACCCTCCTGCTAATATTTTCCAGTTCTAACAGCCCACGGACCTTCTAAATATATATGAGCATTTAACATATACAATGGACAGCAAAATAGGAAAATTGCAATCCTGAAAATAAATATGTAAAGAAAGCATTTGAGACGATTCAGAGTGCACAGTCGCATTGATTTGGTTGTGGAAATAAATCCAGATTTTATCCCCTTCTTCGCCATTCGATAGAGAGGAATGAAATCCTAGCTTCAAACGAATGGCCACCCTTCTCTCCTCTCTGGTCATCGGCTCTAGGATAGTAACTAGCAGTGGGTTGAACTTCCTGATCAGTTTCTTCAGAGTTCTGATGGTAGGCTAATTTCCTAGCCCGCGAGCATTCCAAATAAGGATGCTACCCATCTGTGACACACCTTGAGTTAACGACCCTTCTCTTCAGTTGTCGAAGTCTGCAAAACCATTCTCCTTCTTCAATCAATCTAGCCACCTTCCTGCTAGACGCATTTCTCCTCTTACCTTTCATAGACTTGCTGCCTGGAGTTCTCATGACCTTCGGATCATTTCTGGGTTTGGAAGAGGCCTTTACCTGAGTGCAGGGGCTCTGCTCCAATGTGGAATTCGTTGTTCCCTCTAGATCAATAGAGGGGTTTGACATCAGATTAAATTGGGTAGGTTGGACTTGTCCAGTGTTTGATAACTTACCGCCTCCCTTGTTATCCTGGCCAAAGAAGGGGGAAAAATCAACCTTAATTCGCCCTGTGTGTTCTGATTCACTGCTGTCTTTCTTCTGGTGAAAAGAGTTAAGCCACTCCCTTCACAGAGGCTCCATAATTTGTTGCTGAGAATCATGGATACTTGGACAAATCTAAGGATGAGAGTGTCAACGGATTGGTGAGCATCCAGCAGACCTTGCCTTCTATCTAGCCACTTGGTCATAACGCCTTTTGAATGAAACCCACCTCTCTGACCTAGTAAGTAGGGATGGAGGAGAGGTCTGGAAAGACAGAACCTCAATGCTGCAACTCACAAGATTCACCTGACTGGTGATAACATTAGTATGGGCCTGGTTCACAACCTCATCAACAAGCCTGCTAGCTTCTCTGTTCCCAGGAGAGATGAAACCTTCCTTCCTTCCAAATTAAAGGTTTGAGAGGGGGAATCCTGGTCTTGTGACTGCAAAGCTAAATGATCTACTTTTTTATCTGCTTCTCAATGACAATGAATGGGCCTCCCACCATTTGGAAACAAAGGATCTCTACCCCCAGCAATCGGTGTTGGGAGACTTGCACAAAACCTTATGATCTAGCCCTCCAGAACAAACTAGAATTATGAAATAACAAAGCAATGAAATAAATTAAAGCATCAATCACACACCACACGAGATTTTTATGTGAAAAACCTTTAAAGAGGTAAAAACCACAGGACCTCATCCAGATCAACAATCCACTATGAAGTAGAACGTTACAACCGATCACAAGCACACCTTGCTATAATAAAACCTTTATCACTCATGCAGGAGTGAATAAACAATAAGAAAAACAAAGAAAACTAAGAGATCTCATCGATTACGAGGACGTAGAAGCGCTGAGATATAGATTACACCGTATATCATCTCCACGAGTATAACCTCCCTTCTATAAGCTTCCTCTCTCTCTCTCACACACCTTTGATATCCCTCTTGTATGTTTCTATCAGCATCATACCTTAGAAAAACCTTAGAGACCCCTTTTTATAGTTTTAGAAAACTCCCTTCCGCATCCTAGTTGTGAAAGGACTTGCGACACAAAATTCGTGCAAAATCGCGGAACGAATCTACGTAACCACGACTGGTCGTACCGAGTCCATGACTAATCGTGAGCCACCTAAGACCGGTCGTGGACTACCTACGACCAGTCAAGCACCCCGGATAAATATTACCCAAAGTCACTGGACTTTGAGTTGTGCCAAGGCTCGTACCCACTATAGGTCGAGCGCCACCCATGACCGGTTGTGGACCACCTATGACCGGTCAAGCATCGCGTTGAATTACTCTAACATTTCAACCCGTTGCACTGCCGCTCCCCTAAACTGAGGAGGAAAATTTTATCAAATCTCCCCTTTTCCGACTCAAGAGGGATGCATCTTCTTCAAGCCAGCTTGGTTTCTACAAACCTCAAACTTGCCCTTGAGCAAAGCCTTGGTCATCATGTCTGATCCATTATCATTCGTGAGGACCTTCTCAAGCTATAACACGTTCTGTTCCAAAGTATCCCTGATCCAGTGACACCTAATCTCTATGTGCTTTGACTTAGAATGCTGACTTAGATTCTTGCTCAAGTGTATAACACTGACTATCGCAATAAATCATGTGCTGCTCCTACTTCAGGCTAAGTTTCTATAGGAACCTCTTCATCCAAAACATGTCTTTACATGCTTCTGTGACTGCAATGTACTCGACCTCTGTCGTTGACAATGCTACGACCCTTTGTAGCTTGCTCTACCAAGAAACCGCTCCTCCTACAAACGTGAACATGAACCCTGATGTAGACTTCCTAGAGTCTATGTCGCCTGCCATATCTGCATCTATGTAGCCCTCTAACATAGGTTTACCGTCACCATAGCATAGGCTCAACCTGGATGAGCCTCTTAGATACCACAGTATCCACTTCACTACTGCCCAATGTTCTTTACCAGGATTGACAAGATACCGGCTGACAACACCAACCGTATTGCTATGTCTGAGCGTGTATGCACCATAGTATACATCAAACTTTCTACGGCTGACACGCAGGGTATTTTCTGCATCTCTTCCACCTCTGCCTTCGTCTTAGGACATTATTTGTCGCTTGATCTGAAGTGACCATCTAGTGGAGTACTGACCGGCTTCGTTGCATTCATATTGAACCGCTCTAGGACTTTCTCAATATATCGCTCTTATGATAGCCAAAGCTTCATGCTGCTTCTATCATGGGTTATCTCTATTCTTAGGATCTGTTTAACCGAGCCCAAGTCTTTCATCGCAAAAGACTTGCCCAACTCCTGTTTTAGCCTATCGTTCTTTTTGATATCTTTTTCCATGATGAGCAAGTCATCAACGTATAATAGCAAAACTAAGAAATCACCATCTGAGAACTTACGCATGAACACACAGTGGTCCAACTCTGTCCTGTCGTACCTATGCTGTAACATGAACGAATCGAACTTCTTGTACCATTTCTGTGGAGCTTGTTTCAGCCCATACAAGCTCTTCCTCAGCCTACATACCATATGCTGTTTGTCCTTGACTTCGAACCCCTCTGGTTGGTGCATGTAGATCTCTTCTTCCAAGTCACCATGGAGGAAAGAAATTTTAACTTTCAACTGCTCTATCTCCAGATCTGTGCTAGCCGCCAACCCAAGCAACACCCGTATGGATATCATCTTCACTACTGGTAAGAATATCACCTTGAAGTCTATGCCTTTCCTCTGACCAAACCCTTTCACCACAAGTCTAGCCTTGAACCTCGTTTATGAATTCTTCTACTCAACCTTCTTTTTGAACACCCACTTATTGTTCAAAGCTTTTTTACCCTTAGGCAGTTTCACATATCATAGGTGTGGTTCTTATACAAAGATTCCATCATCTCTTGCATAGCTTTCAACCACTCCCCCCATACTCGTCAGCTAGGGCCTCAGAATATTCTTTTGGCTCTCCCCCATCGTTAAGGGTTAAATATTGCATATCAGACCCTAGTTATTGCCTAGATTTACAAACATGGTACTGTTTAACGGTCTGATTTAATCGTGTTTGTGCTGCAAGGTATATTTACAAGCTTAGATTAAAATAAGGTGCTAAAAGCTGGAATTGATGCTCCAGAATTACCAAGGCAAAGGACGAACCCCACGTGACCAAGATGGACAGATTTACAGGCCAGAGATTCGAGAAAAATCAAGAAACTGAAACTCAAGTGGCTTAAAAAATGGTTCAGAACGCGAGATCATAGGGTTCCTACCATCCGTTCAGCTCAAAACCTCATACGTGGCCTGAGGACTATAAATGAATCGTACATGTCAAATTTGAGCCATTGGATCCTTGTGAAAGTAGTCCAACAATCAGATTAGTCCATGAATTAACAATTTGGGGCCCACCTAAGACCTGGATATGCTTCAAGTGTGGTTTCAACCCATTATGTAAGGTGAAGGAACAGATGAATGGAGAGGATTTCTTAGAAAACATCACCATGGGCCTCATTGGCAGTTGCGAGTGCACGTACAAAAGTGCATATGCAACACACCGAGCCGAAAGTCGCGTCAAACTGTGTTTGACCTGACACTTCTTGCAAAGAAAGGAATTTGAAATTCCTCTGCCGCCATCAGCAGACGAGCGCCCGCTGAGATGCTCTCCAGATCATCATCACTGTACTGGACGATCGAGACCGTCCATTGTTCTTAGAAGGCTTAACCGACCCTAGATAGGGAGACTTATTTGCACGGGCATACGTACACACGTTTTCAACCGTCCAACGTAGGACGAATGGTGGAGCAAAAAGATCTCCTTGTCCTCATCAACAAAAGGTTAAAAGTATACATTTTCGATCGAAATTCCAAGAGGAATTTGGTGGACGGCGTGGATTTCTCAAATATCATCGAAGTGGACCCCACGGAAGTCTTCACAGACATCCATACGCAGTAACATGCACAGGCTCTGTTCTGTGAATGACCAAGAAAACTGAAAGTTCCGGCATGATCAGTGACCAAATCAGGGACCAAGAAGCTGATCCGGACCATCCAGATGGCAGCAAAGCAGATCAAGACTCTTGATATGAAGACAGAATGGATGGACTGGACGGTGCCTTCTCTGAAAAACAGATCGAACGCAACAAGTTTTGTGTTTCTTTGCTATGTGGAATAGAGGTGCGCGGGTTTGTACCACGAATTCCACCAATAGAGCACATCCAAACGGCTAATTTCGGTGGCCCACGAGCTCTCTATGACCTATCTGAGCCATCTACGACCATCAGATTAGAGAAAAACCCCTCGACTAAAAATCTGCCATGATTGCTCGAGCCTCTTCTTGGATTAAACAAGAAATCCACTCCCTTTGTAATGGAAAACATTCGTGAATTTGAACGGTCCATTTGTGCGACAGAAACTCAGATATCAGTAGTGTGAGTGGATCATCTCTGTGCAGCCAGATGCATGATTGTTTCAACAGCAAGCATATGCTCTTGTGCTCAAGCAAGGTTACGCAGGAAGTTTCTAAAATCATGTTGCGTAAAGAACTTCTGAAAATTCTCACCGACTCTAGCCTCCCATCCACCGCCTCACGCATGATATAAGAAGGAAAGGGAGAACGTGGGAAAAAGGATCTTGGGACATGTGGGCAGCCGTGGAGGAGCCGTGGAGCAGGCAGAGAAAGAGAGTATTTTATTTTTATTTTTAGTTTATTTTATTTAAGAGATTGAGCCAAATCATGTCTGGCTAAACCTCTTAGCTAGGGCTAAGAGGTGAAGCTTGTAACATGATGGAAGACTCTATTTTATACCTTTTGTTAATACTAAATTGATATTTGATTTTAGTTAATTAAGGGAATATTTTTAGTTTTTAATGGTCTGTTGTGACTGAAATTACAATGGGTTTACGATGGCTTTGAGCATGATCTTTTTCTTTTACGTTTATGACGTCAGGAAGCCCTGTTGTTCACCATCATCTCCTGGGCATGGTCGGATAACGGTACCCTTCCTAACCTTCATAGCATGTTGATTGGTTGGTAATTAGTTTAATTTTGTTGTTTACTTTGTCTCCTGGGCATGGTTTGGTGATGGAATCTATTCTAATTCATATATCTTTCATCTCTTGAAAATTAGATCAAAGTAAGTTTAGTTTGATTTTCATAGTTACACTCTTCAATTGGATGAAGATGGGACTCTAAGTCCAGTTGAGTTTTTGATGTAGGCATAAGATCTCCCTGATCTCTATAAGTGGATCCTCTGAATCCCTAGTTTCCTTCATCTGAATTCTTCAAAGTTTTAGATAATTATTTCACCATTATTCTCTAAATTTCATTCAGTTAGATTTCATCTTAGTTTAGTTTTAGTTCTACTTAGTTTCAAATAACGTACAAGTTTTAGTCCCTTGGGATTCGACCTTGGTCTTAGCGAGTTTATTACTACATCACAACCCTGCACTTGGGGTGTGAACACCCATCAGTCAGCAAAATGTACTCATGCGGTGAGTACCTTTTGGACGGCTGTCTATCCCTAGATGACCTCCTCACCTGTGGCTCAACAGGTGGATCAGGTGGGGGCTGCTCCCCTGGTCCATCTTCTGAAGGAACTCCCTGGTCCTCTGCACCTTGTTGTACTCCCCCGTCATCAGGCACCACAGGAGGAATAATCAGATCCATGTTCTCTAGCTCACCTGAACTAAGTTGGTTCTTTTCTGGCTTACCAATGTCTTCTATACACTGATCTTCAAAGAAAACCACATCTCTGCTCCTAACAAGTTTCCTATCGGTCAGAGCCCACAATTTGTAACTAAACTTTTCATTACCGTATCCCAAGAACACACACTGCCTAATCTTCATATCTAGCTTAGACCTCTCGTTCTTTGGTACGTAAACGGATTCCCTACATCCAAACACCCTGAGATGACTATACGATGGATCCTGTCTAGTCCACACCTTCTCAGGTACTTCTCCATTCAATGGGGCTGATGGAGACCTGTTTATCAGATACACCGTCGTGTGTGTTGCTTCTCCCCAGAACATCTTGGGTAATTTCGCATGAGATAACATGCATCTGATTCTCTCAAAAATGGTGTGATTCATTCGCTCAGCTACACCATTATGCTGGGGGGGTCTTGGGAACCATCTGTTCATGCCGTATACCCAGGGACTTGCAGTACTCATGAAAGTCGTCAATGTAATCACCATTATTGTCAGTGCGGATGCACTTCAATGATTTACCTATCTCTCTCTTGACGATAGCATGAAATAATTTAAACGCACCAAAGACCTCGTCCTTGAATTTCAATGCATAAACCCAAACCCTCATATATGATTCATCTATAAAAATAACAAAATACAATGCCCCACCCAAGGTTTTTGTCCTCACAGGACCCCAAACATCAAAATAAACTAAATCTAATGCATGCACTTTATTAACATGAGAAATAGTTTTAACAAATGAAACTTTATATTGTTTCTCTGATAAACAATCAAGACAGGTTTTGAGAAGTATACCTATCACGTCTGGAAGGAGCCTCTTCCTCGCTAGTAGCTGAAGCTCCTTTTCACTCATGTGGACTAGACGCTTGTGCCACATGTCAATAGCTGAATCTTTCGCTGCATTCAACCCACCCTTGCATACACTGAGACATGCCTTGTAAAGGGTGTGACACTTCTTTTCTCTGGCTACGATCAACAAACCCTTGATGAGCTTCCAACGCCCACTAATAAATCGGCTTTCATATCCATCATCATCCAACCTTCCCATCAACATCAAGTTGAGGCGAAGGTCTGAGATATACCTCACATCTCTGAGAACCAATGTGCATCCCACATTGGTCTTCACACAAATATCACCAACCCTTACGATCTTCGATATGTTAGAATATCCCATCTTTACGGTCTCATAGTCACCTGACTTGTAGCTTGTGAAGAAATCTCTGTGTGGAGTCGCATAAAAAGAGGCTCCCAAGTCTATCACCCAGTCGATGTCCTGATTCGTAGCCGTGAGACATACATCATGATCTATAGAAAGAATAACTACAACGTCGTCATCTGAAGCGACTGCAGTGGAATCTGATTCATCTTCTTTCTCCTTTTCTTTTCCTTTCTTGTCATTCTTATCCTTACGACATTTATTCTTATAGTGTCCCTTCTTGCCACAATTCAAGCATTCAACATCTTTTCTGTTACTCGACTTACCTCTTGATTTGTCTCAGGCCTTCCCGCCCTTCCTGTTCTTTTCTCTTCCCCGTTCTTATGTCACAAGGGCCTCTTACTGAGTAGACCCCTGAGACTTCCTCCTTGTCTCTTCATTGAAGAGACAGCTAATCACCTGTTCCATGAATATCCTTCTATTTGGCGCGGAGTTACTTAGAGACACCACCAATGTCTTCCAACTGTCAGGCAATGAACTAAGCAAAAGTAAAGTCTGTAATTCATCATCCAGGACCATCTTCATAGAGGAGAGTTGGTTCACTATATTGCTGACCTCATTCATGTGATCGGCCACCGAACCACCATCCTTAAACTTGAAATTCACAAGTCGCCTTATCAGAAAAATTTTATTACCAGCTATTTTTCTCTCATATAGCCCTTCTAGTTTCAACCATAGGCTAGCAGCTGAGGTTTCCATAGACACATGGTGAAACACAGAATCATCTAGCCATTGTCTAATAAACCCCACCGCCTTCCGGTCCATCTTCTTTCAATCATCATCTGACATATCCTTCGATTTTGCTGATATGCCTAAAATTGAAGAATATAGGTCCTTGCGATAAAGCAAGTCCTCCATCTTAGCCTTCCATATAGTCCAGTTAGAACCATTGAGGCTGATCATCCTTGATGAGCCACCTTCCATAATTCCAAACCGATTTTACCCGTTTAATGAACTTAGCTTTGATACCACTTTGTTGGGGGCCTTGCACAAAACCGTTAGATTTAGCCCTCCAGAACAAACCAGAATTATGGAATAATAAAGCAATGAAATAAATCAAAACATCAATCACACATGACACAAGAGATTTTTACGTGAAAAACCCTCTAAGAGGTAAAAACCACGGGACCTCGTCCAGATCAACAATCCACTATGAAGTAGAACGTTACAACCAATCACAAGCACACCTTGCTATGATCAAACCTTCATCACTCACACAGGAGTGGATAAACAATAAGAGAAATAAAGAAAACTAAGAAATCTCACTGATTACGAGGATGTGGAGCGCCGAGATATAGATTACACCGTAGATCACCTCCACGAGCATAACCTCCCTTTTACAAACTTCCTCTCTCTCTCTTTCTCTCTCTCTCTCACACCTTTGATATCCCTCTTGTATTTTTCTATCACCATCATACCCTATAAAAATCCTAGAAATTCCTTTTTATAGTTTTAGGAAACTCCCTTCCACATCCTAGTTGCGAAAGGACTTGCAACACGAAATTCGTGCAAAATCGCAGAACGAATCTGCGTAACCACGACTGGTCGTACCGAGTCCACAATCGGTCGTGAGCCACGTACAACCGGTCATGGAGTACCTACAACCGGTCGAGCACCCCAGAGAAATATTACACAAAGTCGGTGGACTTTAAGTCGTGCCAAGGCTCGTACCCATGAGTGGTCGAGCGCCACCCACGACCAGTCATGGACCACCAATGACCGGTCGACAGCGTGGTGAATTACTCTGATTTTTCAACCCGCTGCACTGTCTCTCCCCTGAATTAAGGAGGAAAACCCCATCAATTGGGGGTACCAAACTTGGAGAGGACTGTTGAGAGTTGAGGCCTCCGAGTCCTGGATGGGTTTCAGCCTAGGACGATCAAGCGATCGAGAGGGATTGTCAAGGAAGTTGGTAGTAGTGACAGGTGACGGAGCTGAAAGCCTAGGTAGGAGGGTTTGAATAGGAGAATGGGGTAGGATAATGGGGTGGCTACTCAAGTCCGAATGTTTAAGATCCACTTCACCTTCCCCATCTGCAGGGAGGGCGGTTCTAAACAGATTGGACCAGTCAAAAGAAGTTGATCCGGATGATGTGGGAGGGGAGTGCTGGTTGTAGGAGCTTGCTCAGAGGAGCTGGCTATCTCCTTGACATTTTCACAAATAGGTGTAAGGCAAAGTGATAGGGGGGCTCTGTGCTTAGAAAAGGACTTTTCCACCCATTCTCTGGTGGATTCTCGACCTTTGGACTACTCACCAAGAGATGTAATACGGTTTCCCTGGAAAGCAGGTCTCTCCAGAAACCAAATGACAGGAAATGCCTAACCATTAACCTTCAAATATCTCAGACTGTGTATATCAAAGCCCGGGGACGGTCTAATTTTCACTCTGGAAAAATCCAGAAAGATACCCAGAGCTGCCACACTATCAATTTCTAGCACCTCCCCATACATTTTTGATAAACCTTCAATGGCACCCGGGAACCAAGCATGGGCTGGTATTCCCACTAGCCGAATCCAAACTCCCTTAATCAGTGAGGTGGCTTGGGTGTACCATGAGCACAGTTCTGATATGCCCATCTGCCGATGAAGATCATGATTTGATGCAAAGGTAGTCATCTCCTGCCCTGATTGGAATTTGACGAGGAATTTCTTCGGAGTTATCCTAGTGACATCGACTAGGGATGCTGAGAAGTTAGATCTCCGGAAAGAGTCATGCAAGATGGAGACCTCCTTAACACATGAGGCAATCAGAGCCACTGATAGGGCACCTTGCAATTTCTCAACCTCCCTAATGTCAGCCTCTATAGTGAATGAGTTCATGCAACGACTGGGGACAAGGGCCTCTTCTCTCCGCGTAAGAAGCTTCTCAGGAACGGGGTGGCTTCTGACTGCCTCTAAGAAGGATGGTCGAGGCGCTGCAGTGGGAATCGGGTGAGGGGATGTTCTCTTAATCGGACTGACATGCCTCCTCTAATTTCTTGCCCAAGCCAATGCCACAATGCGGCCTTCGATTCTTCTACCATTGAGGCATTGGGCAGCGTTGAGCGCTTCCTATTCATAGCAAAACCTAATGAAAGCGCGCAAATCCTGGAGACTTTCTCCGAATCAGATCTCTTGTGATGTAGACATCTGCTATCTTCCCATATTTGCTGAAAATCCTTAAAAGGTCTTCTTCCGAGGTGTCAAAGGTAAGGTTTGCAGCAAACACGGTGAAGGGAGGTTTTCGTGGGCACGAGTGCCTAAGGCTTACTATCTCCCAAGGTCACTCCTGCTCCCGTTCCCCCATCATTCCATTTCGTTCCTTGGGCTTAAATCTGAAAAGTCTATATCTACACTTGAAAGAGTGTGTTTGTGAAAAGCCTTGTGAGAAGTCTTGAGAGCTCATAGATTTAGAGCTGATATCATAGATTTAGAGCTGATATCCCTTGTGGAAGACTGTGATCAACCTCACCACGTCCCTCATTGCATCATAGACTGTACATAAAATCCTATGATACCTGGTCCACATCAAAACTTTTCCATGAACCTAGTTGCATTTAGACTTATTGGCAATTGTGATCCCCTATATTGATCGGCCATTGTGTTCTGCTCACCCTTTGTCCGCTATTGGACAAAAAGGATGCTAACTGATGGTCCAAAATAACCGTTACTAATCCTACCATCTATAACTAGTCTTGTCCGCCGATTTCTTTTCATGCCATTGAATGTATGGTTTGAACACACGATCAAAGTGAATTTCTTCTAGAACTACTATGAATGTATCCAAAATGTAGTTTTGGCGCACTTGATACGATGACCAACCCATTTTTATGGTCCAAGTCATCTACACGATAGGACCTAGTGATACACAGCTCGTGCGATGCATATGTAAGAACCATATGGTGAAAACCAACATTACAAAACTCCATTGGAAGCAGGACAGTATTCACCAAGTCATGCTTTGGGCTGGATTTGGTTGGCCCTTCATTCCCGCTTTTCCCAAGGAACCAACTCCATTAAATTACAGAGCTGGGTACTTGTTTAGTGGGATTGGACAGGTTTCATAGACGTAAGTAGATGGGTTAGTATGAGCGGAAATGTGCCCAGATATCTGCAATGAAATGGTCGGGCATAGGCAAGCGTGTTCACTCATCTGGTATGCTAGACTCGTATGTTGGATATAGTCTGTTGGTGGTTTTGCTTTTAACTGGCCATTTTTTAAACTTTCCATCTATTTTGTACAAAGTTTCGTGCACCAAATGATTGGATTCAGCTGATTTTTGGGCCAGGGCTCGTGATCTGGTCTCTCTTGGCTAATGATTGGCCTAGCTCTGCTACCCATGCGGATGCTAGCTCAACTTCAATTTTTTCTTCCTCTGTTTGATGCCGATCCTAGTGATCAAATTCATCTGCCTTCAATGACAAATAAATAAATAAATAAACTTGAAAAAGAAACAATTTGTCAAACCAATCAAATGAAACCTTTTATTATTAACCTGACTTATTCAAGCAGAAGTTTTTATTATAATAGGTAAAGAAAACATTTCTTATTTGGGGATAACATATTTTGACTGTTTAATTATCTAGAACTGTGCCTTGAGTAAATCAATCACTTTTCTGTCCACTTGGAAGGCCTTTGCGAGAACATCATCAGAGATAGGTGGGTTCGAACCGAAGACAGCATTAGATATGGTCATGACACCAGGGAACTGGCTGCTCAGACTGGCGATTGCAACCGCATGGGTTTTGCCAATGTTGAATTGGAAGTGAATGAGGCCTTTTGGGAAGACGAACACATCACCCTTATTTAGGATCTTTGCTACGAGGCGATTGTCAGGGTTGGAGGTGACGAACCCAGCGTAGAGTGTGCCCTCTATGACAGTCAAGATCTCTGAAGCCCGTGGATGCTCGTGAGGAGAATTGACACCGTAAGGTTCAATGTCGATGCGGACAAGGGATATACCGAGAGTGTTGAGTCCGGGTATCTGATTCACAGTAACTAATGTAACATTGGACCTAACCTTATTTGAAGTGTTGCCTGGCATGTCTAGTCCACTGAAGAAGAAATCATCAGCTTGCACCATCTTTGGGTCCTTACACACGAACCCATTTACAAATACTGCAAAATAAACGTTACCATAAGATAGAAGAAGAACACTTATCTTCAAATATTGAAGTTCTAAAGAAACTTGCCAATTAGGCTCACTAGTGTAGTCCCGGCCTTACATGAAAGATCCATGCCACTCATCTGGTGGGCTCTATAACATCATCTAGCTCAGTTCATATGGCAAGCGACACGACAACATCATCTGAGCTAGGAAGATGTTAATTGAGCATTTAAATTTTATAAATTCAGCTCACCAGACGCATGATCTGATCTATTTCTCTTGCCGAGGGAATCAACGAAGTTGGGCCCACCTGATGAGTGAGTTGGATCTCATATGTTGTCACATGTGATGTCAAATACACTGGTGGTTGCATCTTGCATGTATAAAATCAGAGACGACACAGTGAGTGCATCATTAAGTTTCAAAACCAAATGCAAAGAAGAGAATAGGAACCTGGTGGTTGTGGTTCTAGTATGGCAACACAGAAGTCCTGTAAGGGGCTGGGGTCATAGGCATGTGTGAGAGAACAAGTGAAAGCGAGAAGGGAAAGTACAAGGAAGTGAGCAGCCATCCCCATTCTCATAAAACCCGAGGAAAAAAGAAAGCTAAAGGAGCTATTGGGATTCGAAGTTCTTTCGAGGATGAGAAATAAGGACACAAGCCATGTATATATATATAGTGGGAATTCATTGCGATGGTCTTCTTTTTTGCTCACATGTAATGCACGACATTTGAAATGGTCTTGTTGTTGTGTCGATGCCAAAATGAAAGGACGACAAAAGTCAGTTTATGAATTAAGTCACTGTCATTCTCCAACTACCACAGCTAATACCCATTTTCTAAGGCCATCTGCAACCCACACGTGCTGACCTGGAATTTGTTTGTAAGTTTCAGTTCATTCATCAAGTGGGTCCCACTCTGAACAGGATCTGGTCCAAACCCAGGCTTATAGCGTCATACAGGGAGTATAAACCATACCAGTCGTTTTCCTCTGTCCGGTTTTCTCAAGTAAATGTGGTGCACTTATGTAAAGACAGGCCTGATTTATTGACTAGGTCATATCCACGGAGCCACACATGGTGAGTGGCTTCAATCTGACACATGGTGAATTCTCGTAGCATATTATACTTGACCGTTAATGCGCAGAATTTGAATGTCCTGAGGTTGTCCAAGTCGCGCATTCAATCCTCTGATTAATTTGGTGTGTCCTGCATTGATTCTCATCCATAAATTAAAATTAAGGACCATTTCAATTTTGATATTAAATGATAACTTATATTTTTAGATCCATTCTCAGGTAACTCTGGAGACCATTTGATTTAAATTAAATTGCTAAATGAATTCTTGTAGCATATTACACTTCACCGTTAATGCGCAAAATTTGAATTTGTCCTCAGGTTGTCCAAGTTCTGCATTCAATTCTCTGATTAATTTGGTGTGTCCCACATTGATTCTCATCCATAAATTAAAATTAAGGATCATTTCAATTTTGATATTAAATAATAACTTATATTTTTAGATCCATTCTTAGGTAACTCTGGAGACCATTAATGGATTTAAATTAAATTGCTAAATGAATTCTTGTGGCATATTACACTTCACCGTTAATGCGCAGAATTTGAATCTGTCCTCATGTTATCCAAGTCGTGCATTCAATCCTCTAATTAATATGGTGTGTCCCACATTGATTCTCATCCATAAATTAAAATTAAGGACCATTTCAATTTTGATGTTAAATGATAACTTATATTTTTAGATCCATTCTCAGGTAACTTTGGAGACCATTTGATTTAAATTAAATTGCTAAATGAATTCTTGTAACATATTACACTTCACCATTAATGTGCAGAATTTGAATCT
Organism: Magnolia kwangsiensis; assembly: GCA_037074715.1. Classification (NCBI taxonomy): domain Eukaryota; kingdom Viridiplantae; phylum Streptophyta; class Magnoliopsida; order Magnoliales; family Magnoliaceae; genus Magnolia; species Magnolia kwangsiensis. The sequence continues at coordinate 15,388,334 of CM073576.1, read as the reverse complement.
GTCCTCAGGTTGTCCAAGTCAAGCATTCAATCCTCTGATTAATTTGGTGTGTTCCGCATTGATTCTCATCTATAAATTAAAATTAAGGACCATTTCAATTTTGATATTAAATGATAACTTATATTTTTAGATCCATTCTCACATAACTCTGGAGGCCATTTGATTAAAATTAAATTGCTAACTAAATGTGGGATACTTGTGAATATGCTGCGCATCCTAAATAATTGGTGACTTATTCCATTGGGAATGTTACCCACAATGCCTTACTCAATTCAACATGCCCTTAAAAATTATATAAAATTGACCAAATGGCCTTAGAAATTATTTAGGAATTACATTGGTTACATATCTAACAAAAAAGTAAGCTATCAAAATTATAGATAACAATTTAGATGTATGATCGAATAAAAATTATGCTTATTTGATAATGTGATTATGGGGTTGACAGACAATTAAATTCATGCATTAAATATTAAAATAATAATAATAAAAACATCCAATTGTCCTTGTGTCAACAAGTGCCCATGGATTTGAGGTTAGGATTGTCCGATCAATATGATTTTAGGATCCTGACTTAGTGAAACACGTGCAAGTGGAGTTACTGTATAGCCTAATTTGAAATACTCCTATCATGCATTTAATTTCTGAGAGCCTAAGTTTCAAGATTCGTACTTTCCGTAATATCAAATAACTTCCGTTTAGCCATTATACAAATCTTGGAGTGTTTTTATTTCTAGAGGACAAGTTTGGTAGTGTAACTGGTCATATATAAGCGGCATTAATCCAGGTCTTACAAGGAGCGACTGCCCTAAAACCTTACAGAAATTTTAAAAAACAAAAAAATAAAAATAAATAAAATCTTCCAGAAGTTTTCAAGTTAAAATTTTGATGTAACGTGTTGAAACTGAAGCCTTCTTACCATGTGCGTTTGTTAACGCAGTTGGCGCTGACGTCCTGCAGTTGGCCCTGTCACCCCCGGGGGAAAATAATAATAAAAGGCTTGTAAGTGTTGCCTCACGAGCAGTCTGTGCATCCCATCAATGTTTTCAACTCATAGAAAAATTATATATGCCTACCCTTAATTAATTATTTTAATTGCCGGTTCCTAATCCCACCCGCTTTATGAATCAGACTGTCGGTTAAGAAGATTCTTTGGCAGAAAGTCAGATCAATCAAATAGATGGTTGCTTGGTTTCTTACGATATTATGTGTAATGTCGATCTGATCCGATCCATAGTGGGACCCATGGTTCCCTGATCCACTCTTTTTTATCTCTACGCCCCAAATCTCCCACAGTGGAAGGTCCTAACCCTTTGATAAGTGGCCCACAAATAGATGGTTACAGATAAATGAATACAATTATAGTTTGTCAAAGAGGCATATGGTTGGATGGGTAGGATCTTTATTGTAGAAGGCTTTGCGTGTGTTCCCTATGCACCTTAGGGCTTGTCAGATAAATGGCCTAGATCAACTGATGGGCTCCACTTTTAAGGACAATGCGCATCAACACTTGATGCACATGGCTTGATGCATTATTGGGCATCTGTCTTCTACTTTCTTTTTTTTCTAAAGAGCATATAATGCAACTACTCTGCCAAATGATGGTGGAATTTGCAACTTGCGTATGGCATTTGCTTCCTCTTTCGGAAATACTCTGCTAATCTTATGATGTAGAGAGGGTTGCGGACAGTTACCTTGCCAAGATGTATCACAAAAGGCCGGGTCGACGGCAGAAGTGATATTGACCGTTGGACCTTAAATCAGGCGTATGTCACAATCCGGAATGAGTTATCAGACATAAGATATATGATTTTGGGGTAGAACGAGTACTTTAGCCAACCAATCCAGCTATGCAGGGTTGCCTAAGCCGGATTTGCGAAATACTGCCAGATCGACGGTCATTTTTCTATTTTAATTCCGTTTTTATTATAAATAGTAAGTTTTAGTTTGATTATAACTTTTCATCCGTCGAGTTTTAGGAGTTGAGCCCACGTGAAAAAAACTTAGAAAAATTAGGAGAACAGCTTGGTGAAGCCAAATGGGACACTTACTATTTTTGGCCAAAAACGTTGCGCACCAACTGTCTATAAATACAAGATTACTATTTATAGTAAGTCGCGAATTCTATGAGTTTTAGTTGTGGCCTGATTCTAATTTCTTTTCTATTGTTTGGTATCCTTATTTAAAGGGTTATAAATTTATTTTTATTTCATTCATTAATCAATTTCGAATTTTTTAGAATTTATTTTTATTTTCTTGCTTTCTTTCCTCGTGGATTCGAGAAGTTTCTGTGAAGAGTCCATAGAAGTTTCGTGGATTCGGAATAATTATCCTCTTGAGGAAGATGGTGCTCGACCTCATGTCCTCCTTTGAGTCATAATCTCTGCTGCCCATCTCAAGTCGCTACAAACAAAGTTCTATCTAGGCATGGTTCAAACCGTTTCTTTTCTTTTCCTTTTCTTTTTCTTTCCTTTTTTGAGGAGTAGACCAACCTTTGAAGTTATGCTTGATTTTCTTACTGCATGCCAGTATAATAATTATGAAGATGACCTCGCATTCATTACTTTGGGTAAGGTAATCTCAGAAATGCATCCAAGACAACCTCTGAAATTTCAAGGAATGCATCAAATTTACGAAATGGTGTCGTCAGTGGATACATTTTTGGGAAATAGTTGTTTCATTTCTGTAAAGTTCTCCTGTGAAAAACATTTTCCTGTACTCTTGTAATTATGGTTTAAGGCCACTCATCTGCCATCATTGATAAAAAGTTTATTAGAATATGGGCATGTTCTTTACATCATCTTTAATACTGAGATCAAAGCTTTTCTAGTCATTTTGTCTTGGGCGAGCATTGTGCTGCTTGCTATAATCCTCCCACCAATTAGAAGCATGTGGTTCCTTGTCTGTGTTTTTACTAAAGATGCAGAGTTACTTGTACATGTTGATATGAAGCGAGCTACTTTGGTGTTATACATTATTGCTGAGGATTTTAATTACAGCTTTGCAGTTACTTTTAATGAGAAGGTGGCAAGGATCGTGAGGCAGTTCTCTTCACATTTAGGTGCAAAGATGAGACCCCCTATAATATAAGTGCAGTTTTTTTTGTATTGTTGTAAGCAGTCAACAATTTGTGTTGTTTCCTTTTTATTGTTGTGCTGAAGCAGTTAACTAATGCTGCAGTAATACATTACCAAAATAATAATAATAATAATAATAATGAAATCCTTAATAGTTTCATACATGCAGGCCTATTATTCGTGGACGTTCTGTCCATTCTCTCTCTATCCCCACCTGTTGGAAATTATAAAGATTAATATAATTTCTGCATAATGTGAAAACCGAAAATTGCAAATAAATATGAAATATGGACAGGCTGAAGCATGTCTGAAACGTTGTCTTTAAAGCGTTATTTGCCCCTACTCAAGTGAATTGAGTATGCTGATAGGTTATAGGCAAACCACTTCTAGGATACGACGAGCCTGGTGTGGGTGTGCGTTCAGCAAACACGAAGGCCCACCTATTGGAACTCTATTACACTCAGTCTGGCAGAAATACAATAAAAGAAAAAATTCCAGAAAAAAGAAAAAGAAGAAAATTGTGATTTAAACCACTGCACTGGTCAAGTCTTCAGCCACTAGTTCAGTTGAACCATTCTAGATCACACCGTTGGTCTTTTTTTTTTTGCAAAGGTTTAACCGTTACTATCTTGCTGGAGTCACTGGAGTATAGAGAGAGGAGTAGTGGCTGTCTCAATTCGTATGATAATGCTGGATTGGGTTGTGAGATAGTTTGGAAACCCATCCAGGCCTTCCTTTTATAGGCTATGGTGGCTGAGAGTTATGGTCCAGGGAAAAAAATACCATGACTGTTTTTTGACTGTTGGAGAAAACTAGCCATTTTATGGTTGTTTTCTGACTGTTGTACATGGGTCATTAACGTTTTCTAGCTGTTGAGCTAGCCATGCAGCAGTTTCAACTGGACCGTGCACTTATGGCACAGCTGTTATAGATTTTTTGCAACAGCTCTTTTTTCAGCCATCTATATATTCTGGAAGACTCTCATTCAGTCCTCTAGTCTCTCCTTCACCCAGCCATCTGCCTTAGCCACTTAGTCGCACTGCAACTCGCACACGTCTCGCTCCGGTTCATGCAGAGAGCGACCCTCTATGACATGATGCGCACGTGCAAAGTGTGCCACTAGCATCTCTACAATCACACTGCCTCACATGCCCATGCCCTCGCACCGAGCCCGTGATCGGGACCGAGACTGAGACCAAGACTAAGCCCGAGCCCTTGCCCATGCCCGTGCCCGAGCTCGAGCCCGAGTGTTCCAGTGCTACGCACTAGAACACCGAAGTCCCATGATCCATGGACTATGTGAGCAAATAATAAGGTACTCCACTATTTTCATTTAAATCACTTTTTCTTCTCTTCCCTTTTCCACGTGGGACTATTCTTAAAAATCTCCAAAAGGTGTTTTTCAAACACTTTATATATTATATTATATTTATTTTAAAATATATATTTTATATAAAATCAACATTTTTTGTAACAATCCCCCACTTAATTTTTATAAAAATATATTTTCTCGGTTAAACATTTCTGCTAGAATAATTAGCTTATATGCATAAAGAAAGATATCTTTCGATTTTAATCTTTTCTTAGTGTAAGTATCTCAAAACTCTATCGAAATAACTGGTAGCCGTAGCGTTGAACTAATTATTCCTAGATAACAGAATCGGAGAAACCACATACATATTCGTTATATGTTTGTTAAAATTTTCACAATCTTGCTCAGCACAATTAATGGTCATGTGCTTATCTTAATTCGTGAACGATCCCAAGAGAAAACTCCTAACTTTCATGAGAGACGGCACCATCTCTACGTTCATATAGGTGAAATCCTTCTAGTGTCTCCGTTCCTATAAGACACTTGTCCTATAGACTGGATTTCATTAAGAGTTCTAAGACTCAACCCTCTTTCGTAACGTTCAACACTTATTTATTATGTATGAGGTTTTATAATTTAGTGCTGAAAACTTTTCACATATCAGTGACTTGTTCTTACCAATTAAACCCAAAATTAGAGATTTTCTAACTTTAGATTAGGTTACTATTACTGGTGAAACTTTGGTTGAAGAGTTTCAACCCCACCCTCTAGATGTAGCCTTTACTACCTCTCTCGATAGAGGTTTAGTAAAAGGATCTACCAATTTATTGGTTGATTTCATATAGGAAATAACAATAATTCCATCTTGAATCAATTGTCTTACATAATCATGTCGAAGACTGATATGTCTAGACTTACCATTATAAATTCGCTATAGGCTTTAGCTAATGTGGCTTCACTATCACAATGTAGTGACACAGCCGATATAGGCTTTACACAGAAAGAAATTTCTAATAGAAGATCTCTTAGCCACTCAGCCTCTTTGCCTGTTGCAGTTAGGGCTATAAATTCAGACTCCATAGTCGAGTGCGTTATGCAAGTCTGTTTCTTTGATCCCCAAGATACAGCTGCACCTCCTAGGGTGAATACCCACCCTATAGTAGACTTGTTGTCCCCTGCACTTGATATCCAGCTTGCATTGGTATATCCTTCCAATACGACTGAAAATTCTGAATAAAATAGTCCTAAGTCTTTGATTTCTTTTAAGTAACTAAAGACTCTACTGATTACATTCCAGTGTTCAATACTGGGGTTACTAGTAAACCTACTAAGTTTACTCACAGCATATGTGATATCAGGTCTAGTGCATTGCATAGCATACATAAGACTCCCTATAGAACTCGCATATTATAATTGTGTAACTGTTCTTTCGGTATTTTCTTTTAACTTGATACTTGGATCAAATGGGGTTTTTGTTTCCTTTATATTTAGATGGTTAAACTTGTTTAGTATCTTCTCAATATAAGAGATTGACACAAAGCATAACCCCACAATATTTTTTAACTTTGATACTTAGGATAGTATCAACTTGTTCAAGATCTTTCATTTTAAATATGGAAGAAAGAAACTTCTTTGTTTCAGTCACACCTTCCATTTTATTACTTATTATTAACATGTCATAAACATACAAACAAATAATAACGATATAACTACAATTTATTTTAGAATATATACATTTGTTAACTACATTATGCATGAAATCATGAGATAGTATTTTGGGATCAAACTTCTCATGCCACTGTTTTGGTGCTTGTTTTAATCCATACAAAGATTTGACTAATTTACATACTTTATTTTCATTTCCTGATAGAATGAAACCTTCAGGTTGTTCCCTGTATACCTCCTCATTGAGGTCACCATTCAAGAATGCGATCTTTACATCCATTTAATGGATGTGAAGATGATGTATGGAAGTTAGCGTAAATAATATCCTAATAGATATTTTCTAGCTACAGGAGAGTATGTGTTAAAGTAATCTATCCTTTCTTTTTGTCTAAAACTCTTAGCTACTAGTCTAGCTTTAAAGGTTTGTATAGTCCCATCAGTGTGATATTTTTTCCTAATATCCACTTACAATATATGGGTGTAGAACCTGGAGGTAAGTTAACTAGTTCCCATGTTTGATTTGACAGTATGAATTTCATTTCATCATTTATAACTTCTTTCCAAAAAGCTGAGTTTCTAGAGGATACGGCCTCTTTATATGTTTTAAGATCATCTTCTATAGTCATTACTATAAGTATTTGTCTAATAACATTTTCTCTATCTTCTTCTACAAGATGAAAAATGATTCGTTGTGAGTTTATGTAGTCATCTCCTAGACTGTTCTCTATTCTTGTCCTTTGACTCCTACAAGGTTCAATAGGAGCTTTCACTATCTGTAAAGCTATGCTATCTGATTCTCTATTAGGAGTTTGAATTTCATTATCCTTTGACTCCAAAGATAGTGAGTTCTCAAAGAATTCAACATCTCTTTATTCTATTATTGTATTACACTCTATATCTAGAAGTATATAAGCTTTACTATTTTGTGCATACCCTACGAAGGCGCACTTAATAACTTTTGGTCCTAACTTAGTTCTTTTTGGATCAGGAGTTCTGCAGTATGCAAGACAACCTCACACTTTAAGATATCCTAGGTTAGGTTTTTTACCTCTCTATATTTCATATGGAGATATTTTATATTTTTAGACGAAATTCTATTTATCATATGGCATGCTGCAAGCAGTGCCTCACCCTATAGACTTAGTAGTAACTTTACTTTTATCTGCATTGAGTTGACCATCTCTATAATGTTCTATTCTTCCTTTCAGCTATTCAGTTTTGTTGAGGTGTATATGGCGTTGTACATTAATATATCAGTCTATGTTCTTCACAGAAGTTATCAAATTCATTGGAAAAGTATTCTCCTCCTTTATCGCTACGAAGAATTTTTATCTTCTTATTTAGTTGATTCTCTACTTCTGCTTTATATATTTTAAATATGTTCAATGTTTCATCTTTGCTCTTTAACAAATAAATATATACATATCTAGAATAATCATCTATAAAGGTTATGAAGTACCGTTTACCTCCACAAGTAAGAATGTGGTTTAACTCACAGATATCACTATGCACAAGATCTAATACTTGAGACGATCTATCAACACTTGGAAAAGGTTTCTTTGTCATTTTGGATTGTATACACACATCACATTTATCTGTTTCATTATCTGTGTATGAGATTAAACCATTCTTAGCCATGAACTTCAAGGTATTATATCCTATATGGGCTAGTCTGTCATGCCACAGTCCAGCGGATTCAACCATGTATGCGAAAGTGCTACTTTCATTTAAAGAAAACTTAACAATCCTATTACAAGCATATCCCTTTCCGACAAAATTTTCATTTCTGTACAGAATCAGTTTACTTGACTCGTACATTACTCTCATGCCTGGTTTATCCAAAAGATCCGCAGAAACTAAGTTCGCCTCATGTCTAGGATGTGCAGTATATTAGTCAGAATCACTTTCTTCCTAGAGGTGAATATCAGTTTGACAGTTCCTTTGTCAACGACCTTTGATCGAACTTCATTACCCATTTGGACTTCTTTACCATCGGTTAATTCCTCATAGGTTTTGAAGGCTGATTTGTCATAGTACACATATACTGTAATAACAGATCATACCACCAACCTGGAACTTTGCCTTGGATGGTATTCATCTCAGTGATCATAGCCACATATCGCCTTCTTCTACTACACTTGCCTCTTTTTTAGATCTGCGATATCGGCATACTCGAGCATAGTACCCAGTTTTTCCACAGACTTGGCATGGGCCTTTGAACATTCTGTTCTTCTTTTGAGCATTTTTCTTGAATTTCCCTTTATTGGGTTTCAGGGAATCAACCTTTTCGGAATTCTTATTATTAGTGTTCTCTACTTCATGTACCTTAGACGAGATATTCTCGTTATTATTCTTTCTGTCGCAGTTACGGGATTCTTCCTCAATTCTAAGGTGTTTCTGGATTTGTTCCAGTGTGTAGTCCTTAGTTTTATGCAGCAACTTCTTCTATAGTCTTTCCATATCGGTGGAAATTTAGCGATTATAGCCCTGACTTGGAATGATTTAGGAAGATCAATCTTTATAGCTTTGATTTTGTTTACTATTAGCTGCAGTTCTTGGATTTGAGGTAGTAACAGTTTATTATCTATCATGTTAAAGTTAAAATACCTGACAATGAGAAACTTATTGGTACCTTCTTCTTCAACCTTATATTTGAACTCTAAAGTGGCCCAGATTTCCTTTGCTGATGACGTTTGTTGGTACAGATCGTACAAGCGGTTGGAGAGCACTTTCAAAATATGTCCTCGACACAAGAGTTCGTCTTCGGCTCGTTTAGTGCGGGCAGCCACCTGTTCAGGTGTATCTTTGTCGGATGCTTCTGGTAGCGCTTGCAGATTTGGATCTAATATGTAATAAATCTTCAGCGCCGTTAGAAGAAATTTCAGCTTGTCTTTCTATCTTCTAAAATTGGTTTCATCAAACCGATCAAGACGTATCAAGTCCTGATTCATTAACTTGATGGATGAAACACTATCGGCTTTCATCAAATAACGCTTTAAGATTGTTGAAAATTATATAGATTAATATAATTTCTGAATAATGTAGAAATCAAAAATTACAAATAAATATGAAATATGGACAGGCTGAAGCACGTCTGAAATGCTGTCCTTAAAGCATTATTTGCCCCTATTCAAGTGAATTGAGTATGCTGATAGGTTACAGGCAAACCGCTTCGAGGATACGACGAGCCTGGTGTGGGTGTGCGTTTAGCAAACATGAAGGCCCACCTATTAGAACTCTATTACACTCAATCTGGCAGAAATACAATAAAAAAAATTTCAAAAGACAGAAAAAAAAGAAAATTATTATTTAAACCACTGCCCTGGTCAAGTCTTCAGCCACTGGTTCAGTTGAACCATTCTATACCACACCGTTGGTCTGTTCTTCTTACAATGGTTTAACCGTTACTATCTTACTAGAATCACTAGAGTGTAGAGAGAGGAGTAGTGGGCTGTTTCAATTTGTATGGTAGTGTTAGATTGGTTTATGAGATGGTTTGGAAACCCATCTAGACCCTCCTTTTATAGGCTATGGTGGCTAGGAGTTATGGTTCAGGAAAATAAATCCCATGACCGTTTTTTGGCTGTTGGAGAAAACTATTCGTTTTATGGCCATTTTCTGACTGTTATGCTTGGGGCATTAATCTGCTGCATGCTGACTATTGTGCGACAACAGCTAGCCGCTTTCTTGTTGTTAGGCTAGCCATGCAGTAGTTTCAGCTGGACCCTGCACTTATGGCACAACTGTTATAGATTTTCTGCAACAACTCTTTTTTCAGCCCTCTATATATTCTGGAGGATTCTCATTCAATTATCTAGTCTCTCATTCACCCAACCATCTACCTTAGCTACTTAGTCACACCGCGACTCGCACACGTCTCACTCCGGTTCATGAAGGGAGAGACCCTCTGCGACACGATGCACACGTGCAAAGTGCGAAGTGCGCCACTAATGCCTCTACAGTCACACTGCCTCACATGCCCACGCCCTCGCACTAAACCCGTGACCGAGACAGAAACAGAGCCCAAGCCTATGCCCGTGCCCGAGCCCTAGCGCGAGCATGTGCACGGGTGTTCCAGTGCTACGGAATAGAACATGCAAGTCCCATGGTCCATGGACTATGTGAGCAAATAATAAGGTACTCCACTATTTTCATTTAAAGCACTTTTTCTTCTCTTCCCTTTTCCCATGTGGGACTATTCTTAAAAACCACCAAAAGGTGTTTTTCAAATACTTTATATATTATATTATATTTATTTTAAAATATATATTTTATATAAAATCAACATTTTTTGTAACACCACCTCACTCCAGATGCATCGCACATGTCAAACGCCTAGCATGTAGATATGGGAAGTGATTCAAAGGTAATGTTACTTGTTGTTTTTACTGCGTAATTGCATATGTAGGTCAGGATGGATTATGATACTCAGTTTCTTACTACCACCATGCCATGCAAAATTTGCTTGCTTCAAGTAGGGTCTCTTGTGACTATACACTCACATTTGGTATTGGATATGATGATGATCACAGCGACGATGGCACGCTTATTTGGGAATTGGGACATACCTGGTAGAAATGATTCTTTTTTAAGTGGGAAATTGACCGTACTCTCCTCGAAGTTTGGGCAAATTACCTAGAAAGCTACGTCATTCCATATATCCTTAGAAGGGCCTTCTGATATCTTTTGGAGATTGTTTCGGACGAAAATGCCCTTGTCCTTGTTTCAGTAGTTGTACAGTTTTTCAGGAAAGAAGAAGTTACGTTGTATTTAATACCAAGAAAGTGATGTGTACAGAATCTTTTTTTACGTGCGGGCAAGGACCAAGCTCGTGGGGCCCACATTGATGTATGTGTATAATCCATGCCGCCCATCCTTTTTGTCATGTCATTTTAACGGCTAAGGCCCAAATATCAACCTAATCTGGAGCTCCTGTGGGCCACATAATAGAAAACAATAGGGACAATGGAACCCACTGTTGAAACTTTCCAGGCTCACTCAATGTGATGTTTGCTAGAAGAGGACACTGCCTAAGTTAGGACTTTTTTGGGCCCAAGCCGAGCAAGCCGACAAGGTGGATGGAATGGATCACCCCATTGTGGGCCTTAGGTTATTGTATCAATGGCTATCCTTTCATTTGATAGTAATGGACGTGAACATGTAACAACTATGACCCATATAACATGCAAATCACAACCCATATAACATGACAACTATGACCCATGACAACTACGACCCATGAGAATCATGACCCATGACAACCACGACCCTTACCGCATTACAACCATGACCCTTACTATATTACAACCACGACCCGGGTATGGGTCATGGTTGCCATAGGGTAAGGGTCGTGGTTGTCGTGAGGTAAGCTTCGTGGTTGTCATGCTATACGAGTCGAAATCTTCATTTTATAGGCCTTGGCAAGGACCATCTAGTGGGGCCTATATTGATGTATGTAAATAATCCATGCCACCCATCCTTTTTGTCGTGTCATTTTAAGGCTAGGTAGATGGATCGGATCACCCCATGTCAGGATTTTTTGGGCCCACGATGAGCTGCCTGACAAGGTGGATGGATTGGATCACCCCATTGTGGGCCTTAAGCTATGATACCAATGATTTGGTAGAAGAGGAAGTGAACACGTGGATACCACGATCCATGTAACATGACAACCACGACCCATATAACATTACAGTTACGACCCCATGCAAACAACGACCCATATGGGCCCACATTGATGTATGTGTATAATCTATGATGCCCATGTTTTTTTGTTGGGTCATTTTAAGGGTATGGTCAAATATCAACCACGTTGTGGATGAAAACTACGATCCATTGTGCATGTGAACCACGACCCTTTATATGGATCATGATTCATGTAGCAAGGGTCGAGGTTGTCACATTATATGGGTCATGGTTGTGAAGTTATATGGGCTGTGGTTGTCATGCTATATGGGTCATGGCTGTTATGGGTTGTAATTGCCAAGTTATATGGATCATGGTTGTCATGTTATATGGGTCGTAGTTCTCATGTTATATGGGTCGTGGCTGTCAGGATTTTTGGGGCCCACGGCGAACTAGCTAACAAGGTGGATGGATCGGATCACCCCATTGTAGGCCTTAAACTATGGTACTAATGGTTTGGTAGAAAAGGAAGTGAACATGTTGAAAGTCACGATCCATTCAGCATGATAACCACGACCCATATAACATGACAACTACGACCCTTGCAAACTACGACCCAAATGGGCCCACATTGATGTGTGTGTATAATCTATGCCGCCCATCCTTTTTATCGTGTCATTTTAGGGGTAGGGCCCAAATATAAGTCTGATTTGGTGCTTGTGTGGGCCACAAAATAGAAAATAATTATGGGCCTTAAGCTTTGGTACCAATGATTTGGTAAAAAAAGAATAATTTTTTGGGCCCACAACGAGCTGACTAACAAGGTGGATGAATCGGATCACCCCGTTGTGGGCCTTAAACTATGGTACCAATGGTTTGGTAGAAAAGGAAGTGAATACGTTAAAAACTACAATCCATTCAACATAACAACCACGACCCATATAACATGGAAACTACGACGCATGTAAACCACAACCCAAATAGGTGCACATTGATGTATGTGAATAATCCATGCCGCCCATCCTTTTTGTTATGTCATTTTAGGGGTAGGGTCAAATATCAACCACAGCCCTTTGTGGATGAAAACCACAATCCATTATGCATGTGAACCACGACCCTTTATATGGATCATAGTTGTCATGTAGCAAGGATTGAGGTTGTTATATTATATGGGTCATGGTTGTGAAGTTACATGGGTCGTGGTTGTCATATTATATAGGTCGTGGTTGTCTATGAATAATCCATGCCGCCTGTCCTTTTTGCAGTGTCATTTTAGGGGTAGGGCACAATTATCAGCTTGATCCAGCGCTCGTGTGGGCCACAAAATAGAAAATATTTGTAATTGTTTAAACTTTTTAAGATCACTGTGATGTTTGTTAGAAATTGACACTGCTTAAGTCAAGACATTTTGGGCCCACAACAAGCTGGCCGACAAGCTGGATAGCTCAGATTACTCCATTGTATGCCATAAGTCATGGTACTAAAGGTTTAGTAGAAGAGGAAATGAACACGTTGCAAACCATGATCCATGTAACATGACAACCACGAGCCATGCTCATGACAACTATGACCCATGGAAACCACAACCCAAATGAGCCCACATTGATGTATATGTATAATCCATCCGACCCATCCTTTTTGCAGTGACATTTTAGGGGTAGGGCACAAATATCACTACGCCAAAACAGTGAAAAAAGGACGGTCGAAAACCGTCTCAAAAGGCCAAAAAGGACGATCCTGGACCATCGCAGCGGCCGTCAAATTTTGACATGTCATTTTTTTAAAGGACGGCCATGGATCGTCTCTAAAGAAGGAAGGTCATAGACCGTCTATAATGATACGTAAATTAGTGGACTTACATAACTGAAAATGACGGTTTATGACCGTATGTAAAAAGGACGGCCCATGACCGTCAATAAAAAGGACGGTTATAGACCGTCTCGTATGACCTGTAAAAAGACGGTCATAGACCGTCTCTTATGAATTGAAAAAGGACGGTCATGAACCGTCTGTTATGAACCTGAAAAGGACTATTATGAACCGTCTCTTATGAGTCTAAAAAGGACGGTCATGGACCGTCTCTTATGAACCTGAAAAGGACGGTCATGAACCGTCTTTTAAAAGGACGATCTTCAACCGTCTCGTATTTCCATATACACCTGTTACAACATCATATTCTTCCTGATATACACCTGTTAGAACATCATATTCTTCCTGATATATACCTGTTATATAATATATTTCATCAAATTCACATTCACATCCATCTAAACCCAAACTACATAAATCCATCCAAACATAAACTACATTCATCCAAACATAAACTACATCCATCCAAACACAAACAATCTTATCCACATTACATTCATCCACGCATAACTACGCTCACACCAACCCTACAAAACTCTAAATCATGAGTCAAAATACCAAACAGTTTCTCATCCAACAAAAATCAAAACTAAATCATAATATTCATACTCTATAGAGATTCCCAAGGTGAAGAATTACCTATAGAATATGATGCGATGAGGCGTCTGTTCCGTTGCTTGCCTGAATGCAATCAGTTGTTCTCTGCCAAATACCATAGGTATATTTTAAACACTGAATTCAAACACTTACACCAAAGATCATACAAAAATAGAAAAGAAAAAGACTTACCGGATCATCCCTTTGTTTATAGAACCTCTCTGAGGATCCTGCACAACTTGAAAAACATCTCTTATCAGCTCTTGCCGATGTGTTAAGATTAAGGTTAAGGATATAGGTTATAGTATATAAGTTTAGGTTAAGGTTTAGGTTATAGGTTTAAGGTTTAGCTTTAGGTTATACGTTATAGTATATATGTTATAGCTTTAGAGAATTGAGAATAGGTTAAAGTTTAGGTTTAGGAAATCGGGTTTGGGTTCGGGATGGGGTTTAGGTTTGGGTTTTCAAGTTTAGGTTTAAGTTTAGGTTAGGAAATTGAGATTAAGATTAGGTGTAGGTATAGATTTAAGGATTTGAGAATACATTTCGGTTTTAGGTTTAAGTTTAGATTTTAGGCTTCGGTTTAGGTTATAAGTTTACATTATAAGTGCAGGTTATAGGTTTAGGTTAGGTTAAGGTTTAGGGAATTGAGAATAGGTTAAGGTTTAGGTTTAGGAAATCGGGTTCGGGTTCGAGATCGGGTTTAGGTTTGGGTTTTCAAGTTTAAGTTTAGGTTTAGGTTAGGGAGTTGAGATTAGGATTAGGTGTAGGTCTAGCTTTAGGGATTTGAGAATACATTTAAGTTTTAGGTTTAAGAAATCGGGTTCGGGTTCGGGATCGGGTTTTAGGTTTGGGTTTTCAAGTTTAGGTTAGGGAGTTGAGATTAGGATTAGGTGTAGGTTTAGGTTTAGAGATTTGAGAATACATTTAGGTTTTAGGTCATAGGTTTTGGTTTAGGTTAAGGTTATAGGTTTAGGTTTAGGTTATAAGCTATAGGTTTGGGAAATTGAGAATAAGTTTGGGTTTAGGTTTGGAAAATCGAGTTCAGGTTTGGGATCGAGTTTAGTTATGGGTTTTCAAGTTTAGGTTTAGGTTTAGGTTTAGGTTAGGGAGTTGAGATTAGGATTAGGTGCAGGTTTAGGTTTAGGGAGTTGAGAATGCATTTAGGTTTTAGGTTTAGGTTTAGGTTTTAGGTTTAGGTTAAGGTTAGGTTATAGGTTAAGGTTTTAGGTCATAGGTTTTAGTTTAGGTTAAGTTTATAGGTTTAGGTTTAGGTTTAGGCTTAAGTTATAAGATATAGGTTTAGGGAATTGAGAATAGGTTAAGGTTTAGGTTTAGGAAATCGGGTTTGAGTTCAGGATCGGGTTTAGATTTGGCTTTTCAAGTTTAGGTTTAGGTTTAGGTTAGAGAGTTGAGATTAGGATTAGGTGTAGGTGTAGGTTTAGGTTTAAGGATTTAAGAATACATTTAGGTTTTAGGTTTAGGTTTAGGTTACGGGTTAAGGTTTAGGTTTAGGTTTAGGTTTAGGTTTTAGTTATAAGCTATAGGTTTAGGGAATTGAGAATATGTTGAGGTTTAGGTGTAGGAAATCAGGTTCGGGTTCGGGTTCGGGATCAGGTTTAGGTTTGGGTTTTCGAGTTTAGGTTTAGGTTTAGGTTTAGGTCAGGGAGTTGAGATTTGGATTAGGTGTAGGTTTAGGTTTAGAAATTTGAGAATACATTTAGGTTCTAGGTTTAGTTTTAAGTTATAGGTTAAGGTTTAGGTTTAGGTTTAGGTTTAGGTTTCGGTTATAAGCTATAGGTTTAGGGAATTGAGAATAGGTTAAGGTTTAGGTTTAGGAAATCGGGTTCAGGTTCGGGATTGGGTTTAGGTCTGGGTTTTCAAGTTTATGTTTAGGTTTAGGTTAGGGAGTTGAGATTAGGATTAGGTGTAAGTTTAGGTTTAGGGATTTGAGAATACATTTAGGTTTTCAGTCATAGGTTTAGGTTTTAAGCTTAGGTTTAGGTTTCGGTTATAAGTGAAGGTTCTACGTTTAGGTTTGGGTTTTTAAGTTTAGGTTTAGGTTAAGGGTGTGGTACCTGCAAATACAGATATAAACATGGCCTGTCCAAATGGCCAGGCCCTTCCAATGTTGTCCATAGGAAATGGACAGCATCATCATGGTCATAACAGCAGTTCCCACCTTCCAGGGACCCCCGCTCATCCGGATAGCTCCGACGCACATCCGGGTATGCTCCATCAATTTCGAGCTAATACATTTAAAAACAAGATAAATATATCTAAAAGCGTCTAACAGATTACCCTTTCAATTTTGTCCCATACGTGTTTGGCCCTGGATGTATGTTTGGTACTTCTTACAAATTCTAAATCATAGTAATTAATTATATATATATATATATATATAACAATATTTATTACCATAAGCCATTTTAAAATATAAAAAAGAATAATATAACAGGTTTAGGTTTTATGTTTAGGTTAAGGTTATAGGTTTAGGTTTAGGTTTAGGTTTAGGTTACAGGTTAAGGTTTAGGGAATTGAGTTTAGGTTATAGGTTTAGGTTTAGGTTAAGCTTTAGGTTTAGGTTATAGGTTTTGGGATTTGAGAATAGGTTTAGGTCAAGGTTATAAGTTTAGGTTCAGATTGTAGGTTTAGGTTAAGGTTTAGGGATTTGAGTTTAGGTTTAAGTTATAGATTTAGGTTTAGCTTTAGGTATAGGCTTAGGTATAGGCTTAGGTTATAGGTTATAGGTTATATGTTTAAGTTAAGGTTTAGAAATTCAGGTTCGAGTTTGGATTCAAGTTTAGGTTATAGGTTTTGGGATTTGAGAATAGTTTTAGGTTATAAGTATAGGTTTAGATTAGGTTATAGGTTAAGATTTAAGGATTTGAGAATAGTTTTAGGTTATAAGTAATGTTTAGGTTTAGGTTTAGGCTTAAGTTATAGGTTATAGGTTATATGTTTAGGTTAAGGTTTAGGAATTCGAGTTCGGGTTCGGGTTTGGGTTCGGGTTTAGGTTATAGGTTTTGGTTTAGGTTTTGGTTCTGGTTTAGGTTAAGGTTTAGGAAATCGGATTCGGGTTCGGGTTTGTGTATGGATTTAGGTTTGGGTTTTCAATTTTAGGTTTAGGTTAAGGAGTAGATTAGGATTAGGTGCAGGTTTAGGGTTAGGGTTTCTCTAGTATTATCTACTATTGAACCTAGTATTATCTACTACATACTAGTAACATACAACCAATATTGGGGTACCATACCGTAAGTTACAAGAATTTCATGTCCCCCTAAACAAGGTATCCTCCATTGATAACATATATATATATATATATATATATATATATATATATATATATATATATATATATATATTATAAGTTTTTTATTTTCATTTACATTCTCAAATACATTCATCATCCATCCAAGAAAATTAAAACAAGTACTGTCAATTTATGACTAACAATTGAAAAGGAAAATCATGCATCTTATCTTACCGACTGCCTTATATTTCTTTTCACCTTTGTAACTCTCATATTTGTTGCAGCTGGTAGTTCACCATCAATAGTCTCCCTAACCAAATATTTATGCAGTCCCTCCATTTGAAGCAGTGGCTGAAGTTACAAGTAGGACTGATTAGTCTTTCCATGTTTTGAAAAAAAATCAAATTCTTTATTTTTGGCTGCAAGTCTACTTATAATTATCATTGGCTCTTAATCTATTTATAATGAAAATCTTAAATATCACCTGATAGTGCTCCTTTGATAAATGTCCTGTTTGGAACAAATAATTTGTTTTATCATAAATGTCCTGTTTGGAATAAATAAATTTTTTTATACATACATGTGTTTTATCATAAAACCATGCATGATGCATCCATATAAAAAAAAAATCAAATGAAAATTTTTTCATTAGTCTGCTCTGACCATTGCAAATTTTTTTCATTTTAATGCCCATTGGATTGTGCACCATAAGTTGTAATACTGATGGTCCAAGAGCAATCTTAGGTGAGGCCTATGATTTTGATGGTTTCCATGCTACTTATAATCTCCCGCTCTTACAAGGTATCCATGTTTCTCAAGTAGGCAAATTGTTGATGGAATCTCTCCACTTAGCCCGTAGCTATCAATGTATCTGTGAGAAGCAAGTATAGATCATAAATCTAGTTGTATAATTTTTTGTGCTATTATCAGCTAGAGGAATGCTCATACCATTTCAATGGACTGGAAGTAGCTGGCCATTGAGTTACATTCTTCAAATGATTGAAGCAGTTAACATGGCTGAAAGAGTGCTTTGAACAACCATGTAAATGTAAATAATAATAATAATAATAATAAATAAATAAATAAATAATAAATAAAAAAGTGTCCAGGAAGGGAATTTAACTCATTCCAACAACCACTCAAGACTAATATTTTTCTGTGGTGCAGCCAAACCTGAACACGCACATGATTGTCAACAATCTTCTGTTATTTGAGAACTGAACACGCACATGATTGTCATTTGCATAAAAGTGAGGGGAATGTCAGTAGAAAAACAAAATGCTTAATACAGATAAATTATAGGTCATATAGTGTGCATAATAGAAAATGACTAAAGCACCTTCAGTATTGTCAGCCACTCAACAAGGTCAGCTCTTGTAAAACCTTTCACACTGTTTGCCCTGTCATTTGAAGAGGTGGCTGCAAATCAGCCACACATCAACAGCACATGAGATCATCAACTGAAGAAAATGAGATGAGAGAGAACCTGAGGCTGAAACTGGGATCACTATTATTCCAAATCATAAGCCTCATGGCTTCCTCTACCCCAAGATATTTTATCCACCGTCTAACCATCCACTGGATGACAGAAAATTGACCATGAGCACCTCTATAATCTATAATAATTAATTGGCATGACAAATTATCACCACAACCAGTTTCATGTGATCATCACATGGAAACTCGTTAAAATTCCATTGCAACAAACATGTAGGAATTAGGAAATCTGGGACATGTTTACGGCGGCACAACCATGATCACCCAGGACAGTAATCAGGGACTCTTATTTAAATCATGTGTTGTTTTCATATAGGCCGTTCCCCTGATGAGCAACAGACCTGATTTACATGCCAGGAGATCTTCATGATGGAGCATACGTAACACACGGCTCGAATGTCCTATATACATGCAACGTAAGCATTGGAGAAGGTTGCAAGCAACATTTCAGTTGCAGATGATGAGTCCTCATCTAACATTATTCTGCCTTGTTATATGTACAACTATAATAAAAAGTGAAAGTTCTTCAGTTTACACAGAGATCAGGCTTTGATATTACAGATAGAATGCTACATAGAGTCAACGATACACTTGTGGTGAAGCATGATTCAGAGCATTTTTTATGATAAAAAGACAGCTTTGCCATAGAAACACACATGTCACTACACGTGGCAAACATACCAATGATCTGGTTGGCCACAATATGGGTAATCTATGGGCATAAACATTTTTCAACAAATTTGACCACCACATTATTGCAAGTTTTTCCCACTGAACATGTACGTACAGTTTCTCTTTATGGGCTGAATTTATTTGCGGGCTTGGGAGTTGGATTAGAGTGAATATACCTTTCAAAAAGAGGATCCAAAGGTTTATGCTGACTCAAATTGATGTTGGCCATGAGATGGTTGAGGAATTAGTTACTTGCATATTGCCAAGGAGAATTGAAAATAAAACCAAGCCATGGATGGAAATGAGAATTACTGCTAACCTGCATATTACCAATGAGAAGTGAAAATAAAACCAAGCCACAGATGCCACTGCTGCAATTGTTGATGCCTTCATATCTAAAATACATTTTACAGCATTATATTGGCAATTATCAAATAAAATCGGACCATAAAATTCTGGCAGTTGTGCTTTATTCATGATGGAATTATTCAACTATTTGCCAAAGAGAAAGTACACCAGCATTGCATGAGAATCAAGATCCCTAAGCACCAAATGTTCATAAAGATTTAATATTTTTCAATGAGAAGAAACATGTCAAACATACCTTTCCAACTAAAATAAATAAAACACATGTTAGATTTCCCAAAACAGAATGAAATCCTTTCCTCAAATCATCACAAACAGATATCGAAGAAATTAGGGCCGAAAAAGATAAAATAACGAAAGAGAAAGTGAAAATTACTTTTATCCAAGTATCCTATCGGCAGTCCCACAAGAACTTTTTTTTTTTTCCAAATCCACGCAATTGGCCTAGTGTTCCCTAGAATATAAATAAAAAAATCCTAATCGTCCAAGATTATATGGGGTAAAATCCAACATCTTCTAAACTCTTTGTAATCTTACAATTTTAGTGCAACCAAAAACAAGAGGTAAAATCCAACATCTTCTAAACGAGTCAATGTGCAAGTTACACCCTAAATGGGACACATCAAATCCACGACGTTGATGTTTGACACACATTATGATGAGGCCCACAAAACTTACTAATATCAATTCTTAGGTTCTCACGAGGTCAGTAAGTTGGGTCACAATTTTGACCAAAATATTTGGCTCCTTTTACATGTCTGGTCCATTCACTCTCAATACCCTCAATTTAACTAATTACTCACCTCAATGAGGCTACATATGAGAAAAGATATTGGGAAAATAAAATTGATCGACAATTTGAGTGAATTTTGATTTAAACATCTGAAGTTATTTACTCTTCAATCTAGACTATAGAGATTGTCTAAAAACAATTAAAGGCAATTTTGACTAGAACCCAAATGCATGCAACTCTTTTGAGTTCCAAAACTATCAACTCACTGGCAACAGGGTTATCGTCATGTCTCTTTGTTTTAAACTAACCCATCTGATATACAACATGTGGAACTACCAATAAAAGAACTTGAAACTTTCCCATCCTCAAATGTACTGAAACTCAAACAAAATCTCCAACATAATCTATCATCATAATCATCTTCATAATCTAAACCTTATCCTAACAAACTGGGGTCAGCTACATGAATCCTGTTCACGCCATTCCACTCTATCAAGGAGCATATCCTCAGTTAAACCATTAGTCGTCAAGCCTATATTAAATAATCTATTTGATCCAAAACAAGTATCAACTTGATCCAAAACCTCTGCAGCCCACAAGAAGTTTTCAATGATTAAACACCACTGTTTCATGTTGCTTGGTATACCTGATATTTAGATCTACTTTATTTTTAGGTACACACATTACAATCATTTTAAAAATAGATGGACGACGTGGATATACAGTACATATATCAAGGTGGGCCCCACAATCAGGGCCGTACCTAATCCGCTCCCTGATATACAACCTTTAATGGTTATAATTGAGATTAAAAAAAAAAGAAAAAAAAAACTGATGTGGCATTGACTTGCCACCGACCTTTTCTTATCCAAAACAGGCGCGGCCAGGATGGAAAATAAACATTCAATTGGCTCCAATAAGTTTTAACGTTGGGTATTCAATCAACACCGTTTCTTGTAGTGTGGCCCACCTAAGATTTTATCTGATTTATGTTTTGGATTATCCCTTAAAATAACCTGTAAAAATAGATAGACGGAATGAATGTAAGGAAAATACATTGATGTGGATCCGAGGGATCCACCCAACCTAGTTGATCCCTGTATCCACCGAAGCCATGCTCATCCAAAACATGCCTAGCCACATTTTAACCTAAGCCCAATTAAAAATTAAGAGAAAAAACATAAAAAAAAATATTCAACATTTTCATTCCACTGACCATACAGAATCTTCTATAAATAAATAAAAACTTCGTGGTTATAAAATTATATATTAAAAAAAAAATTGAAAAATACACTCAAAACCCGTATAAAATGAAAAGAAAAAAAAAACAAATTCCTAAAAACCAAAAAAATCTCACGTCAGATTTAACAAGACTCATATCCCCAAATCCAACAAAAATCAAAACCTATATACCAAAATCCCACAAAAACCCTTCCAAACCCTAAAAACCCCAATCTGGATAAAAAAAAATGGGGAGGGAGAGAGAGTACCGTTCCGCAAACCGATGCTGGATTCATCGGTGTTGATGTTGTATAGGACGCCTTCGTATTTGATTTCGCATTTGGATGTCAAGCTAATCACGCTGCCGATGTAGGAATCTGCGGATCCTCCTCCACCGCTAGATCCTGAAGAAGCTTCTGCTGCAGCTGTTGCTACTGCTGCTGCCATGGCTTTTCACAACAGAGAGAGGGTTTCTCGTTGATGGAAGATGAGGAAGAGAGGGAAAATAGGAAAAGAGGAGCGGGCGTTTGATAGTTTTCGTCCGGTAAAGAAGATAAAAATTTTAAATCCATATATTGTGAGTTTACCACTATTTATAACACCAACTCTATTAACGGTCGTACATGCATGGAACCATTTTCTGGATGGTTAGGATCGTTTTACAAAATAAAATTATAAATAATTACTATTTATAACTATACCGAATATTTTGATAGTCTGGATAACTCTATATTTTAGCCACTAATGTTATGGATGAATCAACACCATTTTACATAAAATGCAATACTCACAATGAAAACCCAGTGATTAAAAACGTTAACTTGAAATTTGGATTGTTATCGCTCTATAGGCCCCACCATGATCGATTTGTTTCATCCACTCCGTCCATACATTTAATAACATCATTTTGTATCTGATACGAAAAAATGAGCCTGAAATAAATCTTGGTGGACCACACATCAGAAAACACTATTGAGCGTCGACCATTAAAAACATTTTGGGGGCCATAGAAGTTTTAGATCAAGCTGATTTTTGTTCTTTACCTTAATCTATGCCTGTATGACCTAATCAACAGATTAGATGTCACATAAACAGTACCATTCGCCTTAGGAGGATTTTAATGGTGGATATCCAATCACTATTGTTTTCATGTGGTGTGGTCCACCTGAGATTTCTAACCCCCCAACTTTTTGAATCGAGCCTTAAATTATCAGTAAAAATGGATGAACGGAATGGATGAACTACATACATCATGGTGGGGCCCACAGATGGCCGGTGGTAGGGGGAGTAGCCAACCCGTTTCCGAGAGGGAGAGAGAGCGCGGACGCTCCTCGAGTTCCGAGTTGCACGAACGGTTTAAAGGAGATCTAAGTTAAATGGGCCTCACAATGATGTATTTATCATATCTACACCGTTCATCACTTTGGAGAGATCATTTTAGATCTTGATCCCAAACATTTAATGGTTGGAATGGATTTCAGTTATGATCGTAGATACTGTAAAAATCGAAGGTAGATGTCTCTCCTCTACGTTTTCTATTGGTGTGCCCTACCTAAATCAAAAGTCATCCTAATATTTTGTCTCTATATGTAGAATAAGATCACACATTTGATGGTCGTAGTGGACCTAACATGCACGACAAGACATCATAGTGGCCTAATAAAAATAAGGTTAGACCTTCCTCTTCCACCGTTAGCCTTCTTCCAGCTTCCTTATAAGAAAAAAGAGACATGCTAGGAAAAATGTCAAGAGTTGATTAAGTGCAGTCCAGTGCTTATGCAACACAATTTGTCCCTGACCATGTCACCTACCTTTATGTATGTATTGTATATTTCGCAGTCCATCGGTTTTTTAGACTCATTTTAGAACATTGATCAAAAAACGAACCAATTATAAATCTCGAGTGGTCCACACCAAATATCAAATAGTGAAAATTGAACTTTTACCATTAAAATTTCCTATAGCCCACCGTAATTTTTTACATGCCACCCAACTTATTGATAATGTCACAAAGACCTTGATGAAGGAAAATAAAATTTTAAAAAAAAATCAGCTTAATCCAAAACGTTTGGCCAACAAAAAGTTTTTAATAGCCAATCACCACTATTTCTGTGGTGTGGTCCACCTGAAATAATTATCTATTTCATTTTTGGAATCCTTTCTTACCATTAGCTAAAAATATAGATGTAGAGAATTGATATACAATACCTTTATCAAGGTAGGCCCAGGATGAGGGATGCACAGAACCGCATATGTACAGGCTGCACCCAATGTACTCCCACTTTTTTGGGAACATGCACCTTTTCTCTCGCGAAATACAAAGAAGTTTAACGGCAGGGGAGAAAGCTTACCTCGATTTTTATATGGCCCACCTTATCATGTAGGTAAGATCCACTCCGACCATTAGATGTGCAATCTCATTGTAAGTCTAAAGAGAAAATATAAGGTAGATTTGAAATTAAGGTGAGCCACACCAATGGAATATTTGAAGGGAAGACATCCACCTTTGATTTTTACCGGACCCCAATCATGAGCATGTGATATCAGCTCCAACCATTAGATGCGAAAGTAAAGACTAGGTGTGGGACTTGAAAATCATATCCATAAGTGATTCAAGTGGGCCTCATCAAACAATCATTTTGGAGGGTGAGCCTTTTAGCATACTGTTTCCAATTGTGTGTTCCATCCGAGCTAACAATGGGGTTTATTTTCAGTCTATAAGTTTAACATGATGTGACACATGTGATGGTCGGGATGGATTTTACATTAACAGCCTAGTAGGGCCCCCCAAGCCAGAGATCATTTTCAAAAGACCTCTTAAAAGGCCCACGCATAACAAAGCTCATCTCTCTTGACATATATATATATATATATATATATATATATATATATATATATATATATATATATATATATATATAATTTAATTATATATAAAATCCTATGATGTATTTGTTATATCCCCACCGTACCTCCATTCGGAGATATCATGTTAAGTTATTAGCCAAAGAATGAGACTGATAAAAATCTGTAGTGGACCCCATCACAGAAAACAATGGAGAGGGTGATTCCCACTGTTGAAACTATCCTAAGGTCCATTGAAATGTTTATTTGAAATCCAACTGGTTCAAAAGTTTTTTTTTTTTTTTTTTTTAAAAAAAACATGAAATAAGGGAATACACAAATATCAACTTGATCAAAAACTTTTGTGGCCTTTAGAAGTTTTTAGGTAGGAACAAGGCTTGAGTGGACTACAAATTGGGCATTGCACTACCACCATTAAAAACTTCTTGGGAGCTGGAGAAGTTTCGGATCAAGCTCATTATGTGTGTCCCACTTGGATGAGGGGTTAGACCCAGTTTCAGTTGCATTTAAAACTCATGTGAGCCCCACCAAGTGCTTTTATATTTTTTTAGATGTTTTCACATAGTTTTAGATGGTATGGCCCACCTGAGTTTCGTATACGGATGATTTTTGAGATATCTCATAAGCTAAAGGGGACACATCAAAACTATGTGTATGTCCCACCTTATTCTATATCTGTATTAACTTATAAACAGGTTGGATCTCAAATAAACATCGTGGCGGGTCCTAAGAAGGTTTCAATAGTGGATGTCACTATCCCACTCTTTTCTATGGTGGGTCCAGTTGAACTTTGGATCTGCCCCGTCAGTCAAATGCACCATTCCATGGTGGGCCACGACCTTAAAAATAAAGTCAATCCATGACTTGGGTGGGACACACCACATACTATAGTTGAGAGGTTTACCCTCCCATTAAAACATTCATAATTATTTATTAGGCCCACTTAGATGTGGTTCATAGATCCAGCCCATTCATTATGTGTGTCCCACTTGGATGAGGAGTCAGCCCAAGTTTCATACACATCTAAAACTCATGTGGGCCCCACCAATTAAATGCTTTTATATGTTTTAGGGATGTCTTCACATAGTTTTAGATGCTATATGACCCACCTGAGTTTTGTATACGACTGATTTTTGGACTTAAAGGGGACACATCAAATGCATGATGTTGATGTTCTACACACATCATGGTGGGGCGCACACAGATTAACCTCATGAGAAGTTCCCATGAGGTGACCTTATAGTACCATTTCACTATTTAGGTAACTCCTTCATAGGTGTTACTCTAACCGTGTAGGGCCCACCTTGATATATTTTATGTATATCGACACCGTCCATATATTTTTCTATCATATTTTAGAATGTGATTTCAAATCACAAGAACTCTATAATCTCAGGTGGGCCATACCAATCAAAACAATGATGAATAACCATTAAAAATCTTTTGAAGGCCACAAAAGTTTTGGATCAATTTCATCTTTGTAGTTTACCTTCATCTAGATCTCCTTTACATTATCAACAAGTTGGATTGTAAATAAACATTACTAAAACCTTACGATGTGCTCTTTATAATTTTTAACGGCAAGGTTCTATATTATCATTCTTTCCAATGGTGTGGTTCACTTAAGATTTAAATTTACACAATTTTTTATACTCGGCCCAAAATTGGGTTGGAGAAACGTATGGGTGGCAAGGATATACAACACATTATCAAAATCTCACTTTTGTTATCTAACTTTTCAATTTTTCTTGTCAAAATACAGAATGTAGTTTTCTTTTTTAAAAAATATATATTTTTTACAATTTGTCAATTTTTTCACAATTTTATTTAATTTCTTAAATATTTTTTTTCAAAATATCATTTTTTAATCTCACTTTTGTTATATAACTTTTCAATTTTTGTTGTCAAAATACAAAATCTAGTTTTCTTTTTTTTTTTTAAATATAATTTTTACATTTTATCAAATTTTTCACAATTTTTTTTTAATTTTTTAAAATTTCTTTTTCAAAATATCATATTTTTATCGATTTTTTTTTTTTCAAAATTATCAACATTATTCAAAGTTCTTAATTTTTTTTTTCAAAATCTAGATTTTTATGAAATTACAGTTTCTTTTTTCAAAATTTAAATTTTTCTTAAACATTGTTAATTATTTTTTTAAGCTTTTCAACTTTTTTTTTTAAAAAAAAAATTCATAATTTTTTTGAACTTTTTCATTTTTGACCCGAGCATTAGAGACAGTTAAGGACCGTCTCTAATAGAGACGGTCTTTGATAGGGCTATAAGACGGCTAAGGACCGTCTCTAATAGAGACGGTCTTTGACAGTCTCAGTTTGCAATTAAAAGACGGCCAATGACCGTCTCTAATGCAGACGGCCAATGACCGTCTCAGATGACGGCATATAAGACAGTCAAGGACCGTCTCTAATGCGGACAGCCAATGACCGTCTCAGATAACCCATATAAGACGGTCAACGACCGTCTTTAATGATTTGTGGACGTTCAAATTTTTAAGACAAGATTAAGGACGGTCATGGGCCATCTAAAACTTTAGAGACGGTTTACAACCGTCTCTAAAGCGTCTTTAAACCAAGCAATTTTAAAGACGGTCCAGAACCGTCTCTAAATCCGTCATTTTTTTTCATTTTTCACGTAGTGTATCAGCTTGATCCCACACCCGTGTGGGCCACAAAATAGAAAATATTGGTGATTGTTTAAACTTTCCAGGCTCACTATGATGTTTGTTAGAAGTGGACATTGCCAAAGTCAAGACTTTTTGGGCCCATGACAAGCTGGCCAACAAGGTGGATGACTCAGATTACTCCATTGTGGGCCATAAACCATGGTACCAAAAGTTTAGTAGAAGAGGAAGTGAACACGTTACAAACCATGATCTATGTAACATGCCAACCACGATACATGCACATGACAACTATGACCCATGCAAACCATAACCCAAATGGGCCCACATTGATATATGTGTATAATCCATGCCGCCCATCCTTTTTGCAGTGTCATTTTAGGGGTAGGGCACAAATATCAACCTGATCCTGCACTCACGTGGGCCATAAAATAGAAAATATTGGTGATTGTTTAAACTTTCTAGGCTCACTATGATGTTTGTTAGAAGTGGACACTACCCAAGTCAAGACTTTTGGGGCTCACGACAAGCAGGCCAACAAGGTGGATGGCTAAGATTACTCCATTATGGGCCATAAGTCATAGTACCAAAGGTTTAGTAGAAGAGGAAGTGAACATGAATTTTGGTTTTTTAATAATGGTCATTTGAGTGCCATCGTATAAAAAGTTTAGGTATTCCAAATAATGTTGTTTTTGGACTTTGGCCCATTCACCTATAGTGCCTATGCAATAATGAAGCTGAGTGGCACCTCTCATGTCTCTAGGATCCTATCCTTAATGGATTCGACATTGGGCAATGATGCACCTAATGAGGTTATAATCAAGGTGTCTCAATTGCAAAATTATTTCCAAACCACCTCTTTGGCCTGATTCATTCCTCTAGAGAATTGCAGGAAGGGTATCTAGGCTTTATGTGAAAAAGAAAACTTGCATCCCACACATAATGATGATGGATGTGATTGAAGTCTAACTCTAAAAAGAAATGAAAACAAAATAGATGTCATATGATTGGTCTAGTACAGTGGGGACCACTCACACGACAGGGTCCTTTAGGTTGCATGATGAGTGGTCCATTTATTTACATGACATTTTTTTTGGTATTTGAGTTTTATGCTGCGTGTATAAGAATAATTAAAAGAAAAGGAATAACCTTTCGAATTTCATTTTATAGTTCATATTTAAAAGAAAAAAATTTGTATAATTGACTAAATGTTTAGAACTCCATGCATCTCAAAAGATACGAAAAAACTGCATCTCAAAAGATACGAAAAAACTCATAGTTTTAGATAAATTAAATTAAACATACTTTTCTTTAAGGCGTCAGCCAAAAAATGAGATAAATCCAAACTTTAGGTGAACCACGCCAGGGATTGAATGCTTCCTAAGGATCACAAAAGTTTTGTATCAAGCTTATATTTGTATTTTTCCATCGTGAAGTGTGTGTGGCCTAATCAATAGGTTGCGTAGCAAATACCCAATATAGAGGGACATGTAAGTCCTTTTAAATGGTGGACGTTTAATCAATGCGATTTTCCGTGATGTAGTTAATCTAAGATTTGAATTTGCCTCATTTTTGGGCTTGTTTCCTACAATGAGCTAGAAAAATGAATGGAAGGCATGGATAAAACACATACATCATGGTGGAGCCCATACCAGCTATCTGGCTAGTGTTGGGGTCATCAGCCAAATCCAGTTCATCACATACCTCTTCCCCTTTGCCTAAAGGGCAATTTTGTCTATTCACGAAAAATCTTGGCAACCTTCGTTGCTTGTTATTTTTCTCATTACCCATGTAGATAGTTCTGTCGTCCCTCTTCCCCTATATTTTTATCATACCAAAAGTCTCTCTCTCTCTCTCTCTCTCTCTCTCTCTCTCTCTCTCTCTCTCTCTCTCTCTCTCTCTGTGTGTGTGTGTGATGGGGATGCAGCTGCTAGCTCTAGCCAAACTCAAGCTACTGGGATCATCTACCCATGGGCCAGGGCTCATACTCAGTTCATTGTTGGGGTTCTTCTGCATCATCAAGATCCCTTTTGGTTCGACCATCTCCAGATCTTATGCCGACATGGCATCATCCTCGACGCACTTTTTCTTCCGACTGAGTCAGATCATCTTCCATAGCTAGGACGTCAATAGCCGTAGGCGGGAGAGAGTAATCAGGCTCGTCCGCGAGAGGGTGACCCACGTTCGACGGTCCTCCACCCGTTAGTCAGATGAGGCTAGCCTGCAGGAATTCTCCATGATAGCCCTTTAGTCCAGCGTGTGTATCACCACCCACTGGAGCCCACCTTGTCCGACGTTTTTTGTTAGGTTTAAAACGCAACTTCTTGTTGACGTGTGGCTGCAGCCATCTTAGAACAGAAAACAAAAACTTGAAAGAGGAAGAGAGGTTTTTTATTTTTTTTTTATTTTATTTTATTATTTTTTTTTTTTTTAAAGCTAAAAATTCGTACCGAACATAACTTTCAAAGGGCAATCTCAAAATCCGGAATACATCCAAAATGCATTGATAAAAAAAAAAAAAAAAAAAAGAGTGCGGATCCTCTGCCTCCAGTGTTTTCACTGGTCAACGTCACTATAAGTGCCATGTCATCAGATTTTTTAAATATATTAAAATAGTACATTTAATAAGAAGTATAACGAAGATGTTAAACAGAGCGGTTTGCGTGCTGAGCAAATCAGTATGGTAAGTGTACTGAGTGAAGTCTGTGGAGCCCACCGTGCACTGTATCAACTCCATCCATCTCTTTTATCATCTAATTTTAGGGTTTTACAAATAATAATAATAATAATAATAATAATAATAATATCCAAAGATCAAGTGGACCACACCACCTAAAACAGTGTGAATTGAATTCTACCGTTGAAAAGTTGTTGGAGCCCCACAGAAGTTTTATATCAAGATGATATTTGTTTTTTCCATTCATCCATGTCTTTGTGATCTTATGAACAGTTTGGATGAAAAATAAACATCATTAGGGGCTTAGAAACATTTCAATGGTGAAAATCAATACTTCCATTGTTTCCTTTGGTATGGTCTACTTGAGCTTTTGATATACTTCGGTTTTGGGCTCAACCCCTGAAATGATATGAAAAAACGGATGGATGGTGTGGATAAACCACATGAATTCACAGTGGGCCCAACAGAGTTTACTCAGTACAATAAGACTCGGTACGCAATCCGATTTCACGTGTCTAACGGGGACGCGGATTTCCTGCCAAAGCCTTTTGCGGTAAGCAGAGCTGGGCAAAACAGGTTTGAACCGGTAGATTAGACCTGATCCTAACCGAAACAATAGCCTGGATCGGGGCGGATCGAGTTAGGCATTTCGGATCCGAAAGATTTTTGGATCAAGATCAGATCGTGGTCAACCCAGACCGATCTGATCTGATTAGACCCGATCCGATCAGATCCGACTCGATCCGGAGCCTTAGGAGCATTTAAATGGAGGATATCCAATCATTATTGTTTTCCTGTGGTGTGGTCCACCTGAGATTTTTATCCCTTTAATATTTTCTATCAAGTATTAAAATGATCCGTAAAAATGAATGAACGGCATCGATGAAATACATACATCATATATAGTGGGGCCCACATATCACTGAACACAGGAGTAGGTAGTAGCCAATCCGTCAGCGTCAATACCATGCAACAACCTAGAGCCTAATGACTACTTCTGTTGCTTAGGAAACGAGGGAAATAGGATTGCGTATTGAGCTACTCAGTAGGATTTTATCGTACAGAGTAAACTCAGTTGGGCCTACCATGATTGTATTGGATTATCCACGCCGTCCATCCATTTTTCGAGATCATTTTAGTGGTTGAATCTAAAATAGAAGTATTCCCAATGCTCAAGTGGACCACACTATAAGAAACAATGCGAGTAATGACTTTCATCATTAAAACCTTGCTAGGGCCCACAATGATTTTTATTTGTCATCCAACCTGCTCATAAGATTATGCAGACATGGATGAAGGTAAAAAAACAAATATCAACTTGATCCAAAACTTCCATAGGCCCCATGAAATTTTCAACGGTAGAATTTCAATTCACACTATTTCCCGTGGTGAGGTCCACTTGAGATTTGGATATATCTCATTTTTAGGATGAAACCATAAAATTATCTTTTAAAATGGATGGACATAGTAGATAAAATATGCAAATCACGGTGGACCCCACAGAGCTTACTCAGTACACTTAGTGTACTGAGTTACAATAGTACACAATCGGCTTTTGTAGCTATGGTAGCTAGCTAGGTACGTGGCGTGTGACGACCCTCCTCGAGCTCTGAGTTGTACAAACGGTTCAAAGGAGATCAAAGTTATATGGGCCCTACAGTAATGTATTTATTATATCTACATCGTTCATATATTTTTAGATATCATTGTAAAATATTATCCAAAAAATGAATAATATCCAAAGATCATTTGGACCACACTACAAATAGCAGCAGTGAATGATTTTCACCGTTAAACATCTCATGTGGTCTACTTGATAGTTAGATCTGTCTTGTTTTTCATCTCAAGCCTTAATACGAGCTTGCCAAATAGATAGACGGTTTGGATATAACACATACCCTATGATCAAACCCACAAAACATGCTAACATCAACACATCAAGTACAACACTTGTGTGAAACGTTGGGAAACGTCACTGCACTTTCGTGCAGTGCACGTCTAAAACATCTAATATATATCCCATAAAAGTAAGGATTCGTAGATGGGTAGTTCCTTCAGAGCCATGTGGGGCCCCCCTTGATGTATATGTTTTATCTAAGCCGTTTATCCATTTTGACATATCATTTTAAGCCTTAAGCACAAAAAGGAGGTATAATAAAGGCTGAAATAGACCACACCATATAAAACAATCAGATTAAATTTATACGATCTGAATTCTACTGAATCCGATCCGACTCGGTTTCCCTGATCGAGTCGGACTCAGTTTGGGTCAGGCCAACCAAGTATCAGATCGGTTCGAGTCAGGTGACCCATACTCGGTTCTGAATCAGATCAATTCGGGTTAGGACAATGAGACTTCAGATCGGGTTGAGTTGTACCCAATCTGATCCGATCCGGACCGATGCCCAGCTCTAGCGGTAAGATATTGCGCAAGGATTCCGGATGGGCCCACTACGACGTTTGTGATGAATCCAACCCGTTCATCCATTTTTAGATATCATTTTAGGACATAATATCAAAACTAAGGTGTATACAAAACTTAAATGGGCCACATGAGTGTGGATTTAGTGTCCACCGTTGAAATATTTATATGGCCACAAAAGTTTTACATCGATCTAATATTTTGGTGTTTTCACTTCATCCTAGTAAAAATGACCTTATAAACAGTTTGGATGGCATATAAACATTAAGACGCCTAGGAAGGTTTTAGCTGTAAGAATTTCTTTCTCCAATGTTTCATCTTGTATGGCCCAGTTGAGTTTTTGATCATCCTAATTTTTAGTTACATGTCTTAAAATGAGCTCTAAAAATGGATGAATGGATTGAAATTCTTATAAACATCATGATGGACCCCACCATACATCCCAGCGCTAGAACTTCATGCAAAAGGCTTTCCTAGTGAATCTACATCCACAGTTTCCATTGGAAACAAACTGGCTACCACCCTACCACTCGGTGCTATGTGGGCCCACCATGATGTATGTGTTTCATCCATGCCGTCCATTTATTTTTCTAAATCATTTTATGGTTTGAGACCAAAAATGAGGTATAACCCAATCTCAAGTGGACCACATTACATGAAATAGTGTTGAATGAACATTGACTATTAAAAACTTTTTGGGGGCCATAAAAATTTTGGATCAAGCTGATCTTTGTTTTTTCCCTTCATCTGGGTCTTTATGACCAAACCAACAGATTCGATGTCAAATAAACAGTATGGTGGGCCTTAGGAGGACTTTAATGATGGATATCCAATCACCATTGTTTTCCAGTGGTGTGGTTCATATGAGATTTATATCCCTCTCATTTTTGGGTTCAACTCCCAAAATTATATGTAAAAATAGATTAACAGAATGGATGAAACACATACATCATTGTGGGGCCCACAAAGTACCGACTATCACCACCACTGGGCTAGTGGTGGGGGGAATAGCCAATCCGTTTTCATTTCCATTTGAGATTCAGTGCCATATTGAGCAGTGAGACTCGCTACTGAAGTGATGTCACCTATTTATATGGGTCCCACTATGATGTATGTTTTGTATCCACACCATCTATCCATTTGGAGAGATCATTTTAGGGCATGAGCCAAAGAATGAATCAGATCCAAAACTCGAGTGTACCCTACCACAGAAAATAGTGGAGAGAGTCACGCCCACCATTTATTATGGCTAAATCCAATCCAAACCTCCTCACTTTGTCTATTGAATCCCATCACTTTGTACTGCAACCCCGTCACTTTATCTACTGAACCCTGTCACTTTGTGTTGCAACCCTGTTACTTTGTCTACTGAACCCCGTTACTTTGTACTGCAACATTATCACTTTGTCTATTGTACCTTGTCACTTTATGCTGCAACCCCGTCACTTTGTCTACTGTACCCCGTCACTTTGTGCTGCAAACTCGTTACTTTGTCTACTGTATCCCGTCACTTTATACTGCAACCTCGTCACTTTGTCTACTAAACCTCGTTACTTTGTACTGCAACCTCATCACTTTGATGGTGGACACCCAAAAAGTGACAAGCTTCAGTAGACAAAGTGACAGGGTTGCAATACAAAGTAATGCAGTTCACTAGACAAAGTGACGAGGTTGCAATACAAAGTGACAGGGTTCAGTAGATAAAGTGACGGGGTTCAGTAGACAAAGTGACGAGGTTTGGATTGGATTCAGTTGTAATAAATGGTGGGCATGACTCTCTCTATTGTTTTCTGTGGTGGGGCCCACTCGAGTTTTGGATCTGATTCATTCTTTGGCTCATGCCTTAAAATGATCTCTCCAAATGGATGAACGATGTGAATACAAAACATACATCATAGTGGGACCCATATAAATAGGTGACATCACTTCAATAACAAGTCTCACTGCTCAATGTGGCACTGAATCCCAAATGGAAATGATAGTGGATTGGCTACTCCCCCTACCACCAGCCCGATGGTGGTGGTGGTCAATACTCTGTGGGCCCCACCATGATGTATGTGTTTCATCCATTCCGTTAATCTATTTTTACATATAATTTTAGTAAACAAAGTGATGATGTTGTAATACAAAGTGACGGGGTTGCAGTACAAAGTGACGGGGTTCAGTAGATAAAGTGACGACATTGCAGTACAAAGTGATGGGATTCAGTAGATAAAGTGACAGAGTTGTAGTACAAAGTGATTGGGTTCAGTAGACAAAGTGACAGGGTTATAGTACAAAGTGACAGGATTCAGTAAACAAACTGACAAGGTTGCAATATAAAATAACGGGGTTTATTAAACAAAGTGACGATGTTGTAGCACAAAGTGACGGGGTACAGTAGACAAAGTGACGGGGTATAGTAGACAATGTGACGATGTTGCAATACAAAGTGACGGAGTTCAATGGACAAAGTAACGGGGTTGCAGTACAAAGTGATAGGGTTCAGTAGACAAAGTGACGAGGTTGCAGTACAAAGCGACAGGGTTCACTAGACAAAGTGATGAGGTTACAACACAAAGTGACAGGGTTCAGTAGATAAAGTGATGGGGTTGTAGTACAAATTGACAGGGTTCAGTCGATAAAGTAACGAGGTTTCGATTGGATTCAATTGTAATAAATGGTGGGCATACTCTCTCCACTATTTTCTGTGGTGGGGTCCACTCGAGTTTTGGATCTGATTCATTCTTTTGCTCATGCCCTAAAATGATCTCTCCAAATGGATGGACGGTGTGGATACAAAACATACATCATAGTGGGACCCATATAAATAGGTGACATCACTTTAGTAGCGAGTCTCATTGCTCAATGTGGCACTGAATTCCAAATGAAAATGAAAGCGGATTGACTACTCCCCCCACCACCAGCCCGGTGATGGTGGTGGTGGGTACTTTGTGGGCCCCACCATGATGTATTCATTTCATCCATTTCGTTAATCTATTTTTACATATAATTTTAGGAGTTGATCCCAAAAATGAGAGGGATATAAATCTCATATGGACCACACCATAGGAAAACAATGGTGATTGGGTATCCATCATTTAAGTCCTCCTAAGGCCCACCGTATTGTTTATTTGACATCCAATCTATTGGTTTGATGGAG
The DNA here is from genome assembly GCA_037074715.1 of Magnolia kwangsiensis. Lineage (NCBI taxonomy): Eukaryota > Viridiplantae > Streptophyta > Magnoliopsida > Magnoliales > Magnoliaceae > Magnolia > Magnolia kwangsiensis. Next base: position 15,352,700 of record CM073576.1, on the reverse strand, counting down.
GGAAAAAACAAAGATCAGCTTGATCCAAAACTTTTATGGTCCCCAAAAACTTTTTAAGGGTCAATGTTCATTCAACACTGTTTCGTGTAATGTGGTCCACTTGAGATTGGGTTATACCTCATTTTTGGTCTCAGACCATAAAATGACCTAGAAAAATAAATGGATGGCATGGATGAAACACATACATCATGATGGGCCCACATAGCACCGAGTGGTATGGGAGTAGCCAGTCCATTTCCAATGGAAACCGTGGACACAGATTCACCAGGGAAAGCCTTTTGCATGAAGTTCCAGCGCTGGGATGTATGGTAGGGTCCACCATGATGTTTATAAGAATTTCAATCCAGTCATCCATTTTTAGATCTCATTTTAAGACATGTAACCAAAAATTAGGATGATTAAAAACTCAACTAGGCCATACAAGAGGAAACAGTGGAGAAAGAAATTCCTACAGTTGAAACCTTCCAAGGCGTCTTGATGTTTATATGCCATCCAAACTATTTATAAGGTCATTTTACTAGGATGAAGTGAAAACACTAAAATATTAGACTGATGCAAAACTTTTGTGGCCATATAAATATTTCAACGGTGGACAGTAAATCCCCATTGTTTCCTCTCATGTGACCCATTTGAGTTTTGTATACACTTTAGTTTTGGTATTATATCCTAAAATAATATCTAAAAATGGATGAACGGGTTGGATTTATCCCAAACGTCGCAGTGGGTCCATCCGGAATCCTTGCGCAGGATCTTACTGCAAAAGGCTTTGGCAGGAAATCCGCATCCCTGTTAGACATGTGAAATCGAATTGCGTACTAAGTCTTATCATAGTGAGTAAACTCTGTTGGGCCCACTGTGAATTCATGTGGTTTATCCATGCCGTCCATCCGTTTTTTCAGATCATTTTAGGGGTTGAGCCCAAAACTAAAGTATATCAAAAGCTTAAGTAGACCATACTAAAGGAAATAGTGGAAGTATTGATTTTCACCATTGAAACGTTTCTAAGCCCCCAATGATGTTTATTTTTCATCCAAACTGTTCATAAGATCACAAAGACATGGATGAATAGAAAAAACAAATATCATCTTGATATAAAACTTGTGTGGGCCCCAAAAACTTTTCAACGATAAAATTCAATTCACACTGTTTCAGGTGGTGTGGTCCACTTGATCTTTGGATATGATTAATTTTTATTGTAAAACCCTAAAATTAGATGATAAAAGAGATGGATGGAGTTGATACAAATATGTAACTTTATGAATAGGTTGGAGACAAATTATTGGGCCTTAGAAAAGTTTCAAGGGTGAGAATCATTATCACTGTTACTTCCTGTGGTGTCTTAGACTTGAGCCTCAGATATGCCTCATTTTTGGGCTCGTCCCCTAAAATGATATGAAAAAATGGATGGATCATGCACAGTAGGATGCGATCTAGGTTCTCGACGTAGGCCCGAAGGTCATGGCGTGGATTACGTACTACCCTCGCCATCTCTAACTACGAATGGACAGTTCTGTGAGTGGGCCATTAGTGTCAAACCCATATCCTAACCCATACCGTTTTGTATGCCTTCGCGGTCCTCTTGGTCGAATTCTGGTGACTCACGATCTGTAATCGGCGTCTACGCGCGATCCTGAGACGAATCTTGTCAATCTGAGTCTGCTCGACCTGAGACTTATATCATTACGACCGCGCCGTCGCTGCAGTTCTGATGTCGCGTATTATGCACCCAGTCGGTACCCAAGCCAGAAGATGTGTGCCCGCGTTCAGTTCAAGGAAAAACGTCACGCGTTGCAATTCTTAGAAAATCCATCACATCAATCACTTCACTTGTCAAAGTACACCCATCAAATCAAGTACCCTATCCCATCCCCCAAGTACACAACACTATTCCCAAAGTCAACCTTCCCATCCCATCTCTTACACACCCTATCACTCCTTTGCCATCATCTCTCTCTCTTTCATTCTCTCTCTCATTTTTCCTCCTAAGCAACCCACATCCATGAGAGCTCCATGAGAGAACTTTGTGTGGCCCACTTCGTACCGCCCATCTCCACCATCCAAAGAACATCTTGACCATGGAAATCATCTCCTTGGTACTCTAGATCATGTTGGCGGAAGAAGGAAGAAGAAATCAAAGGTGGGTGTTTCTCTCTCTGTCTTTTCTCTCTCTTTGGTGTTGATGATATATGGCCCACTTGATGTATGCATTTTATATCCTCGCCATCCATCACCTATTCGCCCCGGAGCATGGCCAGATGGGCCGTAAATCAGCTGGACCTACTGCTGTCCAGCAGCAGGCGTTGGTGTAGAGGAAAACATAAAAGATTGGCTTGTTTCAAAGCTTCTTGGGGGTCACCATGAGGTGGCCATCCACCTATCTTAAAATATATATATATATATATATATATATATATATATATATATATATATATATATATATATATATATATATATATATATATAAAAGAGAGACACCAGCATTGACGCTGGTTGGGCAGCGTTAGAACTGCTACTGTTGCTAGGGCCAGCAGCTAGCACTGATATGTTGCATGGGTGATGTGGGTGGGGCTACTGCTGGTCTCACTATGGTGTATACGTACCATCCACAACGTCCATCCAGTTTTCCAGATCATTTTATTGGGCCTGGACCAGGACGGGCCAACAGTTAGTGAATCTGACCATCCAGCTGACAGTCTAACCACTGTGTTGGATGTGTTTTAAATCTGGCCGGTCCACATGATTTGAGTAGGAGTGTGGGGCCAGTCCACCTCCTGGGTGGTCCATGCCCTGGTCAGACCCATTGTATTATGTGTATCATAAACACCTTGGCCTTGGGGCCGGTCCAGATTCAGGTAGACCCAACCGCATCCAGCAGGGCCTACCATAATATATTTGTTTTATCCACTCCCTCTATTTACTTGGTGGCCCACCTAGACTAGGCCCACCCTCTGGTCGACCGTCTACAGGTGAGGCCCACCTTATGTAAGTGTTCTATCTAGACTGTCCATCTAATTGGACACCCAGCTAGGCATGACGGTTAAACATGCTGATGCACATGTTGCATTTTTTCTTGCTCAGCTGGTGGGGCCATTTATGATGTGAAAGGCCCACACCAAGATGTATATGTTGTACTCACCACGCCACCATGTTGGGGGGCTGCCTTGTGAAACCCACCTTGATGTTTTATGTCCACACCGTCCATTTTTGGATGGTGCCATGTAAGACCACACCATGATGTATGTTGGCCATCTACACCGTGCATTTGATGGGACCCATCTAGATAATGGGTCGTCCCTAAAATCAGCCGTGCATAGAAGTCAGGTGGCCCACACCATATTAAATTATGTGAAGACGTGCTTAACGTAAAATCACATGCTGGGAAGAGCCGACCGTGATGTATTTGCAATCCAACCTGTCTGTCCGTTTTGGGCAGGACGTGGGACCCACCCACACGTGCTGCTCGTGTGGGGTGGGGGCCACTTTGATATATATTGTATCCACACCATCCATCAGCGTGGACCCACCTTGATGGCATGAGGCACCACACTAATGCATTTATTATATCCACACAATAAACCCAGCATGTTCAGACGTTCTGGACGCTGGACGCTGCACTCTGCACCCCTTGCATATATAAGTTATATATAATAATAATGTATGCATTAATATAATATATATTATGTTGTGGTGGCACATGGGACCCACCTTACTACAGGCATGGTATCCACACCATCCAGGTGCTGGATCACCACGGAGTATGCGTTATATCTACATGGCCACCCTTGTAGGACCCACATTGAAGTATTTCATCCCACTGTCCATATGGACGGTGGAGATCTCCACCTATTTACTGCAGTAACCACATCAGCAAGCCTTGTGGGCCCCGCATCATGTACACATTAAACCCATACCGTCCATTTATTTGAGGGGTGGGCCCACCCCACATGTGTGGGTAGGTGGGACCCACCTTGATTTATGCAAGCCGTCTGACCTGGACGGTGTTCCATGGAGCACACCATGACGTATGTGATTATCCACGCCAGCCATCCATTTTTCCAGGATGTGAGACCCACTCCACATGTGTCACACGTGTGGAGGTGGGGCCACATTGATGTATGCAGTTTGTATTCACGCCATGCCTCCGGACCATGGGTCGCTTGCGAGGTTTGTGTTATTCCCTTACCGTCCAGGTCAGGGGGTCCTATCATCATGACATGTGATATCCACATTGTCTATCACGTGTAGGGCCACCATGATATGGGTTTTATATCCTCATGTGTGGACCCCACCATCTTCTTAGTGGCTGTAGTTACGGAAACAAGTTCTGAGGGGCCCACCATGGCATGTGTTAATCCAGACCGTCCATCTGGACGGTGGGCCAGCGTTCATTGCTGCTACCTATCGACATCAGCAAGTTATGTGGGGCGCACCTTTGATGTATCTATTTGATCCACACAGTCTATCTAGACAGGTGGTGTGGGACGCCATCGTGATATTTGTGTTCCATTCATGCAGACCGTTCATCTGCAAGCCCACTTGAAACGTGTAGGGCCCACCTTAATGTGATGTAATTCTGGCCCGTTTGGTAAGGCCTATTGTGATGTACTTCCAGCTCATAAGTCATGGCCCCTGGTGATATATATTTTCGGCCTATATGATTAGGCCCATGTGATGGGGTCCACCTTGGTGTACATATTCTATATTCGCACCGTCCAACTTTGAACGGTGCTGGTGGGGCCCTACTTTGATGATGTGTTGCATATTCCCACCGTCCACGTGGATGGTGGGGCTAGTTGTGATATATGTGTTCTCCACGTCGTCCATCTGTTTTACCGGGACCTACCATAACGTATGTTTCATCCACACTTTCCAGATTATTCTAGAAAATGTTCGAGCAGTGCTGATCATCATTAGTGGGCCATGTGCCCCATGGAATGATCGTACAATGATACACATGTTACACCTATAACTATAAAAATGATTTTTGGTGCGGCCCATGTGATGAGACCTGCCTTAATGTATTTATGGCCCATCCTGGTGTATCTTTGGCCCATGAGCGAGGCCCACCTGTTGCGTATATATGGCCCATCGATGAGGTTCACTTGATGTATGCTGAGGCCCAGGGGTCGTAGCCCATTGTGATTTACGATGAGGCCCATGAGTCGTAGCCCTTTGTGATGTATTTAAGGCCCATGGGTCGTGGCCCTTGATGTTGTAGATTAGGCCATATATGCGGCCCGCCATGATGTATGTATTGTATATCTACGTCGTCCATTTATGCGGCCCACTTGATATATTTGACCCATCGTGTAACACCCTGAAAATCGGGGGTCGTGTATAAACCCGACTCCCGAGTTCCAGACCATCACTTATGCAATAAGAATGAATATAATTTAAAGTTGACTGAGTTAGAGCATTCACATGAGTAAAATTATACCAAAACTGCAATTCATACTCCAGATTCAGTGATAAAACGCAAGCGGAAGACTGAAGATTATATATATTATTGTATAGAAAACAAAATAAATCTCAACTGTCTCCAAAGTATGAATACATCTCTGAGTCTCATATACATGTAATAAAACAAAAATCAAAATGTCTGAAGTCCAACTAGTATGTCCCGCCAATCCAGGTTACCTACGCAAAGTCGTCGTGAAACTGCATATATGAGAACTCGTCTTGGTCCTCATCATAATCCGGCTCTGCCTCCTGAATCGCCGCCTCACCTGCATCTAAGACAGGGTCTGGTGGGTGTTGCAAACACCATCCCGTAACGAGGGAGTGAGTGATCAACTCAGTGGAATAATAGAGCAGAGATTAATATGTTCTCAAATCAATCATGCGATAATAGTAAAGCAATAAATCAAACATTCTTAAATACTGTTGTTAATGAAATATGACATGACATGATGGATGCCCTCACCGACATTCTCCCACATACGGCACTATCTGCATCCACGGCATGCTTGTGTACCGCTCAGTGCTCCACATCTTCCAAGCACATGCAATGTGATGTGGATATGTTTACCAAGTTGTTATTAGTCCTTTTCATACAGTAGTATTGGAAAACTAAGGTACTTCCCTTATATCAATCCCAACACAGATCTTGTCTAGGGTCTCACTCCTAAAAATCACATACGATGTTACATTTGTAGGTCGCTGCAAGAGTTGTCAGGGCTGTTGCTCGCACTCGTTGCACCGCTCCCCCATCACCTTATTAATACAGGCCTAATGTACTCTCATTGCTACGGAAGGGTCGTCGCCTCCCGTAGGCTCAGAATACGCTCTCGGTCACTACAAAGGGCTCATCACCTGATCAGTGTAGGCCGACAGCAAGAATATAGTGTCTTATACCACCATACTCTGCTCACGAGTCATACGTGCTCACTGGTCACTACGGGGAGGTTTGTGGCCCCAGCGTAGGCCGACAGCTTGATCACGGTGTCTCATACCACCATGCCCGGCTCATGAGTCTTTATAGATACAGGTACCATGGCTAACAGGGTTTACAATGGTAAGTTCAGTATCCTAGGTTCAAGCAGTTATGACTCATACAAGGTGAACAATCAACGACCAGTCGGGTTACTTGACGGGCTCGACTAGTACGAGCGCATCGCAAGTCGAACGACATGAAGTGTGTAAAACACTTCGTGTGGCCTAACCACTGCCGCCAACTCCAAACACGACTAGCGTTCATCAACGCGTCTTTCGTGGCAAATATAAGCCAACCACGAATATACTCCGTTACCGACTGCCTGGACTAATCATAGCCCCAAACATTTGTAAGTCAACATCAGTAATCATAAGTGAGTAATAGAAATGAAATACAACACTATAAGCATGTTGAAACATGTTATAACATACAACATAAGCAAATCATCTAACACATGCATTTCATACATATAATGAAATACATACATATCGCCAACATGATGGAAATCATTTATATCAGCATATTACTTGAGAATTCAATCTCAAAACTATTTCACAACACCTTATACTCAATACATACTAATACGAACACTTAGTCTACACACTTAAGTCTACATAGTGTATGTCGACTCAAAGTGCGTATTTGGGCGAATATCTTCGCCAAACCCATCATGCACGCTTTTCTAATATCCTAACACACTAAAAAGCCATGACAAACATTTTAGTAAAATATGGATGTAAACTGTATTTCCTACAAATGACTAAAATGCCCTAAATCTCATATTTCTCGTACGTTTACGAAACAGAAAATGGACAGCATCTTGTACATGTCAAACAGTGTTGCCGTCGATAATCTACTTTTAAACGACATTGAAAGCGTTGAAATCAGCCAATCAAAGCGTCTAAAATCCTCACCTTTTACCCTAGATGTGTATCGTTTCGAACGGAGCGTATACGCTTCGTCTACGGCGAACAGGCGACCTAATACACAAGATGTATAAGCTACTTCGCTATTGGAATCGACGGAACCTTAAATCAGCAAGTGTTTAGGGTTTTCCTTACCGAGAATTATGGCGGAATCACCAACGAAGTGATTGGGATACGTTGCTTAAGCACGTACAACAGCTAGTGCAGGTGGCAGGAAGATCTCTCTCACACACTCTCTCAATCTCACACTTTTTCTCTCTCTCTAGCTAGGGTTTCTAGCAAATTTGGATGGGTGAGATAAGTGAGGGTTTAAATCCTTTTTATATCCTAAAACCTTTCCAAATTAGGCTTGGGAACGATGTTTACTTGAGGTGTAATCAAATCGGGGCTGTTCTGGTCCAAAAGAGTAGTTTGGGAGGTCCCCTGGCCGAACATGATTGGACTTAAGCTCATGGTCACTGGATGTTGCTCACACCCAGTTTTCAGTCCGGTTGAGTTCATATATCGTACGTGGCGGTCCAGTTTTAATTCAGCGGTCATCGTACTTAGATCAGGTCTACAAGTCTCGTGATATGAAAGAGAAATTTTTCCTGATCCGAGGGTGAAATTTGGCTGAATTCTGACGATCGGAACGCTTAATAATAACGCGCCAAGTCATGTGCCAGATTTGGATTAAAATTTTCAAATCTAATTCTTTTCTCACTCTCTTCACTCAAGGCTCAATGAAATAGCCTCTGAACGTCGGTTGGGCTTGATTTTCGAAATGATTGTCAAGTCCAGCTAAGCGGTCATAACGGTCTAAGATTGTAAGTATCAGACTTTCGACGCGCGGTCTAGATCCAATACAAAGTTTCAGAAGGTTCCTAAGAACAAACCGGTTTAGAGTTTGATCCAAGGTTTCAGGATATTATAGCGTCATTGGTTCTACAAGTTTTGGGTCTTGTAGAACGTATTTAAAGTGATCAGGGATGATTTCACGGCTACTCTAGCGTTGCGCTAACTAACTTACGCTTATTTTCTAAAGGAATTAATCCTACGAGATTTCTGGTCGAGTCAGTACTCGAGTTCCAGTACGAATTTTTTCAGGGCATTACAATTTACCCCCCTTAACAAAAATTTTGTCCTCGAAATTTGTACATTTTCGTACTCCTCGAGAAGTTGTGGGTAGTTCCTTCTGATCTCGGCTTCTGTCTCCCAGATAGCCTCTTCCTCAGAGTGATGCATCCACAATACCTTCATAAGGGGGATCACCTTGCTACGCAGTACATGCTCCTTCCTGTCTAGGATACGCGTCGGTAGCAGGATATATGTAACATCCTCTCCTAACTGCACCTGCTCTCATCTGATGATATGGGAAGGATCAGAAACATATTTCTTCAACATAGAAACATGAAATACGTTGTGAACGCTCGCGAGAGGCGTAGGTAAAGTCAGACGATAAGCCACTGCACCCACACGATCGAGAATCTGGAATGGTCTAATGAATCACGGTGTCAGCTTCCCCTTCTTCCCGAACCGAAGGACTCCCTTCATAGGGAAAACTCTCAAAATACATCATCCCCAACCGTGAACTCTAGTGGATGCCATCTCGTATTGGCATAACTCTTCTGTCTACTCTGCACTGTCAGAAGCCGACATCTAATGATGTCAATCTTCTCTGACGTCGCCTTCACTAACTCTGGTCCGATCAATCTACGCTCACCAACCTCTGCCCAGCAATGCGGTGCTCGACAAGGTCGCCCATACAACGCCTCGTAAGGTGCCATACCGATACTCTCCTGGTAACTGTTATTGTACGCGAACTCCGCATATGCAAGACAATCATCCCAACTGTCCTTGAAGTCCAATGCGCAAGCCCGCAACATGTCCTCTAAGATCTGGTTCACCCGCTCTGTCTGTCCGTCAGTCTATGGGTGGAAGGCTGTACTGAACTTCAACTTCACACCCATAGCCTCCTGAATGCGAGTCCAGAAAATAAAAGTGAAACGCATGTCTCTGTCCGACACGATCTCCAACGGAACTCCATACAGACGCACGATCTCTCTGATATACAGTCTGGCTAACTCGTCTGTAGAGCTCGCAACTCTGATCGGTAGGAAGTGCGCCGACTTCATCAGACGGTCGACAATCATCCAAATAGAATCATGTCCCTTCCTCGTCTTCGGCAGCCCTGAGATGAAATCCATGAAAATGAAGTCCCAGTTACACTTAGCTATAGGCATAGGCTGAAGGAGTCCAGGTGGTCGGCGATGCTCTACCTTCACCTGCTGCCAAGTGAGACAACGGGACACGAACTCTGCGATGTGAGTCTTCATACCTTCCCACCAATAAGTCCTCTTCACGTCGAGATACATCTTTGTGCTGCCCGGATGCATCGCAAGTCTGGTACAGTGCACAGCCTCGAGAATCTCTTGTCTCAAGTCAGGAATGTCTGGGACGCATAGGCGACCACGATAACGTAAGCCCCCATCCGTGCCAACTCGCCACTTGTCATCTGCATCATCACTGGCCTGCTCTCGAAACTTAGTAAGATACGCATCATCCCGCTGCGCCTTGATGACTCTGTCATCGATTTGAGATCGCACCTGCACATGTGCGATAAACTCATATGGCTCCTCCACAGTGAGTTTCTGCTCAAAGTCTCGTAAAAACTCAACCATATCCCACTTAGCAACCATCAGCGGAGCCGCAAACTCTATCGCCTTCTTGCTGCTCAACGCGTCAGCCACGAGGTTCGCCTTACCAGGATGGTAAGAGACTTCGAACTTGAAGTCCTTCAAAGTCTCCATCCATTGCCGCTGCCTCATATTCAAGTCTCGCTGCGTGAATATATACTTGAGGCTCTTGTGATCGTAAAAGAGCTCGAACTCCTCCCCATAGAGGTAATGTCTCCAGAGTTTCAGTGTGAATATGACGGCTGCCAACTCCAGGTCGTGTGTAGGGTAATTCTCCTCGTGCTTCCTTAATTGTCTCGAGGCATACGAAATTACCCTGTCCCTCTGCATAAAGACACAACCCAAACCAACGCTAGACGCGTCGGTATATATAATGTATCTAACCCCTTGCTCTGGCAATACTAGCACAGGGGCGGACGTAAGTCTGTCCTTCAGCTCCTGAAAGGCTGACTCTGCCTTATCATTCCAGGTGAACTTCACGTCCTTCCATGTCAACTGAGATAGAGGTCTGACGATCTTCGAGAAATCCTGAATGAAGCGTCGATAGTAGCCAGCAAGACCCAAGCAACTCCTCACCTCAATGACAGAACCAGGCTGCTCCCAGTCCTGAACTGCAGCTACCTTAGACAGGTCAACTACCATCCCATCCTAGGACACCACGTGTCCTAGGAACTTCACTTCCTGCTTCCAAAAGTCACACTTCTTGTACTGTGCAAACAACTGATGCTATCTAAGTATATCTAGGACCAAGCGCAAGTGCTCCTCATGCTCCTCTCGACTCCTGGTGTATACCAAAATGTCGTCAATGAACACCACGACAAATCGATAGAGTAAAGGCCGAAATACCCTGTTCATCAGATCCATGAATACGGCTGGTGCGTTCGTGAGACCGAACGACATCACAAGGAACTCATAGTGGCCAAAGCTGGTCCTGAATGCTGTCTTCTACACGTCCTCATCTCTGACGCGCAACTGATGATATCCTGATTGAAGATCAATCTTCGAGAAGTACTGCGCCCCTCTCAACTGATCAAACAAGTCATCGATCCTAGGTAAAGGGTACTTGTTCTTCACCGTGATCTGGTTCAGCCTCCGATAATTAATACACAATCGCATCGAACCATCCTTCTTCCTCACAAACAGAACTGGTGCTCCCCAAGAAGACACACTGGATTGAATAAGACCAAGCTCCAATAGATCATCAATCTGCGTCCTCAACTCCTCCATCTCATACGGTGCCATGTGATACGTCGGCAGTGAGACGGGCGTGGAACCAGGCACCAGATCGATAGTAAAATCAATCTCACGCTGAGGTGGCAAACCAGGGATCTTACTAAACAGATCCCCAAAATCACGGACGACTGGCGTATGCTCAAGCCTCTAGGCACCAGCGTCCCGTAGTAAAGAAGCGTAGCTAAGGATGCGGAATGGGAGATTTACCCGCACTAGGAATGTAAAGGACATGCCCTCTGGCTCGTAGACAGTCACTATACGAGTCTCGCAGTCAATCTCGGCCCTCGCTGCAGTCAGCCAATCCATGCCAAGAATGATGTCGAGAAAATAGAGAGAGGGGTCAATGACAAGGTCAATGGCCATCGTCCTGCCCCCCAGATCCACCAAACAGCCCTCACACATCAGGGTGACATCTGTAAAAGACCCGTAAGCTGTATAAACTCGCACCCCATCCATCCTAATAGTCGGTAGCCTAAGGCGCCTGACTATGGCATGCGATATCAATGAAATCGTGGATCCTGTGTCCACCATCACTAGTATAGGAGTACCTCCAATATGGGCGGTGACCTCAAAAGCCGAATGCTAAGAAGTTTCTACCTCAGCTGTTGTGCTGTCAGAGCATGTACTCGAGCCTGCTGTGGCCGGTTCGGCAGCAGTATCATAGGCCGTAGAGGCGGCCTGAACTGAGATGTGGGAGGTCTGAAGGAATGGTGCGCAGGAGCCAACCGTAAAGGCGGTGCCGATATAGCCTGTGGGCGTGGACGGTCGATCTTCTGCGGCGGTGAGAACCCACTGTCTCTCATCCGAGCGAAACAGCTCCCCACAAAATGACTCGGTCTCCCACAAGAAGTACATGACAGATCGGGGCGCCTCGTCGGTAACACTGGCGCTGTAGCCCTAGGAGGAGGGTCGACGCGAGGCCTCTTGCCCGCAAAGGGCCTGTCCTGCAACTCTGGTAGCGGCTTAGGGACAATAGGGCCACGAGATCGTGCAAGTCGATCCACATCCTGCTCTGCCCGCATGGACATATGAATCAGCTTTGCGTAGGAGGGAATGCTAACGCAACACATCTTCGACCGAATGTCCGGTCGTAAACCCTCCGAAAAGCGTCGTATGCGCATCTACTCGTCTGCAAGTATAGTCGAGATGTATCTGCCCAACTCAGTGAATCGATGCTCGTACTCGGTGACTGTTATGCCTCCCTACCTGAGGCGTAGAAACTCATTCTCCCTCTCATGCCTGTAAGTCTGGGGATAGTATTTCTCGTGGAAACGGAACTCCAAAGCTGTCCAAGTCCAGATATAGTCGACAGCAACAGTCCGTAAAATGCTATCCCACCACAGGCTGGCCTCCCGCTCAAACATAAACGTAGCCAACTCTACCTGCTCAGGCTCTAAGCAATGTAGCATCCGTAGTATCTTCGACACACGGTCGAGTCAATACTCAGCCTCCTCGGGTCTATAAGAACCCGTAAAAGTGAGAGGCCGTAAGCGCTGGAATAGCTTGAGTAAGCCCCGTGTATCAACGGCATTCCCCGTAGGGTAAGCACGCCGTGCAGGATGAGTCATGCCCTCATCCTGAGCATAAGTATCGACATCCTCCGCTGGATGCACAGGGGGTGCAGGTGGTGTCGCACTCCCACCCTGGGCTAAAGCCCCTGCTATAGTAGCCAAGAGCTGCTGCTGCTGCTGCATCATGGCCATCATCTGCTCAAACCTATCAGGAGGTGGAGCGGACTGTGGCACATACTGCGTCGAGGAAGACGCGCGATGCTTCTCTGACGGGCGGTGTGAAAGGCGGCGGTCCAACTGCAGGACCTGTGGAAGGCTGAGACTCACTTACAGTTTTATGAATCGGGCCCACGGCAGGGTCCGTATGAACATCAGTCTGGAGAGGAACTTGATCTATAGGCTCTCCCAATGTAAGTCGTGTGATGCTCCGCATAGCCTTAGGTGGCATTCCCTATATTCAAAATAGGGCGCAACCTTGTTAGTCACAGCAATAGCACAAACACACCACCACCATTCATTCACATAACAAGTCAAAAACATCCCATGCATTTTATTTAATCAAAATTTGTCACAATACAAGAGATATAATGTGACGCCCTGAAAAATTGGGGGTCGTGCATACGTTCGACTCCCGAATTCCCGAGTGTTACTTATCATCAATTTTATAGTTTTAAGATTTAATCAAGTTTAAATGCGCAGCCTGGAATTACTTGGAGCATGAAATACAACCACACAAGTCTACTGAAATGAAAGATATCACACATATATATAGGTCCAAAAATGTAGAAGGGTCGTACAAGGCGTTGCCCAATAAAAATAAATAAAAGCATACTATGACCCCAAAGAATAAAGCTGAGTCCGCAACTCAGTGATCCAAATCCTGCCTGATCAAGCTGATGAGGAGTCGTCCATCAATTAAAAGTAGGAGAACTCGTCCTCCTCGCTTAAGCTTGCACCGCACGGCTCATCGAGCTCAGCACAACCTGCAACTACTGAAGAATCTGGGTGGTGTTTTAAAACACCGTCCCAGAGTGGGAGTGAGTAATCAACTCAGTGGGTGCTATTAGTCTTAAGTTACAACAGGCATCAATTATAATATAAATTTAATGAAAAGAAGATAATCAACAATGCCTAACAACTCTCATTTAAAATGCATGCATGTAAAATGATATGATGCATGCCCTCGCCACAACACTCCCTCGAGCGACTCCATCTAACGATCGCGTATGTCAGCACTCCCTCATTGCGACCTCGACTTTTGAGTCGCCACCCTAACCAATGCGATCGTGTTAGCCGAGTTGTTAGTTAAGTCCATTCATCCAGCAGGTTTGAGAATCTGATGCACCCTACATATCAATGCCCTAAGCTGATTGCGAGGCCAAGACCCCCCAATGGGTGAGGCCAAGACCTCGCGGTCCGTGATCCCGTCAGGTTCCTCATCCCCGACTTCAAGCACATGAGGAGTGCCAAGAGAAAGGGATCGCTCGTGGTCACTACGGGGAGGCGCGGCACCCCAGCGTAGGCCGACAGCTCGGACACAGTGTCTCATTCCACCATGCCCGGCTCATGAGGCTGTGGATCAATTTTCAGTGAGTTAATAATGGGCTGCAATGGTTGTAGGGTAATTCAGGTTCTATACAAATGTGAGCATACAGGGTTAACAAACAGGGTTGGTCAGACAGTAGATTAAACTGCAAAAGTCAGGCTAGTACGTGAGGGAACGACATCGGGTGCAAGCAACTCATGTAGTCTAACTACTGTCGCCCGCACGCACTCGCCCAAATCCATGGGTTTAGCCTCGAGGCGGTCCTACCAACGGGGCCACCTTCGCTCTCCTCGAATTACTGACCAACCCGAGGGTTTGGGAGGTGATTCAGAACATACCAACTATCAATGCATCATCTAACATAAATAACACCATGTTCTCATGCCTTTCAACATAAAATTTCTAAATTTTTACTAACATGTAAAGCTAACAATATCATGAACAAGGTGTGTGTGTGTGTGTTGTGTGGGTGGATAAGGAAGTTAGGCACTTCCTACCTCCCTTAGAACCGAAATACACAAAAATCAATGAATCATACATGTTATAGGAAAAATCATATGAGAAAATTAAACAAGGCATGAGCATGCAATTGTTCATACACAAAGTCATGTGAGGGGCGAGAACAACATCATATGAGAACCAAACTTACATTTCTACAAACATGCAAGTCCTAGGATTTCTCTAGATTCTCCTAACATAGCATCCAAGCAACCAAAATCATTAAACACATACTAAAATTGGTGCTAGGCCACCTAAGAGCAATAGTCCGCACCTATGGGGTCGTTGGAGTCTCGAACCGACCTAGGAAAGCTCAGATTTGGGGGCCGGACGGCCGAAATCCCTAGAGCATGCAATTGCATATTAGAATCTTATGTAAATCCCTCCTTAGATCATGGGATTCAAGAAGAAAGAGATGGAGGATCTTACCTAGGAGACTGGCGGACGTTTCCTAGAGTTTTGATGATGGATTTCCCTTGGAAGAGGATAGGGTGTTGATGGGGTTGATGCTCTTGGGCCCCACATGAATTTGGAGTCCACCTTGACTCTCTTCTTTCTCCTTTCCTCCCTCTTACTCCTCTCAATCATTGGAGAACGGTGAGAGCTAAGAGGAAGAGATGGGTTGTTGGAGATGGAAATAATAAAGAAGGGGCTTTGATTGTTAGAGGATGGTGGAGTAATGAGGGAGGGTTTGTTGTAGTAAAGAGGAAAGTTATGAGGGAGAGAGAGAGAGAGATAGATTGAGAAATGGGGAGTGTATGAGATATCTAGGGTTTATTTTCCTAGAGTTGGGCCCCTTAGCCTTAGGTTTCAATGAATTCCCAAAATAGCCTCTTAGAGCTACTATTACTGTTGTGGTGGCCTCAACACTCCTGTGGCCACCAAATTTGGTGTGCACGTGTCTCATGGCCTAATGAGGGGCCACATAAAATTTAGAAATAATCGGATAAACGGATATGGGATCTGCGTAAGCGATCCCGATCTACAAATGGCCCTGTAGAGTTCATTCCGGTCGTTGGGGTAGTTCTGGTGGTCCCCTGGCTATGAAATTTATGGGGTAGGTGGTTCATGGTCAGATGAAGGATCATACAAATTTTGAGATCGATCGGATATTTGGTATGATCGTACAGGTCCGATGTGCAATCAACGGTTACCGTGCCACGATCGGGGCCCAAGTTTTTTTGACGTGCGTAGGCACGTACATTAGACTTTTATCGTAAATTTAGAAGAAATCTGACGGCTGAGAAGCCCGGAGTCTTGATTTCATTTGAAAGTGCCAGATTCAAATTCTAGCATCGGTGGGGGTGCATTTGGCCAGTGCCAGATCCCAGTTCTAGGTGTCCACTGGGTCTGAGGTCCACGATGGACCTCAAGCCCAGTGAGATCTAGTGTTTCCTAAAGTTTTATAATTTTTTGACCTTCCTGCATCGCTGTGTGGCCTGCACGGGCTATTACTAAGTACAAACGGTCATCTGGCTTGGCGGCCCGTACTTGGTCCGGTCATGACCAGACTGGTCTACTCTAATGGGATAAATCTACGTTAATTAACTCGTGGTACCCCACCACGAGTGGTTTAAATGAATGGCCCTACGGTAAATCCTATGTGGACACCCCAAGACACTGTGCTGGTTGGACGGAACGTTACAATCACTTATGTATAAGCTAGCATTGAGTGCTAATGGTTAGTAAGTGACAATATAAGTTTATTATAAAAAAAAAATTAAGGATTTTTAGAAATCCAATCAGTAAAAATTCAGAATGTTACATATATCCTTACATGCATCATGACCAGAAACACATGGGAATTAAGCCAGTAAGCTACTACAGCAACATAAGCAAACTACTAGCCTTATCAGGCTTACACACAGAAAGCAGGAAACAACTAACTACTACAAATAACATCTAGATCTAGATTACTAGATTGAGTCTAGGGATGGAGGAGGAGCACCCTTATCCTGCAAGAAACATAGGATCGCCTTCAAGGTGCGAGTCATCTTGCCAAATTTTCTCTTCATGACAGCTTTAGTATCCTCAACTTCGGCCCGAAGTTCATGGACTTCCCGTCGCAAGGCAACCTGACTCTCCTCGAGTCGGGCAACGTGAGCATATCTAGTAGCCTACGTCGCTGGAGGAGGGCTCTCATCAGTGTCCTGAGCCTCCTCTTCTTCTTCTTCCTGGGCTTCTTCCTCTATTTCTGCCCCAGGTTCTTCTTTACTTGAACCTTCCTCGCCATGATAATCGCCCTCACTATCCTCATCAAGCTGAGCCTCACGCTGCCTAGGCCCGATCTTCATCTTATCCATAGTAGACTCTTCAATGTGGTGAATCGGTATTGGCAAATCCGGCCCAAGTCTGTACGCAAACTCAAGCGCGATCTTGCATATGAGCCGGCCAAAAGGAAGCGACTTAGACATTCTTCTTGATTTCGCTACGAGGACTATTTGGCGCAACACAAAGGTGGCCATACACACATTCTCTCCTTGGCCCACCTGATATAAGAAATCAACCATGAGGCGTGTACATTCATTGTGGTTGGTCGACCTAGGATACACGTTGAACGTGCAAATGTGGTGCAGCAGGTGCAAATCATCTAACATATGAGACGCCAAGAGGCTATTGTTAGGCTACCACGGAACCAAACTACCACATAAGAATCTAGTACAGTGATCTCGCTCACGCCTACTCTTCAGATTCTTAGCACTGGGATGAACTTCACCAAGAGGCACCTTCAGAATGTGAGTTATCAACCGAACATTGATCATAGCCATCTGGTCTCTATCAAAGGGAATCTTGAACTGCAATGGCTCCAACGTAGGATCCCGGATACGAGCATAGAAGGCACGAACGGTGCTCACGTTTGCTCGGGACTGTGCTTCAAAGAGCGGACCCCAGTGTGCAGCTTCAATACGCTCAAACAACATAAATTTACCAAAGAGCCGCTCATCCACATGGGCTTCAAACAGTACCTTACGGTCAGTATAATCGCCATGAGGCATCTCTGTTAACAGCACTCGCCCTATTTGAGCATGGGGATCCAAATCCCGCTTTATATGAAACTCACGAACTGTGCTTGGACCTGCGGCGGTGCTTGAGCTAGCAGCGCCACCTCTCGGCCTTCTTGATTGCGAAAGAGAGGATGGAGGAGAAAGAGAAAAAGGCCAAAATGACTCCAACAAAAGCCATAGAAAATGAGTGAAATGGAGAGAAACCGCTGCCCAAACGGACTGAAGTGGATCTAGACTTTGTAGAGGGATGCTTCAAGCTTCCAAGGGCTAGATTTTCAAAAAGAAAAGAGAAGAATAAATGAGAATGGAGCTCCACACGATTTCAGACATGTTTGGAGATTGTGGGAGCTTCAAACGAAGAGATCGGAGAGGGAGGGGGTTGCAAACAGCAATGGAGGGATGGACAAGCGTCGTTTTTAGCAAAGGAAGGGTTTGAAAAGGATTTGGCACCGAGTTTGGAAAGGTGGCAGCAATAAAAACTGAAAATGGAGGGCTTGGGGGAATTTTTATGAAGGGAGTAAGACATTTAGGGGTTTTTGAGAGACGACCCGTATATGGGAGGGGTGCCCTACCCCAAAAAGGGCGTGCGCCCGAATTTCAGCGCACGTGGGGCCCGATGTATGGCGATCCATCGCCGGATTGGCGATGCCATCGCAGGCCGGCGACCAATCTGGCCGGTCGGGCCACATGGGTTAGGTTCCCCCTGCCCTAGGGACTCCAGATATATGTGGGCCCCACCCTAGTTCATTGTGGTTTGGCCTAGAGAGGCTCAAAACTTCATTTGGGGTGTTCCGGGGCCATTCTACGAACCTGAATGCATCTAGGCATCATGTAGCATATGATTTTAGGGTAGGAGGAGCTAATCCATCCAACTAACCCATCTGTTACGAAATATTTCAAAATTATAATGGCCAAAAGGCCAATTTTCACCTATTTTTACTATTTATAGTAAAATTTTATCTAAGTATGATTTTATATCATTTTTAAATTAGGATCAATGCCTAACATGAACAGACTAAGAAATAATTGAAGAATGGGGTGGTGAGAGGAAGGATTTTGAAGGAATTGGGTGAAACGGGGTTTTTAAGCCCAGCGATTAAATGTAAGGGTTGTGGTTGCCCCACGACCCAAAGACACGCATTTTTAAGTTTGGAAATGCTTCTGAGAACATCTCAAACCCGTCAACTAATAACCTACTGGCTATTTAGGTCACCTCACACGACCTAAGATGCATTATGGACTCGATCGAAGCGAACGAGTTGAGTAGACTTTGCCTATTGGTGAGACTACGATCCTACGAGTGTTTCTGGACCTTTCTCGCACCAACCTAAGTTAAAGGAGTGACAGCGTACGTCGCGTGTCCATAACCCAGGTCCGGTTTAATCTCATTCATGCTCTGATACCAACTTATAACACCCTAAAAATCGGGGGTCATGTATAAACCCGACTCCCGAGTTCCAGACCATCATTTATGCAATAAGAATGAATATGATTTAAAGTTGACTGAGTTAGAGCATTCACATGAGTAAGATTATACCAAAATTGTAATTCATACTCTAGATTCAGTGATAAAACGCAAGCGGAAGACTGAAGATTATATATATCACTATATAGAAAACAAAATAAATCTCAACTGTCTCCAAAGTATGAATACATCTCTAAGTCTCATATACATGTAATAAAATAAAAATCAAAATGTCTGGAGTCCAACTAGTATGCCCCGCCAATTCAGGTCACCTACGCAAAGCCGTCGTAAAACTGCATATATGAGAACTCATTCTGGTCCTCATCATAATCCGGCTCTGCCTCCTGAATCACCGCCTCACCTGCATCTAAGACAGGGTCTGGTGGGTGTTATAAACACCATCCCGTAACGTAGGAGTGAGTGATCAACTCAGTGGAATAATAGAGCAGAGATTAACATGTTCTCAAATCAATCAAGCGATAATAGTAAAGCAATAAATCAAATATTCCTAAATACTGTTGTTAATGCAATATGACATGATATGATGGATGCCCTCACCGACATTCTCCCTCATATGGCACCATCTGCGTCCGCGGCATGCTTGCGTACCGTTCAGTGCTCCACATCTTCTAGGAACATGAAATGTGATGTGGATATGATTACCAAGTTGTTATTAGTCCTTTTCATACAGCAGTATTGGGAAACTAAAGTACTTCCCTTATATCAATCCCAACACAGATCCTGTCTAGGGTCGTCACTCCTAGAAATCACATACGATGTTACATTTATAGGTCGCTGCAAGGGCTGCAAGGGCTGTTGCTCGCACTCGTTGCACCGCTCCCCCATCACCTTATCAATACAGGCCTAATGTACTCTCATTGCTACGAAAGGGTCGTCACCTCCCGTAGGCTCAGAATACGTTCGCGTTCACTACAAAGGGCTCGTCACTTGATCAGTGTAGGCCGACAGTAAGAATATAGTGTCCCATACCACCATAATCTGCTCACGAGTCATAGGTGCTCACTGGTCACTACGGGGACGTTTGTTGCCCCAGCGTAGGCCGACAGCTCGACTACGGTGTCCCATACCACCATGCCCGGTTCATGAGTCTTTACGGATCAAGGTACCATGGTTAACAGGGTTTACAATGGTAAGTTTAGTACCCTAGGTTCAAGCAGTTATGACTCATACAAGGTGAATAATCAACGGCTAGTCGGGTTACTTGACGGGCTCGACTAGTACGAGCGTATTGCAAGTCGAACGACATGAAGTACGTAAAACACTTCGTGTGGCCTAACCTCTGCCGCCAACTCCAAACACGACTCGCGTTCATCGACGCGTCTTTCGCGGCAAATATAAGCTAACCATAAATATACTCCGTTACCGACTGCCTGGACTAATCATAGCCCCAAACATTTGTAAGTCAACATCAGTAATCATAAGTGAGTAATAGAAATGAAATACAACACTATAAGCATGTTGAAACATGTTATAACATACGACTTAAGCAAATCATCTAACACATGCATTTCGTACATACAATGATATCCATACATATCGCCAACATGATGGAAATCATTTATATCAGCATATTACTTGAGAATTCAATCTCAAAACTATTTCACAACACCTTATACTCAATATATACTAATACAAACATTTATACAAACACTTAGTCTACACACTTAAGTTTACATAGTGTATGTCGACTCAAAGTGCGCATTTGGGCGAATCTCTTCTCCAAACCCATCATGCACTCTTTCCTAATATCCTAACCCGCTAAAAAGCCATGACAAATATTTCAGCAAAATATGGATGTAAACTGTATTTCCTACAAATGACTAAAATGCCCTAAATCTCATATTTCCCGTACGTTTACAAAACAGAAAATGGACAGCATGTTGTACATGTCAAACAGCGTTACCGTCAATAATCTACTATTAAACAACATTGAAAGCATTGAAATCAGTCAATCAAAGCGTCTAAAATCCTCACCTTTTACCCTAAATGTGTATCATTTCGAACGGAGCGTATACGCTTCGTCTACGACAAACAGGCGACCTAATACATAAGATGTATAAGCTACTTCGCTATTGAAATCGATGGAACCTTAAATCAGCAAGTGTTTAGGGTTTTCCTTACCTAGAATTGCAGCGAAATCACCAATGAAGTGATTGGGATACGTTGCTTAAGCACGTGCAACAGCTAGTGCAGGTGGCAGGAAGATCTCTCTCACACACTCTCTCAATCTCACACTTTTTCTCTCTCTCTAGCTAGGGTTTCTAGCAAATTCGGATGGGTGAGATAAGTGAGGGTTTAAAGCCCTTTTATAGCCTAAAACATTTCCAAATTAGGCTTGGAAACGATGTTTACTTGAGGTGTAACTAAATCGGGGCTGTTCTGGTCTAAAAGAGTAGTTCGGGAGGTCCCCTGGCTGAACGCGATCGGACTTAAGCTCATGGTCACTGGATGTTGCTCACACCCAGTTTTCAGTCCGGTAGAGTTCGTAGATCGCACGTGACGGTCAAGTTTCAGTTCAGCGGTCATCGCACTTAGATCAGGTCTACAAGTCTCATGATATGAAAGAGAAATTTTTCCTGATCCGAGGGTGAAATTTGGCTGAATTCTGACGATTAGAATGCTTAATAATAACACGCCAAATCATGTGCCAGATTTGGATTAAAATTTCCAAATCTAACCCTTTTCTCACTCTTCACTCCAGGCTCAATGAAATAGCCTCTGAACGTCGGTTGGGCTTGATTTTCGAAATGAATGTCAAGTCCAGCTAAGCAGTCATAACGGTCTAAGATTGTAAGTATCGGACTTTCGACGCGCGGTCTAGATCCAATACAAAGTTTCAGAAGGTTCCTGAGAACAAACCGGTTTAGAGTTTGATCCAAGGTTTTAGGATATTATAGCGTCATTGGTTCTACAAGTTTTGGGTCTTGTAGAACATATTTAAAGTGATCAGAGACGATTTCACAGCTAGTCTAGCGTTGCGCTAGCTAACTTACGCTTATTTTCTAAAGGAATTAATCCTACGGGATTTCTGGTCGAGTCAGTACTCGAGTTCCAGTACGGATTTTTCCAGGGCGTTACACATCGGTGTGGCCTATTAACACGGCCCAACTTGATATAATAAGGCCCATGTGCAGAGCCCACCTGTTACGTATATTAGGCCCATGTGCAGGGCCTGCATTTTATGTATTTAAGGCCCATGGAAGTAGCCCAATGAGATGTATTTATGGCCCTTGTACCAAGGCCCATGGTGATGTATATGTAGCCCATGAGTGAGGCCCAATGTGATGTAATTATGACATATGATGATGTATATTAGACCTTGTATGAGGTTGTGGGCCCAGTGTATGTTCAACCCTATGTAGGTCACTCCTTAGGAACAATGTTGGTTGAATGTCCACGTAGATAGGCAATGATGGTTAAATGTCCACATTGTGACATTTTCTTAAGCCTTGTTAGGCCATTCTCATGTTGTCGATTGCCGATACCGATCATCGAGGCTGATTATCGATCGGTTCTGATTGTCATGGCTGATTGACCGATTATCGATCGAGGCAGATTATCGTGGCCGATTGCCAATTCTGATTGTCATAGCTGATTGACTGATTATCGATTGAGGCCGATTATTGTGGCCAATTGCCGATTCTGATTGTCGTGGCTGATTGCCGATTCGGATTGTTGGGGCCTAATGTGATGAATATGTGACCCATATTTGAGGCCCGTTGTGATGTGTATTCAGCCCGTGTTTAAGGTCAATATGATATTTTTATGACCCACCTTGATATATCAGTGCAGCCCATTGATGCAGTCCACTTAATATGAATGAGGCCCATGTGCAGGGCCCACCTATGAAATGTATATTAGGCCCAGTTGATAAGGCCCATAATGATGTATTTACGACCCAATTGATAAGGCCCATAGTGATGTATTTGTGGCCCAGTTGATAAGGCCCATTGTGATGTATTTGTGGCCCGTATAGCGAGGCCTGTCATAATGTATATATAACCCTTATATGAGGACCATGTGAGAGACCCATCGTGGTGTGTATTAAGCTCTTCAGTGGGACCCATGGTTTTGTATATTTGGCCCTTGTGTGAGGCCATAAGTCCACTATATGTTAGACTTTATGTAGGTCATTCCTTGGGGTAATGTTGGTTAAGTGTCCACATTGTCAAAGCCGATTGTTGAGGCCGGTTATTAACACTGATTATGAGTATGTGACAGCATAGCATCATGATACATGCCCATACGCATCATTTGCATGTTTGTTATGAGATGGGGTTGACCATTGCATATGACATTGGGTAGGTTATGAGATTCCCTGATAGGCGGATGTTATCTCACATGAGCGCACGGTATGCGCATGATTGATGCATAACTGGATTGTATGACTCATGCATCTTGCATTGTGTGTTGTAATTACTGTACGCCCTAGCGACATCAGGGTCGTAGCCTCCACAAGCATATCATGGATGGCCAGATGGGACACCAAAAATGTTTGGTTCTAGCATACGGGCGCCATAGATGTCCTTAGATGAAAATCCCTAAACCCTCTTGGTACCAAAGGATGCCCCAACGTAGAGACCGAGTGGATACATGAGTGTCCTAGTGCCGAATACCAGGAAAGCACATTTTCTACTGTGTCATGGTCGGTTGGGAGGGGGTGTAGCTAGGCTGAGTTTGACCAGCTCGTGAATGGGTCCACTATCGAGGTGCCGAATAGGTATTGACAGACTATTGGCCAGGCGGATAGTGAGGTTTTCTACGCTCACTTGGACTGTTCTGCTGGGAAAGGGACTGCCATTTGGAGTGTACTAAACCCCGGTGATGATCCCAGAGATGAACCGTACTGATTTATGGACTTATTGAGCAGGAGTTGCATACTCATTCATTCATTCACTCGCATCCACTCGGGCTGGTGGTGCGTAATTATTTATTACGTGTACCTTCATAACGGTCAGGATTTCGGTTAGGGTGCGCGACTAACTTGAGATCAGGAGTTTACCACATTGAGTCTGGCTATCCAAATTTAGGTATGGAACTGGTTTGGATAGAAGTCCTCTATGATAGACCCCGTAGCCTGCGATACTAACTTCACACTCCAGCATGGTCATTCCATTTGCACTGTATCTTGCATTACATCCGCGGCATGTGGTACGACTGACGCTATTTGTGTTACTCATCAGGAATGTATATTACATTGCATCCTCTGCATCTGGTATTTGGCTCTCTATGACTCCTCATTTGCATAGTTGATTTCTATTGCGTATTTTAATATTATATGACTTATGCACTTATCAGTATTTCTGTTTATTCAGACATTGTACGATTTATGGATTACCAGTATTTTCAGTATTGTATGATTATGGCATTATATTGAATACTTGGCACTTATCTTGAACACACTTACACCACCCTCTAAGCTTTCTATAAGCTTATGCACGATAGATGAGTGCAGGTAATGTTAGGCTGCAACAGTGTTGAGCTTGGAGCGTGCAATGGTCTTCTGGAGCCTGATTTTCTATTTATGTATTTCCCTTTCAATATTGTACTCGAATGAATATATTAGTGGATATGTGATGACGATGTTGCCTTTGTGAATTGGGTAATCTTGTGGTTATGCTTATTTCGAGTTAAATGTACATGGGAAAAAAAATCATCTTTGTAGGATCCCAGGATTGAAATTTGACATATGAATGCTAGGAGCCGAGAATGGGGTATTACGGAGGCTGTCGACACTGGATTCGGTAATCGGGATTCCTGCGAATCTTATTTTCGGGTTTGGGGCGTGACAACTAGGATGTATATGCTTATCCATATTGTTCATTCCTTCTCTCGTACACGTGAACAAAAATGAAGAAGATCCAATGCTCAAGTGGACCACACCAAATAATAAACTTGGGTGGCATTAAATGCAAGTTGCATTAAATGAAAGAGTCATATGTGATGTGGTTCATTAGAGCATTGGATTTGCATCAATTTTTGTACCTACCTTAAAATGATTTGAGAGAAGGAATGTACGGCATATATAAACAGATACATCAAGGTAGGCCCACCCACATAGTTGTTCGTTCATGGCTAGAGACAGGCAAGGTAGGACACAATTGGTTTCCCAAGGTCAAGGCTGCACCTGTACACAAATGGAGTTAGTTTGGTTAGCTTGCTCAACTCAACTCAGAAAAGCTCGATTCAACTTGGTTTGAAATTGAGTTCGAGCTGAGTCGAGCTGATTTTTTGAGCTCGAAAAATTTTTAAATTAAGTTCGAGCTTTTTTTTTCCTTACATACACACACACACACACCCTCACACACTCATGCCAAAGGGGAATTTCACCACCTATGGGTACTCAAGCTTGCTTGAGCTCGACTCAACTTGGACCGAATCCAACTCAAATCAAACTCGGATCGAACCAATTTGGTGACTCAGTTACTTTGATATTGATGTTGCTCACCTAGTGTTGACTTAAAAAAATGTCAGTTGGTGGCAAAGAAGGTATGCTTCATCAAACAAATTGCATTTTTTCTTAATTTTTATGTTGCTTCTAAGATGTTTCATGAAATACATGTAAAATCGCTGCTGCTGTTTTACATAAAATGAGAATTTAAAGGTGCAGTCCATGTGTAAAAATGCTACATAGGGAACTTGACTCAAATTGGCCCAAGCTACTAATGGAACCGAGCTGCACTAACCAATCAAGCTCAAGGACCAAGCCAAGCTGAGTTCAAGCTGGGGTGTACACCTATGGCCGCACCTACTTCACTGGATCGGGGTTCGCACAAATTTGTTTCACTATCATACGTCATTATCTTGTCCTGGTAAAGACAAATGCTAATAAATGCAATCGCTCCTAAGATGGAAGTGGATTGGCCGGTATGTCGTGTGAAGATGATCGTCGTAGCTCCTAGATCTCCGAGTTATACGAACGGTTCAAAGGAGATCAAAGTTACATGGCCCCAAAATGATTTGTTTATTATATCCATACCATTCATCCATTTTGTGATATCATTATTGAAAATGATACCAAAAATGATTCATCTCCAAAGCTTAAGTGGACCACACCATAAATAGAAGTGGGGACAATGATTCTCACCATTAAAACATTCATAGGGCCCACCATAGCGGTCATTTTCCATCCAATCTGTTCATAAGTTCACACATACCTGGGTGAAGAGGAAAAAAAATCATATAGGTTCAAACCTTCTTTGACCCAAAATGGTTTCAATGGTAGACGTTCAATTACCAATTCCCCACAACTTTTTGTAATGTAATACATATCATATCATTGGGATATAATACATATCGTTATGGGAAAATCTGTCTTATTTTTTTGTTCAAATCGAGGACGAGCACGCCAAATGAAAGGACGGTAGGGATATAATACATATCGTTATGGGAAAATCTATACAAGGATAATCGAGGTCAGCCTGAGCTACAAGAATCAGATAACAAGGCCTCAGAAAGAGGATACTACTTTAAGTATGGGCCGACCCCTAAGTCATAACTCGAAACTACAATCCTGATTGGCCGACCCGAACCTTCGTCCTCATCCGAAGGTAGATGACTGAGTCGAGCTCTGATCCTCGTCCTCCGCCCCCATTCGGCGAACTCTAACCTCAGTGATCTATCGACGGGCTCCGATTGTTGGTACTCGGCCTCATATCCGCACGATTTGAGGCTGAGTCAGAGTACGAATACTCTGCATGCCAAGGCTGAGGCTGACTCCCTAGGCTAATGCCTAGCCCAGGTAAGGATGCTCCATACCTTAGGCTAGGGCAGAGCTCTGGTAAGGATACCCTGTATGTCGAGCTCGAAGATCAACCCAGATGCAGACGTAGTTGAGGATCCCACCCAAGGATACTTGTAACACCCTGAAAATCGAGGGTCGAGCAGGAGCCCAACTCTTGAGTTCCAACACATCACTTATGCAATATAGATAATGATGATTAAATGTTGTCATATTAATGCATTAATGCATTAAAGATGAGTGAGATTATACCAAATCAATATATCATACTCCAGAGACAGTTAAATTACGTAAGCAAAAGACTGTGATAGATATATATAAAGCATAAAGTGATAACTCCCTAGAGTATCAACATGTCACCAGGTTAAACATTTACATATGTAGTTCCAAAATATACAAAAAAAATGCTAAAGTGTAATGTCCTCTAATCATGTCCTTATAGCCCCGGTGATGCAACTCTAGGTGTACATAGACCCACCAGAGAGTTACAGATAGGAAAACTCCTCCTCATCATTATAAAAGTCTGACTCCGCTTCGTAAGCATCGCCATCATCTACAGCTAAAACAGAGTCTGGTTAGTGTTTTAAAACACCATCCCAGAGTGGGAGTGAGTGATCAACTCAGTGGAGCTATAAGGCAAAGGTTAACATATTATCAATTTAATCAAGCCGTAATGATAAAGTGATACAATAATCATGTCCTAAGTACTCTTGTTAATGCAAGAATGAGAGGTGATAATGATGTATGCCCTCGCCTGCACTCCCTCTGCGACATCATCTCACGGTCGCGCATGCAACACTCCTACTGTTCTCAACACCAACGCCAAAGGCACATGTAATGCAGTACATATATGTGATTAGTCAAGTTCTTAATTAGAATTATTCATACAGCAAGATTGGGAAGCTAAGATACCTTCCTTTATATCATTGACCCAAACATTGATCCATCTAGGGTTGTCAATCCTAGTAATTGCATAGGATGGCAGTTCTAGGTTGCTACGAAGAGGCTTGTCACCTCAGCGCAGGCCTAGTTATACTCGAGGTCACTACGAAAAGGCTTGTCACCTTGGCGTAGTCCTTGTGTATACTCGAGACCACCACGAGAGACTCGTCACCTGATCATAGGCCGACAGCTCGAATACATTGTCTCATACAACCATATTCGGCTCACGAGTTTGGTTTACACACTGGACACTAAGATCGTGCACGGTATCCCATAGTACCATGCTCGGCTCATGGTCTTAGCGGATCGTGGTACTAAGGTTAAACGGGCTTTTCATTGGTAGGTTGGTATCTTAGATTCAAGCAGTAGCGTCCATACATGGTAAATATACAATGGCTAATTAGGTTACTTGATAAGCTCGACTGGTACAAGCGCACGTTGACTTAGTCGACATGGATCGCGTAAGCACTCCGCATGACCTAACCATTGTCGACAAGCAGCGTACGACTCAGATTCCTCAAACATGTCTTGTGTGGAAAAACGACCTTGGCCACTAACTGAAAAATCATTACCGATTGTCTGAACTATGCAGTAGTCCCAATCATACTCAAACACAATAGGCATTCATGTTTAATAGTCAAAATAGCATGTCGCAACCAATTAAAATATAAATCTCACATAAGCATTTTAACGAACATACAGAGTATATGTTAACATACATAGGCATTCATCCATAAAGCACGTAGTAGTAAGATAGGTTATATGAAGGAAATTGTAACTATAGATAAGGTTATTGTGAATCCTATCTCAATACCCTTATTACGTACATTTCAACAAGCATTTTCTCACTCAAGCATTTTATCAAACACTTAGACTACACATATTAACATACATGTAATAAATTAGTTATAACATATATTATAGCAAATCCTTTCAAAAGGAGTTTTCATACGTACATCAATCATGTAATCTCAATCAAATAATCATAGTAAGCAGAAATCATAATTCCATATTCATTTAAACATTTCAACAAACACATGGAATGCATTATATTTAACATAGTTCACATATTTATGTAATATACGAAAATCATTGCATCTAAGCACATGTGACAACAATCAAGTCAGTCATAAATCGTTACTGACATTGAAAGCATTGAAAACCATAACTGTAACACCCTGAAAATTGGGGGTCGTGTATAAACTCAACTCCCGAGTTCCAGACCGTCACTTATGTAACAAAAATGATTATGATTCAATGTTGTCTGATTTAAAGCATTCACATGAGTAAAAGTATACCAAAACTGCAATTCATACTCCAGATCTAGTGATAAAAGCAAGCGAAAGACTAAACAATATATATATCACTGTAAGGAAAAACAAATTAGATCTCATCTGTCTCTAAAGTATGAATACATCTCTGAGTCTCATATACATATACATGAATAAAATCAAATGTTCAAAATAGTCCCACTGAAGTCCCATCAACCCAGGTCGCCTACGCAAAGCCATCATGATACTGCATGTACGAGAACTCGTCCTGGTCCTCGTCGAAGTCTGGCTCTGCCTCCTGGATCTCAGCCTCACCTGCATCTACAATAGGGTCTGGTGGGTGTTGCAAACACCATCCCGTAACGTGGGAGTGAGTGATCAACTCAGTGGAATCATAGAGCAAAGATTAGCATGTTCACAAATCAATCATGCGATAATAGTAAAGCAGTAAATCAGACAATCCTAATACTGTTGTTAATGCAAGATGACATGACGTGATGTATGCCCTCACCGACGATCTCCCTCATACGGCAACATCTTACGACCGCGGCATGCCACACTCCCTAGAGTGCTCCACATCTTCCAGGCACATGCAATGTTATGGTGATATGATTTCTGAGTTGTTATTAGTCCATTCAAACAGCAGGATTGGGAAACTAAGGTACTTCCCTTGTATCAATCCCAACGCAGATCCTGTCTAGGGTCGTCACTCCTAGTAATCTCATTCGATGTATATTTTGTAGGTCGCTGCAAGGGCTACCAGGGTTGTTGCTCGCACTCGTTGCACCGCTCCCCCATCACCTTATCAATACAGGCCTACTGTACTCTACTGCTACTGAAGGGTCGTCGCCTCCCGTAGACTCAGAATACCCTCGCGGTCACTACAAAGGACTCGTCGCCTGATCAGTGTAGGACGACAACTAGAATATAGTGTCTCATACCACCATAATCTACTCACGAGACTATGTGCTCACTGGTCACTACGGGGAGGTTTGTGGCCCCAGCGTAGGCCGACAGCTCGACCACGGTGTCCCATGCCACCATGCCCAACTCATGAGTCTTCGTGGATCAAGGTACCATGGTTAACAGGGTTTACAATGGTAAGTTCAGTACCCTAGGTTCAAGCAGTTATGACTCATACAAGGTGAAAATACATCGGCCAGTCGGGTTACTTGACGGGCTCGACTAGCTCGATCGCATCTCAAGTCGAACGACATGAAGTGCGTAAAACACTTCGCGTGGCCTAACCACTGCCGCCAACTCCAAACACGGCTCGCGTTCATCGACGCGTCGTTCGTGGCCAAGACCAGCCAACCACGAATTCGATCGGTTACCGACTGCCTGAACTAAGTATAGTCCCAAACAATTATGGAATCACATCAGCAATTCATATAGGAATATTGAAATTGAAATACAATCATGTGAGCGTGTTAACACATGTTATAACATTCAACTTAGGCAAATCTTCGAGTACATATATTTCATGCACGTAAGGAAATCATGCATATAGTCAACATGTAGGAAATCATTTAGGTCAGCATATTAATTGAGAAATCAATCTCAAACTATCTCATAACATCATTTAATTCAATACATACTAATACAAGCATTTATACAAACACATACACTACACACTTAAGTCTACATATAGCATGTCGACCCGAAGTGCGCAATTAGGCGAATCTCTTCGCCAAACTAATTATGCACGTATTCCTAACTTCCTAATGCGACAACAAACCATGTCAATCACATCAGCAAAATATGAATGTAAACTGTACTTCCTACAAATGACTAAAATGCCCTAAATCTCATATTCTTTGTTAATTTACGAAACAGGAAACGAAGAGCATGTTGTACATGTCAAACGGCGATGCCGTCAATAATCTACTATTAAACGACATTGAAAGCGTTGGAAACCGCCAATCAAAGCGTCTAAAATCCTCACCTTATGTCTTGTAGACTCGTGAATTGAAACGGAGCGTATATGCTTCGTCTACGGCGAATAGGGAACCTAATACACAAGATCCATAAGCTACTTCGCTATGGAAACAAAGGAACCTCAAATCAGCAACTATTTAGGGTATTTGCTTACCTAGAATCGCGGTGTAATCGCCGGGAAAGCGATAGAGGTGCGTTGCTTAAGCACGTGCAACACGTAGCACAAGTAGCAGGAAGAACTCTCCCACTCTCTCACAATCTCTCACCTTTTCTCTCACACAAGCTAGGGTTTCTAGCAAATTCGGATGTGTGAGAGAAGTGAGGGTTTTAACCCCTTTTATAAGCTAAAACATGCCCAAAATAGGCTTGGGAACAATGTTTACTTGGTGCCTAACCAAATCGGGGCTGTTTCGGTCCAAAAGAGCATTTCTGAAGGTCCCCTGGCCAAATGTGGTCGGACTTAAGCTCATGCATACTGGATCTAGTACACATCCAGTTTTCAGACCGGTAGGGTTCCCAGATCGCACGTGGCGGTCCAGTTTCAGTTAACGGTCACCGCACCAAGATCAGGCCTATAAGTCTCGTGATATGTAATAGAAATTTTTCCTGATCCAAGGGTGTAATTTGGCTGAATTCTGACGGTCAGAACGCTTAATACTGATACGTCAAATCGTGTGCCAGATTTGAATTTCAAATTCCAATTCTAACCCTATTCTCACTCACTTCACTCCAGGCTCAATGAAATAGCCTCTGAATGTCAGTTGGACTTGATTTTCGAAACTATTGCCAAGCCCAGCTAAGTGGTCATAACGGTCTAAGATGGTAGGTATCGGACTTTCGACGCGCGATCTAGATCCAATACAAAGTTTCAAGGAGGTCCCGAGAATAAACCGGTTTAGAGTTTGATCCGAGGCTTTAGAGCATTATAGCACCATTGGTTCCACTCGCTTTGGGCCTTGTAGAACGTATTTAAAGTGATCAGGGACCATTTTCCAGCTATTCTAACGTTGTACTAGCTAACTTAGTCATATTTTCTAAAGGAATTAATTCTACACAATTTCGGGTCGAGTTGGTACTCGAGTCCAAGTATGGATTTTTCACAGGCGTTACAATAACCTAAACATTTATAGTACGTACCTTCCATCGGTATACTCGTATCGAACTTAGCTTGTACACTAAGTCTTTGCCTATAACACAACGGCTACCTGAATCACAAAATAAGTTAGCTATTTCACCGATTCTACTATTTGGATTCTTAAATTAGATTAGGGTTAAGATTTCTTACTCAAAAATGGAATCAGAATCGCCGGTGTAGCGACACGGGAAAGGCGATTTAGCACGTGGGGTGGTAGGATCGAATCCTAGCAACGATCTTTCGCTTTCTCTCACTTCTCCTCACCTTTTTCTCCTCTTTTCTCTCTTCTCTCTCCTAGGGTTTAGGAATTTCGTATGGAATGAGAGAGTGGGTAAAGGTCCTTATATAGGCCCAACACTAATGTAAATGGCCCTAGGGCCATGGTATACTTAGGTTATAGCCAAAGAGTAGTTGTTTCGGTCCAACAGAGCTCATTTGGAGGCTTATTTTTTGCATATAGTCTGAAAAAAGTTTCCTGACATTGGATCTAGGTCAGGTTAAGTTTTCAGTCCGATCGGATCGGTGGATCGACCGCGGAGGACCTATTTCAGTTCAACGGTCACAAGTACTCGATCAGGGCCACAAGTACACTGACATGTGTTGAAAATATTCCCTAATCAGAGGGTGTAATTGAGTTGGAATCCGACGGTCTGAAACCTTAAAATTAGCCTACAAGCGAACGGCTCAATTCACTTAAGTTTGAGTTCATCTTCTAAAGATATTCGCGTTTCTTACAAATTTCGCTCTGGGCTCAAGTTATGAGTTTCGAGATACCATTTGGACTTCATTTCTGAGATGGTTGTCAAGTCCAGTAAGGCAGTCATAACCGTATAGTTTCATAGTGATCGGACTTTTGATGCAGGGTCCAGGTCTGATACGGGGTTTCATGATGCTCCAGAGAGCAACTGGGTTTTGGGATTGATTCTACATTTTTAAGTAATGTAGCATTAACGATTCTACTGAATTTGGTCTTGCAGTTCGTATTGAAAGTGATTCAAGCTAATTCCACAGATGACTTAGTTTAACACTTAGTTAATTTTTGGTTAATTTCTACATAATTCGATCCTCAGCGATTTCTGCCTGAGGTGGTAATCGAGTTTTTGTACCGATTTTTTCGAGACGTTATAAATACACGCCTTTAAGGCACGATATGCCGCATGATCCAAAGATTGCGGATAATATCTCCACGATTACGATATTTCGTTGATTGAGTGAATCATGTCGAGATTAACGGACGTGGATCATCCGATCCACAGGTATAAATACTAGGGGATCCCTTTGCTACAGGTATGCAAGATATCACACTCTCTCTTTACATTCAACTTAGACCCAAATTTCCTAGCTTAACTTAGGCATCGGAGGGTTCCCCGGCCGAGCTAGGGTCTCCTTTACTTACCCTTTTGTGTAGAACCAGGGTTCGTCGAAGGTTCGCTACATTGAGTAAAGGGTGGTTCGGATTTTGGCCTCAACACATACCTCATGATGGAACCCACGGAACTTGGTGATATCAACACATCAGCCATATCACTGGTGTGCGGTATAGTACTAGCCAATCCTTCCGAGTGATATCATTGAAATGGAAGAGAGTTGAGATATCATAGCCATTCAGTAGGTAAATCGAGTTGTAAGGATGGAAGTGGATTGGCTGGTGTACCACACAGTTGAGAGCTATATAGCTGTTGTAGGTACGTGTCGTGCAAAGACGAGCACTAACGTTTCTTGAACTCCGAGTTGTACGGACAGCTCAAAGGAGATCAAAGTCAAATGGCCCCATGGTGATGTATTTATTATATCTGCACTATTCATCTATTTTTAGAGATCATTTTAGAGCATTATCAAAAAAAAAAATCATATCCAAAGATCATCCGGATCACATCAAAAATAGTCGTAGAGATAATGATTTTCACCATTAAACACTTCATAGAGCCCACCATAACATTTTTTTTCCATCCAATCTATTTATAAGGTCACAAAGGCTTGAATGAAGAGGAAAAATAAATTTCATATTGATCTGAAACTTCTATGACCCCAAAAATAATTTCAATGGTAGACGTTGAATTCTTCACTGCATTTTGCAGTGTGGTCCACTTGATGGTTAGATCTGTCTTCTTTTTTGTCTCAAGCCTTAAGACAAGCTCGCCAAATGAATGGGCGGTTTGGATATAACACATACCTTATGATCAGACTCACAGAACTTGCTAACGTCGATGCAGCATCTATATAGCTGGGGGGAGGTGGACCGGCCAATCCGCTTCCATAAGGAGTCACTATTCCCAAGATAATACTAGTATCCTCATCAGAAGAGAAACTTTTAAGATAAAAATGGACGGTTATGAATAAATAACGAACGGTCCATATTCAATACACATATATGGCCTACCAAGTATGTGAACTAGCCTGATTACGGGTCCAATGCATCCTCGCAGGATGTCCTAACTGATGAATGGCCCTAATTTAACACGTGTAATGTTGGTGTATATGATTCGAGGGATTACACCTATTATTAGTCTATTGAAAATGAAGAGCAGAAAAACCCAATGCAGGGGAAGGCGAGGAAACTTCCATGGGGCTGTTTTCCTGTCTTTTCAGTGAGCACGACCGTACGCAATC
Organism: Magnolia kwangsiensis; assembly: GCA_037074715.1. NCBI lineage: Eukaryota > Viridiplantae > Streptophyta > Magnoliopsida > Magnoliales > Magnoliaceae > Magnolia > Magnolia kwangsiensis. The sequence goes on along the minus strand of CM073576.1, from coordinate 15,317,750 downwards.
CAACGAGAATAGTCTCGGCTACTCGTTAGCATCTCATCCTACCAACCTAATAATCTATGCCTCTCCCGGAAAATGATCCATATCGATCAGGGATATGAGAATTATGACCAAAATGCCCCTAAATGGACAAAAATACCCTTCGGCAATTGTATGATCCTGCATCCGAGGATATGCATATTATACCCTGTTTGTTTCAGTGGGCCCATTGTCCAGTGATCCAGACGGTTTGTATTATGGCATCACGTGTCGATGGACCATGGCCCCACACTCTCATACCATCTTAGCCGTCAATTTTGCAGTTTCTTTCAGTTGAATATGGACCATACCTGTATTTCTCTGTTCTTGCTCTATTTAGAGGCCACAGACTGCAAAGCGAGGAACGGTGGATCGTCGATTGAAGAGATTTTTCGTAACGTGTCCAATCTACGTTGGCGCAACAAAACAGGTATATTGATGTGGGGGCGCCGCTACGGTGGATCCCTGACGGTGGGGCCCACTTTGATGTATGTGCCTTAGATCCAATCCTTACTTTCGTTTTGAAGCTAATTTCCAGTGCATGATAACAAAAATGAGGCATATAAAACTCTGATGTGGATCACACCACAGAAACAATGGTGATCCGTTGTGTTTGTGTTTATCCATGCGGTTTATTCCTTTTCTGAGATTATTTTAAGGTATAAAAAAAATAAAAAGTCAGATGTAGGTGATTCACGCCAAATAATAAATTTAGGTTACATTAATTACACAAACAATTAAATACAAGTAGTTATACCTGATCCATAGCTCAGGTGATAGGTGGTAGAATGAGTGAAAGATACCTCCTTTCAACATTTAGCACCGATTCCCTAGGGGGGTTGAAACAAAAATTAAATACAAGTTGAATACAATGCAAGAATCATATGCGTGTGAGGGGACGTGGACTGCGTCTTTAACCCGTTTGATAGTTGGACAATAAGCTGTTCAACAAGAGCTCCTGTGGTCGCACCGTGATGTATCTGTTGATCTATACCATCCATCCATTTTCTCATAACACAATCCACTTTGCTGTGTGTGGTCGACTTAAGTGTTGTATCTGTTTCATTATTATTATTATTATTATTATTTGGCTCATACCTTAAAATAATCCAAGAAAAGGGATGAACGGCATGGATAAACAGATAAGTCATGGTGCCCTCCACACAGATATGCCCGTTCATGTGCGGAGAAGGACCGGCGTAGGACGCAATCCACGTCCACACCGAACATCTTGGCCAGGTGCCTGCATCATTTCTCATATCCATTTCCTGAAATGGGCACTCATGCATCGAAGAATTAAGGTGTCGGTATATATATCCATTGAAATATTTAGCGCGCATGGCCTGTGTCACAGCTGTATAAAATGGGATGAAATAATATTAGATGAAATTAATATTATTTATTCTGTAATGATCATGTCTAATAATACTATAATATTTTATTGTACAATCCTTTGTTTTGGGATCAAATTATTTACTTAGGAAATATAGAAGTGTGTTGGGTGAAACATGAAATTATAATCACTGGACTATATTTCATAATTGAGTTTGGTCATTTGTGTGTGTATACAACTGGAATGTCACTTGTAAAAGAAGTATTGATGGATGGCACGAATAAAACATGCATGTCAATGTGGAGCACACAATCACAGAGGATTTTGAACTCCACCGAAAATCTTGTAATATCCATCGTTGCCATTGGAATATGTGAAACTGGAATTAATCCAATCATTCTTGTTGTTATCAAACACTAGATGAATTCACATAGAGTTAAATGCAATTCCATACCACCTAATCCCATAAAATACCATGCATTAAATAGGAACATCAAATTACGTGGAATAGTCTATCACAACACATGCAAAAGCTTGGTGGAACCATAAAATTATGGTTAAGTCCTAAAAGGGAGTGATTATGATCAATTTAAAAATCTACAATTAAAATATAATTGCTTTCTTAAAAAATTTAGTAATTTAAACAAGTAAGGCAAAATAACATTAAGGCTTCTAAGCTATAACGTCTCGAAAAAATTCGTACAAAGACTCAGGTACCACCTCAGGTAGAAATCGCTAAGTATCAAATTATGTATAAATTAGGCAAAAATTAATTAATCACTAAGCTGAATTAATCGACGAATTAGCTCGAATCGCTTTCTATACGAACTGCAAGACCCAAAACTAATAGGATCGCTAACGTTACATTACCTAGGAACCTAAGATCCGTCTCAAAACCCAGTTGCTCTCAAGAGCATCACGAAACTCCGTATCGAACCCGGACAGCGCGTCGAAAGTCCGATTACTGTGAAACTATACGATTATGATTGCCTTACTGAGCTTGACAATCATCTCAGAAATCAAGTCCAAATAGTATCCAGAAATGTACAACTTGAGCTCTGAGCGAAGTGTGTGAGAAACGCGAATACCTTTAGAAAATAGACTCAAACTTAAGTGATTTGAGTCATTCGCTTGTAGGCCAAATATAAAGTTTTAGATTGTCAGATTCTGACCCAGTTATATCTTTGGATCAAGAAAAATTTTCAACACATGTCAGTGTACTTGTGGCCCTGGTTGAGTACCGATGACCATTGAATTGAAACAGGTCTACCACGGTCGATCCACTGATCTGATCAGACTAAAGTCTTAACTTGACCTAGATCCAATGTCAAGGAGCTTTGCCCAGACCGTATGCAGGAAATGAGCCTCCATATGAGCTCCGTTGGACCGAAATAGCTACTCTTTGTCTATAACCTAAGTATATCATGGCCCTGGGGCCATTTACATCAGTTCTAGGCCTATATAAGGACCTAAACCCACCTCTTTCTCATTCCATTTGAATTTTAAACCCTAAGAGAGAGAAGAGAGGAAAAGAGAAGAAAAGAGTGAGGAGAAGAGAGAGTGAGTGAGAGATCGTTACTGAGATTCGATGTAACCCCTCCATGTGCTGAATCATCATACCTGTATCGCTATACCAGTGATTTTGACTCCGTTCTTGGGTAAGAAATCCTAATCTGTAATGCCCCATGTTTTCAGGACCCGAGTACACGACCCGTTTCCCAAAAACCCGAGTGTTAACCTTAAAGGATAGTCAAATTTGAATATATATATTTTTTTCTATTTATCAGAGTAAACAGATAAGCATAGTATAGACAAATCAACATAAGGAAAATTTCATTATCTTTCAAATATACAAGCAGCACATAATAACTTACACAAACTAATGTCTCAACATTAACGATTACAAGATTTGTATACATACGAAATAACAGAAAACATATAAATGTAAGCCGCATGACCACGCAGCTCCTCTTAACAATACAGTCATGCATCCAGGGCACCTGTGCACAGCTCCTCATCAAGTCTGAACATATACATCATCTGGGTCACCTGTTTTACCTGTACGGTTGTATATTTGATGGATGAGTGACCAGCTCAGTATGAATTCTCCTCAAGATTACACACCGCCGCATTAGGTAAGCATAATTATAAAATGACAAAGCAATCAAAACAGTACATGATGTAGTCTTTTTAAATGCATAGATGCGTGAATGCACATTGACCTGGGGATGCACATCCAGTCGAACTTAGGCTCATCGCGCATGCAAATCATCGACCTGGAAAAATCATCTAGTTGGACATGGGTCGATAGTCGGTGGTCTGAGAGCTAGCGAAACGATACCCCAATAACTCTAGGACACGTGCTACAGCATCCAGAATAGCCACCCGTCATCGCCAATATGCTATAAATATATGATTAGCGAAAACCATTATTAGTCCAGTTACAATCCGCCAATTTAAATAAGCTCAAAGGTCACTACGGGGAGCACATGGCCCAGCGTAGGCCGACAGCTCGGGCATAATGTCCCATTAACAGGATGCTTAATGGAAATCCATCGACTAGTGGCCAATCATATTATAATATATGAGGCTTACCATCACATGGTTGCACAGTATAAAACATCTAGCCCATATAAGGAAAATACCAGGACAAAGACACATAAGGCAATATCAAAGTAAGACACATAAGGCAAATGTCAAAATAAGACACATAGGGCGAGTATCAAAATCATGCGATAAAAGACCATCCTTGAAAACCGTTGGACACAAAAACCCTGGATAGTAGGCCACATCACTGGTTAATTTAAACCACCATTCAATAACCACTAAGCCAAATGTTCATTACTATCACAACCAGTCGGGTTACATCCCAAGTATGGGTGTACACATATAAGTGGGGGTTTTCCACTAATGTACCAGTTTAAATCTCAGAAACAATCCATAAGTAATCCAATAGCATGAATTAAATATATGTGATAAATATTAAGCATGTGATGTAGCAATTCGATTTCAACAATTAACACATGGAGCTATGAAATGGAGATATCAATTAAAATAAAACTATAACTTAGGCTAACGAGAAGATCGAAAGCTCAAGGGGAAGAATCATCACCTTATAGTTGGATTGCTTACTGGCATGGCTAGGGAACGTGTGGCCCCTTATAGTTGAGTCCTATCATGAATTAGAAAATTACATGGTTAGATCGAGTTCTTCACACTATTTATGGTTGAGATTATAACCTGGGTTTGGATTTCCTAAGTTTAGGGTTCACCCTTAAGTTTAGGTTTACGATAAATTTCTTTTAAGATTTGGATTGTAGTTGGCATATGAAAAGTAATGGTTAATATTAACGTTAGCCAATTTATTAATAATAATTATTATAATGCTAGTACTATTTTGATTTACTGTTAATGATTATACCTAAGAATAATAATTAAATGACTAATATTTAATGAAGATAATTTTGTTTATAAGCACTAGTAGTAGTATGGATAATCTGCTAATGGTTAGTTGTGTTTAATAACCATAATTACTGTCGTAATACTAGTAATAGCTATCAAGTATAAACATATACTAAAATCCACCATTAAAGCATTCATAATCATTTATTGGGCTTACCAAGCTATGGTTCACAAATCCAACCCATCCATTATGTGTGTCCTACTAAGTTAATGGGTCAAATCAAGTTTCAAGTGCATCCAAATTTTAGATGGACCCCAACAAGTGCTTTTATATAGTTTAACATGTCTTGACAAGATTGCAGATGGTGTGGGCCACCTGTGCTCTGTGTATGGCTGATTTTTAGGGGCACCCCATATATAAAGGGGACCCATCAAATGGACGGTGCTGATGTTCAACACACATCATGGTAGGGCCTATAGTGGGAGCCATGGTCATCGCCAAAATTTTCACAAGAGGCAGCGTCCTCTATGGACGTTTACGTGCATGCTCCATGCATATTTTATTTTTATTTTTATTTGATAGGTGAGGCCTGCCTCAGGACGATCTACTCCGTTGGTTAGGTTCCAGGGCTCGGGATGGGTCCAATGTCCAATATTGGATATGTCTTGACGCACCAAAATATCACAGTGGCCCTAATAATTTATCACTATTAAATTAGTCTTTCTGCTGGTGTTGCCAACCAGAGAGTTAGGTTAGCTACATTTTTCGGGTCAACGCCTCATTTGAGGCAAGAAATGGGATGGACGGTATAAAATAAATTACATACATCAGAAGGGACCCATAGGACCTCTGACGTCAATACACAGCTACACGGCTGGTGTGGAATACACCAGTCCATCAGCTTTAACGCAGGTGGGTCGACCGTGGTTAGTGGTGAGGGCATAGTGCTTATGTGGCTTACTGAGATGGAGATCTAGGTGTGGCCCCCTTGTTGGCGTGGTGTTTTGCTGGTTTTTAAAGCCCAGCTGCGAACCTAACCGAGGCCAGATTTTGGGTCCGTCTAGAGCCCACATAGAGGCTTACATCTGGGTCGGATTTACCCTATTTCCAGACCTGTTAACGGTCCAGCCAGGGGACCTTTTTCTGCTGCCCGTAAGACTAAAATCTCAGCTGTTTTTAACTAACTACACAGTTGCTCACAGGTCGTGTTTTCAGCCTGTTTTCATGCTAGAAAATAGTTGTTATCATGTTGTGTTTTCAGCCACAAATAGAGCCCGTTTTAGAGGGTTATTCGTAGCGTGAGCAAGGCGTGATGAAGCTTTGTTTTGAGTTCATTTCAGAGTTCCGGACGGACTCTACCTGCTTCAGTTGGGTCTGACTCAAGCTTGGGCTGTCCCAAACACACCCATCTCTTTTCCTTCTCATCTCTTCCTCTGTTTACTCTCCCTCTCTGTTTTCTCTCTTTCTTCTCTCTCTGACTCTTTCCTCTCTCAACTCTCTTTCTGTGTGAAGTCTGAGGGGCTAAGCGCCCCATTTACAGGCAAGGAGATGGAGGGGTGCAATTGCTAGGATAGACTCTGCTAATCCCTAGGCAGTGGCCGTCGGTGGCTACCTCTGTTTTTCTCAAAACGGATAAATGCGGCTATTTTTTGCTTTTTTTGGCGAGAGAGAGCTGACATCTGCATGTCGAAAATTCAATCGACGCGGCTCTCCTCATATCTTCAACAACGGACAGTCAGGGATCGATTTCCTTCCGTTTGTTTTCGGGGGCCCACTAGTATGGTTTTCAGAAAGTCCATTCCTTCCATCAGTTTTGTAAGGTGATGTTAGGCTAAGGGCCACAATATGAAACACATTCATGTCCTAGGTGGGCCACACTTTGATTAACGTGGACTGTATTCACGTTGAACCAGGAATCCATTTACGTGCATTGATTTCACGTCATTTCTAGACTCGCATGCACGGCTGGGGAAAATCAGGCAGGGCCTACAGTGATGTTTGTTAAGAAATCTAGTCCATCTACCAGCTTTAAAAGATCATGTTTAGCCTAGGGCCAAAATATAAAACAGATCGTAATCCAAGGTGGGCCACACATTTGCAAGAACAAGTGAGTGAATTCAACGTAAAAGCTTCATTATGTATCACGTATGTTGAATTTGAATTGCCATGCACATGACATCCCCTTATTTACAAATCTACCCTTTACTTTTGTATTAATACCACCATGCATAACATCTTAATATACCGTCCGAATGCGATGTAATTTTTTGGCCATTTGTTATTTTTCATGCTCTTTCAATCACCCTAGTTTGGGCCCCGATCTCTCAAGGATGTCCAAGATGCTCCTTTAGTGGCTTACACACTCCATAATTCAAAATAACATTTGTACACCTCCGATTGATAAGTTACCAGGTAGTTTGGACTTAAACCCGAAGATCTTCATAATGACTGATTCACCCTGATATTCAGATGACCCACTTGGCGGATCCAATCAGGATGGGCAGTCAGATGACTTGTTAAAAATATAGGAACTTGATGGAAGACTTGTTAAAAATATAGGAACTTGATGGAATGAACTCTGGCTATGTTTGTGGGTTAATGTACGGTTAGTTTCGTAAACGGATGAACATAAAATAGATTTCTAGAGTGATTAGGGTTAGGGATTATATAACGTTAGATTCGAGTGACTTTCTTATACATGTAAATTTCTCAGATTCAGATTCTAATGGTGGGTTAAGCATTTTCATATAGTGTGAATAATGTGGATGGATCAAAATCTTGATCTGATAAGTGTACGAACGGATGTAGAGGTCAAGTAGCTGATTTACTATGATCTAAGGGCTAAAATTTGATGTGTACGGTTAATTTACGATAATTAGGTTTGGTATAAAATTTTATATGAAACGGATCATGGGAACTTTATGATCTATAATTTAGGGGTTTAGGTTAATGGCATTTTCATAATTATTGTCGATCTAGAAATTTTGTGAAATCTAATGGTTTTACGTGGTTCTATGCCCATTTCTAAACAATCCTTACAAAAGAACTTACATTTAAATCATTATGGAAAAAGAGTTATTCATCGATTTAGTCGAGGGTAGGTACGTTTATCAGACCACATGATTAGCGGTTAGATGACTTGATTTATAGATGAAGATCATTTTTAATCGATCAAGTTCACGTTGGAGGATGGATGTAGGGTTAGGTTAGCTAGATTGGTACTGTACACGTGTACATAATAGGTTAAATTTACAGTAACACTCGAGGACTTTCAATACTCGATATTGAAAAGTTCGGGGTGTTACATAATCCTAATCTATTTTAGAGATCCAAATAGAGTAAATGGTGAAATAGCTAACCTATTTCACGCTATAGGTACCCGTTGTGCTGTAGACAAAGACATATTGTTCAAACTAAGCTCGATACGAGTCTACCGGTAGAAGGTGCAGACTATAAACATTTAGGTTATGGTTTTTAAGGCTTTCAATGTCAGTAATGATTTATAACTAACTTGATTGCTGTCACATGTCACTACAAGAAAAATGGGCAAAGGCTACGGCTAAAAACCGTAGTAAAAGGGCTTTTGCCACGAATATGATCCATAGCACGTCTGTCGCTATTGGTGGTGTAGCTAAAGGTGTATCTACGGACAATATCCGTAGCAATAGATACCAATAGCTACGGATTATATCCGTAGCAATAGATACTAATAGTTACAGATAATATCCGTAGCAATATATACAAATAGCTACAGATTATGTCCGTAGCAATAGATACCAATAGCTACGGATTGTGTCCGTAGCAATACCTTTAGCTACCCCACCAATAGCTACGGACGTGCTACAGCTTATATCCGTAGCAATAAATACCAATAGCACTAATAATATCCGTAGCAATAGATACCAATAGCTACGGACGAAAGCCGTAGCTATAGCTACGATTATATTCATAGCTGTTTCTTTTATAAAAAAAATTGTAATAATACGACCTGTTTTCATTGCAAGAACCTGTTGTGATTGATAACTCACCTAAGCTTAATGCTGATAGAAATAATACATAAAATACAATCAGAAAAAGAAATAGATGCATTTATTACAAATACCAATCAAATCATACAATGCATCCTACATTCACATTTCTAAATAAACAGTACTTCACTTTGCTCAACCTATCATAAGAATTATAACTAAGGCGTGCCCTGATGTACAATAAACAAATACACTCCAACACAGTAAACACCCTCCATATGCATTCAATAATGCTCACTTTTTTACAGAATTTTCTTCCTTCAAACGGTCAATTTTAGCAAATGCAGAAGATAGAGTTTCTTCTTTCCTTGAAACTACAGATGTAACTTTTGTGTCGAAAGTTCTAAAACTCTTCCCTTGAAAAAATGAATTTCATCCTCCACTGACTTCTTTAGCTTGTCAGCCTGTATAAAATAATATTTGTAGACATAATCAAACAAGCATGGCTTTGTACACATCTCAAAAGGAAGAAAGACAAAAAAAATACTTATGAAGAAATAAAAAATGTACCTACAAATCTTCTAAATAATGGCGAAATCCAACATGAGTAATGTGTTCAAACCTAGGATGAACTTTTCAACTCAAAACCTAGGTTTAGGTTAAGGTTATAGGTTTAGGTTTAGGTTTTAGGTTTAGGTTAGGTTTAGGTTATAGCTTATAACTTATAACTTATAGCTTTAGGGAATTAAAAATAGGTTAAGGTTTAGGTTTAGAAAATCAGGTTCGGATTCGGGATTGGGTTTAGGTTTGGGTTTTCAAGTTTAGATTTAGGTTTAGGTTAGGGAGTTGAGATTAGGATTAGGTGTAGGTTTAGGTTTAGGTTAGGGAGTTGAGATTAAGATTAGGTGTAGGTTTAGGTTTAGGTTAGGGAGCTAGGCTTAGGATTAGGTGTAGGTTTAGGTTTAAGGATTTGAGAATACATTTATGTTTTAAGTTTAGGTTTAGGTTTAGGTTAAGGTTAGGTTATATGTTATAAGTTTAGGTTATAGGCTATAAGTTATAGCTTAAGGTTTAGGTTATAGGTTTTGGTTTATGTTAAGGTTATAGGTTTAGGTTTAGGTTTAAGAAATTGGGTTCGGGTTTAAGATCAGGTTTAGTTTGGGTTTTCGAGTTTAGGTTTACGTTAAGGAGTTGAGATTAGGATTAGGTGTAGGTTTAGGTTTAAGGATTTGAGAATACATTTAGGTTTTAGTTTAGGTTTAGGTTATAGGTTTAAGTTAGGTTTAGGTGTAGGTTATAGATTATAGGTTTAGGGAATTGAGAATAGGTTAAGGTTTAGGTTTAGGAAATCAGGTTCGGGTTCGGGATTGGTTTTAGGTTTGGGTTTTCAAGTTTAGGTTTAGGTTTAGGTTAGGGAGTTAAGATTAGGATTAGGTGTAGGTTTAGGTTTAGGGATTTAAGAATACATTCAGGTTTTAGGTTTAGGTTTAGGTTTTAGGTTTTAGGTTTTAGGTTATGGTTTTAGGTTTAGGTTTAGGTTTAGGTTTAGGTTTTAGGTTTAGGTTAAGGTTAGGTTGTTGGTTATAAGTTTAGGTTATAGGTTAAGATTTAGTTTATAGGTTAAGGTTTAGGTTAAGGTTATAGGTTTAGGTTTAGGTTATAGGTTTGGGTTAAGGTTTAGGTCTAGATTATATGTTATAGGTTATAGGTTATAGCTTTAAGGAATTGAGAATAGGTTAAGGTTTAGGTTTATGAAATCGGGTTTAGGTTTAGGTTTTCAAGTTTAGGTTTAAGTTAAGTAGTTAAGATTAGGATTAGGCACAGGTTTAGGTTTATGTTAAGTAGTTGAGATTAGGATTAGGTATAGGTTTAGGTTTAGGAATTTGAGAATACATTTAGGTTTTAGGTTTAGGTTTATAAGTATAGGTTTATGTTTAGGTTAAGGTCTAAGTTTAATTTATAGGTATAGGTTTTGAGATTTGAGAATAGATTTAGGTTAAGGGATTTGAGAATACATTTAAGTTTTAGGTTTAGGTTTAGGTTTTAGGTTTAGGTTAGGTTTAGGTTATAAGTTATAGGCTATAGCTTTAGGGAATTGAGAATAAGTTAAGGTTTAGGTTTAGAAAATCGAGTTCAGGATCGGGATCGAGTTTAGGTTTGGGTTTTCAAGTCTAGGTTTAGGTTAAGTAGTTGAGATTTGGATTAGCTGTAGGTTTAGGTTTTAGGTTTAGGTTTAAGTTTTAGGTTTAGGTTATTGGTTATAGCTTTAGGGAATTGAGAATAGGTTAAGGTTTAGGTTTAGGAAATCGGGTTCGGGTTCTAGATTGGGTTTAGGTTTAGGTTAAGTAGTTGAGATTAGGATTAGGTGTAGGTTTAGGTTTAAGAGTTTGAGAATATATTTAGGTTTTAGGTTTAGGTTTAGGTTTTAGGTTCAGGTTAGGTTTAGGTTATAGGTTATAGGTTATAGTTTTAGGGAATTGAGAATAGGTTAAGGTATAGGTTTAGGAAATCAGGTTTGGGTTTGGGATCGGGTTTAGGTTTGGGTTTTCAAGTTTAAGTTTAGGTTAAGTAGTTGAGATTAGGATTAGATGTAGGTTTAGGTTTAAGAATTTGAGAATACATTTAGGGCTTAGGTTTAGGTTAAGGTTTTGATTTTGGTTTAGGTCATAAGTTTTGGTTTAGGTTATAGCTTATAGGTTTAGGATAAGGTTTAGGTTTAGGTTTAGGTTATAGGTTTTGGGATTTGAGAATAGTTTTAGGTTATGAGTATAGGTTTAGGTTAGGTTATAGGTTTTGGAATTTGATAATGGGTTCGGGTTTAGGTTATAGGTTTTGGTTTTGGTTTTGGTTTAGGTTATAGGTTATAGGTTTAAGATAAGGTTTAGGTTAAAGGTTTTTGGATTTGAGATTGGGTTCGGGTTTAAGTTATAGGTTTTAGTTTTGGGTTTGGTTATAAGTTTTGGGATTTGGGAATGGGTTCGGGTTTAGGTTATAGGTTTTGGTTAAGGTTATAGGTTATAGGTTTAGGTTTAGGTTAAGGTTAGGTTTAGGTTATGGGATTTGGGATTTGGGAATAGTTTTAGGTTATAAGTATAGGTTTAGGTTAGGTCATAGGTTTTGGGATTTGAGAATGGGTTCGGGTTTAGGTTATAGGTTTTGGTTTTGGTTTAGGTTATAGGTTTTAGTTAAGGTTATAGGTTATAGGTTTAGGTTTAGGCTAAGGTTAGGTTTAGGTTATAGGTTTTGGGATTTAGGAATAGTTTTAAGTTATAAGTATAGGATTAGGTTAGGTTATAGGTTTTGGAATTTGATAATGGGTTCGGGTTTAGGTTATAGGTTTTGATTTTGTTTTAGGTTATAGGTTTTGGTTTAGGTTACAGGTTATAGGTTTAGGTTATAGGTTTTGGGATTTGAGAATGGGTTGGGGTTTAGGTTATAGGTTTTGGTTTTGGTTTAGGTTATAAGTTTTGGGATTTGAGAATGGGTTCGGGTTTAGGTTATAAGTTTTGGTTTTAGTTTTGGTTTATGTTATAGGTTTTGGTTAAGTTTCTAATTATAAATTTATGTTTAGGTTTAGGTTATAGGTTTTGGGATTTAGGAATAGTTTTAGGTTATAAGTATAGGTTTAGGTTAGGTTATAGGTTTTGAGATTTGAGAATGGGTTTGGGTTTAGGTTATAGATTTTGGTTTTGGTTTAGGTTATAGGTTATAGGTTTAGGTTTAGGTTAAGGTTAGGTTTAGGTTATAGGTTTTGGGATTTGGGAATAGTTTTAGGTTATAAGTATAGGTTTAAGTTAGGTTATAGGTTTTGGGATTTGAGAATGGGTTCGGGTTTAGGTTATAGGTTTTGATTTTGGTTTAGGTTATAGGTTATAGGTTTAGGTTTAGGTTAAGGTTAGGTTTAAGTTATAGGTTTTGGAATTTGGAAATAGTTTTAGGTTATAAGTATAGGCTTAGGTTAGGTTATAGGTTTTGGGATTTGAGAATGGGTTCGGATTTAGGTTATAAGTTTTGGTTTTGGTTTAGGTTATAGGTTTTTGTTAAGGTTATAAGTTATAGGTTTATGTTTAGGTTAAGGTTAGGTTTAGGTTGTGGGTTTTAGTTTTGGTTTAGGTTATAGGTTTTAGCTTAGGTTATAGGTTATAAGTTTAGGATAAGGTTTAGGTTTAGGTTTAGGTTATAGGTTTTGTGATTTGAGAATGGGTTTGGGTTTAGGTTATAGGTTTTGGTTTTGGTTTAAGTTATAGGTTTTGGGATTTGGGAATAGTTTTAGGTTATAAGTATAGGTTTAGGTTAGGTTATAGGTTAAGGTTTAGGGATAGGTTATAGGTTTTGGGATTTGAGAATGGGTTCGGGTTTAGGTCATAGGTTTTGGTATTGGTTTAGGTTATAGGTTTTGGGATTTGAGAATGGGTTCAGGTGTAGGTTATAGGTTTTGGTATTGGTTTAGGTTATAGGTTTTGGGATTTAAGAATAGCTTTAGGTTATAAGTATAGGATTAAGTTAGGTTATAGGTTTTGGGATTTGATAATGGGTTCAGGTTTAGGTTATAGGTTTTGGTTTTGGTTTAGGTTATAGGTTTCGGTTTAGGTTATAGGTTATAGGTTTATGATAAGGTTTAGGTTTAGGTTTAGGTTAGGATTTGAGAATGGGTTCGGGTTTAGATTTTAGGTTTTGGTTTTGTTTTAGGTTATAGGTTTTGGGATTTGAGAATGGATTCAGGTTTAGGTTATAGGTTTTGGTTTTGGTTTAGGTTATAGGTTTTGGTTAAGGTTATAGGTTATAGGTTTAGGTTTAGGTTGAGGTTAGGTTTAAGTTATAGGTTTTTAGATTTGGAAATAGTTTTAGGTCATAAGTATTAGTTTAGGTTAGGTTATAGGTTAAGGTTTAGGGATAGGCTATAGGTTTTGGGATTTTAGAATGGGTTCGGGTTTAGGTCATAGGTTTTGGTATTGGTTTAGGTTATAGGTTTTGGAATTTGAGAATGGTTTCGGGTTTAAGTTATAGGTTTTGATTTTGGTTTAGGTTATAGGTTTTGGGGTTTGGGACTAGTTTTAGGTTATAAGTATAGGTTTAAGTTAGGTTATTGGTTTTGGGATTTGATAATGGGTTCTGGTTTAGGTTATAGGTTTTGGTTTTGGTTTAGGTTATAGGTTATAGGTTTAAGATAAGGTTTAGGTTTAGGTTTAGGTCATAGGTTTTGGGATTTGAGAATGGGTTTTTGGGATTTGAGAATGGGTTCGAGTTTAGGTCATAGGTTTTGGTATTGGTTTAGGTTATAGGTTTTGGGATTTGAGAATCAGTTCGGGTTTAGGTTATAGGTTTTGGTTTTGGTTTAGGTTATAGGTTATAGGTTTAGGTTTAGGTTAAGGTTAGGTTTTGGTTATAGGTTTTGGTTTTGGTTTAGGTTATAGGATTTTGGATTTGAGAATCGGTTCGGGTTTAGGTTAAGGGTGTGGTCCCTGCAAATGCAAATATAAACATGGCTTGTCCAAATGGTCAGGCCCTTCCAATGTCGTCCATAGGAAATATACAGCTTCATCATGGTCATAACGGTGTATCTTCAAGGTATTTGCCCATCACTGGTTGAAAAGACTCGATAATTTGGAAAAAAGAAAAGTCTGGCCAATTTTCAGTCAGATCTTTCTACAGGTCAATCATTGGTGCTCCTTTAGGTTGCTTTCACACTTCCTTTGTTTGGCACTATGGGGCTCCCCTTAACGTTGCCATGTGACATGGTTGGTGGGAAGGAATAAGGTACTCACTATTGATAACCTCCGGAAGAGGAAGATGGTGATAACCAGCGTTTGCATTTTATGCATGCAAAATAAGGAGACAATTAACCATCTTTTCATTCCTTGCCCATTTGCTAGCTATTTGTGCCCTAGGTTCTTGTCGATCTTCGGCACATTTTGGGTCATGCCAAGTTCAATTGAGAACCTCTTCATTGTTTGGCACAGGAGTGGTAATGGCAAAGGAGGTAGGCAGCTTTGGAGTAGCCATTTTGGCTGGCACTCAGACATTATGGGGTGAGAGAATCAACAGGTGTTTTTGTAATCAAAGAAAGAAGGTTTCGGATATTCCAGGAGGGCCAAATTGGATGTAGTGGAATGGGCATCAAATTTAAATGTTGTTGTTGATTATCCTTTGCCATCCTCCTCTTGGGCTGCTTTGTAATTTTTGGGAGGCCTTTACCTCTTTCTTTAATAAAGTTTATCACTACTCAAAAAAGGAATAAAAAAATTACGCACCTTGAACATTCCTTCAAGCTTATTTGTAAACTGGCTCCCACATTCTGTCTTAAGCTGGAAACAATGACTGGAAATTGCAAATAAAATATGATCATCAGATGATGAATGTTCAATCAAACACCTAATAAATAATAAATAATCAACTATTTAACTAATCCCAGTGTTTACCTTAGAAATCATCGACTTCTCAGCATCAATAGATGCACTCTTTCCCAACAGTAACCTCTTCGCAAGATCCTTCTTGTAAAATGCTTCAAACACGTCTTTACCCTGAATTATAGGAGGAAAAGAAGTATGACACCTATCAGCATATAACAATATCTGATGATAATCATTGAAATTAAGGACCAAAAGTAATAGCACATGAAAAGCCTCGAGGGAATAGCTAAGAAAACAATGACCCCAGTAGCTTACTTGTATAAATCTGAACAATACCAAAACTTTATCAAGTGTACCCTCCAACTCCTCTTCAGATGTACCCTTATTACCAGCACGAAGCTTCTAATCCAGAAACTTTGCAATTAGCTCAGCAGATCGGTTCTGTTAGAGGAACAAAGATCTCATAAATCAGTTTAAACTGATTAAAGCATCAAAAAGTATAATTATAAAGCATTTGAGGATAATTAAATATATGGAGCAGGGGCAAACAAAATAATGGAAACACTAAGTGAGCAAAAGCAATCATGTGATGTACCATTCAGAACGAAAACAAAAAAAAAAAGCATTAAATCTTGCAAGAAGATAAAATATCCCCATAAAAGGAAACAAATGATCTGATACAAGTCCACTTTAACCTCCAAATTATTACCTAAGGCATGTGTGATTATTTATTATTGTCAAAATTATTAACTGTGGAAAGAATCTCAAAAATATTATCCATAGAAAAAAAAAAAAAAAAAAAACCATTCATTAACCACTGCCAACAACATAACTTCTTAACTTGGGAAAGAAGACATCTCAAAAGTACATGGTCTCATGATTAGGAACTAACTACTTACCAAAGATTCAAACCTGATGATTCTCCTGACTTATCCTCGATGTAATAAGCTACAGGTTTACAAACTCGAAGAAAAGCAACATGAAGCTAACTAGCATTACAAGGTAAACTTTTGGTATGTTAAACAACTGAGATAGATTCCATTGGTTGTTTCTCTTTTCCTATGCAATAATTGAGTTCATATGATGGAATCTAGCATCACAAATGCAAATGCTTGGAATGCATTTCCTAGTTGTCATCTATCCGTGAAACTATGAAGAAAAAATAATATAGAGAATACAAAAATTCAGAATCTTCTGCCAAATTAACAGTACATTATAACAACACCCAATAGTTAAGAGCTCGGGTTGCCAAACTTTTTTTTTCTTTTTTGTGTGTGCATGAGCATGCTAGAGGTCATGAGTTTTGCCAGGGTTCATATAAGACCATAACAGACTATAAATTTCCCTTCCAGGAAATGGTGTCCTATTCCTTGTAATAGTCATGTTAATAATCTATTAATATGGACTAATATGCATGCTAGCAAAAAGTGGAACACCAAAAAATGGTACGTCTAAAATGGTTAATTTGGTCAGTTTGGTTCAAATTACTTACACACAACGAGTGCAGTTTCTCAGAAATTTCTAAGTATCTGTGTATCACCCATCACACTGCAAGACTATCAAAGTATTTCTTAAATAGAAAAGGTCTAGAATTTCTGAAGTGTCATAAATGAAATGTACAACAGCAGAGATACTCACTGAATCCAGCAAGATGTTTAATGTCTTAAAGTCACGATAGATTATTGGCCTTTCTGCTCCATGAAGAAAGGTAAGCCCTTTTGCTGCACCTAATGCAATCTTCATTCTAGTAGGCCAAGGCATTGTAAGGCATACTCCTGTGGATCAAGGAGAAATGGGCTGAATTAAACCAAGCTAACCATTTTGCTAGAACAGAACATTTCGTTCAATCAACCAATTTTCTTTGCATAATTGCCAAAAATTCTCATTTTCTCCCCCAACTACCCAACTAACCTTCTGAGCACAAAGCAAGAAATGTTGTTGAATGCTTAAAAGGAAAAGAAATTCTCTCTTTAACTGTGAGTTTGGTTTCTTAAATCGGAAAAGGTGCTTTTCGAGGCTTCCACAGGCCATATATTCATAGACCAAAAGCCGGTGCTCATCCTCACAATAGTATCTGATTAATTTGACGAGATTTGGGTGGCAGAGCTGCCCAAGATAGTTAACCTCTGCCTGCAAAATAAATTTTAAAAAATAAAAAAAATAAAAAGGAAGGGAAAAGATGGTGAATGCAATTAGTACTGTTTCCATTGACTATCAAATTATCACAAGAAATAAGCTTAAACCATGAGAATCCATACATCACTTATTGTTTTACCTATGATGAACAAGGACAATCCATTTCTGCTTCAAAGAAAAGAAAAAGAGAAGAAAGGTTGAGGTCACAACATTATGAAGAGAACATGACAATTGTTGAAGAAACCACTCACCGGAACATGACAAAATTGTGAGAGTTTCTCCTTCGTATTCTCTAGCAAAAGGCTGAAAATTAACACAAATAAATGTCAAGTGCTAACCATTACATGAAAAAGGTGACACAACGAATAATGTGATAAGAAAAAAATATGCAGAAGTGAGATTAGACAAATAAAACATGATCAAAGATAAAGAGGTGAGACCAATGCATAAGAAAATCAGTTTGGATTTATGACCAAGAGGTCAATCATTGAGGCTATTTCCTTGGTCAATAGAGACGTTTGAGAAAAGGAGAAAGGATCTCCACATTGTCTTTATCTGACTTCAAGAACGCATATGATCGGGTCCCTAGAGAGATAAGTGGGCATGTGTGGAGAGAGAGAGAGAGAGAGAGAGAGAGAGAGAGAGAGAGAGAGAGAGAGAGAGAGAGAGAGTTTCAAAAGGTCTCTCTCTAGGGATAAAATAAATAGTTAAAAACTTTACCATTTCAATATTGAACCTTGTAGTGGCAACATTGATCTGTGGGGCTAAAAATACATCAGCGTACATATAAAAATATCAAGTTAGTTGGGCCTTTGAGGTCCTCAAATGATAGTAGAAGAAGCCATAAAACTATTGAAATTATCCATCAAGCATTTAGGTGCCGCACGATGCTAGTGGGGGTGTTAACCGATCCATGCCTAAGGAGCTCACCACCTGGGGTGACTTGCATGTGCCCTGGGAACAAAGGTATCTTTGTGCCTAGGGCTGTGTGGGGCCCACAGATATGTCCATGGAAAATCTACTCCATCCATCTGTTTTAAAAGACTATAATAAAGGGAAGGATTCTGAAAATTAGATAGACCCAAAAGTCATAACTTAGGTGGGCCACACCAACAAAACAGTGGAAATGACAACGTCCACGGTTAAAACTTTCCTAGAGCTGGCCATAATGTTTTTATGTCATCCAAACCATTAATAGAATTATTACCACTCAGATACGATAAACTATGGGAGCAAATATCATCTCAATGCAAAACTTCTATCATGGTCAAGCCTTCAATCCTCACTGTTTCGGGTGGTATGGCCCACATGACTCCTGGATCTATCTGATTTTTAAAATCCTGCCTTGTTATTGTCCTTCAAAATAGCTGGACTCGGTGTATTTGTCACAGACATCTCTATTGGCCTCACAGCCTAAGCCAAAGAACTTCCTACAATAGAAAGCTAGGCAAGCTCTAATATTATATTTGTTAGCATTCCATCATCCATCCATTCTTCAAAAAAGATTTTTAAAAAGCCACCTGATCATTTTCAAGTGAATGTTCCAAAAAACTCTCCAACCTACTAGGTTGGTGGTCCATCCCTTCTTCATTTTCAAGTGAATGTTCCGAAATCACACAACCATTGATATTGGCCAAGTTGTTAAACCATTAAAGAGTCTGGTTATTCTATATGCTGGTGGATGTGTATCTCAATTGAGTATACCAACAATCATACCTCTAATACCATTATTATTAATTAAAATGAGATAAGCTCATTTTTAAGTGGTACCCAAAATAAAGTCCCATAAGTATATATATAGAATATCTGATATTGGGAAATGCATGTTTGTTTAAGGCTAAGAAGATGAGCTCATTACTCATGGAGCTAGTGCGATCGTAAAACAAGAAAGAGAGAGCATGGAGGAATTGATGAAGATATCAGCGACGGTGGCTTCCTTGGAGGTGGGTATGCTGTTCATTAACTATATCAAACTGAAGATCCACAGTTGTTCAATAGAAATATGATTTAAATCCACAATTTCCTTTTCTTTCTTTTTTCTTTTTTCCCTTTTTTTCCCTCACTGATCCAAACACAACCATCTTCTAAAACGAAAATAGTGGCTAGGCACACAACTTTTTGGATTTTGAAGAGTTAAATCTGTTAGTTTTTGTTGAGAAGGTTTGAACCATTAATACACGAGCTACATACACTTACTAATTTATATCTAAGTGCATCTAAGTGTATCATACTTTTAATGAACTTAGATATATAAAGTATCTAGATGCACATATATTCACTTAAATGTACTTAGTTCTTTTTAAAATTTTAAATTTTAAATATTTTTTAAGTGGTTGTTTGGCAGCTTGGATTTTGGGGAGTTTGGAATCGAAATCCAAAACCAAGTGAAAATATTGTGTTTGGCTTACTAAAGATTTAAAATCCTCAATAAGCCTATGGAGATACCCCACCTAGGCTAACATCTTGAAAAGGCTAAGACAATCCGGAAACCATGATCATATCCTAAATTAAATCCTAATCCTAGCTTAAACCTAACTCAAACCCAAATCCAAACCCTAGCCTTAACCTTAAACCCAGTATAAACCCTAAACCTAGCCTAATCCTAACCTAAACCCTAATCCAAACCCTAAACTATAACCCAAACCAAAAGTTAACTTTTATATGAAATTACCTCTACAATCCTACTAAACTAAAACTCAACTTTCATATGGAATTACTCCTATAGTTCACTCTATTTACCATCTTAATAAGCCAAAATCAACTTTCATATGGATTTACCCCTGTAGGTCACCATATTTACCATATTTACCAACCTCACCAACCACCAAGAGCTAATGAGAGTATGTCACATGGCATTTCTCTCCTCTCAACCAATCACAAGTTGCCATGTCAACTTTTACCCCTTACCTACCAATTACAGCAATGCCATTGGAGAAGGCTATAAATAGCCATCTCCCCCTTCACATTTCACACACAACTAAGAGAGCCTAAAATCCAAGTGAGGGAGAGGGAGAGAGAGGAAGAGAGTGAGGGTGAGGAGGTGCTCCTAAGCCTCTAAGTTCAGATTTTTTAGCTCTCCCTTAACCTCATCCCGACCTTACTAACCTCATAAGTCTAGCTCGGATTGATAATGACTTAGTCCATGTCTTAGCCTACTCAAGATCAAGCCAAAGATCCATTCATTTTATATATAAGCATTCATCATGATACTATTCCCTTCTCAACCCCCATGCTTCTCCAGATCTCTAGTGAATGTATGCTCTGTGAATTGCCATACATCAGATCCTGTCACATCAGAAATTTTTAAGTGATCTAGTCTACTTTTCTTTACCTTTTTAAATAAACATCATCACATCCACTCTCTAGACACATTATTGGATGTATGCTCTATGGCTTGCCAAAATCTTGGATCTTACAGCATCAAAAATCCTAGTGTGCCTAGTCCTACTCTGACCACCTCATTTATCCCTTAAGATTTCATTACCACACTAAGTAGAGACCATACATTTGTATGAGCAGAAATGATGCCTAACACATTCCCTCTTTGTAACCAAGGTCTCTTACTCGGAATCCCGGATCGTAAACCAGGAGTCAATTTAAGGTAGGAGAGTTTTCAGATTTCTCTAACCTTACACATTCCGTAGGTTCTTGTCGACCATGGGATTCTGAGATTAATTAGCTAGTGACGACTCCAACATCCACAAATCAGCCTAATCACCCTCACCACCAAAACATAATATATAAATTAGCGTAGGCACTGATTTCCAGTGTGTACACCCTACTTTTCAAATATTCCTCTCTAGAAGGTAGCTTGCAAAATTTAATGATTCGAAATGTTCTCTACACATTAAAAATTCATGTTACCAAACATAATTTTAGATTCCACATACACTACACCAAAATAGCAAAAAAAGGACGGTTGAAAACCGTCTCAAAAGGCCAAAAAGGAAGGTCCTAGACCGTCGCAACGACCGTCAAATTTTGACGTGTCATATTTTTTAAAGGACGGCCATAAACCGTCTCTAAAGAAGGACTGTCATGGACCGTCTCTAAAGAAGGATGGTCATAAACCGTCTATAATGGTACGTAATTAGTGGACTTAAGCTGAAAAGGACGGTCTATGACCGTCTGTAAAAAGGATGGCCCATGACTGTCAATAAAAAGGACGGTTATAGACCGTCTCGTATGACCTGTAAAAAGATGGTCATAGACCGTCTCTTATAAACTGGAAAAGGACAGTTTATGACCGTCCTTTAAAAGGACGGTCATGAACCGTGTCTTATGAACCTGAAAAGGATGGTCATGAACCGTCTTTTAAAACGACGGTCTTCAACCGTCTCGTATTTTCATATACACCTGTTCGTATCATATTCTTCCTAATATACACCTATTACAACATCGTATTCTTCTTGATATTCACCTGTTATATAATATATTTCATCATATTCACATTCACATCCATCTAAACCCAAACTACATACATCCATCCAAACATAAACTACATCCATCCAAACATAAACCACATCCATCCAAACACAAACAATGTTATCCACATTACATTCATCCACGCATAAATACGCTCACACCAACCCTGCAAAACTCCAAATCATGAGCCAAAATACCAAACAGTTTCTCATCCAACAAAAACCAAAACTAAATCATAATATTCACTCTATAAAGACTCCCAAGGTGAAGAATTACCTATAGAATATGATGCGATGAGGCTTCTGTTTCGTTGCTTGCCTGAATGCAATCAGCTATTCTCTGCCAAATACCATAGATATTCTTTAAACACTGAATTCAAATACTTGAACCAAAGATCATACAAAAACAGAGGAGAAAAAGACTTACCAGATCATCCCTTTGTTCATAGAACCTCTTTGAGGATCCTGCACAACTTGAAAAAGATCTCTTATCAGCTCTTGCTGATGTGTTAAGGTTAAGGTTAAGGTTATAGGTTATAGTATATAGGTTTAGGTTAAGGTTCAGGTTTAGGTTATAGGTTTAGTTTAAGATTTAGGTTTAGGTTTAGGTTATAGGTTATAGTATATAGGATATAGCTTTAGAGAATTGAGAATAGATTAAGGTTTAGGTTTAAGAAATCAGGTTTGGGTTCGGGATAGGGTTTAAGTTTGGGTTTTCAAGTTTAGGTTTAAGTTTAGGTTAGGGAATTGAGATTAAGATTCGGTGTAGGTATAGGTTTAAGGATTTGAGAATACATTTCACTTTTAGGTTTATGTTTAGGTTTTAGGCTTCGGTTTAGGTTATAGGTTTAGGGTATAAGTGTAGGTTATAAGTTTAGGTTTAGGTTAGGTTAAGTTTTAGGAAATTGAGAATAGGTTAAGGTTTAAGTTTAAGAAATCAGGTTTGGGTTTGGGATAGGGTTTAGGTTTGGGTTTTCAAGTTTAGGTTTAGGTTTAGGTTAGGGAGTGGAGATTAGGATTAGGTGTAGGGCTAGGTTTAGGGATTTGAGAATACATTTAAGTTTTAGGTTTAAGAAATCAGATTCGGGTTCGGGATCGGGTTTTAGGTTTAGGTTTTCAAGTTTAGGTTTAGGTTTAGGTTAGGGAGTTGAGATTAGGATTAGGTGTATGTTTAGGTTTAGAGATTTGAGAATACATTTAGGTTTTAGGTCATAGGTTTTGGTTTAGGTTAAGGTTTAGGTTTAGGTTATAAGCTATAGGTTTAGGGAATTGAGAATAGGTTAAGGTTTAGGTTTAGAAAATTAGGTTCAGGTTCGGGATCGGGTTTTGTTCTGGGTTTTCAAGTTTAGGTTTAGGTTTAGGTTAGGGAGTTGAGATTAGGATTAGGTGTAGGTTTAGGGAGTTGAGAATACATTTAGGTTTTAGGTTTAGGTTTAGGTTTTATGTTATAGGTTAAGGTTTAGGTTAAGGTTAGGTTATACGTTATAGGTTAAGGTTTTAGGTCATAGGTTTTAGTTTAGGTTAAGTTTATAGGTTTAGGTTTTGGTTTAGGTTAAGGTTTAGGTTTATATTATAAGATATAGGTTTAGGGAATTGAGAATAGGTTAAGGTTTAGGTTTAGGAAATCGGGTTCGGGATCGGGTTTAGGTTTGGGTTTTCAAGTTTAGGTTTAGGTTTAGGTTAGGGAGTTGAGATTAAGATTAGGTGCAGGTTTAGGTTTAGGGATTTGTG
The DNA here is from genome assembly GCA_037074715.1 of Magnolia kwangsiensis. Lineage (NCBI taxonomy): Eukaryota > Viridiplantae > Streptophyta > Magnoliopsida > Magnoliales > Magnoliaceae > Magnolia > Magnolia kwangsiensis. The sequence goes on along the minus strand of CM073576.1, from coordinate 15,294,390 downwards.
TCATGCCCCAAACTCAGAAACCGGGCTCACAAAATTCCCGATTGCCAAATCCGGTGCAGACAGCCTCCGTAGAACCCCATTCTCGGTTCCTAGCTCTCATTCGCTAAGTTCCGATCCTGGGATGCTACGAGGAAGATTTTCAATGTCAGTTTGATTCGTATTAAGCATAACCAAAGGCATAACCCACAAACAACAACCAAGAACTCCATTACATTTCCACTATGATCAAAAACTTTACAAGTACAGTGAGCATAAAGGGAAATACAATGGTAAAGAACAAAAAACTCCAAAATGCTCTGCAACGTGCTCCTGCCTCAGCGCTGCTACGAACCAATGTCACCTGCACGCAACGGTCGTACATAAGCTTACAGAAAGCTTAGAGGGTGGTGAAAGTATGTGCACAAGGTAGTAATATGAACATGCAATGCCTGAGTAATGCGGAATATGCAGATGGAACCATAGTATCATGAGCCGTACCAAGGCTTATGCGATGCAAGACATGAATGGTATCGGCCATCCTAAGGCCATGCGATGTGTAATGCAACTCAAGCATACAGATCCTCATCAATGTCCACACATCAATACAGCTCAAAATATGGAATATCACCGGGGTCTAGTACACTCTAAGCCAGATTGCCGCCACATCGTGCGTAATAAGGTAAGTGGAAGAGACCTCACTATCTGTCTATCAATATCGGGCGCGACTCATCGATAGCGGACTTATTCCTCGAGCTGGTCAAACTCAGCCTAGCATTGCCCCCTACTCTCGGGCGGGTAAGGCCGCACCCCCTTCCAACCGACCACGACACAGTGAAGAGCGTAACCGTCTGGTAATCTGCATTCAACGCTCATCTACCCACTCGGTCTAGACGTTGGAGCAACCTCTTGGTACCATAAGGGTTTAGGGACTTTCACCCAGGGATATCTATAGTACCCCATGTAGAACAAGATTTTCGGTATCCAATCCTGCCAACCACGATGCGTCTGTGGAGGCTACGGCCCTGATGTCGCTAGGGCGTACAATATCCATGTCACACAAATGCGGAATGCATGAATCACGCTATCCAGTCATGCAACCAATCCTGCGCATACCGTGCGCTCATGTAGGGCAACACCGCCTAACCGGGAGCCCATAAACAACCTGTCCGAAGGTAAATGCTATGATCAGACAATTCTCACGTCAAGCATACATATGATGCGTATGATCATGAGTCATGAAACTGTACTAAACATGATATAATAAAATGAACTATCTTACAATGCAGATGGACCTGGACGGCCTATACACGATAAGTACGGCCCAGTAATGGGCCCTATAGAGAGTCGTAATGTGGACATCCAACCAACATTACACTCGCAATGTGGACGTCAAACCAACATTGCATCCCAGGTACGATCTTCTTAAATATCGCTACATAACCGGTATTGGGATTACACATTGCAATGGACCTTAGGTTCATCCCATTGAGCTTTTCATATATATGTCAAATGGGCCATATCCTATGGGCCTTTTAATCATCAGATGGACCACATAAATGGGCCACAAGAATGGGGCTTATGTGCATTGCAATGGGTCAAAATCCGTGGGCCTTGGATTGCATCAATTCGACCTAGTCACATGAGTCTAATATGTATCAAATGGGCCACACCAATTGGGCCCCCAAATGTATATCAAATGGGCCTCAACTCAGAGGCCTTATATGAGTCGAATGGGCCTAAATCCCTAGGCTTTAAACAATTCAAATGGGCCTAATCCATGAGCTTGCATGCATATCAAAGTGGGCCTAATCCCATGGACCCTTTTATAATTAAATGGGTGTAGTCCCATGGGTCTTACAATATGACAAATGGGTCCACTTCCATGGGCTTTAAGAATGCAACAAATGGGTCCAATTTTATGGGCCTTGAAGTACATCAAATGGGCCTAGTCCCATGGACTTGTAACACATCAAATGGACCTAAGATCTTAGGCCTTAAGTGGATCCAATGGGCCTAGCCCATAAGCATTTCATAAACCAAATGGGCCTAGCCCATAGCCCTTTTGAAATTCAAATGGGCCTAGCCCTTAGGCCTGTTACAAACCAAATGGGCCAAACCCATATGAGTGGCCCACCCATCTAATAACTCATGCATTAAAATGATCTCACTAAGTGGATAGACGGTTTGAATGTATCAAGTGCATCATGGTGGGTCCCACTGTCCAGTGGACAGTGCGGATGGAGCACATACATCACAAGGGGGCCCCACCGTCCGCTGGACGGTGGAGTATAATACCTATATCATGGTGGGAGTCCACCATCCACGGTTGTGGACGGTTTATTAAAACACATACATTAATGGTGGGATCCACGGATGTGGCCCACCCTGATGCCCAAATGCCATCTGAGCCATTCATAATGCCCCTCGGACCTAGATGGAGGGAAAACAAAAATTTCAGCTTGATCCAACGCTTCTGTGGGCCCCAAGCAAGATTTCAATGGTAGGCTCTTAATCCCACTGTTTCAAGTGGTGTGGGCCACCTGAATTTTGGATCGGTCCAAGATTTGAAGGGGGCCCACCTGATGATGGGACCCGCCTTATGAACGGATTGGAGGATAAATAAGCATCACGGTGGGGCCCACACGCAGGGCCGTGGGCCCCTGCGTACGTCCGCCCGCTGGCCGTGCAGGCGCTGCCAGCGCCTGACGCAAGCAGCAAGGCTGCCTCACTCATCCTCTCTCTCTTCTTATTTTCATTATTTTGCCAAAAATTGCACGTGGGGCCCGCTACCTGGAAATTCATGCCAGCCATAGCGATCAGCGACTCGAGGCCGTCCAAATGAGTCCAGAGTTTGAATTTTTTTGATATGGACGGCTTGGATCGGACATAAACATCAGGGTGGGGCCTATGCAAGGGAACCACCCAAGTCCCTTCCTTTTTCTTTCTTCCTTTTTCCTCCTTCTGTTGAAACGTCCAGCGTCCCAGACGCTAGACGGTCTTATATATATATATATATATATATATATATATATATATATATATATATATATATATATATATATATATATATATATATATGAGTGTGGGCCCTGATGGAGTGGGCCACCACTGATGGCTGCCATGAGCTCAACGTCCAAGGTGGGCCCCACTTGAATAAAAATTACATCAAGGTGGGATCCATTCAAGTGGGCCACACAATCCTAAGAAAATAAAATAAAATAAACTAAAATAAAATACAAGAAATAAAAGAGAGAGAGAGAGAGTGGGACACGGCTTGTGATGGAGGGACCCCGTCATTATGGCCCTCCCTTACATGAAATCATACATCAAGTGGGTCATTTTGGACATGTGACCATCGAAACTAAAGATCAACGGTGGGGATCCTTTCTCCACCAATATGGATGGTCTAGATGACCTTTTAAAAGAAAATAAACATCATGATGGGGTCCATGCAGAATGGCCCCATCATGGAATGATCATGATGATTCAAGTGGTCCATCGGCCACATTTTAGGGTCCCAAGTGAGATCCACACCATTGATCGGTGGGGCCTCACTTGGCCCATCATAAAAATAAGAAAATAAGTATGATCTAGCACCCACCGTCCGATCTTCTCGCTCCTAGGGGTTCCTTGGCACCTTAGCTTCAACTTCAATGGTTAAGATGAAGAATGGAGGGTTGAGATGGGAGATTTTGGGGTAGGAAGGTGGGCCACTTGGAGCTTAGGGATTTTTACAAAATTCCATACGTATGGACTCTTGTTGCTTGGAATTTTTGAAATGAGAAAGAGAGAAAGAGAGAGAGAGTGATGTAAAGGGAGAGAGAGAGAGTGATGGATGGATGGGTGAGTGATGGTTGTGTAAGAAAAGCTTGACTTTTGAGGCTTTTGTGTAAGAGAGGTATGGGTGGTGAAGACTTTGTGGCTTTTTGTGTAAGAGAGGTATGGGTGGTGAAGACTTTTATGGTTGCTTGAGAAAATGGAATAAAGTGATGTGTACTTGACATGTGATGGATTGATGGGTGATTGATTGATGGGATTAATGTGATTGATGTGACACATCGTAGAGATTCCCTTGGTTTTCGCAACGCGCGGCATTTTCTCGCACCGAACGTTGGCCCATATCTCTTGACCAGGGTATCGCCTCGGCGAGCGAGTCGCGGTATCGGAACCACAACGACTGCGCGGTCGCTATGGTATTGGTCTTGGGTTGAGTCGACTCGGGTTGTCGGCATATGATTCAGGATCGCGCGTCGATTTCGGTTAAGGGTCGAAGGTCGCTGGAATTCGACCGGTAAGACCGCGGAAGTCTACGGAACGGTACGGACCAAGATACGGGTCTTACAATTTGGGAATACATTTAGGTTTTAGGTTTAGGTTTAGGTTATAGGTTAAGGTTTAGGTTTAGGTTTAGGTTTCAGTTATAAGCTATAGGTTTAAGGAATTGAGAATAGGTTAAGGTTTAGGTTCAGGAAATCGGGTTCGGGTTCGAGATCAAGTTTAGGTTTGGGTTTTCAAGTTTAGGTTTAGGTTTAGGTTAGGGAGTTGAGATTAGGATTAGGTGTAGGTTTAGGTTTAGGGATTTGAGAATACATTTAGGTTTTAGGTATAGGAAATCGGGTTCGGGTTCGGGATCGGGTTTTAGGTTTGGGTTTTCAAGTTTAGGTTTAGGTTTAGGTTAGGGAGTTGGGATTAGGATTAGTTGTAGGTTTAGGTTTAGAGATTTGAGAATACATTTAGGTTTTAGGTCATAGGTTTTGGTTTAGGTTAAGGTTATAGGTTATAAGCTATAGGCTAAGGGAATTGAGAATAGGTTAAGGTTTAGGTTTAGAAAATCGGGTTCGGGTTCGGGATCAGGTTTAGTTTTGGGTTTTCAAGTTTAGGTTTAGGTTTAGGTTAGAGAGCTGAGATTAGGATTGAGTGTAGGTTTAGATTTAGGGGGTTGAGAATACATTTAAGTTTTAGGTTTAGGTTTAGGTTTTAGGTTATAGGTTAAGGTTTAAGTTTTAGGTTTAGGTTAAGGTTAGGTTATAGGTTATAAGTTAAGGTTTTAGGTCATAGGTTTTGGTTTAAGTCAAGTTTCTAGGTTTAGGTTTAGGTTTAGGTTTAGGTTTAGGTTATAAGCCATAGGTTTAGGGAATTAAGAATAGGTTAAGGTTTAGGTTTAAGAAATCGGGTTTAGGTTTAGGTTTGGGTTTTCAAATTTAGGTTTATGTTTAGGTTAGGGAGTTGAGATTAGGATTAGGTGTAGGTTTAGGTTTAGGTATTTGAGAATACATTTAGGTTTTAGGTTTAAGTTTAGGTTATAGGTTAAGGTTTAGGTTTAAGTTTAGGTTAAGGTTAAGAATAGGTTTAGGTTATAAGATTAGGTTTAGGTTTAGGTTTTATGTTTAGGTTATGGTTATAGGTTTAGGTTTAGGTTTAGGTTAGGTTATAGGTTAACGTTTAGGGAATTGAGTTTAGGTTATAAGTTTAGGTTAGAGGTTAAGGTTTAGGTTTTCGTTTAGGTTTAGGTTATAGGTTTTGGGATTTGAGAATAGGTTTAGGTTAAGGTTATAAGTTTAGGTTCAGGTTTTAGGTTTAGGTTAAGGTTTAGGGATTTGAGTTTAGGTTTAAGTTATAGGTTTAGGTATAGGCTTAAGGTTATATTTAAGGTTTAGGAATTCGGGTTTGGGTTCGGGTTTGGATTCGGGTTTAGGTTATAGGGTTTGGGATTTGAGAATAGTTTTAGGTTATTAGTATAGGTTTAGGTTGGGTTATAGGTTAAGGTTTAGGGATTTGAGTTAAGGTTATAGGTTTAGGTTTAGGTTATAGGTTTAGGTTTAGGTAATTGAGTTTAGGTTATAAGTTTAGGGAAAGGTTAGGTTAAGGTTATAGGTTTTGGCATTTCAGAATAGTTTTAGATTATAAGTATAGGTTTAGGTTAGGTTATAGGTTAAGGTTTGAGGATTTGATAATAGTTTTAGGTTATAAGTAAGGTTTTAGGTTTAGGTATAGGCTTAAGTTATATGTTTAGATTGAGGTTTAGGAATTCGGGTTCGAGGTCGGGTTTGGGTTCGGGTTTAGGTTATAGGTTTTGGTCTAGGTTATAAGTTATAAGTTATAGGTTAAGGTTTAGGTTTAGGTTATAGGTTTTGGGATTTGAGAATGGGTTCGGGTTTAGGTTATAGGTTTAGGTTAAGGTTTAGGTTTAGGTTTAGGTTATAAGCTATAGGTTAAGGGAATTGAGAATAGGTTAAGGTTTAGGTTTAGGAAATCAGGTTCGGGATCGGGTTTAGGTTTGGGTTTTCAAGTTTAGGTTTAGGTTTAGGTTAGGGAGTTGAGATTAGGATTAGGTGTAGGTTTAGGTTTAGGGATTTGAGAATACATTTAGGTTTTAAGTTTAGGTTTAGGTTTAGGTTTTAAGTTTAGGTTAAGGTTAGGTTATAGGTTTAAGTTTAGGTTATAGGTTATAGGTTAAGCTTTTAGGTCATAGGTTTTGGTTTTGGTTAAGGTTTAGGTTTAGGAAATTGGGTTTGGTTTAGGATCGGGTTTATATATAGGTTTTCAAGTTTAGGTTTAGGTTTAGGTTAGGGAGTTGAGATTAGGATTAGGTGTAGGTTTAGGTTTAGGGATTTGAGAATACGTTAAGGTTTAGGTTTAGGAAATCAGGTTCGGGTTCGAGATCGGGTTTATGTTTGAGTTTTAGGTTTAGGTTTAGGTTATAGGTTATAAGTGTAGGTTTATGTTTAGGTTATAGGTTTGGGTTTAGGTTAAGGTGTAGGTTATAGGTTTCGGAATTTGAGAATAGGTTTAGGTTATAAGAATAGGTTTAGGTTTTATGTTTAGGTTAAGGTTATAGGTTTAGGTTTAGGTTTAGGTTAGGTTATAGGTTAAGGTTTAGGGAATTCAGTTTAGGTTATAGGTTTAGGTTTGGTTTAGGTTAGAGGTTAAGGTTTAGGTTTAGGTTTAGGTTATAGGTTTTAGGATTTGAGAATAGGTTTAGGTTAAGGTTATAAGTTTAGGTTTAGGTTGTAGTTTTTATTATTTTATTATTTACCAATGGAAAAGCATTAATGTTATGGTCTAGCCCACCTGATGAGAGGATGTGACTGATTTTTTTTACAAAGCCACCTAATGAGAGGATGCTAACCCTTCGGGTTTAGGTCATAGGTTTTGGTATTAGTTTAGGTTATAAGTTTTGAAATTTGAGAATGGGTTTGGGTTTAGGTCATAGGTTTTGGTTTTGGTTTTGGTTTAAGTTATAGGTTTTGGGATTTGGGAATAGTTTTAGGTTATAAGTATAGGTTTAGGTTAGGTTATAGGTTTTGGGATTTAGGAATAGTTTTAGGTTATAAGTATAGGTTATAGGTTTTGGTTTAGGTTATAGGTTATAGGTTTAGGATAAGGTTTAGGTTTAGGTTTAGGTTATAGGTTTTGGGATTTAAGAATGGGTTCGAGTTTAGGTTATAGGTTTAGGTTTAGGTTTTGGGATTTAAGAATGGGTTCAGGTTTAAGTTATAGGTTTTGATTTTGGTTTAGGTTATTGGTTTTGGGATTTGAGAATGGGTTCAGGTTTAGGTTATAGGTTTTGGTTTTGGTTAAGTTTATAAGTTATAGGTTTATGTTTAGGTTAAGGTTAGGTTTATGTTATAGGTTTTGGGAATTGGGAATAGTTTTAGGTTATAAGTATAGGTTTAGGTTAGGTTATAGGTTTTGGGATTTAAGAATGGGTTCGGGTTTAGGTTATAGGTTTTGGTTTTGGTTTAGGTTATATGTTTTTGTTAAGGTTATAGGTTATAGGTTATAGGTTATAGGTTTAGGTTTAGGTTAAGGTTAGGTTTAGGTTAGGCATTAATGGAAACTCTAGTATATTTTTGTAATTCCAAAAGAGGAGTTATATCATAGCTTAGCTGCCTATGATGCTTGATATGCATGCTCTTGATATAAGATACGAGTATACTAATGACTTGATTAAATAGTGAAAACCAATCTTTTATAAGTTACATTATAAAATTACATTTTTTGGACAACCCTAACCTTCGATTCGTGGACACTTGTTTTTTGAAATAAGTGTATTGGATGTTTCCATTTTTAACCATCAACGAATGTCTAGAAATTTAGGGGCTTTTGGATAGTTACTTTAGATAAGTTACTTGTGCCTTAAGTACTTATTTTAAGTTGGATAAGCTTTCTTGGTAAAAAAATATATATATGATTATAAGCCAAAGGATCACTACGTGAAAAATAGAAGAAAAAAAAAGATGGATTACGAGACGGTTCTAGACCGTGTCTAAAATTGCTTGGTTTAATGACGCTTTAGAGACAGCCGTAAACCGTCTCTAAAATTTTAGACGGCCCCTGACCGTCCTTAATATTGTCTTAAAAACTAGAATGTCCACAAATCATTTAAGACGGTCGTTGACCGTCTTATATGCTACCATCTGAGACGATCATTGGCCGTCTGCATTAAAGACGGTCTTTGACCGTCTTATATGCGGTCATCTGAGACAGTCATTGGCTGTCTGCATTAGAGACAGTCATTGGCCGTCTTTTATTCGTAATCTGAGACTATCAAAAACTCTCTATTAGCGACGGTCCTTAGCCGTCTTATATCCCTGCCAAAGACTATTAGTGTTAAAGACGTCTTTATTAGAGACTGTCAACGACCGTCTCCGTCTTATAGCCCTGTCAAAGACTCTCTCTATTAGAGACTGTCAAAAACTGTCTCCAATGCTCAGGTCAAAAATTAAGAAGCTAAAAAAAATTATGACTTTCGAAAAAAAAAAGAGTTGAGAAGCTTAGAAAAATAATTAACAATGTTTAAGAAAAATTTAAATTTTGAAAAAAAAAAAAAACTGTAATTTTATAAAAATCTAGATTTTGAAAAAAAAAATTAAGAACTTTGTATAATGTTGATAATTTTGAAAAAAAAAAAAATTCAATAAAAAAATGATATTTTGAAAGAGAAATTTTAAAAAATTAAACAAAATTGTGAAAAAATTGATAAATTGTAAAAAAAAAATTATTTTAAAAAAAAGAAAACTACATTTTGTATTTTGACAAGAAAATTTTAAAAGTTATATAACAAAAGTGAGATTTAAAAAATCATATTTTGAAAAAGAAAATTTAAAAAATTAAATAAATTTGTGAAAAAATTGACAAATTGTAAAAAAATATATTTTTTTAAAAAGAAAACTAGATTTTGTATTTTGACAAGAAAAATTTAAAAGTTATATAATAAAAGTGAGATTAAAAAAAATGATATTTTGAAAAAGAAAATTTTAAAAATTAAACAAAATTGTGAAAAAATTGACAAATTGTAAAAAAATATATTTTTTAAAAAAGAAAACTAAATATTTTTTAAAAAAATGTTAAATTTATTTATAATAAAAATGATATTTAGTTAAAAGAGTAAAAAATATATACATTTTGAAAAAAAATATATTAAATTTATTTGTGAAAAATAAAATTACTAAATTATTAGGCACATCCACTAATTGAACCTTTAATCATTTTTAGACAATCTAATCAGTTCAAATTGAAGAGCAAATAACTTTAAATGTTTAAATCAAATTTCATTGAAATTGTTGATCAATCTTATATACCCAATATCTTTTTCATATGTAGCCTGATTGAGGCGAGTAACTAGTCAAATTGAGAGTATTAATTAGTAAAATAGAGTGAATGGACTAGACATGTAAAATGGGCCAAATATTAGATTTTGAAAATTAAGAACTTTGAATAATGTTGATAATTTTGAAAAAAAAAACAAAAAGATTTCGATAAAAAAATGATATTTTGAAAAAGAAAATTAAAAAAATTAAACAAAATTGTGAAAAAATTGACAAATTGTAAAAAAAAATTAAAAAATTCAAAAAAAAAAAAGAAAACTAGATTTTGTATTTTGACAAGAAAAATTAAAAGTTAGATAACAAAAGTAAAATTTTGATGATGTGTTGTATATCCTTGCCGCCCATACGTTTCTCTAACCCATTTTTGGGTCGGGTATAAAAAATTGTGTAGATTTAAATCTTAAGTAGACCAAAATTTTTAATAGCACATGAAAAGAATATTGAGAAGTTAAAAATTTTAACAATGTTTGAGAGAAATTTTGAGAACAAAATGATTCTTTTGAAGAAAAAAATCGACAATTTGAAATTTTTGAGAAAAAATTAAAATATGAGAAAATTTTTGAGATTTTGAAAAAAAAAAAAAAACAGAATTTATATTTTAAATATTTTTTGAAATATTTCTTAATAAAAATGATATTTTGTTAAAAGAGAAAATATATACATTTTGAAAAAAAAAATGTTATTTTTAAAAGGAAACTGAAATTTATCTATGAAAAATAAAATTACTAAATTATTATGCACATCCACTAATTGAACCTTTAATTGTTTTTGGACAATCTCTACAATCTAGATTAAAGAGTAAATAACTTCAGATGTTTAAATCAAAATTCACTCAAATTGTAGATCAATTTTGTTTGCCCAATATCTTTTCTCATATGTAGCCTGATTGAGGCGAGTAATTAGTTAAATTGAGGGTATTGATCGGTAAAATAAAGTGAATGGACCAGACATGTAAAATGAGCCAAATATTCTGGTCAAAATTGTGACCCAACTTACTGGCCCCGTGAGAACCTAAGAATTGATGTTAGTAAGTTTTGTGGGCCCCATCATAATGTGTGTCGAACATCAACATCGTCGATTTGATGTGTCCCATTTAGGTTATGAGATATCTCAAAAATCATCTGTATACGAAACTCAAGTGGACCATACCATCTAAAACTATGTGAAGACATCCTAAAATATATAAAAGCACTTAGTGGGGCCTACATGAGTTTTGGATGTGGTTGAAACTTGGTTTGACCCCTCATCCAAGTGGGACACACATAATGAGTGGGTTGGATATATGAATTACATTTAGGCATGCCCAATATATGATTATGAAAGTTTTAAGGCTTGTTTGATTTTCCATGATCCTAGTAAATCCCTGGTAAAGAAGTAATTATTATTTTTTCACTTGTTTGAAAATGAGTTTGTAATTCCACCTAGAAAATCGGTCCAAAAATGTTGACTTAAATCTGTGATCCCCACCATAATGTATATAATATATCCATGTCGTCCATATATTTTATTAGAATATTTTAGGACATGATCCGAAAAAATTAGGAAGATCTAATGCTCAATTAGCCCACATGAAAGGAAACAATAGACTTAATATGTCCACCGTTGAAAGTTGATTCTTTTACTGGGTCCACATTGAGGTTTATTCACCATCTAATCCATTCATAAGGTCACATAGACATGGATAAGGGAAAAATATAAGTCTAATGTAAAACTTCTAAGGGCCTCAACAAGTTTTTAATGGTAAGCACTCAATTCTCACGATTTCGTGTGGTGTGGTCCACTTGAGCTTTGGATTTGCCTAATTTTTGGGCTCATGCCTTAAATTCATTTGGCATAATGAATGGCTGGTGTGGATAAGCTAGACACATTATGGTGGACCCCATATTTATTTTACAATTCCTCAATTTAAGTGTTTAAAAAGTAACCGGTCAAGTCAGCATTAGGAAAGATGCAAGAAATTACCTTGGTAAATAATGATTACTCATTTACAAGGTAATTATGTTTGAGCCAGAAAATCAAACAGGCCCTTAAGGAAACCCCTATCCACATATATTATGTGGTGTGGCCCACCCATGTCATTAATTGACATTCTTCATACCATTCAACGCTTTTCTCGAATTATTTTAAGATGTTAACTAAAAATAGGGTAGGTCCAAGGCTTAAGTGGACTACAAAGTGGGGATTGAACATCCACCATTAAAAATAACATTCATAGAAGTTTTGGATCAAGCTGATGTTTGTGTTTTCCCTTCATTCATATCTTTTTGATATTATAAACATGTTGGATGACAAATAAACATTACTGTGGGCCCAAGGAAGGTATCAACGGTGGAAAATCATTATTCCATACTGTTTTATGTGGCATGGTCCACTTGAGTTTTGGATTTACTTAAAATTTGGGATCAATCCACACCGTTCATCCATTTTTCGAGATCATTTTATAGAATTATCCCAAAAATGAATCATATCCAAAGATTAAATAGACCACACCACAAATAAGGGAAATGGATTGGCTACTCCCCCTACACCATCCAATGGCAGGTGGTTGGTGTTGTGTGGGCCCCACCATGATGTATGTGTTTAATCCATGTCGTCCATCTATTTTTAAAGATCATCTTATGACATGAGACCAAAAAATGAGGCATATCATAATTTGAAATAGACCACATTATAGGAAATACTGTTAAATGAGCGTCAACCATTTAAAACATTTTGGGGGCCATAAAAGTTTTGGATCGAGATGATTTTTGTTTTCCCCTTTCATTTAGGCTTATATGACCTAATAAACAGATTGAATGCCAAATAAACGATACAATAGGCCTTAAGAGGATTTTAATGATGGATATCCAATCACTATATTGTTTTCATTGTGGGGGCCATAAAAGTTTCATATCAAGATGATATTTGTGTTTTACCTTATTTCATGTCTTTTTTAACTTTTGAACGGGTTGGATTTCAAATAAAAATTATGGTGGGCCTTAAGATAGTTTCAACGGTGGTAATCACTCTCTCCAGTGTTTTCTGTGGTGAGGTCCACTACATCTTTTTATCGGCCTCATTCTTTGGCTCATGCCCTAAAATAATATCTCAAAATGGATGGACGGTGTGGATACAACATATACATCATAGTGGGGCCCACGGAAGTTGGTGACATCACTTCAGTAGCCAACTCACTACTCAACCTAAGCCGCGCGCCCTCTCCCTCGCTCACTTTCACTCTATCTCGCACCCTCTCCATCCTCTCGCTCTCTCTCTCTCTTCCTCTCTCTCTGATCTCTCCACCATCTCCTCTCTCTGTCTCTCTCACATCCTCTCCCTCCTCTCTCTCTGTCTCTCTCTTCCTCTCTCTCTGATCTCTCTGGTGGTCTATTGCCGAACACCCTACCCATGCACGTACGCTCTCTCTCTCTCTCTCTCTCTCTCTCTCTCTCTCTCTCTCTCTCTCTCTCTCTCTCTCTCAAGCTCGGTTGAAGGTCATTTACGATAGTGAGGTATCTCTCTCTCCCTCTCTCTCAATCTCTCTTAATCTCAATACCAATTTAGGGATTTGGAGATTTAGGGATTTAAGGATTTGGGGATTTGGGGATTTATGGGTTTGGGGGTTTAGGGATTTAGAGATTTGGGGATATAAGGATTTGTGGATTTAGGGATTTAGGGATTTGGGGATTTGGGGATTTAGGGTTTAAGTTGGGCCCTACTGAGTTTACTCAGTACAATAAGGGCCTGTTTGGCCAAGCAGATTGGATGGGATTAGATAGTATTAGAGTGGATTGCACGGATTTCAAGGTAATGTTAGCTACGTCAGTGGATTGGTGCAAGATCTATGGGATTGCTATATCCGGTCTGTTTGGCACGCCCGGCCAATCCCGAGATTAAGCCTTCTAATCCCTTTCAATCCCTCGAACCAAACATGTCCCAGGCAATAAGAAACATTTTTAGAACATCACAATGGGACTTTCTCCTTTACCCAGGCTGGGAACCAACAGCTGCATTGCACCAGGTGCAGTTAGATATTTCATCCATTTCTGCATGCCACTGACTTGAGAGTTTGGATCATCTGATTGGATTACCCTTTTCAAAACTCTTAATCAGATCTACAGAAAATATAGTTTAAACAACATAAACACTTGTGGGCAACCAACACATTAGACATTCCTAGCCATCATTTTTCTTCACTTTCCTACACCGAATGTTAACTGCTTATTTGCTGTATAACCTTACTCTGAAGGCCACGGAGAAGATGGGTATCCAATCTAAGTGTAGTTTGAAATCATCTAATCACCCTGCCATGTTTGCTTTGGTGAGTTGGCTCTGCCATATTCAAGTTTATATGGAAATATCTGATGAGCAGCATAATTGAAGTCCCATAAAGAATGGAGATATGTAATTCTCAAAATTCTTGTTACTAATGGATGCAAAACTAAATATGTACTACAACAATGCCATTGGCACTCTCCTGAACTGAATATGTAGTGCAACAATGCCACTGGCACTCTCCTCAGAGGACACCATCAATTTTCATTAGTTTAATGTGTGTTTACTCATTATATCCTACAACTTTGCACGTCTTACATCTGTGTATGTTTATTCCTTCTCTTTCACCCTCTTTCACCTCTGTACATTGCTTGTTCTTTCTTTCTTATTCTGGATCATTGCTAAAAAATGACTTATGGTTATCATACACATTTAGCAGTTACTTCCTCTCACTCATTTTATCATACTCAGTTAAAAGGAGTACTATTTTGTTTATAAATTATATATGAATTGTCTTGTAGGTAAATTATACATAGAAATAATTTTATATACAGAGGTAATTATTTTAAAGAGAATTCATTGTTCATGTATCACTATAAGACAAGGCAACTCCTAGTTGAATGAAGAGACATGGATTATCCAATCAATAGATCTGGATTGTCCATTAGGTTCAGCCACACTTCATAGGCCACCATGCAAAATACACTGATTGGATTATCATAACTGTCCAAAAGTTGAACTTTCATTTGCTGACATTCTGTTTTCCAAAACATGGATGTATTGGTCAGAGTCATCTGGGCAAGGTGATTGTTTGGAATCATTAACAAATGTGCCCCACCAAATGGGTGGTTAATATGTTGATTGGACCTTTTTCATAGCAATCTCGACTCTCCATTTTATGGTTCTATTAATTGGATGGCTTGATTCGTGTCCCAACGAAGGGTGGGTTGGGTCAAAGGGATTGTCAAAATCGTTTGATTGGTGTGTCTAGGTAGTCCTATGCAATTGGGAGCACATAAAAAATTTTTTTTTTTTTTTAAAGCAAATTTGTTCATGGCTTTCAGTAAGGGTGGGTTTTTCATTCATGATATTGAAATATGTTTTTCTATGGCATATTGGGACATGGTTATTGTATTGCTTCTACAATTTCAATCCTCACATGAATTCTCTCTCGATTATTTCGTTTCAGCCTGTGCAGATCTAGATTGGACTTCTTGAGGTTAAATTTCTTATTAGTAATTGGTTTTCATGTTAAGTAGGATGCCTTGAAATGTTGTTACTGGAGCTTGATATTGATAGCATTTGCGACAAATAATTTGTCAAGGCAATTTAGGGAACTATTTACCGCATTTACATTTGCTATTCCATGATAAATCTGCATGTAACTTGTTGCAAATTACCTTGTTGTTTTTCTTCTTCTTCTTCTTCTTCTTCTTCTTCTTTTTCTTAGGTCTGGTGTTACTGGGATTATTTGTTTCAAGTTTTGTGGAACTAATCATTATTGTTTAAAGTCAATGCATAAAATCGTGGTTGGTACAGCATATAAATCTGCATATAACTTGCTGCAAATTGCCTTCTTTATTTGTTTTCTTCTTTATTTCTTATGTCCAATGTTACTGGGATTTATTTATTTCAAGTTTTGCAGAACTAATCATTCTTGTTTATGAAATCAAGGTTAGGTGGTTACTAACTTTGCTGTCAAATTGAGGTTTTGTCCATTAGGATTTTCAACTGTCTGTAACTCAGCGATACTGCCATTTCATATTTTTCTTAGAAAGCGTTGACCTTTTACATGACATATGAACCTGAGGAAACCTTGGGACCATGTCTTGTGCCCTTTCTTCCAGCCACGTAATTATTTATTTTATTTTAATTTTCCCTTTGTATTTACAGAGGTGGTTACTAAGGCACAGCCTCACTTCATGCCTCTTTAAACTTTTAAGGACCAAACTTTTGATCATCATGCCCATTTAAAGTATAGATGCTGAATATTTCTTTGATTTCTTTGTTTTTTCAATACTACTACTGTTGGTAAATCTCATGAATGATATTAGGGAGATTTTCTGCAACAAATGAATCCATCATTGGGAGGTAGCTCCTGCTGATAGTAATGAAAGTTAAATCAACCATTTAAAGTACAATGCATTCTTGTGGTTACTAGATCTGAACACCTTCATCAGCTCTTAAGGTTTTGGAGGTCCTCTTTTGCTACTAACATTGTTAATATCTACTAACATTGGTAGATCTCATGCATTTTTCTTGTAGTGTGTCCATTTTTCTTGTACAAGTGTTGCCTGATGGGTGGGTCCGACTGATTTTTGGAAAGTGCATGTTTATGGTGGACTACACCTGATGATTGGCCCAGATCAGTGTGTGTGCGACACTGGATGTCGTATGTGCAATGACTCATTTTTTTCTTTTTCTTTTTCCTTTTTTTTTTTTTTGTCTTTCCTCTAGCAATTGCCTCAATTATTTTCTTTCTTCTTTATATAAGACATGAGTGGACTACACCTGTGTCCATTTTTCATGTTTATGGTGGACTACACCCGATGATTGGCCCAGATCAGTGTATGTGCGACACTGGATGTCGTATGTGCAATGACTCATTTTTTTCTTTTTCTTTTTCTTTTTTTTTTTTTTATTTGTCTTTCCTCTAGCAATTGCCTCAATTATTTTCTTTCTTCTTTATATAAGACATGATGGGGCTCTTGTGTTGGAGTGGAATCACCCTGCCATGTTTGATTTTACTGAAGACAATTGAATTACATAGGTAAGTGTTTAATGCAGGGAACTTCTCTGGAAATGTTATTCTGATAACTAACCTGATGAGAGTAATTTGTGGTTCAGTTCCTGAACCAATCTCTCTATCATATTGAAAGAAATCCACATTTTTCTTCGTGTTTCTTACATGGTTCTCTGTCCCATTTTTGTTTGACTTGAAAATAAAGGTGATGCATCTTCTTATTTATTCAATCATGGAATGTAGGATATTGTCGTTAAGGTTCTTACAGATCAAGACTTTCATGAGGATCACCTGAAGGACTTTCTAAGGGAGGTATGCATTTGAAACATTGCTAATAATGTTCTTTGAAACTGTACGCATTTATGTATCCGGATGTGCATCGGAGCTAACCGTTAAGGGAGAACATTTCCATAATCTGACTCGGTTGAGACAGATATGAATATGAAAATGTTTTTTTGTTGCGACTGATTGACAGAAATTGGATGGTTTGTGTTATTTGTCAGAGTTTTGAAATCAATACTGTAAGAGAGTCACTTTTGGGGGTTGTTTGGTCAATTTGAAAATGGGATGATATTGCTCATGAGGAATTATATGATGCATGGTTTCCATTTCTATCAGGTGGGACTCATTTTTTGGTAATCCGGAATATTATTTGCTACATCCTGCCATTGATGAGCTGTGTACCGGATATATACTCAATAGGACATTTTAACCTTTTGATTTCTTGATATGTATTGATGGTTAAGAAGAGAAATGCAACAATCATCCAATTTAAACTAAAAAAAGACAAAAAAAAAAAAAAGTCTCATGATTGGTCACGGGGATCTTCTAATCTGGAATTCTTTTGGGTCATGATCCATTCACAATGGCATGCAACAGAGCAAGGTTTGGGCCATATAAAACCATAGACCCTACTTGTCAGAACTGAAAGTCCATGTATGTTGTGCAAAGATGCAGATTCTGCATTGTATTATGTATCTGTTTATTTTGCTAAGTAGTTACATTTAAAAAAAATAAATTGCTAAGCAGTGAGAGGAGCAGGTGTCCGGTTGCCAACTAAAGTGTTATTCAAACTGCTTTGGATTTCATGCTCATCCACAACAACCTTTCTGCTTTTGCCAGATCACTCACGTTAAGGGTCATGCGTGCTAAAATTGATATGGTTTTCTTGGTGCATGCATATGCAGACGCCTGGTTTTTTGTTGTTCCGTCACATTGGAAAGGTTCCTTGTTTGTTTGATTTTTATTTTTTTTTATTGTTGTCTTCACAGGGCTAAGGTTCCCTATTTGTTTGATTAGAATACCCATTAAAAAGAGACAGCACAAAGTATATGAAAAAAAAATGCTCTGCATTTGCTCCCTCCATATGCTTGTAGGTGTATTATGCTCACATCATCTGAAATTTCTAGTGGTTTCTACTTAATTTTCCCTGCAATCAGTTGTTTGCATTGTTGTAATACTAATATCACATGGGCGGAATAGTCGATCGTCCTAGTTGGGTTAGCATATGAAAATGGAAGATGCTCTGTAAGATGTCATGAGCATTTTCATGCTAGTCTCTTGCTATTTTCTTGTTACCATGTCCAAGAAAATGTAGTCCTTTGTTCACTTCCCAAGTGCAGGGTTGTGATGTAGTAATAACTCGGTAAGACCGAGGTCGAATCCCAAGGGACTGAAACTTGTACGTAATCTAAAATTCAGTAGAATTAGAACTATAATAAGATGGAATCTAAATCAAATGTAAGTTGAGGAATAATGGTGAAAATATTAATCTAAAATCTATAAAAATCAGAGATAGGAAACTAGGGATTCAGAGGATCCACTTGTAGAGATCAGGGAGATCTTATGCCTGTTTCATGAATCATGGAATTTACTGAATTGTCATTGATCTAGTTTTTAAGAGATGAAAGGTATATGAATTAGAATGGATTCCATCACCAAACCATGCCCAGGAGACTATGGCAAACAACAGAATTAAACTAATTACCAACCAATCAACATGCTATGAAAGTTAGGAAGGGTGCCGACATCCAACCATGCCCAGGAGATGATGGTGAACAACAGGGCTTCCTGATATCATAAACATAAAGGAAAGGAAGACGCTCAAAGCCATTGCAGACCCTTTGTAATTTCAGTCACAAAAGACCATTAAAGACTAAAAACATTTTCATAATAAAATTAAATCGAAATTAGTTCATAATCATAAATCCAAGCTGTAACAATCACCCTATCACGGTAGAAGCTTCACCCCTTAGCCCTAGCTAAGGGGTTTAGCCTAACATGATTGGCTAACTCCTTAAACAAAATAAAAATTAAAAAGAAAAAGAAACTAAAAGAAAGAAAACTCTTTCTCTACTCCTTCCTGTGCTTCACGTCCAGCCTCCGATGGGTGGCTCTGGCTGCCTCCAGATCCTCTCTCTTTATAGGTAAGGAAGTCGGTCGCTGCACCATGTGTAAGAGTTACACAGACAAATGCAACTTACTTGCGTTTAGAATAGGATTTCCGGACGCTGATTGCTCGGTGGAGTCCATGATCAAGATCGGACGGTAAATTCACTCCGTCCATAAAAAATCGGTTGCATATGGATGGTTTTGGATCACCCTTGATGTGGCCCACGTAATCTGGAAAGTCACCATCTATCTTCCGTTTCAAAGGCTGAATTTCACTCCTCGTGATCTTTTGGAGTTCTGACACCTAGGTAATGTTAAGAAGCTCCATAGGGAGCTGATGGACGGTCCGGATTGGACCTCTAATCAGTGTTTGGTGGCCCATCAAGATCGTCCGCAGGTCGATTTGCGAAACAGAGCATGCACCGCCTCGCACTGTGAAAATCGGTGGGCCCCGTCTTGATGTTTATGGAGAAATCCATTTCGTCCATTGGATTCCTGACGAAAAACCAATCAGGAAGAGGTGATTTTGGTCAGATTCTAGTGCGGCCCACTGTATCTGTACTCCCACCGTTCATCTACCGTTTTAAAGGTTGAAATCAGTTATATGTCGTATTCCGTGATTTCGCCACCTAGGTGATGGTTACGCCTATGCTATAGAGTGAATGAATGGTTCAGATTATCTAAATAGGTGATGGGTGGACCCCACAACTGAAAAACGAATGGACAGCGTGAAAACGCTATCCATTTTTTTGAATTTTTACAGAAGACGCAGTCTTCTGTTTGTTTGACCGAACTGCACGGTTCGGTGCAATTCAGGTGGTCGTGCACTGCATGCACGTCTACCCTCATGTGGTGTCCACTACGATGTTCTTGAGAAATCCGATCCGACCATTCATTCTGTCATATCATTTAAGCCGTCAATACCAATTTTGAAGCGTATCCAAGTCTCAGGTGGGCCCCAAATCACAGATTCATGGGCTGATTTGTCTGTTTGGCCACTACTACAGGGTTCCAATGAATGAAAATTGACATGTATGGTTAATTTATGGTCCCCAGGCCCTGTATAAAGTTTCGAGCTGAACAGATAGAGGGAACCCTATGATCTTGCATTTCGGACGTCTTACGGGCCACTTAAGCTTCAGTTTCTTGGATTTCTGACTTGTAAATCCGTCAATCTTGGTCCCCTGGAGTCCCTCCTTTGCTCTGGTGAATCTTGAGCGTTAATTTCATACTTTTAGTACCTTGTTTCGGTCTAAGCTTGTAATTACACCTTGCAGCACAAACACGGTTAAAACGGACCGTTAGATAGTACAATGTTCGTAAATCCAGACAATATTTGGGGTCTAATATGCAATATTTGACCCTCAACATCCTTAGGAGAAGCTCTACATTCTGCTGAGCCTCAATTTCCTTGTCTTTGTCATTCTCTGCAACATTTTTTCAGGCCTTTCTACTCACAACTGACTTCTACTACGGCAGTGGTACATGTTGTGATCAATCCTTCTATCAGATCTACCGAAGTTTCTCTAAGAGGTATGATTAAATACTTGGGGTGGAGAGGTTGTACAGTAATATTAGAGATTTTCAGCTTGTAAAGTGGGCCTGGTGATTCAATGATTGAAATGTTATTTAACAGGCCTCACCATTAATGGCCTGTGCACCAAAAATCCTAAGATTGGAAGATCCATTTGCATAGAATTTGAGTAAGACCATGCCACCATATGAATGGACCATACTCATTTTCATCCCAGGTGATATTTATGAATGTCGCACTCCTTGTGCATGTCTTTGATGTTACACAAAAGCAACATGACAGCGGAAGATAAAAGAATATAGTACCTTAAATATAAGGTATCAGTTGGTGATTTCTCCTTGGAAATGGTGGCCCAATTGCACTGACTGGATCAAGGCGCTTGATATGCGGGAACTCAAAAATTATGCAGTTGGCTGTATTAACCGCACAATCGCTTACTCATAGTCCCAAGATTGGGATGAGTTGAACAATCCTAACCTTTGATTTGCGGACACCTGTTTGTTGAAATTGGGATTATGCGAATTTTGTCATTATTTTTTATGTTTCTATTTATTGGGCATTCATGATATTGCAGTTTTAGGCAAAGTTGATGTTTATGGATGATGTTTGTTTTGGTTGCAGTCCCATGTTTAAAATGTTATGACGAGTTCCGTGATTTCTTTTATTGATAATATTAGTGAGTTATAAGCTGCTGCAATATGGTATTTAAAATGTTATGATGAGTTCCGTGATTTTTTATTTTCTTTTCTGTGATGCCAGTGTATGCCATTCCAGCCCCAGCAGCTGGCAGTTTACATTGTCCTAAAGCATCAAATGCGTACAAATTGCACCTAAGATGAATGGTGTTAAGGAACTTGAACCCTCTAAAAAGTGTAGTGGACTCCCTATAAAGGGGCACAAAGCACCTCTGAACAAATGCAAACTCTTAAATTTCATGAAGTTGTTGTTACCTTGGCGCAAGCCGCTACAAAGGCCAATGGTGAGCTTGAAAATGTATGTCAAGTGTCACAAGCAGGTATTTCAGTTGTAGCTAGCCATAAGTTTTCTTTAGGTCGAAGCAGTGGGATCTATGTTATTGACTAGCTATCTTCGGGTTGAAGTCATTGATAGTTGGAACTATTATTGTATGACTGCAACTAGTGATTGTAATCAAATTATTGGGTGCATTATCATTTCAACCAAAGAAAATTGTTTTTTTTTTTTCATTGTTTTATTTGTCAGTTGACTCAAGATGAAAATTTCTAGTATTTTCAATCTTTTGGTTACATGAATGGATTACCAACCTGCTTAGCTTTCATATTATAGTAATCATGTATAATTGGAGCCAACAACACTAATTTATAATTTGAACTATAGATATGCACATGTGTTTGTATTTGCAAGTTTGTAAATGTTGGTTCAGAATTGTATTCCAGTCATTTCTACATATTTAGACATTTAAACTCATTTTTTCAAATTAAGAAACCTTGGTTTGGTGAGATCTAGTTAGTTTGTAATTTTGTGTCAATGTTTGTACTTGTCTTCTTCATTTTTCCTCTCTTGACATTCCCTTACCACGCTTTTTATCAAATTTGTAGGACTCTCCCAAGAACACAGATTTCCTTGGTGCATTCTGGGACAAGGAAGCATGTAAAAGATTTTTACATTCGAAGTCAAGTGCCTGAGTCAGAAGCAAATTCCTCCCTTTAACCAAGATAGATGATTATTTATGCATCCACTAATTAGGTAGGGTTGTACATATCTTTTTCTACATATTTCATTCTTAAAAGTGTGTTCATGCTGTGTTGGTGGCCATCAAGCCTAATCTTTGGCTGACCTTTGGGCATTTTGGTTGAAAACAAAGCAATGAAGACCTGATAATAGAATAACCAGTTGTTGAAGAGGACAAATGGTGGGGCATTTCTTATATTCATGGAGATGATATATATATATATATATATATATATACACACACACACACCAAATTTTATTAGAAAGAATGAAAGCCAGGGTTATACACCGGAAGATACATTTCCTCAGGTGCTTTGTTTTTTCTTGAACTTGTTCAAAGTAACCATCAATGGTTATCAAACTGAAATAAATTTATTTTCTTACTAAAATAATGGCATTTTTTGGATGGCATTCTTAATAAATTTAATTTTCTCCTTTTTTTGCATGCCAAAATAATAATATTTCACATATTTTTTCCTGATTTTTGCCTCTATTTACCACTCTATGTAGATGGATTGATCTGATTTCCTTGTTTTTGATTTGTTTTTTTTTTTCTTCCTTTCTTGAAATTGATGAGATTTTTACCTTTTCATAAGGCTGATATGATTAAAACTCACACCTTTCTTGAATTTTTCCTATGAGAAAGGTCTTAAGTGTGCCACCAAAGTCCTACAATACATAGAACTGGACACCTTGCTATGGCGGTTTTGTAAACTAAATGTTGTTGATGATTATGTCCACCCACTTTATATATATATATATCTTAATCTTACTTTTTTGCTGGTATGTTCCTTTGTACTTGCAGCCTTATTAGAATCTATGACCTGTCTAGCAATGTTACAAAAACTCCTATATTCTATTTCAACCAAATATGCTTGCTTGTCACACATGCCAACACACTTATTTAAATAAGATTTATCTTTTTTTTCGTTATTTTTTGTTTATCGTTTAATTACCATTGCCTTAGTTCCTCTTATAGTTAACAGATTACTGTTAGTGTAGTTTTAATTCATATGTACTACACTAAAAAAATTTCTTAATATTTTACACTTGAATGATCTAATACTTACAAATGGGTTTGCTAGAGCTACAAAAACTTTCTCCACAAGCTTCATCCTTTTCTAAGTTATTTTCATTGTGCACATTGTGACCTAATTCCATAATGTTCTTTGCTTCAAATCTAGCTTCTAATCATAGGGAAGATTTGAAATACCTCAGGAATCTGGAGCTGGCAGAAAGATTTTACATGAAATTGTGATTCAGTAATCTACTTTCCATTATTTTGTACATTCCAAATTGTACTAGTGAAAATTTGATTGTGATGCAACTATTAAGGACACTCAAAGAGATGGAGGAGAGTACATCATCACTCCTTGCCTTGAGAGTACAAACCTTGTGAAATCCACATACAAACCCTCATGCAAGAAATCCACCAGTGCATATGGTCAGTAACTATTTCTTTCTTTTTCTTTTTATGAAAGACAATTCAAGAAGTTAATATATATAGTGACAAAGGCATGACTGTTTGTGGCTGATTAGCATGCCAGATTCCCAGGATTAACGGATTCTTTCATTCCTGATGATGAAACCAATATATTTTAGTGTTAGATGCAAATTATATATGACATGGCAGGTTGAAATGCTGCTTGCTTAAAATAGGTGGCATGAGGATTTGAACGAGCATACTAGATGAAAAAGGACCGAATCACCTGCAAGAAGCCTCTTTGCACTTACACACTCCATCCAGTTGTAAGAAGATGTTGCTTGGGCTGACCGGCATTAGAAATGGAATTAAGAAATGGTGGGCTAGTTACAAATTTCAATTCCTAGAGTTGCTCTCTTATATATAGCATAGATATATATTATCCCTGAAATAGTCCATAAAGACATTAAAGGGTAGAACAAAGATATTAGACGAAGAACCCAACAAAACAAATCCATAATAACAAATCCTTCTTTCAAATTTGAGGCTTTGCTCTGTTCTGTTTCTTCAAGTTTGCTATTTTCTAATGACTACAAACCGTCAACATCAAAGTAGCACATGAGTGACATCTAGGCTAATCTTCAAGTAGGCCGTTATGGGTATCTTTGTCGATCGTGTATTATCAGGATAGTCTGATCATGAACCATTGACATATGCATACGTGCATGGCCCACTGAAGAACTAGGCCAACTTGAACAGTTACACTCGTGATTAGGCAATTGCATTGCTCTATCATTCATGACTTGTTTTTCATCCTCTTTTATGGGGTTGAATCTTTTCATATATTTTATCGGCCAAATCCAGAAGTTTGTGATTGGGGCTCGACAACAAAGAAAAGTGGCAGTGAAACCTGTCACGTCCCAAACTTAGAAACCGGGCTCACAAAATTCCCGATCGCTGAATCTGGCGCTGACAGCCTCCGTAGTACCCCATTCTCGGCTCCCGGCACCCATATACCAGGTTCCGATCCTGGGATGCTACAAGGAGGATTTCTACTATCCATTTAATTCTTAATGAGCATAACCATAAGCATAACCCACGAACAATAACCACAAGAACACCATCACAAAATCCACTATGATCAAAAACTTTGAGTACAAGGTGTATAAAGGGAAATACAAGATAGTGCTAATAACAAAACTCCAAAAGCTCGACTGCAAGCTCCTGCTGCTAATACACTACGGCTACGTCCTGACGTCACCTGCACGCATCAATCGTGCATAAGCTTATAGAAAGCTTAGAGGGTGGTGTAAGTGTGTGCGCAATATAAGCGTGCTCAGAATGCAGGGTTAGAGTAATGCGAAATTATGCTGATGAATACAAGGATGCAATCAGCCGTACCAAGGCTATACAATGCAAGATATGAATGCGATCGGCCATATCCAGACCATGTAATGCGAGATGCAAACAAGCATGCCAATCCTCATCATATAATAGTACAGTTCTCATTCTGGATAATCACCAGGGTCTAGTACACTCTACGCTAGCTTGTCGTCCCTATCCGAATGCACAACTGGGAGAGTAGAAGAGACCTTACTATCCACCTACCAATATTGAGCCCGTCTCATCGATAGCGGACCGATTCCTCAAGCTGGTCAAACTCAACTTAGAATTTGCCCCCTCACTCAGGCGGGTAAGGTCACACCCCTTTCCAACCGACCACGACACAGTGGGAGACGCGGCCTACTGGTATACAGCCATTGCGCACTCGTATATCCACTCGGTCTCGATATTGGAGTCATCCTCTGGTACCATCGGGTTTAAGAATTTTCACCCAGAAACATCTATGGCGCCCATATGCTAAAACCAAACATTTTCGGTATCCAATCTAGCCACTCACGATGCATCTGTGGAGGCTATGACCCTGATATCGCTAGGGCATACAATAATCACAATCATACAAATGCAAGTGCATGAGTCACACTACCAGTCATACAACAGTCCTACGTGTACCATGCACTAGGGCAACTCCGCCTACCAGGGAGGCCATAAACAGTTCGCCTGAAGACATATGCTATGATCAGTCACTTCTCATATTAGTCATACATATGATGCGTATGATAATGAATCATGGATCTATACTAAACATGTATATAGAGATGGGCTCTGTGTATAACTGAGATGGGCCTAGACGGCCTACTTACTACAAGTATGGGCCTACTAGTGGGCCTTAGGGAGTGTTACAATGCGGACATTTAACCAACATTGTACCTACAATGTGGACGTCTAACCATTTGTTTCCAAGGCATTACTTACTATAAATATCGTTATATGCCATGGAGGGATCACGCATTGCAATGGACCTAGTTGCACTCAATTGGGCCTTAAGTACATCAATTGGGCCGTATCATATGGGCCTTACATTCATCATGCGGATCACCTCAATGAGCCTCAGCAATGGGCCTGGGGTCCTTTACAATGGGTCATAACCCATGGGCCTTAGAATTCATTAAAAATGAGCCCAATCACATGAGCTTTATGTGCATCAAATGGGCCTAATCACATAGGCCTTATATATACCAAAGTGGGCCTCAACAATGGGCCACAAATACATCAATTGGGCCTACACACATGGGCCCATAAATAACAAAGTGGGCCTTAGTGGGCGGACCACAAATACATTAAGATGGGCCTCAACAATGGCCTTAAAATGATCTCAAAATGGTTGGACGGTTTGGATGAAACTCATGCATCATGGTAAACTCCCATGAGGGCCCACTATAACATTTATTTTCCGTCCAATCCTAGGCCCAGTGAAATGCTTATTTGCCACCCAACCTGTTGTTAAGGCCGTGTGGCAAGGGGCCCACCAAAATATTTATTTTACATCCCACCTGTTGATAAGGCCATGTAGCAAGGGGCCCACCAAAATGTTTATTTTCCATTCAAACCTGTTAATAAGGTCATATAGACCCAGGGCCCACCGAAATGTATATTTTCTACCCAACCTGAGTCCACTGTACTATTTATTTGCATCCAAACTGTTCATTGAATCACATGACCTAGGGCCCACTGTAATGTTTATTGCCATCCAAACCTGTTCATAACGTCACGTGGCCAGGGGCCCACGTGATGGACGGCGTGGACACAATACATACATCTGAGTGGGGGTCACCGTCCACTGCCGTGGACGGACGGCGTGAGTGAAACACTTGCATCACAGTGGGTGTCACCACCCACTGTTGTGGACGGTATGGTAAGACACATATACCATAGTGGGTCCCATGTAGGGCCCACCAAAGTGTTTATTTGTAATCCAACCCGTCCATTACATGTATCCCACCTGGTTGAGGGTTCACACCAAGTTTCAGCCACATTCAAAATTCAGGTAGGCCCCACCAAGTGTTTTTATATGATTTCGGCATGTCTTCACATGATTTGGATGGTATGGCCCACCTGAGTTCAGTTTGTGGATGATTTTTGAAGTCAACGCACCATTCAAGGGGACCTATTAAATGAACGGTATAGATGTAAAATATACATCATGGTGGAGTCTACAAGTGGGCCAATGCGGCCACCCTTTTTAACATGGACGTCTCTGGACGTCATGGCACAAAGTCATGCCAAAAAAAATTTATTTTTTTTATCCTAGGTGGGACCCACATTAACCAGATCTACCCCATCCATTGCATGTGTTCCACAAAATTAGGCGTCCAAACCAAGTTTCAGCCACGTCCAAATTTCAGGTAAGCCCCACCAAATGCTTTTGTATGTTTCAGGCATGTCTCCACATGATTTTAGATGGTATGGCCCACCTGAGTTCCGGATTGGTCCCAAATTTTGGCTCAACGCCTAAATTAATCTGAGGAAGATGGTGGAAGGCTTGGATTAAATACATGCATTAAGTTGGGGCTTGCAAGAGTGGCCCACCATTTCTCTTCTTTTCCTTTCTTTCTTTTTTTTGTTTTTGGTTGGACGTCAAGTAGGCAAATGCATGCATGGATTTTCTTTATTTTTGTTTTCCTAGGTGGGACCCACATTAAACAGATCTACCCCGTCCATTGCATGTGTCCCACAAAATTAAGGGTCCAAACCAAGTTTCAGGTGGGTCCAAGCTTCTGGTGAACCCCAGAAATCATTCTTCCAAGTTTTCAACGGAAAATACTACCATTCTTAATACCACGGCCCGTCAAATGATTGGATCGGTCTCATTTTTCGGCTCAACGCCTAAAATAATATGAAAAATGGAATGGACGACGTGGATTGCATACATACATCAAAGTGGGGCCTGCATGATTGGTCCACCCCAAAACAACCCCTTTTTCTTTTTTTTTTCTTTTTTTTTTCTTTCTTGTCAGTACACGCCCATGCCTGTACACATACTCCATGATGGCCAACACACCGGTCCAGCGTCCAGGGACGCTGGACGGCATGCATAAATACATCATCATGGTGGATCCCACATATACGTGGCCCACCATATACATATACATATATATATGTGTAATATTAATATAATATAATATATATGTGTATATATACGTATCATATCACCTAAAGTGTGGTGGACCACACCATTTGATGAATGGAGTAGATTTATCATGAATTGGTGGAGCCCACTTCATTTTAGGAAAAGGATAAGGAGAGAGAAAGAGAGAGAGAGAGAGAGGGAACAATAGACGGTGATGGTGGGGCCCCGCCACTATGGGCCCCACATAATACAAATCATACATAAAAAATGGGTCCCACCAATAAGTGGTCCCTAAAAAGAATTTAACGGTAAATCACCCACCTCTTGCACTCCTCTTTACTCCCTTAGGCTTGTATGCTCCTTTGCTTGACTTTTGACGGTGCTTGATGAAATTTGAACGGTGGGAATGAGAGATGAGAGGGTAGAGGAAAGTGGGCCACACTTCTTGTTTGGGAGAGGGAAAGCTTGGACGTGTGAAGCTCTTTTGCTTGGGATTTTTTTTTGAGAATGAATGAGATAGAGAGAGGAGTGATGGGTGAAAAAGGGTGATGAAGTGATGTGGTGTGATGGGTGAAATGGTGTGTTGTAAGAAGGGATGGGTGGAGAGAGAGGTGAAGTGATGTGAGGGTTGACCTTGGGCTTGCTTATGTAAGAGAAAGGTATGGGTTGTTGTACTTGGGTATGGAGTGACTTTACTTGTACTTGATATGAGTGATTGATTGATTGATGGGACATCTCGTAGAGATTTTCTCATAATTCGTAATGCGCGGTGTTTTCTTCGAATTAAACGCAGACTGACATCTTTTAGTCTGGGTATCTGGTCAGTGCGGTATAGGTTTCAACTTTAGCTGACTTTGGCATACAGGTCTCAACTTAGGATCGCGCGCAAAGATCGGAAAGTGGTCGAGGATTGCCTAATTCGACCGGAAGGATCGCGGGAGTCGACGGAACAATACAAACTAGGATGCGGGTCTTATAAAACCGCACCCAAAAAGCCTCAAATTAGAACACCATTACCATTACCGCACCCAAAATTCATCTTTCAAATATGTATGTCCTTTTGAACCTTCCCTAATTGCACAAGTGGCTGAACCATCTCTGTATGTTACACATAATTTGTCATCCAGTAGTTTTTGTAAATGAAAATAAGAGGATTGATCTTAACAGTATGGTCGTCATGCACATAGACAAAATGCCTGCAATGAATGTTTATGAGTACTTGGTAATTTTGGAGTCCTTGGTTAGGGTTTGGGCTGAAAGTACGAGTGCTGGAGCTGATGCTTTCAGAGTCCGAACTCATTCTTTTGAAAAATAGAAAAATGAAAATATTAGTAAATATGGATTTTCTTATTAAGAAGAAAATGGAAGATGGATTGAAAAAACATAAAAGAGATTTTTTTTTCTTCGTTTTTGCTTCAAGAGAGAGATGGAGAGGTGAGAGTGAGGAAACATCGTTGGGTTAATTAAAAAGAACTACGTAGTGGCTTGATCCTAATCTCACTTTTTGGGTATGTAGGCAGCTGTTCGTAATATACTAGAATATCGGTGCACCCATAAATCTTTTTTCTCCTTTGAATTGTAATAGACTGTATCAGTTGTATTTTTCTCTGTCATACAGGTTGTAGCTATCAAAGATATAATATCACCTCCTTATAGTGAAACATTTAATAATGTGTACAAGTAAATTTATTTTTTCTTATTCCTTATATTGTTTCCCAATTATATTTGTGTTGGTTTTAGAGTACAGGTAGCGATAGAAATTGTTGGTCGATTATGGCTTGTAGACAAAGGGATAAGTAACCAGCAATACAAATATGGGAGGCCTTCCCCAGGTATCCAGATACTTTTTAGATATATTTATGTTGTTTTTAAATGTATTAGCTCAAAATTAATGGAGCAGACCCGGATGTGCGTCGAAGCTATCCGAATGGGCGGGGGTCCCTGGAAGGTGGGAACCGCTATTATGACCATGATGAAGCTGTCCATTTCCTATGAACAGCATTGGAGGGGCCTGGCTATTTGGACAGGCCATGTTAATGTATTTGCTCAAAATTAATGGAGCAAACCCGGATATGTGTCGGAGTAACCCGGATGAGCAGGGGTCCCTGAAAGGTGGGAACTGCTGTTATGACCATGGTGAAATTGTCCATTTCGTATGGACAGCATTGGAAGGGCCTGGCCATTTGGACAAGCCGTGTTTATATCTATATTTGCAGGGACCACACCCTTAACCTAAACCACACCCTAAACATATAAGATAAACCTATTCTCAATTACTTAAACATATAACCTATAACCTAAACCTAAACCTATTCTCAAATCTCAAAAGCTATACTTATAACCTATAGCTTATAACCTAAACCTTAACCTAAATCTATAACCTTAACCTAAACCAAAACCTATGACCTAAAACCGTAACCTATAACCTATAACCTAAACTTAAACCTACAACTTAACCTTAACCTAAACTTAAAACCGTAACCTATAACCTAAAACCTAAATGTATTCTCAAAACCCTAAACCTAAACTTACACCTAATCCTAATCTCAACTCCCTAACCTAAACCTAAACCTAAACTTGAAAACCCAAACCTAAACCCGATCCCGAACCCGAATCTGAATACCTAAACCCTTAGCCTAAACTTAAACCTATAACATAAACCTAAACCTAAACCTATAACCTAAACTTAATTCACTCAACTTAAACCTACACCTTAACCCAAACATATAACTCGAACCCAAACCCAAACCTGAACCCGAACATGAACCCGAATTCCCAAAACCTTAACCTATAACCTAACCTAAACCTATAACCTTAACCTATTCTCAATTCCCTAAACCTATAGCTTATAACCTAAACCTAAACCTATAACCTTAACCTTAACCAAAACCTATGACCTAAAACCTTAACCTATAACCTATAACCTAAACTTAAACCTATAACCTAACCTTAACCTAAACCTAAAACCGTTACCTATAACCTATAACCTAAACCTAAACCTAAAACCTAAAACCTAAATGTATTCTTAAATCCCTAAACCTAAACCTACACCTGATCCTAATCTCAACTCCCTAACCTAAACCTAAACCTAAACATAAAAACCCAAACCTAAACCCGAACCCGATTTCCTAAACCTAGATCTTAACCTATTCTCAATTCCCTAAACCTATAGCTTACAACCTAAACCTAAACCTTAACTTAAACCTAAACCTAAACCTATAACCTAAAACCTAAGTGTATTCTCAAATCCCTAAACCTAAACCAATACCTAATCCTAATCTCAACTACCTAACTTAAACCTAAACCTAAACTTAAAAACCCAAACCTAAACCCAATCTCGAACCCGAACCGATTTCATAAACCAAAACCTTAACCTATTCCCAATTCCCTAAACCTATAGCTTATAACCTAAACCTTAACCAAAACCTATAACCTTAAACTAAACCAAAACCTATAACCTATAACCATAACTTATAACGTATAACCTAAACTTAAACCTATAACCTAAAACCAAAACCTAAACCTAAAACCTAAACCTAAACCTAAAACCTAAATGTATTCTCAAATCTCTAAACCTAAACCTTAACCTATTCTCAATTCCCTAAACCTATAGATTATAACCTAAACCTAAACCTTAACCTATAACCTTAACCTAAAACAAAGCCTATGACATAAAACCTTAACCTATAACCTATAACCTATAACCTAAACTTATAACCTATAGCCAAACCTTAACCTTAACCTAAACCTAAAACCTAAACCTTAACCTATAACCTATAACCTAAACCTAAACCTAAAACCTAAATGTATTCTCAAATCCCTAAACCTAAACCTACACCTAATCCTAATCTCAACTCCCTAACCTAAACCTAAACCTAAACTTGAAAATCCAAACCTAAACTCGAATCCGAATCTGATTTCCTAAACCTAAACCTTAACCTATTCTCAATTCCCTAAACCTATAGCTTATAACCTAAACCTAAACCTAAACCAAAAACCTAAAACCTAAACCTAAACCTAAACCTTAAATGTATTCTCAAATCCCTAAACCTAAACCTACACCTAATCCTAATCTCAACTCCCTAACCTAAACCTAAACCTAAACTTGAAAACCCAAACCTAAACCCGATCCCGAACCCGAACCCGACTTCCTAAACCTAAACCTTAACCTATTCTCAATTCCTTAAACTTATAGCTTATAACCTAAACCTATAACCTTAACCAAAACCAAAACCTATGACCTAAAACCTTAACTTATAACCTATAACCTAAACTTAAACCCATAACCTAACCTTAACCTAAACTTAAAACCGCAACCTATAACCTAAAACCTAAACCTAAACCTAAAACCTAAATGTATTCTCAAATCCCTAAACCTAAACCTACTCCTAATCCTAATCTCAACTCCCTAACCTAAACCTAAACTTGAAAACCCAAACCTAAACCCGATCCCGATTTCCTAAACCTAAATCTTAACCAATTCTCAATTCCCTAAACCTATAGCTTATAAGCTAAACCTAAACCTTAACCTATACATAAATCTAAACCTATAACCTTAACCTAAACCAAAACCTATGACCTAAAACCTTAACCTATAACCTGTAACCTAAACTTATAACCTATAACCTAACCTTAACCTGAACCTAAAACCTAAACCTTAACCTATAACCTATAACCTAAACCTAAGCCTAAAACCTAAATGTATTCTCAAATCCCTAAACCTAAACCTACACCTAATCCTAATCTCAACTCCCTAACCTAAACCTAAACCTAAAATTGAAAACTCAAACCTAAATCCGATCCCGAACCCGAACCTGATTTCCTAAACCTAAACCTTAACCTATTCTTAATTCCCTAAACCTATAGCTTATAACCTAAACCTAAACCTTAACCTTAACCTTAACCTATAACCTTAACCTAAACCAAAACCTATGACCTAAAACCTTAACCTATAACCTATAACCTAACCTTAACCTTGACCTAAACTTAAAACCTAAACCTAAACCTATAACCTATAACCTAAACATAAAACCTAAATGTATTTTCAAATCCCTAAACTTAAACCTACACATAATCCTAATCTCAACGCCCTAATCTATACCCGATCCCGAACCCGATTTCTAAAATTTAAACCTTAACCTATTCTCAATTCCCTAAACCTATAGCTTATAACATAAACCTAAACCTATAACCTTAACCTAAACCAAAACCTATGACCTAAAACCTTAACCTATAACTTATAACCTAAACTTATAACCTACAACCTAACCTTAACCTAAACTTAAAACCTAAACCTTAACCTATAACCTATAACCTAAACCTAAACCTAAAACCTAAATGTATTCTCAAATTCCTAAAGTTAAACCTACACCTAATCCTAATCTCAACTCCCTAACCTAAACCTAAACCTAAACTTGAAAATCCAAATCTTAACCCGATCCCAAACCCGATTTCCTAAACCTAAACCTTAACCTATAACCCAACCTAAACCTAAACCTATAACCTAAACCTAAGCCTAAAACCTAAACTTAAACCTAAAACCGAAATGTATTCTCAAATCCTTAAACCTAAACCTAATCCCAATCTCAACTCCCTAACCTAAACTTAAACCTAGACTTGAAAACCCAAACCTAAACCCGATCCCGAAGCTAAACCCGATTTCCTAAACCTAAACCTTAACCTTAACCTATTCTCAATTCCCTAAAGCTATAACCTATAACCTAAACCTAAACCTTAACCTTAACCTAAACCAAAACCTATAACCTAAACTGTAACATCCCGAAAATCGGGAGTCGAGCAAAAACTCCACTTCCGAGTTCCAGAACATCATTTATGCAACATTTTCAATGATGGATGAATGTTTTTCATATTAGTGCAAAAAACATGAGTGGGATTAGACCAAAACAGCATATCATACTCCAGAGACAATTAAATTAGCAAGTGTAAGAATGTAATAGATATATAAAATCTATGAACTGTTGTGGGTCTCCAGAGTGTGAACATGTTACCAGGTTAAACATATACATGTATACTCCAAAAATGATAAAAATGATATACATGAGTGCTTTAAAAATATATAATGAAAAGTGTCATGCCATCTAATCAACCTCCCTGTAAACCCGTCGGTCAGAACACGCATATAGGAGAAATCCTCCTCATCATCATCAAGTCCGACTCTACTTCACAAGCAGCGCCATCATCTGCAACTAAAACAGGGACTGGTTGGTGTGCGCGACACCGTCCCGTATCATGGGAGTGAGCGATCAACTCAGTGGAATAATAGAGCAAAGATTAGCATGTTATCAAATCAATCACGCGTTAATAGTAAAGCAAACAATCAAACATTCCTAGATACTGTTGTTAATGCAAGCATGAAATGACATGATGGATGCCCTCATCGACATACTCCCTCATATGGCACCATCTCACGCCCGCGGCATGCTTTCTTCCCACAGTGCTCCACTTCTTTCAGGCACATGCAATGCGATATGAATAATGATTACCGGGTTATTATTAGTCCTTTTCATATAGCAGGATTGGAAAACTAGGGTACCTTGCTTATATCAATCCCAACACAGATCCTGTCTAGGGTCGTCACTCCTAGTAATCTCATACGATGTTATATTTGTAGGTCACTGCAAGGGCTGTCAGGGCTGTTGCTCGCACTCGTTGCACCTCTCCCCCATCACCTTATCAATACAGGCCTAGTTATATTCTTAAGACTGCATCAGGACTCGTTGCCCCCATGTGGTGTTAGGATAAACTCAAGGTCACTACAAAGGGCTCGTCACCTGATCAGTGTAAGCCGACAGAAAGAATATAGTGTCTCATACCACCATAATCTGCTCAGAGTAGGGTGCTCACTGGTCACTACGGGGAGGTTTGTGGCTCCAGCGTAGGCCGACAGCTCGACTACGGTGTCCCATACCACCATGCCCGGCTCATGAGTCTTTATGGATCAAGGTACCATGGTTAACAAGGTTTCCAATGGTAAGTTCAGTACCCTAGGTTCAAGCAGTTATGACTCATACATGGTGAACATATAAAGGCCAGTCGGGTTACTTGACAAGCTCGAATAGTACAAGCACATCTCAAGCTGAACGACATGAAATGCATGAAATACTTCGTGTGGCCTAACCACTGTCGCCAACCCAAAACACGACTCGCGTTCATCGACGCGTCTTTTGTGGTACATAGAAACCAACCACGAATTCAATCCATTACCGACTGCCTGGACTAGGTCATAGCCCCAAGCATTTGAAAACCAACGTCAGTAAACACATGAGAGTAACAAGAATGCATATAAACAATACAAGCATGTTGTTACACGTTATAACATACCACATAAGCAAATCCTCCAACACATATATTTCATATATATAATGAAATCAATACATATAGCCAACATGATGGAATTCATATACATCAGCATATTAATTGAGAATTTAATCTCAAAACTAATTCACAACACCATTTTACTCAATACATACTAATACAAACATTTATACAAACACTTAGTCTACACACTTTAGTCCACATAGCGTATGTCGACTCAAAGTGCACATTAGGACGAATCTCTTCGCCAAACCGATCATACACGTATTTCTAATATCATAACATGATAAATTTATATGTCAAGCATTTCAGCAAAATACGGACGTATACAGTATTTTCTATAAATGCTTAAAATACCCTAAATCTCATATTTACCGTACATTTACGAAACAGAAAACGGACAGCATGTTGTACATGTCAAACGTCGTTGCTGTCGATAATCTACTATTAAACAACATTGAAAGCTTTGAAATCATTCAATCTAAGCGTCTAAAATCCTCACCTTTCGCTTTAAATGTGTATCGTTTCGAACGGAACGAATACGCTTCGTCAACAGCGTCAATACGACCTAATGCACAAGTACATAAGCTACTTTGTTATTTGAATCGAAGAAATCCCCAAATCAGCAAGTAATTAGGGTTTTCCTTACCTAGAAGTGCGTTGGAATCACCGAAAAAGTGATTTGAACGCCTTGCTTTAGCACGTGCAAGAACTAGTACAAGTGGCAGGAAGATCTCTCCCACACTCACTCACAATCTCTCACTTTCTCTCTCTAGCTAGGGTTTCTAGCAAATTCGGATGAGTGAGATATGTGAGGGTTTAAAGCCCTTATATAGGCCAAAACCTTCCAAAATTAGGCTTGAGAACAAGGTACACTTAAGTTATAACCAAAATGGGGCTATTCTGATCTAAAGGAGTGTTTCGGGAGGTCCCCTGGCCGAATGCGGTCGGACTTAAGCTCACGGTCACTGGATGTTGTCCACACTAAGTTTTCAGTCCGGTAGAGTTCCCAGATCGCTCGTGGCGGTCCAGTTTCAGTTCAGTGGTCATCGTACCTAGATCAGGTCTACAAGTCTCATGATATGAAAGAGAAATTTTTTCTGATCCGAGGGTGAAATTTGGCTGAATTCTGACGGTCAGAACGCTTAATAATAACGCGCCAAGTCACGTGCCAGATTTGAATTTAAATTTTCAAATCCAACCCTTTTCTCACTCTCTTCACTCCAGGCTCAATGAAATAGCCTCTGAACGTCGGTTGGGCTTGATTTTCAAAATGATTGTCAAGTCCAGCTAAGCGGTCATAACGGTCTAAGATTGTAGGTA
Organism: Magnolia kwangsiensis; assembly: GCA_037074715.1. NCBI lineage: Eukaryota > Viridiplantae > Streptophyta > Magnoliopsida > Magnoliales > Magnoliaceae > Magnolia > Magnolia kwangsiensis. The sequence goes on along the minus strand of CM073576.1, from coordinate 15,257,616 downwards.
TCAAACTTTCGATGCGCGATCTAGATCCAATACAAAGTTTCAAAGGGTTCCTGAGAGCAAACGGATTTAGAGTTTGGTCCAAGGTTTCAGGATATTATAGCGTCATTGATTCTTCAAGTTTTGGGTCTTGTAGAACGTATTTAAAGTATTCAGGGACAATTTCATAGCTACTCTAGCGTAGCGCTAGCTAACTTACGCTTAAACTCTAAAGGAATTAATCCTAAGTGATTTCTTTGGCTTTGGAATTGGGTTCTGAGAGGTTACCAAGGTGTTATGGTTGACCCATCGCCTAAGGACGCCTAACCCCAGGTTGGCAAAAATCTGGGGTGTAACATAAACCTTAACCTATAACCTATAACCTAAACTTATAACCTATTACCTAACCTTAACCTAAACCTAAAACCTAAAACCTAAACCTGAACCTAAACCTATAACCTAAAACCTAAACTTAAACTTGAAAACCCAAACCTAAACCTATTCCCAAACCCAAACCCGATTGCTGTAATAATGTAGCCCAATCACATGGCAACAAACAAGAATGTACCCCTTTTAACACATGCCTCTTTTTACAAAGCTTTAATTTTTGTTTTTGTTTCTATTAATTGAAACACTTTTTTGCATTATTTGCTTGCATTAGTTTTTTTTTTAATGATTAGTTTTATTTTAAAAAGTGCCTACTTTTTTGGAAGAAGTTTCTACAATTCTTCATGATTCTGAATTATAATGTTTTGTTGGTTGAATATTTTTTTTATTAAATGAAAGACAAAAAGAAAATTGTTGCTGATTTTTTTTCTTTTTTTATTTATGATGTTAAACTTATATGTATCATGGTGGATGAATGTAATGTGGATAAGATTGTTCGTGTTTGGATGGATGTAGTTTATGTTTGATAAATATAGTTTACGTTTGGATGGATTTACGTAGTTTGGGTTTAGATGGATGTGAATGTGAATATGATGAAATATATTATATAACAGGTGTATATCAGGAAGAATACGATGAAATATATTATAACAGGTCAAATTTGAAAATGTCCTTTCAAGGGTGATAAAAGACCACTGATAGCAGTCCCTTCTAAGGATGGTCTATGACCGTCCTTTGAAGGCTCATAAGAGACAGTTCATAACAATCCTCTTTAAGAACGGTCCCTGACCATCCTTTTAAAGGACGATCCATGGTCGTCCTTTGAAGGCTCCTAAGAGATGGTCTATGAGTCCTTTTTTAAGGACGGTCCACAACTGTCCTTTTAAAGGACGATCCATGGCCGTCCTTTGAAGTTTCCTAAGAGATGGTCATGACAGTCCTTTTTAAGGACGGTTCATGACCGTCCTTTTTTTAAAGACTTATAAGAGACGGTCCATGATCGTCCTTTTTTCGTCAATAAGAATGACCTTAAGTAATACGACACGTCAAAATTTGACGGCCCATGCGACGGTCCATGACTGTCCTTTTTGATCATTTGAGACTATTTTGGACCGTCCTTTTTTCACTATTTTAGCATATGTCTTGTTTTCAACATCAAGAGTATTTATTTGTCAAGTTTATTTGGCCACCTTTATATTTACCATCTATGTGGGGCCAACATTTGATGTGGTGTTTTCATCATGTGGGGCTCACCTCAATGTGGACCATCCATCATATGGAGCCCCACTTTAATGTCAATTGCCCATCACATGAAACCCAACAATGATGTGGGCCAACCATCATATAGGCCCTATTTTTCATTTGGTATGTCTATTAGAATGACCAGCTTTAGATGTAAACTATTTACCATTAAATGCTGGCCTTTGGTGTAGACTGTCCTTTGGTGTAGACTGTCCATTGTATGAGCTCACATTAATATGGAGTCATCTATCACGTGGGGGCCCCATTGTAATATATATTGTCCATTGTGTGGGCTCGACCTTCAACGTGAAAAATCTATCAAAGTAAGGTCTTCCTTGATGCGAATGGTGAGAGCATTCTTTAACATAGACATGTAATAACAATAAGAGAGCCTCCTTTGATACGGTCTATCCAAATGTGGGCATGGGGTAATCCGCGTCCAAAGATGGTCCATCCAAACGCGGTCATGGGCAATTTGCATCCAAAGATGGTCCATCCAATCGCACCCTAAGAGAGAGAGAGTAATGCTAAACCTGTAAGTAAAACCTTGAGATGGCCGCTTCAATTCCTTCCATGACATCCATCGCCATACAGATAGTTGTATAAACTGAAAACATGTTAACCTGCACAAATCGCAACGCAAACAAATTTCTTTTATAAATAAAAAAGAAGAAAAGGAAGAGAAAAAGGATGCACAATGTATGCCTGAGTCAGCATAAAAATATCTCCCACCATCCAATATCGGTACACATTCCAAATCAGACTTTTGAGAATTCACATTTTGAAAGGCTTGCTGGATTCTCGCCCACGTCTTTAAATGATGAGGGATGTTGTCGTATGTACTGTGTTATTTCTTTTACCTTGGCACCTTCCACAAGGGGGACTTTGATCGAGGCCGAGCGCAGCAGTGTGGATTTCGTTATCGCTTCTAAATTTCTTTCATCGATTTTCTCCCATTTGCTAAGTAATGGGATTTGAGAGCAGAGAATTCGGTGTAGTTTAAGCTCTTCCTTGAGTTTCTCAATCTGAATTCGCTTCTGTGTCATGAAGTTTCGTGGCTGAAAATTCTCCAACCAAACACTGAATATTTTCTTCCGCATGCCAGCACAAAGAGACTAAAATTCAAAGAGAGGTTTCAAATTGAAAATTTTTCGTGTTTGACAGTAGGAATATCGTGGACGTGATTTTCCTATAAACACATTAGAGGGGAGCCCATGTAAGCGGAAGCTATATAATGCCCCCGGGCGAATCCCATCAATTTCACCAGCTCATGTCGGGACATGAACCAAAAACTCAGGTAGCTTCCCATATGAAACAATGAAATAAACACACCCCCCCCCCCCCCCCCCCTCCTTGGAACTGCTGAAAAATATACCAAACTGACCTTTTGGACGGTCCAGATTCATCCGGTTCCATCCATTATCCCTGGTATTTTTTAGATTCATCCAAATTCATCCAAATGTATTTATTGGCAGCTAAGAACAGATAAGTTGGTTTTTCAATGCTTTGTAAATAGGTTTCTTTAACTTTATTTTTTATTTTTTATTTTTTTATTCCGTTAAAAATAGTTAATGTAAATGCCCTCATCACACGTCTACTCCTTCAAAATTAGAGTATTTTGGCCTTCCCTGTACGATAGCAAATCTCTATATAAAAAGGTAATGGGGTTGCACGCTTAATGTAAGTAAGCAGTTATACCGTTCAATATAAATAGTTTTTTAGTATTTTCCTTCTCCTTAATATGTGTATACGGTCTTAAGCCTTAATAAAGCCCACAACAACTTTTGTGTGGCCAATGTTTACATGCCATCAAAAACCTTCATAATGTTATTGCCACAGGATGAAATGAAAATTCAAATATGGGTATTATTCAAAATTTCTGCCGCCTCATGAACGTTTCAATTGTGGCCATTCAATCCCTACTCTTTTTTTGGGTGGCCCACTTGAGTTTTAGATCTCTTTAATATTGGTTATGTCCTAGCTTATGCTGGCGAAACTGATGGGCGGAGTCGATGTCACACCAACATCACCATCACAGAGATTCTGCACTTGGTGCTCATGTCCAGCAATTGAACCATTGATTTTATGGGCCATAATGCTGGTGGTTTATGGCCCAAGATACCAGAGCTGTCGATTACAGTAAGCATCCGATCAGAGGATTGGACGGTTAAGACAGTTCAAGAAAATAAAATAAAATCTGAGAACGGTCCAAGATAAACTGCCAAAACCAACACTGATCAGATGGTTAGAATATTCCGATTAACAAACTGCTGCCTATGGCTCATCCGCGAGATGGTCATCCTGATCAACGGTCCGATTTCTATGCACGTCGCCATATGAGTTTTAATAATCATATGAACGGTTTGGATGGCATATAAACATCACGGTCAGCTCTAAGAAGGTTTCAACGGTGGTTGTTTCCATCCCTACTGTTCCATTTTTGGTGGCCGACATAAGTTTTGGATGAGCTTAATTATGAAATAGTATTCCATTGTGGTCTTTAAAATCAGATGAATGGATTCGATTTATCACGGACATCTCTGTGGGCCCACAAAGCCCCGGGCATGGGTATATCTCTGTGTGACCGGAGGCACATGCAATCCGCACGCTCGACAGTGAGGGTGTCTATCATTAGAGAACGGGTTAGTGTTTGCTTTTGAGCGATGGGCTGTAGGTGGGCCCGACACGTACAAGATGTGCGGGGCCATCGTGATGTATGAATGCCATCAAACTCGTCCATTCGATGCGTTCCCCCAACGATTAGGCCAAGATCACAAATACGGCATCATCCATAACTCAGGTGGACCACACCAAACGGAACCATCTATAGAAAAATCCTAATGGAATGTGGGGTCCGTCGTGTTATATTTATGTCATCCAACCTAGCCATCAGCTGCGCCCCACCGGGATGAGTAACCCAGAGAAAATCAAGCACGCCAAAAAGTAAGTGGGCCACAAAAAAATAATATAAAGGTTTAAGGTGCTATTTTACAATGCTCTGTGTTGTATCCCACATGAGTTTTGGACCGGGATGTTTATTTGAGATGTACGGTGAACATGATGAGCCACACCAGATTGACGGTATGGATTCCACATGTCGTACGTAACGTTACCCCTCACTCTCCGTGGAAATATAAATTTTCCAGTCAGCATAATTTTATATTATTTTTTCCAGCAGCGACCAACGGTCATTGGACGGCTTGAAAGTGGACCAACCGTCCAATTTCACTTGCAAATATAGACAATTTATATGCAGGGCTCTAGGCGGTGGGACCCACCATAACCAAGATGGCATATGTTCCGAGCTGGGGCGCCGATTAGATACTGACAAGGTCAGTATCCAAATCGTTACTGAAGTGATGTCACTAGCCCCGTAGGCCCCACCATGATGCATGTGTTATATCCATAGCGTCCATCCACTTGGAGAGATTGTTTTATGACATGATAAAAATAATGAGATAGATCTAAAGTTCAAGTGGACCCACCATAGAGAACAGTGGGGACAGTGACATCCACTGATCAAAACTTCTCACGGGCCACAGAAGTTTCCGATCAAGCTTTATATATATATATATATATATATATATATATATATATATATATATATATATATATTCACTTCATCTATCTCTATATTAATTTATGAATAGGTTAAATCTAAAAGATACATCATGGTGGGCCCTAAAAATGTTTCAACGGTGGGTGTGACTGATCCCACGGTTTATGTGGTGGGTACAATTGAACTTTAGGTTTATATCATTCTTTTTCTAATGCCATAAAATGATCTTTACAAATGGTTGGACGGTATGGATACAATACAAATGGTTGGACGGTGCGGATACAACACACGCATCATGGTGGAGTCCACGGAGCTTGGTGACATCATTTCTGTGGCGATTTGGCTACTGGCCTTGTTAGTATCTAATCCAAGCCCGGCCCTCCAAGCTGATACGCTCCTCCATGCTCGAACGGCAGGAACCAGTATATGATCCCCAACCCGACCCATATGTGCAGGATACTTGGCAGCCAGTCTATACAAGTGGGGGCCATGCCTAAGTGATCTAGACCATTGATCTGCTAGGGCCCACAAGTGGATGTACTATGCTCATAAAATAAGTAAGAGTTCACAAATTGGACGAACCTAGCCGCTGGGAGATTTTTCAATTGCATGTCGACCGTTGCTGCATTTCTCTTGTTAAACGTTCACTTAGATTTTTTTTTTTCTCTCCCTCTCTCTTTGATCACCGTCCATCCAGTAGGGCCCAACAGATCAAGGGTCTTGATTCCTAAAAAATAGGCCCCACTTGTACGGAAGCGAGTATGCCTCCCAATTCGCATCTGTTTATGAAATTAGAGAACGAAAAGAACGTTGTTTCGGTCATTTTAAAAAATCCAAGTCGGCGTCCGCCATTCAACCGAAATTACCTACCAATGCCGCGACACGCATCTATTCGAGTTTCAGGACATGCAAAGCAGTTTCTCATCCGTTCGTTAGAAAGCGATTCTCTTACCTCTGCCGTAGATTTTCCAGCAGCGGCCACAGACTCTGCCCACGCATTCACGAACCTCCACTGCAGCAATCTCGTCTGCAGAATCCAAAGCTAATGCACGGCCATGATGGAATTTTTTTACCCATCGTCGACTGGTCGTGAGCCCTGCACGACTGGTCATGTGGGTTGGCGTTTGACCAGTCGTGGGATTCGAGCCCTGACACGACTTAAAAGTCCAGCAAGTTTGGACTATTTTTCTTCGGGGCGCTGAATCGGTCGTAGAAGGGTCACGACCGGTCGTAGGTGGCGCACGACCGGTCGTAATTATGCAGATTCGTTCCGCGATTTTGTGCAGATTTCGTGTCGCAAGTCCTTTTGCAACCGGAATGCGGGAGGGAGTTTCTGAAAATTATAAAAAGAGGTCCCTAGAATTTTTCTAGGGCATGATGTGTACATGAAAAACACAAGACAATTATCAAATGTGTGTGTGTGAGAGAGAGAGAGAGAGAGGAAGCTTGTGAACGGGAGGCTATATTCGTAAAGATGATGTACCATATTTTAGCGCTTCTACGTACTCGTAATCGGTGAGATCTCTCAGTTTTCTTTATTTCTCTTACTGTTTATCCACTCCTACGTGAGTGATGAAGGTTTGATTATAGCAAGGTGTGCTAATGATCGGTTGTAACGTTCTACTTCATAGTGGATTGTTGGTCTGGACGTGGTCCCGCGGTTTTTACCTCTTTAAGGGTTTTTCATGTAAAAATCTCTTGTGTGGTGTGTGATTGTGCTTTGATTTATTTCATTGCTTTGTTATTTTATAATTCTGGTTTGCTCTGGAGGGCTAGATCCTAAAGTTTTGTGCAAGGCCCCCAACAAAGTGGTATCAGAGCTTAAGTTCATTGAACGAGTAGGATCGGTTTGGAATTATAGAAGGTGGTTCATCAAGGGTGATTGGCCTTAATGGTTCTAACTGGACCATACAAAAGGCTAAGACGGAGGACTTGCTTTATTGCAAGGACCTATATTCTCCAATTTTAGGCATATCAGCAAAATCCAAGGATATGTCTGATGATGATTGGAAGAAAATGGACCGAAAGGCAGTGGAGTTTATTAGACAATGCTGGATGATTCTGTGTTCCACCATGTGTCTACAGAAACCTCAGCCACAAGCCCATGGTTAAAATTAGAAGGGCTGTATGAGAGGAAGACAGCCGGTAATAAAAATTTTCTTATAAGGCGACTTGTTAATCTCAAGTTCAAGGATGGTGGTTCTGTGGCCGAACACATGAATGAGGTTAGCAATATAGTGAACCAGCTCTTCGCTATGAAGATGGTCCCGAATGATGAATTGCAGGCTTTATTTTTGCTTAGTTTGTTACCAGACAATTGGGAGACATTAATGGTGTCTCTAAGTAACTCCGCGCCAGACGAAAAGATATTCATTGAACAGGTGACTAGTTGTCTCTTCAATGAGGAGACAAGGAATAAGTCTCAGGGGTCTACTCAGCAAGAGGCACTTGTGACACAAGAACGGGAGAGAGAAAAGAACAAGAAGGGCGGGAAGGCCAGAAATAAATCAAGAGACAAGTCGAGTAACAAAAAAGATGTTGAATGCTGAAATTGTGGTAAGAAGGGTCACTACAAGTATGAATGTCGTAAGGCTAAGAACGACAAGAAAAGAAAAGGAAATGATAAGGAAGATGAAACAGATTCCACTGCGGTGGCTTCAGATGACGACGTTGTAGTTATTCTTTATACAGATCATGATGTATATCTCAGGGCTACGAGTCAGGACATCGACTAGGTGATAGACTCAAGAGCTTCTTTTCATGTAACTCCACGTAGGGATTTCTTCACAAGCTACAAGTTAGGTGACTATGGGACCGTGAAGATTGGAAATTCTGACATATCGAAGATCGTAGGGGTCAGTGATATTTATGTGAAAACTGATGTGGGTTGCACATTGGTTCTCAGGGATATGAGGCATATCCCAGACCTTCGCCTCAACTTGATGTCGACGGGAAGGTTGGATGATGATGGCTATGAAAGCTGATTTGCTGGTGCGCGCTGGAAGCTCATCAAAGGTTTATTGATCGCAGCCAGAGGAAAGAAGTGTTGCACCCTGTACAAGGCAAGTGTCAGTGTATGCAAGGATGGGTTGAACGCAGCAAAAAATTCAGCTATTAACATGTGGTACAAGCGTCTAAGCCACATGAGTGAAAAAAAGGCTTTACCCACTAGCGAGGAAGCGGCTCCTTCCAGACGTGATAAGTACACCTCTCAAAACCTGTCTTGATTATTTATTAGGAAAACAGCATAGAGTTTCATTTATTAAATCTGTTTCTCATGTTAATAAATTGAATGCATTATATTTAGTTTATTCTGATGTTTATGGTCCTATGAGGATAAAAATCTTGGGTGGGGCATTGTATTTTGTTGCTTTTATAGATGATGCATCTATGAGGGTTTGAGTTTATGCATTAAAATCGAAGGACGAGGTCTTTGGTGTGTTTAAATTATTTCATGCTATGGTTGAGAGAGAGACAAGTAGATCATTAAAGTGCATCTGCACTGACAATTGTGGTGAATACATTGACGACTTTCATGAGTACTGTAAGTCCCTGGGTATACGGCATGAATAGATGATTTTTAAGACCCCTCAGCAGAATGATGTAGCTGAGCGAATGAATTGCACCATTGTTGAAAGAATTAGATGCAAGCTATCCCATGCAAAGTTGCCCAAGATGTTCTAGGGAGAAGCAATGCACATGGTGGTGTATCTGATAAATAGGTCTTCATCAGCCCCGTTGAATGAAGAAGTCATGAGAAGGTGTGGACTGGACAGGATCCATCGTACAATCATCTTAGAGTGTTTGCATGTAGGGCATCCGTTCACGTACCAAAGGACGAGAGGTCCAAGCTCGATATGAAGATCAGGCAGTGTGTGTTCTTGGGCTACGGTGATAAAAATTTCTGTTACAGATTGTGGGATCCGACAGAGAGGAAGCTCGTCAGGAGCAGAGATGTGGTTTTCTTTGAAGATCAGTGTATAGAAGACATTAGTAAGCTAGAGAAGAGCCAGCCTAATTCAGGTGAGTCAAAAGACATGGATCTGATTATTCCTCCCGTGGTGCCTGATGATGGGGGAGTACAGTAAAATGTAGAGGACGAGGGAGTTCTTTTAGAAGATGGATCAGGGAAGCAACTCCCACTTGATCCACCTGTTGAGCCACAGGTGAGGAGGTCATCTAGGGACAGACAGTCGTCCAAAAGGTACTCGCCATATGAGTATATTATGTTGACTGATGGGGGAGAGCTAGAAGACTATTCTGAGGCCCTAGCTGACGAGCATAAGGAGGAGTGGTTGAAAGTTATGCAAGAGGAGATGGAATCCTTGCATAAGAACCACACCTATGACATGGTGAAACTGCCTAAGGGCAAGAAAGTTTTGAGTAACAAGTGGGTGTTCAGATAGAAGGTTGAGCAGAAGAATTCATAAATGAGGTTCAAGGCCAGACTTGTGGTGAAAGGGTTTAGTCAGAGGAAAGGCATGACTTCGAAGAGGTATTCTCACCAGTGGTGAAGATGACATCCATACGGGTGTTACTTGGGTTGGCAGGTAGCATAGATCTAGAGATAGAGCAGTTAGATGTTAAAACTGTCTTTCTTCATGGTGACCTGAAAGAAAAGATCTACATAAACCAAGCAGAGGATTCGAAGTCAAGGGCAAGGAGCATATGGTGTGTAGGATGAGAAAGATCTTGTATGGGCTAAAACAAACTCCATGACAATGGTACAAGAAATTCGATTCGTTCATGTTATGGAATGGGAATGAAAGAACGGAGTCGGCCCACTGTGTGTTCCCGCGCAAGTTCTCAGATGGTGATTTCCTAGTTCTGTTGTTATATGTTGATGACATACTCATCATGTATGGGAAAAGACATCAAGAAGATCGACAGGCTGAAACAGGAGTTGGGTAACTCTTTTGTGATGAAAGACTTGAGCCCCGCTAGACAGATCCTAGGAATGGAGATAACCCGTGATAGAAGCAGCAAGAAGCTTTGGCTGTTACAAGAGCGGTATATTGAGAAAGTCCTAAAGCGGTTCAATATGAATGCAGCGAAGTCAGTCAGTACTCCACTGGATGGTCACTTCAAATTGAGCGACAGGTAGTGTCTCAAGAAGAAGGCAGAGGTGAAAGAGATGCAGAAGATACCCTACGCGTCTACTGTAGGAAGTTTGATGTATGTTATAGTATGTATACGCCCAGACATAGCATATGTGGTTGGTGTTGTCAGCCGGTATCTTACCAATCCTGGCAAAGAGCATTAGGCAGCAGTGAAATGGATACTGTGGTATATGAGAGGCTTATCCAGGTTGAGTCTATGTTATGGTGACGGTAAATCTGTGCTAGAAGGCTACACAGATACAGACATGGCAGGTAACATAGACTCCAGGAAGTCTACATCGGGGTTCATGTTCACATTTGTAGGGGGAGCAGTTTCTTAGCAGAGCAAGTTACAGAGGGTCGTAACATTGTCAACGACAGAGGCCGAGTACATTTCAGTCACAGAAGCATGTAAAGAGATGCTTTGGATAAAGAGGTTCCTATAGGAACTTAACTTAAACCAAGAGGAGCACGTGGTCTATTGCGATAGTCAGAGTGCTATACACTTGAGCAAGAATCCAAGTCAGCATTCCAAATCGAAGCACATAGAGATTCGGTATTATTAGATCAGGGATACTTTGGAACAGAATGTATTACAGCTTGAGAAGGTCCACACGGACGATAATGGGTCAGATATGATGACCAAGGCTTTGTTCAAGGGCAAGTTTGAGGTTTGTAAAAACTAGGTTGGCTTGAAGAAGGTGAATCCCTCCTGGGTCAAAAAAGAAGAGATTTAATGGGGTTTTTTGACCCATCGTCGACCGGTCATGAGCCCTGCATGACCGGTCGTGGGCTGGTGTTCGACCAGTCGTAGGAGTCGAACCCTGACACGACTCAAAGTCCAGCGAGTTTGGACTATTTTTCTCCGGAGCACTTGACCGGTCGTAAGAGGGTCACGACCGGTCGTAGGTGGCGCTCGACCGGTCGTGGGTGGCGCACAATCAGCCATAGTTACGCAGATTCATTCTGCGATTTTGTGCGGATTTCGTATCGCAAGTTCTTTCGCAACCGAGATGCGGAAGGGAGTTTCCTAAAACTATAAAAATGGGTCCCTGGGATTTTTCTAGGGCATGATGTGTACATGAAAAATACAAGAAGGCTATCAAAGGTGTGTGAGAGAGAGAGAGAAAGAGAGAGAAAAAGCTTGTGGAAGGAAGGCTATGTTCGTAGAGGTGATCTACCATACCTCAGCACTTCTACGTCCTCATAATTGGTGAGGTCTATCAGTTTTCTTTGTTTCTCTTATTGTTTATCCACTCCTGCATGAATGATGAAGGTTTGATCATAGCAAGGTGTGCTAATGATCGATTGTAACGTTCAACTTCATAGTAGATTGTTGGTCTAGATGAGGTCTCGTGGTTTTTACCTCTTTGAGGGTTTTTCACATAAAAATATTTTGCGTGGTGTGTGATTGGTGCTTTGATTTATTTCATTACTTTGTTATTTCATAATTCTGGTTTGTTCTGGAGGGCTAAATCCTAAGGTTTTGTGCAAGGCCCCCAACAGGCCTCTCCTCTTGCCGAAGGCATCTTCTTCTGCTGGAAAAACCTCAGAACGCCGCTTACACCGCCGGTCCTCTGCTTCTCAGATGACTCAGGCGCCGATGCCGGAGACCGGCCTGGAGAGAGTGCCCACGCAGAAGGAGATCCAGCCACACATCTCGTCTTCTTCGGTTTCGCCATCTCGCCAGCATCGGAGTTCCCATGACGGTGGAAGATTCCAACGAGATTCTCGCGGTTGTCCGGAGGTTTTCTGCTAATGATAGGCTATTGGATTTTGGGATTGCGATTCTCATCGTCCTTGGCGTTTGGATGGGTTTTGGATGTTGATTTGGAGCGATTGATAGGATTTCTGGGGGAATTGGAAGATAAAGGATGGGTTTCAGAGATCACGGGAGCACCACTTCGGCTTCTTCGGAGGTGAGGAGAAAGAGAGACTACTGATTTCGCTGTCCTACAATTTCTCTCCATTTTTCAGCGGGAAGAGATGGGAGTGGAAGAAATTGAAGGATTTAAATATACAGGAGTACGAGTTTGGATGACAATTACTAAAATTTATGTAAGTAATCTAAATTGGATAAGATTACCGTACTCGTGTTACGCATGTACGGATATTTGGATCGGTTGAACACGTGGCCCATCAGGATGGGCCTACTAAATAGATCATATGGATTGCAATGGTACGTGAATCTCGCATAAACGTGGGGCCCACCGCGATGCGTGTGACATCCACTCGATACAGTATTGTGGCCGCTCTTTTTGGACGTGATGCGAAAAATCAGGTAGAGTCTATAAGGATCGGATTAGGTGAGACTCCGGATCCACACGATGAGCGGGACCCTGAATGTGGGGCTCACAGCAATGTATGTTCCTTAAATCCACACCGTGCAACCATTTGGACAGCTCATTTTAGGACATAATATCAAAAATGAAGCTGACTCAAATCTTAGGTGGACCACACCACAGGAAATAGTCAGTATTTGAATCCGCACCAATAAAAACTTCCTGAATTCCACCGGAATGTTTACTTTTCATCCACTATAGGAGTTTTCAATGGTCAATCACCACTGTTTCCTGCACCATGATCCATCTGAGATTTTGATCTGCTTCGTTTTTTGGATCGTATCCTGAAATGAGCTTTCAATACAGATGAATGGTGTGGATGTATCAATGCATCACAATAGGCGCCACAGTCAGGGAACAGTGCAGATAGATACGTCCACTATTGAAACCTTCCTGAAGCCCACCGTAACGTCTATGTACCATCCTACTGGTTCATAAAGTGAGTCCCACCGGGACAAAGGTTCCAATGGTAGACGTTCTCCTACTACATTTTCACGTGGTGTGGGCCACTTGAATTTTGTATCCACCTATTTTTAGACTCCCTTCTTAAAATGGGCTGCTGCAAATCATGGACTGAGCTAATGTTATGCACACGTCATCCTAGGGTGATGTAGAGTGGGTCACAGACAGTTTCATAGTCAAGATGGATCAAAAAAGGTTCGGTCAGTGATTGAAGTAATTCGGACTGTCAGATATTAAATCAGGCGTATCTCATAATCTGGAATGAGTTATTGGATGTAAAATTTATGATTTTGAAGTAGAATGAGCTACTTTAGCCACCCAACCCATTATACCGGGTAACACAAGCCAGATTTGCAAACTATCATTTCTCTATTTTAATTCTGTTTTTACTATAAAATAGTAAGTTTTAGTTTGATTATAACTCTTGACCGGTTGGGCTTAAGAGTTGTGCCCAACGCAAAAGGTGCTTAGAATAATTAGAGGAACAGTTTGTTGAAGCCAAATAGGACACTTACCATTTTTTGCCCAACAGCATGGTGAACACATTTATTTCATTCATCAATCAAATTACTAACTTTATAGAATTTATTTTTATTTTTCTTGTTTTTGCTCATGGATTCGAGAAGCCTCTGTAAAAAGTCCAGAGAAGTTCCATGGATTCGGATTAGTTACCATTGAGGAAGATAGTGATCGACATCATCATGTTCATCCCTCCATCATAGGGCCTACATTTTTTTAAAACTTGGGATTTATACAAACAGAGATGCAGGTTAGCCACAAAACTAGCAAGTATAGTAAGAAACCAACTTTGGCCACTATTGTTAAGGAACCGAGGCTAGGATCAAAGTAAAAGATGAAGGGGAACGGGAGAAAGATTGGGAGCGAGTCCAGCCTCGTCGGCTACGCAATAAGGAATCGCCTTTCACCATCTTTGTGGCGAATCTCACCTTCGATACCGCGGAGGAAGACTTGGTCAGGATATTCGATCGATACGGTAAACTACTGGGGGTTTTGATCCCAAGGGGCTCTGTTTCCAGGAAATCGAAGGGTTATGCTTTTGTTGCCTTCAGCTATGAGCATGATGCCCTAAACGCGATGAAATGCCTCCAGGGGAGGAGGATTGATGGTCGGATTGTATAACTAGATTGGGCTAGGGCCCCTCTTCGTAGACCAAGTCGGAGTGGGAGGGTTAGCGCATTTCATCCTCCGCAGGTAGAGTCGTTTCGGAATCACGGATCGGCTCTTGCTCGGCAGCAGGCTAGTGGTCATCCGATATCCTATGCTTCGGTTGCAAAGCCCCCCTGTATGCTCCCTCTTCCCCTCTATACTGCAGCGGGCTTCCAGCACATTGAGGGTGCAAACGCCTTCTTCATCCAATCAGATTCCAAGCTAGTCCAACAGACGGAAAGAGAGCTTGCTCTAGCCCTTATCGTTTGCTGCAAACAAGAGGTCTCCATTCTTCATCTGAGAGATGGCTTTCGATGAACGATGCACGATTCGTCTCAGGTGGAAATTGGTCGGCTAGGCCCCAAACGGTTCATGTCCAAATTCAAATCAAGACTACAGATGGAGACATTTGAAGCAGATGGCAAGACGCAGAGGGAGATGGACATTGACGAGGTGAAGAGATGGTCGGTACGAGAATCTCCACAGCCCCGAGGAGTGTGGATCCGCCTTTTGGGGATTCCATCCAACGCGTGGTTCCCCGATACCATCGCGAGGCTTGCTCAATCATTTGGGGAGGTTGTGGAGATCGACAGAGTCGCGGCTACGGGTATCTTCCAGGCGTTTGCGAGGGTCCGGGTTAAACTTTCTTCCTCGTCGGAGCTACAGCGTGTTAGAATCTTGCAGGTTCTGGGGCGAGATTTCCCAATCTTCGGTATATTGGAATGTCCTAGCTGCGAGGATGGTCGTTATACCCCCCCTCAAGCTCCTGATCTAGGCAACATCTCGACTAAAATGTGGGTGGAGAAGGCGTTCTCAAAGCACCGGGTCAATGACAGGCAATGCCTGTTACCTGTTTGTCTTTCTGCCGCAAAGAAGGGTGTTCAGAATTCTCTGCATCCTCAATGGCCAGGGCAGCACTCCATGCCCCAAGTAGAAAGAGGACCCCAAGAGAGTCGAGAAGTGGAGTCCTAGGTACTACCCTAGTGAAGCGACTCCAGCGACTTTCAATGCACCAAACAAATCCAGTCAATGTCTATTACCTGCTTGTGGAAACGTTACAGAGCAGGATGTCCTAAAAGGCATGCCTCCTCTTGTGGCTGGGCAGCTAATCCTACCCCATGTACGAGCACATGAGAGATGTGATTTAGAGTATGCTCGGGGTGCGACAGCTGCCTCCAATCCTCTCAGTATCATTCCGTATCACAGGCACTATTTTTGCCCAGGGCGAGCGAGTACTTTACTGACATCCACTCAAAAGAAAGGGGACCCTCCTCTGCCCTCTCCTCCAAAAAGTGTGGAGGCTAAATACAGAGGTAACAGGAATGACGAAGACCAACTCAGACTTCTAAATCCTTCAAATCATCTGGGCAGAGGCAGGGGTAACAGCAGTTATGAAGACCAACTCAGACTTCTAAATCCTTCAAATCATCTGGGCAGAGGCAATGAGGACGATCTTCCCTATGAAGGCCAGATGCAAATCTGGGCAGCTGATCCTCTCCAGATGGTGGATCAGCAGAGTGTTCCCCAGAACCAGAGTAGGATGGTTCATTCCACAGACCAGCAGCATGACAGCCCGCTAGTCCAGGGAGATGCAGGGGAGAAGGGAGAAGCATGCAATCAGCAGAAGAGGTCCGAGCAAAGTAGAGGAGAGGGCCAAGATTTAGCCCCTGTTACAACTCACTCCAGGAAGGACTGGAGGTGGGGACACCTCAAAAGAGCATCTACAAACTGTTCTGCAAGCAAGGCTAGATCTGAGGTAGCTCGCTAGCCAGATCCAACCTGACTGCAGTCTGTGTCCACGAGCGAGCGACTGGAGTAGTGATTCCTCAGGGCCTTGGAGGGGAGTCCGCTCAGCTTGAGTAGCAAAATTGCAATGTGAGGGAGCAGTCGGACCAATTTCGTATTGATATCTCGTCTTACTTTTGGGAGGGAGAGCGACCTCTGGCTGAGGGGAAACCTCAGCCTCAGGGAGATGTTGAAAGAGATGTCAATCAGCATGGGATCTTTGAAGCTCCAATTCAGCAACGAGACGACCTACAGATGAAACAAAGGCAAAGGTGTTATAAGTCAGGTGGACAGAGTCAGAATGAAGGGCCTCCAATTAAAGGTAGAAGGAGGTTTGTCACCAGCAGGAAGATGGCATGGCTCATGGAAGAAGGAGAATGGTTTTATCGGCTGCGAAGATTGAAGAGAAGGACAATCAACTCAGGATGTTTAACAGATGGATAGAGCTATTATATGGAATGCCCGTCGGGTAGGAAACAAAGCGTCAGTTAGGTCCTTGAGAAAGCTAATTCGTAGGCATAGTCCCTAGCTGGTGGCTATCTTGGAGCCTATGGTCAAGGAAGATAAGAGAAATGCTATCGGGATCAAGTTGGGGTTTCATTCCTCCTTTTCCAATGGAGATGTGGGAGGCAAGATCTGGGTGTTTTTCAATATTCAGCTTGGCGTTTCCACCCACTATTCGTCCAATCAGCTGCTTTCTTTGAAAGTCTCATCCTAGGATGGTAAGTTTTCAGGTCTGATCTCTCTAGTCTATGCTAAATGCTCGCATATCCTCCGTAGAGCTTTGTGGCAGGATATTGTTAACATCAGCAGCACGGTGGCAATTCCTTGGGCTGTGGGGAGCGACTTCAATGCGATAACAGATGTAAGTGAAAGAAGAGGTCAAAGCGTGGCAGGAAGAGTTAGTATGGCTAATTTTTTTGCGGCGATCCAGTCCTCGGGTCTCCTGGATGCGGGTTTTGTTGGAAATCCTTTCACGTGAAGCAATAACATAGTAGGAATAGCGAGGATCTGGGTGCGTCTAGATAGAATTTTGGTCAATGACAGGTGGATGGCTGCATTTCCCTCATTCAAAGTTAACCACTTGGCTAGAGTCAGCTCGGATCATGCACCCCTCTTGCTTTCTTTTCTACTTATTGCTCAGTCGTCCATCAAACCATTCAGGTAGCAACGAATGTGGAACATGCATGATTCTTTCCAGTCTATGGTCAAGAAAGCGTGGGAGGGTTTAAGCTCCTACAATCCCATGATAAATGTCCAACTCAAGTTAAAGAAAACCAAGCAAATATTAAAGATGTGGAACAAGGAAGTCTTCGGTAACATATTTACCCAGCTACAAGAGGCAGAGGTAGTCCTAAACGAGTTGAAAAACAGAATGCAACAGGATGGGTCGGAAGTTCTAATGCTTCAAAGCTTGGCTGCTAGGAGGAAGCTGGCTCAGCTAGAACTTATGGAAGAAGTATTCTGGAAGTAGAAGGCCAGAAATTCCTGGCTTCAGGTTGGTGATAAAAACACTAAGCATTTTCATGCCTCAGTTCAAGAACGCATTAGGAGAGCCGCTATCTCTGAGATCAAGGATAGCAGTGGGGCAATGATCTCTGATGTGGATCTGATGAAAGCTGAAGCGGTCAATTATTTCTCCTCTCTCTTTCAAGCCAATCACTCTTCCCCCTCAGAAGACCTTTTCTTTGCTATTCCATCTCTGGTTTCTTCCCAGGAGAATTCTTCTTTGATGCTTCCTCGATCTCTATCAGAGACATTTGAGGCGCTTAAATTTCTCTCTATGGATAGTGCCCCTGGGCCAGATGGCTTTCCTGTCTCCTTCTATGTTGATTGTTGGCAGATAGTAGGGGAGGACGTTCATAAGGCCGTCTGTTCTTTTATGGAAGGGGGTCAAATGCCTAGGGTATTTTCGACCTCTGATTTGTCTAGTCCCTAAGAAGCAGGCAGCTTATAGTCTTGGAAACTACAGACCAATCAGCCTCTGCAACGTTATATACAAGATCTTCTCTAAGATTCTAGCGTCCAGGCTAAGTAAGATCCTCCCTAGGATTATTTCGATGGAATAAGGAGCTTTTGTGCAAGGCAGATTGATTACTGAAAATGTAGCGATGGTGCTGGAGGCGATGCGGAACATTGACAGGAAATCTAGAGGAGGAAACCTCATAGTCAAGCGTGACCTTGAGAAAGCATATGACAGGGTGGATTGGGTCTTTCTAAAGAAGGTGATGAGGCAGTTTGGCTTTTGTAAAAGATGGATCTCTTTGATGGAAGCATGCTGGGGCAATTGCTGGTTCTCAGTCCTTTTCAACGGGGAGCCAACAGGGTTCTTTAAATCGACTAGGGGGCTCCGCCAAGGGGACCCATTATCTCCTGCATTGTTCATCCTTGCGACAAAGGTTTTCTCCAGGAATTTTAAACAGCTAGTCGAGAGGGGCTGGTGCACTCCTTTCAAGCTATGTCGAGGTTCCCCTATCCTCTCTCACCTTTTGTTTGTTGATGACACTTTATTGTTTGTGAATGGCAGCCCTCACTCCCTACGAAAGGTTAAGGCTTTCATGGATGCTTTCCAAGATGAGTCGGGCCAGCGTATCAATCTCCGGAAAAGAAACTTCCTCTACCCTAAAAAGAAGAGTCCTGGTAATATCAGACAAATCGAAAGAATCTTAGGAATCTCAAAAGCTGGGGCGAGGGTGCAATACTTAGGTATTCCCCTTTACAAGGGCAGAGTCTCCATGGCCTCTTTCCACATAGTTTTGGAAAAGGTGGGTAAGAGAATCTCGGGATGGAACACCAGATTCCTGTCCCAGACGGGTCGGTTGACGCTTATCAAGCATGTTCTGGGTAGCATCCCTCTTCATACAATGGCTGCCACAAATTTCCCAAAGAAGCTTCTGGTAGAACTTGAGAGCAAGTTTGCCCAATTCTTCTAGGGATGGGCAGAAGGAAAGAAAAAAATGCATTGGGTTGCTTGGAGTAAGATCTCGAGGCCGATAGAAGAAGATGGTTTAGGCGTCCAAAATCTGAAAGAGGTTCTGAAAGCTCTTAGGAGGAAAATGGCTTGGAATGTAAAATTTGGTAAGAAGGAAAGCCCTTGGGTGCAATATATGCGAGCTCAGCACCGTCTCGACGTGGAAGGGTACTTAGTGTCTTCCACCTCTTCCTTGGTTTCCCCCTATTGGAAGGAGGTTAGGCTTGAGCTCCCGATACTAGCTAACTCTATCCAATGGCATGTGGGGAACGGGCGAGCTCAATGTCTAGTTTTCAAATTGGACAGGGTTGGGTCCTCTTCAATCGCTGGTCTCCTCTCCAATTCCTCAGGAAATGTTGTCCATGAAGGTTAAAGATTTCATAGGAGAAGCGGGCCCCTGTCTTTCTTCATCGATTAATCTGATGTTGCCCCATGATCTCATCAACTTTATTATACAGAGTGGGTTTGCTACGTCTACAGAGCCTCCGTACTGTTTCTGGCCCCTAGATGTTTCGAGGCGGTTTTCTACTAAGTCGGCATGGCATCTAGGTAGGGACCCTGGCGAAGGTAGCTGGTGGAACAAGTGGATCTGGCACTCAAAGATTCCTCCCAAAATGTCTCTCTTTTGCTGGAAACTATTACAGGGAGCTACTTCTATAGATGTCCATGTACAATCCAAAGGAGTTCAGTTGGCCTCTAAGTGCTGCTGCTGTAAGATCAGTCCTTCATCGAGCTCGCGATCGGAATCTATTCCGCATCTGTTCTTGCAGAGTCAACAAGCGATTGCTATTTGGCGGTACTTCTCTGCTGCTTGTGGGATATCTTTCCTCAACCATACCTCCATTGAGGATAGACTAAGGGAGTGGCAGAGAGCGGCAGCTCCAGGAGTAGCCTCGGCTCTCCTCAGGCGTATGATTCCAGTCTTTATTCTGTGGAAAATATGGGTGAGCCAAAATGGGGCCAGGTACAACGACACTCAGATGGTGGATAAGGCTTCAATCTCCCGCATCCGGTGGTGAGCCGTTTCCCTCTTGGAAGATAGTGATGAAGCGAATCAGCGTTTCTCAGGTACTATCTCAACTGCCCAAGCTCCCTCCCATCTCCCCTATTCTTTTGAAATAGTCAAATGGGCCCAACCTGCGTCTGGATGGGTAAAATTAAATGTAGACGGATCGACCTGTGGGAACCCAGGCAGATCAGGAGGAGGAGTCTGCAGAGGGGCAGACGCAGAGTTGATTTTTGCCTTCTCCGAGGCCTATGGAGTGGGGACAAACAATAGAGCGGAAGTTAGAGCAGTCTATGATGGTATTGTGCTTTGCATGGAACGACATTTGGAGAGGATAGAGATGGAATCTTACTCTTAAGGTGGCAGTGGGCCTCGTTTTGTCTTCTTCGAGTTCCCCTTGGCAATGGCCCTTGGGTCTCCCATATTAAGAGGCTGGGGCAGAGTGTTTCGCTGGCTTTCTCGGCGGTTCCGAGAGAAGGGAATGCCCCGGTGGATGGTATGGCAAGGGAGGGCAGTCACTCCCAGCACTCTGTAGTGTATGAGAACGCTAGGGACCTTCCTCCTCAGGTTCGGGGGAGTTTATTTCTAGACAGAGTAGGGCTAGGGGCTGTCCGATCCTCCTCAGCTTAGCATCCTTTTCCTCTCCTTCTCACTGACTGTGTTGCCATGGGGAGGGAGAGGCGGGTTTCCAGCTAGGAGTAGTCGCTTATTTTTGGGCTAGTGTGGGGCAGTGGGATACGCCTACTACAGGGCAGCTTGTAGCTAGTGGTTCTGGTTTTTCTTTTCTTATATCTCCTACATGATAGGTGTGGCCCAGTTTTTGTAGGGCAGCACCCGAAAGGTTGTTTTTTGTTCAAAGTTTAATATAAATATATGAGGCAAGAGCCCTCTCCTTTTCAAAAAAAAAAATAGCAAGTCTAGCTAAAGTGACGTCACCACATTCTGTGAGGCCCACTTTGATGAATGTGTTGAATGCTACCGTCCATTCATTCAGAGAGATCATTTTAAGGCATGAGCCAAAGAATGAGTAAGATCCAAACTCAAGTGTGCCAAGTGGGAAGGGAAATGCCTACCATTGAAACCTTTCTAGGATCCACTTGACATTTATGTGCTATCCGAACCATT
The DNA here is from genome assembly GCA_037074715.1 of Magnolia kwangsiensis. Classification (NCBI taxonomy): domain Eukaryota; kingdom Viridiplantae; phylum Streptophyta; class Magnoliopsida; order Magnoliales; family Magnoliaceae; genus Magnolia; species Magnolia kwangsiensis. The sequence goes on along the minus strand of CM073576.1, from coordinate 15,236,495 downwards.
CATAAGGTAATTCTCAATGGGAACTAAAGACAAAAATATTAGCCTAATACAAATGACCTGCCGCAGATGATGGACCGAGCGGATGTCACACACATGATGATTGACCGTTATTCTGGATTATCCTACGTTGGATGAACCATGTACAAAGAATTCTTCGATCGAGTTTGGAGACTTCCTTCACACGAATGTGGCTATTGCCGCATTTGTATTCCTGATTATTAGATGCAACAGACCAATGGTTTTGATTACGGGAAATCAGCTCCAGTGCTCCAAAAATGTCTTCACGCATGTCCGTATATACTATTGACGCCTTGACACCTCTATCCTGTGACTCGTTAGCAAGGATAGCGAGGGAGATGATGCGGTGGACAGCAGACAGGTGTAACATGGTAGAGCAATTTCTCTACACGACATGTGATGTGTGATCCACACTGTCCATCCATTTTCCAGATCATCCTGGGGTTGTGATCTGAAGCTCAGTGGATCACACCACAGAAAGCAATGGTGATAATAACACCCACTATAGAAACCTTTCTAGTGGGCCATCATGATATTTATTTCCTCATTGACCTATTCATGCTATCATATTGACCTGGATGAAGAGAAAACACAAATATTACCTTGATCCAAAACTCTAACTACTCCCAAGAAATTTTTAAAGGTGGGCATTCAATCCTCACTGTCTAATCCACTTGAGTCTTAGATTCGTCTCAATTTTTAGCTCATACTTTAAATGTTATTCACACTTCAATTTGCTTTCTATGACATGTAGTGTACACAAGTGTGCCAAAATTGATACAATATATAACTTGTTCCAAATCGATCAACTTTGACCACAAACACTAAAATAAGCAGATACATCTAATATAGATATATATGATTAGATTCTAAGAAGATCGGTTGCTTACTTAATCACTTCTAAGTTACTTAAAGAATTTAATAATGATCAAGTGATAATTAAAGGATGAGGTTCTTTCTCTAAAGACAAATTACTTTGTGTCTTCCATCATAAATCACTTTTGGAATATCAGTGCAACTCAAACAAAAAAAAAAACTCACAATCAATCATTGAGAATAACAGCAAAAATGTATCTCTTGAAATAACTGCTTGATATTGGATAAAAAATAAATTTAGTGTTCATGCATAAACTTGGATTATAACTAAAGATTATGGGCAAAATTTCGTGTTACATGATTATCATTATTCTTAAGATGGGTTGAAATAAACTAAATAGATTTGTTTAGTTTGATCAAGATGAGATTTGTTGATTTCCTATGCTATATATAGATTTCTAATTTAGTTTATTCTTTTAGATCTTTCGTCTATTATTATAATGGTTCTTCTTCTTTAGAACTTTCTTTTAGTACATTTTATGATAATTTGTCTTCTGTCAATTAATATTTTGTTGCCATCAATTGCCTTTTATATGTTAAACAGCTAACTATGTTTCTTATATGTCGACCACGGTACTCCATTGATCATCATTGACATGGAAAACTAAATTTACAACAAATATAAACAGTAAAAACATGCTCTAAAATTTTGAAAAATATTTTATCTACTTTTAATTCCTCATGCAATACCACTCATCACCCTTTTATATATTGGCTTTCTCAAAATAAAGTTAGAAATAGAGTAAAATAGCTATGACAAAACACATGAATAAAACCATACATTTCGGTGGGCCCCAAATCCCTCCCTGGTGTGGACGCGGATTAGATACTGACTGGTTCAGTAGCCAATCTCCCTATTGAAGTGATGTCACTAGTTTTTGTAGGCCCCACCATGATGTATGTGTTGTATGCATACCGCCCATCCATTTGGGGAGATCCTTTTATGGCATGTGTCAAAAAATGAAGCAGATCCAAAGCTCAAGTCAACCCCACCATAGAAAACAGTGGAGATAGTGACGCCCACCAATAGTTCATTCTTAGGCTCGCCATAATGTTTATTTGATGTCAAACGTGTCTATGAGTCAATGCATACAGGCATGGATGAAGGGAAAACACAAATATCCACTTGATAAAAAACTTTTTGGGCTCCTAAGAAGTTTTTAACTGTAAACGTTCAATCACTACTGTTTTCTATGGTGGGGTCCACTTGAGCTTTGGATCATGCTCTAAAATGGTCTCTCGAAATGGATGGACAGTGTGGATACTACACATACATTATGGAGGGGCCCAAAAAATCTGCGGACGTCACTTCATTAGCGAAATTGCTACTGCAATCAGTCAGTAGCTAATCCACGTCCCCCTGGTATTATCAGCTAAGAGGGGGCACGACCTAATCGATTAGCCTCATTGCTGCCTGTGTATGGATGAACTTAATCAATACAACACTACTATAACCATTTTTATTTTTATTTATTTATTTTTATTTTTTTGGGTGGGAGGTGGGGGCGCGGGGTTAGTACACACCCATGTCAGTACACACACTCCATGTTACCACCAAGGGATCGGTAGACCTCAAGTGTTGAAATGAGGTATCTCCACTCAGTCTGCGAGTTGAGCTATGGATATGCGTGTGACTACTATAACCACTTGGGACAGAAACATAATCCAAAATTCCCTCTTATCAGACAATCCCGATCATGGATATTGATGGCCATCAAATGGATGTTTAAAATAGTTCAAAGAAAATATTATTAAGGGTCCAGCTTCAACATGAAAACTGAGATCGATCGTTCGGTCAGTGCTCTTTTTGGGCTGCCATCAATCAACAATGAGACCAAAAATTAGAGCTGCATCGATAGTAACTATTCTGCACCGATGCACCGATTTAAAACCTATTCATCCAAGAAATTGGGTTGGGTCGAATACCATTTCAACACCTACGCAGCTTCGATATGAATCTATACTTCTTTCATATACAATAGGGATTGGGTTACATTGGTATTCAACCCAAACCCAGATTGTTGGCCGCCACAAACGGAATTGTAGAGACCACGGAATCTTCGAAGGGCATTTTTATAACCTCACACTCAGTATAAAGTTCACAATGGGATTGTGGTAAGCACGACTAAAATCTCCACTGATTATAAATATAGTGCTCGTGCTGTCTACCAAAACAACCGGTTCTGAGCTGAATGTGGACTTTAATGCCTAACTATTTCTTTTCTTAACCATCTATTTGAAATTCCCCAATCTAATGTTTTGAATTTCCTAACTGGAAGAGTTTTGGAGCATACCCCAACCACGTTGGGGTCCATCAGATCAACGTTCTGGATCATCCAACCGTGTTACCTACTTCTAAAAATGAAAATTTTGAGGCCATCTGGCATTGCACGGGTGGAATGGAATACATGCAAGCTGGTGCTCTCCTAGTTATTCAGTGATCTAGCGGACTACCAAACTAGAGAGAAATCTCTCAGTGCTCTCCTAGTTGCACTGGGACACATAGACAAATCGATCCATTGATCTAGACTGTTTGTTATGGCCAACGCATATATCATAGGCTACCATTCAAGCGTTATTCTGATCTTCAAAAAAAATTAACCATTTGATCATGGCCTTTAATATAGACGGTCAAGATCTTTACACAAGAATAGTTCCAATTAACAATTTGATCCATCTATTCGCTAGGGGTCATCATGGATTGCTTATGATTCTAAAGAATCATTTTTTAAAAGGAAATGTAATCATGCCATATATGGGTTGGAAAAAGGATGGCTATGGAAAATAAGTCAAATTTAAGAATGGCTTGGATCATCCAATCAGTACTTTTTTTGAGAGGTAGTCTATAAAATGTTTTCTGGACTAAATGGACAGTTCAGATCCATCGATTGAAATGTCTAATGAACCGATACAACTAGAGCATTGTAACTTACATTGCTCTTTGAGCACTAGAGCATCTCTTTTGTTATTTACATCTAAATCTAGGGTCAGCTCTGTCCATAGATTTGAAAACTAATGGTTATTAAGTAATTTACAAAATAAGATAAGGGCAAGAAAGAAGTCCTTGAGGAGAACTTAGGAGCACGTATTGCACGTTCTTTCGGTAGTTGAAAAAGTAGACGTTTGTAGGAAACAAAAGCCCCAACCGATCCCATCGCTCCACGCGGTTGGAGAGGCTCGCCATTTTATACTATCGGGGGAATGGTAGAGGGCATCACAACTAAGTAGGTGCTGTGCGGTTTTCTAACGTACACGTGGCATTTCCCTCGAATCTTAACCATCTAAACGGTGGGAAGAACAGATTACCCAAAAATGTCAATAAATATATGATAAGAACCAGCCGATTGTAAAATGAGAAGTACAAAATGGATACAGCAGCTTAATCCAAAGTAATCAACTTTGACTTCAAGTGCCACGATAAGAAGATACATCCAATGTAAACATATATGATTAGATACTAAGAAAATATATCGTGCATTCAGTCACTCAGGGAATTTGATAATGATCAGGTAATAATTGGACGGTGGGGTTATTCCTTTGAATACAAGTTACTTTGTGTTTTTTACAAAAAATTTTAAAAAATTAAAATACAAGTACAAATAGAAATAAAAAATCTCATAATGGATCACTAAGAGTAACTATAAGAATGTCTTTTGAAATAACTGCTTGTATTTGGTAAATAATAAACTTAGTGTATGAACCTATACTTGTATTACAACTAAAGATGATGTCCAAGAATTACTGTAACCTTTAGCATAAGTTGAGATAAAAAATAAATTAACTTATTGTTATTAGTTTGTTGCATTTTGAGTTGGGATTTTTCTTTATCACACATTTATAGATTTCTTTTATAGCTTATTCTTTCAGATTCTTCCTTCAACGGTTACAGTAATTAAAAAGCCTTTATAGATTCTTCTCTTCTCTATATTTTTATTTTAGTACAATTTTTCTTATAATGGTTTCACTTCTATATGTCTCTTGGGCGCTCGTTTCATTTCTGGACGCCTTTCGATTACTCGTTCCGCTTTTCGACACCTTTCATCCACTTGATCCGCTTTTAGACACCTCTCAACTGCTTGATCTATTTTTGGACACCTATCGATCACGCTTTCTAAATACCTCTCAGTCGCTCATTCCGCTTTTGAACAGCTCTTGATCGTTAGGTTTACTTTTGGACACCTCTCAATTGCTCTGTCTTATTATCCTATCGATTGTGATTTTGTAAAAAAAACACTCCAAATATTTTTTAAAATCTTTAACGTGTTATATTTCCCTTACTATAACACGTGTCTTTTCCAATTAGTTTTTTCAATAATAATAAAAAATTGAGAATAATATACCACACTAGAGGAAACAATGGTGATTGAATGCCCCATTAAAAACTTACTTGGACCTACCAAATATGTACTTTCCATCCAACCTATTAATAAAGTCAAACAGACTTGGATAACAGGAAAAATAAATATTAACTCTATCCAAAACTTTCGTGAACCATAACAAGTTTTTAATGGTCAATTATCACCGTTCTTGCAGTGTGTGGTCCACTTGACTTTTGCATCTGCTTCATTTTTATTTTTATTTTTGTCTCATTCCTTAGAATCATATTAAAAAACTAGTGAACATTATGGATATATTACACATACATCGATGTGGACCCCAGGTTTGCTGTTAACCCAAAACAAAGAAAAAAAAAGGGTAGGTTTGATGGAATACATCTATACTTGTTACCATAAGGATACGTATGGACTCTAGCCATTGGATGGTTTCATTTTAAGGGGGAATTTGAATCAAAAGTTACTTAAGATAAGTTATTTATGCCTCAAGTAGCTTGTCTTCGTTTCTTCTTATTAAGCTGAAGTGATTAAAGGGTCATTTGGATCATAAATTACTTGAAATAAGTTACTTATGCAACAAGCAACTTATCTTGATTTTTACTTATATATTAAGCATATAAAGAATACTCAGTCAACAGCATACTTATGGGCCAAAAAGTAAATAAACATGTTTGGTTCGAACACTAATAAGTTGCTTCTTGGTGTCTCACTTTTTTTTCCTCGTACCGTGTAAAAGGGCTCTTAAAACCATCTTTCTATATATGTAGGAAAAGGTACTATACGCTCGACCGTATCATACCTTCCATAAGGTTCGAGTATTGGCGGCACATTATTGGGGTAGATGGTAAAAGCTTTAAATAATAGGGAGATTTTATAGGAAACCAGATAAACATGGCGTGAATTTTATAGGAAAATTAGAGAAATAAAATTGATGTTATGTGGACCCCACCATGATGTATATTTTCTATCCATGTCGTCAATCTATTTTGAAATATAATTTAAGGGATTTACACCAAAAATAAGGTACATCTGAATCTCATATGGACCACACTATGGGAAAACAGTTGTTATTGAATTTCTACCATTACAAACTTGTAAGGTGCATTGTAATGGTTATGTAGGGAAAAATAAGTTATTATTGAATTTTTACCATCCAACTTATTCATAAGGTCATGTAGACATGGATGAAGTGATAACACAAATATCAACTTGATCCCAAACTTCTCTAGCTTGCAAGAAGTTTTTAATGGTGGACGTTCAATCCCCACCTTGTGGTCCACTTAAGCCTTGGACCTGCCTCATTTTTTGGGGTTATATATTAAAATGATCTGAGAAAATTGTTGAATGGCATGGATATAAAACACTTACATCACATTAGGCCCCATAGAGCCCTGCCCGGACAGATTATCGTCCGGGAGGTGGTAGGACGCAATCCACGTTGGGATTGGTTGACGCTCCTCCAGCTCTGAGTTGTACAAACGGTTTAAAGGAGATCAAAGTTACATGGCCAACATTGATGTATTTATTATATCTACACGGTTCACCTATTTTTAGAGATCGTTTTAGAGCATGGTTCAAAAAATGAATCATATCCAAAGATCATCTGGACCACACCACAAATAGCAGTGGAGATAATGATTTTCACCATTGAAAAATTTGTAGGGCCTACTATAACGTTTATTTTCTTTCCAATATATTCATAAGGTCAACAGGACCTGAATGAAGAGGGAAAAAAAATTTCATACTGATCCAAAACATCTATGACCCAAAAAGGGTTTTAATGGTAGATGTTCAACTCACACTGCTTTTTGCAGTGTGATCCAATTGATAGTTAGATTTGTCTTATTTTTTCTCCAAAGCCTTAAAACGAGCTCACCAAATGGATGGACGGTTTGGATATATATGACACATACCTCATGATTAGATTAAAAAAAAAAAACTTTACTAACATCAATACAGGGTAAGGTATTGAAGCTAGTCGGCTACGCAGAGTTGAGTAGAAGAGTCGGCTACTGAAGCTACGTCACCAAGTTTTGTGAGCCCCACTATGATGTATGTGTTGTATCCACACCGTCCAACTATTTTGAAATATCATTTTAGGGCATGAGTCAAAGAATAAGGCAGATAAAAATCTGTAATGGACCCACCACAGAAAATAGTGGGGAGAGTGATTCCCACCATTGAAACTATCCCAAGGCCCACCATAATGTTTATTTGAAATCTAACCTATTCAAAAGTTAAAAAAGACATAAAATAAGAGAAAACACAAATATTAGCTTGATCTAAAACTTTCGTGGCCTTTAGAAGTTTTCAATGGTAGGCCTCACTATCCCTATGTTGGGTCCACTGGAGCTTTGGATTTAACTCATTCTTTGCATATTGCCCTAAAAAGATCTCGGCAGATGGATGGAAGGTGTGGATATAAAACATGCATCATGGTGGGGCCCATGGAACTTGGTGACGTCACTTCAATAACCTTTTTAGCTATTTTACTATATAATCTACGCCGTGTTTCTTCAATTTCCTATAAAATCTCCCCCTTGTTTAAAGCTTTTACCATCTGACAAATAATGTGCTGCCAGCACTCGACCTTATGGAAGGTATAATATGGTCGAGCGTATAGTACCTTTCCCTATATATATATATATATATATATATATATATATATATATATATATATATATATATATATATTACAGCCTCACTTCCACAACGTGCCCAAATTGGTGGGCCCTCAAAACAGCATGGGGACCCTCAAGGACAGTTGTAAAGGTAGACGTCAAAACAGCCCTAAACGTTGGGTGGTGTGGTCCACTTGACCCTCAGACCCATCTCACCCTTGGTCTCATGCTCTAAAATGAGCTGAAAAAGAATAGGTGGTGGCTGGGATATACAACAGATCATCAAGGTGGTCCGCCACAGCGGGCCACACCTGCTGGGGGCCCCTTGGCCAGCAGCATGTTTAAAACACATAAATCATGGTGGGACTTACAGGTGGACAGCACGCTTAAAACATATACACCATGGGAGGGCTCACAGTGGGCCCCATACTGACCAACACGACCCGTCAATCCGAATGGCCCAAGGAAGATTTCAATGGCTGGCCTTCATTCACTGCATTTCATAAGGTGTTGTCTAGTTTAGCTTAAGATCTGGTTGAATTTTGGGCTGGACAAAAGGATGGCCGGTGTGAATTTCTCACAGGCATCACATGGGGCCCACAACATGGTGGACCCATTCCCAACAAAACTGAAAAAACAGCTGGATAGGGTAGATTTGCACAAACATCTCTGTGGACTCCGGAAACATTTGGACTGATGGACGTTGTTGTTATGGAAAATGTTTTGATTAAAAATATTTTAAATAAAAAGTTATATAAAAATATAAAAACTGTTTTTGAAAAAATTTGACTTTTTGTGTTTGGGAATAATCCCATACCGAAAAGAAGAGAAGAAAATTTTCTCTTAATAAGTAGGGTGTTGAGTGATGGGATTTTCCTCCTCAGTTCAGAGAAGAGTGCAAGCGGTTGAAAATTGGAGTGTTTCACCACACTGCTCGACCAGTCGAGTGGACTGCTCGACCGGTCGAGTGAACAATGCTCGACCGGTCGAGTGAACAATGCTCAACCGGTCGAGGGTCACTCAACTCAAAGTCCAGCGAGCTCAGTGAACAGTGCTTGACCAATCGAGAGCCTGGCTTGACTGGTCGAGTGAACAATCTCGACCAGTCCAACAGCCTACTCGACTAGTCGAGGTTACGCAAATTTGAGTCTGGATCTTACGCAAACTGCAGAAATCTAAGGCTTTCGCTAAAGGATGTAAAAGGGAGTTTCCTAAACTATAAATAGGGGTACCTAGGGTCTTTTTAGATAATGCAAGAGGGTTTTCTAAAGCTTTGCAAGGGTTTGCTAAAGGGTTTAGGGTTATCAAAGGTGTAACAGAGAGACAGAGAGAGAAAAAAAAGAGAGAGAGAAAAGAAGCTTGTGGAAGGGAGGTTATGCTCGTAGAGGTGATCTACTGTGCACTCGACATCTGAGCACTTCTAAGTCCTCGTGATCAATGAGATCTCTCTGTTTTTCTTTTATTCTCTTATTGTTTATCCACTCCTGCATGAGTGAAAAAGGTTGTAACATTCTACTTCATAGTGAATTATTGATCTGGACGAGATCCTGTGGTTTTTACCTCTTTGAGGGTTTTTCACGTAAAAATCTCTTCTGTGATGTGGTTTATGCTTTGATTTATTTCATTGTTTTATTATCCCATAATTCTGGTTTGATTTAGGAGGCTAGATCTTAAGGTTTTGTGCAAGGCCCCCAACATTGAGTATCTTATTAGTTGCTTGGTGAATCAGATGAGTACCAAGACTTCGCACTAGAACACACAGGCTCGGTGCAAGGGCATAGCTATGTGAGGAAGTATAGTTGTAGAGCCATTAGTGACGCACTTTGTACTTCGTGCTAGCAAGTCCACAAGAATCAAACCAGTGTAGTGGTCTAATCCATCAAAGCTAAATTTCTTTTTCTACCTTTCTTTCCAATTTGGGAATTTTCCTTTTACTTTTAGTATACCAACAAAATTATGTTTACCGAGTTCCATTAATGATTCCTTCTAACTTGTTGAACGCAAATCCACACACTGGCTCGTCGTATCCTAGAAGTTTTTTGCCAGCAATTCGTCAATAGTATCAATTACTTTGAGAATGAGCGAATAATGCTCTGAGGACATTGTGATCACACGTGCTTCAGCATATTCTTAATATTTTTTTTATTTTCAATTTCTTTCTATTTTACAATAATTATAAATCCGTAATTTTATATTATCGAATTCTCAATAGTAGGACATTGTTTATTATAAAAGCAGTGTACATATCAATTACGAAAATATCAACAAAGATATTTATTTGAAGAGACTACTAGAAGAAAAGAAATTCAACTGAAAAATTATGGTGATTACCATGATAGTTGGAGTGCATCATATTTAATTAAAATTTTGGTATTTCATGCTTAAATCAAGAATATTAATGTATAGTATTACTTTGTTCGTAACTTAGTGAGGGATGGACAAATCTAATTAAAAAAAATTTACGCCACAACAAAGTAACATATATATAGTATAACAAAACCAGTTGTAAGGTGGTAATGTATTTGTTGCGCGACTTCTCTTTGGATTATTACCACCAAGTGATTTGTAATGTTTGGGTAAATATCATTGGACTATTTTTTTTTCACTATTAGGGAAAGTTAATCTTCCAAGGAGAAAATGTTTTGGTGATGAAGAGGCATACTCAGTTATGTAAATATCCCCGTCATGATTTATGTTTCTTTATCTATAGTTTGTCTAATTTCCCAGCTCATTTTAGGGTATGGGCCCTAAAATTAAGCATATTCAAAACTTAAGTGAACCACACCAAAGGAAAGGAAACAATGGTGATTGAACGCTCACCATTAAAACTCCTTGAAGATTACAAAAGTTTTGGATGAAGCTTATATGTGTTTTTTCACTTCAACTAGGTCCATGTGACCTAATCAACAAGTTGGATGGCAAATAAACATTACAGTAGACCTAAGAAGTTTTTAATGGTTGGCATTCAATCACCACTGTTTCAACGTTGTTCTAAATCTAGATTTGGCTATGGCTCATTTATGAGCTAATCCCTGTTGGGGATTTGTGCTGCGGAATCACACAAATCTAGGACTAGGATAGGAATTCAATAGTAACAAGCAATCACAGAAGAACACAAACTTTTAATGTGGAAAACCCTTGCGGGAAAAAACCATAGCACAAAGCAACAGAAACCACTATGAAATAAAAATTACAAGAGAGAGGACTTATCCGGTTCAAACAACCTCAAATCTCACCCTTGCTACACCCTTTGATAACCCTAGAACCCTTTAGGAACCTTTGAAAAACTTTTAGAAAGCTTCAGAATATCTTAGAATAGCCTTAGGGACCCCTATTTATAGTTTAGGAAACTTCTCTTTCGCACCCTTATGAAACTGCCTCAGATTTCCACAGTCCGCATAAGATCCAGACTCGAATCTGCATAACCTCGACTAGTCGAAAGATGGCCAAGACTGGTCGAGCAACCCGCTTGACTGGTAGTGCAATCCCCTCGACCGGTCGAGCATCCCGAACACCAAAAAACTGAGCTTGCTGGACTTTGAGGTGAGTGGGCCTCGACCAGTCGAGTGGACCCTTGACCGATCGTGCCATGCTCACAACCGGTCAAGCAAACCCAAATTCAGATTTAAAGCATCTATCTGACAACAATCTCCACCATGCCTTCAATCTTCAACCGTGTAACTTCTTAACCTTTTCTTTTATTTATGTATTGCATCGTAACTTCAATCAACGCTTCTCGTGCACACTCATTCCTCCTTCTACGCCATCACCAAGCCCAGAGAAGTTATACAGAACTTGAACTTCTCTATAGGAACGACCTTAGTGAGCATGTTTGCTAGATTCACACTAGTGTGAATCTTTTCCAGTGTGACGCCTCCTTCCTCCAGCACCTGTTGGATAAAGTGGTGAAGAACAGAATTTTTAGCCAAATTGATAACGCTCTCGCTATCACAGTTAACCGGTACGGCCTCCTACTGAAGTCTCAACTGATTTATCATGCCTCTGAGCCAAACACCTTCTTTAAGCGCTTCCGTCACTGCCATATATTCTGCTTCAGTCCGTGTAAAGAGTCACCACGGACTTAAGCTTTGACATCCAACTGATTTCTCTACCCGATAGTACAAACAAGTATCCTGAAGTAGATTTCTTGGAATCTATACTGCCTGCATAGTCAGAATCCACATACCCTACCAACTTTGTCTCTATTTTTTCAAAAGTTAAAACGTAGTCTTTCGTACCTCGAATGTATCGAAGTAGTCATTTCACCGCTTTCCAATGTTGCTTACCGGGATTTGATATGTATCTGCTCACAACATCGACTGCCTGTGAAATATCCAGTCTCGTAGAGACCATGGAATACATTAAACTGCCAACCACATTCGAATAAGGCACATGAGACATAACTTGTTTTTCCTCATTTGATTAGGATATTGTTCTGAGGAAAGCTTGAAGTGAGCCTCATAGGGAATGCTCACCGGCTTTACTTGGTCCATCCCATACTTGATCAAAACTTTTTCAAGGTATTCTACCTGTGATAACCAATGCCTACTCTTCTTCTTGTCTCTATTAATATCTATGCCGAGAAACCTCTTTATAGCCCCCAGATCTTTTATCCCGAATGTCCCTTATAACTGAGTCTTCAGTACATTGATTTCAGACATATCATGACAGGCGATCAACATATCATCAACGTATAGTACTAAGATGATGAATTTTTCATCACTCGGTGTCTTATAATAGACACAGTGAACGTATTCACTCCGAGTAAATTTCTAACTCACCATGAAAGAATCAAATTTTTTATACCACTGCCTAGGCGACTATTTCAGGCCATACAACGACCTCATTAACCTGCAAACATTTTTCTCTAGCCCTTTAACTTCGTAGCTCTCTAGTTGCTTCATGTAGATCTGCTCTTCTAATTCCCCATGCAGGAAGGCAGTCTTCACATCCATCTGTTTAAGCTCGAGATCGTATTGGGCAACCAATGTCAACACGAATCTGATAGATACCTACTTAACCACTAGCACGAATATCTTAGTGAAGTCGATTCATTCTCTCTAAGCATAACCCTTCGCTATCACCTTTACTTTGTATCTATCATATTTCTTTTTGAATAACCACTTGCATCCGATTACTTTTCAGCCCACAGGAAGCTCCACCAGCTCCCATGTGTGATTTTTGTGCAACGAGTCCATCTTATCATCTATAGCCACCTTCCATTTTTTTTATCAGGCTCATCAAGAGCCTCTTGAATAGCAGACGAGTCTCCCTCATCTGTAATGAAGGCATATACAATATTAGAGTCGTCCCTGTATCTTGCCGGTAGCCTGCAATCATGCGATGGATTCCTTCTCGCGGGTAGCTGCTCCACCTGATCTTGTACCTCTATCTTCACATCTGTCTCTACCTGAGTATTATCTATGTCAATCTAGACATCTACGATCACCCTTTCTGTTTACTCTTTCTCCTTTTGATCATTCTTGCAAAATAGTGAGTTTTCATTGAATCTGACGTCATGGCTAGTGATGACCTTGCGTGTGACCTTGTCGAATAACCTGTAACCTTTCACACCAATGTCATAGCCAACAAAGATATACTTTTTGGCCCTATGGTCTAGCTTATCTCTCTCAACTAATGGTACATGAGAGTAAGCCTCACAGCTAAATATGCGTAGATCTGAGTAGTCGATTTTCTGACCACTCTATACTTCCTCTGGAATTTTACATTCAATTATTGTTGAAGGAGACCAGTTTACCAAATAACCAGTTGTGTTAACGACCTCAGTCCATAGGTCCTTGCCTAACGTAACATTATTTAACATGCATCTGGCCCTCTCTAGGAGAGTCCGATTTATTCGCTCAGCCACATCATTTTACTCGGGCATGTGGCGCAATGTGTTGTGCCTGATGATCCCTTCATCCTTACAATAATCATTAAATTCAATGAAAGTAAATTTTTCACCATTGTCAGTCCTTAAAACTTTTATTTTTCGCCCTAACTATTTTTCCACCATTACCTTTCATTGGTTGAATATGGTGAAAACTTCGGATTCATGAAGTAAATCCAAACTTTCCTAGAGTGGTCGTCAATGAATGAAACAAACCATGACGACCCTCCAATGAAAACTTCTCGCGATAGCCCTCATATGTCAGAGTGTACATAATCAAGCACTCCCTTACAAACATATTTTTCAGATTTAAAAGACAATCTAGATTGTTTACCATATATACAATGCTCGCATATATCTAGATCAGAATTTTTAAAAGTTAGAATCAAACATCGATCAGAAAGTACCTTCATGCCTCGCTCGTTCATGTGTCATATACGAGCATGCCATATATATAGAGACATGGAGTCTGCAATAGTTACTGCCGCTCCACCTGTCGAAGTGCTCCCAATCAACCTGTAAAGGTTTCTGTGCCTCTGCGATCTTATAACCACGAGTGTCTCTTTTGAAACTGTAACAACCCACGCCCACACTGTATGATATTGTCCGCTCTGGGCAAAGTCTGCACGATTTTGTTCTCGAGGTTGCCCCCAAAAGGCCTCATACAGTATAGGGTGACAACTCCACATATAACCACCATTACTTCAGACAACTCTTTCGATGTATGACAAGTTACGCTACAGTCAACTACAACAGTAGCTCACCCAACGCGGTAGCTCGCCCAGGCATCCAACCCTGCCCACATCGCGCCCGCCCACATTGAAGCAGTGACCGGGGCATCACATTATCCCCCACCAAGGGCAGAGCCGTCCTCAGCTCTGATACCATTTGTAACAGCCCACGCCCACACTGTATGATATTGTTCACTCTGGGCACAGTCCGCATGGTTTTATTCTTAGGATTGTCCCAAAAGGCCCATACAGTATAGGATGACAACTTCATATATAACCACTATTACTTCAGATAACTCTTCTGATGTGGGACAAGTTATGCTACAGTCAACTGCAACAGTAGCTCGCCCATCGCAGTAGCTTGCCCAGGCATTCAGCCCCGCCCACATTAAAGCAATGACCGAGGCGTCACAGAAACTTTAAGGACACCATCAATACCGGTGAACTTGCACCCTATAGCCTCGAGTGTACCGAGAGAAATTAGACTTTTCTTCATATCAAGAATGTGCCTGACGTCAGTCAAGGTATGCTCCATCCCATCAAATATCTTGATGCTCACCGTGCCAATAGCCACAACATTACAGGCATTGTCATTGCTCATAAAAACCTGTCCACCATCGCATTCCTTATAACTCGCGAACCAACTCTAATGAGGAGTCATGTGATATGATGCTCCTGTATCTAGGATCTACTCATCTGCATGATTGTCGTGAACATGTCTGATCATAGACACAGATAGAACTTCACCACCACTTATCTTCTCATCGGATGTGACCACATTTGCCTCCTTGGAAGAAGCCGCTGAATATTCTTTCTTCGTTTTAGGATTTCTACAATCCTTCTTCATGTGTCCAGACAACCCACAATTCTAACATTTTAATTTTCATTTGCCTTTGCCCTTGGATTTGGATTTACGCCTTGAGAATCCTATACCTTGCTTAGAATCTCTGCCCCTTGTAATCAGTGCATCGGAAGATGCCCCCATATTGCCGTTTAACTTTCTCATAGCCTTCCCTTGAAGGGCTGAGATAACGATGTCAACACTTAGGGTTTTATTTGCGGTGCACATCGTGTCCCTGAAAGACTCATATGATGTAGGAAGAGAATTCAACAATATATATGTCTGTTCCTCATCGTTGACCACTTCCTCCATATCCAGCAATTTTCATATCAATTTATTAAAATTGCTGATATGGGCTTATAGATCTCTACCCTCTGTCATCTTAAAGGTACAACACTGTAGCTTCAAGTGTAAGCGATTTTTAGAGGACTTCTTTGCATAAATGATCTTTAACTTCGCCCACAAACTAGTTATAATTTTTTCCCTCAAAACATTATAGAAAACTTCATCTGTAAGACATAAATAGATAGAGGCTAAAGCATTACTATCAAGTTTTTTCCATTCATCATCTTTCATGGTAGATTTTCTCTCCTCAAGAGCCTTAATATTGTCTTGCTTGGTTAACAGGCTAATCATCTTAACCTTCCATAACTCAAAATTATTTTTGCCTGAGTACTTCTCAATATCAAACTTTTCGTTTCCCATTATTACTAATCCTGCAGATTCAAATCTGTGCCCCCAACGATTTTTCTGATACCACTTATTGGGAATTTGTGCTGCGAAATCACACAAATCTTGATTTAGGATAGTAATTCAATAATAACAAGCAATCACAGAAGAACACAAAGTTTTAACGTGAAAAATCCTTGCGAAAAAAAACCACGGCACAAAGCGACAGAAATCCACTATGAAATAGAAGTTACAAGAGAGAGGACTTACCCGATTCGAATAATCTCAAATCTCACCCTTGTTACACCCTTTGATAACCCTAGAACCCTTTAAGAACCCTCGAAAAATTTTTAGAAAGCTTTAGAATATCTTAGAATAGCCCTAGGGACCCCTATTTATAGTTAAGGAAACTTTCCTTTCGCACCCTTGCGAAACTGCCTCAGATTTTCACAGTCCACACAAGATCCGAACTCAAATCCGCATAACCTCGATTGGTCAAAGGATGGCCACGACTGGTTGAGCAACCCGCTCGACCAGTTGAGCATCCCGGACACCAAAAAAACTGAGCTCACTGGATTTTGAGTCGAGCAGGCCTCGACCGATCGTGTGGACCCTCGATCGGTCGTGCCATGCTCAAAACCGATCGAGCAAATCCAAATTCAGATTTAAGGCATATGTTTGACAACAATCCCTTAAAAGGAGCTGCAAAAAAGATGGAGTGCATGGATAAAATACATACATGGTGGGCCCACAAAGCTTGAGATTCAACCAACAAAAGGCCAAATATTCTATATTTAGGATCTTCCATTGTAGGATATTTTTAATGAGTGAGCCATCCACGATGACTTACTTCCATGGCATTTGCATTTTGGATCTCTGAACCATGGACCCTATTTGTAGAAATTGGAAATTTGCAGGCTAACTTGTGAAATGTGCATTTGAATATTTTTTACTAGTCTAATCCTGTTTGGGAGCGTGGATTTGGAATCCCTTCAAAACTTCTATATTTGAAATATTTCGGTTGTAGTTATACATAGTATATTTATAAGGGTTTGAATTTAATTAATAAATCATCTTTAACATCTCTAATTAGTGTGTATGTAATGTTTAGCACAATGATTGTAAGAAGTCTGTTGAAATATATATTTTGCCCAAAAATAATGAAATTCCAAGTCCTAGATAAGCCAAGTATCGGATCAAATCCAAGTGAGTAACCGACTATTTTTTACCATTGATTTATATGGATAATGTTTGGACGGTGCAAATAATCCTACTAAAGCAATTATAGTGATGCAGTTGATGACCTGATTGTTTTAGGATATCATCCTTAGGCCATGTGCCCAATCGATTAGTAGTCTAATGACACATGTTACATATGCAACCCTTAAAGGATTTGAAATGTAATTCAAGCTTCTACCTTGGATTTAAAATTCCCTTTATGAGGGGATTTAAAATGTCCACTTACTTTATATTGCCAAACACTCCAAATCCATGGTGCCAAACGACCCCTAAGTCATATCCAAGCTCTGCTGGCGTTGTAAAAAGTAAGCTCAAATCCAATCCGACTCTGCACATGGGCCAAAATAGTCCAGCCCAAGACCAATCCCGAGCCTCATCCCTGGAGAGAGAGAGAGAGAGTCTGCTTGACCTGTAGAGTTGTGCTTTTTCGTAGAGAGAGAGAGAGAGAGTATGCTTGACCTGTAGAGTTGTGCTTTTTCGTAGCCATAAAGTGCAGAAAGAACCGATGACATGTTACATATGCAACCCTTAAAGGATTTGAAATGTAATTCAAGCTTCTACCTTGGATTTAAAATTCCCTTTATGAGGGGATTTAAAATGTCCACTTACTTTATATTGCCAAACACTCCAAATCCATGGTGCCAAACGACCCCTAAGTCATATCCAAGCTCTGCTGGCGTTGTAAAAAGTAAGCTCAAATCCAATCCGACTCTGCACATGGGCCAAAATAGTCCAGCCCAAGACCAATCCCGAGCCTCATCCCTGGAGAGAGAGAGAGAGTCTGCTTGACCTGTAGAGTTGTGCTTTTTCGTAGAGAGAGAGAGAGAGAGAGTATGCTTGACCTGTAGAGTTGTGCTTTTTCGTAGCCATTAAGTGCAGAAAGAACCGATCTTGCATGCTCATTTCAATCAAATCCCACCATCCATTTCTTCTTTCCAATCTCTAGTTATGGGGTTTATTTAGATTCGGCAGATGGGTTCTAGATATGGTAGAGATTTTGGATAGGCGTTGAGAAAATCTAGCAATGGAAGTAGAAAAGTTGGGAAAGATTTGTTTTTAAAGAAGGATTCCAATGACAGATCAGAGAGTTGGAAGAGAAAGAGAGGATTTGCATAGGTTGGAGATGAGAGAGAAAGATCAAGAGGGGGAGGCATAAGAGAGGCGGAGAATATTAAAAATAAAATTAAAAATATTGGGCCGGGCCAGCCTTACTGGGCTTTGACCATCTATGTCCAAGCCCAACCCTTTTTTATAAAGGCTGGATTTTAAGCCCGACACCGCCCACGATGAAGAGGCCCGAAAGGCCGACAAGCCAACCCAGCCCATTACACCCCCATTTCTGAGGGAGGATGTCTCAAGTGCAACTAGCAGGGGTTGGACTACAAGTTACAGTCTATCCAAATGTTAACTTCAAATTTATTAAGTGCATGTGAAATCCAGTCCTTCCAACATGTTGGCCCCACCATAAGGATGGCCTAGAGCAAAGTTCAGCCCTATCCACTCATCAACTGAACCACACCATATAAAACAATTTCCAGCCATTGGTTAATAGGAAAGCGCAAGTGTGTACACTCAAAGGTTGGCTTTGCTGCCTTTTCCAAATCGTGATTCTCATGATGAGGCTAACCTATTGGACGGGTTGGATTCTGTATACACATGAAAGTCGAAATTATCCTTTGGTTGGCCTTGAACTTACAATCCAAGTCGTTGGACTTGAGACCTTATCATTTTTCTTTTTTTTTCCTTTTTTTTTTGGTTAGCTTGCTAGTACACCCACTGTCAGATCACACTTCACTGTTAGCCACTTGAGACCTTATCTTAAGTAAAGATAAGACAGTGAAACTGTTCATCAAACCGGTGCATGGGCCCACTTGCAATTCGGAAGATTCCCAAGATAAACTGCAAATTCATTTCATTTTATTTATTGGAACAAGTACCAAGGCGATTCGCTAAACAGATAGATTTTTTATGAGGCACGTGTGCCACCCCGGCACCATGTGAGAAATCACGACAGTTAATTAGCTAAGGCCTATAGTTATCATGCACTGTCCAGAGTTCAGGCAGGTTCGTTCATCAAGTGGCCAACATGTTTCAGAAAATTGGATGGTTAGAAGATAAAGACCAACGACTTAAATTGAATAAACATGTGTTGGGCCCACCTGATGAGTGCAGGTGCCCAATTTTCGGACAGGTCATGCTAACAATAGGACATGATAAATGGTTTGGATCTTACTCATATGAATGGTTAAAAGGCTCAGCCACTCATTCAACCCTGCATTGAGGATGGACGTGTCCGGTGGCAGGATAGGCTTGACTCACCCCAGTTGGGGGGTGACTTGTAGTAGTCTGGAAGCAAACAGGATGGGATGCTACCAAATCCGAGCCAACTTGGACGAGTCATTCGAGTTTCAAAACCATGCTTATATCAATTGTCCTGCAAGAATATCAAATTATTCTCAAAAAAATCAACTACGTTGAAAGAAGGAAGAAGATGATTGATATAAACTTGATCGGGAGACAATTAGTGCAATTTAATTGTACTTGACTAACAAAGTTCTTTATAATACCATTAATAAGATGGCAATTGTGAGCCTACGAGCGAAGTTGAAGAGTATATACATGACCAAGTTGCTCTTCAATGTTATATATCTGATGAGACAGTTGTACAATCTAAAGATGGCGGAAGGGTCAGACATCTCTGAACATATCAATGCCTTCAACAAACTGATTGACAAATTAACAAGTGTGGAGGTGAAGATTGATAAAGAATACAAAGCATTAATTTTATTAACGTATCTTCCTGATTTCTACGACTATCTTGGGATTCTTTGCGCCATGGTAGGGTTGGACTTTAATATTGCTATCCCATCCCTTCACTTGAAGCAATTAAGAATGAATAATTAGAGAATGTACTTCTACGGGTGTATTGTTTGCCAAGGAAAGATTGTCTAAGCGTAGAAATGAGAAGTTACAATCGAGGTCTAAATCGAAGGGCAAAGAAAAGTTAAAATATTGAAATTGTGGCATGACAGGACATATGAAAAAGAACTGTACATATTCTAAAACCTAAAATGAGGAGAAATCATATGATTCACCGAATGAGGCCAAATCAGTAGAATCCATCGAGGGGACAAGTGATTGTGTAATATTGTTTATGTACAAGGTCAGAAACTTATGTAACGGCATCGTACCACATGTGTCCTCATAAAAGATCGCTCATCACGTACAACGAGTATGATGGTGGCCTGGTTCTTATAGGCAACGATCATGTCTGTAAGATGATAATAATTTGTTCGGTTTGCATCAAAATGTATGATGGATAGAATGTACTCTAACAGAAGTGAGGCATGTTCCAATTTTAAAAAAGAATCTAATATCTATGAGAACTCTTAAGGCACTGGGATGTAAATTCATCATTTATAAAGGTGTCTTGAAAATTTTGAAAGGGGCACTCACTATTATGAAGGCATGGATGAGCAGAAAGTTTTACAGGTTGATTGGGAGCATTTTGTCAGGTGGGGTTGTAACGTTTGTGATGGAAACGATGTCAGCACGTATGTGGCATGCAGTGTAGGCCACATGAGCAAGCATAGTGTAAAGCTATTTCTTAATCATGGTTTAATTCTCTAGCTTTCAAAGTTTTGATTTAGATATATAAATAGCATTGCATATATGGAAAACAATCAATGTTAAATTTTAAAATTAAAAAACATGTTAGTAAATGACAGGTTAATCATGTGCACTTGGATATGTGGGGGTCGTTACCCATCATTTCTACAAAAGGGTCATCATTCATTATCATATTCATTGACAGCTTCTCTAAAAATGTGTGGATTTATTTCATGAAACATAAATATGATATTTTCGTCATTTTCAAAGCATGAAAGGTAATGGTCAAAAAGTAAAAAGGCAAAATGTGAAAATTCTGAGGACCGATAACTATAGAGAGTTTACTTCTAAAGAAGTTAATCAATTTTATAAAAACAATGAAATCGTGAGGCATACACAAGAGCAGAATGGTGTGATTGAACATATAAATCAGATTCTTTTGGAAAGACTCTAAAGTATATTGAGTAATGGTGTATTAGGTAAGGAGATATGGGTTGAGGTCGTTAACACGGCTTACAATTTAGTAAATCAATCTCTGTCTACGCTAATTGATTATAAAATTCTAGATGAAGTATAGAGTGATTAGAAAGTTCATTACTCGGTGCCGCGGATATTTGGTTGCGACACTTGCTCTCATGTGTCATCAGTTAAGAGGGATAAGTTAGATCAAATAGCAAAAAAGTGTACTTTTGTTAACTATGGTGATGGTCTAAAAGGATACAGAGTACATGACCGGATTTTTCACAAGATCATATTTAGCCGGTACACCAAGTTTAATGAGGATTCTTTATTCTAGAAGGACTACCATAAGGAAATAGAAAAATCAATGATTGATATTAAAATAGATGAAGTTGAAATACTTGAAAAAGCTAAGTTGCGGAAAGAGATACGTAAAGAGGCTGTGGCACTACCTATTAGGAGAAATCTACCAACGAATCGCAAGTTACCGTTGAGATACAGAAATGACTCAAATATTGCTTTTCCTCAAAAATCCATCAACCTTTTAGAAAGCATTAGATGACATAAATGCTAAGAAGTGGATGATAACGATGCATGATGAGATAGACTTTCTATACACAAACGAAACGTGGGAGCTAGTGGAGCTACTCATTGGAAGGAAAGCGATCGGGTGCAAGAAGATTTCTCATAAGAAACTGGATAGGAACAAGGCCAGATTGATAACGAAGAGCTATGCTCAGAAAGAATGTGTCGACTTCAATGAGATATCCGCGCATGTGGTCAAACAAGTATTTATCATATTTGTATTAGTGTTAGTTATACAATACAATCTTGAATTAGAACAGTTAGATATGAAGACTGCATTTCTATATAGGGAATTAGAATAACATATCTACATATAGCACCTTAAGGGTTCAAGATGCATAGAGCAGAGAATAAAGTTTGCAAGTTAAAGAGGTCGTTATATAACCTGAAACCGTCGCTTAAGTAGTGGCATAAAAAGTTTGATTCTTTCATATTGAGACAGTAGTTTATCATATGTGAGTTCGATCATTATATCTATTTCAGATCATTGAGTGATGGGGAATTCATTCTCTGGTATTGTATGTTAATGATATGCTTATCGCCAGCCATAGTATGTTTAAAATTAACATATAGAAGGCTCGATTATTCTAGACATTCGAGATGAAAGATCTAGGGGCTGTAAAAAGGATTATTAGCATTGACTTACACAAATACAAAGAAATGAGCAAGCTATGGTTGTCTCAGGAAGACTATCTTGAGAATGTCTTGGTTAAATTCAAACTTGAAAATGCTAAACTTGTTAGCACAACCCACACTGCTTACTTTCGATTTTCTTCAGAAAAATGTCATACATCAGATGAAGAAAAGCAATATATGTCCCGTGTGCCCTATTGAGCACAATTGGCAGTCTCATGTATACTATGGTTTTTACTAGACCGGATATTTCATAGATTGTGGGTGTTATGAGCAGATACATGTCAACCCCCGACAAGCAACATTAAAAAGTAGTGAAATTATTACTTCATTACATACAAGGTACAACGGAATATATCTTGATATTCCAAAAATCTCATGAGAGACTTATAAGCTTTACAAATGCGGATTATGCCAAAAATGTGAAAAATAGAAGATCGACTTCCAATTAATCATTTATGTTAGTAAGTGAAGCGATCAATTAAATATTAAAGCTTCAATATATGTTTGCTCTTTTCACATTCAAAGTGAAATATATGCCAATGACAGAAGCATTCAAGGAGGCTAATTGGTTAAAATGAATGATGAATACGTTAGGGCTTTAGCAGAAAGTCGTACCTTGCATTATGACAACGAAAGCACAATCAATTTGTCGAAGAAATTGATGTACCATTCACAAACTAACCACATTAATGTTCATCATTATTTTATCCAGAAGATGTTAAAGGAATGCGGTGTTACTCTTAAGAAGATTCATATCAGTGAAAAACCGACGAACATGCTTACGAAGGTTGTTCCTGCAGAGAATTTCAGATTTTACTTAACTTCTCTGGTCTTGATAAAAAATGAATGAAGATAAAGTATACGTAAGAAGCGACGATGATAGTACTACTATGAAGGAGAGTAGAAATGATGATAGCAACCTAAAACAGTGGAGCTGGACAATTAAACTTACGATAGAAATTGTTGATAGAATATCTTTAATTTAGTGTAGTGTTGTTCAGTCAACCAAGTAATTCTTAGGTCATCCAAAACACTTTGCGATGTTACTGGTTGACCGAGATCAGTTTCGATTGACTGAGAGACTTTGTTAATATTTCGATCAACCGAAGGTGCGACCGAGCAGAATACTTAAGTATACAATTTTATTTCTAATTTTGTACGAGGGCTATATAAACTGGGCTTATACCAGATTAAGGTTGATGAAATCGAGAAAGCTTGTGAGTAAAGCCATTTGAGATGGAGAAAACTAAGGTTCTCACATTTGTAAATTGTTTCATCTCTTATAACTCTTTTATTATCACTTGGTGTTCTGATTTTTTTTTAGTAAGGGTTTTTCCTCATAAAATTCATGTATTCTTTATAGATACTTAAATTTTTCTTTCCCTATCGCGTTGTGTGATTCCGTCTAAGGTTACTTCTGCACCGAAAAAAGTTGTGTTGAGGCATGTTGTGTCCCTAACACCTTGAAAGGTACTTCAAAAATGAAATTTCTAATGGTCACAATTTAAAGAGAAAAAAAAAATTTATTATTCTAACCATCCATTTGATGTCATTTTCAATCCAAGGATGAGTGCAAAAGGATTCACTCCATGGACGGTTCGTATCCTTAATCTCATGCAACACATGCTAGGTGTTGGGTTACAAATGCCTCTTCTTAAATATCAAAATGGACTGAACAACTTTCAAACATGCTTTGCCTATGAGTGGATCAGGTGAGATCCTGGCCTCACCCAAGATGGCGTGGCCATTATCATGGGTTTACTGTGGGGCCCACCTTGATGTATATATTATGTACCCACATCGTCCATCCATTTTTCTAGATCATTGTATAACATTATCCAAAAAACGAAACAAACCCAATTATCAGGTGGACCATATCACAAGAAACAATGTTAATTGACTATTAATGGGCCACAAAAGTTTTGGATCAAGCTAATGTTTATTTTTTTCCTTCATCTACGCTTACATCACCTTATCAATAGATTGGATGGTTAATGAACACTACGGAAACATTAATGCGCACCCTAAGAAGTTTTTAATGGTGGGACAGTCAATCGCCACTGTTTCTTTTGATATGGTCCACCTAATAATTGGATATGCTTCATTTTTTATTTTATTTTTCGATAATGCCTTAAATTTATCTGGAAAAATGAATGGATGGCATGGATACATAATACATGCATCAAGGTGGGCCCCACATAAACCCCATGGTAAGGGACAGACCATCTTGGGTGAGGTCGGGTCTCACCTAATCGGGTCTCCTTTGCCTAGCCCTCTAAGCAACAGCACTTAGCCTAATCAAATTCCTCCATGTTGAGTCATTAGGGATATCTCCAACCAATGTAAGTCCCATGCCCTAGCCCACACCGAGTTCTTATGGTCGGAAGCTACATAAAGCCCACCATAACTATCAAATTTTATTTTAACTATAATAACTAAATCTATCACATGTAGGGTGGCAATGGGCTTGGCAGGCCATCCGAACTGCATTTGTGCTTGGACCTTTTAATGAGGCATATGGGCAGGGCTAGGGCCTGACATGTAAAGCATGAACAATTTTTAAGCCAAGATTGAATTCAGACTATCTAACTTCATAAGTAATATACTCTCTCTCTCTCTCTCTCTCTCTCTCTCTCTCTCTCTCTCTCTCTCTCTCTCTCTCTCTCTCTCTCTCTATATATATATATATATATATATATATATATAGGGAAAAGGTACTATGCGCTTAACCTCACGATAAGATTCCGTGACGTCAAGCTGTGTGGGCCCCACCGTGATGCGTGTCGACCATCAACACCGTGCATTTGATGGGTACCCTTTAAATTATGGGATAACCAAAAATCAGCCGTATACGGAACTCAGGTGGGCCATACCATCTAAAATCATCTGAAGACGCCGTTAAAACATATAAAAGCACTTAGTGTGGCCCACCTGAGTTTTGAATGCTGTTGAAACTTGGTATGACCCCTCATCCTAGTGGGACACACATAATGGATGGGCTGGATTTGCGAACCACATCTCGGTGGGCCATTAAAATGATTATGAATGTTTTAATGGTGCACGGCCCCTCTCCACTTCTGCATGTGGTGTGGCCCACACAAGTCACGGATTGACTTGATTTTTGAGACCTATGCCCACGATGGAATGGTGCATCTGACTAATGGGGTAGATGTTCGAAACGCGTCACGGTGGGGCCCACACAACTCGACCTCATGGGACGGACTCATGAGGCCAAGCGCATAGTACATTTTCCCATATATATATATATATATATATATATATATATATATATATATATGTTTTCACCTTGATATAAAATCATGGTGAGCCATAGCAAAGAGAAATACAAATCAAAAGAGTGTATATATATATATATATAAAACCTAAGGGATGAATTTTCACCTTGATATAAAATTATGGTGGACCATAGCAATGAAAAATGCAAATCAAAAGAGGAAATTGTTTTCATTTTTTATAGCCCACTAAAGTTTTCTACCGAAGTAAAAATTGTGCTCGAGGGAGTTTCGTGAGGTGCTGCTCATGTGGACCATACAAATTTTGGAGTCATATCATGTATACGTGTGAACTAGTGCGCAGCTAAGCATTATTTTACACACACATACACTCCGAAGGATTTTTATGAAATGCTGACCAATTGTTTTACTTAGAACCGTTCAAATTCCTTTTTTTAAGATATCCCCCACCCACATTTTAATGGGTGTATTTATTTTATCAATTTCTGTCAAATTCAAGTAAGTACAACAGGTGGGTTAGTTGTAAAAATGATGAAAACATCCTCAGGAAGTTAACTATGGACACTAATCTGGACCGTTCAAATGTTTGCAGGCAGCAATCCTGACCATTCCAAAATGGTAGATGACTACTTGCAGGATTCAACACTAGGTAATTAGTGATTTGCATCATTCAAAAGTATATGACAGTTATCTGTACCATTTAAAAGTACGTGGACAGTAACAGTGATCTGAACCATTTCAAGACTGAGGACAGTGATTTTGATTATTCAAAAGGAGGAGGACAGGAATCAAAACTATTTTAAAATGATAGGCAGCGATCTGGACCTATCCTTCGATTGATATATGCAAAGGTATTATTAAGTCTTGACAGTATTTTTGTCATTTTTAGAAATAAACTAATGATCATTGCTTGCTTTGATTTGACAAAGAATGGTAAAATAAATTAACTTATTAAAATGAGGTGGTGACATCTTTAGATTTTTTTTTCTTTTCTTTTCTATTTTTCCAATTAAGCCAATAAACGAGTGGCATTTGTGAAATATCTCTAATTTAAATCTTGGCTGACAAAGAATCAAATGCTAATTCCATGAAAGTAGCCGTTAGAAGCCGTTCCACCATCCATTCCAACTTCCAAGCGAATCGTATTCAACTGGAATCTACCATAGATTTAGTTTCCCTATTATTCTTAAAGGCAAAGTCCCACAAATCATTATACTTACGAATCAGAACTGAAAATTATAAATATTTTATCTGCTCGGGCCCTCCACTGAGTTGAGCTGAGACCATTAAAGCTCCTATATCTGTCAGAATATTGCACGTGAACCCAGGCCCATCAAAAGCCCACCAGATGATGAACTAGGTTTGACCATTAGGCCAAATACTCAAACCCAACAAAATTAAATATATCATGAAGAGCTCAGCCTTCAAGTTGCTGTTATGATCAGCTCAGTCACAGTCATCGGTCGGCCCAACAGTTAGGTGTTTGATTACATGGGCCCACTCTATGATATTGACCTGGAGCTCAAAAGAACCTATGCTTGGCCAGCCTAGTTCATTTGCACCTATTAGGGACCGTTTGGATTAATGAGATTCAGATTTTTAGGAATCCCAATCACTACTTGGGGCAGGATTTTTGCATCAGAGGGTGTTGGAGTCAAATGCAATACGGTGGGTGTCACGACTCTCAATAGTAAATTATAACGAAAAACAAAGAAATAGCATTTCCATTCCCAATTTCCGCCAGCAATAACCCTTCTTGAGAAGGATAGACAACCTATAATCCTTCTTGAGAAGGATGGACAACAAAACATGGCAATTGTTGGGAGAACTGCGGAAGCACGTATAAATGAATCTAGGATAGCAATACAAAAGCATCAAGTAAACACAAACAGAACACAAGAATTTTAATGTGAAAAATCCTTTCAGAAAAAAACAACGGCATAAAGTGACAGATGATCATTATGAAAGCAGAAATTACGAAGAGAGAACACTTATTTAATCTGAACAACCTCAAATCTCACCGTTGCTACACCACTTTAAAACCCTAGGATTATTTAGAAACTCTTAGAATACCTCTCAATCGTATTTACACCCATATATATAGCCTTGAAAAGAATTCCAAACAAAATCGGAAACAAATCCCACAAATTCACGATTTTACATAAAATTTGCATAAAATCTGTCAATATCATTGAATACTCATAGATGGAATCGAAATTGATCCTTCAATGGTATCGAACACTTGTCGATAGCGTCGAACTAACACCTCAACTATCTAGAGATAAAATATGATTTTTCAAAAATTCTCAATGGTATCGAACACTCATTGATGGTATCAAAAAAGTGCCCAATTTATCGACCAATTGAAGAAAATTCAAAAAACATGGATGAAATTAAGAATTATTCGAAGTTATCAAATACATCAAACAGGCTATCAATGGCATCAACGGATCAGTATCTAACTCGATTTAAGACATCAAATACATCAGAAATCACATTCCACATGCAACATCCATGGCAGGGATGTGAATGACTCTATAAACAGGGGCATGGATGGGGTGCTACTTTGCTTATACTGAGTATGATGCAGTAGGATTTGATTGAAAGACTGGCCGGGATGGAGCCCGTTTAGTACAAAATGGATTGAGCTGCTTTCGAATATACATTGCGTTGATCTATTTTTTACAACATGTATCCAGTACCCTCCACTCTTGATGTGGCAAGATATAGTTGGATAGGTGGCCTCTGTTACACATGGGGTCAGGCAATGCCTGCTATTTGACTCCATCTCTAAGAACAGCATACGGTATGATTGCAGTGTAATTAAATCCGATCATGCCAGATGTAAATGAAGCTTAGTACAAGCAAGGACAAGACTGTCCAAATCTCATCATGTCATGCTTGTAAGCATTAAAAAATCCCCAACCAGTCTTACGTATACAGGGCAAAATGGATGCTTATTAAGTACGGCTCACTATCATGTGTGTCTTATCTATGCCGTCCACCCATTTTTTCTACCTCATCTTAACCCTTGAACTCAAAATTGAAGGGTATCCAGAGTTCAAGTAGACCAAGCCACAAGAAAAAGTAGGAATTGAATGCATTCCTATGAAAAATTATTGAGGCCATGAAAGTTTTGGATCAAACTAATATTTATGTTTTCCCTTCATCCATATCCATGTGACCGTATAACCAGTTTGAATCACAAATAAACATCACAGTGGGCCTAGGAAGGTTTCAATGGTGGATGTCATCATTCAATTATTTTATATGATGTGGTCTACTTGACCTTGGGATATGCTTCAATTTTGGGTCCATGCCCTAAAATGAGCTACTAAAATGAATAGACAGTATGGATCAAACACATATATCATAGTAGGTCCACATTGTTTACTAAATACACTATAGGCTACTTGGCAATCCTCCAAATCCATTTTATTAATGCAGTTCCACCTCCCTGAGATGAACAGGTTTTAATTAGTCCAAACATGCAATGTGGACGGCAGAGTTAATTAGATATGTGTGGGCCCCATCCTATCCCATATGTAGCTAAGCTGACGAGCCTGGCCATCTGATCAGGAGCAAACTGGGCCAGTTAAGTTAGTCCAGGTGCACCTTCCCTAGGATGAATTAATTCGATCTAGTTTGTCTAGGTGGACCTTCCTCAGACGAACATTAGTTGACATTTGCATTCGTATACCTCTACGAAAACCAATGCTCATTTCAATACGTTTTAATAAAATGAAATTAGCTTAGGGTACGTTTGGCTGCACTTAATATCTTGATATTTGTCGTGATAAAAAGATTCCTTCGGCGATAAGAAATGGACCGGCACAAACTTAGAAGAAGCTTGTGTTATCCATGCACTCCAATATTGTATTATTGAATGATAGTTTCAAAGGGTAGTTATCTTAAGATTCTGATCCGTTGCCTGCAAAGATATTGTGAGACAGGAAAGTTCAGATCTCCCAATGTGGGATTTTAGTGCGATGGGCCATCAGATCAACGGTCTGTATCATTGACATTTGAGCCCCACCTGTATGAATTTAATACTCATGTGTACCATTCATGTTGACGGATGGGCTATTCATGAAATATTTAAAATTGAATTTAAAAACGGAAATATTCTATTGCTCTTGGTCGCATCGAGACAGTTGGACAGTCCAAGGACTTGGTCTGTCCGGACGCGGACTTCGTATGAAGTTCCTGTACCGAGAAGCAACGTGGGGCCCAAAATGATGTTTTTGAAAATCCTCCCTTGAGAAAGAGTTTTTCACCGTTGAAACCTTCCTGGACTCCATCTTAATATTTGCATGCCATCCTAATTGTTTATAAGTACATTTCCACTTAGATGAAGTGGAAACATAAACCTATTTCCCTTATACTAAACTTTTGAGGCCATGAAAATGTTTAATCGGTGGTCACTGAATCACCACTGTTTCCTCTCGTGCAGCTTACTTGAGTTTTCGATCCATATTATTTGTGGTATAATATCCTAAATGATTTGAAAAAAACGGATGGACGGAGTGAATTTTTCGAAAACATCATTATAAGTCCCACGTAGCATCCTAGCGCAGGAACTTCCTGCGAAAGGCTTTCCAGGAAATCTCCATCCGGTTTGTAACGGTCGCGGAGTAGCTACTGATTGCGTAGCGAGACCCGCTACTGAAGTGACGTCACCAAGTTACGTAGGCCTCACCATGATATATGTTTTGTATCCACGCCTTGCATCCATTTGGAGAGATCATTTTAAGACAATATCTAAAGAATGAGTTAAATCCAAAGCTCTAGTGGACCCAGCACAAAAAACCTACGTCCACCATTAAAAACTTCTAAAGGACACAAAAGTTTTCGATCAAATTAATATTTGTGTTTTCCCTTATTTAATGTCTTTTAAACTTTTGAACAGGTTGGATTTCAAATAAACATTACGGTGGGTCTAAACAGTTTCAACCGTGTGAATCACTCTCTTTACTGTTTTCGATGGTAGGGTCCACTATAAATTTTTATCTGACTCGTACCATGAATTATGCTCCAAAATGATATCTCAAAATGAATGATAGGTGTAGATATAAAACATACATCATGTTGGGGCGGAGAACTTCGTGACGTGACTTCAGTAGTGCGTCTCGCTACACAACCTGTCCGTATCTAATCCGCGTCCGTACATTACGTAGTTTGAAGTCAACTAGGTAAAAGGCACACAGATCTGACGGTTACAACCATTCGATCAGTGGCCAAAAATGGATGGCTGAGATCATTTATGGAAAACTATGACAAACCAACAATTTGAACCATCTTGGGGACCAAAACGAATTACTTGTGATTCAGAATCACATTTATCAGAGAATCCTAACCACCCATCCAAGGCTTGGATAACGAATGGCTATTAAAAAAAAAAAAAAGGAAAAGAAGGCCAATATATAGATCGATCAGATCATCCAATCTGTCCGATTTTAAGGCTGTATCCCATGAAATATGTGCTGAACCTAATGAAGGGATTGGATCAATCGATAGGACTTTGCGTGTGTCCATAAGCAACTAGAAGAGCGCTGGATCACATCTCACGTCAAAATCTTCGCATATCATCTGAGTGCTTATATACGAACAAAACCCATGTAAGAGCTTATCTGCAAAACTTTATATTCTTATATCACTCCCATTTTTTTAAAAAAAATGATATTTACTAATTAAAAAATAAATAAATAAATAAAGCATCTTAGCATAACTGCGTAAGTAATACTTTGATACTTTCCGTGTGTTGGACAACGTGCAGTAACTTAAAAATTAATTAAAAATAAGATGCTTACCAACGAATAACACGAACTAGATTTTCTTGGTGGTAGACTCACAAGACTTTCAGAACCAGGTCACGGGCTCCAGTATTATTGTGGTGTAATCCTACTATAGTGGGAGTGCATGTGTAAAATTAATAATTAAAAAAAAATCAAAATAGACTGTCCAAGATATGGGTCTATGTTTCTATAAATGATGAATCGATATTCAAACTTATTTCATCGTCTAACCATCGGATTGGTGTATGAACATTTATTGGATGGTTTTAAATGAAAATATCTAATGTCCACCAATTAGGTCTCTTAAAAATGAAAGTATCCAATGTACACGAATCGGGTCTCGAATTTTGGGGACTCCAAATTGTGGACGGTTTATTTGAATTAACGTATGCCACGTGTATAATTTCCCAGTGCCTGTGTATCAAGTTTCGTGCTCTAACGGAGTATAAAATGACTTTTATAGTTGATTTAATCGTGCTTGCAAGGACGGTGGTTTCGTACCTTTTAAAAAGTCGATAGAGATAGAGCTCAACATTGCGATAAAGAGGGACACGCTATCTATGCCTTTTCGTATTTCTCGTACACGTGGCATAGACTGAAGGACGCGGATTGCGTCCTACCCCGGCCCGTCTCTAGCGCCGAACGGGCAGTTCTGTGGGAGGGCCCACCGTGATGTATCTATTTATCCAAGCCATCCATCCCTTTTCTCATATCATTTTAAGTCACGAGCAAAAAAATGAGACAAATCTAAAGCTCAAATGGACCACATACAAGATGACTCTTGCATTTATTGCAACCGGCATGAGCGCTGTATCTGCTTAGCGTTGGATCTGCTTGGATAAACGGATACAACAAGGTGGGCCCATCTACAAAATTGTCCGTTCGGGGCTAGATACGGGCGGGGTAGGACACAATCCGCGTCCTTAGACTTCTGTTTTTTTTGGTTAGCTTGTTAGTACACCCAGTTGAACCTTTACTGTTAGCTACCCCATAAATCGATACCAAGACATCGTGTTGAAACGAGTTATCTTTCACTCAGTCTACCACTTGAGCCATGGATCCGGGTGTATCCGCGTCCTAAACTGGATCATCTGATCCATTATATCTTTAGGGCACGTGATTGTACGGCTGTGATTGATGCACATGAATACCATCTCTATGGTAGCCCACATACATCCTCATCCCACCCTCCTATGTAGCCCCCACTACAGCACAGATGCAGGTAACGAGAAATCATCAGGTGGGCGAAAGTGTACGGAACAAATTGGCTCCAGTTGTACCATATAATCCGGCCCACCTGACAAGTGAAAGGACCTGTTCTTTGAGATGGGGCATCTGCACGGTTGGGCCAGCTTGGTCTACGGCTTGGATATTTACCACACGAGCAAGAGTGGCACGTGTGAAAGCGTGTAGATAGCTGGGCGCGTAGTTTTCCAAACTTCAAACGGTTTCAAGCACATCGAAATGGATCCCAAAAAAAAAAAAAAAGAGCTATATTCTATTGTAATGGATGATGATCCAGGACCATATCTTATCCGGACGGTGCTTTCACGTCGCAATTGCTACGTCTTTTACCTGACCACTAACCAATAAAAGGGGAAAATCTTTGATACTCTGGTGGAGTGTGATGGATGATACGCAGGCACTCAGAGATTGCTTAAAAACCGCATAATTTGCATGCAAGTAATTCAAATTAAGCCGTCCAATTTACAGGTCCCAGTTTAGATGTATCATGAACAAAAAATTTAGATTATTTTATTATATGACTATCAGACTGGTGGACATTGATTGGAAGGTTCAGAATGAAAAATATACATTTGTGGTATTTCGACGTCCACAAATAAGAGATTTTCGATTATCCCTGGGACTGTGAGTTGGCTCAGGGAATTTAATTTGAGTTAATGTATTCCACGTGTAAATTTTCTGAGTGCCTGCGTAACAAGTCTCGTGTGCAGCCAGAGTATCAAATAACTCCCCCCTACAAGAGGGAGCGGATTAGGTACAGCCCCGGCCTCACCCAAGACGGGGAGGCCCTTACCGTGGGGACTGTCTTGATGAATGTATTCTATATCTACGCCGTCCATCCGTTTTTCCAGATCATTTTAGGATATGAGACCAAAAACGAAGCGGATCCAATTCTCAAGTATACCATGCCATAGGCAATAGAGGTGATTGACCATCAATGAGCCACATAAGTTTTAAATCAAGCTGATATTTGTTTTTTCCTTCATCCAAGTTTACGTGACCTTATCAAGATGAGAGATGGAAAACAAACATTACGGAAAACATAAAAATGGGCCTAGGAAGTTTTTAATGGTAGGATGTTCGATCACCACTATTTATTATGGTATGGGCCACCTAAGAATAGAATCTGCTTAATTTTTGGGCGCATGCCTTAATATATCTGGAAAAACGGTTGGTTGGTGTGGACATAAAATACATGCATCAAGGTGGGATCCACAGTAATGACCACACCGTCTTGTATGAGATCGGGGCCGCACCTAATTAGCTTCCCTTATAAAATACTAGTTTAATAAAACTGGCATAAATTTAATAAAACAGCATGTATGGTCGGCAAGTCAAGTCAACCTATTTGGGAACGCATGCCGCTCAGCACCAAGCTAATAAATAAAAATTATTTAGGTCTTGCCCAATAAAAGCCAAGGGCCCACCATGGTGCATGTGTTAAATTCATCTACTTGGTTATTTAAGCTACTTGACACGTATGTCATCTAAAAATAAGATGAATGTATTTTTTAAATAACAAAACATGAAAAAAGGTGAGGATAAAAATATCCATAATTAAATATTTTCTCACAACCTATAATGTCTTGCATGAGAATGACCTCCGTGTATTAGTTTTGTCCAAATGGGACTTGCTTTATAAAGGTGTTGGATGGTATATAAGCATCCTGGTGGATGGTAAGTAAGTTTTCACTGTGCAAATTATTATATCACAGTTTTAACGTGTGACTCACTTAATTTTTGGATAAGCCTGATTTTTTAACTTATATGGGGAAGGGTATATGGAGGTGGTATGGAAAGGGGTGGGCTCATGTAAGCAAATGGGCGATGAATGGTACATGGAGCTTCAAATGTTCTTGTAAAATCCACCCTAACCACTATGTGTGTTAATGCAAGTTAGGCTCAAGGCTTAAAACTCAAATTCATATATGATCCAACTGAACCACGCAATTGGAAAATAAGTAAAGGGTAATGCTCACTCTTCAAACTATTTCCCTTGCTATGGCCAACATAAATCACAGATGGGCCTGATTTTAGGCCCATGCCAAATTTTTTGATGTGATATTTCATAGTGGGAGCAGATTCTATAAAAAAATCAATGACAATGATGTCTCTCAACTATTTCCAATGGTATGGCACACCATTAGCCTTAGACCTAACATGATTACACATAAATCACATATGGGACTGATTTTAGGCCAATGCCAAATTTTTTGATGTGATATTTCAAAGTGGGAGCAGATTCTATATAAAAATCAATGACAATGATGTCTCTCAACTATTTCCAATGGTATGGCACACCATTAGCTTTAGACCTAACATGATTACACATCTAAATGATTGGAATATATTTCAAATACACTTAGGCCATGTAAAAAATCAAAGGTAAGAATCTACTCCAAGTGAATCCCGAAAGCATAGATTCCTTCTTGTATATTTATAGCCCACCCTTTATGTTTTAATGGAGCCCATCATAATGTGCATATTAGATCGACTTTTACCATTAGATGTGTAAACCCACAATAGGCTTAGGGCCAGCAAGTTTGACTGACATGTGATTTAGACTATCCACACTAAAGGAAATAATTATGAGAGAAACATCCACCCTTAATTTTACTGGACTCCATTATGATTAGATGAAATCCACTCTAACAATTAGATGTTACACTAAAATTTAGGCTCGTGCCCAATAATCAAGCCCATTTGTAATTTATCTGGGTCACATGAAGGCAAGAAGTTTGAAGGAATGGAGCTAGGCATAACAAGAGGTAACATGGTAGACTCTCTCAAGTTTCGACACCCATCAAGGGCTCGTGTATCCAAAGGTCGTGAAATCTCACTATGGCGTGAGTGTGTGGGGGTGTGTGTGCCTGTTAAAAATAAAAATAAAAATAAAATAGAATAAAATAACGAAATTGGAAGTCAGAGTAGATTTCACATCAACATCACGGTAGGGCCCACCCAAGCCACCAACCCCTTTGTGGCATGGTAACACACATTTCATAAATCTAATAGTACTCTACTGATTATTACTAAATTAATGAAAGCTAACTTTTAGAAAATCTTTTTAAACAAAGGTACCTAATGTAAATACAATACTAAATAAGTAGGGTTTTTTATATAAATTTATAAGATTTTCTTTTATTATCTTTGTCAAAACCTCAAATATGGTTTAAATAACTAAAATTCCTTTTTTAAAAGAAAATTCTCTGGCTGATTTCTTTTCAGTACCATATCCTCTGCAGCACCTGTTTTATGCAGTAACCAGAAATAGCCAGGCGCTTTGTGACCCACCATGCATTATACGTAACATCCATTACATCCATCAGCTTTTATCTTTGATTCTAATCCCTTGGGAAAACAATCAAAGACATATACAACTCAGGTGGGCTACACCACATGGAATAAAGGATTCTAAACATAAGCTTGCCTGATGGGCCACCATAAACTGTATATTTCATCAAACGCGTTAATCAGCTTCATCAGGGTGAATTGAGCATACATATAAGTTGGACTGGGATTCGGTAGTGACCCCTCCAAACTGAGCTCGGTGCTGGTCAGTGCCTTGTAGGCCTCACCATGAAACATTTATTTTATCCATGTTGTCCATCCATTTTGCCAACTTATTTTAGAGCAAGAGCTAAAAAATGAGGCAGATCAAAATCTCAGGTGAACCACACTATAGGAAACAGTGTGATTAAATGACCACCACTAAAAAATCCTTGGGATCCACAAAAGTTATGAATTAAGCTGATATTTGTGTTTTCCCTTCGTCCAGGACCATGTGACCTAATCAACAGGTTGGATGGCAAATAAATATTACAATGGATCCTATGAAATTTTTAATGGCCAACAGCCATTCACCTTTGTTTCCTATGGTGTCATCCGCCTAGGATTTGGACTAGACTCATTTCTGGTCTCATGGGTTAAATTGAGCTAGAAAATGGATGGAGAGCATAGATAAAACACATACATCATGGTGGGGCCCACATAACTTGAATGTATTGAGCATTGGGTTTTAAAAAAAAAAACAAAAAACAAAAGATGCCTTAGGCACTCCGGCCTGGTCGTCTATTATAAAATACGGCTTAGGCGGCAAACCCAAATCCTCTGTAAGCGTTAAACGCCCAAAAATAAGGAGGCAATTCGGCACTTACCCACTGGTCCCTAGGTAGGAAACGGACAGGGCTTTGAGGGACCATCGTGGTGTATGAGTTTCTTCCACATTTCTTCATTTTTTTCATATTATTTTAGGTATTAGTTAAAAAATGAGGTGGATTGAAGGCTCGATTAGACCACACCGAGGAAGCAGTTGTGATAATGACACTTACCATTAAATCCTTCCTAGGGACCATCATGGTGGTTAAATGCCATCCAACCTATTCATAGGGTGAGATAGACTAGCTAAAGGGAAAATACAAATATCAGCATTATATAAAACTTGAGTGGTCTCCTAAAAGTTTTCAACGGTAGGAATTTAATTCTAATTCCCACTTTGTGGTCTACTTGAACATAGGAACTGCCTCATTTTCGGGATTATACCCCAAAATAATATGAGAAAATGGATGAATGGTATAGATTAAATCCATACATCACAGGGGCCTTCAAGGGCCCAATGAGTTCCCAGCCAGGGAAGGGCAAGGGTAGTGCCCAACCTGTGTATTAGGAGGGGTGTACCTTGACTCGGCTTGACAACTAGTTGACTCAGCTCGAACTCAGCTCGGCTTGGTCATTAAGCCTAACTGGCCAGTTCAGCTCAATTTGGCCAATAACTTAGGCAAGTTCAAGCCAAATTCAAGCTAAAATCAAGCCTCTGTCAAATTTTCATAAATACATGCAGTGCACTTTCAACTTCTCATTGTATATATAAAAACAACAATAGTTGTTTACAAGTATTTCATCAAACATTTTATATGCAACATTAAAATCAAAGGAAAATGGTATTTGCTTCATATACATATCAGTTGACACTTTGTTAAGTCATTTCATCAAATACTTGGTAAGCAACATTAATATCAGAGTAACCAAGTCACCAAACTAGTTTGATCTGAGTTTGATTCAAGTTAGGGTTCAATCTAAGTTAAGTCGAGATCAATTCAAAAATTTTTTCAGCTAAAAAATTCAGCTCAACTCGGCTCAAACTTAGCTTCGAATCCAATTGAATCGAGCTTTTTCGAGTCAAGTCAAGCTAGCTAACCAAGCTAACTCGGTTTGTGTACACTCCTATGCCCAACCCAACTCCAACATAAATGAAGCTATATCCATCGTTCAAATGAGAGTTTGTGTATGGGCCACCACGGTGTGTTTCTTTCTCTAATATACAAAAATCAACCTAATTAAAAAAAAAAAAGGTGGGCCACAGAAGTGAACTTAGCAGTTTTGGGAGTAATTTTAATTTGTGTCCATTGATGTTGGTGTGGCACACATGAGCTTTAATCGAGTTGTCTTTTGCACGTACTTTGGACAGGCTGGATTTCACGTTTACCAACATGGCGAACCACATGGATCTACCGTTCAAACAGTTGTTGTTGAGCACATGGATCTACCGTTCGGAATGTTGTTGTTGGGCGTAATTGGGTGGACCACTTCACTGACGGGATGGACCACTTCATGTGATGAGATCACCACGTCCATCAGGTGGGCCAGCCTAGGGATTCAGATTTCGGCAGTAACCCTCTAGTGCCAACGTGAGTGCAGGAAAAGCTCTGTGGGCCGCGCCATGATGTATGTATTTTATCCATGCTACCCAACCATTTTACAAGCTCATTTTTAGGCGTGATAACAAAAATGAGGCGGATACAAATCTCAAGTGAACCACACCAAAGGAAACTGTGGTGATTGAACGCCCAACATTTACAACTTCCTAAGGCCTACTGTAATACGTATTTGCCATCTAAACCCGTGGATTAGGTTATACAGACATGGACGAAGGAAAACCCAAATATCAGCTTCATCTAAAAGGTTTATGGCCTTTGGGAAGTTTTTAATGGTGGGCTTTTAATCATCATTGTTTCTTGCTGCGTGGTTCACTTGCAATTTGAATCTCTCTCATTTTTAAGATCATACTTTAAAATGAGCTGAAAATAAATGGACCGTGTGAATAAACACATTATGATAAAGCACACAAACCTTTTCCGCGAACGTGGGTGCTGGAATGGTCAGTACTGAATCCGAATCCGAATCCGAATCCTCACCACATGGCCAAAAATATGCTGAAAACCTTTAAACTTAATGCAGACTTATGATTTTGAATAAAACATTTTTTTTTTGGGGGCATATTTTAATGTCGTATGAATGTAACTACGGTAAACTTATATACAAGTAAAGGAGGTCGTCCCATACCAACTCTTCCTTGTGACATGGTTTACCCTAGTATATATTGGACATTATCTTTTATCCCAAGGGCTAACCTGTAAATGACGCTTCATTAGTTTTCATCTGCGTTTTGAAAAGAGAGAAATGCCCTGTTAATTATGCCTGGAAAACTAGGATTGTATACATGAAATCTGGATTGTGTACTTTTAAAATCTATGAGTCGTCTAATCCAGACCGGCCATCCGTTTTATCATCTCAATTTAGAGAATGAGCCTGAAAATGAAGCAAATGATAATATAAAGTGCACTGCCTGATAAGAAATAGCAAGGATAACGACTCTTACCAATCGAAACTAAAACCTTCTGAGGGCACAGGGGGATGTGTATCTGTAATATAACCTCTTGCAAGGTCACACAGATGTAAATGACAGGAGTACACAAATATGGCTTGAATCAAAACTATTAGGGGCCTCCGTGAAGTTTTTAATAGTAGGCTTCCAATTACCCATTATTTTTCATTTTTGGTCTTTGGCTGGTGTTTTAAAATGAGCAGTTAAAATAAATGTACAACAAAGACCAGACACATGCGTAATGGTGAGCAATTATAAATTTTTATAGGAATGGTGTTTTCTTTTCTCGATTTTTAAGGCTTTCAAAGAGGGAAGCGGATTGACTAGTGTAGGTACGTGTCGTGAGAAGACAAGCATTGACGCTACTCGAGCTCTCAGGTATACGGATGGTTCAAAGGAGATCAAATTTACATGGCCCAACATTGATATATTTATTATATCCAAACCTTTTATCCATTTTTTGAGATTATTTTAGATCATTATCAAAAAAATAAATCATATCCAAAGATCAATTGGACCACACCACAAATAGCAGTGGAGATAATGATTTCACTGGTGAAAAATTCATAGGCCCACCATAAAATTTATTTTCAATCTAATCTGTTTATAAGGCCACAAAGACATGGATGAAAAGAAATAACAAATTTCATATTGATCCAAAACTTCTGTCACACCTAAAAAGGTTTCAATGGTAGATGTTCAATCCCTCACTATTCTTTGGGTGAGATCTACTTGATAGTTAAATTTATCTTATTTTTAGCCTCAAACTTTAAGATAAGCTCAAACTTTAAGATAAGCTCACATAATGGACCGGACAGTTTACATATAACAAATAACTTATGATTACACCCATGGAACTTGCTGACATCAATACAAAAGGTGTATAGATGGTGTGTTGTACACCGGCCAATCCGCTTCCTTCTAAGAGGTGTAGCTATCATGTCATGTAGAGGCGGCTGGACTGCAATTATAAGTGTAAATAATAATTACTCTTCATAGATAATAACATTGTAATTGGGAAAAGCAAACGGACCCAAATGGTAAACATGAGCCAGCACACTTGATGGACGGCTTGGATCTTACGAATATTCTCTCCCACGTAGTGATTTGTAATTTGTATCCTGATGCGATGTGATGTGATTGTGCGTAGACAAGCTATTACTGTTAGTCAGTTCCTGTTACTCTTGGCGCGGGAGCGGATTAGCTGGTGTACCACGAACCACCCAGGTCCACCAACCTTGGTGGTGTGTTTACGTAGCGTCTGAAGACGAGCAGTGACGCTCACCGAGCCCGAAATGTACGGGTAGTTGAAATGAGGTCAAAGTTACGTGGGCCCTATAATGATGTATCTATTATATCCACACCGTTAATCCATTTGGAAAGATCATTTTAAAGCAAGAGCTCAAAAACGAGTCATATTCAAATCTCAA
Organism: Magnolia kwangsiensis; assembly: GCA_037074715.1. Taxonomy (NCBI): domain Eukaryota; kingdom Viridiplantae; phylum Streptophyta; class Magnoliopsida; order Magnoliales; family Magnoliaceae; genus Magnolia; species Magnolia kwangsiensis. Next base: position 15,195,599 of record CM073576.1, on the reverse strand, counting down.
GTGGTCCACATCATATACAACAATGGGGACAATGATAATCACTGTTAAAATATTCATAGTGCCCGTCATAATGCTTATTTTCATCTAAGTTATTAATAAGGTCACACATTGACTTGGATGAAAAGGAAAAACAAGCAGCAGATTGATCCAAAGCTTCGGTAACCCCAAAAAGGTTTCAATGATAGGCATTCAATCCTCTATTACATTTTACAGTGTGGTCCACTTGATCTTTAGATCTGTCTTATTTTTTACCTTAAGAGTTACAACGAGTTTGTAAAATGGACGGGTAGTTAAGATATAATAAATATCCAATGGTATCGGTGAAGTCAACACATCACCAAGGTTAGTGGCTTGTGGTACGCCAGCTAATCCGCTTTGTCGTGACACTGGCATGACTGTCGCTGAAATGAATGGAATAATTTCAAGTAGATGAGATCCAACCCATCTGTTAGGTGTGTCACCTGAAGTTGAAGGGTAGTTCAAAAATCAGGTAAGTAGGAAACCCAAGTGAGCTACACCACTTGGAATAGTTGTGATGATAATGTATGTGGTCCACCAAGGTATGTGTATATCATGTATTCTATTAATCTTTGGCGGCATTTAATTATTATTTCATTGGCAGTGGCACATGTCCTAATCAAATTTCCTACGAGTCTCTGCAAGAGATAATTCCCCTTATTAAAGAGGCCTAGGCTACGAGACAATTCCCTTCATTAAAGAGTCCTGAGTTATGAGGGAATTAGCTTCCTTCATTAAAGGGTTAAGAGTTAACATCGATGGTGACCGGGTGACCAAGACACGGGATCGGAGATAGTCTGGTTGAGCTGTATGCCTAGCCGCCTAGGTTTCAAATATGTTTTGTATAGGCTCATTTCTAACAGCAGCACCTTGATCAAATCCCACACCACGTTTGGTTACCACCGTCTACTTCGGTTGTCTACTCGTCCGATTTGGCCAGGAAGTGGATTGCGTCCTACCCCGCCCCACTCTAGCTGGTAACGGGCAAGAACTTTGAGTGGTCAACGTGGTGCATGGGTCTAATTCACATTGTTCATTTATTTATTTTTTTGTATAATTTTAAAGCATAATTCAAAAAATAAGAAAGATCCAAAGCTCAAGTGGACTACACAATGGAGATTAAACTCTTAAGGCATGTTTGGGCGGGTGGATTAGGCAGGATGGAATTTTCAAATCCCACCTATATATACTCGAGAGTTGTTTAGGACATGGATGAAAGTGGTCTCGTCCATCGTATGACCATAGGCAGGATTTCGCAATCCCAGTTCTCGAAACCCCGCCGGATAGGTGGAACTTTGCTTAGCCCATAGGCGCGTGCGATACATCTCATGTACACGCCACACTGTGCCGCCATGGCAAGTAGGTCTAAGATCCAATCCGTCATTTAGAAGGGAACCACCATGTTGATATTCTAGTCCAAGAATCGTGTTCATACAGTGGTTAGGTGGGCCACAGTTTTTCAAAAAAAAATGTATGTTTACAAAAACACGTGAGTGATGTTTTCAAACCCATCTAACATTTTTTCAATATTGGGCCCCACCTGCTCTGTGAAACTGATTTATTTATGAAAAACAGTAGGATCAACGTGATGGACTGATTGGATCTCGGACATAAAAGTTGCATTGGCACATATGTGGTGTGCGCATGAGCACTGCACAGGCCTATGCTAGCAAAGCGCTATCATCAGATTTTGTACCGACCACTAGCCAACCTACCAGTCCCAGGATGCCGTGAGTATCCAAACAAGTTGGCATTCTATATCCTAGGCTATAAAAATCTCTTGAGACGTCCGACCGTCCACTGACACTGCCATCATTACCTTAAAACTCATCCCATCTCTCCTAATCCCATGCGCTATTATTACCTTAAAATTCATCTCATCCCTCATAACCCCATGGGATCCGTCCGGCCAAGTAGTCCCTTATTGTTGAAAACTTCTGAAGGCCACATGAGTATTAGATGGGGCTGATATTTGTGTTTTCTTTTCATTTTTGTCTATGTAATTTTATAAATAGATTGTGTGGCAAATAAATATCAAGGTTGACCCTACAAAATTTTCAACGGTGAAAATTATTATCACCGTGGCTTCTTGCCTTTGATATGACTTATTTTTGAATTTTTACCCTAAAATTATAAACAAAAAATGGATGAATGGTATGGATAAGACCCATACGTCACGGTAGCCTAAAAGCTCGTACCCATTCTAGCTGGAGACTGCAGGGTAGGAAGCAATTCGCGTCCACTGTTGAAACACCAACTTGATGAGGCGAATGTTGTTTCACTTTTAATACATGGTAAGGTAAGCGGACAGTGTCCTGCAACTGCAGGACAGAATTAGTCCACGTAGGGTTATGTGGGACCCATTGTGATGTATGTATTTTATCCATGCCATTCATCCGTTTTTCTATATTGTTTTAGGGTATGAGTTCAAAAATGAAGTAGATCTAAGGTTCAAGTAGTGTTACAATGGGAATTGAATGGCCACCATTAAAACTTTTTAGTGTCCACACAAGTTTTGGATTAATATGAAATTTGTGGTTTCCCTTCATTGATGTTTATGAACAGGTTGGCTGGAAAATAGACATCACAATGGACCCTAAGAAGGTTTTAACAGTGGGTACCATCTTCAGTGCTGCATCCTATAGTGTAATCCACACGCCTCATATTTTGACTCATGATATAAAATGATATGAAAAAATGAATGAATAAATCCAATGCATTACGGTGGGCCCCACATAACCCCTGCCTCAATCGATTTTGCTCCAAGATGGGGTAGCACGCAATCCGCTACCCATTCTAAAGGCATGAGCCCATTAAATGAAGCAGATTTAAATTTAAGTTCTGACCATGCCACAACAAACAATGATGGAACGCTCATCATTAAAAATTACAAAGGGCCCACCATAACATTTATTTATCATCCAACCTTTTGATAAGGTCACACAGACATTAAAACAAAAATATCGACTTCATTTGAAAGTTTTGTGCTCCATACAAAAGTTTTTAATGGTGGACATGCAATTACCACTGTTTCCTATGATGTGGTCCACTTTAGATTTGGATCAACTTCATTTATTTACCTCATCAGTTAAGATGAGTGGATAAAACGAATGGGTAGTGTGGATATGCAACACATATGTCAATGTGGGCCCACTGTTATAGCCTCACGAAAGTCCGTGTTTTACCTAGGGGTGCACACGGGTCGGTTCGGTCCGGTTATGGGGTGAAACCGGAATCGAACCGTTAGCACCCTACAATCGAACCAGAACTGGACCGTTAGCACCCTAGAATCGAACTGGAACTGGACCGTGAAAAACGGTTCGGTTCCGGATCGGTTCCACGGTTCTAGCGTTGTTTCGATTTTTCAGGTGTTCAGGAATTCTCTATTAAAGAAGTCAATAGCTTCTCCTTCACACGTATGTCGAACATACATCTACAAATTTTTCATGAGAGAGAGAGAGAGAGAGAGAGAGAGAGAGACAGGTCAGAGGGAGGGCGCCGCACGGCTTGCGAGCCTAAGTTGTCGATGATTGGGATGGAGAGAGAGAGAGAGAGAGAGAGAGAGAGAGAGAGAGAGAGAGAGAGAGAGGTCAGAGGGAGGGCGCCGCACGGCCTGCGAGCCTAAGTTGTCAGTGATTGGGATGGAGAGAGAGAGAGAGAGAGAGAGAGAGAGAGAGAGAGAGAGGGTGGCAGTCGGCGAGAGGGCAAGGGTAGGGCGCTAAAGGAGCGAGAGGGCAAGCGTAGGGTGTTAAAGGAAGTTAATATATTTAGGATTTTTTTGTTTCTATTTTAAACTAAAGGTCGGATTCATGGTTCGAATCAACGGTTCAGTTCGGTTCTACAGAGCCCTAACCTGAACCAATCCGTAACCAACGGTTCTGAAAATTTTGAAACCAGAACTGGACTGTTAGCACCCTAGAACCGGACCAAACTGGATCGATCCAATGGCTCCGGTCCGCTTACACGGTTCCACGGTTCGATGTGCACCCCTAGTTTTACCGCCTCCAGTGATCCATTCTCGCTATCGATAGAGGAGAGGATGCGGATTGCATCCTCCCCGCTTGGATGGATTCCGTCTAGGCGGGGCTATGTGGGTGCACCCTGACGTATGTGTTTTATTCACGCCGTCTATTCATTTTTTCAGATCATTTTAGATATAACCCAAAAAATGAAGTGGATCTACTGTTCAAGTTGACCACACAGTGGGGATTGAACACGGACCATTAAAACGCATAAAATTTGATGAAGATGATATTTGCGTTCCCTTCATGTGGTAGGCCATAGAAAGGTTTTGAGAGTGGGTGTCAACGTCACTGCTGCTTTCTATGGTGTGGTCCACTGAAGCTTTAGATCTGTCTCATTTTTAGACTCATATACTAAAATGATCTGAAAAAAATAAATGGACGGTGTGGATAAAACCATATATTCAAGTAGGCTCCACAGAGCCCTGCTTACACCGAGTCCGTCCAAGATGGGCAGGACGCAATCGGCTTCCATCCATATATCTGCCCGGACTCTTAAGAGTTGTGGACCATCCTAGGCTAGACAGACTCATAAACCTTTTATCTCGTCTCACTATGTTGTAGCAGGTCATCGACGATCCAGACCGTCAAAAACACAGGCACAATGTTGCTAGGGAATGCACCAAAAATCATGTTAATTCGATGGATGGATGATCTTAACCGTTCGTTTCACCTTTTAAATTCGAGCAGTTGACCATTCACTAGATGGGTAGGATTGCCAGAAATCAATGTGATTTCTGGACGGAGCTTCACCCACAATGGAGCACTCCATTCGGATGGTCTGGATGGTAGGAGAGCGTGCCACCTGTATAAGATGCACAGTAGATGAGTGGATCTGACCTTGTAGATTTTCTCAACCATAGATATTATTTTGGTCCACTCATGAGGCGGGGCACAATGTTAGAACTTAGAAACAGATCTACGGGGTAGAGAACTTTCGCCATGGTTTTTCAGGCGTTCATCTATTTCATAAACTATTGTCAATCTGACCAGTGGGCTGATCTGATTCTTGGGGCAGATTGTCTACATAGCTGGGCCGCTCTGGTTGATGGATTGGATCTATGGTTTAGGTGCCAGCATGGCACGTGTGGTGGAACGGGATGAGCTGCCTTACACTCGCGTAGGCTTAACAGAACTACTATAAACTAATTTCCAAGCCTTTAGGCACGGTTTGGTAGCTTGTTTTACCTCTGATGTTAACAACCAAGTTATTGGATTTAAGAGGATTAGCTGTTACTGGGTAATAGCCCAGTGGGTGTTACCCTTACTGTGTGGGGTCTACCTTTGATGAATTTTTTTCATATACACACCGCCCATCCATTTCTGATCTCATCTAAGGATATCATCCCAAAAATTAAGAAGATCCAAATATATGTTGGACCATACCAAATTGCAAATCACCATCTCAAGCTTTTTATAGAATACAAAAGCTTGGACACAGATTGCTTACTACCCCACCTGGCTCTTACAAGGACCAGGCAGCTTTATGGGCGTGCCCACTGTGATGTATCTATTTATCTATGCCATTTATCCCTTTTCTCATATCATATCCAACGCTCAAGTGGACTACACCAAATAATAAGCTTGGCTGCATTAAATGTATTTACATGGAAGAAGTTCGAATGTTCACATAAATAGACAAATCTTCATTTCCCTGACCAAACCCCTAAGGTATATGACCCCTTTTATAAGAACTTAATCTTATGCAAAAATGTATTTACAAAATCCTTGGTAAGCTTAATTTAGGTTATTTCTAAAGTTGGTGGAAAGATGAATTAAAATGGTAAATTTTATGTTATGATAATTGCATCAAAGTGCAATCGAGGATGATTCCGATGGCATCGAACTCTATTCGATAGCATCAAAATCCTAACCTCATAGTCCAACAACAAACTAAACATATACTAGGTATTGTCGATTACATTGACTTTGGGCTACTTCCTTCCACTAATCTTGAAATACTCTAAGTGTTTTTCGATGCGATCAAACATCTTTTGATAGCATCGAAGTAAGTTATTGATAGCATTGAACACAGTTCGGCATCGTCAAAGGGACCGGTTTGTCCAACAAGCTCAGAAAGAAAATTATATATTCTTGATGGCATCGAATGCCACTCGAGGACATCCAAATTCAAATTTTAATTTCATCGAATGGATATTTAATAGCATCGAAATACTGACCAAATTGTCTAAAGAGCTTTCATAGGAAAATCATTTTATTCACAATGGCATCGACATGCAATAGTGGCATCTTCGATAGCATCAAAAGCATGTTCAATGACATCGAAATGTGGCTCAATCTGTCCATCAACCAAGTGACATTTTCAAAGAATATCCCGATGGCATCGAGTCATCTCTTAATGACATCGAAGGGCCCTTCGATAACATCGGACATAATCCATTTGCACTTATTTGAAAATCTCAGTGCAGAAAGACGATGCAATCAAAGAAGGTTTGATGATATCGAAGGAAACTTCAATAGCATTGAAAACCCTTCGATGACATCGACAAAAACAGATTTATGTCAATTTTTTTACCATTGTAATTTAACTCTATATAAACACTTGGGTTGCTTCTTAAATTTTTGAGCAATTATTGAAGAGAGCTTTGAGAGAGTTATTACCCTTCCTCTCAAGCCTTTTTTTTTCATAAGAGTTCATCATTTAATACATTACTTAAAGGCATTTATCGGAATATTTATAGCTTGGACTGAAGAATGAATTACGACATTCATTGATCTTCCAACAACACTTTTTAATAGTAAATCATTGTGTTGGGATCCTTGAATGCTTAGCTCATAAGAATCTTCTCTAGATTTTAAATACATATCATTAACTAGAGTAGATCAACTATACCCTAAACCCAACAACCTCGATACCTCGATTGGAGCATCTACAGGCGATTGCAGTTCAAGGGAGTTGAAGACTCTTCACCACTAGGAAGATTTTTACAACATGTGTTTAAACGGGACTCACTCACTTACGTGTAAGTATATAGAGTCCATTGAGTTTGAAGTCATTTCCTTGTGTAGGATTATGATTTAGAATTTGAGTTGACAAACTTGCTAAGACCTTTCGTAAGTCGCCGACGTGAGAATACGTGTAGTGTCTTTGTTTAGGACCTACTTCCTTGTGTAGGCATATAAGTGCCTTGTATAGGTCTTAAAAGTATCCTTGTGTAGGAATGTTGCCTTGTATAAGCATTGTCTTGCCTTGTGTAAGTTCATTAGTTGAACCTTGTATAGGTTGTAAAGGTTTATAGTAAACCTGGTTTAAAACCATTAGATAATGAAATTCGGTACACCAAGAGTTGAGTACGTTTGTCGAGAGTGGATAGGCACATAGCCGAACCACTATATATCACTATGCTTAGAATTGTTTTTGTGCAATCCCACACACGCATATATACTATCTCCTTGGGCTAACTGCTTAACTTGTAAATCATGTATAGCCTATGTAATTAGATCCTCTATAGGCTTAGAAGCCTCAAAGCTACTTTGTCTCACTTAATTTAATTGATAAATTAGTCCAAGTTAGGCATTGTTTGGTTTTAATAAATAAATATTTTTTAAAAGTCCTATTCATCCCACTATGACACTTGTACATTATTTCATACTTCAAGTAGCGGTTTAGCTGCAATTTTATTATCGTCAATTTTATTATCGTGTAACACCAAATCCATGCCTTTTCAAAAATAGAAATGTACGAAAATTCTATAATATATTTATAGAAGTTTGATTTTGATTACTAAATTAACTTTATTATTACTAATGAGTGTGCATATGTTATGGTTAACAAATTAATTATAATAAGCTTATTAAAATATCTACTTTGACAAAAAATGATGAAGTTTTAATCCAGAATGATCCACAACTACAGGCATGGGATCACAAACAAGTGATTATTCAATCCATTATTTGGATTATTTAGATCATTCTATTAATGTAATTTTGGGATCGTTTGGCACCATGGATTTGGAGAGATTTGAGGGAATTTCAAATCCCCTAATATATTTAGCACCATAAGCTAAGTATTTTAAATATAATGAATTTTTGAAATGAAAGTGAAAGCTTAGATTACATTTAAAATCTTTACAAAAGTTGCATTTATCGCATGTGTCACTAGGCTACTAATCTAAGTAGTCACTAATAATATTTCAAAACAAGTAGATTATCAACTACATCACTATAATTACTTTAATAGGATCATTTGTGACATCCAAACATTATTCATATAAATGAATGATTAAAAATAATTAGTTAGTTACTTAGATGTGATCTTGAGCTTGTGACCCATTTGAGACTTGAGCTTGTGTCGAACATTACCTGCACATACTAATGAGAAATATTAAAATTATTTATTAATTAAATTCAACCCCCTATAGTTATATTATGCATATATAACTACTTTTGTATTATAGATGATTTTAATTCAAGGTGCCAAGAAAGGATTCCGGGTCTCAAACACGCCTAATAATACAGTCAATAATTTGATAGCTACAATGATTTGATAGCTTCAGAATATCATTATCATGCCTAGAATACCACCGCCATGGAAACTTCCGGATGGACGTGGGGTCCACTATGTTGTGAATATTCCATCTAACCCATTCAGCACGTGTGCCCCACCAAGTAAAAAAGGAACGCAGGAAACCACTCCAAAACTCAGGTGGGTCCAATTCACGTGAACATATGAGGTTTAGGCGTGATTGTAGATGGATCCTGACGGTGTGTCCCAACTTAACTTTAGACAATGATAATTCTCGACATGTACCGTCATTAAGAATCCCACTCAATTCAAGGTTTGGATTTGACATAAAAATCACAGGTGGCCCACACAGCTCAAACATACGGTGATTACCATGATGTGATCAAACGCGGATTGCCTGTCTCCAGCTGGAACGGGGCAGGAGCTTTGACTGGCCACTATGATGAATGGGTTTTATCCACACCGTCCATCCATTATTTTGTGCCATTTTATTGGATTATGCCAAAAGTTAGTAAATCCAGGGCTCAAGTAGACCACACGACGGGACAAAGCGGTGATAATGATTCTCACCATTGGGACTTTCCTAGGGCCCATCGTGATGTTTATTTTTTATCCAACCCCTTCATGAAGTTATATAGACTTGGATGAAGAGAATAGATAGATACTAGCTCGATCCAAAGCTTTTGTAGCCTCCAAGAAGTTTTCAACAGTAAGAGTTTAATCCCCGTTGTGTGGTCCACTTGTTTCTTGGTTCTTCTTATTTTTGGTCTTACAACATGAAATGCCAAGGAAATATGAATGAACTGTGTCGATAAAACCCATACATCATGGCAGCCACTCAAAGCTCCTGCCCGTTCGGAGCTAGAGTGGGGCGGGAGTAGGACGCAGTCCACGTTCGATGTGATCACTCCTAAGATTATAATATTCAGATCTTGCTTTATTGCAGTGGCTTGATAGACAACAATCCGAGGTATTGCAATAGGATGCGTACAGACGTTTAGCTTCGAATCAGGTACTTTTCACTGACCCAAATCTTTCATTACTAATCGATGAGATACTCGAAAAGAACCTCAGCTTGAAATATTGTAACCGTTTGATCTTTCAAATGTCAAGTAAACCTATTTTTAAAATGAAAAAAATATAAAAAACAGTCAAAGGACCGTTGTAACGGTCCAAACCTAGATTTTCAACCACTGAGGTTCCCAATCTAAAGAATAAAAATGTGTGTATCGTTGAAAGTTAATCTCCAAACACAAAGGTTAAAATCCCACTTATCATAAAGAAATAGGACACGCTCTTCTATTGATCCTGACTGTGAAGCCTCTTATGATTGCATTTGTTTTACATTCACCTCATTCATCTCTTTTACCAGTTATTTTAGAGCAAGAGCTCAAAATTTTAGTAGATCCATGTCTTAGGTTGGCTACACGAAACAATAGTGATTTAGCATTAGTAACATTTTGTAAGCTGATATTTGTGTAGTCCTTTGATCCAAGTCCTTGTGATCATATGGGTGGAAAATAAAAACTCCAATGATTCCCACGAAGCTGTTAATGGTGGGCATTCAATTAACACTGTTTCCTATGACGTGGTTCACTTGAGATCTTGATCCGCTGCATTTTTGGCCTCATACCCTGAAATAAGCTGAAGAAATTGACGTATGACATGGCATGGATATAAGACAAATACATCAAGATAGGCCCCACGGGGATCCACCGGTGGATCAATAGGTGGGGATGTACTAGCAACCATGAAGACCGGCTGACCAGCACGAGCCAAATCGAGCGGCAGAAGCCGGCTTCTCTCGTGGCATAGCTAGTTAGCTGTGGCACAGCAAGTGCTGGTTCTGCCAGCTGGCATGCAAAGGCTCAAGCCACAGAGCACATTAATCAACGTTGCTATCGTCAGAGCATGTCATAATGCCCTGCTTTTATTTGGAAAAAGCTTTGACGCTCTGGCGGAGAGTGACATATGATACCCAGGTCTTTATGAAATTATTTTCAAATTGCATGCGTGAAATATAATTAATTTAAATTAAACTGCTGAAATTATGGTCCATTTTAAGTAATAATAACCTAAAAGTAATGGTTATTTATTATCTTATCATGCTATTTATGCACATTTATTGGATGGTTTAAAATGAAAAATATCTTATGATCGTATTTCAACAAACAAGTGTCCAGTAATAAGAGGCTCTAAAGATGGATGGCGTTAACAAGGTGGAAGATGGAAGAAGATGCGAGGGATGTCTAATGAAATTAGGATCTCTGAGGTGGAAAGCGAGGATCAAATGATATAAATCGAGTGCTCTGATGCGATGTCCGACGAGACATACTACATTGTAGGATACTGAAACATATGCTATTTTTTTTATATTTGGACACCTGGTGAAATCCTACTATGACGTGACTGTGTGGAGGTATGTGCGTGTATTATAAAATTAAAATTAAAATTGCTGGGGAAAAATATGTTTAAGTTCGAAGACTCGGATTTCGAGTAGGTCGGCCCCACTGGCTCTGCCTGAAGAGTCCGAGACAACGGTCGAAGTCGAGGGAATAATAAAAAGGCTAAGAGGCACAAGCATAAGACGACTAAAGTTACTCAGTCGAAGAGTTAATTGTATCTGCGTAAGCCCACAAAAGGCCGAGCATATTGTAAGCTACCCGACCGATAGAATAAAACCGACCAAATAAGTTAGATCTATCGGCCACGGAGTAAGAAAGGATGACGGATAAACACTGAGACTATTCCGTCCGTAAGAAGGCAGATAACTTATACTCTTGAGCCGGCCGAGACTCTCCTAGAGTCGGTAACGACTGAGCCGAGACAAGAGAAGACGGTGTAAATGCAAATACCGCTCCGAAAATCTAGGAATACGGGTGTCCGATCCCAAGATCCTCGGGATCGGGGGCAATCAGTGAAGAAGACCAAATCTCCAAATATGAAGGAGAGGAATCCTCGCATGATAAAGCTCATCCGGCCTTATAAATAACCATTTCCTTCACAATGAAAGGTACGCAATACAAAACTCAGAAAACCCTTTGCCATTGATCAGAAGGCTGACTTAAGCATCGGAGGTTCCCCGGCTCTAGCCAGGGTCCCCTTTGTATAGTTGATTGTGCAGGTGGGAGAAGATCCGACCCAGGGAGCCGTCCCATAAAAATACACCAACAGTTTGGCGTCGTCTGTGGGAAACGAGTAAAAAGCCATTTTTTTACGATCTGTTGAATGGAGAGAACTAGGAGGGCGGATCAAGATGAAACGGGGGAGGTCGCTGCCAGCACAACTCAGGGAGCTCCCCCAACGATACCTGCAGTGGCACCGCCTGCGACATCTGCTCCGACTACCAGCCACCTGAACCGAGGGAACGCACAGTTGGATCGAGAAGTCCAAGAGATGCGTTCCGAGATGGCTGTTATGAAACACATGTTGGAGCAACTGTGTAATCAGCAGATGCAGCAGCGTCACGAGTCAGCGCAGGTTCTCCCGCCACCATTTGTAGCACAGCCTACTGCACCGCAGTCACCTCGAGAGTCGAGTCAGTATCAAGGACCGAGTCAGACAGCGCCGGCTCACTCCGCAACAGCTGTTTTGCCTCCCTCTGATCTGCGGTATAAAATAGATCAGAGGAGGCGAAGTCAGCTTCCTATATAAGAAACGGTGGAGAGTGCAGAACCTTGGAAAGTCGATATGTAAGACTTCAAAAATGAGGTCCGGGAAAAGATGGACAGAGAGATGGCAGACATGAAGCACGGTCGGAACACGAACCCGACCAAATCCGAGGCAAAAGCTTCTCCATTTGTGGACGAACTAATGCAGGCATGGTTACCGGAGAGGTTCCGCTTACCTCAGATACTTCCTTTTCTGAAAAAACTGATCTGATAGAGCATATTGATTGCTTCAGAACCTACATGGAGTTGTATGACGCCTCGGATGCTGTTATGTGTCGAGCCTTCTCTCTCACACTAACTGACGTAGCCGGCTTTGGTTCAAACAATTGAAACCGAAGTCGATTAAATCATTCGCTGAACTCAATGACACTTTCCTGAACAACTTCATCAGTGGAAAGAAAAAGATAAAGCCGCCCGCACATATGAACAACATAGTTTAGAAGGAAGGAGAATTGTTGAAAGATTAAATCAAGCATTTTAACTTTGAATCTCTGCAGGTTCGGAGACACTCAGAGGAGACAGCGCTTAACGCTCTCATGCAAGGGGTGAGAGATAAGCCCTTTTTGGTGTCTCTGTACAAGAATCCGCCCGAGACTTTAGGCGAATTTATAGCTCGCTCGGACAAATATGTCGACGCTGAATAAACCCGACTCCTGCCGAGAAGGTCCAGAACGTAAAACCCTCGGCTAAAGAGTCGGCCAAGAAAGAAGCCGACTCAGCCGGAAGGAAGAAGCGAAAAGATGATCGGGCACGAGACGATGGTAGGTCGGGCAAACGACCCGATAGAAGATTTTCTATATACACCCCTCTGAACAAGTCTCAAGAGCAGGTGTTGATGGAAATAAAAATCGAGGGCTTCGTCAACTGGCCCAGGAAACTCCGAGAGAACCCGAATCTGCGGAACAAGAACAAGTACTGTCATTATCATCGTGACCACGGCCACAATATAAGTGATTATTATCACTTGAAAGATGAAATCGAGCGGCTCATTAAGGAGGGTCGACTCAGGGAACACACGGAAGGATCTGGCACGGCAGCAGGACCGAGCGAAGATCGGCCTACGGAAGAAATTCGGACGATCATTGGAGGGCATCAGGGCGGCGGAGATTCCAATAACACTCGAAAGAATCACGCCAAAAGCATCAACCGTCCGGAATCCGAGATTCTCCTATTGTCCTGGCTTTCCAAAGAAAAGAAAAGAGAGAAATATTACATTTCATTCACTGAGGAAGATGCTCGAGGCATCCATCATTCTCATGATGATGCGCTCATAGTGACCCTCACTATCGCGAATAGGAAAGTGTTCCGAATACTAGTGGACACGGGATCATCAGCAGATGTGTTGTTCACCAAAGCATTCGACAAAATGGGCATAGGACGATCGGCCTTGCTCTGGTCCGAACCCCACTCATACGATTCTCGGGTGGACAGGTACTTCCCGAGGGAATCGCTTCACTACCACTCAATGCCGAAACTACACCTCACCAGGCAACTGCGATGATCGATTTCCTGGTCGTCGACCAACCTTCGGTGTACAATTCTATACTCGGTCGACCATCTCTAAGCCTCCTTCAAGCCGTAGTATCTACCTACCACCTTTCCATGAAATTTTTGACCGAGTTGGGAGTAGAAATTGTGAAAGGAGATCAACAAGACGTTCGGCGATGTTATGCGACCGCAGTTAAAGCGCCGACGGAAATATCGATGATCGAATCACTGGACCCCCGTATCAGATCTCACGAACGAGGGCAACCGATGGAAGAACTCGTCTCACAACCATTAACCGAGACTGACGAGTCGAGAGTAGTACAAATCGGCTCATCTTTGATCTCACCTCTTAAAGAAGAACTGGACGCCCTACTTAGGCGGTATGCTAATGTGTTTGCATGGAGCCCCGAAGATATGCCCAGGATCGATCCCTCGGTCATAACGCACCGACTCAACATCGACCGACTTACAGGCCAATCCGACAGAAGAGACGTCCTCTCGGCCCAGAAAGGTACGCTATCATTGAAGAGGAAGTCGACAAGCTCCTTAAGGCCAAATTCGTTGAAGAGATTTACTATCCAGAGTGGGTAGCTAATGTCCTGCTCGTGAGAAAAGCTAATGGGAAGTGGCGTCTCTATATAGATTATACAGATTTGAACAAAGCCTGCCCCAAGGATAGCTTCCCTCTTCCCCGCATTGATCAGTTGGTGGACAGTATTACAGGATGAGTTGCTTAGTTTTATGGATGCCTATTCAGACTACAATCAAATTGTAATGCATGAAACTGATAAATCAAAAACCACCTTTGTCACCGATAAAGGCCTTTACTGTTATCGAGTGATGCCATTTGGTTTGAAGAATGTCGGAACAACGTATTAAAGGTTAGTGAACAAAATATTTGCTCGACAGATCGGACAAACTATGGAAGTATATATAGATGATATGCTCGTCAAAAGTATACACGCAGCCGACCATGTGACGGACCTAGAAGAAATGTTCCTGACGTTACGTAAATACAAAATGAAGTTGAATCCTAGCAAATGTGCCTTTGGTTTAAGATCGAAAAAATTCCTCGATTTCCTTGTTAGTCAGCGAGAAATCGAAGCAAATCCTGAAAAAATCAAAGCTTTGCTCAATATAGAGTCTCCAAAAATGATTAAAGACATTCAAAGACTGACAGGGAGAGTAGTCGCGCTTAACCGCTTCCTATCCCGAGCCACAGATAAATGCCGCCCATTTTTCAAGCAATTGAAGGGACGACAGACGATAGAATGGACGGAAGAGTATGAACAAGCATTTTAAGAACTGAAGTCTTATCTTGATTCTCCACCGTTGTTGTCCAAACCCGAGTCAGGAGAAGCTTTGTTGCTATATCTGGCTGTGTCCGAAGCAGCGATTAGCTCCGCCCTGGTACGGGAGAGCGAAGGAAGACAGTTACCAGTGTATTATGTCAGCAAAGCCTTACTACCAGTAAAGACAAGATATCCTCAGCTCGAGAAAGTAGCCTTAACCCTTGTAGTATCCTCGCGACGACTCCGGCCATACTTTTAAGCTCATACCAACATCGTTGTGACCGACTTATCTTTGCGCCAGATTCTTCAAAAGCCAGAGGCTTCCGGTCGACTTACATAGTGGGTTGTAGAATTGAGCGAATTCGACATACAGTAGTCCGAGGACAACCATAAAAGGACAAGCCATCGCCGATTTTCTTGTTGAAGTGACATCCAAACATAACACAATGCCTGATTCTGAAGAGGTTGCCACGACATCAGCTTCTTCTTCTCTCTGCTCATTACCTGACACAGTTCCTTGGAAGTTATTCATCGACGGCTCATCCAACTCTAAGGCAAGCGGGGCCGGGGTAATATTGAAAATTCCTGATCAAACCTGTATGCAGTATGCCTTACGACTTGAATTTCAAGCGTCGAACAATACAGAAGAATACGAGGCCTTATTACTTGGCCTTCGACTCGTCGCAAGTTTAGGTGCAACTCATCTTAATGTTTTCAGTGACTCGCAGCTGGTCGTTAACCAAATCTCTAGTGTCTATCAAACTCGGAAAGAACAACTGAAGACATACATGTAAAAGGCCAAAGAATTAATTAGCGGATTCCAGAAATGTGAAGTGATTCGGATACCCAGAACTGACAATGCCAAAGCTGACTTGTTAGCAAAGCTTGCCTCAGCCGACGAAGACGACATACCTCGGTTGGTTCCAATCGAATACGTAGTCAAACAGAGCAAAAATCAGCCGACAGACTCAGTTATACTCCCTATCAACTTGGAACCTACTTAGTTCGACCCCATCGTCCGTTATCTCAACGATGGAGAACTACCGGAAGATCACACCGAGGCATGACGGTTAAAGGTTCGAGCGTCGCGTTACACCATATTGAATGGGGTACTGTACAAGAAAGGGTTTTACGCTCCCTTGTTAAGATGTGTGGATTCCATGAAACCGAATATGTCTTACGGGAGATACACGAAGGAATATGTGGAAACCACTCAGGAGGACATTCGCTCGCCAATAAAGTGTTACGGCAAGGATATTACTGGCCGACTATACAACATGATACCAAGAGGTTCGTCCAAAGGTGCGACAAGTATTAGCAATTTGCGCTAATCCCGAGGCAACCCCCCGAGGAACTAACTCCGATGTCTGGACCATGGCCTTTGAACAGTGGGGGATCGACATCATCGGACCCTTCCCTCTGGGGAAGGGTCAAACCAAGTTTATTGTGGTTGCAGTAGATTATTTCACGAAGTAGGCCGAAGCCGAGCCATTAGCAAAGATTACCGAGTAAAAAATCACATGCTTTGTTTGAAAAAATATCGTCTGTCAGTCCGGGATACCTCGGACTATCATTACCGATAACGGAAGGCAGTTCGATAATAAACAATTCCGCGAGATGTGCAGCAATCTCGAGATCCGAAACGTGTACGCCTCACCTCATCATCCTCAGATGAATGGACAGGTCGAGGCCGTTAACAAAATTATAAAGCGGCATCTCCGAACGAAGCTCGATGAGGCAAAGGGAGCATGGGCCGAGGAACTTCCAAATATATTGTAGGCCTATCGAACTACAACTCGGACTGCCACGGGAGAAACTCCCTTCTCCCTTTGTTATGGCTTGGAAGCAGTTGCCCCGGTTGAAATCTGTGTTAGCTGGGCCCCGAGTCAATACGTTCAAAGAACAGAAAAATGATGAACTCCTGTCACTCGGGCTCGATTTGTTGGAAGAGAAAAGAGAAAAAGCTCGATTACGAATGATGGCTCGACAGAGGCAAGTGTCTCGGTTTTACAATAGCCGAGTCAAAGTCTGACGATTTCGAGCCGGGGATATGATCCTCTGAAAGACGTTCCCAAACATAAAGGAAGTTAGGGCGGGCACATTGGGACCCAATTGAGAAGGTCCCTATGTCATCTCGAGCACCATCCGCCCTGGAACGTATCGGCTGGAAGACCTAAATGAGCAACTGTTGCCTCACCCTTGAAATGCCGAACATCTCAATATCTATTACCCGTAACGCAGAATAGAAAGTGCTAGAGAATAACGGAAGAGAGATGTAATTGAAATCAACTCAATAAAACTCAAAGTCTCCATTTTTTCTAAGTATTCAGCATCAGATTGTAGCCTATGGTAAAACTACATGAGAGATAGACGACACAATTTTCGATGGAGAGAGTTATCTCCCTCGGTCAAGGACCATTCTTCAAGCAGTCCCGTAAGGACCGATCTCGTAAGCAGTAGCGTTCGCAGCGGGGGCTTCTCCGTCGGCGGCCTCGACACCAATAGCATCGGCCTCAGGACTATCGGCATCGAAAGCAGAGAGATCGAGGTCAGGGAAGGCAGCCTTCATCTCCAAAACGAAAGCCCTATAACCACCTTGATAAAGGCAGTCCCTTTCTTCTGCAAGCTCCGATGACTCAAGAAAGGCGTCAACGGCCCGGTCCTGTGCCTCCTTGGCTCGACGGGCCTCCTCCTGTGCTTCCTGAATGAGAACCACAGCGTCGGCCCTAGCCCGAGCAAGAGTGCTCTCGCAAGCACTGTGAACATAAAGAAGACGCTGATGCTTTCCCTCTGCCTCCTTTAGAAGAAAGGTCAAATGGGCAATGTCAGCTTTGGCTCCTTTAAGAATCATCCTTGCATCCTCAGCCGCTTTCCTGGCATCATCGGCCGCTTTCCTGGAGATCGACAAGTCGCCAGTCATAATGTCGATACGACCCTCAGTGATCTCTCGGGGACCCTTTGCCTCGGCCGCAACCCTCTTCGCTGCTTCTATCTACGCCGCGAGTTTTTTAGCAGCGGTCAGCTCCGAGTAGGCTTTAACAATGCAGGGGGCCAACTGCGAAGGAGAGATATTAAGTTATAACTAAAGACTTAGTCGAAAGTAACAGAGAAGTAAAAAGAAAGGATTTTACCTCAAGAGTATCCTCGCCGTATGCCCGAGAGTCTGCGCAGTCGGGGCATTGTAGAACTTAGTGAAGTCCTTCTCGCCCCCATGAGCGATGGCCCAAGGGATCATCCCCGAGAGAACTTTGTGAAAGGGCGACAACTCATGTTGAGTCACCTCCCCTCTCGAGGATTCGCCACATGATCCCTCTCTCTGTCTCGGGACCTCCTCTGCGACAGGCCATGGTTCAGGAACCGACCGAGACATAGAAAGACTCACCTCTGCTTCTTCTGCCCTCTCCTCGGGGTCAGAAAGTACAACTACCTATGGGGTGGCAGGGACAGGAGCAGATGGGGCAGTGGGCTCCTTTGTTGTTGTAGCGGTCTTCTTTTGCTTCGAAGGCCGAGACCCTGACAAAAGAGCAGATATCAGAGGAGCCCTAACCTTAGAGATTGGCTTTAGGGATGTACGAGACCCGGCCATGCTATCAGAAGCTGACCTAAGGTATGGACGAGCCTCGAAAAGATCTGAAAAGAAGGATGAAGGTGAGTCAAGATCTGAAAAGAAGAATGAAGGTGAATCAGACAAGGAGCCAAGGATAAGAGGTAGTGTGGGAGAAATCACCCGACACAAATGAATCTAAGCCCGCAAGATGTAAACGCTCGGGCTGTAAGAGCAGCTTCCAAGATCGGTCTTCCGTACTCAATTTCTTTAGCTCTTTAATCTGAGCTAGAGCGCCGGATCTGATTTTTCTCCTCTCCTTCAAAATATCTGCATAGCATCAAGAGGTCAGGATCAATGTAAGACAATGAAGAGGAACAAAGGGTATCAAGCCGAGTCACGTCGAGTCACCTGCTTTCTGAAATGAGCGGGAGACTCGAGATTCATACGGCCACGGATCGGCCGACTCTCATCGTCCGCATGCTTAAAACCACCTCTCCTTCCAGTATTTGTTAGAAGTGGGCGGGTCAGTTATAGGGGACCCACCTTTGCCTCTCCATGCACTCAGAAAATACAGGACGAAAAAATTAGGGTCGGTCTTTCTTGGTACAGGTAGAGGAATTCGTCGACCGTTAGTGGAGGCTGTTCAAGCTCGGACCATAGCACAATACACTTAAATAAATTCCTCCACCCGTTAAGAACAATCTGACCGGGAGCGAGTTTGACTGGGGACAAGAAATCACGAGCAATGAGCTGGAGTGGCAAGCGCAAACCACATTGCATCGCGACCTGAAAAATCATGACCATCCCCACAGGGGGATGGTCGGGCAAGTCTTCTTGATGAGGAAGACGAAGTACGACCGAGTCTGGGACATAAAATCCAGCTCGGATGCGGTTTAGGTCGGAATCAGTCAAAACCGAGGCAACAAGACCACTCGAGTCGTCTTCGGCTCCTTCTCCCTTGTAAGAGGATTAAGAAGCTTCTACTGTCGGGTTTACGGGATCCGGGACAACGACCCCCTCAGCTATGATTATTTCCTCTTCTCCCTCTTCCTCCTCCAATGGATCCATCCCGAGATTGGGTCTCCGTGGACGGGTTACCAGAGATACTCCGCCACTGGAAGGATAGGCTTGAGCGGGACGCTCAGCTGATGAGTCATTGGACCCCCTTACAAGCCGGAATGTGGCATCTGTACAAACGGCGAACTCCGTTAGTAAAGAGGGTGGTTCCGCAACATTCTATAAATGTTGGGACACACCCTCATCTCCGGACATCCCCTCCCGGGGGCTCTGGGAGCCACGCGTAGCCATTAACATCAATAGGAATGGAAGGAAAGAACTCACCGGGGAAGATAGCAGCGGATGCAAAAGGAGTTGACGGAGAAAAGAACGATAGCGGAGGAAAGGAAGAAGGAAAGGCAGGGAAAGAATACAGGGGCGGGAGGAAGGAAAGCGAAAATAAAATTTATGCGTTCCTCCCGCCCGGCCTTCTTATAGCCGAGCCACGTGGCAGGGCATTTAATGAAAAAGTGAAACGACGCTTCCTTCGATTCCCCCGCTCGACGCGTGGCACGCTTTGATTGACGACAGTAATTCCTCGCCACGCGTCCGACTCCCATAAGCGGACGAAATGACCTGACGGCCTGCCGCATGTGCGGCCTCGGGAGATGCATCGTCACGCGTTAGGGACGACACAAAGGGCATTAAATGCCTCATTATAACCTCAGACTCTTGTATGAACCGACGTAAAACCTCATTACTCCTTGGTGCTATGAACGACATAAGGAGTAAGGGGGGCTCACTGTTGGGGAAAAATAGGTTAAGTTCGGAGACTCGAATTTCGAATAGGTCGGCCCCACTGGCTCTGCCCGAAGAGTCCGAGACAACAGTCGGAGCCAAGGGAATAATAGAAAGGCTAAGAGGCACAAGCATAAGATGACTAAAGTTACTCGGTCGGAGAGTTAACTGTGTCTGCGTAAGCCCACAAAAGGCCGAGCATGTTGTAAGCTACCCGACCGATAGAATAAAACCGACCGAATGAGTTGGTTCTGTCGACCACGGAGTAAGGAAGGATGACGGATAAACACCGAGACTATTTTGTCCGTAAGAAGGCAGATAACTTATGCTCTTGAGCCGGCCGAGACTCTCCTAGAGTCGATAACGACTGAGTCGAGACAAGATAAGGCGGTGTAAATGCAAATACCGCTCCGGAAATTCAGGAATACGGGTGTCCGATCCCGAGATCCTCGGGATCGGGCGCAATCAGTGAAGAGGACCAAATCTCCAAATATGAAGGAGAGAAATCCTCGCATGATAAGGCTCATCCGGCCTTATAAATAACTATTTCCTTCATAATGAAAGATACGCAATACAAAACTCAGAAAACCCTTTGCCATTGATCAGAAGGCTGACTTAAGCATCGGAGGTTCCCCGGCTCTAGCCAGGGTCCCCTTTGTATAGTTGATTGCGCAGGTGGGAGAAGATCCGACCCAGGGAGCCGTCCTATAAAAATACACCAACAAAAATTAAAATATAAAAAAAAATTGCTGTAGAGTCGGTGAAAGATTTATAGAGATCTCAAAAGATCCCAACAGATATACATTATAAAAATTACCACAATATAGAATATTACTTAAATCTACCTGATATACTTTTACAAACCTGACACACCAACCAAACTCAGACCAAATCCTAAAGGTTAGGGTTCCAGTCAAACTTGTTTTTTTGTATGGGATGAGTTTGGGTTGTATTTTGTTAGGCTAAAATTAGACAGTTTGGGTTTGTTAGACCAAACCTAGTTAGTCATGGATATAGTCCACTTCTTGCCTCATTGTTAAATATTAATTCGATGTGTATGGTATGTTATAATATAATGTGTAGACACCCCAGCCTAAGCATGAATGAATTATGCTCTTTGAATTTGGATGAGCCCAATTAAAGCAATATATATATATATATATATATATATATATATATATATATATATATATATATATATATATACACTTGGAAATAGTCATCGGGTGGGATTAGCCGTTGTTAGGGCGTACAAGTGACAAACCAAACAAGGGAGCATGGTCTTCGTCATCCCATGCGTTTCTGGCCAAAATGGTCTGCTAAGAACTGTTTCTGGGTCTAGCCCACCTACACTTTGCTCAAAAGCCACCACGACCTCTGTCAACCTCTGTACAGGCCAATCATGAGTTGTCACATTCTCTACATGCTGATTTGATTTGCTGCTTGAATATGGTCTCCTGAGGAGAATATTCAATCACTTCCTCGTCTATTTAAATGGCATGTTGTAAACCAAAAGAGAAGGATAAAGAAAGCATAGAGTGATTAGGATTTTCTCCCAAGGCTCGACCGGTCGAGTGCCTCGCTCGACCAGTCGAGTCCTGGCTCGACTCAAAGTCCAACGACCAATTATGTTAATTCTTCCATACTTCTTGACTAGTCGAGGAGTCTGCTCGACCGGTAGAAGGTCCGCTCGATCGGTCGAGGACCCTACTCGACTAGTCGAGGTTACACAAATTTATGTCTGGATTTTGTGCGGACTGCGTAAATTTGAGGCAGTTTCATAAGAGATGCGGAAGGAAGTTGCCTAAACTATAAATAGGGGTCCCTATGGCTATTCTAGGGTATGCAAGAGAGTTTTCTAAAGCTTTTAAGGATTTGCTAAAGGGTTTAGGGCTATCAAAAGTGTGAGAGAGAGAGAGAAAGAGAAAGCTTATAAAAGGGAGGTTCAGCTCGTAGAGGTGATCTACTGTGCACTCGACATATTAGTGCTTCTACGTCTTCGTAATTGGTGAGATCTCTCCATTTTTCTTTATTCTCTTATTGCTTATCCACTCCTACATGAGTGAAGAAAATTTGATCCAAGCGGTGTGTGCTTGTGATCGATTGTAACAGTATACTTCATAGTGGATTGTTGATCTGAACAAGGTTCCGTGGTTTTTACCTCTTTGAGGGTTTTTCACATAAAAATATCTTATGTCGTGTAGTTTGTGCTTTGATTTATTTCATTACTTTATTATATCCCATAATTCTAGTATTTTTTGGGAGGCTAGATCCTAAGGTTTTGTGTAAAGGCCCCCAACATAGAGAGGGTGAGGGTGCTGGAAGAATCGAAGCGTCGCAGAAGTTTTGCTGATTCTTCGAAGCCAGTTTTAATGACAGTGTGCGCATCTCCTTCAAAGCTACATATACTCAATATCCACGTGACCGTCTGCTGTTTCTAGAGAGTTCTCCCTATTCGTTGATCTGTCAATTTAAAAGTTAAAGCCAAAGAAAAAATTTAAAGTTAATAAGTAAGGTTGGAATTCGGGACATTCGATCATCCCTTTTAACAAAAAAATGGTGTGTGATTTCTTAATTTCCCTCTCACATATCAAATCAAGTCCTATTCCATTCTTCATATACGAGAACACCAATAGTATGCGCACTCACCTTTTCATTTTATCTCTACTATCATTCATCCTAACTACCTGCTTCTCATTTTATTTGCTTACCTAGGAATTTAAATCCTACGAAATAAGGCTAAGTTTCATTTATTTTCTTATTACCTACCCAAGGTCTTAAACCCTGTGCATAAGGTTGAGTGACATTTATTTTCTCTTTTGACTTGTCTGAAGTCTTAAACTCTTCGAAGCGTGACTAGATGCTAAAATTCCTCTGAATCCCTCTAAAATCCTAACAGACTTGTAAATTAGAGACCTTGCATTTCATAGCGTGTAAAATAGTGCTTAACCCCTTCATTTTCCATAGTTGAGATTCTTACCCAGAATCTATAATGCAAACCAATGTATGAGTTATTCGGGTTAAAGAATCTTGCGATTTCTCGTCCTCTAGGCGATTTATGGGTCCTAACTAACCGTAGATTCTAAAGTTACATCATTGCTAGAAGCAACTTTAAGTCAAACATACATTTTCTTCTTAGTCAACCCCACACGTAAACAAATCAAACCAAAACTGATAGACGGAGAAAGCCGAGAAAGTGAGGGCATCACTCCACATGTACGTGGGAGATGGCGTTCGCAGAATGACAACTCCATTGGACATTGCTAGCCACTAGTTAAGAGTAGACACGAAACAGGGGATTTTATAAATTTTTCGAAGATTCTTTAACTTTTTCCATTATAGTCTTTATTGGCCCAATGCTAACCCACTAATCTACTAACTGACAAACTTTCCAATTTACACTGGTATGTTTTACTTTCCTTACCACATCTTGCATTCCAATCTAAAATGGTCCATTTACTGTCTCACAAATATCCTGCATTGTAGTTTATACTAGTTCGTTTTACTTTCTTGCTTGCATTCAGCATTCCAGTGGAAAACTGTTTATTTTACCTTCCTATGAGCATCTTGCATTTCATCTACCGCTAATCTGTTTACCATCTTGCAATCTAGTTTGTACTCATCCATTTACTTTTCTATCTGCATATCCTGATATTCCAATGTGCATTGGTCCTCTTGTATTTTCCTGACATTTACATTCTGCATGTTCATCTTTTTAGAAAAAAGTAAAAATAATAAAAAGATAAAAAAATTTGAAAAAGAAAATACAAGAAAAAAAAGCATAATGAACCAACCATCATAGGGCAGTAGCCTATTTTATAACCATTCCATCCAAAAATCAATTGCAGGTTTGTCATCTAGCAAAATCACTATACACATACCAAAGCATTATTTGAACTTGGGCATAGGCCACCAAGTTAGTCCAAGGAGATAACCCTCCAACTCCTCCCAACTCACTTAGGCAACAAGCCCTCCAGTCCCAATTGCCTCATCGGTACCCAACCAAACCCTCAGCATCAGTAGGCTAGAAGATCTAGTAACCTGTATTCTCCAAGAAAGGGGTGCACATTCCATTCACATCACACATCAGTATACTTCTCATTCGGGTCTTTCTAAACCTCTCATCAATCAATTCTAGTATGTTCCCCCTAATGGGAATTGAGTTCACATTCAATCCCCTCTAATCATAATATCTCAACTATTGTGCAGCACGCCAACAACGCAGTGGGTCGAGATCCAATCTCAGGCCTCACCCACGAACGATAAACGGATGAAAATATAAACTAGAAACAGATCAAAGCAATCCAAACAAACCACAAAACAAGATATACGTGAAAAAACCTCAAACTAGGGTAAAAAATTATGGATGCAAACTGTAACGTCTCGAAAAATCCCGTACTAAGACCCGAGTACCACCTCGATCAGAAATCACTAAGGAATAATTCCATTAGAAATTAAGCGTAAGTTAACTAGCACTACGCTAGATTAGCTGCGAAATCAATACTGTTCACTTTAAATACGTTCTGCAAGACCAAAAACTTGTACAATCAATGACGCTATAATATCCTGAAACATAGGATCAAACACTAAACCCGTTTGCTCTCAGGAACCCTTTGAAACTTTGTATTGGATCTAGACCGCACGTCGAAAGTCTGATATCTACAATCTTAGACCATTATGACCGCTTGGTTGGACTTGACAATCGTTTAGAAAATCAGGCTCAACAGATGTACTGACATTATTGTACCGAGGTCAGAGTGAAGAGAGTGAGAAAAGGGAAAGGATTTGGAAAAATAATTCAAATCTGGCACGTGTCGTTGCACATTATTTTTAAGCGTTCTGACCATTAGAATTCAGCCAAATTTCACCCTCGAATCAGGAAAAATTACTCTTTCATGTCATGAAATTTGTAGTCCTGATTTAGCTTTGGTAACCGTTGAATTGAAACTAGTCCGCCACGTACGATTTGGAAGTCCGATCGAACTAAAAACTTAATGTGATCAACATCAGGCATCCATGAGCTTAAGTCCGACCGCATTCGGTCAGGAGACCTCCAGAAGTGTCCTTTTGGACCGAAAAAGATCCGATTTGGTTATAACCCAAGTATACCTTTGTTCTAAGTCTAAATAGGTGACTTTTTAGCCTATATAAGGACCTTAAACCCTCTCATATCTTACACCTACGAATTTGCAAGAAACCCTAGAAAGAGGAGAGAGAAAAAGAGAGATTGTGAGAGAGTTGTGAGGAAAACTTCTTGCCACTCGAACCTGCTACCAAGCGTGCTTAGATATCATATTCTAGTCACTCTCCTGGTGATTCTGATGTCATTTTAGGTAAGAAAAATCTAACCTCAACCTGTTTTTGGGATTCTAGCAATACAAGTAACGAAGTAGCTGACCTATCTCGTGAATTAGGTCGCCATATCGACATTGATGAAGCGTAGAGTTTCTGTTCGATTCGATACGCTTATACGGCGAAAGGTGAGGATTGTAGATGCTTAGGTTGACTGTTTTCAAAGCTTTCAATGCCGTTTAATAGTAGATTCTCGACAAGAACGCTATTTGACATGTAGAACATGCTGCCTGATTTCTATTTCGACTGCGTACGAAGAATATAAGATTTAGGGTATTTTAGTATTTTTAAGAAATACCGTATACGTCTATATTTTGTCGATTTGATTGTCATGAGTATTTTTCATGTTATTATACTAGTTATACATGTATGATCTGTTTGGCGAAGAGATTCGCCCTAATGCACACTTTGGGTCGACATACGTATGTAGACAAAGGTGTGTAGACTAAGCGTTTGTATAAATATTTGTATTAGTATGTATTGAGTAAATGATGTTGTAGATTAGTTTTGAGATTGGAGTCTCAAATTAACATGATGATTTACATGATTTTCCTCCATGTTTGTTATATGAAATTGATTTCCTTATATATATGGAATACATGTGTTTGATGGATTTGCTTACGTTGTATGTTATAACATGTGTTAACATGCTTTGATTGTTTGTATTTCATTTCTGTCACTCTCATATGATTACTAATGTAGATTACAAATGCTTGGGGTTATACATTAGTCCAGGCGGTCGGTAACAGATTGAATTCGTAGTTGGCTTCTATTTGCCACAAAGGACGCGTCGACGAACGCGAGTCGTGCTTTGGGTTGGCGGCAGTGGTTAGGCCACACAAGGTGTTGTATGCACTTCATGTCGTTCAGCTTGAGGTGCGCTCGTACTAGTCGAGCTCGTCAAGTAACCCGACTGACCGTTGTATGTTCACCTTATATTGGTCATAATTGCTTGAACCTAGGGTACTGAACTTACTAGTGGAAACCCTGATAACCATGGTACCTTGATTCATAAAGACTCATGAGCTGGGCATGGTGGTATGGGACACCGTGGTGGAGCTGTCGGCCTACGCTGGGGCCACAAACCTCCCCGTAGTGACCGATGAGCACTTTAGACTTGTGAGCCGATTGTGGTGGTATGAGATACTACATTCGAGCTGTCGGCCTACACTGATTGGTGACGAGCCCTTTGTAATGACCTCGAGCGTATTCTGAGTCTACGGGAGGCGACGACCCTTCCGTAACAACAAAAGTACATTAGGCCTATATTGATAAAGTGATGGGGAAGCAGTGCAACGAGTGCGAGCAACATCCCTGACAGCCCTTGCAGTGACCTATAAATATACCATCGTATGAGATTACTAGGAGTGACGACTCTAGATAGGATCTGTGTTGGGATTGATACAAGGAAAGTACCTTAATTTTCCAATACTGTTGTATGAAAGGACTAATAACAACTCGGTAATCATTATCCACGTCGCACTGCATGTACCTGGAAGATGTGGAGCACTGAGGAAAGAAAGTATGCCGCGGACATAAGATAGTGTCGCATGAGGGAGTATGTCGGTGAGGGCATCCATCATATCATTTCATTTTGCATTAACAACAGTCTCTAGGAATGTCTGATTGTTTGCATTACTATTATCGCGTGATTGATTTGATAACATGCTAATCTTTACTCTATGATTCCACTGAGTTGATCACTCACTCCCACGTTACGGGACGGTATTTGCAACACCTACCAGACTCTGTCTTAGATGCAGGTTGCGAGGCGATTCAGGATGCGGAGCCGAACTACGACGAGGACCAGGAGGAGTTCTCGTACATGCAGTTTTTCGACGGCTTTATGTAGGTGGCTGGATCGGCGGGACTTGCTATTTGGACCATATGACATTTTAATTTTTGGTTTGATATATGTATATGTGACTCAGAGATGTATTCATACTTTGGAGACAGATCGAGATTGTTTTTGTTTTAGATATAGTGATATATATATTTTTCAGTCTTCCGCTTCCGTTTTATCACTGGATCTGGAGTATGAATTACAGTTTTGGTATAATCTTACTCATGTTAATGTACTAACTCAGACAACATCAAAATCATAAGCATATTTGTTGCATAAGTGACGTTCTGAAACTCGGGAGTTGAGTTATACTCGACCCTCGATTTTCAGGGTGTTACACAAACTTTCACTATGAAGAAACACAGATTACAAGGCAAAATACTAACCTCTCTCTTAAAAGAATATAGAAAACCCTTAGCCCACACCTTTGGAATTACTTCTCAACATTCCTCATACCCTAGAAAAAGCCCTAGGAAACCTTATTTATTGTTTAAGTAACTTCCCTTCCGCACCCTTGCGAAAGGTGACACCAAAATTCACAATCCGTATCAGTTTCGGAAACAATCTGCGTAACCTATGACTCGTCCTATGAGAGTTACGACCGGTCATAGGATCCCTACCACCGGTCTTATAGTCCCTACGACCAGTCCTAGGGCCCAAAATAGTAAAAAATATCATCGCTAAACTTTGAGTCGAGCCGGTCCACGACCGGTCGAGCAGGCCCCAACAACTGGTCGAAGACGTCCTATGACCGGTCGAAGGCAGCATATATGTGGCTCCACATTCTCAACAATCTCCCACTTGGAGACACATCGCCAAAACCTTCGTCTTCTTCATCCGGAGTTTATCACTTCCCTGTCTTCAAGCCTAACCAATCAAAGCTAAACAGAGCCTCAGTTTCTCCTTGTGACTGCCTTGGTCAACATATCTGAAGGATTCTCACTTGTATAAATCTTCTCCAGAATAATCGAACCATCTTCCAGTAACGAACGTATGAAGTGATATCTAATGGCAATATGCTTGGTCCTTGAATGAAAGGCTGAATTCTTAGCCAAGTGTATTGCACTCTGACTATCACTGTACAGCTTGCAATCTACTTGCTTCTTACCCAACTCTTCCATAAAACCGTGCATCCACACCATATCCTTGCATGCTTCTTTAGCTGCAACATATTCTACTTCTGTCGTACTGATAGATACTATCTTCTGTAACTGAGAGACCCAACTGATTGCAGCACTACCTAGAGTAAACACATAACCTGTAATGCTTCTTCTGCTGTCAATATCTCCTTCCAAATCTGAATCCACGTAGCCTTGTAGCTTGATTTTCGATCCACCATAACACAGTCCTATATCTTTAGTACCCACCAGGTATCTGAGGATCTACTTCATAGCTTTCCAATGTTCATTCCTGGGGTTGTTCATGAACCTGCTAACAACTCCCACTGCTTGAGCAATGTCTGACCTCGTGCTTACCATAGCATACATGAGACTCCCAATCGCTGACGCATATGGAACTTTGGCCATGTAGTCTCGTTCCTCCTGCATCTTTGCACCTTGCTCCTTAGATAGCTTGAAGTGGTTGGCTAATGGAGTGCTAACCGGCTTAGCACCTCTCATATTGAATCGATCAAGTACCTTAGATATGTACTCTACTTGTGACAAAACCAATTTCTTATTTTTCCTGTCACGCTTTATCCTCATGCGTAGGATTTATTTTGTAGCTCCTAAATCCTTCATGGTAAATTCTTTAGACAGTTATCTTTTGAGATCTGAGATGTCCTTCATGCTTGAACCGCCCACAAGCATATCATCAACGTACAGAAGAAGGATAATGTATAACATATCAAACTTCTTCAAGTAACAACAGTGGTCTGCATGACATCTCCTAAAATCATTTTCCGACATGAAACTATCAAACTTCTTGTACCACTACCTCGGAGCCTGCTTCAGGCCATATAGACTTTTCTTTAGTCTGCACAGCTTGTTCTCATTACCTGGTGCCACGTATCTTATCGGTTGATGCATATATATTTCTTCTTCAAGGTCCCCATGAAGAAAGGCTGTCTTAATATCTAACTGCTCTAGATGTAAGTTCTCTTTAGCCACTATACTCAAAATCATGCGAATCGTAGACATTTTCACTACCGGTGAAAATATTTCAGTGAAATCGATACCTGCCTTCTGTTAAAACCCTTTTACAACTAGTCTCGCCTTGTACCATTTCAAACTATCATGCTCCTCCTTCAGTCTGTAAACCCACTTATTATGAAGAGCTTTCTTACTCTTGGGTAGAGTGACTAGCTCCCATGTATGATTAGACTCAAGAGAGTTCATCTCTTCATCCATGGCTTGCTCTCACTTAACCCGTGTATCTGACTGTAATGCCTCTTCAAAACACTCTGGCTCACCATTATCTGTTAGCAGTAGATAATGTAAGGATGGTGAGTAACAGACCGTGGGTCTCCTCACCCGAGTAGACCTCCTCACAACCAGTGTCTGTGGCTCTGCCTCATGATGTTCCTGTGCATAATCATATTGTGGTGATATAACACCCATGTCCGGTAACTCTTCTAACTCTACGAATTTCTTTTTCTAGACCTTATTTTCCTACACACTGTCCTTATGCATCACTTTTTTGTTAAAGACTACGTCCTTGCTTCTGATGATTTTTTTATTTTCTGCAACCCAAAACCTGTAGCCAAAATTATCCTGCTCGTAGCCTATAAACGTGCACCTCCTGGACTTCGCATCTAGCTTATTTTTGTGCTCTGTATCAATGTAAACATATGAAGTGCAACCGAACACTCTGAGATGTGTAAGATTCACTTCTTTCCCAGTCTATGTTTCTTCTGGTAGCCCATCATCCAATAGTGATGAGGGACTTCTATTGAGATATACGGCAGTATTTACAGCATCTGTCCAAAAGGTCTTAGACAACCTTTCATGTAACCTTATGCTCCTGGTGCGCTCAAGGATGGTCCTGTTAATGCGCTCAGCCACACCATTCTGCTGCGGTGTCCCTGAAATCATTTTCTGATGTTTGATTCCACTTGCTGCACAATACTCCTCAAACCTCTTATCACAATATTCTCCCCCATTATCAGATCTGAGACACTTTATTATTTTACCTGTCTCAGTTTCTACCATAACTTTTCACTTCTTAAACACATCAAATACATCAAATTTATGCTTTCAGAAATAAACTCACAGTTTTCTACTAGCATCATCAATAAAGAAAACAAAATAACGTGAGCCACCAAGAGATAATACCTGTGCCGGTCCCCACACGTCAGTGTGTACAAGCTCCAATAGATGCGTCTTTGGAGCGCGTCCTGTTTTCTTAAAGCTTACCCTCTTCCGCTTACCATATACGCAGTCCTCGCAGAATTTCAAGTCAAGAGACTTCAGCCCTGGTAACTTCCCTTTTGACAACAGCACTTTCATCCCTTTCTCACTCATATGTCCCAACCTCTGATGCCATAATGCCCATTCACTCCAGTTGATGCGACTGAGAGTGAACAATACGATCCTCAAGTCATATACAAAGTACCTTCCTTTTTGCCTCGAGATATCACCAAGGCACCTTTTGTGATCTTCCAGGAATCACTGGTGAATGTTGTCACATAACCGATATCGGCCAACTGCCCCACTGAGATCAGATTCCTTCTCAAACTCGGCACATGTCTAACATCCTTCAGTTTCAAAACCGTTCCGTCTTTCTGATTGACCTGAACGTCACCCTTTCCAACAATACTGCATGGCTCATCATCACGCAGGTAGACTCTCTCAAAGTCACCTGACACATAATCACGCAGAACTTTCTTGTATGAAGTGGCATAAAACGAAGCACCCGAGTCTATAACCCATGACTCATTTCTCGCTTCAAGAGACAAGATCAACGCCTCTGTGTCGCTCTCCTCAGACAGATTCACTGAATCCTTCCCGCCTTGAGAGCTTCTATCTTGTTTCTTAAGCGCCCTGTAATCACATTTCATGTGCCCCTTCTTGCCGCAATGCCAACACTCGTCTTTGTCTTTCTATCCCTTGAACTTCTTCCTCGACTTAGAACGCCCGTGTTTATTGCCTCCTCTGTTCTGCGATCTTCCTCTTCCTTCAACGTTTAGAGCATTCCCTAAGTCCCCTGAAACTCCTGATGCCTTCCTTCTAGATTCTTCGCTGAGAATTAGACCGGCCATATCATCAAATTTCAGCTTTGTCGACCCTGAAGAATTGCTCACAGCAATCACCAAACCATCCCAACTGTCTGGCAGACTGGATAAGATCAATAGTGCCCTGACCTCATCGTCAAAAATGATATCAACGGATTCCAACTGGCTCGTGACTGTATTGAACTCGTTTAGATGTTCAGCCACGCTCCCACCATCCGACATCTTTATGTCGAATAGTTGTTTCATAAGATAAACCTTGTTGGATGCTGAGGGTTTTTCATACATGGTGGCTAGGGCTTCCATCAATTCTTTTGTCGTTTTCACATTGGATATGTTGAAGGCGACGCTCTTAGCAAAAGAGAGTCGGATCGTTCCTAAAGCATTCTTATCCAGTAAAAACCATTCATCATCTGTCATCTTTTCTGGTTTCTTCTCTTTTCCTTCTAGAGGAATGTAGAGGTCCTTTTGATACAGATAATCCTCCATCTGCATCTTCCAGAAGGCAAAGTTTGAACCATCAAACTTCTCAATTCTAGTTTTTCCATCTTTCGCCACCGCTTCCAATAGAACTAAACCAATAGCTTAGATACCAGTTGTTGCGCAGCACGCCAACAACGCAATTGGACGAGATCCAATCTCAGGCCTCACCCACAAACAATAAACGGATGAAAATATAAACTAGAAACAGATCAAAACAATCCAAACAAACCATAAGACAAGATATACGTGGAAAAACCCCAAACTCGGGTAGAAAATCACGAATGCAAACTTTCATTATGAAGAAACAAAAATTACAAGGCAAAATACTAACCTCTCCCTTAGAAGAATATAGAAAATCCTTAGCCCACACCTTTAGAATTACTTCCCAATACTCCTCATACCCTAGAAAAGCCCTAAGAACCCCTATTTATAGTTTAGGTAACTTCTCATCCGCACCCTTGCGAAAGGCGACACCAAAATTCGCAATCCGTATCAGTTTCGAAAACAATCTACGTAACCTACGACTGGTCCTAGGAGAGTTACGACCAGTCGTAGGATCCTTATGACCGGTCTTACAGTCCCTACGACCAGTACTAGGGCCCAAAACAGCAAAAAACAGCATCACTGGACTTTGAGTCGAGCCGATCCACGACAGGTCGAGCAGGCCCCTACGACCGATCGAAGGTGGCCTAGATGTGGCTCCACATTCTCAACATCAACCCCCCCCCCCCCCCCCCAAAATGGGAGCACTTTTCAATTCCAGTTGGAATAACCACCATTACATCCTAGTTAAGCTCAGCCTCTACTCTCTGCACATGTATATAATGATAACCCATCTTGCCTCCCTCATCCGCCAACCCTTTCCTAACACAATTGCCCCACTAGGGATCACAAGAATGTTAATGAAATCGATCATTGTGAGAGAGAAGTTAGCGGAGTTTCGCAAGAGGCGCAATCACTTCCTTAGCACCCATCTGAAATCAAATGTCGCCGAAAGCATATATATAACCAACTTAGGGCTATGAGAAAACGAGCTTTGGTATGATTGACTTTTAAGGCCGAAGCTGCATATGATGTGGCAGCCTAGCTCAAAACTATTCCTACCCAACTCTTAGTTTGAAAACTTCTCCACACGCGAAATGTCCTTGGAAGGCATGTTTTTTTCTTATACGTAATAGTTACTTCTATCTATTTTAAATAAAGACATTTACACAAATAGTTAAAAAAAACAGTTACCACATGACAATACTGTTGTATTTGATGACTTAAATCTAGTTAGATACAGGGCCTGTCAATGCCATCGACAAACTATTCGATGTCACCTTCAATGGCATTGAACAGTACTCGATCCCATTGAGATTTTTCAATTTTTCTCGAGTTGGTCACTAGACTATCAGGGCATTTTTTTGAGGCCATCGGAAGGTGTTCGATGCCATCGAACATGACTCGATGCAATCGAGAATTTTCAGAAAATCATGTTTTGTCTCTAGACAGTTAAGGTGTTATTTAAATGTCGTTGAAGGATTAGTTTTAATGACATTGAAGACTGTTCGATGCCATCAACAGTTTCTATGCAATTTTATGCAAAGTTGTAATTCTGTAGGATTTATTTCTAATTTTACTTGGGATCCTTCTATAGGCTATATATATATATATATATATATATATATATATATGGGAAAAGGTACTATGCGCTCGACCTCACAAGTCTATCCCATGAGGTCGAGCTATGTGGGCCCCACCGTGATGCGTTTCGAACATCTACCCCATCAGTCAGATGCACCATTCCATCATGGGCCTAGGTCTCAAAAATAAAGTCAATCCGTGACTTGTGTGGGCCACACCACCTATAGAAGTGGAGAGGGGTCATGCACCATTAAAACATTCATAATCATTTTAATGGCCCATTGAGATGTGGTTTGCAAATCCAGCCCATCCATTATGTGTGTCCCACTAGGATGAGGGGTTATACCAAGTTTCAGCAGCATTCAAAACTCAGGTGGGCCCACTAAGTGCTTTTATATGTTTTAACGGTGTCTTCAGACGATTTTAGATGGTATGGCCCACCTGAGTTCTGCATATGGCTGATTTTTAGGATATCCCATAATTTAAAGGGTACCATTCAAATGCACGATGTTGATGGTCAACACGCATCACGGTGGGGCCCACACAGCTCGACCTCACGGGAGCCTATCATGAGGTCGAGTGCATAGTACCTTATCCCTATATATATATATATATATATATATATATATATATATATATAGGTGTAAGCAGGATTAACAAGAATAAGTAGGATTTCTAATTTGTCCAAGGGTTTCAATGGGTGTACAAGGGTGAGATTCAATGTTGTTTGAATCAGTAAGATTTCACTATCACTTTGTGCCGCGGTTTTTTCCCCGCAAGAGTTTTTTCACGTTAAATTATTGTGTTATGTTTGCTTGGTGTAATTAGATTACTCTCTTAAATTTGTCTCTGCATGCTTCTATAATCCCACAACAAATACATGTAATTACCAGCCAAATTAAGCAATTTTAAACTTTTTCTGACATGCAAATTTTCATAATAAAGTGCAAAAAAGTGACCATGTAGTCCTACATCCCACCATCCTTATGTAGATCTTAACTCCCAAATCTAATTAAAAATTTTAAAAACTTTTCATATATAATATATTTATTTACTTTTAATATATATATATATATATATATATATATATATATATATATATATTATTTTTGAAATTTATTTTTCTTATAAAAATTAAACGATTAATGATAAAATTTACATGTATAATTGTCTCTCCTTTCCCGTTGATTCACTTCATAAGGACTAAAAAATCCCTAAGCTTACAATCGCAACCTAAATCAGCATGAAAAAAAATGAAGCTTGGAATATTTTAAAAATTAAAAATTATGATTAGTATTGACAATTAAAAGATGATTTATATTTTACTCTATTAAATATTTAAACGGCTTATATTTTACCCAAAAAATTAATTCTTTTAAACAATAATTGATTCTCTTTTTTCTTTTATATGTGACATGTGAAATAAGAACTGGAAAAAATAAGGAGTTGATAATCATTCAAAAACATTTCATCATCGCTTTCTATAACATATATCCCCACCATTTTCCACCCATCTCTCTGATTTTTATGTGAAGTAATCAAAATTTTATAAATTAAACAAAATTTAAGAATTCAGCACGTGCCATACCCCATGTGAGCTGCACGTGACATGGCCTTAGTAAAATCTTACCAAATAAAAGCTACAACAAGGTCCAAACCAAGAGCATCAAGGCCATCCTCATGCCTGCTTATGCCTCTCCTTGTCTTATTCTGATAGATCTACTGCATACAACAACGATTTAATGTACAACATCATACACTGGATTCAAGTATATACACAAACCAAGCCTGTCACGTGGAACATGCCACCTCAGGTGGGCCCACAAACCATTG
Source organism: Magnolia kwangsiensis (assembly GCA_037074715.1). Lineage (NCBI taxonomy): Eukaryota > Viridiplantae > Streptophyta > Magnoliopsida > Magnoliales > Magnoliaceae > Magnolia > Magnolia kwangsiensis. Next base: position 15,159,976 of record CM073576.1, on the reverse strand, counting down.
TAGGCCACCGCCCAACACGATTGGTGGTGGAGATTGCATACACGCAATCTCAGCATATATGCTCGGCGTAGAATTATTTAGCTGTAGGGTAGTCTTAGTACACATCCCAACCTATTGCAGTAGGACACGTGGGATTACAGGTTTTGAATATGAGGTCATGTTTTACATACCGTTCAAAAGATGGGCCTCACCTTCGATGGAAGATACCTAGATAACCTATTGGAATAAATTAGCATTTTGATTATTTACAGACCTTTGTTCTTGTGGGCCATTGATTCCAAATTACCGGATTTTTCAATCTCAGAAGGTTTTCTGATGCAGAAAAGCGTACGTCGTTTTATATCTTTGTTTCATTCACCCAACATTAACCGGATCCAACGGCTACAGTCCCGATGTATGCCATTAAAGTAAGTCGCCCCACTTGTAATATCAGGATATATTCTTCTCCATTTGCTAATTCCACGCGCGTGTACCTCTGTACGTATCGATACGCGAGTACGTTTACAAATTTAAAAACGAATGTGAGATCTTAGCCTTCCATGGGGTTTTAAATGATGATTATATTTAATTGTAAAATAATTTAACTATTCAGTTATGCCACGACGCAACTTAAATTTACGGTCAAAGTTTTTTTCCTGCCATTCCTTTTTTTTGATATGTGTAGCCTAACTCAGTTGTGAAATAGCTTGATTTTTAGGAATTAATTTCTAAATTGTGCTTCTCAACTGATGGAAAGCTCGGATCTAATACACGTATCATATTAGGTGATAAGTACGCCCGCGTGTGTATGTGTGCGGCTACCAAATGTGTGCATAATTAGCGAACCTCACAAGACTAATATCTTCCGTTAAAGCTTTTATTAATATTTTGACTACTTTCTCAAAGTAAGAAATGGCATTATGCTGGTTCGCGTATTAGAAAAATCCACGCCAGTTGCAATATCAAGATGCTGGTGAAGAAAAGGGTAACGGTGACGGTTGATCAGATGGGCCCACCTCGTCGATGGGCCATAATCTAAAAGGCCATGGAACTAGAGAGAGAGGTGGACATGAGATAAGCTGCCTGCAGACGTAATCGATATAGCAGCAGTCCAAATTCGACAGTAAAAGCTCAGAATTGGGGCAGATCAAAGCCAGAGACGAACGGTCCGGGGCTCTGTGGGGCACACCATGGTGTATGTGTTTTATCCAAGCTGTTCATCCATTTTGAAAATTCATTTTATGTGAAGAGCTCGAAATTGGGGCAGATCAAATGCTCAAGTGGACCACACCACAGGAAGCAATGGTGATAATGATCCCACCGTTGAAACGTTCATGGACCCTCTGTGATTTTTATTTGTCATCCAGCCTGTTTTTAAGGTAACATGGACCTGGATAGGAGGAAATAATAAATACCAGCTTGATTCAAAACTTCTATGGCCCCAATAAGTTTTGGACGATAGGAATTCAATCCCTACTGTTTCTGTGGTGTGGTCCATTTGAGCATTGAATCTACCTTATTTTTGGGTTCAGCAGCTAAAATAATTTTTTAAAATGGATGGACCCCGTGGATAAAACACATACACCACATTGGAACCTATATAGCCCTTGACAGGACCGTCGTCTCCAGCTAGGTCCTGGCGAGCGTTGTACGAATCCGCGCCCCAACTGGATACTGGATAGTCAGAGCTGTATAATAGCTGCTGCCTGTTGAGTTTCAGCTCATCAACAGTGTGGCCCACAAGATGGACAGTCATTATAATACACATGTGTGCCACGTGTATTGTGAGAGGAAAATGCACGGAACTTTCACGCAGCGATCGGACACGGAATATGCGAAAGGATAGGCGCCACGTGGCAAAAGGAAACGTCGTAACCGGCTGCAAAAGCGGGGCCCATGCATGCCCGGTATCCATATATCTATAAATATTCTTAAAATGAAAACCCACAGGCAAAACCGATGCAAGCCGGTTTTGGCCTTTTTAGGGCATTTCTTGGATTCTTCTCTTGAGAGAGAAGAAGAGAACCTGCTCTTTCAACTTCCCCTTTTTCACTCCTCTGCAACACTCCCCAGGCTACGGGAAACCTGAGATTTCCGGCGCGCATTCTCCGTCTCGAGCCGTGGATTCCAGCTTCTTAAGAGGAAACCGCTAGAAATCTTCTGTTTAGGTTGTGGAGCTGATGTAGAGAAATAGGGAGAATGGAAGGAAAGGAGAGACAATCGGTTCTCTTCGTTTTCATTTTCTCCGTAGTTAGATCTGATCTTTAGGGTCTGATTTGATGATTTTGGGTGCTGGATTTTAGAGAGGGCTGAAGGAGAGAGGGAAAATGGAGGAGAGATTGAGGAGAAATCAAGGGTTAGGGTTTTGGTGGAGTGGTTTGCTTGTGGTGGTAGTGCTTCTTGCAGCGATTGGATCGGCGGTCGGGGCCGAGGAGCAGCAGCGTTTCCGGAACGCGTATGCGGCGATGATGTACATGGGGACGCCGCGGGACTACGAGTTCTACGTGGCGCTGCGGGTCATGCTCAGATCGCTGACGAAGCTGAAGGTGGAAGCCGATCTAGTGGTGATTGCTTCCCTCGATGTTCCAGTTCGGTGGATTCAAGCTCTGTAAGACGCTCTCTCTCTCTCTCCCTCACACACGCGCACACACACGCGCACGCGCTTAACGACGCATGTGAACTACTTTTCGTTGACAAACGCACGTGGCCCCGCTCTTTACTCATCTGTCGGTCTATGGAGTTATCCACCTAATAGAACTCGCCTATGTCGCGACTCACGATCCCCTTTATTGGGACCACATGCTGCGATGGTTTGATGATTTGAACCGTCAATTTCCAAGGTACTTTCGTTAGCAAACCATGATCCATTAATCCAGCGTCAACGATGATCCTGACAATTGATTTTTGGATTTAAATGCCAACCATTGAAATTTACCTTTTAATGTTTTAAATTCATCTGCACATAAAGATGCTCAGAATCGTCCGTCCTAACTCCTAATTTTCTTTCGGTATCACAATAGCAAGGCATCCCTGAAATGGACGGTCCCGATCATCGTACTCTCTCATGCGATCATGATTATCGAAAGCGAGGAGACGTGAGTTCAAATTTTCATTGGAATGGATATATATGATGCGTGGACCGCACTTTGGAACATTATAAATCGGTTTTGAATTATCAGTTTTGACATGTAGGGCCCACTGTTTGGAAATCCAGACCATTGGCCTGTTGAGTCTCAGTACGGACGGACTCGAAAATCGCGCAGATTGGAATATCCTAGTCACCATTTAGAGACTTTTTTCAGTTGAAAGTAGACGGATGTAGTATTCTGTTCTCAGCGGTCTGTCTGTGGAGCCCAAATCCAACGGTTGTGATCTTGTTTTAAAAAAGATTCTCAATGCATCGTCCATGGCGCGGCAGGTCATCGGTCTAGTTTTCCTGCGGACGCGTACTGCTCGGTGAGTCGGTGACCCAACCACGACCGACGTCCGTAGTGACTCTCGTTACAGGATTTGATAAGGCCACGTGTATCTGACAAAGATGTCCCCGTCGTGTGTCGTACCGAACAGGTTTCAAACGCCAGCAGAGCGGATTGAGTCCTGCCCTTGCCACGACGGACTTCGTCATGGAAGGGGCTCTGTGTGGCCAGCGTTATAGACATGTTTTTACCCCACACTCGATACATTTTGACGGACGCAGATTGCGTCCTACCCCCACCCGGACGGTTATCCGTCAGGTCAGGGCTCTGTGGGGCCCACAGTGATGTAAATGTTTTATCCAAGCTGTTAATCGCTTTTCTCGTATCATTTTAAACTAACTATGTAAATAAAATTGAAGCAGGTCCACAGCTCCGTGGACCACACCGTAGAAGCTGCAATGATAATGACACCCACCGTTGGAAACCTTTCTAATGGCCACCACGATGGTTTTTTAACCATCCAACCTATTAATAAGGTCATGTAGACGTGGATGAAGTGAAAAAACAAATATTAGCTTGATCCGAAACTCCTCCAGCTCCCAAGAAGTTTTAATGGTGGACATTAAATCCCACTTTGTTGTCCACTTAAGGCCTGTAACTTGCTCAGTTTTTAGTTCATAGCTTAAAATGATATGAGAAAAGCGATTAACAGCTTGGAGAAAACACTTACATCACGGTGGACCCCACAGAGCCAATCCGTCCGGATTACCGTCCGGGCGGGGTAGGACGCAATCCGCGTCCCATTTCGACAGAACATTTTCGCGCATGCGGCAAAAAAGAGGTAGGTACTGACGCCGACGCACCGTTAAAACCTTCCTAAGTCTCAGGATCATGTTTATTTGCAATCCAACCTGTTTATAAGTTCACATATATCAGAATTAAAGAAAAACACAAATATCAACTTGATAAAACTTTTGCGGCTCCGAAGATGTTTTTAATGGTGGTGGTTCAATCTTTACTGTGTGGTCCAATTTTGTGTTTGATCCGCCTCGATTTTGGGTCATGCCCTAAAATGATTTAGCAAAATGAATAGACGGCATAGATAAAATGCACGCATCACAGTGGGCCCCACAAAATACCTACCAGGACCGTGTACGTCTTAGCAGGGGCAGGACTCAATCCGCCTTCTCCACCACCAATTTCCATTAGTGACTTTGAGCATTGTCTAAGATGGGTCGGTTGATTACGTACTCCACCTCACTGCTTTCAGACGGACATGCTTTGCGGGATCCATCTTTGCTAGAGGCACGTGGCCCGATTCAAACCCGCGACAACGGGATTGTAATTGCATTTTGAAATCCAATATTTTCATTACTATTTACGTACCGTGAAAATTTTAAAATAGCAAAAGTTATCGATTTTTCCGTTCCTCTCTTTTTCTACTATCCATGTAAGCCCAAACAATTTGAGGTGTCAAAGTCCAGGTGAAAATTTTAAAATAGCACAAGGTATCCATTTTCCTTTCTTCTCTTTTTCTACTATCCAGATGAGCCCAAAAAATTTGAGGTGTCAAGTCCAACCCGTTGGACTATTAGTTAGAGTCAACCCAGTAATGACTTTTAATAATTCATGTGTGTAACATCATACTTATCCAATAGGTTAGCTCCATTCTGAGTACCACCTTATGAAAAAAATGTTATATCTGCTCATTGAGTAGACCACACTTGTATTTTCCTAACTACACTTTTTTCATGTGGCTCACCTGATGAGCAGACAAGGTTGATTTCTATACAAGACGATCCTCATGGTAGGACATACCTATTGAAAGTGTTGGATTTCACCTGCACTTAATAGGTTGGAAGTTATCTACTGGGTGAAACATAACTTGTGATCCAATTAGTTGGTAAGAAGGGCAACCATTAGGGTCAGCTTGGGCAGTGGAATTAGGGCGTGTTTGGCTAGCTGCATTGGGAAGTATTAGGAGAGACGGGTTTCCAAAAACATAATTATTACCCATGTCAGGGGTTGTCCCTCATACCATGGGATAAACTTAATTCCTTACTTTATTTATAACACAGTGGTGCATTGAAAGGATATACCCACCATCATTTAAAACAATGAGAATAACAGACATAAGTTATATCTAAACCGTTCATTTATTTTGTAACCTTATTTTATGGCATGTGCTTAAAAATGAGGCAGATCTAAAACTTATATGGCTCCAAAGAAATTTTCAATGGTAAGCATTTAATCTCCATTGCTTTCTATGGTGGGGTCCACTTGTGCTTTAGATCTATCTGATTTTTTGAGCCATGCTCTAAAATGATCTCAAAAAATTAGTGAATGGTATGGATATAGCCCACACATCATGGTAGGACCTACACAACTTACTATAATTGAGTAAAATCATCACATGACTCAATACGATTCCACGTAACCTAATTCCACTCTTCCCAAACAGGAGTGGAATTGGCACACGACCAGAGGCAATTCCATCCCACCTAAGCCCCTCTAATCCAGCCGGCCAAACACGCCCTAGAAGGGATTAGGTGGGATGGGATTCATCTGATCCTGTGCTAATTCCATTCCATGTTTGGAATGAATGAAAAAGCTTTGAATTACATTAAATGAAATTGCATTGATTCTTGTGCTAATTTCACTCAATGTTTGAAAAGTTGTGTAGGTCCCAACATGATGTGTGGGCTATATCCCCACTGTCCACCCATTTATTGAGATTATTTTAGAGCATGGGCCAAAAAGTCAGGTAAATCTAAAGCTCAAGTGGACTCCACCATAGAAAGTAATAAGGATTGAATACTTATCATTGAAAATTTCTTTAGGGCTACATAAGTTTTAGATCTACTTCATTTTTAGGCCCATGCTATAAAATGAAGTTACAAAACAAATGAACAGTTTAGATATAACACGTGTGTTATTCTCAATAATTTCAAATGATGATGGGTATATCCATTCAATATACCAGCGTACTATCAACAAAGCATGACATTAATTTAATCCCATGGCAACAGGGATCGTGTCCCTGCCATGTGTATGAGTTATGTTTATCTAATCCTATCCCACTAAATCCTATCTAATCCGACCGCCCAAACTGACCCTTCAGCATTGTAGTTGGTTGGTAACAGTGACAACCATTAATGGCCATTATGAAAAAAAGAGCTGCTTGGCGGCTGATATAGGTGGATCTTTTTTTTCCCAAAAGTGTTGTAACGACCGTCATGCATCATAATGATAGGTTGGTGGCATTTACGGCTACTGTTACACTTACTAAATATCTTGCTAAAGACCTCAAAAAAATTAGGGTGTATCTTTTTATTTTAGAAAAGTAAAACTATATTTTTTGAAAAAATAAAAAATTTTGATACTTTGGAGAGTGTGTACAGCTGCTAGCATTTACACTTTCTCTGTCTCTACTACATATTGCGCCAGGAGACAAAAATTTCCAAAAGAGGGAGAAGAAAAGAAAAGGCTTGCAAACAATAGAAAGGTTTTGTTCTGCCCATGAATGAAACTTCCAGTGATGTTATTCTCCTTTCGTGGGAAAAATATTTGGTGTGCCGGTGGTCCACAGGCAGTTGCGTGGTAACATCTCTACCTTGAGTTGTTGGGGGCAATGCAGTTCTCGCGCCATCCTTTTGAAAATTTGGCGGTAAAAGTTCACAGGGATTCCGAGACTCCAACTACTGGTGGGAAATGGCTTCTCTTAGTGTGAAGTGTGGCCTGTGGGACGTAACGTGTTGTGGTGATTGTTTTTGGAGAAGAGGGATGGTAGAATCCACGAAAATGACAGCCCAGTCATTTTCAAGCCACTGGCACACCTCCACCACCCAAATGAGAAAAACTTTGATACTCTGGTAGAGTGTGATGGATGATACGCAGGAACTTGGAAATTATTTTGATTGACGAACTAGGCACACAAATGGTTTAGTTAAACCGTCCAAATTAGGGTACCTGGTGTGGATATATCATAAACCAAACATTAACATTTTTTTTTTCTATTTGACCCTCGGATTAGTTTGAATGGTTTTGGACGGTTAAAAATGAAAAATATCCAACGCTGCTGTTTCCACAAAGAAGTGTCCTCGAGTCAAGAATTTAGGATTATTCAACCAATCCCAGGACTGTCCTGTACACAACGGGCTGCACGATGTAGTCGGTTTTATTGAGTTAATATGTGCCACGTTAGCTATTTCTGAGTGCTTGAGTATCAAGCATCATACGCAGCCTGAGTATCCTACAGCTCCACTTGAAACTCTTTGGCCTCTATTGCTCCAACTGCCTCTATTAGTGGCACTTTTTGGCGCCTTTTCCTTTTCGAAAAAAATGACATGATCATCACAGTCCAATCTTTGTGAGTGTGTTTCACAGTAGCACTCTGTATTAAGAAATAGAAAAGACAAAGAAATGCCTCTTTGCAGTTTCCAGATGCACTGTCATTTGCAAAATGACCAAATTTCCATCGATTACTACCGCAAACACTGAAAATTCCTTTGTTTGCCAAGCCAACGCCTCTACGAGTGCTCGCACGTGTCAAACCAGCATGTGTGAGAACATTCAAGTTGAGCAGGTGGTATCCAGCTGCTGATGTTTGGTGCAAAATATTAGGCCGGGTTTATTTATCAAGCGAACCACACCTTTAGGATGGATGCGGACCGTCCATTGTTTTCATACATAGGTGCCACGCTTGATGAGTTATGCCAGGCTGGATTCTTTGCTATGTCACCCACATGATGGCCTCACTTGATGCACGGCTCAGGTTCGTGCAGAAACCATATATCAGGTGTTTGAGGTGCTTGTGTGTCCAGCAAAATCCTTAAACCAAAAACCATGTGATTTTTTATTATTTTTAATATTTAACCTTTGGTGAAGAGTGATGGGCATTTCTTCCTCCAAAAGCAAGGAATTTATAAATGATAAGGCCTTGCGATTCAAACTGAATGCGATCCAACTCATCATCCAATCGATCAATGGCCATTTCAAACTTATTGCTCGTATCAGTGGTAACATGCTGCATCTAAACCATTAATCATGTGGTCCGACTTTGATTGCACATTTCCTTCGGTGATCACTTTGATTCGATAATTGTAAATATCGAACCAGTGTCCGCCAAAACGTGCTGTGCACACTGAATGTAACAAAAAAACAAGTCAATCAATCTGGACTGTCCATCTTGCACGTCTAACAATGGATTCCATATATCCTTCAAGAATCACTTTAATCAGATGATCCTAACCATCTGATTGATGCCCAGTGAAATGGAAAGTCTGTATGAGTTAGAGTCAAGTTGCTAAGAGTGGTTCATCCATCATGTCTGAAGATGACAGTAGATTGTGGCTAGTATTTTTCAGGAATCGTTTGGTCAGACATTCCCCTTCCATCTCTGATCACTTGTCAACAAAATGAATGGTTACCTTTAAATTGCCAGTACATATCAAGAATATCTTTGATTGTATCATTTTTTTCTTCTTTTGATTGTCCAGAAAATTATTATAAATTTCCACGATATGGGATGCACCTTGGATCGTGCATATCTCTTAGTAATGAATCACTTTGATTCGAGAATTCTAACCGTTCAACCTATTAAAAGTAAAACGTATGGTCTAAATCCTTTATTAAAAAAAAAAATAAAAAAATAAAAAAATAAAAAGGAATGAATGAGTGAGTGGTATGGCGCACCATCCCGTGGCCCCAAGTCAATACCTTGAACTAAGGGTCATCACGTGGCCCTCAGTCGATACAGAGAATCTGTCTCAACGAAAAGGTTAAATTGGTACCCGGAATGATAGGGTCTGCAAATGTCAGGTATCCGTTCCTACGGAGCGGGTCATTGATCTGAGCCATTCATCAGGTGAGCACATTGTGGACCTGCCCTGGACCGAGAAGGACAAACTTGTGTGTGACAGCTGGGCGGTGAGGGATAAAAGTCCAACTGGTTGAATTCAAAGCCTCCCATGATTTTTAGTACATGGCATGATCCCAGTACGCCATACCTGATGAATGACTCCCGATCTTTAGCACGTGTGAAGTACCCACGGATCTCAACAAGTGGGCCTGCTATTCAGTGATTCAGACTGATGAGAGTTTAGATAATGGAAGATCCTGGCCATCATTTAAAAAAATAAAAATAAAAATTCTCTATTTGCATTTTCGCATATTCATGTAGATTTCGGTTGTTTAATCTCCACCGTCTATGTGGGCTCCAGTCTGATGGTCTGGATCACCGGGCCATGGCCCGAACTAGTTGAGTCTGCTGAGCATAACCTTGATGGAAGTGAGTTAAAAGTCGTGATTGGTTGTAGACTTGGGCAATCTACTCATCGAGTTCGAGTAGGTCCCATTTGCACCAGTAAATATGGCCGGTTAAAGGAAAAATCAGGTCCAATGATCAAGGAAAGCGTGGCCCACCTGATGAATGGATGGTTCACGCTCTAATTTTGGGCGTGTTTTTTTTCAGTCTTTCCATGCAATACGTATATAGAAAGTATTTCGGTTTTCTTCTCACTAAGGGGTTGTTTGGACGCCTGTAAAGTTTTAAGTTGTAAAAACTTGCAACTTTAGTTGTAAGCGTCAATTGTTTACTTGCTATTATGTTTGGCTTTAAGTGGTAATTTGTTAACAGTGTATTTGGAAGTTGTAGGTATTCACACCACATAGAGCTCGGGGATGGTAAATCCCACCAAAAGTTACAAATCACATAAAAAGCGATTTTATTTTTTTTCAGGGCCCTAAGAGAGCATCAAAGCATGCATGTTGTGGATGGATTAGATGCCCTCCACTCTCATCACAGTGGGCCCCAAATGCAATCTGAAAGTTTTAAATAAACTTCCCATCCTTACCTGACATGTGAACCATTTCCTGATCATTCAGGTTTTATATATATATATATATATATATATATATATATATATATATATATATATATAAGAGAGAGCATCAATGGAAGCACATGATGGATAGATTGGATGTACCGTACATGTTACGGTCGGCCCCACACATCACGAGTGTATATCAACAACTGTATTCTATCATTTATAATGTTACGGTCGGCCCCACACATCACGAGTGTATATCAACAACTGTATTCTATCATTTATAATGTCTTTTTAGCTATAACGGCTTTACCAGTAAATATGAAACATGGCTTTTTCTAAATTTCGTATAACAACTAAAAGCCGTAATGTGTGTATAGGCTTGCAGGCAAATGTAGCCCTCATAATTTGTTTGCCTGTACTCCCTTTATAACTTATGAATATTACACGCATCCAAACAACGCCTAAGATCCCCTGTCATGTTGAAGTTTTAAAATCATATAACTTACATTCAATTTTTTTTTGTAGCGTTGTAGTGTAGCGAAAACGCTAAGTAGCGTAACTCCCAGGTAGCGTTAGCTACAGGGTGTGTAGCATAAGCTATAGTACATGTAGCGCACACTATATACACTGTAGCATAGTGTGTAGCATAAGCTACCTGAAATCTCTTCTTCTTTTTTTAAGTGTTTTTTCTATGTTAGTGTAACACCTACTTTAAAATAGTGATGACTTGTACCTATGACACATGATACTGCATTAAATTAATCTAGACCATCCAAATTGTGGTCCATATCATGGATAGGGCACTTAAATCAATCCGGACTATCCAAATTGCAGTCTATATAATGAATTTTTGATGTTTCAATAAATAAATAAAAGAAAAACTCACACTTAGAGATGTTTAAAGGCAGAGAGAGAGAGAGATTTTGCATGAAAGTAAGTGGTTGATGATTCAGATTCGTAGTCAAGAACTCATAGAAATTATGCATTTTTTTAATTTTATCATATTTTCTATTATTTTAATTAAAAAATATTAAGAATTGTATAGCTTATGCCACACGCTATAGAGGGCCAAACACCATGCTATATGCTACACACTATTTAAAACACCGCTCACATTAAAGCTTTAGAATCATATCACCTGTGAGAGTAGTGTGAATGGCTTTAGTGACTTCAGTATGACTCGTTAATACCACAAGGTACACCCGATTTGAGCGAGTCTTGGCTCAACTCATGGCTGAATGAGTCAATCCAAGTTGCCTAGTCTTTTAACCATGTTGCAAAATTCTTCTTAAAAAAGTAAATGCTGGCTCATCCCTCCTTCCCCTGACCCTTCCCATCCCCGCTCGCATTTCCATGCAAGTGTGTGGCCCCATCATTTGCATTGTACACATCTCCTTTGATGCGGCATCATCATTGTAGCATTGTCCTAGCTATTTGGGATCATTGTCTACTTGTATGATTTTTCCCCCCGTTTGGCAGGAGAGAGGAAGATGGCGCGAAGGTGATGTTGGTGAAGAACATGGAGAACCCATACATGAAGCAGGATAACTTCAACAATAGGTTCAAGCTGACATTGAACAAGCTGTATGCATGGAGCCTGGTGGACTATGATCGTGTGGTCATGCTAGATTCCGACAATCTCTTCCTGATGAACACTGACGAGCTCTTCCAGTGCGGCCAGTTCTGCGCGGTCTTCATCAATCCATGCATCTTCCACACTGGCCTCTTTGTCTTGCAGGTTTACTGCTTACCATTAATCAAACATTTTGACTTATCTTTGAATCTACCCGGTATTTAAGAACATGAGCATAAAATACATCACTAGTTGTACATAATGTTTTCCGTATAGTTTTCAGGTAGTGTACCACACTCTTTGAATACGGATACACATCGGTTATCGCATGGGATATATCGGTTGTATCGCATAAAGCATCATTGCTGTTGGGAAACATGGGAAAACATTGAAAAATTGGTCATAATTTTCAATGAAACTTCAAAAATTATTTTAAAAAACATCAATGCACACTTAAAAATCAAAACATCATAAAAAACAAGTGCACATAATAGGTTTCCTTTATATATGGTCCTAATATGTGTTATCTAACTAAAATGATGTAGGTATATTGATGTAATTTATAGATGTATGAAGACATGTATGGAAATATGAGCAATACGTTTGAAAGCAAAAGAAGTAAAAAACTAGAAATATACTTGGCTCAGATCTACAGAGCCTTGCGGTGGCTTAAAAGCATCATTTCCATCTCGATGGGGCTGGGCACAGTACTGTTACTCCACAAACTAACAATACTATGCCCAAGTCATGGTAGAATGCTACCAGTAAAGATACTCTATAACACAGTGTTGATACTCTTCCTCTCTAATTTGAGAAAAAAAAAATTAATTTTCAAGTTCTCCAATTTCCACAAATCAGCCCATGTTCCCTCAAATCTCAAAATTATAGTGTATGTGATAATGATTTCATCGAATACTCTTGAATACTCTGAAATGGGAGCTAATTAACCACTGATCAAAATGGAATTTCAAAAAAGAATATTTTAACAATTTTAATTTAAAAATATTTTTTTTTCAAAAAAATCGTCAAATTACCAAGAAACACTAAATTAGGCTATATACATGTTTAATTTTGTGTTTAGACACATATTGCAACTAATTTGTGAGAAATTAGAAGTTTTATTTTTTTTAAAGTTCTCAGCAACTCAGCCCATTTCTCCCAAATCTCAAAATTGAAGCTCCAAATTCATGATTTTTCATGCGAGAGATAAAGAATCATGAATTTGTAATCATTTGATACTAATTTTATAAAATTTACAGTAAAAAAAAAAAATTGAAAATCAAAAATGCTCAATGAATCGAACTAGTAGGATATATCGCACTACTTGTGTGCTTTGTATTGCATAGATGGAATACAAGATGTATTGTGGGATATATCAGCTAATATTATTGATACTGAAAATATTGCGTGTATATATCACACTTCCATTCGCACTGTTGATTTGATGGACACCATGTGGACAGGCCATATCTTGGAATGCAAAGGTTCTGACAGTCCACTCAAAACAGAGCACCATCATGGACTTGCTAACACCTTAACACCCTTGTGCAGCGCTCCTAAGTGATCCCCAGGCTACTTGAGTAAGCCTATCCCCACTTACACCACAGTGGTAAATACCAAGAACTAGTTAGGATGCGAGAGATCCCAAAGAAAACATACGAGAGTGGAATGGGAAAGCTTGTACTGCATTGGAGGAGAAAATTACAACTTCAAGCGAGTCTGACATGAGTCCCCTATATAGACCTAGGAACACTCTAGACCCTTGAGCCACATGGCATTCATCCATGTGTGTCTCAGTGACCCACTGGATCAGAAGTCCCCGCTCAACATGCATGCTTTGCATAGGACTTCTATGATGCTTGCTAAGAGCATTATCTCTTCTCATTTTTTTTTTTCTCTTGGAGATTACAGCCGTCCATGGAGGTCTTCAACAACATGCTTCATGAGTTGGAGAATGGCCTGAGCAACCCAGACGGTGCAGATCAGGGTTTTCTTGGGGGTTACTTCTCGAACATGCTTGACCAGCCAATGTTCCATGTACCTAGTAATGGGACGAAGCTCGATGGCTACTTCCGCCTTCCTTTAGGCTACCAGATGGATGCTTCCTACTATTGTGAGTAGAAACAAGCTTGAACCTTTCTGAAATATCTATTTCAAGGCAGCAATTGTGGAATCCCTTCTCCTTGATGTTAAAACCATATCCATTTTCAACGCAGATCTGAAGTTGCGGTGGAGCATACCCTGCGGACCTAACAGCGTGATCACTTTCCCAAGTGCGCCATGGTTGAAACCTTGGTACTGGTGGTCATGGCCTGTCTTACCTTTGGGCCTCTCATGGCACGAGCAACGCCGGAAAACCCTCGGGTAATAGTGCTTGTGCATATTTGCATTGTTCTTCTATTATAAGGCCGTGTTTGGATCCACTATTAAATTGAATTGCGATAACTAGCTCAATAAATAACATGGACTACAGTAACATTACTTTGAAAGTTCAACTTGGGCTGAGCTTTATACGAATACTAGCTGCAATTTGTTTGGCTGTTTTTCAGAATTTGATTCAATTGTTTATCCAAACATGACCTGGCAATTTATTAACTTGAAGCAATCTCAAAACAAGAGATATCATTAGCGAAGAAATTCCAAATTTACCACAATGATCCCGTCATCAGTAGTAAATTAAAGAGAAGCCTTTTCCGACAGTTTAAAAGTATCTAATGCAGTGTAATTATGCATTCATGTAATTGAATTGGCATTATTGTAATATTTGGTGAACATCATTGTTCCGGTGTTCTTACTTGGAATGGCTGGATCGACATCCAAACAGGTACAGCGCAGAGGTCCCTGTGGTATTGATCCAATCGGCTATGTACCTGGTGGTCATGGTGGTGACCCGTTTGGCACGGCCCAACCTATCTAAATTGTGTTACCGGCGCCCGGACAAGAGCCTCACCTACTTGCAAGCTGTGCTCAAGACGGCAGCCATGTGGTCCATCTTAGCTGCCTATACGATTCCCTTCTTCCTCATTCCCCGGACAATACACCCGATCTTGGGCTGGTCACTTTACTTGCTTGGCTCATCAGCGCTCTCATCGGTCATTGTCAACACCTTCCTACTGCCAGCTGTACCGGTCCTCATGCCATGGCTCGGGATCTTGGGCGTTCTTGCCGTCATGGCATGCCCTTGGTATTCAGATGGGCTTGTTCGGGCCTTGGCAGTATTCGCCTACGCCTTCTGTTGTGCCCCGCTCGCATGGGGATCGATGCAGAAGGTGATGGCATGCTTGCACGTCTCACTCGAGAGGGATGCCTTCTTTCCAAGATTGGGTGATTCTCCACAACTGCCTGAATTCAGCAAGCTATATTGAAAGGTGAACAGGTCCAAACCTGATCCAATGCTGCCGCAAGAGAAGATTCAAGATTCAACGACTAATCCCATCTCACCGCTCAGATTTTAAAGTATGATGGTTGGAGTTCTTGTATCAGTAGTGTCTGATTGTTATCGTATTTGATTGCATATATAACGATGGTGAAGAGGGGTATCATCATCCTTCACTGATGAGAAGATTATTGTGCATTGGCATTGGATTTATTTGTAATTCAAGTTTCATTCCCAAACCCACGACTGTTTTTCCTATGAATATTGAAGCAAACTGACCTGCCACTATTCCATTTCTGGCCATGCAGAAAGATTATCCTTCTTCATGTCCCACCATTCATCCTAAATTATTCAGATGTGGGACTCACAGTGAAAAGGCCAAAATCATCATTTTCTTTAAGGAATTTTTACTCTTTTTTTTTTTTTTTTAGGCCCAACTTGGCAGGCGTGGTCATTCCATCCGACTCCATTCATCAGGTGTATTTTTCTGTAGGAGAAGTGATCACCAATTACGCTTCTTTTTTTTTTTTTTTTCCTTTTTTTTTTGTTTAATAAACTGCTGTACTGGCTTTAAGAAAAATGGTCGTCGTTATATGAATAACAGCCATTAATGTCCTTCTTTTGGCCCATTAATTGTCATTATTCAGATAACGATCAGGACTTTTTAAGGGGGAGCGTCCATCTGGATCATCGCATCTCAGAGAACTGGAGCCGCGGCTTCTCTAAGTTTACCTAGCTCCAACCATTTTTCATCCATTGATATCTGGCCCACTATATGGGCATTCCCTATTCATGTGCCTCCCTACTAGGCTACTACCCTAGAGAGAGTTGCGACCCAGGATACTCAATAGCATCTTCGGGTTTCTGGCTCTACAAGTGGGCTGGCTGATTCAATGATCCAATCCATTGATCTGATGGCTCCATATTTGAACCATGCCCCAAAAAGTCATCGGCTGAAAAGATACTTGCCATCCTACATCTGCAATCATGCGGTCCAAAAGTGGATTGTTTCCATGTTCATATCGTGACCACCCATTTGCAGGCCAAAGTTACCCACTGCAGATCCCATAACCAGATCAAATACGGGCCCACTTGTACCAATGCAGCAGTGGAGGATAAGATGGAAGCTCGTATGGTCGCTACGAGCTTGGTCAAGCCACTAAAAATCGTCCATTTAGCACTGTAACACAGTTCAATCCAGAGCATCAAATCAGCCAGACCCTAGATGGAAAAGAGGCCCAAAATGACACTGGTCAGAGGCAGCTAAACCATCCGATTTAACTTGTTGATTTTGGACACCAGACACAAACCCCCTTTGTAGCATGTGCCCAATCCCAGTGATTTTCCGCTGTTATCCTTCAGCAATGGGGCGTTGATTTTCATGGTCTAGACTGGCTAGCATTCAATAAAATTGAAGAAAAGGAAACAACGGCGATACCTAGATATCTGGACCACAACCTACTTTACTTCATCTTCACCATAAAAATAGTGGTAGCCAAACCACCTAAGCAGCCAAGTCCATGAAAACAATCCAGATCAGGGCCCCATTGAGAATGCACGTTTAAAATTTTAAAATAAATAAATAAACCACCATGGTAGTATCAGTCCTGAATCCTGATGCACCAGGACTCTGATTGACCAGGTCTGCATGGCGGGTCCCATTATTTAGGGAATCGGACCATTGATCTATGGGTTCCACCAGGCATACAAGGGATGCCCCAGAACTGATTACAAGACCCTAACCATCCAATCATTGGCAATTTTCCCTAAACCATCAATCGGTAGACTGCTAGAGACTTCCAACCTGGGGAATTTTTGGAGCATCCATCATCCATCTATGTTGCAGCCATCACATTAACAGCCTGGATCACCAAATAATGGGGACCCAGGCACGCAGACCAGCACATCAGGATGTCCTTCAATTCCAGAGAGGAGTGTTCAAGTATCTGCTAATAAGAACTGACAGTTTAGACCAGGAAAAGAAAAGAAAAGAAAAAAGAAAAAGAAGCCCAATCAGATGCCTTTCGGACTGCTCAGCTCAAAAGAATAGGTGCCCATCTGATCAATCTGAACTGAGAAGCCAACTCATGAGCAGGCCAGCAGTCAAAACTTGCAATTGGCCATTTCTGACCATCAAAAGACAGGCAGGGGATCATTTTTATATCAACACCCATGAGGTGGTCTGGGCCCCAATCCATCTTCAATTTGCACAAACCAAGAGCGGCAGGGTTGGTAAACAGTAGTAACATGTACACGACTCCGAAAACAAACAAAAGGAAAACCCATGGTGATTAGATTTGTAATCAAGGGCCTTGATCAGGTCACATCCCTGAACGTTCCGCCAGAATTTTGATCAGTGAAGAAGAGAAAATAAGGTATAATACCCAAGGATGAGATCCTTTAGATTGCATTTACAAAGTCTTGCTACCAAAAGTAACATCTGGGCACCCGTATTTATTATTAAAAAAATTTAAAATTAAAAAAAAAAAAAAAAAAGAGGAAAAAAATCTAAAAGAAGCATAGAATACCATGATAACTAATTTCATGCATTCGCATCAACCCATTTTACGGAAGAAAACCCAAAAACAAAGGATAATGGATGCTTCTATACCAAAGTAATCCAATCAATCTTCATTTATAAAGGGAATTGTTCTGACCTGATTGCTAAACTCATAACCTAAAAACTGTCTTGAGAAAAAAAAAAAAAAAAGCCCAAACAGTTGCAAAGATCAGAGAATCAGATGCAAAGATAATCAAGAAAAGAACATACCAGTTCTACAGCGAATCCACATCTTAAATGGTTGGTACTTCGATCTTGGAAGGATCTTCTTTCAGTTTGAGCCCTGGCAGATGATCGGCCGATGATACCACATACCCAGGATCCATAACAACATCCTCTGCATTCCGGAGAGCATGTCCAGCTCCCATGATAGCATTCTCTGATGCAGGGACTATGCTATCAACAGATTGATTGAACTTTCCATCAGGCTCATGTACAGAAACTGCCATTGTAGTATCTTGGCCTCCAGGACCCCCTACAGCAGCTTGCTGTCCCCCAGCCTCTGCAATACCTTTTTGTCCTTGAAGCTGTGAACTCTGTTGTCCTTGAGCCTGTAAACTGGCTTGTTGGGCCTGAGGCATGTATAGAGCATGGAGGCCCAAAGCCCTGTATGGGCCTTGCGGACCTTGAGACCGCTTGACCCGAGAAGTGTGCTTTTTGCCAGATAGATGGCACTCAAACACAGCCTGCGTGTCGCAAGTCACATGGCACAAGGCGCAGTACTTGGGCTGCTCCTTAGGAGCTTCTGCAACTGGTTCTGGTTGTTGCCTCAGACGCTTCCCACCCCGGCCAAACTTCGATTGCTGCTTGCGCTTGGGAGGACGCCTTCGATTCTCAAAACCACCATCCACTCTCGAGTTCCCTGCGGTTGCTACAGTTGGTTCCACTGTGGGAATCTCAGATTGTCCTGCCGTCTGGGTTTGCTGATCCACTTCCATTTTGTTTTCATTAGTAGCGGCATTGCTAGGTAAGCCTTCAGCAGAGGCCTCATTTTTCTCTTCACCTCCTCCGAAATTCAGAGGCTGTTCTCCAGACTTTGCCTGTGATTCCAACAAGAGATTTTGATGCTTCTGAAATTCTTCAATTTTCAGCATATTTTTCTTATGCCGCTTTCCATTTTTGTGCTGCTCAAGGATTTCCTGAGTGTTACAGTCAACCTTACAGAGGTCACACCAGGCAACCTGGGGAGGCCGCCGCCGTCGTCCCTGTGCAAATGCTGCTGCCGCTGTGGGTTCTGCTCCTGGTGCATCTGCCGATGATGGTTCTTGGTAAGGTGCAGGTTCAAAATATTGTGGTTGTGCAGCTGGGGCATGATGCGGGAATCGCCTTCCACCACCCCTACCCATGCGACCTCTCCCTCGACCAGAGGGTGGTCCAATATCAGACCTTGGACGGTGGTGACCAGAACCACTTCTGCCACCCCTGAATGGCCCACCCCCCCTTCTACCACCACCCCTGTATGGAGGTCTGCCAACCTGTAGAAAAGCTCCAAAAGGGTCCTCAAGAATTTAAAGACTGATAAAAACAATAAATTTTTTGGCAAAACCAGGGGCACTAGGAGAAAGGACCGACAAAGTCAAAACTAGATACAGATGATAACCAAAATTAATTTCTCTATACAAAGGGTAGTGAAAAAACAAAACCAGGCATACCAGTGAGAATGGATTTGATGGTGCCAAATGGCATGATTGTTAGCCTAGGGCCCATTTGGACATTACACCAGAATGACAGCTGAATGAATGACACCCAATCCATGCACATTTTGTGGAGGCAGGGCTGTTTGGTGTATCCAGCAAAATGTGGATTCCACGAAATAGCCAAAATGAGAATGTAATGACAATTATGATTGCATTCTCATTCAGTGAAAACCAACCCTTGACTTAAGCACCTTCGAAAATCCACCGTGGCTGTATCTTGTGAACAAATATCAACATACAGACTCATCTGGTTTCTGCTCATGAGTCGGCGACAAATCCAGAAATACACATACCCAACAAATAACCAGAAATACGTTACCAGTGATTCATACAATGAACAATGGTGATAATATCAAAGTTGCAACATCAGCTGGAACTAACATTCACAAGATTTTACACCGAATAAGGAGCTTGGGGAGGCATGTAAAACTGTATAATTATCCACCTTATATCACCCAATCACGGTTATATGAGGTAGATTTTTTTAGTGTTAAGTGATGATCCATATTCCTCTCCTTAATTTTTACAAGTAGCCAGCCAAGCCCCATATTCTTCCCAGCTATAATGAATAGAAATTGCTGGCTGGTTTTTTATAGAATCATAGAAAAGGGAAATTTTGATGCTATCAACTGAGAACCTCAACCCAAAACTAAGGTGACCTCACTTGCTACCATGCAATAAGGTCAGATCCCATTGCTTCTAATCTTATGAAGCACAGAATCTAACATCCCCCTCTATTTTTCACAAAAGGCCAATAACCACTGGATTTAAGCACATTCACAAAAGGTCATTCACAACTCTTAGCATGCCCAACATAACATACATGCAGACAATGAGATTTTCCATTTTTGCATCTCTGCATTAGGGAAGAAAGGCTGTTTTCTGTTTGCCGTCTGGTGTATCCAAGAAAATGTGGATAGGAAGATGCCTTCAGCGCTCCCAACTGCAAAAACAGCCCCAAAGTGAGAATTGAGTGATAGCTGCTACTTGCCGTCATTCAATGTCACTTTGGGCAATGGATATTGTTACATTTTACGGATGGTCCAAGTAGCCCTATCTTCAGTTATAGCATTGTCCACAGTTAGCAGGCTGCGGAAGCAGGGCTGTTGGTGTGTCCCCCAAAATGCAGATGGTGGGTTAACCTCAATGCTCCCAACAGCAAGAACTGCCACAAAGTAAGATCTGAGTGATAGTGGCTGCAAGTCGGATTTGCTTTTCTGCCCAAGACATCCAAGAGTTGACCTGTTCATGAACAAGGAGCAGACCATCAAGACCTACTATCCACTCATAGACTTCTATGGAGATTCCTTCAGGCAAATCAGTATTTCCATCTTCATGAATGAGACATGGATACAGGATGGAAAAGCTGCAGATGGGTAACCATGCTGGAATAGAAGAATAGAAGTAATCTACCTGCGTGCAGCATCAACCTCATACTATGGAATCGAACTAACAAATGAGGCGGAGGCCATTACAACCTCCACAACATGCTAAGAATTAGTAACCTGCATTGGATCCAAAAAGCCAGGCTATTTTGGATGGAGTCGGGATTGATTATGGAAGGAGAGAGCCTGGTGGACCACATCAAGAGCTACTTCAGGAACTTCTATTAAGCCCCCCTAATCAGAACAAGGAAGAGTTGTTGAATGGTCTCAATCACCTATTGGTCTTTTTCCTTCTTCTTTTTACAGATTCAAAGCTTGTACTCAATCAATCCTAGAGTTCAGCCAAATCAAATCAGTGCAAACGCATCATGAGCCTATTAAGGAGTAATTTATAATTCCCATGGAACCCACTGAAACTTAGGGGTGGCAATGGGTCGGGTTGGGTCAGGGTCAGCCCAAGCCCAACCCGTTTACTACACAGGCCAAGAATTATGGCCCCAACCTGACCCTTGATCCATTGCCCTGTGACTCAAACTGACCCACTTAAAATTCATCAAGCCCAAGCACGATGACCTAGCACGACAACACTCGGATTAAAGAATGGAATATGCGGCTAAAGGCATGCCCAGATCTGCCCAATTAGCAGAGATGCATACAAACATAAATACATCATTCACATGTATCAATACCACCTATCATCTAATAATTTGTTTTGGGTTTTGGGCCGAGTGGGCCAGGTCATCTGGCCAAGCCCATTGATAACTATGTGGGCAGGTCAGGTTGGGTAGGGTTCAGCCTGAGCCCAACCCACCTACCCATTGAGTTTGGCCCAAATCCGCATTAGAAGAGGGTCGGGCCAGTTGACCCACAGGCCGACCCGACCCGACCCAC
The DNA here is from genome assembly GCA_037074715.1 of Magnolia kwangsiensis. NCBI lineage: Eukaryota > Viridiplantae > Streptophyta > Magnoliopsida > Magnoliales > Magnoliaceae > Magnolia > Magnolia kwangsiensis. The sequence continues at coordinate 15,138,269 of CM073576.1, read as the reverse complement.
TGCCTAGGCCTGGGGCCTGGGGCCTGGGGCTGGTTCAGGCCCGGATTTTGAACTGGTCGGGCCAGGCCTATTCAAAGTATTGATTTGCCTTGCCCAGGCCCAGTCCATCACCAGCCATACCATTGCAACCCCTAAATAGGGTTACAAATCCCAAGAGGGCATGAAAGGGAGGGTTCTCTGGAGGAGGGTGTCCAGTTTTGCTTATGTCTGGAATCCCAACTAAAACATAGGGAAACAAACCCCTCTTTGAATTGAAAGAACTGAGGACCCCTCATAAACTATAGGAACACACCCCAGAAACCACAAAAGTCACTGAAAATGATCTTTAATGATTTCCAAGGTGATTCAGTTACAAACATTAATGGATGCCCTAGTAACAGAGTATTAAAGAAAAGGAAGAACTCATACCTATTTTTGGCGCAAAACCAATGACATGGTGAGAACCTGACAACATGAAGATCCAGGGATGATAAGGCACGATTGTAGCTCCCAAGTCAATTGTCCAAATGGAATAACAACAAAATTTAACATTTTAATGCCCTAAAAGGCATTTCCCAGTTTGTGTGTTAAAGGTGTTGGTTAAAAAGTATTAAATGGATGTTAGATTCTCCAGGTCATTGCATTGACGACTCCCTCTGAATTGTCTACGCCAACGTGCCAACATAGAATCTGTTTCAAACAACACATGCATGATTCTGCAACTGCCGAATCCATGCATTACGCTACCCAATTCATGCTCATACCGGTGTGCCCCATGTTGACACGCTGGGCTTTTGCACAGACGAATCCATACAACAAATCATGGAGGCTATATGCACTTCTATTTGACAAGTTTCAATGTCCAAACCTGATTGTGTATAGAAACTAATCTGATGTCATGGTAAATGACAGAGCAGATAGCAACACAATAGATTGCATACTAGCCAGGTTGAATCAGGTCTATGGGTTGGTGAGCCGAGGCTTCTCCAGGCTTCTCCCATGGACCAAGGAGCCAAGCCCCCACCCAACCGACTAGTGGTGCGGACTCAGGCCCCAAACCAAGACTAGGCTGCAAATCAATGGGGTAAGTTTGATTTGTTTGCTAAGTTGGACCGAGCTGTGCCATCAGGCCTTTAGGAGAATGTGAACCCAGGCCTGGCAGCATAGCTTAAGCACAGCTCAAAGCGGAACAGGCCTAGACCCCATCGAGACAGCTCAATATCCTGACTCAATATTCACCCATTCAAACTGGAATCACCAACCAGATCGTGAGTAGAATTCACCCAATTCCAATATACCTTAGATGATTTCTTTTTAGAATATGAATGACTCGAAAATTTTGCCAAATTCCAAAGAGTTGTCTCCGGCACCATTTATGGTTTTTCATCGTTGTGTTTTTGGTCATTCAAGAACTTTGTTATGAATCAAACCAAACATCATTAGTTGCATTTATCCATCATTAGTTGTATTTTTCCCTTGATTCTTTCTTAATAAAATTCTTTTTATCCATAATAAAAAGCATCTTTAGTTGTATTTGAACAAGGCATTCCATCATATAGTTTACAAGAGAGATGTTGTGTCAGTGTCACTAGATTGATGAATTGATGAGTTGTTCATACTAGTGTTCGAAATATCGGTATCACGTTACATATCGCATTCTTGGGATACGGATACGTATCGGTTATCGCATGAGATATATCGGTTGTATCGTGTAATGTATTGTTGTTGTTGGAAACATGGGGAAACATTGGAAAGTTGATTGAATTTTTCAATGAAACTATGGCTGTTTAAAAAAACATCGATACACACTTATAAATCAAAACATTACAAAAAAATAAGTACACATAATAGGTTTTCTTTGTATGGGGTTCTAATCTATGTATTATCTAACTGACTTGATGCAAGTATATTGAATGTCTATTCGTATAATTTATAAATGTAAGAAAATATATGGAAACACAAACAATACATTCAAAAGCAAAAGAAGAATCACTAAATTAGGTTACATACATGTTTTATTTGATGTTTGGACACAGATTTCAAACGATTTGCGAGAAATTGGGAATTTTTTATTTTTTTTCAATTTTTCGCATATTGGTCCATCTCCTCCAAATCTTAAAATCAAAGCTCCCAATCCATGATTTTCATGCAAAGCATGAAAAATCATGGATTTGTAACAATTTGACACTAATTTAACATGATTTATAGAAAATAAAAGGATTGAAATTCGAAAATGCTCACTAGATTGAGCATGTGGGATATATCGCACTACTTGTGCGCTTCGTATCGCACTGGTGGGATACAAGATATATCATGGGATATATCGGCCGATATCGTCAATATTTAAGACACTAGTTCATACTTCATATACGACATAGTGAATATTAAATTCAACGTTTTCTAGAACTCAATAAGCATTACTCAAATTTTGGTTCATTGGACATGCAAAATACCCATATAAAGTGGAAAATCTTTGAACAACGTGGTCCAAAATTGTGTTGTCTTTTGTTTCCATCTTTTGGCTAGGTATGCAAGTTAAGCTCTAGTAGAAGTATAATTGCCATATCTATTAATCAAAGGGTATACTAGGGTAATTCAATTTTTTGGGCACATGGGATGTGCTAAGACCGTCTCCATCCAGAAAACTAGTTCAGGGATTTGGGGCTGAAAACCATCCTTCTCCAAATGCAAATCCAGAAAAGAGAAACACAACATGGTGTCAAATGGATGCATCCTCTTACCACTATGGACATAAAACCAAACACACCCTAACATGGGCAAATTGCTCACAATATTTCTTAAGAGTGACACACATAATAGAAATACATGTTTGGTGCATTTGTTATATTTTATGTGTTTGCACCATATGTTTGTGTTAAATAGTATACTACTTAATACCATATTTTGTATGCATTAGTTTAATAAATATGGCATATCTATTATAGTTCAGTAGATAAAGCAATTTGGTGTGGTCATACCAATCCTTGTGGGACATAGGAGTCACACATTCAATCCCGGTTTACCACATGAACATCACACTTGTCCCAACTATTTGGGATCAGCTTTTTACACATCCTGTTTCACCAATAAATCCTGTCTAAGACTTCAAAATAATAGTAATAAATTCCTAACCTCGCTAAGTGAAAAAGCCTTCCGGGAAGGAAAAATTATTTTTGCATTACTGCATTGCTTTAAAGGACTTGAACCTCAAGGCTGAAGGTTTACTGCCTTACACCATCCCTCAAGACTGTTCGAGGCTGAGACAATCTTATCCTCAGCCTCAACGATTAAGCATCAAATTGTCCACAAAAAATTACTTCTTTTTCAGAAGCCTTTCTTACTCTTGTCCTTACCCTTTTAGTCACCCCAAGGCATGAGAATCAAATTAATAACACAACTCACAACTTCCATGAGCAGTTTTTCTTATTCATCCTATTACCATCCCTCAAGACTGTTCAAGGCTGAGACAATCTTATCCTCACCCTCAACAATTAAGCATCAAATTGTCCACAAAAAATTACTTCTTTTTCAGAAGCCTTTCTTACTCTTGTCCTTACCCTTTTAGTCACCCCAAGGCATGAGAATCAAATTAATAACATAACTCACTACTTCCATGAGCAGTTTTTCTTATTCATCCTATTATCACCCCTTCAGTCCTAACTCCAAGGCCTCGGGGTACTATTCTTTAAAGAACAAAAGAAGGCTAGGGTTATTTAAAGAACCAAAGAAGGGACACCCTTAAAACTTGAGCAGGCAAACAGTGATGGGTTCTCAGAAATCAACTTCCATACATCATCCAAACCTATCTTTCAAAAAAGTACATCATCCAAACCTCATTTGGAATTGGCCAAGGACAATCGAGGTCATTTCGGAGCTTGTAATTGGTGGGAATCAATGATAATTGGTGCGTTTGAGAGAGTATATTTGATGTGAATTGGAATCCAATTCATCAAAAGCCCCCCCCATTCAATTCTACTTCAAATGGATTCTAATTCCTACTAATTCGCAAGTCACAGTCCTCTCTCTCCACCTATGCATTCCAAATACAGGCTGCCAAACACATTCACATGAATTCCAACGGATTCCGATTACAACTGTCAAATATAACTAGTGATTCCAATTCACGTGGATTCCATTGGTTTTTTAGAATTACATGTTTTTTTCCTTTTTGGATTCCATGGTAATTGTCAATGCATATCAAAAACACGCTCCCAAACAACCCCCTCATCCCTGTCATATGACTCTAGGTTGGAAGTCTCAACTCTTGACTATTAACAATTTATAAGTTCAACTTAATTCTTTGCTTGTTTCGTGGGATTATTTAGCAATTTAGTTGCTCCAATATTTGCCTTCTTGGGTTGGTAAGTTGATGAATTTTAGATGATCAATGGTTTTATGATTCTTGTTACTTAATTCGTCAATTGTTGTTCCATAGTTCATATTCATTCTTTACAACCATTAAGTGATTCATAATTCAATATATGTGAACTATTCCATTTCATTTCACAAGGTTGATCTATTCTCCTTTTTCTTAGTTTCTTTTTCCATTTTTTACATTTATTGGTTTTTCTAAGGCTTTTGCCCCTATCCACCTCATGGCCTATGCCTCACTCATTAGACAAATACCTTGGCTCCGTCATCCAAAAACATGATTTTGTACATTAATTATAAAATTGCATACCAAAATAATTTGTAATAACACGCATCAACGAATGTTGAGCATTCAATTCAATCTTGTAAATATTAGTAAAAATGGTATGCCTTGTTACTTTATATTAGCAAACAACTTAAATGATTTTGGGGCAATGTCTACGAAATCATTGGGTTGATAAAGATCTTGTCAAGTTGATTCAATTTTAACCTAAACCAAATATATGAAAGCTCTAAGGCCATGGTATTTAAAAATGATTTTGTTACGGCTGTATCAACCATTATGTAAAGGAAACAGTCACCCTATTACTCAACATCAGAGTGAATCACAATCTGTCATTAAAAAAAAAAAGGGCTTTAATGGCCCACATTAGTTGTAATGGACCGATACGCCCGTTATGGGCTGTTACAACCATAAAGGGACCATTATGAAATTTCTTTTCCAATTTTTCTCATTTTTTCCACTTCTTTATTTATTTCAACCATGAAGGAAGCTTAGAAACTAAATTTAAACCAGACCTAGTCCTATTCCAAGGATTCAATGAACCAAAGTGGCGTGGACCATTTTGGGAACATTGGAAGAACGGGTAAACCATCACTTTTTTTCCATTTTCCCATCTCTCTGTTAGTATTTATGTGTAGGCAAATCGTGCTTGATTTGTGTTCGATTAGGGCCTGTGGTCGACTTTCAGTAAGGTCAAGTTTACGCTTACCCAACAAACAACATTCTTACCAAAGAATGGCCCGTTATACTATTAAACACACGTCAAAAAAAAAAAAAAAAAAAGCATGGATGTTTGGGATCCTCAGTTTTGATATAGGTGATACAGCAGCCTAGAATTTTATTTGGGGGCTGTATCGACCAATTCAGCAGCCAATACTGCCATGTTTTACCTTGTCGAAATCTCAACCCAATTAAATAAAAAGGAAATCGTCTGATTCAACTGGATCAGTTTCTACTCAACCGGGTCATTCATTAATCAAATGGTTCAACTCAATTTTGATATGGGTGAATTCCACTCGTAGTACATTTTTTAAGAAACAGGTGCGTGCTTGTTTATTGTTTGCAGGGAAGTCTTTGGTGTTCCTTACGGAGACCAATAACTAGGGTCCCTCAATCTTTTTTCGATGAGCTAGCATCCTCCTAAAACTATAGATGCAGCACAAATGTACGAGATTCATACTATTCATTTAGTGAGCCAACAAGAGATGTAACATTCCCAAAACTCACACAGGATGATGAGCAAATTTCATCTAATTGGACAAATTCTGCCCATTTGTGCTGACCATTGCTGATATTTGTTTTTAACCATCCATTTATGCAAAAACAGGATGATCTGAAAGGTAGTGATTTTGGAGTGGCCAATCCACAGTTTGCCCATCATATGAATGTCCAATCACGTAACATGTGTACAGTTCGGATTAAGGAACAACGAGTTTTGGTGTACCCCTCAAGGACAATCAGACTTTCTATTGTTTGTATGGATTCTCCATTCAACTGCTCCATATGTTTTGTAGAATTTCACAGATTTTTTCTGTTATTATGCTATCAAATCCAACTTAGTTAAAATTTCAGAAACTTGTACATATCACCTGGTCAACTCACCCGAATCAAGTTTTTTGGGTCAACATATCCTGGTCTGGATTCCAAAAGTAGAAACAATGTATAAAACCTCTCAAGTACTCCTTACAACATTTTCCAACTGCCAATAATAATAACAAAGGAATACAAAACAGTGAATATGCACATCAGAATAACTCATACACTTCATAGAAAATAAAAGGTACGATAGTAAAGAGATGAGTGTTAGATGAATTAAAGACTACCATTCATCTTCTCAAATGGGGTTTTCCAGTACAATAGATCTCTTTGGAAAGCCCTTAAGGTTATACTCCATCGTTCTCTAACTCTTCCTTTCCAACAGTATCAAGAAGCCCATAAGGAATAACAAATGGCTGGCATTTTGGTAGCAAGTACAACTGATTCTTCCATCCTTGTCCATAAAGATTTTGAGTAGAAGAAGCTGCAAGGTGGTTTATTGCTCCTCGTCAACTCTTGAGATAGAAGGCCCATTAAGTCCGCAAGAGAGACAAACCACCTTGCTTGGGACACCCTTTAACAGAATAAAGTCTCTGAAGAACTTCAATATATCAACACATATACATACATACATGTATGTGTGTGTGTGTGTGTGTGTGTGAATTGCTTAGAAGTAAGGAGCAGGAAATGGATCCAAGCGCAGCACAAAACTTTGTGCTTGACTTTTTGAGGATGTACAAAGTGTAGAACACACTTTCAAGACTTCAAATGCAGAGCACATCATATGCTTAAACCACCAATGACAGTCATGCACACAAAGAAGCACAAGTAGCTCCATTCAACGGATAGAATAGAGCACAACTAAATCAAGAAACTATAGCTGCACTAAAGTACGTGAGTTAACATAGAGTATAACAAACTAAGGCAAAGAGAAATATTGAACAGATTTAGCTCATAACAAGTGCATTTGATGCCAAGGTGCCATCTGCATTACAGACATCATCACACGCCACATTGAAAGGTTCATAAATAGCATGGTGTAAACCATTTACATGACACATCTAGCAAACAACACAAATACCCCTATGACAAGGCCACAAGAAGGGATTCATGTAGTCTCTCAAAGCAACCTGGTTAGAGGATTTATTTGACAAATTTTGCCATAACAGTCAACCAACATTGAGTAATTAGATGACAATGCCTGTGGACTGGCAGAATTTGGCCTACTCTCCTTAAAGGGTCCCATTGGATGACTCTGTAGGATCACCAGGACTCTGCCTACATTGAAAACTTGTAGCAACCTAGCAAGAGAATCGATTGACCAGTGTTACAGTAGTAGTCAACATCAAGAGACATTGGATGACAATGCATGTGGTCTAGTTCATGTTGGCCTTATTACACCAACAACAGTCCCTAAATACCAAGGTTTAAAATATAGTCGGTAATGGTATCTACTGACCAATATGTACTGATTCTTCTACTGTACAATACAGTACGCCCCACCTTTACAGCAAAAACGACCCCAAACCGCCTAGAATCGGGCTTGACTTTCAAAACTCAACACATATTGTCCCATTTAAGAGGATTCAACCACATACGCATGTTGGTGTGCATACATCTCACTCTAAGCAAACCTTTTTTTTTCTTTTTTTCTCTTTTTCTTTTTTGAAGATGAAACTTTATTAGGCCACAGCCAAAAAGAAAAAGAGGAGCAAACAAAGAAGGAAAGCAAACACAAAAAGAGAGAGAGAGAGAGAGAGACCAAAAAACCTAGAAAAAGCCTTTTAAAAAACCTAAAGCAGAAAGTAGAAATACAACAACAGCCAGCCCCTCAGTTGGAATAACCACAAAAAACAACAAAACCCAAATCAAGGAGCCCAATCCTAGAAGTACTGAATAACCTTATTAAAAACCCCAGCAACTGAGATGCTTTTTATTACAGAAGCACCGATTATTCCGTTCTCCCAGATTGCCCACAGAATAGCTAACAAAGCAAGTCTCCATTTCTTCCTACCAACTCTCCCACCGTTCGCTGCATGCCAAGAGAAAAAGAGATCCTTGATGGAGGAGGGCTTAACCCAGTGGACATTCGCTAAGGCAAGGATCCCAATGAGAAAGGACAATGGATAAACAAATGGTTTGGACATTCGCTAAGGCAAGGATCCCGATGAGAATGGACAATGGATAAACAAATGGTCCATTGACTCGGCATCTTGATAGCACAAAAGACAGACATTGGGAACAATCATTCCCCTTTTGCGAAGATTGTCAATCGTTAACCTTCTGCTTCTTTCCACAAGCCCCAATTTTAGGAAGGGCCCCATAGGTCCAAACCTCACTCGTAGAGTAGCAGTTGTCTAAATAATCCAACTGCAAATAAGCTTTGTACAAGGAGAGCACAGAAAAAGAGCCGAAAGCGGACAGCCTCCACGAAATCGAATCTACCTAATCCAAAGAGAGAATAACCCTGCAGACCAGACAAAAGAGTCGCTAAGTTTTCAATCTTGCTATCACGCAGGTTCCTCCTAAATGGGGTAAGCCACAACCCTTCCTCACCTTTGCTTGAGTAACAAGAAGCAACAGAAATATCCATATCGGGACAAAGGGAAGTGAGATCCGAAAAGACAGAGATAAGGGGTTGATCCCCAAGCCATGGGTCTACCCAAAATCTAACTCTCTTGCCATCACCACCACAAACTTTGACCTTTAGAATACTAAAGGAGCTAAGCTATTAATACCTTTCCGGATATAGGAAGATCAGTAAAGGGGAGAATTTTTAGTCCACCAGCCTGTCAGTGAGAGACCATATTTAGCTTGAATGAGGGATCTCCATAGGCTGTTGTCCTCCCTGGCAGAGTGCCAAACCCATTTGCCTAGAAACACATAATTAACCAAATCAAGGCGTTTGATGCACGGTCCCCCTTGGGAATGGAGGGAGAAAACCTCTTTCTAATTCATAAGAGGAAATTTCCTTGATGAGGATCCTCCCTGCCCTAAAAAGTCCCTATGAAGCTTATCTATTTTAGCTACAATAAATTTTGGACATTTGAAGAGAGATGTAATAAAAAGGCTGGCTTGATAAAGAAGCCTTGATGAGAGTTAATCTGCCTCCAAGAGATAGGAGGTTGCTTTTCCAAGCAAAGAGAGTTTTCTTTCTATTCTTTATAAAATTCTATCCTAGAGATATAACGGAGGTTTACCCACACAAAGTAGAAGGCCAAGATAAGAAGTGGGAAGAGATCTTACTTTTCAACCAAATAGATCTGCTCAACGAGAGGTGTCTTCCGAGGAGAGGTGAATCCCAAAGAATTCACACTTCGATTTGTTAACCTTCAAACCAGAGATTAACTCGAACCAACAGATAGACATTTTACAAAAATCAACTATATAGTCTTCTTGTTGTTATTCGTTAATCCCTCTGGTGAATTAACAACATAGGTGATAGTCATAGGATGATTATTTGTATAACGAGGTCAATCCGATGACAAGATACAGGCGAGGAATTGTAAATAAGGAGTCTTTTTCAAGTGACAAAAGTGCTTCAGCCGAAGAGCGGGGATCACTCTCATACAAAAAGTTGGTCTTTTCAAAAGCAATCTTTAGCAGCCAGGGGGTCAGCCCCTGTGACCATCTTTGAATCCTCTCCTGTTAAGGGGAGGTGCTGTCAAACTTCTAACTTGACCCATGACAAGGTCTTATTGCAAGACTGACCATTTATTATGAAAATTCAAATTCAAACATGACAAATCAAGAAAGCTGAAAGCAGCGGGAGCAAGCAGAGGCTCTCTCTGGTTCACAAAAAGGGAGAGTATCCTCAGCAAACTGAAGATGGCAGATGCAAGATGGAAAGTTCTCCACCAAGAATCCTTAAAACAACCTAGCTTCTTGGCTGCGGAATAACGATCTGCTGAGGACTTCAGAGACCAGGTTAAAGAGGAAGGAAAGGGGGTGCCCTTAACGAAGCCCCTGGACGAACTAAAGAAGCCAAAAGGGAACCATTGATTAAAACAGAAAATCTGACTGAAGAAGATGCACAAGAGCGAATCCACAACCTCCATTTGACTCCAAACCCATACGAGTTATAACATATATTGCAAAAAAAAATCAACATGGTCATAAGCTTTCTCTAAGTCCAATTTACACATCACATCTGATCTCTTCACCCTATGGCAAGAATCAAAACACTCATGGGTTATCAAAACAGAATCCAGAATTTGTCAGCCAGCCATAAACGCACTTTGGTACAAAGGTATAATGCTTAAGATAACCTTCCGCAACCTTTGACTGAGGATCTTTGCTAAGATCTTGTAAGGATTGTTGATTAGGCTTACAAGGCGAAAGTCCTTCAAGCTATCAGCTCCCTCGAGCTTCGGAATGAGGGCAATTTTTTAGTGTATGCGGGGCTATTGATTGGTGATCTAGACGATTTTGGGTGAGATAACAAACGGCAACTATAAGATACCCAAAAATCAGGCTGGTTCATTCTTCAAATAGCCCACAATGTTAGAAAAACTAGGTGAAGTTTTGTTCACCCATCCATTTGTTTCGTTAATCGTGTCAGGCCATACAAGTGGACTGGCCTGATTTTTTTGTGAAAATGCATATTCAAAGTGGGGCCCACCCCGTGGGCGGTTTGGATTTTGTACATGTGAGCCATGATTGCACATGTGGTGGCATGTACATGAACAGCAGCTTGGCCTTGAGAAAATTTTTAATGCTTTGGCATAATGTGATAGATGATGTATTTTATTTTATTTTTGAAAGATCACTGAAATTTCTTCCTTTTTTTTTTTTTTTTTTTTTTTTTTTTTTTTTTTTGGGGGGGGGGGTAGCTTGTTAGTACACACCCATGTCAGTACACACACTCCATGTTAGCCACCCCCACTAGGGATCGATACCAAGACCTCAAGTGTTGAGACGAGGTATCTCCACTCAGTCTGCCAGTGATCACTGAAATTTCATTAAGAAGAAAAGGAGAACACAAGGGAAAAAATAAAAAAACAAAAAATTAAAAAATAAATAAATAAATAAATAAAATCCTAGGCAAAAGAAAACAAAGAAAAAGAAAGAGAAAAAGAAAAAGAAAACGGTCTGCTAAGAAGGCGGACCCTACCTCGACCTAAAGCAGAAAAGATCAGATTCCTTGATCCTAACATCAGAAGCAGCCCATTCCACGATCATGTGTTTAGCGTTGAAGATAGTACTGAGCACAGGATTGGAGATGTTTTCGAAACATCTGTTGTTTCTTTCGATCCAAACAGCCCACCATATAGCTAAAATCGACATTCTCCACAACCTCTTCATAGATTTGCCCAAACTGACACCGTACCACGCAAACAGCAGACGATCCACCAAGCCCAGATTGCACTAGCTTAACCTAAAACATTGCAGAAATTCCGACCAAATAGATGATGTATTGACACTTACAAATTGCATACTTGCCATACAAGTACTCAAAACTTACATCTACTCAAGAGTTCCAATAAATCCACATCCCTAGAATTTCAAATTCCCATAAGTAGAGACCTGATTTCATAAAATTTTCCATTCCTCTTAGTTGAAAACCCCCGGCATCCCCATTTTTACCCAAATTCCCCTAATTCTAACCTTAATTTTCCAATTTCCCCGAATCCTTACCCGAAATTTCCTATTTTCAAAACTCCCCCAAATTTCCTAGCCTAAAGTCAAAATTTTGATAAAATCCCTAGTCTACAAAAGGACTAAAAATATAAATTTTCAATACACCCAAATCATCAAACCCATTGTTATCAAATGCGATCGCATATGCGCATACTTTTGATCAAATCGCATGTGCCATCCTCGCAAGTATGCGATGGCATACTTTTATATGCGATCGCATATGCAAGTATGCAATCGCATACTGCATATGCGATTGCATATTTCCCAATAGCAAAGAGTGGAAGATTTTTATTTTTATTTTTTATTTTTTATTTTTTCAAATTGGAGAACTTTTGCCTATAATTAGGCACTCATATCCCCTCCATTTTCAATATTCTTTACTCCAAAGGTCTAAATCTCTTACTCTCTCTCTTACTGTCTTACACCTCTTTCTTTCTACTCTAATCTCTCTACAATTATTTCAATTATGTTTATTTTTTGTAAATTGAGTTGTAACTTATAACTTGTAAGTTGTTTCAAGTTATCCATTTATCATTAAAATTTCTTTCTTCGAAGTTTATAATAATTAGTTATCTTTTAATGTATCTTGTTGATTGTTTTGTTAAAATTTATATAATATAAGTAATTAAATATATCACTTAATGAAACACACAAACTATAATGAAATAAGTAAAATAACCCAATCCAATCATGTGTACTAATTAGACGAATTTTCCCCTCTTTTTTTTTTAGAATTTTTAGATTTTTTTTCTTTTCTTTTTTGAAAAAAAAAAATATGCGAAAAAAATATGCCATGGCATATGCGATTGTGCGATCGCATGAAATCGCATATGCAATTTGACAACATTGATCAAGCCTAAATTTTCCACTTCCCTAAAATCCCCAATTCATCATCTATACCTTAAATGCACAAATGGATACTCAAAATGCTTTTAAAAAGTCCTATTTGGTGGTTAAAACGCTATAGAAAAAAAAAAAAAAAATCAAGATCTCATGAGTTTATGAAAAAATCTAAGGAATTTGGGAGAGGGATTATTTTTCATATATCAAAGCTTTGATCTAAAGAAATGGGGAAAATGTTCTTTCAAAGGGGGACTATGAGACATATTTACACCCTTAATGAATGTCCAAATGCCCCGAAATACCATTCTTTGAGGCACCCATAACAGTGCCTTGCAGTATTATGCAGGTGGTATCCACACGTAACTAGGCGCACTAATGTGTCAGGTGCCAAGTGCGGCCTAGGGACAATGCCTCGCCTGGGACCCGGGCAATGGGCAAGTGGCCCAAAATGCCTAGGCATGCAACCTGAATGGCTTAGACTATACTAAAAAATGACCGCACAACAATAATTCTGAGATGTGAATCTCAACCACTTCATGAGCAAACTAAAATCCATCAAGAAAGAAAATGGCAATACAGCAAACATCAACACATCTACAAACACAGGATGATGCTCTTACCAAGACTATGGTGGTGATGAGATCAGATGGAACAAGCTTACAGATATTCGATGTGATGACTGAACATGAGTACTGTGAATTATCCAACCTTGTTAGTGCTCAACGAACGAGGACAGTGGGTGGGGCCCATCTAGAGGGAATATCAGATCAGCGACAAACACAGTTTGAGATGATTGACAAAGCCAACAAAAACTAAATCTTGGGGTATGCTTGTGCAGATAACCTTTGAGGATCTTGATTTCCATAAAATTAAGAGAACATGAGTAGGCCCATCTAATCTTGATCTTAATAAAATTACTATAATTGAAAGTTGTCTGCCCCAACATAACCTCAACCAATAAGATAACAACAAATTACAAGTAAATTGATAAAGCAGTCATAAGAGTAAAAGAACGACGTATGTGATAATTCAATAACAAGGAAAAGATATAAGCGCAGAAAAGGAAACAATGTAGAACAGTGGTGAGAGCAAATCCGAATCTGACCGAACCAAGGATGAAAATAGAGAAGGCAGAAAAGAAGACGGAAAGAAGAAGATAATTTAGAGCCTTACATTGGGATGAACACCGACAGCTCCGTGCTGAGCGGGAGGCTGCCCAGGCATCTGGCCGTACCCCCCGTTATTCACAGGCCACGGCGGCTCCTGAATCCCCACCATTGCCCGCTCAGCGGCGTCCATCCTCCCAGCAAACTGTTGCAGCTGCGACAGCGCAGCAACGGCGGCTGCAGCCGCAGGGTTGAGCCCCTGCGGGAGTGGGTACGAGCTCTGTGGGTCCTGCGGATAATAAGCATTCTGCTGCGTTTGTCCCCCCGCCACCTGAGAAGCATCAGGCGGGGCAGTATGGCCAGGGTGCTGTGCAGCCGGGTCCGGCTGGGACGGCTGTTGGTAGGCGTTCGCTGCCGCTGCCGCCGCAGCGTAGTCATGGGGGTAGTAAGGGTAGGGCTGCTGCTGCGAGTGGTATTGCTGAGGGTTATAGGGTTGAGCGTAAGGGTAGTAGGCTTCGTAGGATTGGGCTTGGGATGGGTCGTAGGGTTGGTAGGAGGCATCTTGCTGTGGTTGCTGCTCTGCTTGTTGTTGTAGCTGTAGAGGCTGTTGTTGTTGTGGCTGTGGTTGTTGTTGTAGGTGTTGGGCTTGGGCTAGGAGCTGTTGGGTTTGGGCTTCGGAAAGGGAGGAGTAATCCATGTTGGTGTGGGAGGAATGGAGAGAAGAGGGGGAGACGGGAGAGAGAGGGGGTTCGGTTGAGAGATAGGTTTTTTCAGGGATTTTGGGGAGAGCGAGATAGGGTTTCTTGCTGTTAGGGTTTTGAGGGAGAAGGATGTGAGGGTGAGGAGATGTTCCTAAACGCATGTGATTTGTTTGGGGTTTTGATTCGCTTGTGTTTGGGTGTGGCTTTTGTTTTTGTTGCTGTTGCTGTTGTTTTCGTGCGAAGCGGAAAGGGTCATGCAATGGCAGTGAACGAGCATACGAAGGGATGGATGAATGGCGTGGCGAGCATCTTATGTTATGTGCGGCACGGGCGGTGCGTGTGAGTGGAAGGGCTTGGGCTGAGGAATCGTGCATCTCGAATCCCGTCGTGGAAGGGTTGGCTGCGATTGGAAACCGATTGGCTACTCCCCTGCCACCAGCCAATGGCTGATGGTCGGTGCTCTGTGGGCCCCACAATGATGTATGTGCTTCATCCATACCGTCCATCTATTTTTTTAGATCATTTTATTGTATGATGACAAACAGAGGTATATCCCAATCTCAAGTGGACCACATTACAGTAAACAATGTTGAATGAACTTCGACCATTAAAAATTTTTAGTTTTGGATCAAGCTGATCTTTGTTTTTCCCTTCATCTGGGTCTGTATGACCTAATCTATTATCAATAGATTGGATGTCAGACGGACATTACAGTGGGCGTGAGGAAGATTTTAATGGTCCATATCCAATCACTATTGTTTTCATATGGTGTAGTCCGAGAATTATATCCCTTTCACTTTTTGGATCAATCCCTAAAATGACATGTAAAAATGGATGAAACACGTACATCAAGGTGTGGCCCACATAGCACCGACCACCACTCACCAGGCTGGTGTCAGGGAGTCGCCAATCCGTTTCCACTCCGATGGCACCGGGAATAGGTGGGGCCCACGTGATGTATTCGAGAATCCAATCCGTCCATCACGTGACCCCTCAAAAATCAGCCTAAACGGAGACTCAGGCGAGCCATAGCAAAGGGACAAGCTGAGAGTAGAGACCACCTTTGACTGGTGTGAAATCAAAATGTTGTCAATGCTTTAAACAGGCTGTTTGGCAGCATGGATTGGCGGGATTTGAGAGAATTCGGCATCCAAGGCCGTTTGGCAGCATGGATTGAGATATTTGGAATCTAGGAAATTGCCCATTCTCACTTTTGCTATTTTTACAATCTCGAGACTAATCCAATTTGGAATTTAGGGAATTGTCCATTCTCACTTTTGCTATTTTTACAATCTTCATACTAATATAATCCTCTCTTTTCTTTTTTCTTTTTTTCTCATTTTTTAAGAAAAAGAGTCACACTAATAACGTAAGTATTACTATGCTACTAATCTACTGTGCAAGAAACTCACTCATGAGATCACAAAATAATCAAATTATCTATTGCATTATTGAAATTACATTAATAAGATGACATGAAGAGTGAGAACATTAGCTATGTAAATAAGTTTTTTTTAAAAAAAGTTGCTTATTTGTAATTCCTTGCTTGTGGCCTGTTCAAAGCTTAGGATTTCATAATTTTTTGCTAAGGTATATATTTCAATGGGCTTTCATACTAATTATGGATATTAAAATTAATTTAATAATTAAATTTAAACTCATATAAATACACTGCATAATTTTAATGTATTGTCATTATTGGATTATTAGACATTCCAAATGTAAATTGCCAAACACAATTGGAGAATTCAAAATTAAGGTATTTGAAATCCAAACTCCTAAATGGACTTTAATCCACCTCACTCGGATGAAAAAACATAAAAAATCAATAAATAAATAAATAAAAGAAAAGAAGCGAGCCTCATTGAGAATCAAGGGTGGGCATCCCCTCGTCCCACTTTGGATGGTTAGGATGATACACCATTTATCAAGTATACTGCATTCATCTATTCTATGCTAACACTGATGCTAAGAGCGATGGACAGTTTTACCCCATCAGTCAGTTCGATGCTCCTAACAAGTGCGCGTAGCTTTGAATATTCAAAGAAATGAGAAGACATTTAAGGCTTGTTTGACACACCTTGGTGTTTAAGCCTTAAACATTGTTTTCATCTAACAAGTCAACAGTTGATGATGTTTGAGCCTTAAACATTATTTTCATCTAACAAGTCAACAGTTGATGATGTGCGTTTGGATGCACCTTGCAAACCAAATCTCATTTTTCACTTAGGGTAAGTTTGATTTCTTAGAGTAAAAGTAAATGCATAGGAAATGAACAATGATTATTTTCATGTGTAATTACAGCACCGTTCCCTATAGTTAATTTGACTCTTATTTTTTCTAATGCTAAACTCGAGGATGATGCCAAATATACGTGGGGCCCATCATGATGTAGGTAGATTATCCACACCGTTCATCCATCATGGCTAATGAATATAAGGCATGAGCCAAAAAATGAGGTAGATTTAAAGTTCAAGTGGATCATACCATAATAAAAATGGATTCAAACACTCACCGTTAAAAACTTATTAGGCTCATTGTTTACTTTGGTGTGGGCCACTTGAATGTTAGATTTGCCTTATTCTTAGGCTCATGGGTCAATGTTTTGGTGAAATGGATGGACGACACGGATATGTCGTATACATAATAATGGGGCCCACAAATTTATGTCAATTATTTTGGACCATTTTTCGAAGCAAAAATAACATTATAATTTCAAACATGTGAAATTGTGATAATTGGCTATTCACAGCATTTACACTGAATTTGGAAAATCAAACGGGCCCTTAAGGGTCATATAAATGCTTGTAAATTTTTTAGCTGTATATATATTATACCTTAAAAAAACTTCGGTATAATCGGTTTACATGCTATTCTATTTGACTTTTAAATGTTAATCTATTTATAAGTAAACAGAATATGTGTTTAATTAGCTTGTAAAGTGTTTATAATAAAAAAAATATGTATTCATATGAAAATTACATTAAAAAAAATTTAATTTTTTAGGACCATAAAAGAGCATTAAAGCATGCAAATACTAAGTACATTGGATGTCTTTCGCCCATCACATTGGCCCAAAATGCAATTTAGAAGTTTTTAATGATGAACATGTTGTGCTTCCCTCATATAGTCCATTTGATAATGATCAAATGGGCGAATTGTTTGTTTAAGGCCATGGGAGAATATCAAGGAAAGTACACGGTAGATAGACTGAATGTACCATACACATTAGGGTGGACCCCGCATATCATGTATATATTAACGATTGTGTTTTGACATATATAAATATAATGCCATTTTAGTTGTAAATACTTTACCTACAATTTAAAATATGATTTTCTATTCGGTTTCATATTACAATTAAAAACTATAATATATTTACAACCTGTAAAGTTATTATAGACAAATATATGCATCCGAACAATCTTTATACTTAGATTACTTATAATCCCTTTATAACTTAAGAACTTTACAAGCATCCAAATAACCCATTAATAAAATATATGTTAAAATGCCAGCTAGCAAAAACCATTTCCCACTCAACTAGAGGAGGCTAAAAATCCCATCCTCAAAACTCCCTCATGTAAGTGTGTCCAAACAAGATTTTAAAGAGACAAATGAGTATTTTTATAGTTCAAAGTGCACTTGTTTAGCAACATACAACTCATGTTTACCTATAAAAGGGGGAGAAATAAAAATAAAGAGTGGCCATCTTTCTTATTGTACCATGAATCATTCTATATATTTTTTTTTGTGTGAATATATCCCTCTCTCTCCATGCAGCCTAGAGTTAATAACTCTTTGTCCGCATCCTCTATCCTCTCATTGGTAATAACTCTCCTAAGTTCTCCATCATCCATATAGTTGTACAGGCTATGGGCCTAATTATTATTATTGTTGTGTGTGTCTATATATATATATATATATATATATATATATATATATATATATATATATATATATATATATATATATATATATGTGGGGAAAAGGTACTATGCGCTCGAGCCCACAGTAAGCTTATCATGAGGTCGAGCTGTGTGGGCCCCACCGTGATGCATATCGACCATCAACATCGTGCATTTGATGGTTTCCCTTTAAATAATGGGATATCCCAAAAATCAGTGGTATACGGAACTCAGGTGGGCCATACCATCTAAAATCATGTGAAGACGCCGTTAAAACATATAAAAGAACTTGGTGGGGCCCACGTAAGTCTTGAATGCTACTGAAACTAGGTATGACCCCTAATCCTAGTGGGACACACATAATGGATGGGCTGGATTTGCAAGATACATCTCTGTGGGACCCAAAAAATGATTATGAATGTTTTAATGGTACACGGCCCCCTCTCAACTTCTATATGTCGTGTGGCGCACAAAAGTCACGGATTGACTTGATTTTTAAGACGTATGCCCACAATGGAATGGTACATCTGACTAATGGGGTAAATGTTCGAAATGCATCACGGTGGGGCCCACACTGCTCGACCTCATGGGACAGACCCGTGAGCTTGAGCGCATGTACCTTTTCCCGTATACATAGAGTACTACAAGGTTGACCTCAGGAGAGCTTGCCATGAGGTCGAGCTCTGTGGGCCCACCGTGATGTGTGACGTATAGCAATGCCGTGCATTTGGTAGGTCTCTTCTAGGTTGTGGGGTGTACAAAAAATCAGCCGTATTTAAAACTCACGTGGGCCATACCATCTAAAACTACGGATAAACGTGCATGGAAAATCTAAAAGCACTTGGTGGGCCCCACATAAGTTTTGGAAATGGCCTAAAATTTGGTATGACCCCTTGTCCAAGTGGGACAAACATGATGGATGGGCTGAATTTCTAAACATCATCTCACTGAGCCCTATAAACAATCAGAAAGGCTTCAATATGGGGCATCCACTCTCAACTGCCGTTTGTGGTGTGGCCCGCCTAAGTCATAGATTGGCTTGATTTTTAGGTCCATGACTCACCATACATAGTAGGGTAAATCTGATTAATGGGATGGATGTCCCTTGAGCAGCACATTGGAGCTCCCAGTGATGGATGTCCCTCGGACATCACGTCGGTCCTACGGAGCCTGATCTATTGAGCAGCTTTCTATGAGATCGACCTCGTAGTACCATTTTCATATGTGTGTGTGAAAGTTTCAAGTACAATTATTTAGACCATTTCGGTTATATGTGATTAATTAATGTTATTGTCATAATAAATAATGCAATTATTAAAGAAGACAGAAAATGGGGATGCGGATTAGCTAGTGACGAGTTGGGTAGCGAGATTTGTTACTGAAGTGATGTAACCAAGTTTTGTGGTCCCCATCATGATATATAAGTTGTATCCACACCGTCCATCAAAGAATGAAGCATATCCAAAGCTCTTGCAGACCCCACCACAGAAAATAGCATGGTCAGTGATGTGCGCAGGCAAAACCTTCCCAGGGCTATCATAATGTTTATTTCATATCCAACTTTTTAATAAGTTAACATAGACATGGGCAGAGGCTAAAAAACAAATATCCACTTGGTTAAAGACTTTTATAGTCCTTGAGAAGTTTTTAATAGCAGGAGTTCAATCCCTTCTATTTGTATAATGGGTCCAGTTGAGCTTTGGAACTAGCTCATTCTTTGAATCATGTCCTAAAATAGTATCTTGAAATCGATAGACTGCATCCTACAACACATACGTTATGGTGGGGCTCACCCAACTGGGTGACATCACATCAATAGCCAACCTTACTACTCAACTGCAACCAGTCAGTAGCCAATCTACCTCCTAAAAATGGTATTATAAAAATAAAAAATTACGATAATAATAAATGCAAACGTACATAGTATTAGTTTTTAAGTTAGAAAACAACTCATTTCAATATATTATTACTAACATTAATTCAAATTAACAAATTTTAGAATTGAGAGTGCCTAACCAAAGTGGTTGTACGGTCCAACCTGGTAGATTCAAGATTTTCTCATTCACACATACACACATAGAGAGAGACTAATGCTCACACAATTAGTTGGACATTGCATTTTCGTACAAGCATTTAAAAAATTCCGTCTTAATTAATGTAAGTAAATGCTTCCACAGCATACTAATTTCATTTTGGCATGGAAATGGGTCCACGCTTGGGTGGCCCCCATCATGGTGTTAATGTAAAATCAACTCCTACGATATGGTATGTCACCCCATGTTAGATTAAGGTCTCAAATTTCATCCCCATCCATAGTTCAAGTGGACCACATGATTAGAAAGATTGTACATGAAAAGATTCGCCCTCTAAACTATTTCCCATGGTGTGGCTCACATGAATCGTGTATGGACCTAAAATTTGGAACCTAGGCTTAATTTTGGTGTGATATCTAATGGCTGGAATGAATTTCATAGTTTCATTGTGATGGGCCCTGTAAAAATCAAGGGCAAATGTCTCTCCCTTAATTGTTTCCATTGGTGTGGTCTATCTGAATCATAGGTTAACCTGATTTCTTGACATTGGGCCTATCACTGGATTACACGTCTAATAACGGAGTAGATCTTACATACATTTCAGAGTGGCCCGTAAAAATCAGAGGTGGGAGTCTTAAAACACTACTACTTGGCGTTATTTAAGGTGATAATCAATGCTCATAATGCTGGTGGAGAAGCGGCGTTATTTTGGTAATTAATCCTCATAAGGACAGTAGGGAAGTGATTTTAACGCAACTTTTGAAAAGGGTAGCCCGTTTGGGTCAGCCCACCATGGTGTTAATTGTAAATCTACCCCAAACATCTGGTGGGTCACCTCACGTTACATGTTGGGTTCAAAAATCAGGCCCATCCAAGCTTAATGTTGACCACACGATTGGAAATAGTTGATAAAGAAAATCTCACCCTCCAAACTATTTAAGTTGGTGTGGCCTACTTGAAAGATGGATGTACCTAAATTTTGGACTATAGGCCTAAGTTTTAGTACTCCATCTAATGATTGGAGTGGATTTGGTATAATCTCCATGGAGAGCCCTGTAAAAATCAAGGGTAGGCATCGCTATGCCAAGTATTTTCTTTGGTGTGCCCCACCTGAATAACAAGTGGGGTTGATTTATTAGGTTATGTGCTCGACATAAGATTATACACATAATGGTTGAAGTGGATCACACGTACACATCAAGGTGAGCCCCATAAAAAATCAAGATAGAGCTTCTGCTGAAATTCTTCCCCCCCCACCCAAAAAAAAAAAGAGTCAAAAGTTCAGCAGGCTGGACTACCGTTTAATGTCCAGCCAGCACATATCATCCGTAAATATGACATCCAACCTGTCTAATAGGTTGGCTCATCACAAGTGTTAGTTTTTGTAAAACACCACAACAACCATATATACGAGGCAGTAGGCCATACACAATTTGGATGATTTTAACGGTGCGACTTTCTATTTTAACTATTTACCATGGTGTAGCCCAATTGAGTGTTGAATCTGCCTTAGTTTTGAGCCTTTGTCCAAACAGAAGGTGGCCCACATGATGGACGGGGTGGATCTACTCCATACGAACTCTTTCCTATTTGGGAAGAGGAGACATGTGAAGGGAGAGTAAATGCAGGGTAGGCTACACACTTATTATAGATTTGGACCATTCAACTCAAAATCAGATCCGTGCATAAGATAGATTATATTGTCAACATGCTATAGGGATATCTATATATATTTTAATGATTTTATAAGCAAGCATGTCAAATACCTATGAAAATAGTGGATTATTAATAAAACAGTCCAAGGATATAGATTTAAAATGCATATGTACTTTCCTTGGAAGTGTAGTTTTTAGCACATAACTTCTCCTTAGTGGGTCTTAACTGATGAATGACCTAGATCTTTGACACGTGTGTCACTTTACATAAATATGACAGACATTTTAAAATCCCTCAAGGTAGGTGTATGTATTATGTAAAAGTAAAAAAAATTCTCATTAAATGCATTGCTAGTTGGACAAAAATGCACTGTCGACCAACAAGTTTTGTGTGAGCATTACTCTCTCTCCCAAGGCCAGAAAGTTCCGTTGGTTCAGGTGGACCATACAGTTTGGAAACTAGGTATATAAAAAAGCTCCTCTTTCAAATTATTTTCTTGTCGGGGCCTACTTAATCAAGTTTGGGCTTAGTATTTGGACCCAAGGCCTGTAAAAAAACAGGGGTGGACATCTCTCTCAATTTCCTTGATATGACCCACTTGAATGATATGTCAGCATTTTTTCCTCTCTCTCTCTCTCTCTCTTGTTTTTTCAATTTAAAAGCTATTACCCTAGAAGTGGATTTTATATACACATCATAATGGACCCTGTGAAGAAATCAAGGGTTACTAAAATCAAGTGGTTTATTTAGTTGTGTGTGAAGTAGAGATATGTTCTGTGAACTAGAGAAATTGCTCCAAGAAGAGATGGTGTGAATCATTTGATGTTTAGATATTGTTTACCTTTTGTATCAAGTGATTTTCGTGGTGGGCCAGTTTGTTGAAAGGGTTGGATGTCACATGCACTTAATGTTAGAAGCTTTGATATGGGTGGACTGTGGCTTGCGGTCCCAACTTATTGGACATAAGATCTCCCAAAATGATAATTAAAAAAAATCTACTTGTGATTTAAATGGGCCATTCTAAGCAAAAGAGTTGAGAGAAAGAGATGTCCACCATTGATTTTTATACGCCGACTCTAATGGGTATATGAAATTCACTCTAACCATTAGACGTCGCCTCAAAATATATGTATGAGGCCCAAATATTAAATTGAAACATAATTCGGGAGAGTCCGGATTGGTGTAGGAAGTTGGGCGTGATTCGCACGACCCTGGCCCTATGATCAGCACAAGTCGCCTTTGATCCGTTCACTTGACGGAGTTGGGGGGGAATCCAAGAAAAGCCTACAAAAATGATCGGTGGTAAGCGAATGTGACTACAAAAAAAAAAAAAAAAAAAAAAAAAAAAAAAACAAGAGAAATTCTCAAGTTCAAGTGCTCGGCGAAATCCAACTTGGAGTGGCGAATTTGGTGGGGAACCGAGCCTACATCCAGGCCAAATCAGTGACTAGAGCCTCCCATTCTCTAGACACCTAGAACCACTTGTCCTTTCATTTTTTGTTGGAGGACGAATTATCAGTGATAAGGACTTCGCCCTTATTTGCCCGCACTGAGAAATAGTACCAGCTCAGATGTTTCAAGTTGGCCTTTGGCTGGTATAAGTACATGAACTCTTCGGCCGTTAGCTTGACGTTCTCAAGCTAGAACTAGAGGATGTAGATCCCCAACAGAGCTCTCCAAGTGTTCGGGTTGATCTTGCCCGGGGCCAGCCTCAAGCGAGAAGTGACCTCTCGTACAATCTGACGAAGGGGGAGGCAGATGCCACATTGTAAGGCGACTAAGTAGATGGCCACCTCGCCCTCGCGAGGATCGCCAGGGACTTCACTAGTCTTGGGAACTCGGAGCACCACTGAGTCTGAAATTTGGTACTCCGATCTAATTCGATCCAAGTCAGTCCCCCTCAACCTCGGCCTAGTGGGACGAGCTGCCACTTTTCCAAAATGGGGTAGACTCCATCGTCCAACCATGGCTTAATGGTAGCGGAGATGGGGGATCAGAGGACGCCCCGAGCCGGGAAGCTATGCTTTCCAAATCAGAATCTCCTTGGAAAGCTCTAGGTTTAGGCCGTTCGTTTAAAATATCGAACATATCAGGTTAAGAAGCAAAGGAAAAAAGAAAAGAAATAGAGAAGGAAGAAGAATAGAAATCTACCGGAGCAAGGTTTCTAACTTACTGGAAATCATTTGAACTGGGAGGTCTGGAGAGGCGACACTAGGAGATGGAGCAAAGGAAAACCGGGAGGTTTTTGGATTCACCTTCCTTTTATAGGGTCCTCCGCCACAGGCATTAATTGCCTGCCTTAAATGCCGCGGCCAAGGAGACACCTTAGCCACGTGCCCTTTGCATGTGTTGGTCTGCCATTCGAAGGACAACCTGACTTCCCAAGCCGCGTTGCATGTCAACACCCCATAAGCTGGGAGCTGAAAAGACATCGTACTAGCCCATACCCCCTTGAGCGCACCGTAGTATCGTTACGGATCCTCCTCTGTTTTCGCACATGCCGCATTTCTCTCTTCCACAATGATTATTTGATCCGACCTCCCACGTGATATTGCTTAAGTGTCAGTCATCATCGACTTACTTCCCGAGCTTATGGGACAAGCTCAAAAGTAGGGGAGCTACTGTTATGGGAAAAAATGGACTGACTGAGGCGACCAGCATAGGAGAACAACAACAACAACAACAACAGGAAGGTAACCCGGGTTGAATGATCGAGCGTGACCTCCATGGATGGTTAGGTGACCCAACCACGAGCAGGGAACCTCGTCACTACCGAGCTCTTGCTGTGACAGCCTACAAGTTCCGGCTAAGTTGTTATACAGGTCAACCTAGTCTTAGCCGAACACTCAACTTTGTAAGATTGACATCGGGATGACATTGACCCTTAAACCTACAGCTCGGCCTCATCTAATCATGTTCGACCATCTAGTGCTGGTCGGGCTCAGCTATCTAGTGCAACGTTTCTAGGTTCCGACTAGTTGGCCTTATCGCTAAAAGTCATTTTGAGATCTTAGTTGATGATCTCAGAAGACAACTACAGCTAACACTTGCCAAATATGGGATTTTTCCATCCAAGGAAGACATCCCAGGCCTATAGATAGAGGTCCAATCTACAAAGAAAGGTATGCACTCAAACCCTAACGCACCTAAACCTAAATTCATTGTCTAACTTTGGCATCGGAGGGTCCCCTGTCTTAGCCAGGATCTCTAAGATCTCAGTCTTGAAACACTACCTCCCATGACTTGCTTTGAGTAGACCTACTATTGGATGTTCTGATCCATCATTGGTTAATTTTCAGTCCCTTTCAAACTGCTTTTCGTTCTTCATCCGTTTTCAGTTGAGGTTAGCTTCAATTTATATTTGAAAGCTTAAGGTGATCTGTTAGGACAGTTGGACAATTGAAACATAAAATTATCCTATAACATGCCCCACATGGTAGCTAGCTTGAACATGCATTGTACCAAGAGATATCTATTCAAAATTTAGTGGCAAGATCTTTCTACCTAAGGTCCTACTCCTGTTTCCTAGGTGTTAATTTGCACTGGTTAAAGCTTTAAAAGAGACCTTTCCCACTCTTGCAACCAAATCTGCTACCTGCTCTCCTCAAGATTTCTGCAACTAGGGGTTAATGATCCATGTCCTCCTTAGTGCTTTGGACCCTATTTTAAAACTAAAGTATAGTGTTAAATTATAATAGGTATTTCATTTGAAGATGTCAGCTTTGATGATGTGACAGTTGTCCTGATTGCTGACCAAAATCTGTCAAAATTTAGTTAGGGGGTGCTATTTGTGTAGTGCTTTCCACTTCACAATCACCCTCTTTACATTAACTACATCCAGCCAGTGTAAATCATTTAACACTCAAAACTTCAAAACTTCTTTCTAATAATTGGCAAATGAATTTAGAATTTTTTATGGAGTTGCCACTTCTCTGAACATCCTATTATTCCTTTTATACCATAAGATGGTATAGGGGACGATTCTCCATCATAAACACCCTCTATCATTGAAAAGATCTCATCAACACCTTCCAAATCAAACTATCTATCTTTGATGGTAATACGCTGCTTATTTTTACAAAAAAAATATTAAGAAACTCCAAGTCTGCTGGTCTGAGTGGAATGAGTGATTATTCACTGATTCTTTTGTCTCCCAGAAGGTGCATATGTTTGTAAGCCACATTTTCCTAATCTAAAAAACCTTATCCTGTCTACTATCACTTAAACCCTCTTTTTAAGCTCTTCTACTCTATATGAACAGGATCTCAATGTTCCTGTACCTTTATCTCTAATAGCCAACTCATTATCTCACATCATGTCCCCACTCCACAAGTATTAACTGTCATCTTTCCAAAGTGCGTCACAGCTGATGGACGTTTTATCTTTTCCACCATGTTACAGTCCTAGCTAGGAGGGGATTCCAGATGCCAATGGAAAAATAAGCTCACATTTCATGTTCCCTTAGAAACTATTTCAACTTACTTTCCCCTTCAACTCCACTTTTGCTCATGCATATTTATGGATCTAGTTAAAGATTCATATTCCTATACCAGACCTTGTCAACTTAATAACTTTTATGAAGCATGAAATGCTCATACAATTACAATGAAATATCAGATGGATGGAAAATTTTCATGCGTGGGTGATTCAGGTCCTGCTTAGTTCCATTATAATTCAAAAGATTTGTCAGGTGAGAACCCAACTATAAAAATTTCATCAGGATGCAACCTAGAGTGAGGAAATATTTACTACACCCCTCTATTCAAACTGAATAGCTTTGGTTTGATTTTTTTGAATTCCTCAAGCTTGTTTGAGATAATGGTTATTCTGTTGTAAAGCGCTAGTATTCTCTTCAAAGATGTTTGCCATTTTTTTTCTAACTCTTTTCCCCTTTCTGATTGTTCATTTTCCTCCTACTGTTGCTAGGATTTTTTTTTTCTCGTTTTATTTTTAAAATTAAGGAAAACCAGCATTCTTGACAGTCTCAGGGCAACTCAATGCTGAAACATACGCATCTGCTCTTTCTGAAGTTCGAATTTTCATTTGATGCCAGGTCCAGTTGTTATTCTTGATGAAAGTTTGGTTCTGTGATATTATCTTTGGTCATCAGCTTTTAGACTATCTCATATTATTGCCCCCTAGGTGTACAGATTCAGCCCAACCTTTTGAGCAGAGAAATCTCACAGTGCAATGCATTTAGCTGAATTCCGGGTATCGTTATCTTTTTTGTTTTGATCTAGTTTTAGCTTTGCGGTTATGTAGAATATAACTGCTCTTCATTGTGTTTATTTTAATCTTGTAAGTGTCATGATTCCTTTACAATGTAACTGATAGAAGATTTATTTTGTCCTCAAGATGATTGAACCCGAGCATGCTTTCGCTGATCTCAGTGATGACATGGCATGTGCAACTGCCCATCTCCAGTATATAGTAGGTTACCTTTCCTACTATATTCTACTACTTAATGCTGAAAATGTCACGCCCCGAACTCGGAAATCGGGCTCACAAAATTTTCGATCACTGAATCCGGCGCCAACAGCCTCCATAGTATCCCATTTTAGGCTCCCGGCACTCATACACTAGGTTCCGATCCTGGGATGCTACAAGGAGAATTTCTAATCATCAATATGATTCATAATGAGCATAACCACAAGTATAACTTATGAACAATAACCACAAGAACATCATCACACAATTCATTATGATTAAAAACTTTTGAGCACAATGTGTAAGAAGGAAAATACAAGATAATGAAAATAACATAAACTCCAAAAGCTCGATTGTGTGCTCCAAACTGCGGACTGTATGTTCCAACTACGGCAAGACTACAGCTGCATCCTGGCGTCTCCTGCACGCATCAATCATGCATAAACTTATAGAAAGCTTAGAGGGCAGTGTAAGTGTGTGCGCAATAAGAGCATGCTCAGAATGCAAGGTCAGATAACTGCGGAATCATGCTGGTAAGTACATGAATGCAATCAGCCGTACCAAGGCTATATGGTGCAAGATATGAATGCTATATGTCATAACATGGCTATGCGATGTGAGATGCAACTCAAGCATGTAAGAACTCTATTTAGTGGGCCTCACTGATCAACGGTCTGGATGGTCATGCAGTTGGACTAGATGATTGAGTAGACCAATGGGCCCTACTTCAGGTGATGCGATGCGCAGTCCATCTACACAGCTCTGCGTACTGGGTCTGGAATGCTATAGTTGTCTTACGTAGACAGCAGTTTGAGTTGAACTAGGATACTGCAATGTGGAGCATGGGAGAGAGAGTTTTGATGGGTTTCAAACTCTCTCTCCACAGTCTCTATAAAGAGAGCCAGGTCTCCGATCCTAAACCACGGTAAAAATTCGAGTCCCATCTACTGTATTGCAGAAAGGTGTGAAGGAGAGGAAGATCCTAAGCTCTACAAGAATTCTGGTTTTCTTATCCGGCTTACATGGCGGCATCTCAGCTAGGTAAGCTATCCAACCCTGATCGCCATGTCCCATGCACAGACAGATGCGTGGGCCTATTCCGCATATAGTTTAAATCCCACGGTTGGTATCAGAGTGATTTGTGCATAGGTATGGATGATCACATCCAACTATATCTGATCATATCAGGGATTTTCGAATCCCTGAATCCAGAAACATTAAGATCAGGGATTTAATTTTTGAAAACCCTAAAGACAACTATTCAAATTAGGAATTTCAATTCCCACAACCAGAATTAGGGATTTTGAATTCAAATCCCCAAATTCATATATCAATTAGGGATTTTTAATTCGGAATCCCTAAAATTTTGAAATTAGGGTTTTTCGATTTTGAATCCCCAAATCAGAGAATTAGGGATTTCAGTACCATTACTCTAAATACAATCATACCGATTAGGGATTTTTTATTCAGAATCCCAAAATTGCATATTAAGGATTTCAAATCTGAAACCATAAATCTAGAAAATTAGAGATTTTCAAATCAGAATCCACAAATCCGTTAATTAGGGGAATTCCATATTAGCCCCAAATCCAGACAACAAATTAGGGATTTCGAATCCCTAATTCGAAGTATTGGGCATGCATATTTCAAAACCCTAAAATCTGGCTAATTAGGGATTTAAATCCCAAATCGGTGAAATCAGGAATTTTGATCCCAAATCCATATTTTGGACTCCAATACCCAAATCAAGCTCCATTGGGAATTTTAGATTTAGGGAATTCCAATTTGCAGATTTCATCAATCGGGGATTTAGGATTCACATCCCATCTTCTTTCTTACCAAGGAATTTTTTTTCTTTGACGCTATTAATGGCTGACGTCCATCGATGTCCTCCTCCATTGCTTCGGCAGCCATTACTGACGATTGCGATCTCTTTAGACGGTGGATGATCGACCGCCGATGACTATCTTGTTCATCTTCCTTGCCTGCGGTCACTGGCGATCTCAATCCTCTGACGCCCTCTTTCCATCTTCTTCTCCCTTCCGGCGTCCGATTGTTGAGAGAGAGAGAGAGAGAGACAGTCGCATTGGGGATTTGTTTCCCCTTTCAATTAGGGCATCGTTTGGTTTCTTAAACCATCGGGTCAGCAGACCCTATTGAG
Organism: Magnolia kwangsiensis; assembly: GCA_037074715.1. Taxonomy (NCBI): domain Eukaryota; kingdom Viridiplantae; phylum Streptophyta; class Magnoliopsida; order Magnoliales; family Magnoliaceae; genus Magnolia; species Magnolia kwangsiensis. The sequence continues at coordinate 15,108,625 of CM073576.1, read as the reverse complement.
GTCTTTCAGATCGGATATGAGACCCACTGTCGACCATTAGTTTTCAATGGTGGGCCTTGGCCCATCATCTGAATATTGATCTAGACATCCTATTGTTCCAGGTGTGGGCATATTCCTAGCACATTCCATGGATAGATGATTTACAAAATAATCTCTCATCTAAAGAATGTTATATCCATTAAATCATACGGTCATATTCTACCTATCATGTGAATGTCTGGGACTTGATTTATTTAAAAGTCTTGATTCGTCCCTATTTTGGCCCATCTCCCATCCTTAAGAGTTGATATGGACCATTGGAATATGTAGTGTGAAACCTATACACATGTTTCACTTTAAGGTTGCTGTACTTTCCAATGATCAATACCGACCACCTTGTGGGCCATATTAGACTAATTAAGATATAATCTATAGAGAGGCAGGATTATAATCGCAATCCTAAATTCTCTATTTGTAGTTTTAGATTCAGTTGTGTTAGCCACCATAGTGACCTCAATTGATAAAAAAATTTAAAAGTACAGACTTGTAACATTGGGATAAGGAGGATTGCATACAGTTGCATTCACTTTTCATGCGTACGGTAACGAAAACACAGACGATTACCGTTTGACAGTCAAGTGAATGGGTGAAGTAAATGGTGCTGGTAATGTAAAGCTGAAAAACTCATCTCACCCATAGGTGTTGAGTGTCTCAGATTTACATGGCTGACATCACTTAGCTTCATGTTCAGGAGGATCACTAACATGTTATTTTTTTCCGCCCACAAGAGGAATGATGATGATGTAACAGATTCTCACCAGGATGTGATGGTTGAGCCCATCTTCATCCTGGATAATTCAGTTGATGCCTCCCTTAGCAACTGAATAAATTAACTTTGCCTGATATTTGTTTACATCCACTAAATTGCTTTGTGAAATTATGAACTAATGTGAGTATAAATGCATATCTTTTATTTCAGTCTCAATTCCAACTAATCAGCATCAAGTCTCTGCCCTAAATGGGTTTAACTGTGCTCAATGGAAGAACGACATTAAAGTTGTATTGGGGTGTCTACAATTAGATCTTGCCCTGATAACACCAGAACCATCTGATAATGCCACTGAAGCTGAATATAATCGATGGGTTGTATAGTTGTCACGCCCCAAACCCGGAAATCAGATTCACGCGAATCCCGATTACCGAATCTGGTGCTGACAGCCTCCGTAGTACCCCATTCTCGGCTCCTAGCATTCATATGACAGATTTTCGATCCTGGGATCCTACAAGGAGGATTTTTTTTTTGTACATTTAACTAGTAATAAGCATAACCACAAGTTTACCCAAATCATGAAGGCAATATCATCATCACATATCCACTAATATAATCATTTGAATACAATGCTGAAAAGAAAATATATATGTCAAAATCAAAGCTCCAGAAAACAGCTGCACGATCCAAGCTTAATGCTGTTGCAACCTAACATCACCTGCACGCATCTATCGTGCATAAGCTTATAGAAAGCTTAGAGGGCGATGTAAGTATGTGCACGAGATAAGTGTCAAGTATTCAATACAATATCATAATCATACAATACCGGAAAGTAATTAATCCATAAACCATACAATGACTGAATAAGCAGAAATACTGATAAGAGCAGGAATTATCAGCGTAAACAGAAATACTGACAAGATTATAATCATGCGATAACAGAATAAGCGGAAGTATGAACAAGTCCATAAGTTAATCAATATCAGAATACGCAATATAGGACAGCTATGTAAATGATGAGTCATAGATAATCAAATGTCGAATGACAAGGATATAATGTAATACATAATTCGAAAGAGCTAACAAATATCATCACTCTCATCTAAGTCACAGGAATACAGAAACATAACAACCCACAATGCCACACGCCGAAGATGTAATGGAATATGCAGTATATGGTGCTAATGGAATGACCATGCAGGAGTGTGATGTCGGGATGATAGTACGTAGTATCGCAGGCTACGGGGTCCACCACAAGGAACCTCTATCCAAACCAGTCCCATACCTAAATTTAGATAGTCTGACTCAACGTGGTGAACTCCTGATTTCAGGTTAGTCGCGTGCCCAACCGAAATCCTTGCCATGACGAAGATATACAACAATTAGTTGCGCACCACCAGCCTGAGTGGATAGTGAATGGATGAATGAATGAGTATGCAACTCCTACTCAGTAGCCTGTCAGCACAATAGCCTGCCAACCGCTGGTAGTTCGCCCAGCGTGGTAGCTCGCCCAGGCCTCAGACCCACCCACATCACACCCGCCCACATCAGCGTCCGTCCACATGCGCTCTTCCACATGCACAACAGTGACAGAGTGTCATAATATCATATCAGTCCTCATATCAGTACGGTTCCTCTCTGAGAAAATCACCGCGGTCTATTACACTTCACACCACCTGCCGCCCCAATCAAGCGCACAATTGGGTAAGTGAAAAAGACCTCACTATCCATCTGTCAGTAGTCTGTCAATACCTACCTGGTTCGCCGATAGCGTACCCATTTCTCGAGCTGGTCAAACTCAGCCTAGCCATGCCTACTCCCTCGGGCGGGTAAGGCCGCACCCCCTTCCAACTGACCACGACACAGTAGAGAGCATAGCCATCTGATAATCGGCACTCAACGCTCATCTACCCACTCGGTCTATACGTTGGAGCATCCTCTGGAACCAAGAGGGTGTTTAGAAATTTTCACCCAGGGCCATCTATGGCAGCCCGATGCTCGAACAGATTTTCGGTATCCCATCTGACCATCCACGATATGCCTGTGGAGGCTACGACCTTGATGTCACTAGGGCGTACAGTAATCATAACACAATGCAAGATACATGAGTCATACAATCCAATCATGCATCAATCCTGCGCATGTCATGCGCTCATGTGAGATAATCTCCACCTATAAGGGAGTCTCACATCATCCTGCCCAATAACATATGCAATGGTCAATCACATCTCATAACAAACATGCAGATGATGCGAATGGGCATGTATCATGATGTTATGATGTCACATACTCATAAACGGTATCAATAACCGGCGTCGACAATGTGGACTTTTAACCAACATTGCCCCCAAGGAATGGCCCACATAGAATCAAATATATAATGGGCACATGGCCTCACACAAGGGCCAAATATACGAAACAGGTGGGCCCTGGTCATGGGCTTAACACATATCACAATGGGCCTTGCCCATAGGCCTCAAATACATCTGGATGGGTCGCACCCATGGGCCTCAGATATATCACAATCGGCCTCAAATATACTTCGCAAGTGAGTCACATACCTGGGTCTAATACACATCAGTATGGCTACATCACATAGGCCTAATATACATCACTATGACAACAACTCATGGGCTTTAAATACACAATAGGTGGGCCCTACACATGGGCCTCAAATATATACCACGGGTGAGTCTCAATGGACGGGTCACCAATACAACAGGATGGGCCTAATGACATAGATCCCATAAATATATTGAATAAGCCGCACCAATTGGGCCTTACATACATTGTAATAGGCCATGACCCATGGGCCTTGCATACATCACAATGGGCCTTGCAACATGGGCCTCATATATATTTAAGATGGGCCTCAACAACGGGCCTCATACACATCAAGGTGGGCCTCAACAACGGGCCTCATACACATCAAGGTGGGCCTCAACAACGGGCCTCATATATGGCCTTAGCAACAGGCCACAAATATATCAAGTTGGGCCTAATCAATCATATGGGCTAAATCAATCAAATGGTCGATACGAGCAGGCCGATCAAATAGACCGATATAAATGGGTTGTGCGTCATGGAGTTATACTAAGCATGTTATAAAGTAATGCCCTACCCTTACAACGCAGCTGGCCTAGACGGCTTGCATACAACAAGTACGGGCCTACCAATGGGCCCTAGGGAGAGTCGCAATGCGGACATTTAACCAACATTATACTTACAATGTGGACGTCAAACCAACATTACTCCCAAGGTGTAGCCCGTAGAATAACATTACGTAAACCAGGTTGGGATCACACATTGCAATGGACCTTAGGTACACTCCATTGGGCCTTAAATACATCAAATGGGCCATGTCATATGGGTCTTTTACTCATCAAATGGGCCATGTCATATGGGTCTTTTACTCATCAAATGGGCCACATTAATGGGCCGCACCAATGGGCCTTATGTGCATTGTAATGGGTCATAACCCGTGGGCCTTAGATTGCATTAAATGATTCTCGACCCATGGGCCTTATACATATCAAATGGGCCTAATCCCATGGGCCTTAAAATACATCAAATGGGTCCAATCCCATGGACCTTGGAACACATCAAATGGGTCCACTCTATGGGTCTTAAATTACATCAAATGGGCCTAATCCCATGGGCTTTAAAATACATCAAATGGGTCCAATCCCATGAACCTTGGAACACATCAAATGGGTCCACTCTATGGGCCTTAAATTATATCAAATGGGTCCAATCCCATGGGCTTTAAAATGCATCAAATGGGTCCAATCCCATGAACCTTGGAGCACATCAAATGGGTCCACTCTATGGGCCTTAAATTACATCAAATGGGCCTAATCTCATGGGCTTTAAAATACATCAAATGGGTCCAATCCCATGGACCTTGGAACACATCAAACGGGTCCAATCCCATGGACCTTGGAACACATCAAATGGGTCCACTCTATGGGCCTTAAATAGTTCAACAAGTAGATACATTCATGGACCCAATTAAATTCAACTGTGGTGGGCCTCAAAAGTGCATTCATTAAGCCCAACATTTAAGGAAATAAAGGTATAAATTATTTTCTCTAAGATCTTTATAATATGGTAGGCCCCACTCCTCAAAATTTCAGCCCAAGGCTAGCATAATTATAACATGTTGTTGTCCTAAATTTGGGCACTCCATTAGAGTGGGTCCAAGGCCTCTAAAACTCTAAAAATTGAGGGCCAAGGTCCCTCATCATGCATACAATGAGAGGAAACCCAAAAAGGTGGCCCACCATCAGAAGAAATATTTTTGAATTATGGTTTTTTTATAAAGGCATATTGCTGGACCGCACAGCAGAAAAAATCTGGGAGTCCAACCATCTTGGCCCATTCTTTTGGATACCCAAACGGGGTCACTTGAGGCTAAAATTTCACAGACTGATACTTCCATAGGTAGGCCACACCTCCACAAAATTTTATAATTTTTAGATATCTTTAAGTATTTTAATTAATTTAATCAAAACAGACTGTTCAGAAAAATCGGACAGACCTGGACGTCCCAACGTGGTGGGCCAGTCCGGCCCTCATCACGGTGTGTACAGGGGTCCATTGGTCCTGAAATTTGGTAGGTGGGTTCTAACATAAGTGGACCACACTTTAAAAAAATTTTAAAATTTGTAGACAGCTGTAAATATTTTAATTCATTTACATAAATCAATCTGTTCTGAAAATCAGACTGATCTGGACACCATATTATAATGGGTCGGTCCCGCCATCACCATGGTGTGTACAAGTGTCCATTGGCCTTAAAATTTTGTAGGTGGGTCCTACCATAAGTAGGCTACCTCCCTGAAAATTTTTATAATTTTTAAACATCCATAGGTATTTTAATAAATTTTAAAAATCCAACTGTCCATGGTAGAATGTTGCTGGAACAGCGCATAAAATCCAGACTATCCACCTCACTTGGACCACACCTTTGGGACCCCAATAAAGGTCAGTTAGGGCTGAAATTTGGGGGACATCAAGATGAGATCCTCACCTTTCAGAAAAGTATATTTAATATGTATGAATAGCCCCCCAAACAGTCCTAAAATCTGGTCAAAAAACAACCAGAAACTGTCCAGAAAATTCTGGACAGCAACATGTACTTAGATAAAATTTATTATATAAGTTAAATAAAAAGGAAAATACATTAATCGGCCACACACATCAGGAAATAAAATGAGAGAAAAGAGAGATAGAAGGACAATCTGGCCATAGGGAAAGGGGCTCCGCCACTATTGAGCCCTCCCAAGATCAATCACACCCGCACATCATACCTAGATCTACATTTACAACATGGATCTTGCACATGCATGGCCTATAATTAAAATACATGTTGAGGATGTCATCCCCACCATGGTTATAAGGTCTAGATGACCCAAACATAATATGATATGAAATAAAACTACCATGATGGGGCCCATAAAGAAAGGCCCCATGCATGGATCATGCATGCATAAGGTATGTCATTAGGCCACAACCATGGGATTGTGTGGGATCTCCACCATTGATTGGTAGGTCCTACACTTCCCTCATGAAAGAAAGAAAACATTTAAGCTATAGAAATTAAATTTTTTACATCTAGAGGAGCACCCACCGTTCGATCTTCTTGCTCCTATGAGTTCCTTAGCACCTTAGCTTTGATTCCAATGGAGGAGATGGGGAATGGATGGTTAGGATGCGAGAGCATGGGGTAGGAAAGTGTGCCACACTTGAAGTTTTGAAAGAGAGGGAGTAGCTTGGAGAATTCTCATACGTATGGGATTTCTCTCCTTAGATTTTCTTGAGTTTGAAAATGAGAAAGAGAAAGAGAGAGAGAGAGAGAGAGAGAGAGAGAGAGAGAGAGAGAGAGAGAGAGAGTTGTAAAGGGAGAGAGATATGGGTGATGGATGTGGTGAGTGATGGGTGTAAGAAAATCTTAACTTTTGTGGCCATTTGTGTAAGAAAAGCATGGGTGGTGTAAGAACTTTTTGACTTTGAAGGCTTTTGGTGTAAGAGAGGTATGGGCTTGTAAGAGATTCTTAACTTTTGTAGTTACTTGGGAATGGGTGAAAGGTGATGTGTACTTGACATGTACTTGACATGTGATGGATTGATGGATTGATGAGATTGATGTGACACCTCATAGAGATTCTCTTGAGTTTCGCAACACACAGTATTTTTTTCGCATCGAACGTTAGCCCACATCTCTTGACCAGGGTATCACCTCGGCGCGTAGGTCGCGGCATCGGAACCGCAGCGACGGCGCGGTCGCTATGGTAAAGGTCTTGGGTTGAGTCGATACTGGTTGACGGCATACAAATCAGGGTCGTACGTAAATATTGGTTAAGGGTCGAAGATTGCCGGAATTCGAACGGTAAGACCGCGAAAATCTATGGAACGGTACGGTATAGGATACGGGGCTTACAATAGTTTAGGTTAAATGATACATGCCTAAAAGTCATTAAGTATTCGATTTCTGAATATATGAAGGGCGTCATGCCTGAAACAGATAAGACCAAAGTTTTCCCAACTGAAATGGGAAAAAGGTTTAAGAAATATGATAAGTCTGAGGTGGGCATTCTTTTGAATAAGTTGACTCGCTCGTCTTACGATGGAAAAGGCAACATCCATGAATACATTGTAGAGCAGATCGAGGTTGTTTCTAAGATTCGTGCTCTAGGGCTTATACTCACTGATGATCAGCTGGTTCATTTGATCATGAATAACCTACCTCACCAATTCGGTACGTTCCTGGTGAACTATAATACTCTGAAGGACATGTGGACATTGGATGAACTTATCACCCAGTGTGTCCAAGAAGAAGACAGAATCAAGCAGACGATTAAAGTTTAAAATGTTAATATGGTGACCTTGGGTCATGGGCAAGGGCAAGTGAATAAAGGTAAAAGGAAAAAGAAACAAGGTTCTAATAATGTATTCTCTGGTCCTCCATCTGGAAATCCTGAGAATCAATTTGGAAATGGATCTAAACGCAAGCGGGTTAAGGTTAAGTCGTGCTTCTTTTGCAAAAAGGTGGGTCATTTAAAGAAAAACTGCGAAGGTTTTCAGAATTAGGTCATGAAGAAAGGTAATCATTTTGTTCTTATCTGTTTTGAATCTAATCTTACCGATGTATCAGCAGATTCCTGGTGGATAGATTTAGGAACTACTATTCACATATGCACTTCTATGCAGGAATTAGTAGAGGTCAGGCCACCAACTGATGTGGAGCACTCAGTATACGTAGGTAATGGTGTCAAGGTTGACGTGGAGGTAATAAGAGTCTATAGGCTTAAGTTGAAGTCTGGTCATTTTTTGAATTTAGTAGATACATTCAGTGCGCCGTCTATAAGGCACAATTTAGTTTCAATTTCCTGTTAAGATAAGTTGGGATATTCATTCTACTTTGAAAATAAAAGTTTTAGTATTTACTTTAATTCGATTAAAGTTGGAACTGACTCTATAGTAAACAACTTATACCAATTAGACTTGATTGCCTCTCACGTTAACAATATTAATTCTTTGCATGAAAATAAAGTAGGATCTAAGCGAAGACTAGACTATGAGAATTCCTCCATGTTGTGGCACAGGCAACTATGCCATATATCTTGTAAGAGATTAGACAGGCTTGTGCGAGAAGAAATTTTACATTCTCTAGACTTCTCTGACTATAAAGTATGCATTGATTGCATAAAAGGAAAACAGACTAGAACGAGAAAGAAAGGTGCAACTAGGAGTGTAGGTTTATTAGAGGTTATACATACAGATATCTCTGGACCATTCCCTATAGCCTCATGGACTGGCCACAAATATTTCATTACCTTTATAGATGACTACTCTCGCTTCGGGTACCTATACCTTATCAGTGAGAAATCGGATGCCCTGTATGCTTTTAAAATTTATAAGGTTGAGGTTGAAAATCAACTCGATAAGAGAATTAAAGTTGTCAGATTTGACCATAGTGGTGAATACTATGGCAGATATGACGAATCAGGATGTAATCCAGGGTCATTCGTTAAATACCTACAGGCTTGTGGCATTATCGCTCAATACACTATGCCTAGTACTCTAGAGCAGAATGGTGTGGCAGAGAGACGTAATCGCACCCTTATGGATATGGTGCGAAGCATGGTCAGTAATTCGACATTGCTAGAATCTCTATGGGGTGATGTGATCAAAACCGCAGTGCATATACTAAACAGGGTTTCCAGCAAAGCAGTAAGCAAAACTCCTTTTGAGTTGTGGAATGGGAGAAAACCAAGTCTCCGATATCTATATATTTGGGGTTGTCCTGCTAAGGCCAAAGTTTATAACCCGCCTGAAAAAAATCTTGATGCTAGAACCATAAGTTGTTTCTTCATTGGATACCCAGAAAGATCAAAGGGCTATCGATTGTATTGTCTTTCCCACTCCATCGGGATTGTTGAGACTGGGAATGCCAGATTCATTGAGGATACTGAAAACAGTGGGAGCACGAATATAAGAAATTTTGTATTTGAGGAATAAAAGACTGTGACTCCTGTCATAGTCAATCCAGATCACGTGGACATTAACGATGCAGTTGATTCTGCAGTCATTGCAGAGCGCTACGTAGAACCTCATATACAAACTACTGATGAGGAAAATCAAGATCAGACCCAACAACCTGAACCATTAAGAAGATCTGAAAGAGAGAGAAGGCCTGTAAATCGAGATGATTACATCGTATACTTACAGGAGCGCGACTTTAACATAGGGGTGAAAAAGGATCCTAAATCCTTTACACAAGTCAAACAAAGTGTTGATCCTTCTCATTGGTTTGATGCCATGAAAGATGAGTTGAAATCCATGCAAGACAATAAAGTATGAGATCTTGTAGAGTTACCTACTGGAATAAGGCTGATTGGTTCTAAATGGATATTTAAAATCAAAAGGGACTCCAAGGGTAATATCAAAAGGTATAAAGCCCAACTTGTTGCCAAGAGTTTTAACCAATGTGAGGGCATTAACTTTAAGGAGACTTTCTCTCCAGTATCCAAGAAAGACTCATTCAAGATCATAATGGCTCTTATAGCTCATATGGATTTAGAGTTATATCAGATGGATGTAAAAACTGTATTTCTCAATAGGGATCTAAATGAGAATGTATACATGTTGCAGTCCGAAGGTTTTATAGCTACTAACTCAGAATATTTGGTTTGCAAACTTAAGAAGTCCATCTATGGGTTGAAATAGGCATCGCGACAGTGGTACCTTAAGTTTCATGAAGTAATTTCCTCATATGGCTTTGTAGAAAACATTGCAGATGAATGCATCTACATTAAAACTAGTGGAAGTAAGTTCGTTATGATGATTTTGTATGTTGATGACATTCTATTGGTTAGCAGTGATACCCGGATGTTGAGCGACACCAAGAAATTCTTATCCCAAAGGTTTGAAATGAAAGACCTTGGTAAAGCTTCTTACGTCATTGGCATTGAGATTCGCCGTGACAGAACACTTGGACTACTTAGCCTATCATAGAGGGCCTATATTACTAGGGTACTCGAAAGGTATGGCATGTAAAATTGTGCTTCAGGAAAGTCACCCATTGTGAAGGGCGACAAATTTAGTCTATTTCAGTGTCCAAAGAATGATTTAGAAAAGAATCGAATGAATGAATTTTCGTATGCATCACTAGTAGGAAGCATCATGTATACTCAAGTCTGTACACGACCGGACATTGCGTTTGTCACTAGAATGTTGGGAAGATATCTATCTAATCTAGGAATGCAACATTGGATAGCTGCAAAGAAAGTGTTACGGTGTCTTCAGAGAACAAAAGACTTCGGACTCACATACAGAAGATCTGATCAGTTGGATTTGGTCGGATTTTCAGACGCAGATTTCGCAGATTGTGTTGACACTAAGAAGTCTACTTCAGGATATATCTTCATGATGGTGGGAGGAGCTGTGTTATGAAAAAGCGTGAAACAGTCTACCACAGCCTCATCCACTATGGAAGCTGAATTTATTGCTTGCCATGAAGTACCTAATCAGGCACTATGGTTACAGAGTTTCTTCTCAGGTTTGCGGGTACTGGATCATATCCCGAAACCATTGAGAATATTTTGTAATAATTCGACTGTTATTTCCTTCCCTAGTAACAACAAGCATTCATTAAGGTCGAGGCATATCGACATCAAGTACCTTGTTGTAAAGGAAAGGGTTTAAAATCATCAAGTGTCTGTGAAATTCATCGGCACTAAGCAGATGATTGCAGATCCACTCACTAAAGGGCTCCTTATCATATCATTTTAGGAGCATGTGACATCCATGGGAGTCATTGATCCCACAGATGTTTTCAGTTAGTGGGAGTTGAGCATATTTTGATTTTCAAAGACATTTAGAGATCTCATTTTATGCAGTTTATTTTTGGGATGATTTTGATATAAAGATTTATTTCTACTTCTCTTTTTATCTGCGCAAATTTTGAGTAAGTAGAACTACAGTCGTGTCTCGTTGGAGACATGTAAAAGCTTTAGGACCTCTTAAGGATAGACATATATCATCACACTAAAGTGTGTAATCTTTATACCATATTTCCTAGTTCATGATCTATGTCATTAAGATTGAAAGTATTTGTGATCGCGCTTAGACTCACTTCGCCTAAATTAAATGTTATGATGACTACCGCGCTTCGATACTGACTGTCTTGATGGACCAGATTGAATAGCATTACTCATATTGTCCAACTGTTTTCATTGGTTAACCATTTGGATATTTTCTTAAAAGATCAAAACTTATTTTCAAAATAATTCTATATGACTATCATTGACGTTGCTCAATAAGGCCTAAATGAGAGAATGTAAGAACTCTATTTAGCGGGCCTCACTGATCAACAGTCACAATTGTCATGCAGTTGGACTAGATAATTGAGTAGACTAGTGGGCCCCACTTCAGGTGATGCGCTGCGCAGTCCATTTGTACAACTCTGCGTATTGGGGCTGGAATGCTATATTTGTCTTACGCAGACAATAGTTTGAGTTGAACTGGGATACTACAATGTGGAGCGTGGGAGGGAGAGTTTTAATGAGTTTCAAACTCTCTCTCCACAGTCTCTAAAAAGAGAGCTAGGTCCCCGATCCTACACCATGGTAAAAATTTGAGTCCCATCTACTGTATTACAGAAAGGGTGTGAAGGAGAGGAAGATCCTAAGCTCTAAAGAAATTCTAGTTTTCTTATTCGGCTTACATGGCGACATCTCAGCTAGGTAAGCTATCCGACCCGCACAGACAGATGCGTGGGCCTATTCCGCATATAGTTTAAATCCTATAAAGTATGTCAATCGTCATTATATATCAGTATAGTTCTCATTCTGGATAATCACCGGGGTTTAGTATACTCCAAATGGCACTGCCACTCTCCCAGCCGCATAGTCCAAGTGAGCATATGAAACTTCACTATCCGCCTGACCAATAATCTGTCAATACCTATCCAGCACGTCTATAGCGGACTTATCACGAGCTGGTCAGACTCAGCCTAGTATTACCCCCTACTCTCGAGCAAGTAAGGCCACACCCATTTCCAACTGGCCACGACACAGTGGGAGACGTAGCCTCCTGGTATTCTGCCCTCATGCACTCATATATCCACTTGGTCTCGACATTAGAGTCATCCTCTAGTACCATCGGGTTTAAAAATTTTCACCCAGGGACATCTATGGCTCCCCGATGCTTAGTAATAATATTTTCGGTATCCAATCCAGCCACCCACGATGTGTCTGTAGAGGCTATGACTCTAATAACGTTAGAGTATACAATAATCACAATCACACAAATGTAAGTACATGAATCATACTACCAGACATGCAACAATCTTGCGCATATCATGAACTCATGTAGGGTAACTCAGCCTATCAGGGAGCCCATAAATGATCTGCCGGAAGGCATATGCTATGATCAGTCACTTCTCATATCAGGCATACATATGATGCATATGGTCATGAATCATGGATCTATACTATATATGTTATGTGGTGATGGGCAATGATTAAAATGAAGGTGGGCCTAGACGGGCTACGCACTACAGGTATGGGCCTATCAATGGGCCCTAGGGAGAGTGACAATGCGGACATTTAACCAATATCATCCTTACAACGTGGACATCAAACCATCATTGCTCCCAAGGTATAACCCGCTATAAAGGTCAACACATATACCATGGCAGAATCATACTACAATGGACATCCTAATGGGCCTCCAGTATATCAAATGGGCCTCATAGCATGGGTCTCGTATTTATCGAAGTGGGCCTCAACATCGGGCCACAAATACGTCAAGATGGGCCTAGTTACGTGGGCCTTGTATACATCACAATGAGCCTCATAATATGGGCCTCATATTTATTAAGGCAGGCCTCAACATCGGGCCTTATACAAACCAAGGTGGGCCTCAACAATGGGCCATAATTATATCAAGATGGGCTTGATCATATGGGCCACATGTAAATCAAGGTGGCCTCAACAATGAGCCTTAAATTATCTCCAAGATAGTTGGACGGTTTGGATGAAACACATGCATCGTGGTAGATCCCATAGTGATTGAAAGGATGGACGGCATAGATGAGGTATATACCCATGGTGGGGCCCACACTAATGGGAGGTGTGGATTACAATACATACATCAGGTGGGTCCCATGTGGGGCCTACTATAATGTTTATTTTCCATCCAACCCATTGATAAGGTTACTCAGACCTGGGGCCCACAGTAATGTTTATTTTCCACCCAACTTGGGCCCACTGTAATGTTTATTTACATCCAATCTGTTCATAAGGTCACGTGGACCAGGGGCCCACCATAATGTTTAATTGCATCCAATCTATCCAGGGCCCACAGTGATGTTTATTTGCCACCCAAATGGTTCATAAGGTCACGTGGACTTAGAGCCCATGTTGATGTTTGTTTGCCATCCAAACTGTTCATGAGGTCACTCAGACCTGGGGACCACCATGCTGTTTATATGACATCCAACCTGTTCACAAGGTTATGTGGACCAGGGGCCCACCGTAATATTTATATAACATCCAATCTGTTTAAAAGTTCACGTGGACCTGGGAAAAACTGGGGCCCACTGGAATGTGGTTCGCAAATCCAGCCCACCCATTATGAGTGTCCCACTTGACTGAGGGTTCAGACCAAGTTTCAGCCGCACCCAAATTTCAAGTAGGCCCCACCAGGTGATTTTATATGTTTTAGGCATGTCTTCCCATGATTTTAGATGGTATGACCCACATGAGCTCCGTATACGGCTGATTTTTGGGGCAGGGCATTTTTAGAAGGGGGCCCCATAATGGACGGTGTTGATGTTCGAAACGCATCACGGTGGGACCCACAACTGGGGCCGTGAGGGACAGCCCGTCCGCCCGACCACTGACAGCGGCAGCAGCAGGTGCTGCTGCCCTGCTTCCTTCCTTTTTAAAAAAAAAATGGGAAATCCCATGGTTTTTGGTAGGTGGGGCCCGCCTTAGGAAAATCCAACCCAGCCATTGGATTCTACGGCCCATGATCGACCAAATGAGACCAATATATGATGTGTTTTTGGCAAATAGAAGAATCTAGGTGGGTTTTGACGGTAACAGCATTATTTCTTATGGTATGGCCCGCTTGATTACCCAATTGGCCTCATTTTCCACCTCAACGCCTAAAATGGCTTGAAGAAAAGGATGGACGGCTTGGATTAAGTACATACATCAAGGTGGGGTTCGCATGAGTGGTGCACTCAAAAGTCCTGAACCAAGCTGATATTTTTGTGGTGTTAGTACACCACACCATTATTCACACTTCACGGTTTGCCTGGCCACGTCCAGCGTCTCTAGACGTTGGACGGTCTGTATACAGCACAAGCATCATGGTGGGTCTCACATGTACATGGCCCACCATGCATGTGTGTGTGTGTGTGTGCGTGTGTGTATATATATATATATATATATATATATATATATATATATATATATATATATATATATATATATATAATAACATAATATATTATGTAGCATGTAGGACTTCCCACCATCCCAAAATGGATGGTGGATTTCACCAAAAATATGGTGGGCCACACCGTTTGATGGATGGAGTAGATTTAACATAGATTAGTGAGGCCCACATCATTCTAGGGAAAGGATAAGGATAGAGAGAGAAAAAGAGAGAGGCGGTGATAAAGAGGAGGGACCTCGCTACTATGGGCCTTCCATGGTTACAACACATACATTAATTAGGTCCCATAACAAGTGGACCCTTAAAATTAAAATGAATGATGGATCACCTACCTTTAGGACTTCTCCTTGGTCCCTTAGGCTTGTAAGCTCCTTGCCTTCACTTTTGATTGTGGTTGATGGGGCTTTGATGGTGAGGATGAGAGATGAGAGGGTGGGCCACACTTGGCCTTAGGGAGAGTTGGGGAGGCTTGGACGTTTGAATTTTTTTTTTACTTGGGAAAGTAAAGATAGAATGAGAGAAAGAGAGAAAAAAAGGATATTAAGGGATGGGTGACATGGTGGTTGTAAGGAAGGGTGATGTGAAGGCATGGGTGTGGTTGAAAATTGTAAAAAGAGGGATGGATTTGTTTGAAAACTTGTAAAAGAGGAGTGGTGAGGGGAGGGAGAGGGTTGACTTGTGGGAAAAGAGAGAGAGGCCACTTGTACTCGTTGTTGAGTGAGGTGGCATGGAGGTAAGGTGGTGTACTTGACTTGATTTGATGTGACATTTCGTAGAGATTCCCTTGAAGTTCGCAATGCGCAGTGTTTCTTCAGAATGAACGCATGCCTACATCTTCTAGCCTGAGTACAAGTTCGATGCACAAGTCGCGGCGACGGCGCGGTCACTATGATACAAGTTCTGATTCGAGCCGACTTCGGTATGCGGGATCCGGCTTAGGATCGCGTGCAAACATCGGATATGGGTTAAGGATTGCCGGAATTCAATCGGAAGGACCGCGAAAGCCAACGGAACAATACAAACTAGGATGTGGGTCTTACAGAAAATGCTTTATTTACTCTTTCTTCTATATAAGTGCTATTTCTTTCTTCTTTTCTTTTCTTTTCTTTTTTAAAATCTGGTGCAATGCCCTCTTCACATAGTTAGAATAACAAAATACAGTTTCTTCTATGATAGAGCAAGGTATGTTCTTGAGAACTACAAAGAAAACATGAATTTCTTCAATACCTGGATTGAGAAAGGAATTGTCAGCGGATTGAGTGTGTGAACCCACTGTAACTTATCCCTCTCTTTTGTTTTAATATGTCACTTTACAAGATTATATATAAGTTTCGCTTGCCTTTCACTCTTGACGGGATGTTGCTGAGAGGACTTTGTGCAGTTGATATACTCTAATGTTGTTGGACTCCTGAAAGCAAATAAGAAATTTAAGTTTCCAGTATGCACATATTGTCTACAATCCAGTTTTCCACTTTGTGATGCCACAAGTCATTAAACATGTGAAAATTAGGTTATGCCCATTTTTACATTTTCATGTCTTTCCTTTCTTTTTCCTTTTACTTTGGTCCTCCATTTGCAAGTACTTGTTTTGTGGGAGCTATACATCTCATCCATTGATAGGATTTTTGGGCTGGTTTACAAATTGTCATGTCAATTCTTATAGTTACTAGGGAGAGTGGAATCAGTGCCTCCAGAGGTACAACATTTTTTTAAAAAAAAAAATTTGACTCCCATGTCATTTCTGCGCACGTCATGCTTGGATGAGACCTAAATTGTCAATTTTGTATTTCTGATAGTTAAAGGGCCATGGTACAAAAATCACTATGTTTGGACAATCCTAGCCCATAAATTGGGGCTGCAAACAACTAAACATTTATAAGGGGAAAAAGAAATCAGTGAAGGCTTTCATTAAGTGAGAAAATTGTTGGGGATTTGGCTGCGGAATCACACAGATCTAGATCTAGGATAGCAATTCAATGGCACCAAGCACATACAAGAGAACACACAGATTTAATGTGAAAAACTCTTTCGAAAAAAAATCACGGCACAAAGTGACAGATCTCCACTATGAAAATAGAAATTACAAAGAGAGAGGACTTACCCGATTCGAACAACCTCGAATCTCACCCTTACTACACCCTTTGATTTTCCTAGAACCTCTTTAGAAAGCCTTAAAATTATTTCTCATACCCTAGGAACACCTACTTATAGTTTAGGCAACTTCCATTCCGCTCCCCATTTGTCGGTCTGGTACAACGAATCCATCACATCGCCCATAGTCACCTTTCACTTTTCAGCACCAGGCTTACCTAGAGTCAACTGAATAAAAGATGAATCTTCTGCGATATTAGAGTCTTCCATGTACCTCATTGATATCCTGCAATCATATCGTGTGATTCTTCTCATGGGTGGCTGCTCTACCTGCTATGTATCCCTATCCATACGTCTCAGCCTTCCTGCCCTGCTCGCTCATGTGGTCATGCCCAACATTCCACACACATGCAGATGCAAAATTCGCTACATTCACTGTAGCTCCACCTTTTGAAGTGCTTCCGATCAACCTGTACAAGTTACCGAGTCGTTGTACTTTCATGATTACCCGTGCCCCCTTAGATACTTTAAGAGCATCATCAACACCTGTGTACTTGCATCCTTTTGCCTCAAGGACACCAAGAGAAATCAGATTCTGCTTCAAATCAAGAATATGCCTCACATCTGTCAAGGTACGCTCCACCCAATTAAACATCCTGATGCGCACCGAAACCAACATCCATAACATTACAGATAATGTCATTGCTCATAAATACCTATCCACCATCGCACTCCCTGTAGCTGGTGAACCAACTCCGATGAGGAGTCATGTGAAAAGATGCCCCTGTGTCTAGCATCTACTCGTCCTTGTGATCATCGTATGACCGTCTGAGCGAAGACACAGATAAAACATCACCATCACATTCATCTGACGTAGCTGCGTTGGCCTGCCTGTATGAAGCCTCAGAATCTTCCCTCTTCGATTTAGGATTTTCACAATCCTTCTTCACATGTCCTTCCTTCCCATAGTTCCAACACTTTACCTTTCTTTGCTTTTGCCCTTAAATTTGGATCTAGAACCTGAAGAACCTTTACCTTGTTCAGAATTCCTATCCACTATAAACAGTGCATCAGAAGATGTCCCCATGTTGCTGTTTAGCTATCTCATAGCTTTCCCTTGAAGGGCTGAGATAACGGTGTTGACACTTAGGGTTTTATTCATGCTGCACATAATATCCTTGAATGACTCATACGATGCAGGAAGAGAATTCAGCAACATACATGTTTGTTCTTCATCTTTCATTATTTCCTCCATATCCAATAATTTGTAAACTAATTTATTAAAATTGCTAATGTGAGCCTCTAGATCTCCACCCTCTTCCATCTTGAAGTTATACCACTGTCGCTTAAAGTATATGTGCGATTTTCAAAGGATTTTTTCGCATAGACATCCTCTAACTTTGCTCATAACTTAACCACAGTTTTCTCCCTCATGACATTGTAGAGAACCTCATCTGTGAGACATAAACGGATTGATAATAAAGCTTTCTTATCAAGAGCATTCAACTCGTCATCAGTCATAGCAGACTTCCGCTCCTCAAGAGGACCATCTTCGCCTTGCTTGATTAAGAAACTCATCATCTTGATTTTTCATAACTCAAAATTATTTTTCCCTGAGTACTTCTCAATCTCATACCTAGTGCTTGACATTATTACTAATCCCTTAGATTCAGATCTGTGCCCCAACGATAGCTCTGATACCGCTTGTTGGGGATTTAGTTGCAGAATCACACAGATCTAGATCTAGGATAGCAATTCAATGGTACCAAGCACATACAAGAGAATACACAGATTTAACGTGAAAAACCCTTTTAGGAAAAAACCACAGCACAAAGCGACAGATCTCCACTATGAAAATAGAAATTACAAAGAGAGAGGACTTACCCGATTCGAACAACCTCGAATCTCACCCTTGCTACACCCTTTGATTTCCCTAGAATCCTTTTACAAAGCCCTAGAATTATTTCTCATACCCTGGAAAAATCCTAGGAACACGTACTTATAATTTAGGCAACTTCCCTTCTACATCTCAGTTGCGAAAGGACTTAAAATCCGCAATCCGCACAAAATCGCGGAACGAATCTACGTAACCACGACCGGTCGAGCAGACTGCACGACCGGTCGAGCACCTCGGACCCCAAAATTTTATGCCCGCTGGACTTTGAGTCGAGCGGGCTACGACTAGTCGAGCCGCTCCCACGACCGGTCAAACCTAACCCATGATCGGTCGTGAACATTCAAATTTTACACATCTATAACAAAAATTTTCATTTATAAGATGATTAAGATTGTCCAATCAAAACACGTTCTTGCTAGGGGCCAACCAACAACAGATCCAATTGGATGCCTGGTATGGATCATCATACATGTGCCACATGTGTGGTAAACAATATGGAGGCATTCGTCATGTGTGTGGAAAACAACAAATAAAAACTCCTGAGCATGATACACTGATCTTTATCTATTTAAGTTTTATAGATCGGCCTTTGACCTTAAAAAACGGTGTACATATATGGATGCAGGAAATTGGAGAGATAAAGTGGGGATGTGGTTTGCAAAGTAATGCAGAGGCATTTTCACACCAAGCTTGAGTGAGGCTGCCTTTAGGATGCAGGGGCACACTCGGGGTGGGCGGTCTGTGTGAGGCGGTACCCATGTGATGTGGGGCCCACGAGAGGGGTTCGGCCGAAGTCCTAACCCATGAGATGCGGGGCCTGGGCTATAAGATAAAAAGATTAATTTGCCTTGCTCTATCAGTTCGAGCTTTTAGAGCAAGTGGGTAATTATTTTGTATCAAAGTAACATCAGAATACGAGACTCCTCACCGAGGGTGATTAATGTAGGGGCATTTTCACACCGGGCTCAAATAGAGTTGCCTTTTATTCCAATAATTTTGCTAATTACTAAAACAAAATGGCATTTTCTTTTCTTTCTTGTTTTCTGTTTCTGGCTTTTGCCTTAATAAAGTTAATTTCTTCTTAAAAAGAAAATCAATTCTACCGATTATTAAAAAACAAGAAAAGGGGGAAAGCCTTTTTCCTTTTGGCTCTCTCCTATCACTCTCGTGAATGGTTGAAAAGCTCCTACATATTGTATAAGTAGATATTAATTGATTGTCTAGTGACTGCTTCAAAACATACCAACATTCACTTTTTCAGGAAAATGGTGGCGACAATTATGCTAATTAGTTTAAAAATTGACCAAAAAAAAAAAATACGTGAATTATTTTTCTCCAGCATTGAATTTTGGACTCTTTTTTTTTTCTTTCATTAGATCCTCAATCAATAGTTTTAAACTTGTTGTTGAGTTGATCGTCTCCATCGTGATGAGGGGATTCAGAGCTGCATGCTTTCTGCTTTTCATATTTTGAATGGTTTCAGTTGTCATGCGCATTTAACCTTTTTTTTTCCCTTCTTCTTCAGGTGGTGAGCTTATTGGTGAAAACCAGAAAGAGGAACGCCTTGAACTTCTTGAAAACCATCTAGATGAGTTGAAACTCAGCAAGGAAAGCTATTGGTGGTACCTCGATCTGCAGAGATTTGGTTCAGGTCAGTTGTCAAATTCTGCTTGTTCAAGTGAAAACAATTTTCTGCTAGTGACTATTGTGGTCCCTACTTCATTGAGTAACTGAGGTGCCTACATTATTCAATTTTGCAATTACTCTATTGACATCCTCTAATAAGGGAGTAAGTAGCTGGGATTAGGTTATGACTCAGCGTGTCATAGCCTTTATTTTGTTGATGTTGGGCACTTAAACATGCACCTTGAATGAGGTTTGGACCAGAGTTCGAATTATCTCCGATATTATCGAAATATCTCTGATATTATCTTTATCTCCAACTCAGCGATACCGATAACACCGATAGCAATACCGATAACACTGGTAGTATAGAAATTCCGGGTATTAGCAATGTATCGCTAAGTATCGCCAACATACCAATATCGCTAATGTAATCACTAATATTTTCAACTATGTAAATTCTAGGTGTCACTTGTATTGTCAATGCATCAATATCACCAATGTATCACCAAAACTTTCGATTATGTAAATTCTAGGTAATGATTGTATCATAAGTGTATCGACAATATGTCAATAATATCACCAACGTATTGATATCATCAAAATTTTATTTATTAGAAAAAAAATTATTTCAATTTTTTTTCATGGGCACATAGTTGTATGTAGTGTTCAATTTTTCATTGATAATATCCTAATATTATGTTATCGATATCGCAATATGCATGATATTGAGACCATAATCTTTTGTTTTCTTTACAATTGTTAATGATTTCTTAGTGAAATTGATGTAGAGCGGGTCACGGACAATTTCATGGCCAAGATGGATCAGAAAAGGCATGGTCGGCGACAGAAGTGATCTGGACCATCAGACCTTAGATCGGACGTATCTCGCAATCCGGAATGAGTTATCCAACGTAAAATATATGAATTTGGGGTAGAACGAGCTACTTTAGCCAACCAACCCTGCTACGCCAGGTTGCGCAGCCCGAATTTATGAGAAACCCCCTGATTGACGGTCGTTTTCCCATTTTATTTTTATTTTTACTATAAATAGTAAGTTTTAGTTTGAGTATAACTCTTCATCCATTGGGCTTTAGGAGTTGTGTCCAACATGAAAAGTGCTTAGGATAATTAGGAGAACGGTTTGGTAAAGCCAAATAGGACACTTACTATTTTTGGTCGAAAACCTTGCGCACTAGTAGACATCATGACCGTCTATAAATAGTAAGTTTACTATTTATAGTAAGTTGCGAATTCTATGAGTTTTAGTTGTAGTTTGAGTCTGATTTCTTTCCTATTGCTTGGTTCCCTTATTTAAAGGGGTGTAACTCATTTTTAGGGATTCATTAATCAATTTCGAATTATTAGAAATTCTTTTCTATTTTCTGCTTTCTTTCCTCGTGGATTCGAGGAGTCTCTGTAAGGAGTCCAGAGAAGTTCCGTGGATTCAGAATATTTATCATCTCGAGGAAGACGGTGCTCGACCTCACATCCTTCCCTGCGTTAGTTTGGTATCAGAGCGAGGTTTCTCCTCGAATCGATGGCTTCTAACGACGGGTCGGGCAACAATCCTATGGGTGGTGCCCCAGGGAATTTACCTTTAACGGCGAAAGTTTTCGAAGCAACCATGCAAGAGAATCGGCAAGCCATGTAAGGGCTGCAGGCTTCTATAGACGGCATAAGGAATCTCTTGGCAGAAACCCTAGGGCAACTCCATATTCCTAGTGGTAATCTTCCATCGCCGATTGTTGAAACTCGCAATCGCCCTGATCGCAGGATAGTACCAGCAGTGCATCCACGGGTCATTCCTGAGGAAGGGGGCTCCAGTAAAGAGGAAATCCATGACATAATCTTTCAACACCCCAGACAAGGCGGCAATCGAGTAGATCGAACAGATCGAGAATTCAAGATACGGGTTGATATTCCTAACTTCAATGGCCAACTATACATTGAGGATTTTCTCGATTGGCTTTCTGAAGTTGAGCGATTTTTCAACTATATGGACATCCCTGAAGCAAAGAAGGTCAAGCTTGTGGCCTACAAGTTGAAGGGAGGAGCTTCAGCTTGATAGGAACAACTGCAACTCGCACGAACCAGATAGATGAAAGCATCAATCCAGACATGGTAGCAGATGAAGCAACTACTACGTGCCCGATTCCTACCTAGCGATTACGATCATGAATTATTCCAACAACACCAAAATTGTCGACAGGGTAATCGGTCGGTGAGAGAATACGCAGAAGAATTTTACCGCCTAGCGGCGCGTAATGATTTAGTCGAGACTGAATCGCAGTAAGTTACTCGATTCAACGGTGGACTGCGTATGGCGATCCAGGATCGAGTCCAGATGTAGCCTGTCTGGACGATGAATGATGCGATCAAGTTGGCTACTCGGGCAGAAACACAACTTGAACGTTGTACCACAAAGCCCTATTCTATTGCAAGGATCACTGCGGCGGGTCCACCCCAGGGAGCTCTCCAGTCTAAGGGGAAGGAACTCGTAGGAGCACGCACTCAACCTCCTACATCTGAGAGCCGAAATCAAGGAAGTGGACGACCCCAAAGGGGCGTATCGACTGCTGCTTGTCCAAATAGAATTCCGAACCCCTATACTCGACCCTGGCCCGACAATTGCTATCGTTGTGGCCAACCAGGCCACCTATCAAATACTTGTCCTCAGGGAAAGGTGGCGAATCTCACCATCAATGATGGTAATGCTGATAATGCCGATGAAGATCCAGATGTTGAAGAACAAAAGCATACCACTGAGGACGAGGCAGATGAATCAAGTTAGGTTCAGAAAGATCACGACGAGTCACTCGTCGTGAGGTGACTATTATATTTGCTAAGAAAAGAGGTGCATCCATAGAGGCATAACATCTTTCGCACTAGGTGTACGGTGAATCGAAAGGTTTGTGATATGATTAATGATAGTGGCAGCAGTGAAAACATTATCTCCAAGGTCATGGTAGAGAAATTATAATTGAAAACAGAGCGTCATCCCTCTCCATATACAATCGCTTGGATCAAGAAGGTCAGTGAAACAAAGGTAACTGAACAGTACACCATATCATTTTCAATTGGTAAACATTATAAGGATGAAGTAGTATGCGATGTGATTGACATGGAAGCATGTCACATACTACTCGGTCGACCTTGGCAATCTGACCGTGACGCCACTCATAAAGGGCGAGATAACATATATATCTTCGTCAAGGATGGCCGGAAGACCATATTGGCCCCTATGGATCCAGATGGGCCACCTGAAACTTCTAAAGTGGAGGGTCATTTTCTCTTAACCATATGGGACTTTGTAGAAGAATCTAAAGAGACAGGACAAGCTTATGCATTAATTGTAAAAAGGAAAGAACTCGAGTCTACCATCATCCCTGAAAGATTAAGGCCATTGCTACATGAATTCAAAGAAATCTGGCCCGATGACCTTCTCGATGGGTTACCTCCCATGCGGGATATCCAACACCATATCGACTTTATCCCCGAGTCCAGTCTACCCAATCGGTATCATTATCGAATGAGTCCAAATGAGTGCGAGATTCTTCAAGGACAAGTGGAAGAGTTAATCCGTAAGGGTCTTATTCAAGAAAGCATAAGTCCATGTGCTGTATCAGCTCTATTAACTCCAAAGAAAGTTGGGAGTTAGCGCATGTGTGTCGACAGCCGAGTCATCAACAAAATCACCATAAAATACAGGTTTCCTATACCGCAGTTGGACGATATGCTAGACATGCTAGAGGGTGCCAAAATATTCTCTAAATTGGATCTAAAGAGCGGCTACCATCGGATTCGAATATGGCCAGGTGATGAGTGGAAAACAGCCTTTAAGACCAAGGAAAGATTGTACGAATGGATGATTATGCCCTTCGGTCTTTCGAATGCGCCTACCACGTTCATGAGATTGATGAACCAAGTCCTGAAACCTTTCATTGGGTGATTCGTTGTGGTTTATTTTGATGATATTTTGATATATAGTCAAGATGAAACTACCCATATGGAACACCTCAAAAAGGTCCTTCAGGTGCTTACTGAAAATAAACTGTATCTCAATTTAAAAAAGTACAACTTGATGACTAATAGCCTATTATTTTTAGATTTTATCGTAATGTCCACAGGCATTCGAGTAGATGAGGAAAAGGTGAAGGTAATCAGAGAATGGCCGGTTCCCACAAATATTCACGAAGTGCGAAGTTTTCATGGACTGGCGACATTCTATCGTCGATTCGTGAGAAATTTCAGTACTATTATGTCACCAATCATATATTGTATGAAGAAATG
This sequence comes from Magnolia kwangsiensis, assembly GCA_037074715.1. Classification (NCBI taxonomy): domain Eukaryota; kingdom Viridiplantae; phylum Streptophyta; class Magnoliopsida; order Magnoliales; family Magnoliaceae; genus Magnolia; species Magnolia kwangsiensis. The sequence continues at coordinate 15,083,999 of CM073576.1, read as the reverse complement.
GCAGTTTCAGTGGACTGACAAAGCCGACAAGAGCTTTGCCGAAATCAAGCGCAGATTATCCATGACTCCGGTTCTTGTACTTCCTAACTTCGATAAACTGTTTGAAGTCGAATGTGATGCCTCATATATCAGAATTGGGAGAGTTTTGTCTCAAGAAGGTAGGCCGGTAGCCTTCTACAGTGAAAAACTTAGTGATGCACGCAAGAAGTGGTCTACATACGAGATCGAGTTATACGCGGTAGTCCAGGCACTATGACATTGGCGACATTATTTGATTCAAAGGGAATTCATACTTTACACAGACCATCAAGCTCTCAAATTCATTAATAGTTAAGCTAACATTAACCGTGTGCATGCTAGATGGATCGCATTTTTACAGGAATTCACGTTCGTGCTAAAACATAAGTCAGGACAACAGAACAAAGTAGCCAATGCGCTGAGTCGCCATGCAAATTTATTAGTAACTATGAGCAATGAAGTTGTCGGGTTCGAGTGCCTCAAAGATATATATGCCGACGACGACGACTTCAAGGACGCATGAGTTAAATGCCAAGAAGGTCACTTCGGTGACTTACATATGCAAGATGGGTTCCCTTTCAAGGAAAATCGATTGTGCATCCCCAACAGTTCACTAGGAGAATAGATAATCTAAGAGCTACATGGTGGTAGCCTTAGTGGACACCTTGGGCGAAATAAGACGCGAGCTCTTGTGGAAGAACGATATTACTTGCCGCAATTGGCACATGATATAGGAAGGGCAGTCCAGCGTTATTATATTTGTCAGACTTCCAAGGAGCAATCTCATAATATGGGCCTCTATACCCCGTTGCCCGTGCCTCTCCCACGAACACAACGCGGAATGAATTCGGTGTTCGTGGTAGTAGATCGTTTCTCCAAGATGGCGCACTTAATTCCATGCAAAAAGACTCTTGATGCAACACACGTGGCAAATCTATGCTTCGGAGAAATTATGCGGCTACACGGGGTTCCCAAGATTATTACTTCTGACCGTGATACGAAGTTCATAAGCCACTTTTGGCGGACTTTATGGACTCGATTCGATGCACGACTTCAGTTCAGCAGCGCCTACCACCTGCAGACTGACGGTCAAACTGAGGTTGTGAATCGTACTCTGAGAAATCTTCTTCGATGTATTTCAGGAGAAAAATCGAAGCAGTGAAATTTGGCCTCGTCTCAAGCGGAGTTTGCATTCAACAACATGGTGAACCGCTCGACAGGAAAATCTCCGTTTCAGGTTATTTACGGACGAGTACCTCGCCACACACTAGACTTGGTCCCTCTGCCCAAGCTCCCAGGCATGAGCATTGCAGCAGAACATATGGCAGACGGGATTAAGGGTATTCATGCGGAGGTGCAAACCAAGCTACATGCATCGAACGAAAAGTATAATGAACAAGCGAACAAGCATCGGCGATAAAAGGTGTTCGAGGTGGGCGACCAGGTAATGGTCCATCTACTAAAAGAAAGATTTTCGACCGGGACGTACAATAAGTTGAAAAATAAGAATATTGGACCGGTACCGATCATTCGAAAGATCAATGACAACGCTTATGTTGTTGATCTTCCAAATGACATGGCGATCTCACGGACTTTCAGCGTTGCGAACCTGACCGAATACCATGAACCAGCGCAGGAGGAAAACTCGAGGATGAGTTCTTTTCAAGTGAAGGGGACTGATGTAGAGCAGGTCGCGGACAATTTCATGGCCAAGATGGATCAGAAAAGACACGGTCGGCGACAGAAGTGATCTGGACCATCAAACCTTAAATCGGACGTATCTCGCAATCTGGAATGAGTTATCCAACGTAAAATATATGAATTTGGGGTAGAAAGAGCTACTTTAGCCAACCAACCCCGCTACGCCGGGTTGTACAGCCCAGATTTGTGAGAAACCCCCTGATCGACGGTCGTTTCCCCATTTTATTTTTGTTTTAACTATAAATAGTAAGTTTTAGTTTGAGTATAACTCTTCATCCATTGGGCTTTAGGAGTTGTGTCCAACATGAAAAGTGCTTAGGATAATTAGGAGAACGGTTTGGTGAAGCCAAATAGGACACTTACTATTTTTGGCCGAAAACCTTACGCACTAGTAGACATCACGACCGTCTATAAATAGTAAGTTTACTATTTATAGTAAGTTTACTATTTATAATAAGTTGCGAATTCTAGGAGTTTTAGTTGTAGTTTGAGTCTGATTTCTTTCCTATTGCTTGGTTCCCTTATTTAAAGGGGTGTAAACTCATTTTTAGGGATTCATTAATCAATTTCGAATTATTAGAAATTCTTTTCTATTTTCTGCTTTCTTTCCTCGTGGATTCGAGGAGTCTTTGTGAGGAGTCCAGAGAAGTTCCGTGGATTTGGAATATTTATCATCTCGAGGAAGACTGTGCTCGACCTCACGTCCTTCCCTGCGTCAAAAATATCATATGTTGTTGATATTTTACAATATTGATGGACGTTTGGATGAAAGGTTGGATGACTAAATAGGCTGGATGGGATGGTTATACTGATTTCTTACAACAGCAGATGCCTTTAAGGCCTCATTAAATGAAAACTTGCTATATATGCATTTTTTTTGCAAATTTTTTTAAAAAGATTTCTAAATATGCAAATATATACATTTTAACCTCTCTTAAAGTTTCACTAAAAATTCCACCAATTTTCCCATATTTCCCCGCATTACTGATTATTAGCAATATTATCGGGGATATCGATATTGTTTCCATATCCCTAGCCAGTGAAACTTGTAACGATACCAATACTTCGAACACTAGTTTGGACTGATCAGCTAGTGGATTCTAGTGGAGGGGCTGCAACCCAAAAATGAAATCAGTTGGGCTCTTAACCACCCGATTAAAGAATTCCATGAATCTTATGATGGTTGTCAAAATGTCTCAGTTTTAGTCAATAAATATGTAAGTTCACATCAGATATTCCAGCCAACGAAGTTGATTAAAATAAAGAGCATCTTCTTCATCCTACTGTCTCTTTCATAGCCTTTTTTTTTAAAAAAAAAAAAATTAATTATTATTTTTTTGGGTCCTTTCCTAGTTATCCCATCTTTCAATGAAGCTGTGATTACCAAATGAAAAAAGGTGTTTTCTTTTATACTGCCAAGTAAAATTTTGTACAGAAAATACTTTCGAAATCAATGAAAATTTCAAGAGATTTTGATATTTTCTTGGAAGTTATGTTTTTCCATAGGAAAATCAACTTCACCGGTATTTATTTACCATTCAGATTTTTATAAGTGCCCAAAATTTGTTTACCCATCCTGCTTGGAAGTAGTGACTGAAGTTTATTTGGGAGCGTTTTATTGATTTGTTAGAAGTTGATATTAGTTGGTTCTGCTATACATCTCACAATGACCTTTAAACTTCTTCCCAAAGTTTATCTCGAAACATGGTTGTTGAGGATTGACAAAAAGAAGCAAAAATTGGCAGTTACTCATACTGGCTTTGGGTTTTGTTTCAAAAGGCTTGCACTGTTTGCAACAGGAATAGAAAACATGGGGGGCAGCATCCATTCCCCCGTACTCCTAGTTCTGCTGAATTCACTAGCCAGGTTACGGATAACCTTATCGACAGACATACTAAGTAACTTGAAGCTGTTTAGCAGAAGCTCATGCAATCTTTGAAGCATGACATGTTCTACACCATTCCTTTTTCTTTTGCTTTTTAGATTCCCGATCAGTTTATTTTCCGTGTCAAAAATGGAATTGTTGGCTGGAAAATGCAGCGGATTTTCATTTCTGTAACTTTAAAGGGGGTGGGGATGGTATGTAAACTTTCCCAGTAAGGAAATTTGTTATTATAATTACAGTTGTTGTGCAAGATGAATTTTTTACCTATCTCCGTCTGCCAATGGTCTTGAATTTGGTTGATCCTGGCCTATTGCTAAAGTTGGACAGTCCACTGGCTGAGTCATCCCGTAGATGGGTAAGTAGGCATCATGGAAACAGGTAAAAGGGTTTCTTCTCATCCTCATTTTGACCTTCCGTAGAAAGGTATGATCGATCCTGCCCTTGGCCTCAGATGGGACACGGATTGCCTGTGAAACCCTTTGGCAAGAAGTTCTTGCACTTAGAAGTAGGTGGGGCCTACCATAATGTTTGTGAGAAATCCAGTGTGTCCATCTATTTTTCCAGATCATTGTAGGACATGAGGTCAAAAATGAGGCAGATCCAAAACTCAAGTGGGCTGCATGACAGGATATAGTACTGATTGAATGTTGACGTTTCTGTTGAAAAGCTGACATAGGTAACTGAGCAGGGGTGGATACTGGATTTACATTATTTGAATATTAAACTTGCTGATGCCGCTCTGGCTGCAATCACCACAGGCACTGACGCCAGATTGACGATTAAAGGTTTAAAACATTAAAATCCATGTAGCATGCAAAGAGAAGGACAAAAAGAGGCTATGTTTGAGATAAATTCCAACTGCATTTGCTAAAGAAACTACCAAACTGTTGGGTGAGCAATTAAGAATCCAATGGCTACAATGAAGATGCCATGTCTCAAAAATCAATCCTATAGGTTTCACGAATGGAATTGGGTAGTTGATGAATTTCTCACGAGTGTATTTATTTGCACGCATGGCTAGCCTGACAATCATATAGGTCTGAATTTTCAGACAATAACCACCTGATCGGGAAACACCTGATGAACCCTTTTGAGTGCACTAAAGCTTGGTACACTAATTATTTCTCTGTCAGCAAAACCTAGTTCCAAAATATCAGGAAAAATAAGTCATTTGGCAACGAGTAAATAAGACATCCATACACAAAATACCATATGTTGGATGACACACACATCAATTCCTCTTATTTTAGAGCCTGATAAAAATAAAATAAAATAAAAAAATTGCAATAGGTTGGAGAGAATGGGATTGAACAAACATTTCATCCATGGACCTAAAAAGTTCCCCATCCATATCAGTAGAACACATGCACCGTGGCATCCTCAACCTAAACATTTCTATATTTCTTCAAGGGCGACACTATAAAGGCAAAAAAGCCCAACTTGACAACGAAGTTCTTGCAATGGCACCAAAAACAACTCAGGGCAAGAAAGCATGATGGCAGCACATTGTCATTGCTGTGACCAGTAAGAAAAAAAAATTCAGTCAGCCGTAAGCATGATATCATCCAATTGTCACGGAACCCTCACAACATACAATTCAGCTTTGCGGAAGATCAACCATTTAACTCCTGATTCTACAGTGTCCAGTCGGTCCTCTCGATGCCAGATGCCAATGTAAAAAAACTGAAAGAACTCATTATTTTTTTCCTCAATAGCAGAACTCTTCCCTGGAAGATTGGGGAAAAGCAGTGCTACCAGTCCCTCTTTTGCTTTCTTCAAGGCCACCCCAAAAACAATATATGGGAATTCCTGTCTTCAATAAATCAACAAATGAACTGTACAATGTTGCCCACATATATCCTGTTTGGCTTGTACGAGGACACCAGCTCCCATGCATTCCAACCAGAGCACATGTAGAAGTACAGGAAACTGTTTTTCTTTTGAGAATGCATGCAAACAGCAGGATTCCCACTGAGTTCCCTGTACGAAAGCAGACTCAGTTGCCTGCTGCACAACACATTACTGTGAGAACACGGGGAAATGCTGACCTGATTCTCAGTTGTCACAAAAATAAAAATTTTAAAAAAAAAAAAAAAAGCCTATTGGGATTTACATTTTTCACAGCGGTGGCTCAAAGCTCGACCTCGTGAAGGTCATCCCCAAAACTGCCACCACTGTTCATCAGAGATGCATCGTTTGGACGCACTGATGATGGGTCACCGGGCATAAAGGTCAAAGGTGGCATGCCCAATGCCTCTCCTCGAGGTCTTATTTCACTAGTGTTAGTATTGAATGAATCGCTGATGCTTCCACCCCATGATGCTGCCCGCGAGTGGGAAGGAATGGAGGCATTCCCCTTTTTCGATGCTGCCACTCCCCTGTTTAACGGGGTAAGATTATCCATACTCGGAAATCGTTGCATGGGTGACGGCAACGATGACTGTGATGAAAAAGAGGACTCCTTTGTAACTGATGTAGATGGATCTTCGCTAGAGGAAGCTTCTGGAATGCTTTCTCCCGTTGCATCTATCGTCTGGTTAACTGAGGCTGCAGGGGTGGGAACGAAAAACTTGGCACTACCCACAGATTTGGCAACTGGAACAGAAGGTGACTGGAATAAGTTTGTTGGGGTCCCTCCACCCTTGTTAAAAGTGTCCACATACCTGCAAAACTCTCAGCCAAGGATCGTCAACACAATTTCAACCTCAAAAGGGGGCAATTCAGAGAAAGAGTTAACAGATCTATACGCATTTACCTCGAACGAACACCCATCCGGCCACGGGCAGAAAATTGGTTTGAGCTGGGTGGGATTGGTGGAAGCCCGGAACTATGTTCCAAGGGATTTGGACTCTTGGTTTCTGGTCCTCCATTGGGAGGTAAACCTTGGGTTTTGGATCCACTGTTTACGGAATAATCAGGTGTACCATTCTGGAAAGATGCAGTTGTCGGTGGGGGTGGTAAGGCTGCTTCTTCAGCTGGGGGTTCCACACCTTCCTCTACCCATATCTTCCGGTTCTCATCATAATAGAATTTGTTCGTGTCACCTAATTTTGCCTTTAATGGCAATAAATGGAATAAAAACAGAGAAAATGAGAACTTAGTTGAGGTCTTGATGAAAGAAAAATAAAGAGAGATCCAGACAAGCAAATTTTGCAGGAGATTACCTGGCGATCTGAGCGGGATCTTGATACCCATCCCATGGTCTTCTGCAGGAGCTGTGACCCAAAGCGACCAAAACGAGATGGTCCACCTGCTACTGATGCTTTACCACCAGTTGAGGCCACTTCCTTGGATGCATCAACCTGATGCCACACAATGTCATCAAGGGAAAGCTTTACAAAATTACCTACTACCTACATATGAATGGCATGCATGTGTGGAGGCTAAAGACATCATAAAGGAACAGCACTGAATCATTATCAAATAATTTTTTATCAGACAGACAGAGAGAGAGAGAGAGAGAGAGAGAGAGAGAGAGAGAGTTGCGTGAAACTGCCTTTGGCGGCCAATAGGTAAAATGATTTAAGTGTTGGCACGAATATCTACCTGTTTTGGGCTTCTACCAAAATCTGGCTCTGAGATGCTTCTATTGGTCACTGACATTCTATTGCCATCAGCCGCCCATTCACTTATGGGCTCCATTGATGCTGATGGCATCAATGATGACATTACCATTGTTGATTGACTATTTGCAATCTTTGGGGCCACTTGGTGGTTATCCTGCTGATTACTTTGGACACCGCCCTGAGATGCGGGTGACATAGGTGGCGGTGGTGCACCAATCATCCGGTGAATGGATCTATCAATAGAGGTGAACAATTTACCCACCAGTTTTGCAGGGGCTGAGTTTGTGCTATATCCACCCTGCAAATGGAAGATTTGCAGTAGATGAGTGAAAAATAAACCAACTACATGGACTAGCAAGTTGGATTTGGCTGTCTGGAGGGTACCTGTTGGTGGGTCCGGATGCGTTCCTCCAGAGACAATAATAACGATTTCCATGTTTCCGCTTCAGGTGCACGGCTGGAATTTTTAAGTGTCTTTAACATTGCTTGGCAATACCTGAGACAACAATGCTGACTAAGAACTGAAGGATAAAGTACACACGGTAAAGAGACGAGGGGGATGGTGCTACTCACTTCAAAGAATCAGATACTCTCCCAATTTCAGCTAGCATGTAAGCATAAATAAGCTTATATGGTTGAAATGGTAGTAAGATAAACTGAGAATTTCCGAGCACCTTTGAGTATTCATATAATTCTGTCCTCTGTCCAGAAAATCAATAGGCAAAATCAACATATATTTGTGACAGCAATATATACACCTATGCATAGGTATTTCATATGCAGCCAAGTATTATATCATAGCAATGAAGCCCAATGATGGATTTTACAAGTTCCTTTTAAATTCAGTAAAATGTGATGTGTGTTCTTCTTCTTCTTCTGATAAATAAGTATCCTATTGAGGCTAATGAGGCAGCGATTCATAGAATGCAACAAAATGAAATGTCTAAGATGTTAGTGCTGTCAATCTCGTCTACAGGGCGTAAGAAATTGCATTTTCCTTGAGGTCAATAAGTCACATTGGAAGTATCCCCCGCCATACACTGGAAAGACAATGTCCTTGCACAGGTTTTGAAACCAGAGAAAATACTCACACCTCTTGACATTAGGTAGTGCAGAAGGCTAACTGGTGAAGTGAGACATCTCCATAAACTGGAAAGACAATGTCCTTGGACAGGTTTTGAAACCAGAAAGAAAATACTCCCACCTCTTGAGTTTAGGTAGTGCACAAGGCTAACTGGTGAAGTGAGACATCTCCATATAAGTACATGACATGCAAAAAAGGAGAAGATGTTTCAACTCACAGCCTGAGACCACTAACACTTTTGATTAAAAATTCAACCCGTGACTTCTCTAAATTTCTCTAAGGGCCTAGTTGGATTCATAAAAAGCATAGGAAAGGAATAGTATTTCTTGGGAAACCTTATTTCTAGGAAACGATGGGAAAGGAAACATTGTTTTCATTGTTTGTCTTTCAACAAGATTTCTAAGAAATCTAGGATCTATTTTCAAATATGTTGTTTGGCTAAAAATAAAAATAAAAAATAAAAACAAAAAAACTTGAGATAAAAAAAAAAAAAATCCTATGTAGTCACTAGCATGCGCCAAATTAGCACGTGGTGTGCCGTAAAAGCCATTACGGGGCCTAAAGGCCGTTATGTAAAGGTAACGGTGAGAACCATTACACGTTACAGGGTCGTAACGGCCATAACAACCGTTATGGAAAAAAAAAAGACCTGTAATTGCCGTTAACGGCACGTTACATCCCCTATAAAGGCCATAATAGCCCCATAATGGTCTATTAGGGGACATATACAGGTTTTTCATACTTTGTAATCAACATTACAGGGCAGATACAGGTTTTTCGGTGGTTCTTTTAATAAATAAAAAATAAAAAAGAGAAACCGTAATGGCCATTATGGGGCCGTAACAGCCGTTATGCCCCGTATTGTACAGGTAACGGTGGTGGCCGTAACGTTACGGAACACCTTGCTGGCACATGTGACATGTGTCGCATATGTGAGCACTTGAAGCTGAATCGTGGCACCTGTTGTGCATGTGAGGTGCTTGAAGTTGTACAGTGGCACAAGTCACACATTAGCACATTGGACATGTAGCCAATTGAAGTTATACACTGGTATACATGGCACAAGTCACACATTAGCACATTGGACATGTAGGCAATTGAAGTCAGGTGGCAGCATTTGTGTTCATTGGCACCATTGGCACATGTTGCATATTTGGAGCAATTGAAGATAAATGATGGCATAGTGGCGTAGTGGCACATGGGAGTGTTTTGCACATGTGGGTCATAAGAGAAGATGAATGGAGGTACATATGGCACTAGCACATGAGAAACAAAAGAAGATGGATGGTGTTACGTGTGGCACATTAGCACATGTGGGACTCTTTACACATGTAATGTGCAAGAGAAGATGGATGGTGATACTTAGGGCACGTTATAACATGTGGCATAGTGGTACATGTGGCGCATATAATCGAAGATGGACAATGGTTCATTTGGCACATGTGATGGATAGTAACACATTTGGGCTTAACCCGTGAAAAACCATTTCCTTTCGTCATGGGAAAATGCCTTTCTTAGGGGTGGAGGTGGGAAAATAAGTTTGTTTATTTTCCAACAAAATAGAAAGTGGGAAATGGTGTTCCCCACAAATTCCCAAAAAGACAGGCTTGACAAACGGCAGAAAGTGAGTTTCACGGGAAACAAAGTTTCCTTTCCCTTCCATGAATCCAAAGAGGCCCTAAGTGGATCCCGAATTTCCTAATCAACCTTTCGATAACAGAGAGCACTGTGGGGAATGGGAAAGCCACTTGCCCATGGGAAGTCCTGTTATGCTGAAACTCTTATGATACATGTGGAGAGAAAACAACATATTTGTCACTAGGCAAGCTTCCATTTAATTTTATGCAGAATGAACTAATTCGCCCATTTACTACTCTCTTCGCTGGTTCATCTAATGGCTGCACAAATCGAGGTGGAGGGTTTGACGACTTGTGCCATCATCATCAAAAACTAATTCCCTAATTTCCTTCTTTTTGGAACCAATCTCCTGATGCATATATTAAATTGGCTAGATCTGTCATGACATTAACCCTCCAGGTATAAGTGCATAGTCCAGATTTAATGGAAGCAGAGCAGGCAACTTGATTTTGGTGCTGTTTGGTCAAGTGTTCCATAATAAGGTCAGGTTATCACAGATTCACAGTGCATGCTATCAACTGGAGTTATGGATGAAAATGTTGATTACGAATGAGCCTCAAGAAACAACTAAAGCTCACATCTAAGTTCCTGCATGGGATTTTTACCAAAGTATACCTCAGGTTACTTTAATTGCCAAAGTAGACCCCCTTCTGATTTTTTTTAGACTTCTAACAGCTTTTTGATATTTTTTCCAGACCAAAATGCCCTAACATCCATAATCCCCACACCTGTAAAGGTGCTTGCGTGCTGGGAATGTTCATGGGAGCCACAACTATGTTCGATCATTGATGTGGACCGCTGAAACCTTCCTTTGGTCCACTACTAGAGCCATCCATCCCATTTATACGGTCACATGGGTTTGCATAAGGGGAATATACAAATTTCAGCTTTGCTCAAAACACCTTGTTGCCCCTACAAGTTCTAAACGGTGGATGTTCAATCTCCATTGTTTCCCAAGGAGTGGTCCGCCTACAAGTTGGATACCTCTCATATTTTGGCCCAGGCCCTAACCTTAGCCATAACGGATAAACGGCGTGGATGGACACGAACCTCACGGTGTGCCCCACGGATGGTAACCCAAGGCCACATAGTAGACCCCACATACCAACCGAGACCCCTAAAACATGACAATCGTGATCCCTTCCACATGCAAACTGCGATCCTTAAAACGACCCAACATCAACACATATTACATTCAATGGTTGTCATGTGGAAGGGATCATGGTTGTCATGTTTTAGGGGTCACGATTAGTATGTGGGGTCTACTATGTGGCCTTCGATTACCATCCATGGGGCACAACGTGAGGTTCATGTCCCATCAACGCCATTTGTCCGTTTTGGCTAGGGTTAGGGCATGGGCCAAAGAATGAGAGGTATCCAACTCACAAGTGGATCACTCCTTAGGAAACAGTAGAGATTGAACATCCAACGTTTAGAACTTGTAGGGGCAACAAGGTGTTTTGATCAAAGCTGAAATTTGTATATTCCCCTTGTGACTGTATGAACGGGACGAATGGCTCCACCAGTGGACCGAAGGGAGGTTTCAATGGGCCACATCAATGATCGAACATAGTCGTGGACCCCATGAACATTTGGGTTGCAATTGGGTCGTTTTAGGGATTGCAGTTTGCACTTGCAAACATAGTATAGGTCGCAATTGGGAGGGATCGCGGTTCTCACGTTTTAGGAGTCACGGTTGGTGTGTGGGGTCTACTATATGGCCTTGGTTCACCGTCCATGGAGTCCATCATGCAATTCGTGTCCTATCCACGCCGTTCATCCGTTTTGGCCTTTAAGATTAGGGCATGAACTAAAGAATGAGAGGCATCCAACTCACAGGTGGACCACGCCTTAGAAAATAGTGGGGATTGAACATCCATCGTTTCGATGTGGGGCAATGGCCCATTTGGATCAAGCTGAAATTTGTGTGTCACTGTCCATGAAGTCCATCATGCGATTCGTGTCCTATCCACGCCGTCCAACTGTTTTGGCTTTTAAGGCTAGGGCATGAACTAAAGAATGAGAGGCATCCTACTCACAGGTGGACCACGCCTTCTGAAATTTGTATATTCCCCTTGTGACTGTATGAACGGGACGAATGGCTCCACCAGTGGACCGAAGGGAGGTTTCAATGGGCCACATCAATGATCGAACATAGTCGTGGACCCCATGAACATTTGGGTTGCAATTGGGTTGTTTTAGGGATTGCAGTTTGCACTTGCAAACATAGTATAGGTCGCAATTGGGAGGGATCGCGGTTCTCACGTTTTAGGGGTCACGGTTGGTATGTGGGGTCTACTATATGGCCTTGGGTCACCGTCCATGGAGTCCATCATGCGATTCGTGTCCTATCCACGCCGTTCATCCGTTTTGGCCTTTAAGGTTAGGGCATGAACTAAAGAATGAGAGGCATCCAACTCACAGGTGGACCACGCCTTAGGAAATAGTGGGGATTGAACATCCATCGTTTCAATGTGGGGCAATGGCCCATTTGGATCAAGCTGAAATTTGTGTGTCACTGTCCATGAAGTCCATCACGCGATTCGTGTCCTATCCACGCCGTCCAACTATTTTGGCTTTTAAGGTTAGGGCAGGAACTAAAGAATGAGAGGCATCCAACTCATAGGTGGACCACGCCTTCTGAAATAGTGGTGATTGAACATCCATCGTTTCGATGAGAGGCATCCCTCCCCCCCCCCCAAAGTGTGACCTTATGAACAGGTTAGATGGCACATGCAATGGACCAAAGGGAGGTTTCAACGGTCCATATTTGAAAATGTTGTGGGCTCCACGAACATTCGCGAATGCAACTACTTTTACGAGTGTGGGGATAGTTGCAAGGGCATTTTAGTCCAAAAAATCAAAAACTTATTATCGGAGGTCTTAAAAAAGCATTTCAAAAGGATCTTTGTAATTAAGTAGATATCGGGCTTAAAGACCCTTTGTGCAAGCCTAGTGATGATTAGGGTTGTACACAAGCTGATCTAGCTCGAAAAGCTCACTCGGCTTGGCTTGATCTAGCTCAGTTTGACTCGGCTTAAACAACGACTCAAGGCCAGCCAAGCTTCATATGACCCAGCTCGTTTTGAAAATGAGCGAGGTCGAGCAAAGTGGAGCTTGACTCAGCTCGAATATTTTACATATATATATATATATATATATATATATATATATATATATATATATAAACAGAAAAATAAAAAAATAAAAAAAATACCCATCCATCCCTTTCTTACCTTTTGCTTTCCTTACCATTGTATTCAAAATCCGTTACGTAACGGTCGTTACATAACGGTAACAGTCATAACCGTTACGCGTTACAGGGTCAAAACAGCCGTTACAGAAAAATGGGTTGTAACGGCCCCGTAACAGTCCAGTAACAACAATTTTCATAAAATAAAAAACGGTCGTAACGGCTGATACGGGGTTGTAATAGCCGTTATAGCCCGTATCATAACGATAATGGTGGTGGCCGTTACGGCCACCGTTACCGTTTTGGAACACCTTGTTCCTTACCCAACCTGCCTCTCTCTCTCTCTCTCTCTCTCTCTCTCTCAGCAACAAGGTACCTCTAATCTTTGATTTTTTTTTATTTATATAATTGTTTGAAAATAGTAAAACCCCAAATCCCAAATATGAGATTTAGGGGTCGGGTTAAGTCGGGTTGAGTGGGTTGGGTGGGTTGGGTCAGGTCGGGTGTGATTCGAGTTAGGGTTGGGTCAGTTGGGTCAGATGTGGTTCGAGTTAAGGCTGGGTTGAGTCAGTTGGGCTGGGTTGGGTCAGGTGTGGGTCAGTTGGGTCGAGTTGAATTTTGAATTAGATTTGCATGATTTTGTTTATTGATAGTTACATTTGTGTAACTGTATTAGATTTGAATTTTATAATGTTGAATTCTAATTGTGAATTTATGAATGGATATTAAGGATTACACTTATATATTAGATTTAAATGATTTTTTTTCTTATATATATATAAATAAATAAATAAATAAAACTCATCTTATAATAAAAGGGTGTGCAACAATGTCTTCAAATGATTCATCCATCAATATTTGGTATTATGGTTCCGATGTCTACTCTCCAGACTTTGGAAGAATGAAAATTCAAAGAAATTTGTGTGGGGCCAGATTAGTAAACAAAACAAATCGGTTTAGACTATACTTATCAAATCGGAGGGACGCAAAACTATGTCCCGGAGCATCACAAGAGGTACAAGTTTTATCCTAGGATCCCGTAGACTCCAATAAGAAGCCTACCATCCCCTCCCCCTCACCGAATACAACACAACTAGCCACAAGACATAGCATAACATGCCTATTTTAATCAATGAAAATTCGAAATAGAGAGAGTGAAGGGAATTAGTAAGAAAGAGGACGAGGAGAAGGAAGCTAAATTGAGATATTTGGAAAAAAAAAATTTAAAAATTGCATTGAAGTTAAGGAAGAGGCAGAGGCATCTAGATATCAATGATGTCCTCCTCGACAACATGACGCCGAAGTAGGGTCAAGCTCGACTAGCAAGAAGCCATCGAAGTTTATGTTCAAATTCGCCTCATTCTACAATATCTTAGGAACTCCGTATAAATCATGTCACCCAAAAAAAAAAAAAAAAGATTTGAAAAAGCTAGTTGAATCTATACAAGAACATGATGGAAAAGTCTCACCACCTTCTGATTCAAGGGAGGTTGACGACCATCTTGGAGAAGATACCACAATTTCGTGCAAGAACGACGAAAATGATGGATATGATCCAGGTTCAAATGGAAGAGACGAGTATTAAGGAGAATATTAAAATTATGAAAGATGTATTAAGTTTTTTACTTGTAGCGATTAAATACACTAGCTTAACTTGCCTTACTATAAATATACTAACTTAACTTACCTTTAAATGTTTATGCTTATGATTCTTTGTTAATTGATGTCGTTAATTAGTATTTAGGTCACCTAGTGGTTTAGTAATGTATCCCCCCCATTTAGGAATTCATATTGAACCAGTACAGTCTTGACTGGAAATGCTTATTCTATATGGATTCCTAAATTGTCCCATTTTGGACAATTCGGTACCATACCATGTACTTAAATGGTAATCGTTTTCAATTTACATGCAATTCAAATTTCGGTAACATTTCTTTATATTTTCTCTAGATATGTGGCTCTTTACTAATTTGTTGTCTTTATCCATGTATAATGGATTACATCTGGCAACTAATCAATATTAAATTTTACATATATTTGGAGAGGAGAGATGCTATCAAAATTTCGACTCGCATGTAAATTGTACGAGGACAGTACATTGTATGATGGAGACAATTAGCACCTCTAGATACAGACAAATACGAATAGGTGAGACATTTAGAGACAATTAGTAAATGAAATTTGAAGCAATTATGGACAATATATATATATATATATATATATATATATATATATATATACCCCGGCAGATTTATTGATTATGGGACTACTTGAGACACGTCTTGTAGTTTATGGAGGGCCCTGATATTGTTTGTACTATATATTTATATATACATATAAACATGATTGACTGATTACTTCAACATGTAAAGGCCCCGATCTTACCTTACTCTTGTTATCTTTTGATTTATAGATGACTAGTGAGGAAAACCCAAGTATCCCCTGTGTCAGTGCGTCAGTCACATCTCCTCTTATTGTGGAGGAAGATGTGCTGGAAAACAAAGTTGAAATGATTTCATCGAAAAAAAGATCAGTGATATGGAAATTTTTCGATGAAATCATGCTACTAGATGGTTCGATTAAGATTAGATGCATAAATTAATAATACTCTTTACAGCAAGCATTCTGGTTTTACTACTCATTATCAGAGACATCTTGATAAATGTGAGAAGAGACTAAGAACGTCAACCGGTGAAGTCCAACAGCTGTTTTCGTTTACCGTTTCTGAAAAGGACGACTCTCAAACTACACTCTCCACCTATAAGCAGTGTTTGCAATATCGATACTATCGGCCGATATTATTGTTATCGCACCCCTGCAAGACAATACCCTCGCGATAACCCCCGAAAGATACCAAAAAATCCAAAATTCAGATATCGGCCGGTATATTGTCGATATCACGCGATTTCGTCTCTATTATTTTCGAATCTCGACAAACGCACAAAAAAAAATAAAAAAATCAGAGAGTAGCGCTGTGATCGGAGGTGAGCCACTGTACGGATTTCTCGGAGATTCTGGCGAGAATTAGGCTGGATTGAGAAACGGAATGAGAAATCATCGCCGTCTCTTGCTCCGGAACCCTCGCGTGTGTGAAGGAGAGGGAAAGTGAAGGAGGGGCGCGGGAGGGGTGAAAAGGGGATCGGATTGCGTGGTGGGTTAGCATGCTCTTATCGTACTCAGTAAACTCAGTTGGGCCCACATTTAATGTATGTGGTCTATCCACGCCATCCATCCGTTTTCCCACCTAAATTAAGGGGTTGATCCCAAAATTTAGGAATTTTAGTGGACCATAACACAGGAAATAGTGGTGATACTGATTTCCACCGTTGAAACCTTTCTCGGCCCTGCAGTCATGTTTATTGGTCATCCAAACCACTAATAAGATTATACGAACGTGGATGAAGGGAAAATACGAATATAAGATTGATCCATCTCTTGTGGACCTCAAGAAGTTTTTAATGGTGAACGTCACTCTCTCCACTGTTTTCTGTGGTGGGGTCCACTCAAGCTCCGGATCTGACTCATTTTTTGGCTCATGCCCTAAAATGATCAATTCAAATGGATGGACGGTGTGGATAAAAAAATACATCATGGTGGGACCCATGTAACTTGGTGACGTCACTTGTGACTACGAAGGGTGCAGAACAGGGGACGCAGATTTCCTGAGAAAGCCTTTAGCAGAAAGTTCCTGCGCAAGGACGTTGGGTGAGGCCCACCAAAATGTTTTTAAGATATCCACCCCATTCATTCGTTTTATGAAATCATTTTAGGATGTGCGACCAAAAATGAGGTGTATCCAACACTCAAGGGGGGCATACAAGAGGAAAAAGTGGGCATTCAGTGAACACCGTTGAAGCGTTTTTATGGCCATAAAAGTTTTGTATCAGGTTATAATTTTGGTGTTTTCACTTCATCCCATTAAAAATGACCTTGTAAAAGGTTTGGATATCATATAAACATCAAGGTGGAGCCCAGTAAGGTTTCAACGGTAGAAATTTCTTGCCCCAATTTTCCCTCTCGTGTGACCTACTTGAGTGTTGTATCCACCTCATTTTTGGTAGAATGTATTAAAATGAGCTCGAAATACGGATGGACAGAATGGATTTATAAAATACATTGCAGTGGGTCCCACCCAACATCCTTACGCAGGAACTTCCTGCGAAAGGCTGGTGCACCACACGATAAATAGCGGAAACGGATTGGCTACTCCCCCTGACACCAACCTTTCGCTGGTGGTCGGTGCTCTGTGGGCCCCACCATGATGTATGTGTTTCATCCATGCCTTCCATCTATTTTTATAGATCATTTTACAGTGTGAAACCAAAAATGAGGTATATCCCAATCTCAAGTGGACCACATTACAGGAAAAGTGTTGAATGAGCGTCGACCATTAAAAACATTTTAGGGGCCATTAAAGTTTTGGATCAAGCTGATTTTTGTTTGTTCCCTTCATCTGGGCATGTATGACCTAATCAATAGATTGGATGTCAAATAAACAGTACAGTGGGCCTTACGAGGATTTTAATGGTGGATATCCAATCACTATTGTTTTCATGTGGTGTGGTCCACCTGAGATTTATATCCGTCTCATTTTTTATTTCAAGCCACAAAATGATCTGTAAAAATGGATGAACGGAATGGATGAAACACGGGGCTGGTGTTGGGGGAGTAGCCAATCTGTTTCCTACAGCTGTTGTAGGTATGTGGGACGCGGATTGCATCCTACCCCTGCCTATCTCTGGCCCCGAACTGGCAGTTCTATGGGCGGGCCCACCGTGATGTACCTATAAACTTAAGTTGTCCATCCCTTTTTCTCAAATCATTTTAAGCATGAAAACAAAATTGAGGCAGATTTAACACGCTAAAATGGACTACACACTCTTGCATTTAATGCAACTGGCATACGATGCTTTGTGCATTTAATGCAACCAAGCTTATTATTTGGTGTGGTCCACTTGATTGTTGGATCTACCTCATTTTTGTGTTCAAGCCTTAAAATGATATGAGAAAAGGGATTGACGGCTTGGATGTATAGATACAGCATGGTGGGCCTACCCACAGAACTACCCCATCATTGATATGTATATTTCTCAAATTTTACTTCTTCAGTTCTTCTTTTGCTTTTCAATGAATTGGTTGTGTTTTCATATATGACTATGATATATTTATAAATATCATGCATTCACTTTAAATATAGTTGCATTAGTTCAGTTAAACATCGCATAGCTTAGGACCCTATACAAAAGAAATTTATTATGTGCATCTTTTGTTTGAGATGTTATGATTTAAAAGTGTGTATTAAGAGCTTTTTTAACAATCCCCAAAGTTTCATTAAAAAATTCAACCATTTTCCCAATGTTTCCCCATGTTTCCCAAAAAGTGTGATAAATTATGCGATACAAACGATATATCCCGTGCAATAACTAATACGTATCTGTATCCCAAGGGTGCGATACATCGTGCGATACCGATATTTCGAACACTGCCTATAAGTATGATCAGGAAAATCTGAAAGAGGGGTATGCAAGATTTATGATAGTTGATAAGAAGCCGTTTACAAAGCAAATTTTTTATGAGATTTTGCTAATTCCTCAATACTAAATGTGAGAAGGCATCTCATCTTACTGTGAAGAGGGTGCATGAAGATGTATGCAATTGAGAAAGCAAACTTGAAAGCTCTTTTAGCATCCGTATCAAGAATAAGTTTGACTTCGGATATATGAACGGCATCGAATCAAAGAAAGAGATACATGTCATTAATCGCACACTTCGTTGACGCGGATTGGAAAGTCTAAAAGAATATTATAAACTTCTTCTACGTTCCTCCTCATATTGGTGTGGTAATGTCGGACTACATTTACAACTGTCTTGTTGAGTAGGGCATCGAAAAAATAAAATAAAATTATATTCAATAACTTTAGATAATGTCTCTTCCAATGGCACTTTGGTTTCTTTCTTACGTATTCAATTCGAAGCAATCCAAAATTTATTATTTGAGGGTAAAATATTCTAAGTCAGATATTGTGCCCATGTACTAAACTTGATTGTACAAGAAGGACTAAAAGCAATTGACTCCACGATCACCAACATACGAGATAACATCAAATATATAAGCGGGACGCCTTTAAGACTAAGTACGTGGAATGATATAATCCAACGTTTAGATTTGAAATCTAAAAAACAGTTGAAATTAGATGTTCACACCCGCTGGAATTCAACTTATGAAATGTTGGATACTGCTTTAGAATTTAAAGTTGTATTCTCTGAACTTGCGGTGCGTAATAAAATGTACACATACGTGTCTAGTGATGAAGAGTAGATGAAACCTGAACAGCTTCATCAGTTTCTCAAAGTTTTTTATGACTGCATGAAGAATTTTTCTACAACAAACCAGTTTCTTCCAGAAATCATTTTTATTATAGACGATCTAAAAAAGTGTGCTGATGAGGGTCCAATTTTTTTACAAGTGATAGCTCTGGGAATGCAAACGAAATTCGATAAGTATTGAGTTGACTGCCATTTGTTAATGGCTATTGCAGTTGTTATGGATCCACGATATAAGATGGCAATGGTTAGGTACGTTTTTAGGTCATTTTATTCCAATTCTGAAAGAGTTTCAATGGAAATCGTCATTATTCATGCTGCGGTTGAAGAGTTGTTCACTTCATATGTTGACACCTTCACCGCAACATCCAGTATAGTAATTACTCCTCAATCTAGGTGTATTACTTCTACGGGAGGAAAGCAATTTCGTGACTTTATGTCTTTCTTAAATGAAGACGAAACATAAATGCATAAAACTGAATCAGAAGTGGAGGATTTGGATGTTTTGCAGTGTTGGAAGTCGAGAGCTTGTGAATACCCTGGACTTTCGATGATGGCACGAGACATATTGTCAATTCCAATTTCAACCGTGGCATCAGAATCAACTTTTAGCACGGGGAGTAGAGTTATGAGCAAGTATCGAACCTCACTCCCCTCGAAAAAAGTTGAGGCACTAATATGTACACAAGATTGATCGCATCCAGTTTTGGGCGGTAGCAGTTTCGATGTTGAGAAGGATGAGGACAAGAATGGAAGTCAAGATGAGAATGCATATAAAACTGCATGAAGGAATGTACACTTTTAAAGTTTTGTTTAAGCTTGTATTTTGTAATATATTTTTACTTTTTGTACTTGATGTTATGGCATCTATATAGTATATGTGAGATTTATTTTTTATTTTTTTACTTTTCATGTGGGACTTTTTGGACTTAATGTTGTTGGCTTTTAATTTGTATTTTGTAGTAAAAATATATAATAAATTGAGGTGGGAGCAGGCTCGCCTTGACTTGATCTACTAGCTCGCCTCAAAAGGTTTCGCGAAGAAAGCAAGCTACAATGATAAGCTCGAGGGCAAGCTCGAGGAGAGCATGAACGAGTCAAGCCAAGCTTGGCCCACCTCAACTGGACTCATGATGCAGGACACATGATTTAATGCTAGCATACAACGTGGAGATTATGAAAGAATCCGTAAAGTAATTCAATTAACAAAAGATGTTAACCTACAAAGGAAGGATGTAAGACGAAGAATATCTTTTGAAGAAGAGGAACAGGAAGGATATACCTTGGAATCCACCACCAAACAAGCTTCACCCTTCCACAATTTAATTGGAATGGAGGGTTTTTATATTTAAAAAATAAATAAATAAATAAAAACCTAGAAAAAAATGAGGAAAATTCATTCACACAAGAGAGCTTCTCTTCTTTTTTTCTCCTCAAATCTCCACTAGGGTTGGAACTCCACTCCCCTTGGGGTTTTATAATAAAAAATTCGAAATTAAAATCCAGCATAATTACATCTATGTCACTCATTTAAGTAGCTCATCATCCAAAATAAGAAAACAAAAACAAATATTATCAATCTCAACCATCAAATAACTCCTAAAAATAACAAAAGACATAAAGAAAGCAAGATCAAAGTCCAAGGGGCCCAGATCTAAAAGATCCGGTGACCCGATGGCCGATCGGCAAGATCCAAAGGTCGGATCGACACGAAATAGAAATCCTATGGCTAAAATAATCTCTCAAGCAGCCCACATGCATCATCCCAAAGTGGGGTCTTCCTGATGTATACCCAATGCATGTGAGGTCTTCCTGATGCACACACGATGCATGTGGGGTCTTCAAAATGGCCCGGCGAACCCCATCTAGAACCCGTCTCTCATCCACAAAGAAAGTTGAGCTGATGTGGGTGGTCGCCTCCGTCTTTGATTCACCCTGAGTGTGTCCTCTGATGTCCCCATCAATTCCTCTCGGCTGATGAGATTTCACATCTAACAAAATAAAGCTGCAATGATGCTCGAGGAGATCTGGGTCTCGTCGATGAAGCTCCGACTCTGTGATCCATGTACTGTTTGATTTTGGTCTGCCCTTCCGCTTGACAAGGTACTCCTGGCAATTGCCATGTCGTGTGAAAACCGCTTCTTCATTGAAGATATCCTCCATCTCCTCTATTCTCATAGGTATGGATGGTACGTATGATAAATGTTGAGAAGAGGGGTTAGGTACTGACCATGGGTTTTGGGACAGTCAGGGGTATCATCATCAAAGTTCATGTAAGGGTTAGGGGAATGTCCATGAAACGGTACAAGATGTGGAACTTATACCCATGTTAGGTGAAAGATCTATGAAGCAAGCATTCGAAGCTAGTCTTTTCAAGATTTTATATGGTCCAGTGCTACGGGCTTGTAATTTTTTTATGGTTCTCTGTAAAAACTTTTTTTGACATATTTTAATCATGACTCATCACCCATAACAAGCTCTTTAAACCTATGGTGTGAGTCAACAATCATTTTGCATGTTTCATTACTTATATTAATTTTTTTTCTAATCCTCACATGCAAGTCATGCGTATATTATATAGATGCATATGCAAACTCTTAAGGCCTATGGAACACAGACATCGGTATACAATCTATAGGGGTCCTAGGCTCGTCTACTAGTCTTTCCAAATCCACATCCTCCCCAGGACTCATTTGATCGTGATGAAGGTTTGGTAGAGTCAATGAATGAATGTCCCGCACGGAGTGTTAACTCATCCGATATGCCCTCTGGAATAACAACACTAGACTCCTCCAATACCGAACTCACCTCAGATGGTAACTCTACACTACCCTCAAGTGTAACCTCAGGTGGCATCTCCGTAATAATCTTAGGTGTAACCTCACTTGTGACGTATGCATACAACGTCAAATCAGTTTTAGTCTCTCTTTCAGACTCTTTGGCATTAACTATAGGAAGAGACTCAAGCTAGAGTTTCGTCACATCTTCAGGATCACATGTCTTGATGTCCTCCTTTTTAAGGTTGCTTTTGGGCGGGAGAGACTTCAAGACAATCCTTTCGCCTCCATACAGAAACGAACACGTATTCGAGTGACTGAATAGTGTTGCATCATATAAGGCTTGCCCAAAATGATGTGGCCAATATCCATAGGCAAAACATCACACCACAACGTGTCCGTATAGGATCAAAACTAGATGGGAATAAGACAATGCTAAGAAACCAGAATTGAAGATGCATCAACCCATGAGACTCGATAGGGTTGAGGGTGAGGAACAACTAGCATACCTAAGCGGTCCACGGTGCGAGTAGATACCACATTGATGCAACTACCACTATCAATGATCACCTTACAATTTTTGCCACCACACTTGGCATGAGTGAAAAATTGAATCCCTGTGCCAATTATCACTTTCTACAATTTGGCTCAAGGCGCGGATAATAATTGCAAGTGGCACAGTCTCAACTTGATCCCTAACTTGTGATTGGACATCTTCCCGAGTGTCGGGGTTTACCTAAAGGGAGGCTTCAAGCCAATTGACACGCGCATTAATCACAGTCAATTGACTTGTGATGGTCCTATTGTGCGCTTCAATAGCCGTCAACCAGTTGTTGATAGCATTAAGGGCCTCGTCAATCTGGTCTAGATTCATAGTGGGATGTAGACCAAAGCCACGTCCAGAACGAGTGGGGGCATACACAAGATAACTCCAAAAGGAAAAATCTGTCCTAGAATAATGTTAGGACAATGATAAAACCAACTGAGAGATTAAGCTGGACACACCAACCAGAAAATTCAGCAAGCCACTATCCTCAAATATTATGTTGAAAATTCAGCAGGGTAGTAATCTAAGGGTGCCAAACTAAAAATTCAGCAATATGATACCCTGAGATTTTTATGCTGAAAATTTAGCAATGGTATAAGTGGAAATGCTAGCTAACAATTCAGCAATATGATACTCAAAAAATAATAAAAATAAAAATAAAATCAGCAATATGATCCTATATGCAATGAATGCTCTACTAACCCTAAATGTGACTCTAAGCTAGATGCAACAGAAAAATCCTATACTAGACATACGAGCTTTGATACCAAATTTGATGCAATATGATGAAAATTATCCTAGGATGCATTATAAGAGATCAATTACACATTAATTTCAGCAATCAACATGTAAAATCAAGCATATCCTCATAATAGATTCAAAAATTCAGATTTATAACATGAAGATCCTAGGTTTTCACATACACGGTACGAAAATATAAAATAGTTCAAGAGTGGCCCAGTTGGAAGTAGGGACTCCCAATATACTGTAGGCACGTTTCACACTCAAGGGAATGAATAGTAGGTTTTATAAATAGGACTAGGAAGGGGAAAATCTGAAATACGGAGGTTCATGGGAATTGGGGATTTTGGAATTGGAATTTTTAGAAATTGGGGAAACTAAGAAGTTGAAGATCTGAAGTTTAGAAGGTTGCAATGGAAGGGAAAAGAGAAAGACAAGAGAAGAAGAGAATACCTTTCGAAGAGGAGAGAGGAAGGATTTAAGACGAAGAATACCTTTTGAATAAGAGGAAGAAGAAAGATATACCTTGAAATCCACCACCAAACAAGCTTTTACCCTTCCATAATTTAATTGGAAGGGAAGGTTTTTTTTAATTAAAGAAAAAAACCTACAAAATAATGAAGAAAATTTCTTCACACAGGAGAGCTTCTTTCTTCTTCTTTTTCTCAAATCTCCACTAGGGTTGGAACTCTACTCCTCTTATGGTTTTATAATAAAAATTTTGAAATTAAAATCCAGCATAATTATAATTATGCCACTCGCTTAAGTGGCTCGTCATCCAAAATAAGAAAACAAAAACAAATATTATCATAAAATAGAAAGTAAGATCAGAGTCCAAGGAGGCAGATCTGAGAGAACTGGTAGCCCGATGGCCTAATTGACAAGATCCAACGGTCGGATCGACACAAAATAGAAATCCTATGACTGACATAATCTTCTAAGTAGCCCACATGCATCATCCCAAAGTGGGGTCTTCCTAATGCACACCCATTGCATGTGAGGTTTTCAAAATGGCCCGGCAGGCCCCATCTGGAACTCGTCTCTCATCCACAAAGAAAGCTGCGTTGATGTGGGTGGTCGTCTCCGTCTCTGGTACCCCAAGTGCGTCCCCATCAACTTAGCTCGATGTATAGCCCTAATAATGATAAAGAGATTAAATTGATGAGCTAGTGATGCAGGACAATTAACCACTAGCTCTAAAAGCTCGAACTTTTAGAGCATGGCGACTTAATCCCTTAATCTCATAGCCCAAGCCCCACATCTCATGGGTTAGGACCTCAGCCGTACCGCCTCACATGGGCCGCCCACCCCGAGTGTCCCCGCATCCCACAAGCTACCGCACTCGAACCCGGTCTGAAATGCGCATTAATTACCCCCAGCGAGGAGTCTCAAACACGAGACCTCCCCTGTGGGCCCCGCCCACCCCGAGTGTGCCCCTGCATCCCACGGGCGACCCCACTCGAGCCCGGTGTAAAAATGCCCCTGCATTAGCTAGTGATCTCCTTCCATGGTAGTTTGGAATCATATGGTAAAGCTTTGGGATTCATATTATTAAAAAAAGAAGAGACAAAAACAAAACCATTGTTTAGACAGAGAAGAATAAGAAGCGCACAGCCCAGCTTTAATAGAAGTAGAGGAGGGAACTTTACTTCAAGTGTGCCTTAATAAGAAAGGTCATTTGATCAAGATGCATGCAATCAACCGTGAGTTATGGATGCAAATATTGATTAGAAATGAGCTCAAGAAACAACTAATGCTCATATCCAAGGTTCCTGCAAGTCTAATGATGATCGAGAGGCTAAATTGAGGAGCTAGTGACCTCCTTCCATGTAAGTTTGGAATCACATGGCAAAGCTTTGGGATATTCCTATATTATGAATAGAAATCTGCTCTTGAGATTATTAAAAAATAAGAAACGAAAATGAAACTAGTGTTTTTTTTTTTTTTTTAAGGAGAGAGAGATCCAAGAAGATCAAGATGCTTCTATAAAAGAAGGGGGGGGAAAAAGGGCAAATGCAAAACTAGGGGAGGGAGAGGGAGCTGGGGAGGACTGCATCATGGCTACTAACAACCCCACCACCCCCAGCGCAAAAAAAAAAAATAAGAAAGAACTTGTGGTATCCAATTTGCCTAGAAAGTAGAAACTCATCAAGCATTGTCAATCAAGAGCAAATCAGTAGACACTGTGACAGTATTATGTGCATGAGCAGCAGGTATCCGTGCATTAAAATGACCCCCGCATGCAAAGGGATAAACATAACAAACACAGAGGCCCAGCCCCAAACATCATAACTCATCAATTGTATACGTTACAAGCATTAGGCTAATGCCAGCATAAATAAACAAGCAGGCAAATGTCTCCTAATTTCTTGATGAGAAAACATAACATGAAAGCCAAAGAGCAGCGGAAGTGAACCTGAATAGCCTCAGGACTAGCATATGTTCGAGGAAATTTCCAGTGGTCTGCACCAATAAGACACAGTCTTGCACTGTCAGAATATGACTCAAAGTTTGCTTCTGCAACCAAGTAGCAGGTGTGCGCAGCAGCAATCTGTATCATAACTCTCATGTAAGATAGATGCCATGTTCCTGAGTAACGTAAGAAATACTGAAATTTACAGAAACAGTATGAATACAGACCTCTCCTCTCTCCTTCCATAGACAATCTCCAAGATGAATAATTACAAGCTCATCATCTTTGGTTCTGTTTGCAGTTATGATGGCCAAATTCTCCTCCCAATCGTCTAGCATGCTATTTCCATGAAACTACATCCCATAGAAGACAGCAGATGAGCTCATTTAACAAAGAAATTGCTAAGAAAATTCCAAAACGAATATGATGCAGGATTCCAAATCAGCTATGAACAGACGTTCAGATATCAGAGGTGCCAAATATCTGGGACAAGGCTATCAAGATGATGTCGATGGTGATATCAGAGATGTAAGAGCCAGATCTATGAGGTGAAATTATCAACTACAGACTTTGAAGGTAAGGTTGGCATGAGACACTTTAGTTTTGCTAGGATGCGCAAAGTTTGCCTTAAAACAAAAGGTTTGCCTGAGGGTCCATCTGATGTATGCCCTGGATAGTGATAAAGCTCGTACACATTCAAGCAATTACAGGCCATTCCATAGGATAACTTGAGGAGACTTATGACACAATGCAATTACTACAGGCCCTTCCAAGATTGATAGAATGATATTAAAAAAAAAAAAAAAAAAACCAACACATCAAGACCCATGTGCCCAGCAAATACAGCAACAGCCTCTTTCCATGGAAATCAAACTAGGCAACTCACCTGTGTAGGCTGTTGAGATATATGTAGAGGGTTAGATGGATTGGCGCTGGTTGAGCTGTCGGCAGAGAACACATCTGCGGGTTGACCTGCAATCAGCAAGCATAATGTCCGCAAAGGTGATCCTGATACGAACTGATGACGTGCCATCTGCTTCACAGTCTCGACATAAAACTGCAATAGTCAACATGAAACAAGATGGTGTCAGTTTCATACAAATCCAGGGAATGATATTCTCCTACATTTACACATGAGAACCAGTGCCAAAAAAAAAAAACTAAAAACAAAAGAAAGTTGCACGAACCTTCTCACCAAGTTGTGCTGCAAGAACTAGAGCAGGGCCCCACAACTGACCTTCTTGTGCACACTGTAGAGCCTCTTTCCTTCTACCAGAAACAAGAAGGTTCTGTACCTCAACGGCGGCTGCCTGAAACAAATTGGGTGCACATGAATATCTGAAATTGATATCTGTAGATATGAAAGAACCTCATACGCAAGTATGCCACACCTTTATCTGTCCTTCAGAAGGCATGTTTTGCAGACAAGGAGTGATGGCACCATACTTGCTCACTTGAGCACCAGTCCTCCTAGCAGAGGCAAAAAGCTGGGTTACAGCTGATTCTGGACCATCATTTTCCTATTAAAAAAGAAAGAGTTAAGGAGACTGAGGTGATTATGTAACCAGTAAGAGGATCTCTTCAGAGTGCTACAAGAATTGTAAGGGATTTGAAACCACCATGTTGAAATTATCATTGAGTTACTGATTAAGAAAGCAAATCTAAGAAACTATTATCATTGGAGTCGCCCATCAAGGGCTGTAAAACCGTTTTATAAACCCCCTTTTACCATCAAGGGCTGGAAGACCGTCTTATAAACCCCCTTTTAGCACATTTTCCCTGTTTCTTTTAGGTCATAACTTTGACTTATGTAAATACCTCCTCCCACATTTCTTAGATTTTTCATAAACCCATTAATCTTCTTTTTGATTTCTTTTTCCAATTAGTGTTTTGAGCACACTAAATTGGACTACTTAAAAGTAATTTGAGTTTCCATTCTAGCCATACAAGAGATAGAAGGCAAATTGGGGATTTTATGGGAATCAGAAATTTTAGGTAGGAGGATTTGTGGATATTGAAAGTTTGGATTTTTTAGGGTTTGTAAACTTCAGGGGTTTGGTATGAAAGGTGGCCTGTGCAAGGAAGTATGGAGTTAACGAAGAGAGTGGTGGATGGAGAAGTCTTCTTTGTACAGGTCTACAACATTGTGGAAGGGGATATCCAGGTTGGGAAATATATTCATGGAAGGGATAGGGCTCTCCTTGGGATGGTAAAACAATCAGGTTTTGGGATGATGTTTGGTTGGGTGATAGAGTTGAGGTTAGCCAGCTTATCCCAAGTTCGGACATTCCAATTACTCTCTATTACTCAGTGTCGGGTGGAGTGATTTGGACTCCTTGACAAAAGAAGCTTTTCAAAGAGGAAGTGGATGCGTACATTAGCATGTCAGAGAGGCTTTTAAGCATTATTCCCTCTGAGCCAACCTCAGATTTTATAGTGTGGACCCAAGGGAGTTTCAGGCAATTCTCAGTTCAGTCCTTTTATGGCTTGCTCCATCGGCCTTCATTAGGCAATGAAAAAGCGTACACCTCTTTCCTTCGGTCCTACAGGGCTCCCCCAAAGGTCGCAGTATTGGCATGTTGGTGCGTAGGAAGAAGGTGCTTGCAGTTAATAGTCTACAAAAGAGGAAGATGATAATCACCAATGTTTGCCTCCTATGTTTGCAAGATGAGTCAGACGACCACCTTTTTATTCATTGCCCCTTTGCTATAGAGTTGTGAGAGAGATTCTTGGATACTTTTGGAGTGTCTTGGTTGATGTCGTTGATTGAGGGGTTCTTGCTCTCATGGCGTGGGGGAGGGGTTGGGAAGAAGGGGAGGAAGATATCATTGTTGGCGTTATTGGCCAGTTTTTGGGCATTTAGTTGCGGGGGGGGGGGAGATTCTTGAGTTACTTAATAATTCTTTTGGCCGTTTCAGCCTTCTTTGATTAATAACTTTGTAACCTTTCCAACAAAAAACAAAAAAAAACACTGTTACTTTTTTAAAAATACACAATATATTAACAATCATCTCTTTGATTAATAAATTCATAACCTTTCCAACAACAAAAAAACACTGTTACTTTTTTTAAAATACATAATATATTAACAATCACTTTTATTTCATTGTTAAAATTAGTTTTAGAGCTAACACTATTGCATCAATATGTATTTATATAACATAGATCATATAAAATAGATTTTAAATAAATTTGCACATGAAATCTATAGGCATGAGCCTAGGTGAGCCTACTTGTTTCAAGGGTAGTTGTGCCTAGACCTAGCACCTTTAACCGCATTGTTCATTAGTTGAATGAGATTGCACAAATGCTTTATGGTGTGCAGCAAATAGAATATCAGGCACTTGGACTTGCATCATTGTCTAAATTCTTCGCTTAATTAGGTCTTCAGATGACCAGTTTAATCGTGTACTTTGCAAGGTTAATGATATATCTAATAGGCTCTGGAAAAGAGAATGTTCCTAGACCTTTTTTATGCATTTGGAAATCCCATCACCATCTTATTCAAAATTTATCAGTTTTGAGTCTTTTTTACCATAGTTACCAAGCCTTCACCAGTCTCGTCGACCAAGAAAAGACACCAAATTGTAATATAGGTAGTCTTTCTTGACATTACTGAGCAGATGGCGAACCCTGAAACTTGAAGACTGACCAATCCATGAACAAGGTAATTGCTGTTTGGATCTTATTTTAGAGGAAAAGTATTCCACGTTCATCCATACCCCCTATGAAATCCAGAATTGAAGTATACTAAAGTCATGCTCACATGGTTTAAATACTCATATGACACTATTTCACAATGTCATAGCCTACAGTCTTGCATAATCCACCATGATGTACTGATATCAACCATTTAAGGGACTGTCTTGAATGTGCTGCAAGCCCTGAACACTGACATTTCAAATTTCAAACAGCCTGTTTCAAACCTGACATAGGAAATGGGGCGATTGAAAATCATAACTAATTGATATGCTATCATCGAAACACTAGTGAAAAGGAACATGCAATGCACATGACCAGTAAAGAAAACGAGCTCCCCAATGAAACATGCAGTGCAGTAAAGAAAGCAAAGCTCAAAAATAGCAAAATTCATCAAGCCCGAATCAAACATAGCCAACCCACTTAATTGAAATTGGGTCAGGCTTGACTGACCACCAGCCCCAACCTGCCACAACCCTACTCAAGTTTAAGAATGGATTATGAGACAAAAGGGTTGCACAACCTGACCACTCAGTGGTTACGTATATACATAAATAAATCATCTCTATTTTTTTCTTTTTGTCATTTCAGTTTATGGGTCAGGTCAAGTTGGGTCATCTTGTCTAACCCCTTGATAACCTATATGGCAGGTTGGGCTAGGTAGGTTCAACCCAAGCTTGACCCATTTACTTAAATGGGTAGTATTTCTAGGCTGTTTGCTAAACAGGCCAAGAATTCTAGCCCAAACCTGTTTACTCGATGGGCCAAGAATTCTAGCCCAACATTGATGCACAACCCAATAGCACATGGCCCGACCTAACCCACTTAAAATTCATCAAGCACAACCCATCCCAACCGTATTCAATTAATTGTAATTGGGTTGGGATCAAAGGAGCTTACCCAAACCACCACAACCAACTTAGGATTAAGAATGGGATATGAAGCTAAGGGTATGCACAAACTGGCCAGTCGTTTGATACATACACATGTAAATAAATCATCTATACCTTTTCCTTTATTTTGTTTTGGGTTTTAGGTCAACTCCAATCAGGTCTTCATGTATCACATTTCTAACCTGAGCTCAACCCGCTACCCATTTAGCTTGGCCTAAACCCGCCTTAAAAGCAAGTCAAGCCAGCTTACCTGCAGGCTGGACCGACCCATTGCCAATGCCACCCCTAGGTGCATGCGCATGAACCATGAGCCAGAGAGTCAAACTAATTGTCCATTTTTATTACATCACATTGATCTTCTAATCAGGAAGATGTTAGATAATGGGATATCACATTACGGGTCTTAGTAGATCACTAAAAGGTCGGTCGAAATAACACCATGGCTGGGTCAAACAAGAAAACGCTCTCTTGGGTTTAAAGTTATGACATGTGGAGCCCGCGAAGTTGCAATAATGACAATCTGTTCTTTTTCATGCCATGGTCGATAGACAAAAGTGCCGAAAACCACCCAGATTTCAAGTCCCTAACAAAAAAAATGAATAAATTTTTTTAATTGAATGTAGATCATTAATTTGGAAGATCATAACAATAAAAAAATCTATGAATTTCTTTCTACTGAATGTGGACCATTACTATAGTTCTCTTCTTAACCGTCCATTTCGTAAGCCACAAAACAAACGTTTAGGGCGGTGATATCAAGGTGAGTTTTAGGCATGGCATATCCACGGTCGTTAGGAACATACCAACCATCTGGATTGCAAAAAATGGCTCCCAATTGTCAAAATGATAACTAAATATTGTGCAGAGCCATAGATCAAGTCAGCAATCCTATAATTCTGCTGTATAGATTGCAAGATTAATAAAATTTTCGTCTTTCCAAAAAAAAAAAAAAAGATTACGGTGATGCTTCACGTCGTCCAAACTGGATGCCCCATCGTGGATTGAAGCTTCACAACACAACGCATGCAACAATCCACAGTCCAACGTCCCATTGCAGATTGAAGCTTCGCAACGCATTTTGATATGCAAAACGTGTGCGAGATCTGTGACATTCATCGAGTGAAGCAGGCGTTGTATTTGAACAAATGAATGAAAGGGGGGAGAAAAAACCTCCTTCCTCTTCTTCTTCTTCTACCATGGCAGCACACGAAACTTAAAAGAGAGCACATGCACATGCGCACATAGACAGGCATTTCCGAAGGAATTTACGTCTTTTTTTTCTCCTTTCTTTTTGCTGTGGAAGAGAGTGAGGGAGAGGGAAAGATGCTATGAGAAACAAAGAGTCTTTTTTTGGTGTTTAATACAGGCCAAGATGCTACGAGAAACAATGAGTCCTTTTTTTGGTGTTTAATACAGGCCGAGTGCATACTCGGATCATATCAACTATCTCAAGAACCAGGTAACATCTCAGCCTTTCCTTATCACTAGATGCAAGGAGCTGAAATCCAGACGCTACGTTGTGAAGCACAGCTGCATTCACCCATAAATGACCAAAATACCATCTTCTTTGCATGCTAACCCACCCCATGTCCTTGATGACACGAAGATTAGCAAACCAAATAAATTAATTGTGTGGAAATAATAAAATATAAAAAATTCCTCTGCTGCTCGCATTATATATGGTAGAGATTTGTTGCCCTTAAAAGTTCATCATCTTACATGGAGGACATGTCTTCAATAGACAAACGCCGTTTAGTTCAGTTCAGTTTCTTTTTTAGTTCACTTCAGTTCAGTTCAAGGCAATGATAAGTAAATATTCTCGTCTAACCAGTTTTGCCCTTAAAAGTTTATTCTTCTGCACATTATCTATGCTAAGAAGATAGAGGGAAATATAAACGAAAACCACGTCAGAACAACGTAATATGAAATAACCTACAAACTAGAAAAACATTGGTAGCACAAAAAATGCCATGCATCAGCATATGTATTTTAACCACGTGCAAAGTGAATAAAAAAAAATATTATAGTGACCTCCAACAGACAAAATCATAAGAGATGTAGAAAACACTCAACCCATTTTACCTGCAACGCCGGGTCAACACCAAAAGGAGATCGAAGTTTTCCATAATGCTGACAAGATATTTTTAGCAAACAAAAAAGTAACCTCAAAAGCTCTCCATTTCTGATGTCCATGTTGGGAGATTGGCAGTTAGCAATCCTCTCATCAACCCATTTATACAATTCCTTAGTCGCAGCATTCCCACCGACAAGCGGACCAGGAAAGGATTGATGGCATAAAGCACGGAAGTAATCAAAAGCCCCAGCTCCAGAAGTTACAGAAGCGTTAATCTTGTCCATAATAACTTCTGTCAAGTTGAGAATTGAAATTGTACTTCCGACGGTGCCCTTCACATACAGCACACATGAATCATTTTTTAATAAATAAAATACAAATATGTCATGGACTTTAGTGCCAACAATTCCATCACAAAGAATTCTACAATCTCAAGAAGTACTCAGTTGACTACATCTGATACCATAAGTAAATCCATTTCAATCAGAAAGTTAAACAGTCTATGAGACTACCTGGCTTGCATAAGAAGTGCTGGTATCTTTCATGACAACTAGTTTACCACCAAATCCAAAGGTAACCAAAGCATGCGGGGGACGCCCTGCTGATGGCCACCCTTCTTTAGGAGCATAAGAGAACTGTGCATGAGAAGCATTTCCAGCGTGAAACGGCTGCTGAGCATAATTTACTGCATTCTGATTTCCATAGTAATCAGGGGAGAAATGAGTCTGCTGGATCTGTTCCAACTTTGGCTTATTAAAGTGATACAAATTCTCCGTAGAAGGAAAGCTTTGGAACCCAACCACACCATTATTGCTGTCAAAAGCCTGATTGGCCTGCCCATGCATAGAAACATTTTCCATCGCATTGAAACCAATTTGTTGTTCCGGATAACTATTCACATGTCCTGATGTACCATAAAGGTTCCCCATTTGCTGGTTTCCAGTAAAACCTCTTACAGCACCACTCTGAGAAACAGGCTGAGATTGCCATGCATTCGCTTCAGCATAGTTACTTGCATTCCCAGCCCAATCTCCACCTTGTGTTTGACCACCCTGGTTCTGTGACTTATGTTGTTCAAATTGACCCAAATCACTATACAAACCATGAACTTTTTCAGAGAAACCGCCTGAAGAAGCATGCCCTTCTTGAATTTGCTGGGTACCTATCGTGCTTGTAGTCTGAAGAGCCTGGATATAAGATTCCAACAAGCACCACTCTTGTTTGATCGTGTCGTAGTACCAACCAGGATACTGGGGATCAAACACCATATTTGCTGGATACTCGGAGCTACCTTGAGCTACCTGATTCCAGTTAGACACACTACCAGTTGTACAATTCTCTACCAAAGTTCCCATTGCCAACTGGGCAGTTTGTTGCAAATAAGAAACTTCTGATCTTTGGTCCGCAACAACGGCATTGCCTGCTGACTGAGCCTGATCTTGAAATACCACTTGGGTGCTTGCCGTTGCATCATAACCATCCAATTGATGCCATTGACATGTAACTGGGTCATACCTCCACCCTGGGTAAAGACTTTCCCAGTACTGACTAGAATACAGATCCTGCCCATCTGCAGTCTGGTGTTCTGATGAACCTAAAGAAGCTGTTGAATCAGCAACCAAGTTTCCTGCAAGTCTAGTAGTGGGATCAAAATCAGCTGTCAGATTATTCCCTGCTGTTTCAAATGGATCTTCTGAACTGTCTGCCAATCCAGTGAAGAGGTCTGAATATGACCCAACTCTCCCTGCTGTGTGCTGACCCAATTCGGTATTGAATGCACTCCAGTCCACCTCTTTGACACTTGTTCCCCTAGATCCGCTGCTCTTGCTTGTTGTTGAATCCAGCACTGCATCTGTGGTTGTTGTTGTTGTCGTTGTAGAAACGGAATTCCCCAATTCGGTTACTGTACTAAAAGAATTGGAATGTACAAGTGAGATACTCTCTTCCCCAATCAAAATGTCCTTATCTGATGCACCATCAGATAACGGCACAATCAAACTTTCTGACTGATCCACTCCTTCGGAATTTAACCCGCTGTCACCGGATTCTTCCAAAACTGGGCCCACGTCGCTGACGCTTAGATTCGCAAACGTTTTGGCATCATCAGACTCGCCGCCATCCACCAGGCTGGATCCCGTAATTCCGAAGTCCTCGTCGACAAGCTTGTCAAAAAAATCCTCGTCTGTCTGATCCTCCACCTGGGATGGAGGAGGAGATGCCATCGAATGCAGGCAAAAACCGTAGACCCTAGAACCCTCCCTTTCCTATGACACCGGATCAGAGCCCAATCGGAACAAATGCACCACGATTCAACTATAACTCAACCATAACCCTCCGATTCATCTCCGAATCTCGCGAAAACCCGAAAAGTAAAAGAAATCCTCTTCCGATAAATAATGGGGATCCGAAATCGAAGAAAACCACCCGATCTAAGATTCTGACTACAAAATTAGGGTTTTATTGCAGAATCATCAAATTGGAAGATCCAAGCGAGAGAGATCTATGGGTTTTGGGGGATTCTGCATCCAAAAATTATGGGAAATAAACTAAAATTGCGAATTTTCTTGCCCTAGATTTAACGGCGCTGATTTGATTCAGCAAAATAAAATGAATTACGAGGAAAATCGACTTACCGATTGAATTCGAGGAATTTCCGAGAGAGAGAGAGCATACCCTCGATTTCGCCCCGGCCGACATATCACCAACCCACCAAAGGCCTCGTTTTTCTCTTTCTAAAATCATTTAAAAAATAAAAAATTATTTTACGGTTCCGGAAAGACGAGCTGGACGCGGACTTTCGCAGGAAGTTCCTGCGCAAGGGTACTGGGTGGGGCCCATCTCCATGTTTGTTGGAAATCTATCCCGTTCATCCGTTTGGCGAGCTCATTTTAGGACAAGTGATAAAATTTTAGGTGGATCCAAAAGTCATGTGGACCACA
Source organism: Magnolia kwangsiensis (assembly GCA_037074715.1). Taxonomy (NCBI): domain Eukaryota; kingdom Viridiplantae; phylum Streptophyta; class Magnoliopsida; order Magnoliales; family Magnoliaceae; genus Magnolia; species Magnolia kwangsiensis. The sequence continues at coordinate 15,048,507 of CM073576.1, read as the reverse complement.
CGAGAGGGAAACTCGGGGAAAGAAATACTTACCATTGAAACCTTCCTGGGATCCACCTTGATGTTTATATGCCATCCAAACCGTTTATAAGGTTTTTACTACTGGGATGAAGTGAAAATACTAAAAATTTAGCCTGAACAAAAGCTTTATGGCCACAAGAATGTTTCAACGGTTCTAAATGAATATCCACGGATTCCTCTCGTGTGGCTCACTTGAGGTTTGGATACACCTCATTTTCTTTGGCGTATTATAAAATGATCTCGCCAAACGGATGAACGGGGTAGATTTCCCATAAACATTGCGATGGGTCCCACCCAGAATCCTTGCGCAGGAACTTCCTGCGAAAGGCTTTCACAGGAAATCCGCGTCCAGCATCACTTCCCGAATAGCGTCCTAACGTATTCATACAAGTGAGGCCCATTTTTCATTCATCCAGACCGTTTATTTTTATTTAGATGGGACTAAAACTTTCCTTAGAAGATCGAGGGCATCGAATATGAGGCCTTTTTAAATGGACCGTTTCTGTTTTTTAACTGTCTTTTTGTGGGCTATCGATCAAAGAGTTATGGACCTCTAGACTGAGATGCAACAGGAAGATCCCTCATTGATAATCTGTGAAATATGATCAACGGTTTAGATGAGCGAACCATCCGGGCTATACCCATATAACTGTTCATCAGGACTCTATGCAGCTGTGTTGTATCAGGACATGTGGATGATGGGGTGACATGATACTCTGCAAGCTTACGACACTTGATACGCAGGTTACGCTAAATCAAATAAAACCGGCCAAATTGAGTAATATACAAATCAGATTAGTTAAACAATCCTAACCTCTGATTTGTGAACATGAAATTGGACGGTTGATTTTTTTTTTCATTTAAAGGGCCAATGAATGTCCACCAATCCGATAGTCACATGCTAAAAATTCTTAATTTTTGGTGTATTATAGATCCAAGTGGGACCCAGAATTTGGACAGTTGATTAGAATTAATTTTATGCCACGTATGCAATTCCTAGAGGATTTTTTAAGTGCCTGCAAATCATTCGCCGCATTCCGCCAGAGTTATCAAAGCCTTTCTCACATGAACGCTATTTGCAGCCGCGGCCTGCACCCGCCAAACACGAGCGACACGGTCGTGCTCAACCGACTTCGTGTGTGTGGATCCAGGCCGTTCATCTGGCAGGCTCAGTGAATGATCCTGAGGCCAAAAGCCAGATTGGGGGTTCCGCAGAAAGTTCCTTGGGCCAAGATCTGGCTGGTAGGCTCTATCGGGTGGGCCGTGCGTGGTGGAAGAAATGGATGGTTAGAAAAAGGATAATCAACGGTTCACGTTCAACGTACGTGTGGGGCCAAACGGTCAGTGGGACACCTGATTCTAGTCTTGGAACACATTCACGGGTGAAACCATACCTCAAACATGAGAGATATGGGTCAATCATAAGGTGGGCCGTATTAAATCATTACCCTCATCAGGTGGGTCGCAGGCAGGTTGGATATAGACCATTCAGCAGTTTTTAACAGTCCATTTTCTCACTTACACGTGCCAGGTGGTTAGTGGACAGATAATACTACAAAAACCTCCCAAAGTGACAGATCATAACCACCGATGTTTTCAGTTGAATATAAACCGTTGGTTTTTTTTTTCCTAAATAGTCCCTATCTCTCCAATGAGATTTTTTACCTTATCACACACCTAATGGGCTGTTTAGAAAAACATGTCCAATGTCCAATGATCAATCTATGAGTGTGGTCCACCTGACAAGTGGACCGGCCTGTGCATTGGGCCAGTGTATGTTCACGAGAGTGTGTTCAAGTTCGGACCCACCACATGGTGGGACCCATAGAGCACTAACCAATAGCCATTGGGCTAGTGGCGTGGTTACTAGCCAATCCATTTTCCCTATTAAGTGGCTCCAATAGCATATAACTGGGCAATTTGGCTCCTTAAACCTATCTTTGGGTGGCCCTTAAGGATCATTTACCACATGATTTTGGAGGGATTTAAGTCGTTAAGCACCGTAGAGTAATGGGATGTTTCAATTCGCCAGAGTCTTTAAAATTCATGATGAGAGCTTAGGTTATATGTAAAATTCTTTCTAAGAGTTACATGTGTAACATGTTTCTTCCTAAGAGTTACATGTGTAACATGTGTATCACTGGATTATTAATCTATCGGACACATGACCCACTAATGATATTACAAAATAATTAGAAAATCAATTACATCATCATAGCTACTTTAATATGATGATCAACGTTGTCCAAATATTATCCATGTAAATCAATGGTTAAAAATCTTTGATTAGCCACTCGGACATGATTTTGTGCTTGTAGCCTATCTGAGACTTGAAATTTCATTATTTTTGAGCAAAGTATATATTTCAATAAGTTTATTATAACCATTGTATCAAACATTAAGTAAGTTTGCTAATTAAAGATATTAAAATTAATTTAATAATAATATTCAAAACTATGTAAATATACTAAGCATAGCTAATTTTGAATTAAAATTGGTTTAAATCTAAGATGCCAACATAAGTAGGAGGATTTTACACCTAGATGTATAGCTTAACTGGCAGGCTGAGCGGAGATACCTTTTTTCAACACATGAGGTCTTGGTATCGAGCCCTAATGGGGGTGGCTAATATAGAGTGTATACACTGACATAGGTGTGTATTAACAGGCTAATCCAAAAATAAAAAGGAAAGTAGGAGGATTTCAAATCTAGGGTTCCAAATCCCCCAAACGGACTTTAAATCTATCTCCGGGATTGGTTGTATATTTTTTTAAAAAAAATGTATTGATGCATCAGGTAAATGGTGACCATATTGAGATGATCCAAACCGTTGATTTGATAGACTTCTACATGAACAGTGTCCTCTGAAAAATCTTATGCTGAAAAGACCCTAAACTTTAGATAAGATGCTTAAAATGGACAGATAAGAACGAAAATAGTAAGTGGTTCCAGTTTTTGGATGGTTAAAAGCATCCAATCTGGAAGATTTTTGGTGCCTGCCAAATCTACAATCCCATCATATCAACAGTCCGGATCAACGGATCATGGCTCCAATGGTACGGGTTTTTGGATGGTTAAAAGCATCCAATCTGGAAGATTTTTGGTGCCTGCCAAATCTACAATCCCATCATATCAACAGTCCGGATCAACGGATCATGGCTCCAATGGTACCGGTCATGCACATCATATTCACGTCCTGACACATCAGGTTCATACTTCCTCTATTTTAGTCATGACTTGTACCATATCTGGAAAGAGTTTTCTCCGTTCAACGCAAGAGAGTGATTTAGGTTGACAATTCACGTATATATCCAAAACACCTTTTCGGCCCATGTGGGGACCGTTTAGTTAGTCGTATTAAATGGGAGCGGATTAGGTGCGGCTCCGGCCTTCCCAAGACGGTGTGGCCGTTACCGTGGGACTCACCTTGATGTATGTATTCTATATCCACTCCGTCCATACATTTTTCCAGATCATTTTAGGGCATAAGACCAAAAATTGAAGAAGATCCAAATGTCAGATGGACCAATTACAGGAATTAGTGGGGATTGAATGCCCACCATTAAAAACCTCCTAAGGCCCGTTATAGTGTTCTCATAATGTTTATTTTCCATCCAATCCGTTGATAACGTCACAAAAACCTGGATGAAGGGGAAAAAAATACCATCTCGTTCCAAAACTTTTGTGGGGCATTAATGCTCAATCGCCACCGTTTCATTTGGTATGGTCCACCTTAGATTTGGATGTGCTTTATTTTTGAGTTCGTGCACTGAAATTATCTGAAAAAACGGATGGACGGCGTGGATATAGAATACATACATGAAAGTGGGCCCCAACCTTAAGAGGCTGCGCCATCTTTGGTGAGGCCAAGGCCGCACCTAATCCAGTCCCGCATTATATCAGGGTAACGCCTGTGCTAGCTTTTCACCATTTAAAATAGTGGTGATTCATCTTCTAGCGTGGCACTGATGCGCAGCTGTACAGACCATCTAAACTATGGGTCCATTGTGGATGGGGCATTTTACAGGTGATAAAGTTGAGAGATCTCCAATCAATGGCAATTAAATGGATGGCTAAAATTGAGAGATCTCCAAATTCCAAGGGAAATTATTGGTAAATTTTTCTATGACCCATTCAGATTTTTCTTAGTGATTTGGACGGTGCGGATTTCATCATGCGCTTTTACAGGTCTCTGCCTTTTTTAAAATGGTATAAAACTAGCATGCAAGTCTCCCCATTAATGCTCGCGACCACGCGCTACGTTACTGTCGCTAACCGAGAGCCACGTGGGTTGAAACTTCATGAGATCCACACCATCTATCAGCTATGCTGGCTCACGTGGGTTGAACTTCCCATTAACGCTACTGCTTCCCGTGGTGTGCTCCATTTTATATTTGGTGTTGCAAAATATTGATTTAAAAAATATATTTTAATAAAATAAAAAATAATATATATTATATAAAAAGTGTTTGAAAAAAAAATTGGTGGGTTTTGAGAATAGTCTCACATTGGAAAAGAAGAAAAACTTTTTGTAGTTTAAATAAAAATAGTGGAGTATTATAATATTTGCTTACATAGTCAAGGATTATAGACCTTGCGTGTTCCAGTGCTATTAGAACACCCGCTCGGGCACGGGCTCGGTGCGAAGGCATGGGCATTTGAGGCAATATGGCTGTAAAAGCGCTAGTAGTGCACTTTGCACGTCCGCATCGTGTCGCAGAGGGTCGCTCCTTCGCGACCTTAAGTGAACCGAAGCGAGACGTGTGCACGACTAGTTTTCTCCAACAGTTACAAAACGGTTATGAGATTTAATTCCCTAGACCATAACCCTCAACCACCATAGCTTATAAAATGAGGGCTTGGATGGGTTTCCAAATCATCTCTCAACCCACTCCAGCAAACCCATATGAATTGAGACAATCCTCCACTCCTCTCATATATTCAAGTAATTCCAGCAAGACAACAAGGGTTGAACCTTTGCTTGAAGAATAGACCAATGGTGTGGTCTATAACGGTTCCACTGAACCAGTGGTTGAAGACTTGACCAGTGCAATGGTCTAAATCACATATTCTCTTTTCTTTTTCTCTTTTGAGATTTTTTCTTTATTGTAATTCGATCAGATAGTGAGGTGTAACAGAGTTTCATTTGGTGGGCCTTCGTGTTTGTTGAATGCAGACCCACACCAGGCTCGTCGTATCCTAGAAGCGGTTTGCCTGTAACCTATTAGCATACTCAACTCGCTTGAGTAGGGACAAATAACGCTTTAAGGACAGCGTTTTCAGACGTGCTTCAGCCTATCTATATTTCAAATTAATTTGTATTTTTAGATTTCATATTTTACTGAAAAAATATTATTCTGTAAATTTTCAACAATTTTAAAGCGTTATTTCGATGGAAGCCGATAGTGTTTCATCCATCAAGTTGATGAATCATGACTTGATACGTCTTGATCAGTTCGATGGAACCAATTTTACGAGATGGCAAGACAAGTTAAAATTTCTTCTAACGACGCTAAAGATCTACTACATATTAGATCCAAATTTGCATACGCTTCCGAAGCATTCGACAAAGACACACCTGAACAGGTGGCTCCCCGCACCAAACGAGCCGAAAACGAACTCTTGTGTCAATGACACATTCTAAACGCACTCTCCAATCGACCATACGATCTGTACCAATAAACATCATCAGCAAAGGAGATATGTGCCGCTTTGGAGTTCAAATACAAGACTGAAAAAGAAGGTACCAACAAGTTTCTCATCACCAGGTATTTTGACTTCAACATGGTAGATAACAAACCGTTGTTGCCCCAAATCCAAGAATTGCAGCTAATATTAAACAAAATCAAAGTTATAAAAATTGATCTTCCTAAATCATTCCAAGTCGAGGCTATAATCGCTAAATTGCCACCGATGTGGAAAGACTATGGAAAAAAGTTGCTGCATAAAACTGAGGGTTACACACTGGAATAAATCCAAAAACACCTCAAGATTGAGGAATAATCTTGTAATTGCAACAGAAATATTGATAATGGAATGCCTCGTCTAAGGTACATGTAATAGAAAACATTAATAACAAGAATCCCGAGAAGGACGATTCCATGAAATTCAATAAAGGTAAATTCAAGAAAAACGTCCAAAAGAATAACGAAAAGTTCAAAGGCTTATGCCATGTCTGTGGAAAAATTGGGCACTATGCTCGAGTATGTCGATATCGTAAATTTTTTTTAAAAAAGGCAAGTGCAGTAGAAGAAGGCGATACTATGTCTATGATCACTGAGGTAAATACCATCCAAGGTAAAGTTCCAGGTTGGTAGTATGATACTGTCGTTACAGTACATGTGTGCTACGACAAATCAACTTTCAAAACCTATGAGGAATTGACCGATGGTCAAGAAGTCCAAATTGGGTAATGAAGTCTGATTAAAGGTCGTCGATAAAAGAATTGTCGAACTGATATTCATCTTTGGGAAAAAAGTGATTCTGACTAATGTATTGCATGTCCCAGACATGAGGTGAAACTTAGTTTTTGGGGATCTTCTGGGTAAATCAGACATGAGGGTGGTGTACGAGTCAGGTAAACTGATTCTGTCAAATAATGAGAATTTTGTCGGAAAGAGATATGCTTGTAATGGGATGGTTAAGTTTTCTCTGAATGAAAGTAGCACTTCTGCGTATATGGTTGGATCCGTTGGACTAGCCCATATAGGGTATAGTACCTTGAAGTTCATAGTTAAGAATGGTTTAATCTCATACACAGATAATGAAACTGATAAATGTGAAGTGTGCATACGATTCAAAATGACGAAAAAACATTTTCCAAGTATTGAAAGATTATCTCAAGAATTAGATCTTATATACAGTGATATCTGTGAGTTAAACGACATTCTTACTCGTGGAGGCAAAAGGTATTTCATAACATTTATTGATGACTGCTCTAGATATGTATATGTATACATATTAAAGAGTAAAGACGAAGCATTGAACATGTTTAAAATATATAGAGTAGAAGTAGAAAATCAACTAAATAAGAAAATAAAAATTCTCCATAGCGATAGAGGAGGAAAATAATTCTCAAAAGAATTTGATAACTTTTGTGAAAAACATGAACTAATACATCAATGTATTACGCTATACACACCTCAACAAAATGGAATAGCTGAAATTAATAATAGAACATTTGTAGAGATGGTCAACTCAATGCTGATAAGAGCAAAGTTGCCACTAAATTATGGGGTGAGGCACTGCTTGCAGCATGTCATATACTAAACAGAATTCCGTCTAAAAAATATAAAATATCTCCATATGAAACATGAAGAGGTAAAAAACCTAACCTAGGATATCTTAAAGTGTGGGGGTGTCTTGCATATTGTAGAACCCTTGATTCAAAAAAAACCAAGTTAGGATATAGAGTTATTAAATGCGTCTTCGTAGGGTATGCACAAATTAGTAAAGCTTATAGATTTCTAAATATAGAGTCTAATACAATAATAAAATCAAGAGACATTGAGTTCTTTGAGAACTTATTATCCTTGAAGTCAAAGGATAATGAAGTCCAAACTCTTGATAGAGAACCAGATAGCACGATTCCACAGATAGTGGAAGCTCCTGTTGAACCTCGTAGGAGTCAAAAGACAATAATAGAGAAGAGTCTAGGAGATGACTACATAAACTCACAACACATCATTTTTCATCTTATAGAAGGAAATAGAGAAAATGTTATAAGAAAAATGTCTATAGTTATAACTATAGAAGATGATCCTAAAACATATAAAGATGTTGTATCCTCTAGAGACTCAGCTTTCTGGAAAGAAGCTATAAACAATGAAATGGAATTCATACTGTCAAATCAAACTTGGAAACTAGTAAATTTGTCTCCAAGTTTTAGACTCATAGGTTGTAAGTGGGTATTTAGGAATAAATATCACACTAATGGGATTATCCAAACCTTTAAAGCTCGACTAGTAGCTAAGGGTTTTAGACAAAAAGAATAGATAGATTACTTTGACACATATTATCCTGCAGTTAGGATAACATCCATTAGGATATTATTTGTACTAGATTCCATACATCATCTTCACATCCACCAAATGGATGTAAAGACCGCATTTCTAAATGGTGACCTCAATGATGAGGTATACATGGAACAACTTGAAGGTTTTGTTCTACCAAGAAATGAAAATAAAGTATATATATTAGTCAAATCTTTGTATGGATTAAAACAAGCACCAAAACAATGACATGAGAAGTTTGATTCCAAAATACTATCTCATGGTTTTATGCATAATGTAGCTGACAAATATATATATTCTAAAGTAGATGTTAGTTGTATCGTTATTATTTATCTGTATGTTGATGACATGTTAATAATAAGTAATAAAATGAAAAGTGTGATTGAAACAAATAGGTTTCTATCTTCCGTATTTAAAATGAAGAATCTTAAACAAGTTGATACCATCCCAGGTATCAAAGTTAAAAAATATTGTGCGGGTTATGTTTTGTGTCAATCTCATTATATTGAGAAGATATTAAGCAAGTTTAACCATCTAAATATAAAGGAAACAAAAACCTCATTTGATCTAAATATCAAGCTAAAAGAAAATACTGAAAGAACAGTTGCACAATTAGAATATGTAAGTGCTATAGGGAGTCTTATGTATGTTATGCAATACAATAAACCTAATATCGCATATGTTATGAGTAAACTTAGTAGGTTTACTAGTAACCTCAGTACTGAACACTGGAATGCAATCGATAGAGTTCTTGGTTACTTCAAAGCAACCAAAGACTTAAGACTATTTTATTCAGAATTTTCTGCTGTATTGGAAGGACATACCGACGCGAGCTGCATATCGAGTGCAGGGGACAACAAGTTTACTACAGGGTGGGTATTCACCCTAGGAGGTGTAGGTGTATCTTGGGGATCTAAGAAACAGACTTACATAACACACTCGACTATGGAGTCTGAATTTAGCTGCAACAAGTAAAGAGGCTGAGTAGCTCAGGAATCTTCTATTAGAAATTCTTTCCTGTGTAAAGCTTATATCGGCTGTGTCACTACATTGTGATAGCAAAGCCACATTAGCTAGAGCATATAGTAGCACATATAATGGTAAGTTTAAACATATCAGTCTTTGCAATGATTATGTCAGAGAATTGATTCGAGATGTAATCATTGTTATTTCTTATGTGAAAACAAGCAATAACCTGATAGATCCTTTCACTAAACTTCTACCGAGAGAGTTAGTAAAGGCTACATCTGGAGGGATGTGGTTGAAAATCTTCAACCAAAGTTTCACCAGTGATGATAACCCAACCTAAAGTTAGAAAATTTATAATTTTGGATTCAATGGCTAAGAACAAGTCACTGATATGTGAAAAGTTTTCAGCACTAAATTATAAAACTTCATCTATAATAGATATTTCTGAGATTTATGAAAGAGGGCTGAATCTTAGAACTCTTAATGAAATCCAGTCTATAGGACAAGTGTCTTATAGTAACGAAGACACTGGAAGGATTTCACATATATAAACATAGAGATGGTGTCGTCTCTCATGAGAGTTACGAGTTTTCTCTCAGGATCGTTCAAGAATTAGGATAAGCACATGACCATTAATTGTGCTGAGCAAGATTATGGGAACTCTAACAAACACATAGCGAATATGTGTGTGGTTTCTCCAACTCTATTATATAGGAATAACTGGTTTAACACTACAGCTACCAGTCATTTTGAGATACTTACACTAAGAAAAGATTAAAATCGAAAGATATATTTCTTTATGCATATAAGTTGATTATTCTGATAGAAATGTTTAACCGAGAAAAAAATATTTTTTAAAATCAAATGGGGGATTGTTGCAAAATATTGATTTTAAAAATATATTTTAATAAAATAAAAAATAATATATAATATATAAAAAGTGTTTGAAAAAATACCTTTTTGTGGGTTTTGGGAATAGTCCCACATTAGAAAAAGAGAAGAACTTTTTGTAGTTTAAATGAAAACAGTGGAGTATTATAATATTTACTTAACTAGTCCAAGGACTATGAACCTTGCGTGTTCCAGTGCATAGCACTGGAACACCTGCGTACGCGCACTTGCGCTGGGGCTCGGTCTCGGGCTCGGGCTTGGTCTCGGTCTTAGTCTTGGGCATGGGCTCGATGCGAAGGCGTGGGCATGTGAGGTAGTGTGGCTTGGTACATCCGCATCATGTCACAGAGGGTCGCTCATTCGTGACCTTAGCGAACTGGAGCAAGATGTGTGCGAGTCATGGTGTGATTAAGTGGTTAAGGAGGATGGTTGGATGAAGGGGAGACTAGAGGACTGAATGAGAGTCCTCCGGAATATATAAAGAGCTGAAAAAAGAGCTATTGCAGCAGATATGTAAAAGTCGTGCCATTAGTGAAGGGTCCATCTGTAATTGCTGCATAGCTAGCCCAACAACTAGAAAATGGCTACCTGCTGTCTCATAATAGTCAGCATGCAACAACTTAATGACCCATGCACAACAGTCAGAAAACGACTAGTTTTCTCCAACAGCTAGAAAATGGTCATGGGATTTAATTCCCTGGACTATAACCCCCAGCCACAATAACCTATAAAAAGAGGGCCTGGATGGTTTTCCAAACCATCTCTCAACCCACTCCAGCAGACCCATACGAACTGAGACAGTCTTTCACTCCTCTGCTATACTCCAGTAATTCCAGCAAGACAGCAAGGGTTGAACCTTTGCTTGAAGAATAGACCAACAGTGTAGTCTTTGAACCAGTGGCTGTAGACTTGACCAGTACAGCGGTTTAAATCACATATTCTCTTTTCTTTTTCTCTTTTGAGATTTTTTCTTTATTGTAATTCTACCAGATAGTGAGATGTAACAGAGTTCCATTTGGTAGGCCTTCGTGTTTGCTGAACGCAGACCGACACTAGGCTCGTCGTATCCTAGAAGAGGTTTGCCTGTAACCTATCAGCATACTCAACTCGCTTGAGTATGGGCAAATAATGCTTTAAGGACAACATTTTTAGGCATGCTTCAGCCTGACCATATTTCAGATTAATTTGTATTTTTCGATTACATATTTTACAAAAAAAAAAATATTATTCTATAAAATTTCAAAATTTGGATCTGCCTCATTTTTGGTCTCATGGCCTAAAATGATCTTGTAAAATGGATGGACGGTTTGGATATAATACATATATATATCATGGTGGGCCACATAACTTGGTGACGTCAACACTCATGCACATCGCGTAATCCAAGTGAGGAGCTATTTGATACTCGGGCAGAGTACATGATCAATATACGAGCAATTGAAAATTTCACGCGCGGCATGCAAGTGAACCGACAAAATAGTAGAACCCACCATTAAGTAAGACACAATCCATAAATCAGATGGCAAAACAATCATAATCTCTGATTTGTTAAATCCAGATTGTAATTTAATTTAATTTTATAATTTTATAATTTAATGATTTAAAAATCAATTTTAATAAGTTAAGTGGCAATAGGATTTATTATTATTTTTTAAAAATGAAATTTATTGATAAATATGATTTAAATGGAACTATAATTTAAATCAAATTGTTCTTATATATTATCAAAGTGAAATTTATTAAATCTCAACAAATTTTAATTTTTTGGATTAAATAAAAATATTGCATTTAAGAATTTTAATTTTAATTATTTTTAAAATTATTAATTAGAAAATAAAGCTTTGCATTATTCAATATTTTTGATAATTTGAGTTATATTAATTAGCGATACTTAAAAGATTTCGAGAACATTGTTTTAAAAATAGTAAGGTGCAGTATGAAATTAAAACTTATAAAAACTGGACTCTTACTCTTGCTCGGGAGGTAAACTCTTAGGAGTTTCAACAACCAGTCAAGGGTTCGAGTATCCATAGGTGGTGAAATCCCACTATGGTGTGAGTGTGCGGGGGTGTGTGTGCATTTGTAAAAAAAATTATAAAGACATTGTATTTTATAAGAGAACTAAAATTTATGGGATTGTTATTTATGGCACGTGTTGGAAAATCATGAAAGAAAACCTCGAATTCAAATCAAATAAGAAAGAGATAAATACAAATAAAGCACAGAGAAAACACATAAATTAGGACAAACAAATTACAAGTGATGGATGCGCTTACACTGAAGAGAACCTCTTTGAATCTCTGCAAAGCTCTAGCTTTTCTCTTTAGAACTCTTAATGATGTCTTATAATACCTCAATCCCAATTACACCCGATATATACAACGTTATAATCAAAATATGAAATAAATCACGCAATTACATAAATTTGCGCCCTGTCGATCTAAAAATCGATTAATCAAACAACCTTTGATCAATCGATCCCTACATGTTTGATCGCTCAAACATGCTCAAAAGTGTCTAGAGAGTTTTTAAATATTTTCGAAACCTGTCGATCTATCACCCTAATAGTTCAATCAATTGAGATTGTTCAAAACTATCCATAAACCAATCTGTATAATTTGAAATTCGCTCGATTGACCGACCAAGGTGGTCAATCGATTGAACCCCTATTTCATGTACAAATTGAAGATATATCTGACAACAAGCTCCACAATGGCTTCAATCATCATGAACCATTGATCCATGCTCCATCTCTAATCGCTTGCGTCACAACTTATCCATTATCATTGCTTTTCGTATACACCCTATTTTCATTAACCTTTTTATAGACCTAGAGAAGTCAAACGGAATTAGAACTTCTTTTTAGGAACCACATTTGTAAGCATGTTGCCCGGATTCACACTCGGGTGGATCTTCTATAGAGTAACATCACTTTTCCTCAAGCACCTGTCAGATAAAATGATGATGAACAATAATATGTTTAATTTTAAAATAGTAAAGAGAATTCTTTGCCACGTTAATCACGTGTTTGTTATCACAATTAATTAATATGACCTCATGTTGAAGCCCAAGTTTGTCATCCCTTGCAACCAAACAGTTTCCTTGAATACCTCTATTACTGCCATATACTCAGTTGCTGATGTGGAAAAAGTAACCACAAAATAAAAATTTAACATTGAACTGATCGCTTCACCCACTAATACAAACGAGTAACCGAAAATCAACCTTTTGTTGTCTACATTTTCTGCACATTTTGAATCCACATAGCTTACAAGTTTTCTTTCTAATTTTTTGAATGTTAAAATATAGTTTGTTGTACCTTGTAGATAACAAGTAGTCATTTCACTGCCTCCCAGTGTTTCTTGTTGGAGTTTGACATGTATATGTTCATCACACCAACTGCATGTGAAATATTCAATCTCGTAAAGACCATGACGTACATCAAACTACCAACTACACTCAAATAGGGCACACAAGATATAACGTATTTTTCTTCATCTGTAATATGACATTACTCTAAAGAAAGCCTAAAGTGAGCAACATGAGGCGCGCTAACTAAAGCTGGGCATCGGACCGAATCGAATCGGATTGGGCCCAACTTGACCAGATCCGAGTTCAGCATGGGCTGACCCGAACTTGGTCAGAACCGGGACCGAGTCCTGGACCTCTGACCCAATCCGATCCTAACCCATGTGGCCCTGGACCGATCCGAGTCAGACTCGATCAGGAAAACCGAGTCGGATCGGATTGGCCCAGGTTTGGATCCGATCTAAGAAAAAAAAGAGGGAGAGAGAGAGGGAGGGAGAGAGAGAGGGAGAGAGATTTTGTACCTTGATATGGCATCGCTTCTTCTTGTTAAATCTGAGGAAGAGAGAGGGTCATTGCAACTCTTCTTTTCTTCTTCTTCTTCTTCTTCCCCTTGGATAATCTGCAAAGGTATACAGAAACAGTTAGTGAAAAGAAATTCAAAAAAGGAACTCAAAGAAAAAACATATAGGTACATCTATCTAATGTTTAGTAAGATCAACCACGCACTGACCTGCAGTTGCTTTAATGAGAGATGTAACACTGTTCCCAGGAAATTCTTTACACCCCGGAGACGACTGGCAAAAAAGGATAAGAAGAAAAAAACATTTATACTTGTTCTTCCATTTATGCTTGTTCTAGCATTGTTATCAATTCCCAACATCTTGGCCTTTTGGTCCCTTGCCCTGCCAAATTGCATTGTTATTAACAAATAGATAAATGATCAAACATGATACATAATGAAAGAGAAATACCTTTAACTTGTGTTTGGTTGTACTATCGTAGTGAATTGCAATTTGATGTAGAGCGGGTCACGAACAGTTCAATAGGTATTGTTTTGAGGCAGTGTAAGTGTGTAACTGATAAATAAGTTAATATCTTATAAAAGATCCACACATGCAGAGGCAAAGGCAACCGCAAAACGAGGAACTTTCCTCCGATTACCTTTTCCCGACAACTAAGAGACTTCGATCCTACACATACCAACACTATGGTGTGTCAACAGTAGTAGTCCTGACCATTTTGGCAGGAATAAATTGCAACTTATCATTGTCATTTCCCTCTTAACAGTTTCCAAAATTAGCTAAAGCTCTCAGCGAAACATCCAAAGCATTTCTAGGCGTGCATCTCGACCGATCATATATATTTAAGCAAAAACAAGATGGCAGATGAAGGCAGATTAAAAATCCAAAATGTATGTGATGAAACAGATGAGCATGAGGAATTTTCAGATGCCAATAACCGTCATGCCACTAGTGTTATCTCATAAGGTGGGAAAATGTTTTGATACTTGAAGCAATTTGCAAACAACAAAACATGGCAAAACAAAGCTAAATAACCATCATATATGGGGATAGACAGGCACATCCCACCATGATGTATGTGTCATATCCATGCTCTCAAAAGTTCACACTTACAAAAAAAATATAAATTGATTTCCCACCACTGATCCTAGATTTCAATTTCAATGAATCCAAACGGGACTTAATAAGATCTACATTTCAACAATCCAAAAATGAAGAGAATGGATCGAAACCTTCACAGATTCCAATGACAATTGATTTCTACATTAAGGAATAGAAACAAGCATTCAAAACATCATCAGCTGATCTCCAGAACAAATTCCTCAACATTAGAAACAGTGAAGTTTAGATAATGCATTTGATTCCCCTGAAATGAATATCTCATATTCCACTTTAAAACAGAGAAGCTCAAGCACCAAACAGACAGTAAATATTCAAGAACAAATCAAACAATGACAAGCTTTAAAAAAAAAACCAAGAGTACAGATGTCATGAATAGCATATTTCTTACAATTCCTTCTTCGTTCTAGATCAGACAATTACAACAAGCAATCAACTCATGAAAAAAATATAAAAATCAAATGACATAACCCTTGACCAGCATAAGAATCCTATTGAGGCAAATCATTCACCGATTTAAAATCAAATGGCAGCAATCAAACTGTCCATCCTAGAAAAATCAAGACCCAGTGAAGAAAACAGACTACGAAACTATTCATCGGATCACATCCCTTGCCATAGACCACAACAGTCTGAGAGTGGCTAAAAACAGTGGTTCTGCAGCAAGAAAAACAAACGCCAATCGAAAGAATGAAAAATTTTGAAAAAAAACAAAGGGGAGTGAGAGAGAAGAGGAATAGTCACATAATAATGGCAACTAAAATTCGCAAAGATTGCACAAATTCCACACATCCAATTAATGGTTAGAGCTGTACACAAGTCAAACCGAGATTTCATGACTAATCAGTGTAATTTGGTGCAAATTTTCATGAAATTTGGTACCAAACACACTTTAAGCTAAAATTTAAAAAATAATAGAGAAAGAAAGAAAAAAAGAAAAAGAAAAAGATTAGGTAACATGCACATACTGACATAAACCATGTCCAACATCATGTCCAAAATCAAAAGAAAAAAACCTAACATGAATATACTGACATATAGATTAGGTAAAACTTTTATACATTCAATACCCTTTATATGATGAATGCCTTTGTGGCATGTACCTATATGAACCTTGTCCGTAATAGTAACCCCCTCCTCCACCTCCACCTTCGTTGCCAAATTCATTATTCGGTTCTCTTTTTACAGATTCAACTGTAGGAGAACTCTTGGGCGACTCCAAGCTGGATGTGTCCAACGAATGGTCATTCACCTCTGCTGAATCGGATGGTGGAGATCTCTTCCCATCGTCCTCATTCACAGATGCAAGAACTTTTTTCAGACGTCTTTTATGATTCGATTTGTACGAGATTCCCAATAGCCTATAAAATGCTACAAGACTTTTAATAAACTTTGATGGTTTACTTGTGTCTGCTTCAACATCATGTTGTCTCAGAGGTGGATGTTGTTGTCTGGTATTTCTTGATCTGTATGCCATTTGTATACTTTCTTTGACGGCCTCTTTAAAATCTCATTCTTCTTGCTCCCTTAAAATTCTCTCTTATTCTTCTTCTCTACTAATCGTGGTTGTGGAAGGTCTGAAACTAGAGCTAGAGGCAGTTGCAGTTCCTCTGCTAAACCCTTCTTTATTTATAACAGGCCTACTTTTATATATTCTTTTGTTAGTTGTATTGGTTGTAGTTGCAGGGTGAGGGGTGTGGGAAGTCTTTGTATTAGAATCGAGAATGACTCCGAATAAATCTCGGACCTCCTGAGAAGATTTGCTACAAGGTGCAGCATCTCCTCCCCAACAAGTCAAATGTAATTTGAGTCGATTTGTTTTGTTGACAAACTATTTTCCACACAACTTACATTTCAACTTTATCTTTCCATCCTGGGAGTAGGTTTGGACTCCATAATCCTAAATATTCGTTGATGCATCATCTTCCGATGACATATCTACTGTATATCTGGTTTGCTTAAGACAAAAAAAAAAAAAAAAAAAAGAAGTTATGAATGAACGCAAGTACCTAACAACATACTAAGAGATTTAAAAAACATTATCTTATTGAATATTACTAATGAAAAAAGAGAAATATTCATTCACCCATAAAACTTCATTGTAACTGTTTTAACAAAACTACAAATAACAGGATATAATAAAATTAGAAGGCATCAAAATCATATTGCAACTGCAGGCACTGTCTCTTCAATCTTGTCACTCTCCTCTTCGTTGAATTCCTCATCAACAGAGGTCTCTTTCCCCCACATCGGACGCAGTCAATCCTGCGTACAAATGAGTGCTTCAACCGATTCAGGTATAAGTGAGCTTTTATACTTGCTTACGACCCTACTCCCCGTACTGAAAGCGGATTCTGAAGCCACGGTTGAAATTGAAATTGATAATATGTCGCGTGTCATTAATGAGAGCACAGGGTACTGCAACTTACCAGATCTCGACCTCCACCACTCTAAAATATCAAAATCTTTGCCTTTGTTTAAAACTAAAATATCCTCCTTAAGATGCTCTTCAAGTTCTGATCTATGCATCTGTACTTGAGTCTCTTTCAGCTGTATATAGTAAGACATGAAATCATCTGTCGTGTCTTCTTGCAATTCATCAACAACAGAACTAGAACCCACATGAGGAGATTTTTCTTTTGCGGCATACGCATACAAATTGTACAATTCATTGGCTGCACCAAAAATCTTTTCAGCCTTAGCAACACCCGTCACACCATACAACCTATTACATATGAAGCTAACCATAAACATCTTGTACCAGGGTTCAAGAACGACCGCAACACCCATTACCAGACTACGCTCAGACCAATACTTATCAAACTTTACCTGTATACCCGTGGTCATGAATTGTAAAAAGTCTTGTCCACTACTGTTTTTGTGCAAGGCATCTTTTACCTTCCAAAGTTTAGGTAAAAATATATTTGCTGTTAGATACTTACAGCCTGAAAATTTCTTTGTGCAGTTGTAAAAAACAGAAAGGAACTTACGAACTGATATAACTCTTAACTAATCATCTTAAGAAGGCAGCCAAATATACACACTATTACGCTTCGCATAGTGAGAGAAGGAAGGTCTCAAATCTATCGCTGAATCCAACATTTTAAAAGTTGAATTCCAATGTGTCATGACATCCAATTTCATCGTTCTCTGAGTTGACAAATTCAACCGCTTCACGATCTCATCCATGCATGTAATCGTGAAGGTGACCCCCGTATGTACTTCACACTCTCTCTTATATATTCAATCGTGAGATCGATTGTTTTAAGGCCTTCTTGTACAATCAAGTTTAGGATGTGAGCATAACACCTAACATGAAATATCTTTCCACCAAAATACAAGTCACCAGTGGCCTTAAACTGGCTGCGCAAATTCATTATCACGCTATCATTTGTAGACGCATTGTCTAGTATATTGTCTAGATCTTCTTCTTAATTCCCTACTCCATTAGACATCTGTGTATGCAGTCTGAAATCATCAAACCACTATGAGGAAGCGCAAGATAACGAAAGTTTATTATTCTCTTGTAAAGCCTCTATTCAGCATCAACGTAGTGAGCAGTTAAGGACATATACCCCTTTCGTTGATTGGATGTCATCCACAAATCTGATGTCAGGCTAATTTAGAAAATCGTGGCCAACTCTCCTTTCAACTTGACCTTCTCGCCTTCATACATCTTCATACACACCCTCTTGATTATTGTACGAGAGACCTTCTCGTATTTGAGGTAAGGCATTTTGCTAGTCTAACAAAAGCAAGACTCTCTACCAGCTGAAATAATTAACTTGGTCATCCACTCATTCACAAACTCTTTCCCATACTTGTAGATGGACACTGACGGACCCCCTGCAGATTGTGAAAATGAAAGTGTTTGTTGCCTTAGCCCACTTCTCATTTTTTTAAGACAATTTGTTAGATGTTTCTTCAATTTTGTGGTCGAACCATATGCTTGTTTAATGTACTGACTCTTGCAGTGCTTATATTGTATCTTTACTTGGTCATTCTTCAGGGTTACTTTTTTAAAATCTTCCTACACTGCCGACCTTTTTTTCGTAGTTCCCGCAACATGTGACTGTGTGGTACTAATATGAACCACGTCGACGGGCACCTCTCTATGTTTAAGACCCAATCCTTTATCTTCAAGGATCATAGGCGATGTAATTGATCTACCACCAGGGGCCGGGGATAGGGTATTGAAAAGACCCTCGCTTTCCATCTGATAGTTGAAATATACTAAATTATATTAGCATTAAGCAATCTAATGCTAACAGAGTTATACTAAATTCTAAATTAGTTACCCATCTAAGGTTGGATAGATTGTAATACTTTCATATTCCCATTTAAACATCCACGCCAAAAATCCATCAGCATCTCCCCATGCCTCTCCAGATAAGTTGATCTTACGTTACATTTCGATGCCAAATATCTAAAGCAATGTGAAGATATTTGACATTGGATACGAAACGAAAGAAACATATCCAGAGAGAAACGAGGAGATGGACTGCGGATCAGGCATGAACATTTAAATACGTTATATGAAAGCATACTATCCATCTAACCTTGAACTGTCCAAAAAGAGACAATTTGAGTAATTTCTATGCCACCAAAAACACACTATATCTATATATGACCACATATAAATCCTCAAATGAGTAACTAATTATCTAACTTACAACTAATAATTCAATCTTAAATTAGTTACTCATTCAAGGTTGGATAGATTGTAATACTTTCATATTCTTATTTAAACGTCCACGCCGAAAATCCGGCAGCATCTCCCTGTGCCTTCTAGATAAGTTGATCTTACGTTACATTCTGATGTCAAATATCTAAAGCAATGTAAAGA
This sequence comes from Magnolia kwangsiensis, assembly GCA_037074715.1. Classification (NCBI taxonomy): domain Eukaryota; kingdom Viridiplantae; phylum Streptophyta; class Magnoliopsida; order Magnoliales; family Magnoliaceae; genus Magnolia; species Magnolia kwangsiensis. The sequence goes on along the minus strand of CM073576.1, from coordinate 15,028,820 downwards.
TACTTGGCATTGGATACGAAACGAAAGAAATATATCCAGAGAGAAACGAGGAGATGGACCGCGGATCAGACATGGACATTTAAATAGGTTATATGAAAGCATACCATTAATCTAACCTTGAACTGTCTAAAAAGGGACAATTTGAGCGATTTCTATGCCACCAAAAACACACTATATCTATGTATGGCCACATAGAAATCCTCAAACGAATAACTAATTATCTAACTTAAAAGTAACATTCACAACTGACGAGTCACGACTATAAACTAACAAGTCACAATAATAATTTAAGAAAAAAAATAAAGTAATGATTGAATAGACAGTTGCATGTTCATGTTCATATAAAACTATAAATAGACAGTTGCATCTTACATGTTCATGTACATACTGTTGTTTCAAAGTACAGATTCAGTTCATCTACGTGGTAGTAAAATACTGGTGTGTACGAGTAGGGTGCATCAATCATGATCACTGATTTAGACTATTGTTCTGACAGACAAAGGGGCCTGCAGGTTGGCGGGACAAGCAAAGGGGCAGTACTGGTTGGGTAGTCTCTTGGTTGAGGCCATAGTGATGTTTAGGTTAAATCCACATCGGCTGGGTCCTTGCTCATGGCTTAGTGGTAGTCTCACAAGGGTTTCAACATTGAGGTCCATGGGTTTGAGTAGCCATTTTGGTGTGCGTAGGTGCGAGGGTGTGTGAAAAAAAAAAATCCACCTCCAACCACTAGGTACCTCACTTCAAGTTAGACCCAGGGTCCATAAATCAATCTTATCAAAGATTCAAGTAGACTAGAAAAACTATACATGACAACACTCACCTTTTGAACTATTTCCCTTGGTGTAGCCTCACCTTCATTACAATTTGCCCTGATTTTTTGGCCTCAGGCATAATTTGGTGTGATATTTAATGGTTGGAGTGGATTTCACATAATTCTCCCCATCTAAAAATCAAGGGAAACTTCTCTCTGCTAATTGTTTCCTTTGATGTGGTTTGCCTGAGTTAAGGTTCAACCAATATTTTGAACCTAGGCCTAATATATAAATGCACATCTAATGGTTAGAGTGGATCTAACATAACCATAACAATGAGTGCTTAAAAAATAAGGGGTGCCCTTTATTAAATATTACTTCTTTTAAATATATTGGTCAGATCTCTACTTTTTAACAGTTGGGCAGGGACGCTTAACCTTTTATAATGGGCCCACCTTGCTGTTTATGCAAATCCACTCCATTCAATATTAGATGCCTAATCTCATGTCACGCTTAGGACAAAAAGATTAAGCTGACCTTATTCAAGTGGCCCTGTCAGAGGCAAACAATTGGGCAGGAGCTTACCCTTATTTTTTACAAGCCCACCTCCATGTTTATGCAAAATTCACTCTATTCATTAGATGCCTAAGATTAAGCTGTCTTTATTCAAGTGGCCCTATCAAAGGAAAACAGCTGAGATGGAGAGAGTTGCAATTTTGATTTTTATAGAGTCCACTGTGATAATTATAGGAAATTCAATCCAAATATTAGATGCCACACCAAGATTTAGGTTTGGGACTTAAAAACCAGTCCCATTCATTATTCATGTGTGGATGAGAAAACTAGTCTAGAGTTTTCTTATCCATTGAACTGTTTCTAACATTGTGGACCCTTGCCGAATGGGCCAGAATATCTACCTGATGGATGACTTGGCTATTGCACATGTTAGCAACCCTACCACTAATGTTCATGACTTGCCTAGCACACGCGTGTGGGCTTTGCAAATCTCAATGTGAATTTTGATAAATCCATGAACTTATCAAATTCAAATTCATGGATTGCATTGAATTTGGATTTTGCGAAATTGTAAGTCTATCATTGGGGGATGAAGTGATATATCTGTGGATTTGGAGAGCATTCAGGCAATGACAAAACATTTATGTGATTGAATAACTTCTATTACTTCTGTGGTAGTCTCTCATTTTGTTAATTTATTTAGTCCCTGATTTTTAGGGGATTAGGAGTTGCCTCAAACTTAAGGATTTTTGGATTGAAGATTTGGAAAATTCAACAAATCAGGAAAATCCTCAATGAAAAATGAACACAAAAAAAAATAAAAATTTATAGATTCTACAATTCCCTTTCCCCAATCTCTCACCCCAAACAACTCCTAAGCTTAATGTTCAAAGCTTTGTGTTGGATCGAGCCATTATTTATTATAAGAAAGCTATTTTGACAACAGAGAATATGTTAATGGAGTTGTTGCCTTTATTCTCTGTGATGATGATTAACACATATGATATTGGTGGGGCTCATGCACGTGCAACCCACATGGGGAGAGTAAGGTGGAGAGAGATGGAGGGAAATGGTGAGGCTATATACATGTGCATACAAATGTTTAAAGAGAAATGGGTTTAAGAATAAATGAGATCATCGGTCCAGATCACCCAACCGTTGGGCCTTCTACAAACAGATGATGCAAGGATACAAAGCATAACTGCAACTCAGGAGAAAATGAAGATCAAGCTAGGATAAAAATGAAGATCAATAAACCAAGGAGAAAATGAAGATCAACCTCTGGGCCAGAGCATATATGGCAAGCAAATCAATAAACTAACCCCAAAAAAACCAATCCAAAGCCTCATCCTTCCAATCCAAAATAAAAATAAAAGTGGCATGCAAATCATAAACTAACCAAAAAAAAACACAGATTCTACATATATCCTACAACAAATGGATGAAAAAGACCCATCTAAAAAAAAGGGAGAAAGGACCCCGACCCTTACTCGATTAGATGCAAACGGACGGACGAGACGGCTGGACGCCGGGCAGGCAGCAACGGCCAGCGAAGAGGAGTGGAAGAAGAAGATGATAGGAAGAAGTACCGACTGGCGAGTGGTTCCGATTGAGCGATGAGCGTTGAGCAAGTTCTCGTTCGTGCGGGAGGAATTTGGGTAAAAAATCGAGCTAGGGTAAAAACGAGAGAGATTTGGGAGGAAAAGGGGTTAGTGTAAAACATTCGGGTGAAAAATGGGTATTTATAGTATACCCAACTAGAGCACCGGGTCGGGTCTGTTCGGGTCGGGTCGGACCCAATTTTTCCAGGTATTCGGTCCGGATCTGGTCGGATACAGTGTTATCCGGACCAAATTTGAAGTTCTATTGAATTTGGACTGTCGGAATCAATCAGGCTCGATCAGACTGTCAGTTTTGTTCGAAACGGTACCGAGTCGGGTTTGGTCGGGTCGGATCCACCGGATCGGTCCCAAGTTGCCCACCTCTAGTGCTAACTGATTTAGCCTTGTCCATTCCAAACTTCACTAATACCTTCTCAAGTTACTCTGCCTGAGATGACTATAATATGCTCCCCTCCATTAACTTTGTTTATATCAATGTCTAAAATCTTCTTTGCAACCCTGAGATTTTTCATTTCGAATGTTCATGATAACTGAATCTTTAATATATTGATTTCAGACATGCTTTGACTAGCAATAAGTATATCATCAATATACAATACCAGTATAATGATTTTCCCATCACTTAGAGTCTTAAAGCAAACATAATTATCATATTTCACGCATAGTAAATCGTTGACTTACCATAAAAGCATCAAACTTCTTTTACGACTGCCTAAGTGACTGTTTCAGGCCACACAATAACCTCCTCAACTTACAAACTTTATTATTTAACCCATTTTCTTTTTTGGTTGCTTCATGTAAATATGTTTTTTAAACTCGTCATATAGAAAAATAGTCTTCACATCTATTTGCTCCAATTTCATGTTGTATTGGAAACCAATGCCAACACAAATATGATAGATACTTGCTTTTGACAACTGATATGAATATCTTGTTGAAGTTGACGCCTTCTTTCTAAGCATACCCCTTTACTACTAATCTTGCCTTGTATATGTCTTACTTCTTCTTCTAAATTCACTTGCAACCGATCGTTTTACACCTAACTAGAAGCTCCATCAGCTCATAAGTCTCATTTTTGTACAAAGAATTTATCTCATCGTACATGATCGATATATACTTCTCAACATCTGGGTCATTCAGTACTTTCGGGAAGGTAGATGGATTACCTTCGTCCGCAATGAGAACGGATGTAACATTCGAGTCATTTTTGTATCTAACAAATAATTTGTTATCTTTCGGTGGATTTCTTCTAAAAGGTAATTGCTTCACGTGCACATGTACCTCTGTATGCGGCTCAGGCTTTTACTATGTATAAAATTTTTCAATCTCAATAATAAAAAATAATTGATTTCTCCGGTTTCTTGTGTTTGTCCTTCCGAAACAAGGAATCTTCATCAAATCTGACATCTCGGCTAATTATGCTTTTTCATGTTACCCGATCATGCAACATGTATCCCTTCATTCCATCAACATAGCTTACAAAAGTAAACTTCTTCACCCTTTAACTTATATATCTCAATTGACGGTACATAAGAGTATGTATCACAACCAAATACATGTAACTATGAGTAGTCTACATCATAACCACTCTACACTTCTTTTAGAATCTTATAGTCTACCATCGTAAACGGGGACTGATTTACAAGATAACAAGTCGTGTTAACGATCTCAATACATACTTCCTTATCCACGGCAATATTACTCAACGTGCTTTGGGCTCTCTCCAAGAGAGTCCAATTCACTTGAATTTCTTTCAAGTGAATTCATGAACATTGTCTGTCCTTAAAACTTTCAGTTTATATCATGTCTGCTTCTCAAACATTGCCTTTCACACCTTGAATACGGCGAATACATTGGGTTTACTTTTAAGAAGAAATAAACTCACACTTTCATGAAGTAGTCACATATAAATGAGATAAAAAACGATGACCCTCCAGTGGAAATAATGGACGATGGGCCCCATTTATCTGAATGCACATACTAAAATACACCCTTACATGATTTTCGATCTACAAAGTTAACCGTGATTATTTAGCATATATGCAACATTCACATACATTAAAACAACACGTTTAAATGCAAGAATCAAGCAATGATTAAAAAGTACATTCATACAATGGTCACTCATGCGGCCTATGCGTGCATGCCACAATCGTGTCGATATGGATTCTGCAACAGATGTTGTAGCTCCACTCGATACAGTATTCCTTACCAGCTTGTAAATATTACGGCCCTACTGCCCTTTCATTACTGTGAGTGCTCCTTTTGAAACTTTAAGGGCGTATTTGTTTTTCCACATTTGGTGAATTCGTGGTGCAAAGAGTCATAATGGCCCTTTCCCACATTTAACGGGTGAGAGGTCGGCGTGCATCAGCGCCTAGGAAATGCAAGTGTCATCGTTCCCATCTCTTGTAGAGAAATCCCTGGTAATCCTAAACTTATCCCCCCAAGCAATCCCAGACATATCTCCAGATAATGAAATGCGACAGGACGCCTCTGTGCATGGTCTGCGAGAGCATGGGAATGGTATGCTCGAGTCTATATATAACGCGTAGTCGTAAGAAACAGACGCCTTCATTCCTCTTCATCCTTCTTCGCAAGTATGTACCTCCACCATCCATATTGTTTTGATTCTTTTGCTGAGATTCTCCCTAACCGAAACCGCTTTTTCCTTCTTTCAGATATATTGTCCATATTACGTTCATCATAGAGCTAGAGGAGGGAACTCGGTTGGGATGTCTGAAACGTGCCACCACATTACCTCCTGCTCCACCACACAATCAGGTAGGTCTGCTTCTTCCTAATTACAGAATTTTGTAATTTTTTCTTCATTCTTTCATTCAAATGGGGCGCATCAGATAAATGGATTGTATGGCATGTGAACCTCATGACAGAACCTACAAATCATGATGATGAAATTAAGCTTAATGAACGGCTTTAGATCTCATGGGAATGGTAAACCGACGGACCGATGGAGAGCCAGCGGATAGCCATCCTGTTTCATTATGGCTGAGTAAAAATCTAACGAGGAAAAAGCAGAAGAATGCGGTCCCGAGTCTGGGAATTGTATGGTTTGCGGTCCTCGGGTGGGAAGAGGATATGTTTTTTTTTTTTTTATAGTGGGGCCCACTTTTAGGTGATTGAATCTGATTGGATGTTTCACGTTTAGAGAGGTTGGTTGATCGTAGCCATTAGGTCTATTGGAGTAAAATACATTAGCGGATCGGATTCGTTTGTGAGGTTGAACATTGCATGGCTGAGATTTTTCGAGATGTAACATCATTGGGGCGTGGTTAGTGCACCCTTCTATAAGCGTCACATTCTTCCCACTGGCGTGAGATGGACACATAATCTTCATGATACACGTGCTAACTTTTATATGCGTGTGATAGATTAAGAATAAAAAATTGAGTTGCTCACTGATGTACTGAGCGGATGTTATGCACAATACGGTGGGTCCACAAAGCTCGATTGTTGTACATAGCGTGTACGACGGGTGTTGTATGGGATTCAAATAGACCAGAATTGTCTACAACATCTGTTTTGCGCCATAGCTCATATGTTTTATGTATAAATCCACTCCGTCCAACATAAGAGAAACATTACTTTGACCGTACAAAAAAAAGAGAAGAGATCAACCTAATTAATAACTCATCTGAGCAATGCTAATGGTAACAATGTAAATCGGTTAGATGGATGATACTAACCATCGAATGTGAACCATTGACCATATTTGTGCTTCAAATCCACCAATCAATTAAATAGACCATCTGACGCATCAGATCATTAGACTAGAGCAATCCGTGCGATGCATGCTCCATTAACACAACTGCATTACACTCATGTCTCCCTAACCCAACCGTCACACACACGAACATTTCACGCACCGTGGTCAGCGTAAAAAATAAACACACGACATGGCATTTGTAATCCCGTCCAAATTTTTTAAATGCAAGAAATGGTGATGATGCTAGCTGACAAAACCAAGGCATTTCCCTAAGCATGTTATAAATACTCAGAGAGAGTGCAAACGCTCGTGATTTAAAAAACAAACACGCCCTAAAAATACAATCAAACCTAGTAAACTTACACCCAAGTGCTTCTAACGCCCCAAGAGAAATCAGATTCTTCCTTAGGTCAACAATGTGTCTCACCTCTGTTAGGACACACTCCACCCCATTAAACATCCTAATGGGCACCAAATCAATTTTAATTACCATACAGATAATGTCATTGTCCATAAACATATGTTCACCATTAAGCTCTTTATAATTGGTGAACCAATCTTTATGAGAGGTCATATGGTAAGATGACCCAAAATTCAAAATCCATTCATTACTGAGGTAACTAGATTTGGATGTGGTCAGAATGCCACCACCATTTATCTCCTAAACGAACTTTACTATGTTCACTTCCTTTGGTGTATTGTCAGATTTCTCCCTCTTATGAGCTTTAGGATTCCGATAATCATTATTCATGTGTCTCGTCATCTTACAATTTCAGCACTGTATTTTGCCTTTCCCTTTCAACTTGAATATTGATCGAGAATTCCTTGTGTCTTGTTTAAAATTATTTTTCCTGTAACCAACGCATCGATAAAAGACCCCTCGCCACTGTAATTCTTTTCTTAACTGCTTTGCATGAAAGACTAAGATGACAATTCGGACGTATATGGTCTCTTTGCCATATCACATGGTGTTTATGAAATTCTTGTAAGATAGTGGAAGAGAATTCAACAAAATTAGGACTTGATCTTCCTTTTCGATTTTCACATCCCTATTTGTTGGTTTATAAAGTAATTCATTAAACATTCTAATGTGTTCGTTGATATCAGACTATTCCGTCATCTTAAGATTATAAAATTATTTATTAAGATACAAACAATTGCTGATGGATTTCTTCATGTATAAACTATCAAGTTTCATCCATACCCATGCGGTAGTCTTTTGATATAGGGCATTATAGAAAACATTGTCCACTAGACACAATTGGATCGAGGTAGTAGCTCTCTCATTAAGTTCATCTCACTCTTCTCACTTATAGACACATGATACTTTGTCTTATTAAGAATAGCGTGTTGTAATTCTGATTAAATTATAAGGCCTCTCATATTCACATTCCATAGTTTAAAGTTATTTATATCGGTGAACTTTTTCGTTTCATACTTCACATTTGATACCTTTAACGACATATTTCAAATTAGAACTCAAGACTTAATGTTATCTTTGATACCACTCATTAGGGAATCGTGGAAGTAAATCTCGGATTTGAATTAAAAAAAATAAAATAGATAGACGCAAACAAACCACATAGAGAACACACAATTTTTACATGAAAAAATCCTTATGAAAAAAAACCATGGCACAAAATGGTAAACAAATTCACTATGATAAATGAATTATAGGTGATGAATGTACTTACACTGATGAGAATGCCTTCGAATATCTCCATAATGCTAGCTTTTCATTTCTAGAATCCTTAATGATGCCTTAAAATATCGTATCCCGATTACACTCGACATATATAGTGTTACAATTGAAATAGAAAACAAATCATGCAATTGCGTAAAACTGCGCGCACTGTCAAACTAAGCATCAATCTATCGAGTAACATTCAATCAATCAAGCCTTACATGTTTGATCGCTCAAACATGATCAAAAGTGTAAAGAGAATTTTCGACTATTATCAAATTCCGCTAATCTATTGACCCGACAATTCGATCGATTGAGACTATCCAAAACTGTCTAGAGACCAATCTGTATAATTTGGAGTTCACTCAATTGAATGAACTCCTATTTCATGTACAAATTGAATATATCTAATAACTGTTGTGAAAAGATGTTGCACAAATCCCAACAACAACAATATGTATATTTGTTTTCATTGTGAATTGAGACTTAAATGCGGGTGTAGCCCTGGAGATGTTCTTAAAAGGCTTAAGCCGGTATAACAATCATACCTTTTGGATAAAAATCTCTAAAGTTAGCAAGTAGGGTGATCGTGTCCCTGAAATGAAAGACCCAAAAGCTAGCAAATCAGATGATTGTATTTTTTGAGTAAAAAATCGTAGAGACCAATGTATCATTTAGAGTCTCCTTTATGTACGACATATAAATACAATCATGCATGCAGACATATTCTATAGGAATAATTAAAGTAGTAGTCTGACGAACAAATGTATAAATGGGTCCATCACCATGAGGTTTCAATGCGTGCGCGTTAATATGCCATGGTCATCCACTGTGTATAGTGTTGTAAGAGATGATGTCTATTTAATTTATTGTTTATGAAAATTCATAAAAAATATTGTATTCGTAACATCATTTTGATTTCAGTACTTTAATTCATATTACTTAAATTTATAAAATTTAATTATTCTATTTCTTTTGTTTATATAATTTGAGATAAACTAAATTTTTTTAATTCAAATAAGGAAGTAATCCCACTAAGCGTGTAAGCTCACTCCCATCTTAAATAATGTTTAAGGTGTACAGTTGGGGTACTATGAGCAGGAATGTCTTTATTATTATATTTCATTTTGTTTATGAATTAAAGTATCGAAATCGTAAGAAGGGGAGGGGGCATAAAAAAAAAGATGCAATGAAAAGTGATTAAATATATATCACGTTTTCAAATTTCAGATATTGAGTAACTTTGCTCAGGTACCTGAATTTTGAAGTGTGACATATATACATTTAAAATTTTAAAATTATTTATTAACTTTTTTCATAAGTATTAAGAATGCTACTAATGTCTCTATACCATTTAAACGGCACATAAGGTGACCTATAGTTGATTTAAACCATTTATTCGTGTAGCTAGGAGTAAGCGATAGTGTAAGAATCATGTCTATCGAATGATCTTAACCCTTTGAATAAGACTAATTTGTTATAACCGTTTGTTGTTTTCGAGCCATAATTTGATCACATGGTTGAAATATCAAATCAAATTGTTACTTGAATCATAAGAAATACAGAGTGAGATGTCTATGTATTGGATATTTCAAGATAATAAGTAGACTTATTTTGTTCCATCATCAGTATTAATTCTCCATTTACATGCTATTGACCGAACACTTAAGATTACGTAATTATTATGATTTTTACATCATGGCTTGCTCTTGGTCTTATAAAAGAAAAAATGGTTTGAATTCACAATAGGTTACCTTGTGTGTCATTTTAATGGTTTATAAACATTGCGTGGATGGTATCCAATTTAATTTATTAATATAATAAATATTTTAGAATTTTGTTTCCAATAAGATTTTATAGTAAAAAAAAATTATAAAATTGTTACTTATATCTTAATATTGATGACTATTTTTAAATTATTTTTATCATCCATTGTACAAGTGACGTGTGAACACGTCAATTCATACCATCCAAATTGTAGAATCCATTATGATGAAGCATTTGTCACATGACACTGAGGGCCTATTTGTTAACGCTAAATTTTTGCACTTAACGCGGAATTTGGAGAATGTTCCATATTTAGTGGTGTTTGTTAAAGCGGAAGGAGGAAAGCGGTCCACCATTTTATGCCGAAAAGTTTCCGTGATAGGATTCTAGTTTAATGGGGAATCAAGAATGCGCTTTGTGATTTTTTTAAAATATAAAATTATCCTTTAAGACAAAGATTTTCTCCCTTGCGTTATACACATCACAACTTTTAACATGGGGCACTTCTTTGAGCCCACCATGATTTATGTATTAGATCCACACCGCCTATCAACTTTTTTATATCATTCTAAAGCATGATCCGAGAAAATATGCACATCCAAAGCTCAAGTCAACCACACCGCATAAAGTAGTGGGACAGGAACAACTATCGTTAAAACCTTCCTAATGTCCACCGTGAAGCTTATTTTCTCTCAAATCTCTTTATAAGGTCACACAGACCTGGATGAAGGAAATACACAAAAATCAGCTTGATTAGAGCCTTATGTGGCCACAAGAAGTTTTCAATGATAGACACCCAATTCCCACAGATTCTTATAGTGTAGCCCACTTAAGCCTTATATTTGTCTTGTTTTTTGCCTTAATTTTTTAAATAATATGTAAAAAATGAATGGACGGTATGGATAAAACATATATATCATGGTAGGCCCTACAAAACCTTTAATTGTCTATATTTAGGTAGATCTTGGTGGGATAGTACGAAATCCCCTCATAGATTTAGGATGCGAATTATATGCAAATGCATTTCCCAGGATGTTATTGTGCTAGAATCTTAGGTGGAGTCCACTGTTATGTTTGTAATAGATCTAATTTGTCCATTTGTGTTTTCAGATCATTTTAGGACTCAAGACAAAAAACGAGGAGGATACAAGACTTAAGTGGGCCGCATTAAAGGAAGAGGTAGGTAGGAAAATTTCTTTCATTGAAACCTCCCCGGGGTCGATAGTGATGTTTATATGCCATCAATACTGTTCATACTATCATTTCTAATGAGATGAACTCAAATTACAAATATTGGCATGATTGAAAACTTATGTGGCCCCACGAATATTTTAATTATGGGCATCCAATCCTCACATTTTTGGCCCATTTGAGTATTTAATAAGGCTCATTTTTAGCATTATGTCCTAAATTGATCTCACAAAACGGATGAATGGGGTAGTTTCACACACACATTACAGTGGGCCCCAACTAGAGTTCTAGCAGTGGACTTCGTGGGAAAGGTTTTTCCATAAAATTCGGCTCACACCTAGGGCCTACTATGATATATGTGACTACATCCATACCGTTCATCTATATATTTTAGGGCATGATCCAAAAAATAAATTAGCTTTAAATCTTAGATGGACCTTTATATAGGAAACAATGGTGATTGGCTATTTAAAAATTCTTTTGGTCCACAAAAGCTTTGGGTCATGTTGATATTTGTGTCATCTCTTCATGTAACCATTTGTGGCATTTTCAATAGGTTGGATGACAAATAAACATTTCAGTGAAATTCATGGAGTTTTTAAAGATAGGATTCAACCACAATTGTTTTGTATGGATAAATGCGTCAAGTTAATATATTTCAAACATTTCAGATGTTAGTTAACAAACAAGTTATTCTAGATTCATTATTAGTTTTCGGACTTCAGATTTAGACTTCGGATTTCAGATTTAACAAACAGGCCCTAATAGTTTACTTGGTAGATATCAGATAGACAATGAAAAATAAAATAACCATAGATCAAAATGCAATGAATGATGCAGTATAATCCTCATGATTAATGTAGTTTAGGTTGTGGTCCACCCACGGTAAATAAATACTTCTAATTTTTTATAAGTTTATTCCAAATATACAAGGGTAGACACAACAGCTTAGTGAATGGTGGTCACCTAGCATAGTAGCTTAACTCAAATTTTAGTATGATGTCACATCCACAATATGGGTGCATACATGCATGCTATTTTGATAGCTTTCAAATAATGACTTTTATTTTAGGTGAAGCATAACTACCAGGCAACACTGATTGAACGATTTTGAGTATCTAATCGGTGACCATAAAATCTATTGTCAAATGATTAAAAAATAAAACATGTTATAAAGTTTTAAATTAAAGGATTAAGTTGTTTAATTAATGTGTATTTCTTGTAATGCTCCAGCTATAATAAGGCCAACAATTTGAAGGGTTCAAACCGTTTATACTCGTTTTTAGCACATTTACGTGGGCCAATAAGATTCTGTCACGTGTTGACACTATACACTTGATAATGGACAAAATCTTACTCGCACACTCCATTATTGTTTAAAATTAATTTGGCGCTATCAAATTAAACAATCAAGAAAATGTCACATGACAATTGGGCCGTGTATGATGTAAATGACTTCAAGAGAAAGAGTTAGAGACATGAACATGGAAGAAGAAGAACATTAAATGATAAGGTTTATATCAAATGTACTATCTTCAAAAGTAAAGAGTCCCATTAAAGTAAGTCTCTCTCAGCATTAAATATCAAAATCTCATAAAATGAGATCTCTATCTAGCATTAAATGATAGAGCCTTGCCAAAAGTAACTCTCTGTGGATGATAAAGCCAAGTGATAATAAGATCACAACAACTTTATAATGTGAGAGTCCAAAGATTTGAGGACTTCAGTCGACATATGCGAGATATATTTATTATACATATGGTCATACGTAATAGGCCACAACTGATCATCAAAATCCTCACGATGGTGAAGACCACGGAAGGCCACTATCTCCCATAAACCTATATAATTAGCACTCCACTAAGAGCTCCAAGCCTCATACCAATACAATTAAACAACTCTTATTTATTAATCCAACATGGACATTTATTTTTATTTTTTATTTTTTAGCTTAGTTTAATTTCAGCTTCATCGCTGCTCAAGCATAGGGCCCCTGGTTTTTAATCAGTAGTTTATCTTTTCGCTATTCATCCATGACATCCTGCTGGATTGTAAGGAAGATCACTTAGTTTTGAACAAAAGGTTGTAGAGTTTTCCTGCTGCGCAATAGGTGATTCCGCTGACCATCTCGCCATAAAGTTTGATTTATACCCGACGACAAACTGATAGTCGATTTATAATTATTTCGCCATGTGCTTAGTTCATACCAAACCCACAAACAGGTATTCACGTCACTGACTATCTCGTTATAGAGCTCAGCTACGATCAAACAATGAACAAATTGTTGAAGATTTGTCCTCCATCAATCGTCTTGTCACGAGGTCTAATTTCTAATCGATCAATGAATATATGACCACCCCACACATCATGATTATCTCGCTGCGAAGCTTAATCTCAATTGGACAATGAACAAATTGTCATCCCTCAAGCTGATCATCAAAGCCATTATTATAAAATCATTAATCGAAGAATACATTTGACTTTTATACGTCTTCTTCATTATTTTTATTATTGAACTATGACATCGAATCACGCTAAAAGAACAAATCCTCAAATCTATAGACGTAAATCTATTGCTAAAAAGCAAAATTAATCTATTCAAAAGGGCTAATCCCTACATTTCACAAATCACCTAAATGTTGAGTGCAACCGGTGGTAGAGAGGATAGTTGGATTCTGCATCCAATATCTAATTAGTCCAACTAAATGCGGGGGACATTAGTGGTTCAACCAAACATTGAGTTGAATAGACTCTAGCATGCCCATGCGTCATAATCACACACAAAATCTGAATACAATCTCTCGTTCATATGTGTGACTTCGTATTTGATGGAATTAACCAAACATATTTTTGGCATTTTTGGTTGGACAATTTGCAGTCAGAAGTTCAATAGTTCAGTAATATAGTTTGAAGATTTAAATATACGAAAAAGTCAGAAGATCAAGGAAGACTTGTATAGAAAAATATGCCCTTAGAAGCCAATCACTCTCCACACTTGTAATCCACGTGTCTGGATCCTCCTCCAACAACCATTCACTGGAAAACATTATTGACCACCTGCAAGACATCCTAGAATAGTTGAAAATGTAAACCGAGTACATAGTCAAGTTTTAAAAATTTATAGATAGTCTTAAAGAAAGAATACTACTTCTTGACAGTCATTTTGTATGCTCATCCGGTTAAGGTAAGTATATGAAAAATGACGAAGTCTTAATTAAGGCATGACCGTTAAAACCATATCGTTGAATAAATAGTGTCGCTAGCCAGATAAATAGTAAAATCAATCGTATGAATAGTGAAATTAACCAGATGAATAGTATCACTAACTAGGTGAATGGTGAAATTGGTCGATTAATAGTGCCGTGTGAATAGTGACCAAGTGAATAGTGTCTCTTGTTAGATGAATAGTAAATTCAACTGGATGAATATTGTTGTTAGTCAATAATAATGCTTGCATGTAAGTGAACATATTGAATCAAATGTCTAATCGAGTGTGATTAAATTAATTGCTTAGGACAGACAACTCTCGAATGGAACAAGTAGGTGCCGGTTCATTTATAGCTTAGGCATCACTTAGAGGGATCATATTATCAAAGGACTCACACTAGGTCAATTAGATCATAGCGTGTAAATTATAATTTTTCATTAAGGAGGAAGTATCATAATTCATTACACCTCATTACCACATAAAGCCAGAGAAACCTGGGTTTAGTTGAATTTTTTAGGAAGGATGGTGCTTATAACATTCTTTCTAAAATCCAAACCCTTTAAAAAAAATACTCCAATCTCCTTATGATAAAGATTTAGCATGATTGACACACACACAACAGATATATTGCTTTATTATCATTCATGTTTGAGACTCAACATCTTTGATATGCTTTCCTTTCTTTCTAATAAAGAAAGTAATCGTGATTACACTTTCAAGGTAAAATCATTCATAATTTTTTATTTTTTGATTTAGTGTATTTTATTGGCCATCTACTTTTAAATTTATCATCATCGCATAGAGTATGATGGGAATGATAAAATACATCTAAATGTTCATGAATTTCCATGTAATCAATCTTCTGTAAGGCCAACTATGACATATGTTGTCTTGCATGCCTCCTCATGTTCATAACACAATTTAAAAATCAAGCCGATCCAAAACTTAGGTGGGAAACACCACAAAAGTAATTCAGAATAATGCCTAAAACCTCTTAATTCACATGGTATGGCTCACCTGATTTATAGAATGGCCTTATATTTTGAATCTCCCTTCATTCCAATAGGACATGTCATATGATTGGATTGATGACATGTACATAACAAATTGGGCCTAATAGACAATCTTGAAGTTTCCATGACGGGTGTTCCCCGCTCCACTACTCCAAGGCTCATCTTAAGTTTTTTTTATTTAGTTGATTTTGAGTTTGGGTAGTCTTTAGCATTCTCTTCTTTATCTCGCGGACGGCCATTACCTGTCATCACCTATAAAAAAGATTATGCCACAAGTTCACCAACCACCGGTAGCTCTAAAATCATTAAGGCCTAACATTACATGCAATAATACTTAAAACAACTTGTAGAGAAATATACAGTAAATCATTGACTCATGTAATAATTATATCCTATACATTCCAATTTTAAGGGTTGAATGCCACAGACGCATCACGATGGGCCCCACCTACTCAACATTATCAACATATGTGATCATTCCAGACTAGACTACCCATTTAACAATTCTGAGAGTATAATCATTTATATCAAACTATGGGGCCATTGTAAATTGATTGTGAGCTAGAAAGGACATTTAAGAAGGATGAACATAACTATTAAATTAGTGGACAGCCAACCACAACCAAAACAAAACTGATCAAAGGTCAAAATTTAATGGAACAAATGCCTGAGGATTTAGGTTTGTATAATCAATTTTACTTCGGTGTTCGCATTCATAGATAGAAATTCGGCATGAGGAAAGTTTGAAAATCATTTGATATAAACACTGAAAAATACAATTAAAAATTCAGCCATAAAAATAAAAAAATCTGAGACGGATACATTTAATTATAATACAGTTTTACTTTAGCCCACATTTCGGTACATCCACTCGTTGGGTGGGTCACAAGTATTTTTGGAACAAGCTTGGTTATGGACCGCTTTGACCGGATTTTAAGCTGTTCGGGTCAAGCATACTGGACTAGCCTTGCTAGGCCCAAACCAGGCCCATTGATAGACCTAATGTAGGGTTATATATGGAAGCTTAAGAGGGAATTTAAAATGAAGGTTTTAGATGTTAAACATGGAATCTGAAATGGCATTTTAAAAATCAACAAGGTGGACCCATAAGCCAGTGTCACTCATCTAGATCATGGAACATGGCACTGCTGGTACAATATGAAAACTCGGGAGTACTTGGTAGTGTGAAAAATAAGTAGAACTTTGATACTCTAATAGAAGGTTTGGGTTGATATGCAGGTGCAATGAAATTGTGTTAAGTGGAAAACACATAACTCAAACGGTGGGATATGTTCCACTTCTAGATTTCTTAACAAGATTAGAAATTTGTTGGAATTTAGTGGATGATTGACATGAATAATAGTCAACAGTCCGGATTTGACAGATAAATGTTCGTTAATCAGAGGTTAGGATCGCACAATCAATCTTACTTTTTGCTGATGACCTACCTACAGTGGGTCCATCAATTTGGACGGTTTAAATTGAGTTAATGCCCACCATATCTACAATTTCTGAGTGCCTACAGATTGGGCTGATACATGCCACGTGCAAGGTGAATGAGTTGCTTGTTTCCACAACTTAAGGTGTGACAACCGCACCATTGGAGTATAGCTAGGTGGGGCAGCAGCTCGGGTCTGGGCCGGGTCAGGGTCAGCCTGAGATGGACCCAGCTATTAATGGCCCACACATCAAGGCCAGGTCCAGACATTATCATAACGGGCCGTAGATGTCAGGCCCAAGTGTAGCCCTTGACTTTATATTAACGGGATTCTTTTTTTTTGGGCTCAGGTCTGGCCTTAATCTTGGGCCGTTAAAGTTTACTACATCGAAAAAATTGTACGGCTGCGATGGGTTATCCCTTCACTCGGTTGAAATTTGACTCAAATCAGGACCAAACACGTCTGTCTGAGACTCCAAGTCTTCAGTTCAATTTATGACTTTACCAGAGAAGAGGAAAGGTTTTTGATACTCTTTATATCATTGAAACCCAGCCGAGCCCAGTCGAACCGAGTTCCAGATACGTACCGATTCGAGTCAGCTTGAAATATTCTCAAGCTAAAAAGACCAGCTCGTCTAGGCTCAAATTCAGTCTCAAACCGGGCCGAATAGAGTTTATTCGAATTGAGCCCGGCGATTTAACCAAGCTAACTCAGATTCTTGTACAACTCTACTCTAGTGGGGCGTGATAGATCATACGCATGTCCTTATAAATTACATACGTGTCATTAACTCAAACTAAACTGTCCAAATTATATTTCCAAGTGTATATGCATCATTAACCAAACATTATGATTCTTGTATTGTCCAATGGGCGTATTTCACCGAGATGAATGGACCAACCTGATTTTTGGGCCAGGAAATGTTTTTACCGGAAGAACGGTCCTTATTCTGCACACGTGCGCCCCCTCGCACGAATCCATTTAGCAGTTCACTTTAATTCAGCACTTCTATGGAGCCTTTCAAGGCAATGGTCATTCCTTACGCATCAATGCGAAGTAGCGATTGTTTTGGATTTCCTGCTAAAGCGTTCCTGCGCTGTGATGCTAGGTGGGGTCCACATTGATGTTTTTGGTAAATCCATTACGTCCATCCGTTTTACGAGCTCATTTTAGGACATGCTACCGAAAATGATTTGGATTCAAAACTCAAGTGGGCTATACGAGAGGGAAAACTAGGGAAAGAATTTTCTACCGTTGAAAACTTCCTGGGCTTCGCCTTGATTTTTATGTGCCATCCAAACGGTTTATAAGGTCATTCCCACTGGGATGAAGTGAAAACACAAAAATTAGCATGATAAGAAACTTTTGTGACCTTAAAAATGTTTCAACGGTGGTGACTGAATCACAACTGTTTCCTTTCGTGCTGTCCAGTTGAGCTTTGAATCCATCTAATTTTCTGAATCACGTCTTAAAATGATCTCAGAAAACGGATGGACGGGGTGGATTTAGCATCCCAGAGCAGGAACTTCCCGCAAAAGCCTTTGCGGGAAATCCCCATCCTTGTTTTGCGGCAAACGTATGTGTCTATTCATGTATCACTGCTCTGGTCCATTTGCTATCTTACCTACCAAATGAATGGTGCGGATCTCGTCCATGTATGCCACGTATGCAGCAATGAAATGAAAGCGCAGCAATCTCCCATTCCTCCAGAGCCATTGTATAAGGTCCATCCATCAAATACAACTTTCTGTTGTTGCACACTAAAGGCAAGTTGGCAGACTAAACTCATTTTACAAGATAGTGTCGAGTAGTATGGGTCCACCATTATCTGTTTTAGACATCTAAAACCGTCCATCAGCTGCGCGACCAAGAGCCCAAAAATCAGTCCGATCGTAACTCAGGTGGGCCACACCAATGGAAAAAGTGGGGTGGGGAGGCCTATCACAAGTGGGCCTCACCACGTAATTTTAGAAGTCTTAGGCATGATTCGGGACTATCACCTACGGCATGGCCCACCTGAATTTTGGATCCAGCTGATTTTTGGGGCACCCCATGTTGATCGTGGGCTGCATTTGATGCACGGTTCAGATGACACACAGATCCGTAGTGGGTTCCACACTAACTCGAGAGAAAGCTCTACAAGAGTAGAGGATTTCTGGCATACAATGTCAATGAGAAAACATTCATGCATTTATAGATGCAGCATGGACCATCTAATATTCCAACTCTCTGAATTTTCTCGTCCTACGCTTTAAATCTAGAAACGGAATCCTTCCCTTTCCTGCTTTATTTCTACACGGTTTTAGGTAGTAGTTATATGCCAGCCCAATCACTGACGCCCATTCCATTGTAAGCTAAACTAGGATGGTGGGCCCCACACCTGGCCGGATTCCAAGAGATGGTCCCCAGCAGCGACAACTGTGCGGTCAAGATCATGTACCCATTATGGAGGAGAGAGAGAGAGAGAGGTTCTGATTGCATGCCTAGCGTGTGAAAACTCGGCCACACGTGTCAATATCAGGTCCACTTGTCAGGCGATCTTCACCGTGTAGACATTCCATGCATCTAAAATCATGCAAACGTAATCATTGCTAGATTTCTCTTTAACCGTTCATTTTTTAAGATATGGCATCTGCATTGATGAGATTGCCTGATGAGTGGCTTTTATGGTGCACGCGTGTGGAGCGAGTGCACTTTCAAAATGCACTCGATGTACTGGAAAATGCAGTTGGAGTATACATATGCTTGTGAATGAGATGCCGTGTACGTAGTGGAAATCATGGTATTCGCGGCGTGAATCAACGGCTAACGTAAGAAAATAGAAATTACAGGAGAAAACATCCACCTATCTCTATAGCATGCGACCTGTAATTCTGTAATCCTGTCCAATGATCTGATGGGCCATACTTCTCCTGCGGGATTTTTCAAAAATTTCATAGGTTAGAGTTTCCTAATCCTTTGATCATTGGCCTACGAATGGATGGTTAAGGAATCAATAACAAAAGGGTCTAGAAAAAAGACCATCGATTGGATGGATAGGATTTTCCAATTTAGGAGATTTATTTTTGCGGCCCACAATCTGCATATCAACGGTTTGGATGAAGGAAACATGGGCTCCACTTGCAGAAACTGCGCTTGTCAGAAAATATTTTAATGCTAATGCATCGTGACACTTAATTCCACATGCAAACAAGCATATAAAGTGGGAGGTGAGGTAAGGCAAGCATGTATGCTTGGATTGATTTCAAACGCAAACACCATATTTAAAAATAAATAAATAGTTTTTGCTCCGTTGAATTCACAACCTCGTGGGTGTTCGCACATAGCTTACCCCGCTCGTGCATGTATCTGGCACATGTAGAAGTACAGCCATAGAGCCGTACATGGATCGAGTTAGCTTGGTTAACCCGGTCGACTTGACTCAAAAAAGCTTGGCTCGAACCAAATTTCAAGTTGAGTTTGAGCCCAACTAAACTCAACTTGGATCCTTGCTCTTGCTTGGGTTATAGACTCTCAAAGTTTCAACACCTGCTCAAGGGTTTGAATGTCCGTAGGTGGTGAAATTCCACTATGGTGTGAGTGTGTGGGGTGCACGTGCATAATTTTATTAAAAAAATAAATAAAATAAACTCAACTCAAATTCTACTCAGTTTGATTAGACATGGCTTGAATTGGGTTCACTTAATATAAATATTTTGTGTATAATCATATATTTAAATAAATTATATATATAATATATTATAATATATATATTAAAAACCATTAAACCTAATCTTAATCCCAGCTCATAGTCTCAAACGTGAACTTGATTGAAAGATTGAGCTCAAGCTTATCTCAAATTTGGCTTGAGTTAGCTTAAATTGTTGATCAAGTTGAGCCAAGCTGTCCAACAAGTCTCGAGAATGAGCTGAGCCAAGTTCGGCCTAAATTAGCTTGCTGGCCGAGCAGAGTAGAGTCGAGCTGGGCTGAGTTTGACTCGTTTACAGGCCTTAGTTACCGTCCAGGTAAAAAAATATTAAAGTTATATATACCTTATCACGATGTATTTATTATATCTATGCCGTCCATCCATTTGCTGAGAGCATTTTAAGGCAAGTTTTTGAACATGAGTCATATCCAAAACTCAAGTGTAACCATCACAAATAGCAGTGGGGACAATGATATGCACCGTTCAAATATTCATAAGGCCCACCATAACTTTTTTTTTTCCTTCCAATTAGTTCATAAGGTCTCAAAAACATGGATGAAGAGAAAAAATATCAGATTGATCCGAAACTTCTATGACCCCCAAGAAGATTTCAACGGTAGATGTTCAACATCTCACTGCTTTCTGCGGTGTGGTCTACTTGATCTTTGGATTTTTTTAATTTTTGGGTTCATCCTTTAGTACAATCTTGCAAAATGGAAGGACGGTTTTGGATATAGAACGTTCCTCATAATGGGGCCCACATAACTTGGTGACGTCAACACACAAGTGTGCCGTGCACCAGCCAGTCCGCTTCTGTTTTCAGGGTATTATTAGGGTTGGTGTGTTCTAGGTGCACTTGTACCATCATAGCTTATGGCGGCTGGCTCCTCTCATTGTAGGGGAGAATTTGGTTCAAGTAGCTGCATGTGGGGCCATCATAGTGAATGGCATACAACCCATCCCATTTGGGAGTGTTGCCCCACCATGACAATGTGACAGTCAAAAAATGCAGCTGATCCATTCATTAGGTGGAGGGAAATGGAGGTTTTTGTATGGCTGTTTGTTATTTTCTATATTGTGGCCCACTTGATGATTGGGTCAACCCAATTTCTTAGATGCCACACACACCAGATGCATGGGTCCCACAAGCAGCTAGTTGCAATTGGCCCCACTTCTAAGGGTGATCTAATATGGTACGGCTGCATTTGGATGCGCAAATGAACTGAACTGTGATTATTCAATTTAAATAAAAGGTAAATCTAAATAATGTTTTCTAATATTTTCTAATATTCTTAACAAGGAAGTAGCATGTGAATCACAGTTACATTTCTTTCAAATCCAACTTAGGTTGTAGATAATTGCAATTTGGTACTTCAACAGACTCTCATCACAGTTAGGCATCTGCATTTAAAATATTAGTAGCAGAAGTTTATTCTAGATAGTTTTCCTAGTTCAAGCTCATCCAGGTCTTATTTAGCCCCTATTTTGGATTTAGTTATTCTCTCTTTCTTATTTTTATTTTTATTTTTTCAAATGCACACACACTCTGCACACTCACGCCTTAGTGAGATTTCACATCTTATAAATACTCGAACCCTTGACTTGGTGTTGAAACTCCTAAGAGTCTACCACTGGAGCAAGAGTGAGGATCCAAATTTAGTTATTCTCATGTTACTTGTCAGTCATTTAAAATAAAAAATGATTATTAGGCATTATAATGCATATGTATATTGAAAACATATTAGATATGGTGGTACATGTACAGTGCTTGAAAATATACAAAACAACTGTACTACATGCTTAAGTATTTGAAGATATGTTAGGAATATGTGGGATGTATGATAGTGTAAGGCATACATATTTATATGTATAAATTGCATATGTCATAAATGTGGCTTATGAAAGACATAAAAGGTTAAATATAATACATTCATAATACTTTAAGATGAACAGTAACATTTATGACACATTGAAGAATGCAGCGTATGTATATAACAAGAGTGTGGTCCTTCATGTATCATAAGATGGATGAGACTGTCTATGCTTTTTATGGGAACAAGGGAAGCTTTCTTACTTCCATATAACTAATTTATAGGCATATCACGTACAACAGAACTTTTCTCTTACATGGATTTTGTTGCTATATATAATAGGCCCTTAATAATTGATGTGGTAGTTATTGGAATGATAAAGTCCGGGGCCATACATTAGCACACCATACTTTGACTGCTTAAGCTTTCAGAGTAAATAGTTATTTAACATGTTATCGGATTGAAAGGTCACATGATCGAATTTCAAGTGCAACAAATATATTTGTCTCTCCACCCTCGTCATGCGGAGGCTATGTGAGGAGCTTGGATTTTGATTCCTAGATTCTTAAAATTATTTTGTAGTATATTTACATCATAATAAATGTGATAAAGTAAATGCTCTCAAATATTATAAACATATCAAAAGGTGTTTAATATAAGATGATTATCATACCGAGTTTATTGTAATATAACTATGGCAAAAAAGAAAAAAATAATGGAATGTTTGGTGGCTTAAAAATTGAGTAAGGTACTTTTTATAATTGAAATAAAATTCTGCGTTTGTTATAAATTTTTATTTTATTTTATGTGTTTGTCCATTTTTTTAAAAAGTATTTACAAAATAATAATATGGACTTAAATTTTATAACATTTTATTATTAGAGTGTGAATGTAAATAAAAATATCTAACAATATAAATACATTTAGAAAAGAGTATATGATCATTATGAAACTGAAAATGACCACAAAATCTTGAATTTTACAAACTAGTGGTCTCGCTTAGAATTGAAAAAGGGCGAAAATTCTTACCTAGAATTGAAACTTGAAATTTCATGGGTGTTAAACAATCCTATTTTTACAAATCTTGAATTTCAATTCGCAACTGTCAATGATTTAGGATTTTGGAGGGGAGCCAAATTAAAAACCCTTAAATGTTCCAATCCCAAGCTATGGAGACACCTGATGACCTAACAAGTCAATGTTGTTCTCATGCTGGCATACCATACAAGCATGGTTTAAAATTCAGTTTTGGGGTATTATATCATTCACAACCAACGGCCAATTCACTGTCTCAGGCTATTTCAGGCTGATACAACTGTATTATTCATGGATGAAACTAATACTAGTTTCAGACAGCTTTCAATCTTCAATACAAGTGATGCCAATGGGGAATCATCATGAAAAATGTAGTAGTTTATGAGTCTTCTGGGCCAGAAAATTTCAATCAATCGAACCGTTGGGCTTTGCCCAGCTAGTAAATCATCCAGTTGTAGGCTACTAATTAAAGGTTTATCATCTTCTGATCTGGAAGTTTTTGGGCATCTTTAGTCACCATCACCTTTTTATCCACTAATTTTTCTATTTCTTTCAGCCATGTATTTCGCCTCAAAATAAGAAATTCATATGGATATTGGTATAAAATAGATGAGAGATCCAACTCTCATAACACTAAAAGTATAGTGCTATATATTGCATCAGACACTTGGACAGTCCAAATTGACTAATCTGGACCGTTTAGTAGGTCAAGGACAATCTAAATATTGCTTTGATGGAATGATCTTAACCATTTGATTGATAGCCCATGAAACGTATGCTAAACCTAATAGACAAAAATTGGATTGATCGGTTGGACAGTTCAAGTGTGTAAATGCGAACAGCTCCCTGGAGCTCTGTCCTATCTCAAAGTAAATAACTACTAGAGAATAAAAAAGAATAACTCACTCAGTTTCAATTTGAGTCAACTCACCTGAGTCAGGAGGTGATTCGCACTGAACCAAGCTAGGTCAGGCAAATTGTGTTTGTGTGTGTCCGTGGGTGGGGAATGTGGCTCATGGTTAGAGCTGGGTATCGAGTTGAGTTAGACTTAGTTAGGGCTGATCCGGCTCTATTCGGTTATGAAATAGACTTGACTCAAACTTGACCCGACTCGTATTGAGGCTATCATGCTTGACCCGATTCGAGTCCAAGTCTGACCTTGACTAATCCAGACTGAGTCTGACCTGATCACAAGTACCAAGTCAGGTCAGGTGAAACGGATATCCACGAGCTAAAATCACAACTCAAAACCTAAGTACACTTGTCAGAATTGCAGCCTCTCCATTAGTTACACGGCATTTCACATCTTAAACGCCAAATCTGAGTTTAAACACACACACACACATGAGTCAAGTTTCGGATCGAGTCAAGTCAGTACCAACTTGAATTTCAGGTCGAGTTGAATCGAGTTAATGGGTGACCTGAACTCGAATCAGCTTGAGTTTGGATTAGATGAAGTCTATGCAGTTCGAATTGTGTCACTCATATCAGATCAAGTTGAGTCTGAACAGGTACGATGAGTCAAGTTTGCTAAGCGGAGTCATCCTGTGCCCAATGAATCGTAATACATAGTAGTAAAGTCATTTTGCATATTTTCTCTTTGTAAATGAAAAAAAATCGTGTGGCCCACTCGTATGGAATCGGCCCATTTACGACACTATTTACATCCCGATCGTTCACTTGTTTACAAAAAAATCACAATGGTCCATTTTCAAGATTGGTCAATGTTCATCACTTCTTAAAAACTTAACCCTAGGAAGAGTGACACACCTAGTTTTGTACTTTGTGAAAGAAAGACTAGCGATTACACGCATTTGACTGAGCGATTGCTTTTAGCTGTGGTCTCCAAGCCGGCATTGGAAAGGTTCTTTGTTTTCTTTTCTTCTTTTCTTAAATTGTCTCCACCCTTCCTCAGTTACCACCGTCTACAAGCCGCCACAATTACCCACAAAGGTAACTAGTGCAAGATCCAAACCGTCCATCAAGTAGATCTGGTTATTTAGATGTTCTTGGATGAAAATGAGTTAGATGCATGGTAAGTGGGCAGCGATGTTAGAAAAAGAATTCGGACGATTAAGAAAACTTAGCTGAATTTTCTTCAGTCATGCATTTGTTTCATAAACTGTGGTCCACACAAGTGAGCTGACCAATGCTTGAGGGGGACACCCCTCTGATAAACGATTTACATTTCTTACAAATGTGCCATGCTGGCACACGTGTGGGATGTACATGAGCCGCATTTAGACGCGTGTGTACTTGGCAAATTTTTTTTTCTTTCACTAATGAGACAGCACCACATGTAGAGAAGAATGTAGAGAGCCCCAGAAGAATGTAGAGAGCCCCAGCTTCTGTTCTCTCCTATCTGTTTTTTTCAAACACGGCCACCTGACAGTCTCACCCAACCACGTAAAAGCGGAAACGGATTGGCTACTCCCCCTGCCACCAGCCGCGTGGCTGATGGTCGGTGCTCTTTGGGCCCTACCATGGTGTATTTGTTTCATCCATTCCGTTCATACATTTTTAAAGACCATTTTAGGCTTTATCCCGAAGATTAGTGTATAAAAACTTCAGGTGGTCCACACAACATTAAAACGATAGTGATTGGGTATCCACCATTAAAATCCTCCTAAGGCCCACTGTACTATTTATTTGATATCCAATATGTTGATTAGGTCATAAAGGCCCAGATGAAGGGAAAAAACAAGATTCTTCTTGATCCAAAGCTTTTGTGGCCCCAGGACGTTTTTAATGGTCGACGCTCATTCAATACCGTTTCCTGTAATGTGGTACATTTGAGATTGGAATATATCTCATTGTTTGTCTCAGACTGTAAAATGTAAAATGATACGTAAAAATAGATGGACAGCATCGATGAAACAAATACATCATGGTGGGGCCCACATGGCACCGACCACCAGCCACTGGCTGGTGTCCGGGGGAGTAGCCAATCCGTTTCCCGTAAAACCCACTGCCTGCCGGAAGCCGATTGGCTGGTGCACCATACACCACCGACCTGTCTGGTGTGGATACATGACGTGCGAAGAGGAGAGATGACGATCCTCGAGCTCCGAGTTGTACGAACGATTCAAAGGAGATCAAAGTTATATGGGCCCTACAATGATGTTTTTATTAAATCCACACTGTTGATATATTTAGAGGGATCATTTTAGATCATGTTCCCAAAGCTGATTCATATCCAAAGCTAAAGTGGACCACACCACAAATAGTAGTAGGATAATGATTCTCACCGTTAAAACATTCGTAAGGCTCACCATAACGTTTTTTTTCAATACAATCTGTTCAGACATAGATACCTGGATGAAGATTTAAAACAAATATATCATATCGATCCAAAACTTCTGTAACCCCCAAAAGAGTTTCAATGGTAGACGTTCAATCCCCTACAACCTTTTGCAGTGTGGTCCACTTGATCTTTGGATCTATTATTTTTGTGCTCAACCATTACTACGAGCTCTCTAAACGGACGGACGGTTTGGATATAACACATACCTCATGATGGGACCCACATAGCTTGGTGAGGTCAACACATCAGCCAGGTCGGTGTGTGTGGTACACGGGCCAACATAGGACCGGAACCGTCGGCAACACGGCAGTTGGGTGAAACACCCATGCTCCGTGGTACCCACAATATTGTATGTGTTAATCCATTCTGTCTATCAGGGGAAAATCATTATTTCAACCGTATATAATAAATTTTAGCCTGATGAAAAAATTTATATGGGTCACAACAATGGGAACATTGTAGCTATTAAAACCTTCAAGTTCACGTAGTGGGGCCCACCTGAGTGTTGTATCTCGTAGATTTTTCTATCTTCACTTTGAGCTGGTGAGCTACATCTGCTTAACTGGTCTTACGAATGGAAAATACCGCGGTGACCGCACACAAAAACCTATGGTCTACATTCTAATTTCCATTGTTCCCCTTGGTGTGGCCCACCTGAGCCTCGAATATGTGTGATTTTTATCATCAATAACTAAAATAGAGGATAGAGCCTGATTCACAGATTGGATTTTACATATACAACTGGTGGGCCCCACACAGAGCTTGGGTGTTTTAGGTTCGGCGTAAAACACGTGTTGTTGGGGATTCCGGTCCCATTGTCAGATCCCATATGTACGCCTGATTACGTAAGGCATTAAAAGGCTTGTTTCGGTAGTCCAAATGACTTTGTAAAATCGTAGTCCAAAGGACCTCCTTTGTGGGTCCAGTTCGTGAGGGTGTTGGATCCAACTGTATACGGTCTACGATGCGGAAAATTGGCACTGATGGGACTGTTCTTACTATAAAATTTATGGACCTTTCCTCGATGGGCTAAACAAGAAAACTGCAAAGCCCACGCGTGTGCACATGACAACTACGTACATGCCATCACACGTGCCATCCTGACAGAACCGTGCAATATCCAAATCATTCATCAGGTGGGTTTCACCATGTAGATTTTTTGGCTAAAAAATGAATGTGATCCACCTAGCAGGTGGGCAGTTTAGAAGACGGGGACAAGATTTCCACAGCTGTATATTTTGGCCCACCTGACAAGTGGACCAACGTGATACTTGAACCAGGGCATCTATGTAGTGGTACTAGTATGATGGATGGATTGGATCTCTCACACTGTTATTGGCATTATGGTCCATGTACGCGTGTACATGAGATGCCTAGTACACGTTACAGTCCATTGAGAACCTTGATTAGCCGTGCTGGATCATTTAATGTTGGGATTTTTTTAAAAATGTGGGCCACACAATTTGAGCCCATTGAGCAGACGGTCACGATCACTCGATGCGTGTATTACACGCGAGATGCAGATTCGGGCACTTCCGCGCCCTTTGTCCTTCGGGGACAAATGCACATGTGCGACAACTCACAAAGTTATGGTAAATCAGCCACGTGGCACATTTCTATACCACTCTGGTTTTCGTAATCATCGACTCCTTTATGATGCAGCATACTCGAAAATTACGCCGAGATCCAAAGATCCCAACCCTCAAATCAATGGTCATCAAACCGACGGTTAACAGTTTAGAAATTCGAAATCAACATTGTAATCCACTTGCTAGCAATCCAATCAGTGAAATTTTAAAATTCACGGCTCATGAAAAGGGGCCAATGATGCTGGACGGTCTAGATTGGAATGAATATATGCCATGTGTGCAATGAATGGCTAAGATGTGGGCGGAAAAATGGTTGTACAGCAGCTAAAACTTTATGGAAAGGAGAGAGAATCCGGTTCGCATTGGGTCACGGGATTTGAACCGCTCCCTTCATTTTTCGTTTTTCATGGCGCGTGACAAGCCGGCTGGTTTGGGTTTGTTTTTCGTTTTTATTTTATGAAATTACTAAAATAACCCTTGAAAATACGCTTGATTTCTGGAAAAGGGCAAAGAGGGCCCTTTTCCAGAAATATCGAGAAGAGTGGACAATCTTAATAATCTGGTTTGACCATTGAATCTTCGACCGTTGATCATTTTCCTTTTGGTTGTCAGTTGGATGGCTATTATTGATGATTAAGATCTCCTAATCAGAGTACATCTGGATGTGGTCCACTAATAATGGGCCCCACTGATGGCATAAATAACATACCATGCACATGATAGCTGTATCATTATCACCATAAGGGAGACGTTATCTGAATTAAATGAAGTTGGTTCCATGAATAGTTATGATTTCTTTTATGCCTTGTATTTATATTTGAAGTAATGGCATGAGTTTGATGATCAGCTGTTAACACTATTTTTCTTTATTCATTTATGTCGGGATTCATACTGAAAATATAAAATTCTCATGACAATAGTAGAATTAGCTTATACTACAAATGTTGGAGGCAAAAATATTATAGTGCATGGTTTGCATCGGTTCAAGGTAAAATTTTCCATCATTGCTCCTTGTTTTCTATGGTGTGGCTCATATGGTGAGTAGGTAGGCATGATCTTTGGGAGATATCATAATAAAAAATTAATTTACATAACGGAGGACTAAACCACATACACACAATGTAAATAGGCTCTGAAAGGAGGAAGGTTGGATTGCTAACTAATATCTATTATCTAATTTACCCAACTCAATAATACCCATTTTGAGAGCGTCTAGTGCCAACGTCACTAAATAGGAAAGGATTCAAGTAATATTATATAAGCAAGTGAATAAACTTTTATACATAGTTGAATCACTCTTTGTTTAGGGATAGAGTTCCTTAAGAGTTTTTTTTAATCTCACGAAGTTGCGTTATTTCAAGTTGTCTTCAATAAGCTATAAGAGCTACTTGTACTATATTCTGTTTACCAAACACCTTAAACATATATAAAACTTAAAATAGTTGGTAGCACATGTAACATTTATATAGTATGCATGCATGCTAACATACATGATACATTTTAAGGAATATGTGGGTGCTTAAATTTAGATAATTGTATATTAGAAATATTTACATTATGTAATGATTGTCCATTAAATATCATGTTCATGCATGTACCATATTAAGTATAAGGCATATAAACTTTTTAGCAATTATAAACCATCCTTACTTAAGTTATATTTATTTTGACTTCATGTGCATAAATAAATTTAACAAATTAATTAATTATTAATTTGATATCATAATTTTAATTTTAAGATTTGTTGGTTCGACTCAAAACACAACCGAGTCAACTCGGCTCAACTAGATTTCTAGCCAAGTCATTGAGAAACTCAATAATGGGGATGACACTATCCAACTTGGAACTTGACTACTTGATTGTCTCAAATAAAGTCATCAGATGAGTCCCAATATAAACATTAATAGCATGCAAATGGGAAGGGAGGGAATCCAAAATCCATGACTTATATTATCTAAAAGATGACCTTAACCAACACATATTGAATGGTTTATGATAATACCAGTATTGTATATTAGTTATAATTATCTACAATATGTTAAATATAGGCGTGGTTTCAATGGATTCCAACATACACTAAGGTCAATAGATCCCAGCCTGTGGGGCCCACCTTGATGTATATGACTTTCATCCATTTCATCCATCCCTTTCGACAACTCATTTTATGACATAATAAAAAATTTGAAGAAGACCCAAATCTTAAGTAGACCACGCGACAGGAAACAGCAGTTATTGAATACCCATCATTAAAAACTTATTGGGGACACCAGATTGTTTATTTGCCTTCCAAGCTATTCACAGGATCACAAAATATGAGACGAAGGACTACACAAATATTAACTTCAACCAAAACTTTTGTAGCTCATAAAAAGTTTTTAATGGTCAATCACCACTTTTTTCAGTGATGTGATCTGCTTTAGATTTGGATATACTTCATTTTTAAGACCATGCCCTAAAATGAACGGTTAAAAAAGTTAGACGTTGGATATCTACTCTAAACTTAAATTTTAAAATTTATAAATATTAAATATCAATCCAGCCGAGTCTACCCATAGAATAGATCCAGCTGAACATCAAGTCAAACTTTTGGGTTTTCAAACTAGGCCAGGACAGCTCATGGGGTACACAGGGCTCGAGCATGTAGGTGGAGAATTTTCGGTGAACAGAGAACACCTTGTCATGTATCCAATTTTCACACATGAGGTTACATGGTTCTACAGCTAAAACCATTGATCAAATGGACATATACCCAAAAACTTTATAGTGCGACGATTCTAAGCTTTTTATTGTCATTGGCCAGTAAATAGGTTAAGAGAAAAGAGAAAAAAGGAAAAGGAGAGAAAAACAACAACAGTATACATCCAATGGAGAAACGGCCAACCATCAAATGGGAAGGATATTCCCATTTTGGGGGATTTTATGGAGGGGCCATTCACAAAGAGCCCATCAAAACAAATCTACACCGTACAATTCAGGGACAGCCCATCCACAAGGGGCCCATCAGCTCAATTGTCCACGTGGGCATCATACTCGACCCTAAATCTAACTGCCGAGTCCGGTGATTAAAGACCAGCAGCCAACGAACAATAATAAGTGTACCTAGATGATGGTGATGATGTGACCCACTAGACCTACTTGGGTGACCAAAATCTCACCGGCTTGTATGGACCGTTCATTGTGTATTAGTCAGAGGAGACAAACTTCAATCCTCTGGCAGAGCGTGAGACGCTCCATACGCATGAGCACAAAATTCGTACACGTGAAATGCATTTACCACTGATTAAAATGTCCTGATCGTCTGCTCCACTATAAATACTTAGAACATGTAACCGATGGTTAGTAAACCGTCCAAAGCTTAACAAACAGATGTACATTAATCAGAGGTCAGGATTGTCTGATCACTTCTCATTCTGAGGCCATGCATAATCTACGGTGGATCCCATTACTTGATCTGGTCTATTTATTCGGGGTGGCAGTGGGCCCGATGCCCGACCAGAAAATAGTTTTATCAACCGGCGTGGTTTTTTTCGCCCCGCTTTGTACTTTGTAGGATGGGGAGATAATACGGTAGAGCTAGCAGAACTGTAAAATAGTAGAGCCGACTCTCCACAGGACACGTGTCAGTGTGATATGCTAATCTGTCCGGTCCATATGCAGGGTCCTACTATGGATCGTTTGTATGTCAAAAAAAATTCAATTTAACAATCATGTTCATCTGATCTGTGGTCATTAAAGTAACGGTGGAAAACTAAAACAATTACGTTCTAGTAGGCACAGTGAAACATACTGCAGAGAAAATAATGGATAGGACTGTGTCATGCGTCTTATTTTTAAGACCCAAGGCATCCTTCCTGGTTCCAGCACATGGTTGGACATGATCGATACATCACCATGCAATGGCCAGTGGGGTGATGGTCTACCATATTCCGGTTCTTCCGGCTCTACCGGATAGTATAGTTCCCCTCCTCCCAAACGGACGCCGATTGGGTACTCTGACCCCGCCTGTCCCAAGCTCAGGACAAGCTAGAGATCTCAGGGGTATCCGTGATGTATGGATTTTATCCACACCGTCCATCAGTTGTGAAACATAATTTTCGGTAACAAACGGAAAAATGAGGCAGATTTTAAGCTTAAGTGGACCACACTACAGGAAGAAGCGATGCTAATGACGCTCCCACTTTGAAACCTTCCCATGGCCCACCGTAATGTTTATTTTCCATCCAACCTGTTCATAAGGTCATATAGACATGGATGGAGGGAAAACACAAATATAAGCCTGATCCAAAACTTCTGTAGGCTCCAAGAAGTTTTCAACGGTGGAAGTTTAATCCTCAATGTGTGGTCCGTTTGAGACTTGGATCAGCCAAAATTTTTTTTCTAACTTATAATGATATGGAAAAATGGATGGACGGTGTGGATTAAACCAGCACACAACGGTGGACTTCAGAGGCCCAGCCTGTTCCGAGCTCGGGACAGACAGGGTTAGTACCTAAAACGCGTCCCTGACAAACGATTATCAACCTATTCAATCCATTCACTGGGCCCATGAAGCCCACCCTGCCACGTGTATCGTGGAGATATGCTCTACCAAATTCCGGTTTTTCTGGATCTACTGTATCATATCCCCAGATCTCAAAACCATACATATCCCATTGTAGATGATACGGTTGCCCGGAAGAACCGGAATAAGGTAGATCCATTTTTCGAAATCACAATTGAAAGGATTAAATATCAATCTGGACCATTCATCTAATTTCTTTTACTGTAGATGGACAACTAAAATCAGCGGCCCCAGAGCAACGGCATTAAAGTAAAATAGTGATGAAAAGTGTTGGATATGATTGCCTAGTATGTAAGGTTATTTGAAAGATGGCCCATCTATTTATAGTGCCCTGTATGGACGGCTGCGATTGGTGCATCTTGCCATGTGTACTCTGAATAGATTGATTGGGTTCTTCCGGCTGTACAAATGTACCCGGTTGGTACGCACTCGAGCACTGGGCCCACCGTGTTGTGGGACGGTGTGACATCCACTCCGTTCATCAGATGAGGCCATCTATTTCATGTACCAGGGAAAAAAATTAGACCAATCCGTTAATTAGTGGGCCACACCACAGAGAACAATAGGCAGAAGATGACAACCATAGGTTTGTGCATGGGGATTACCGTGGTGCGTATATTCCATCCGATCCGTTCATCATGTGCTGCGTACCTCACTTGAACGAATGTTGTTGTCCACCTTGTGGTGTATTTGCGTTTCGATCGGGAAGATTCTTGGTTTGAACGGTGAAAATGAAAAGGTTCATATAATGGACGGATTGGATTTCGCACTCGAAAAGAAGGTGGCGGCCACATGGAGCTGTTTCCAGTCCTTTCCTCCACATAAGGGCCAAATGGAGCGACGCAGAACGAGGACAAGATCCCATAAAAGAGGAAAGAGATCGTTTCGATGTTTCCGTACGTAGGGCAAGACGATAATACCTATTAAGATCAATGGCCATGCACTCATGTTTCAACGATCCAAGCCATTTATATGATGGTCCTCACCGTTGATGGGATGTTGAAATATGCCAGCGCCTCGACCATTTACCTTTCTTGCTTTGAATATGGACCGTCTCCTTAAACATTTCTTAATGGGCCGTTTATCAAAAGTTTAGGATCTTTCAAAGATTTTTGAGGAAGGCACACCAGATCAACGGTTTGGATCACCAATATGACCCACCTATAGGTCCCACGTCTCTTCGAGAAGTACGTGGGGACCTATTGTAGCAAATGTAAAAGGTTAAAGAGGACTTGCGAAAGGGAAAACGGAGGATTGATACGGTAGAGCCGGTGGGTTTTGCAGGGTACGGTGGACGACTATTTAATGGCTCACATTCAAATACAGGATTCAAAGGTCATGATCATCGATGACGGACTATTATTATAAGGTTGTAGCTTGTATACGGTGGTATTAAGAACCTGAACGGTTCCAATCAATCTTTGGATGCAATCCGAAAGCAGCCACCGTACGATTCTGTGGAAAGGAGCCACCGGTTAACAAAACCCAGAGACGGAAGAACCAGCATCATTCAAGGGGACACATGGCAGGGTCATGAATCCATCGAGTCCACCCATAAGGCAATCCTATCCACTACTTTTTGAACCTTTTATCACATTACATATTTGACCATTGACTGCTTTTGTTTTCTACCGTCAGATCAGATGAAAACAATCATCTAATGTTGTGATTTTTGATATATATAAAACAATCCATGCTAGGGCCCAGCATATGGACGGATCCGATTTGTACATCACCAGAGCCACGTGTACTGCCGAAAGACGGCTTTATCATATTCCGATTCCTCAGGCCCCACCGTAGGAGGTTTTGAACGGAAGCATGATACCCGGTAGCACGTCTCACACGCCTGCTAATATATTATTATTTTCGAATAAAACGAGCTCGCAGAAAAGAGGAAGAAAATTCCAAGCATTTGGCAACACCTACAGGCTACAAGGACGGTTGACTGTGGCTTTCGTTGATACCGCGGACTAGTCTCTTGTTCACTTGCGTCCCATGCACCGCAGCAATCGATAGATCTAGACCGCTTATTAGTTTTTAATGAACCAATATTGCAAAAATTAGACTAATCTGGAGAAATCTATCCATTGGATCAATATCTATAAAAATGAATGGTCAAGATCACTGACGATCCATTGGACGGTTGTTGTGCTTCTCTTCTTAGTCGACTATTTCTAGGCCACAAGCAGACGCTACAGAGGAGTGGTGTAGGTCCCACCCATCACAACCGAAAAACCGTGTATACTGTATTCCACACGTTCCTCCGATGCTCAGGCAGCGTGTGACGGTTAATACTCAGGAACTTAAACGTGGCATCCGTTAACTCAGGTTAAATAGCCTAACTTCATGCAACCCTCAGTTGCTAGGTCGCAGTCCCAAAATCAGATTGGTTGAACAATTCAAGCTTGGTAGTTGAAACATGAAATAGTACCATTGGATATTTTAAAGCGTCCAATAAAAAATAACTCAATCCAACGGTCAGATGATCAAAATAACCTGGTCCCATTATTTGGACAGCTTGATTTGACTTATACGCCACTTATGCAATTTCCGAGTAACGTATACGTGCTTGCTATCATCCATCGCACTCTGCCATATTAACAAAGCTTTTCTCCATAAAGAATGCTCTCTTTCCAGGAGAACTCAAACACGGCAATACTAGCCCATATGGTCCGCTGATTTCGCCCATTGAATCTGTCTACCGAGTATTCTAAGCCGCTGCCCATTGATGACCACTTAGGGAAATGTGTCAACCGTGGGACCCACTTTTGTAAGGCAGGACAGTGGATTTTTTTTTAGCTGAACCCCAACCAAAGCCAGACCACATGATTCATAGACTCTGTAATGACAAACGTGTATGCGACGTACGGTGGGCGTGGTCCACCATGGCCCACCACCAATGTATCATCTAATATCCTCCAGGAAGATATGTCTCATGATAACGGTTGGTAATTAGTAGGTTTCAAATGAGATTTGAATTACCTAAAAACACTAAAGACTATAAATCATACCATAAAGAAAACAACGCCTTTCCAGCAAACCTTCCTCTTTCTTTAGCAATATAAATAACTCAAAGCAACACCCACTTAAAGATTTCGAACCAGAGGTGGAAATTTAAAAGAGAAAAATAAATTGGAAAACGCTTCTTAGCTAGATGACCAAAATACCCTTGTTCTGAGAAAGAAAGAAAAGTTTATTCATTTCTTCTACTACTACAGCATTATCAAACTACCCACCAAAGCAAAAACGAGAACTTCGAAAAAACAGAAAAAGAAAAAGAAGAAAATCATATCTTCTACAAAATGACCCAAGTACCCTCTAACTATGAAATTTCACTCCATATATAAAGGAATGCATTTCATTTTAATAAATGCGACTGATAACCTTACCAGATACTTGGGTAATTTCGATACTCGAACAACAGAAAACAAGGGATTTTCTACCATTACAGTATTATTATCATCAAAGAAATCACATACACGCACTCAGCAACATGAGAAGGAATCCAAACCCATCCAAGAAAAGGCAAAAAAAACAAAAGAAAAGAAAAAGGAAAATGTAGATGGTAGAGAATTAGCTAAAGGGAAGTTATTTGCTACTCTGGCGGGTATGATGCTCTTCATACGCAGGGACTCTGAAATTGTACAGGTGGCATACATGAACTCAAATTACACAACTTAAATTGTGGAACCCACTCTCATCAATTCATATTCCTAAAATCAGATTCGTTGAGCAATCCTAACCTCTGATTGGTGGGCACTTTTTAGTTGAAATAGGACCATTGGGTATTTTACATTTTTAACTGTCCAATTACATGCCTACCAATCTGAATTTTTTGCTTGAATCACTTAGTATGCCATGTCCGCAAAATTTAAGTAATTTCAAAGTGCCCACGTATCATCCATCACAGTCTGGCAGAGTATCAATAGTGGAGATGCATTGCCAACTTTCCATATCTTGATTAAAATAGTAAATATGAAATATACCACAGCTGGAAACAGTACCCACCATCACCAGACTCGTGGAGAGCTGCAGAGAAATTCCATTTCGAAAAATAAACCCAAAAAAGATTAAATTTGAAAAAAAAAAAACATGTTTGCTATGAGTGGATCCATTGATCAGTTGTTACACTAAATAACAGCACTTAAGCATAACAAATCCCAAAAATTTTAAAAAGAAAAGAAATGAATTACAGTCAGAAAAGGAAAGAAAGAAAAAGCTCACAAAAATTAATAAAAAAGAGCATAGGATGAAAAAGAAGTAGAAAGGAGAAATCTGTAAATACAAAGAAACTGCATCCCCAATTCGCAGATCGAAGTAAACAGAGAATTTACCTCTGATGAGCGTTGAAACTTACTGAGATCAGCTCTGATTCGGTTCGTCATGTCGCCAGATCGATGTCAATTCGCCTCCGATTCGCATTGAAATGCACTGAAATTCCGGTCCGGTCCATTACTTAGGGAGATCGATGAACTCGGCATCGGACACTGCCGACACCATGTCGTCGTCTTCGATCGGCGCGGGCAGGTTGAGATCTATAAAGCTGTCGGCGAACTTCGGAGAAGCAATGGCGGGAGCGGCGGGAGCAGGATATGAAACTGGAGAGGAAGCAGAGGCGGTAAGATGAGATCTCTTGTGACCGCCGAGCGCCTGGCCCGATCTGAACACCCTGAAGCAGACAGGGCACTGGTGGATCCTCTGATGGTCGGTAGCGCCCACATTTCCAGCGACTGGGATCGATTCTCGAGCTTTCATCAGAGGGGGAGGAGAAGGGACGGATGAGGAAGAGCAGCCCTTTATCTTCTTGTGACTCGCTCTGTGTCCCCCCAATGCCTGGTACGAGCGGAACACCTTTTTGCATGTCCCGCACTGGTGCTTGCTTCGGCGCCTTGGGCGGAATTTCAGCTCTTCCGGAGATGATTCTTCTTCTTCTTCTTCGTTTTCTTCTTCAGATTCCTCGAATGCTTTGATGCTGCTATCTCTCATCCAAATATCTCTGGAAAGCATCATCAGACAGAGGGCGACGTCTTCTTCAGGTATGGTGTCGGATACCGAGCTCAAAGGCTCGGGCTCGAGCTCGAGTTCGCGTTTGGGTTTGACCTTGAGATTGAGCTCCGAAACGGTCGATCTGCGCTGCCTCTTGGATCGTCTGTGGCGGACCGGGTTCTTAGACGACTCGGTCTCGCTCTCTCTGTCCTGGACAACACAGCCGGCGTCAGCAGCAAAAGAGAACTCAGGATCCACGAGCCGGAAGCTCTTCTTGGGGTTTTCTCTCAGGCCGTAGTAGAGAGACTTCCCTTCATCTTCCTCTTCTTCTACTTGCTCTTCTTCTTCCGACGACGAGGAAGAAGAAGAAGATGAATATTCATTCTCGTTCTGGATTTCTTCTACTTGGATTTTCCTGGCTTGAGGTGAAGGTGGGAGGGGGCTCACGTGAGACCTCATGTGACCACCCAGCGCTCTCCCATTTGAGAAGCTTCTAGAACAGAGCTTGCAAGTATGCTTTTCCATGGCAGATAGATGATGAAGAAGAAGAATAGATGGTGATGATGAAGGAAGATCGAGGTATTGCTGGAGTCTCTCTCCCTCTTCTAGCTTGCTTTCTATATATCTCTATCTCTTCTTTTCTTTTCCTTTGATTTTTTTAAAAAGAGATTATAGGAAGTATGGAGAGAGTGGGAGACTAAAAAGAGTAGGTGACAAGCATTCCTCCACCAAAAGACTCCACACACGCACCCAAAAAGAAGCGAGAGAGAGAGAGGAAAAGGGCGAAATGGTTATTGGACTTTAATAGGAGCTTTGTTTCGGTAATTACACCCCAACAACAACGCTTCTTGTGTTTTTTAAAGCTCGACTTTGGAGGGTGAAACAGAGACATGCAGCATGCAAGGCTACCCCTTGTTTGTTCGGTACTCGTTTGATACTCTGGCTGAGTGAGATGGTTCATACTCATCCACCCAGAATTCGTTCACGTGACATACACTTTACTCAAACCAAAAGGTCTCGCTTGTGGGGACCCACTGTAGATGGGTTGCATTTTTTTCGTTTTAACTGTCCACCAGATGCCCAACAAACATGCAATTACCGACTAGTTTAGTATAGTTGTCGGTTCCTGACCCAGCTGAAGTGGAGCCCACCTTTTGATGGTTTGATTTTAGTTGCAATTTGTGGGTGCATGTGTATGAACCATCACGTTGCCAGTGTATCAAAGTTTTTTTTTTTTTTTCTTCCTTTTCTGTTTATTTATTTATTTTTATTTCTTGAAATAAATAGGCCCGGTTGGCACACGAGGTCCAGCTGAATGAGAATATGTCTTTCGTGTTTTTCTTTTATTTCCCAGCGTCGTTTGAAGAGAAATAATGCTGTGGCCTGTGTATGGAAACACTCCCGTACACCTCTTTGCATATGTATTTGTTGGCATCCATGTCACCTATCTGTACCATCCATTAAGTCCAGTCCACTCTCATAAGCTGCCTTGAAAAACTCATACTGATCAGGTGATCTAAATCTTCCAGTCAGTGGCATGAAAATGGATGGATAGGATTAATCGTAGATTTTGTCCATTCAAGGATGCTTAGAACCATCCGATTGCTTTTATTTTTGAAGTGATGTGAAAGAAGAGTGAACTGAACCTAATGGACGGCCCAGATAGATCTTGTGGACGCCAACAAATCCAAATGCAACTTGTGCACGAGAAGGTTTCCATACACTAATCCCACTGGATTATTTCTCTTGTTTAGATGCGAAAACACTAACGTGAGAGACAGCACACCAAGTTGGACACGTGGCTCAACGGCCATGATCAGGACCATCACATGGGTCCCACTGAGTGGATATCTGCTTCCAACTTCGTGAATTGGACAATCCTGCCCATCTGACTCAAGAACCTGGACCGCTGGATCGTGAAAGTTTTCTACTGTAGCTAATCAATGTTTGGAAGTCCCGAAAAAACCATCCAGATGATGGACGCTGGTTCTGAGTCTCCAAATTGTTGGAATTACCAGATGAACAGTCCAGATCACGGACCGACAATCCTTGATCCAACACGCGCGTCAGAGTAGGGGTACTTTCATCTTTCCCTACCTGGGGGTATTTTGGGGAAAATAGATTCGTGGCTTGCTTGTACAAGTCAAGACCTTTGATCGGTT
The DNA here is from genome assembly GCA_037074715.1 of Magnolia kwangsiensis. Lineage (NCBI taxonomy): Eukaryota > Viridiplantae > Streptophyta > Magnoliopsida > Magnoliales > Magnoliaceae > Magnolia > Magnolia kwangsiensis. The sequence goes on along the minus strand of CM073576.1, from coordinate 14,988,765 downwards.
TGTTGTAACGACGGAGCAAGAAGATAAAACCACGTGGTCGCGAAAGCAGTTGCTTTTCTATAGGTTCGCTGGGAAGGGCTAGTTCACCCCTACTGCCCCCACCAACTGCTGATCCAGACCGTCCATCTCGTAGCCCGCCTCATTTGGCCAACATGGTAGGATCAATTTGATCTTAGATCCTTATCGTCCGTCCGCATTTTTAAATCCGGACCGTTATTAACTTATTTCAAGCACACATTTCACAGACGATGAGGATCTCTAATCATTCAGATTTTCCACATCACACTAACTATGGTGTGCCCCTCTAGATGAACGGTCTAGATCATAATTTGTAGGCCATGTCTGTTACTTTATCCGGTCGCCAACTGTAACTGTTGGAGCTTTTGCACCAGCGCATGCCGGCCTTGGCTTTCTTTAGCCTTGTTCATTACTCGAGCACGTCTACAATGCGCCTTGGAGCACGGAAAGTTACTGTGCACATTATCTCCATCCATTTAAAGATAGTTGGCGGGTATCTATAGACATATTCCAATTGATTTTCCAGAAGTCCATTTCTAAATGGACGGTGAGATTCTCTGCCACTCTCGTTGGATGGTGGGAGATATGTGCGCACCGATACACTACGTACACTGAGCGCAAAATCTCATCCCTTGTTTTTTTTAGTCTTTTATTTTTGGATTTTTGATGAAACGTATGGTGGGAATCGAAACTACCCTCAACTGGCGGTGGAGTTTTCTATGGAGTAAATGCCGTTTGGTTAGGAGTCTGGAAATGGACCGAGTCTTCATGGAGCTTCTACCAGTCACGTGATATGTCATGCACTCCCACGAGCTTACAGAAACACGAGTACGCGCTAGCGATGGTGCCGAAGCAGTTGCCATACGTGTGCCATCATGTACATGTTTCAACGAGCATTTACTGCCTTTCATCTGCACGTGCGTCGGAGGAGCTGGCATACGTGTGTTATGAGCGTTATGTACATGTTTCGATGTGCATTTACTGTCTTTCAACCGCACGTGGCCATAACAACATTAACACTACATTTGGGTATTGATCATGGGAGCGCATTAGGTGCGGGCCCGGCCTCACACAAGAGAGTGTGGCCCTTACCATGGGACCCACCTTGATGTATTTATTCTATATCTACACCGTTCATCCGTTTTTATGGATCATTTTAAGGTACGAGCCAAAAATTAAAGAAGATCCAAACTCAGGTGTACCATATATAGGAAACAGTGGTGATTGAATGCCCTAGCATTTTTAAAAACTTCCTGAGCCCGCCGTAATGTTTATTTTCCATCCAACCTGTGGATAAGGTCATGTGAACCTGGATGTAGGGAAAGAATAAACATTTCCTTGATCTAAAACTTATGTGGCCCATTAATGGTCAATTACTGCTGTTTTCTAAGTTATGGTCCACCTGATAATTGAATCTGCTTCAATTTTAAGCTAATGCCATAAAATGATCTGGAAAAAAACGGATGGACGGCGTGGATATAGAATAGAAACATCAAGGTGGGCCCCACGGTAAGGGCTGCACCTAATCGGCTCCCATTTATCACATACGTTTTGAGGTTTGGTAGTTACCGTACGTCCAAACTCTATGGGCCCACACCGACGCATGAGTGCCATCCAACCCGTCCATTACATGGACCCTTTAATTCCAAAATCCAACCTGGTCCATAACACAGGTGTCCCACACCTAAGGGAACAAGTAGGGGACATTAGGGAAGGGACGGCCACCATAGAAACTTACAATGGAATGTGGGGTCCAACGAAGCTCAAGTGCTCCAGAATGAGGCCCTGACCGTGGGGCCCAACTTGACATATGTGTTGTACATCCATGCCGTCCATAAGTTTTTCCTCATTTTAGGGCATGGTCCCAAAAATAAAGCGGATCCAAATCTCAAGTGGACCATACAGTAGCGATTGAATGCCCACCGTTAAAAACTTTTCTGGTCCGTGTGACCTTATCAACAGTTGTATTAATAAGCATTACGACCAGCTCCAGGACTTTTTTAACGGTAGGCATTCAATGACCACTGTATCCTGTGGTGTGGTCCACTTGACATTTAGATCTGCTTCCTTTTTGGGGCCATGCCCTAAAATTAGCTGGAAAAACTGATGGCCGGTGTGGATCTACAAAACATACACCAAGGTGGCCCTCACGAACAGGGACACACACAATTTGCATTCCACCCACACAGGTGGGCTCCACACAGATGAATGTTCGTATCCCATATCGGTGGTCTGTGGTGGCTGGGCAACGTCAGGCCACGCCCATTTATCTGTTGGCATTGAAATCTGGGCTTGGACGCAAAACGATGGACGGTAATCAAAATCCAGGCCTGTGAATGCCAGGCCCAATAGAAAATATGTCTAAATCCAAATCAACAAGTTGGTTTTTGGGTCTGAAAATAAGCCCATTCCAATAGCACTGGCCCATCGATGGGACTGTGCACTGGAGTCGGCTGTCCACCAGTCCGTCTCGGGTCGATCCTACAGTTTCTGGACCACAGATGATTGGGTTCGGTTCTTTCCTGTTAGGGTTTGTCAGGACCGGGTCTCGTTTTCTTAGAGCCCTGATGTGGATGTGTCAAATAACGTTGGGAGTAGTCAATACGGACTTGGACGTGCTCACAGTTGGGTCTACTTCAAGTGAGGTCATTTATGTGGTCGGGTCCACCTGAATCGATGGATTAGGTTATATGTGTTTAGTTTCATTTTTGGTACACTGACATGGACCAATAGAAAATGGCTACTTGTTGACACTATAGGTTCATGCCCGTAGAATTGTACTTGCATTTGTAAATATTTTTCACCGTAATATTTTTCGCCGTTTTACCTTCAAAAATATGTCTTTTGTTATTAATGTAGTTGCACATAAATGTACATATGCCTTTAGAAGAGCAAAACATTGAATGACATATTGATGTGATTGGTGCAGTACATGAATGCATGTATTTTAAAATTTTCTTATAATAATATCGTAATTCAAATAAAGAAAAATAGGATATGTATTATGTGCTTTATTTAAATGTTATTGACAATTTAATATATGTGATATTATATATGAGATCAAATATTTCACTGACAGTTAGTATCGTGAGCAGATATATGTCAAATCCCGACAAACAGCATTGAGAAGTGGTGAAATGACTACTTCAATACATTCGATGTACAAAATAGTATATCTTAACTTTTGAGAAGACATGAGCGAAGTTGATAAGGTATGTAGATTCAGATTATGCAGTTAATGTATATTACAGAAAGTCGACTTTAAGTTACTCGTTTGTACTAGCAGGTGATGTAATTAATCAGTTGGATGTCGAAGCTTAAGTCCATGATAGCTTTTTCAACAACTAAAATTGAATATATGGTGGTGATGGAAGCGTTTAAAGAAGGTATTTAGTTGAAAGGCATCATAAATTAGTTAAGGCTTTAGCAAAAAGCCGTGTCAATTAATTGTGACACCAAGAGCGTCATCAATTTAGCTAAAAACTATGTTTATTATTTATGTACTAAACACATTAATGTACATTATCATTTTATTTGACAGGTGCTTTAGGAATGAGGCGTAAATCTCACCAGCATGAATCTGACAGACATGCTCACCAAGGTAGTCTTTATAGAGAAGTTTAAATTATGTGCAACTTCTTTGGACTTGACAATTGTGTAAAAGAGAACATAGTGTTCACTAGAAGCGTTGATGGAACTATGATGCAAGGTAGAGATAAAAGAAAATATCAAGAAGCTATATGTTTAATGATTGAAGATGTGGTGGAGATTGTTATATTTGATGTCTTAAATCTAATCAGATGCAGAGCCTGTCTATGCTATCGATAGACTGTTCGATGTCACCTTTGATGGCATTGAACAGTGCTCGATCCAATTGAGATTTTTTGATTTTTTCTCTTGTTGGTCGCTGGACTATTAAGGCATTCTTTTAATGTCATTGGAGTGTGTTTGATGGCACCCTTCAATGCTATCTAACATGGTTTGATGCAATCGAGAATATTCAAAAAATCATGTTTTGTCTCTGGACAATTGAGGTGTTATTTCAATGCCATCGATGTGGCTTCGATACCATCGAAAGATTAGTTTTGATGATATCGAAAATTGTTCGATGCCATCTACAGTTTCTGCACAATTTTACGTAGAGTTGTGATTTGCGGGATTTATTTCTAATTTTGTTGGGATCCTTCTATAGACTATGCTGTTCGAATCGAGTGAGCTATTTCTCTTCGTAATTTCTGCTTTTATGGTGATTATCTGTCGTGCATTGTGATTTTTTTTCGACAAGAATTTTTCTATGTTAAATCATCATGTTATCTCTATATTTACTCGGTGATATTGGATTACTCTCCTAGATCAATTTCTGCGAGCTTTCATCGGTCCCTCAACTCTACAAACTTAGGTACGGTTCTAAGGTATTCTGCTTTTAGCAGATGATGTCGCCCAAGGATTCCAGGTGAACGATATTCTCGCCGTGCGCGTAGAATTTTGTTTGTCATTTGTATGTAGCGGGCACATTCGACAGCATCTCATTAGTTGTCATGGGCATAACGTGCCAGGACAGGTGTAAACACGTACACAATACACGTGTGCCAATTTAAAAGCAGATCAGTACAGTACATACAGCCGCTGCACACATGTGGAGAAGCTCTAAGCATTGCAAAGAAGAGTGCATCTGCCACTGCTGGTGTGTACAGTGCGCACCATGTGCCTGAGTGGGCGCAAGCGTAAAACACGTGCCATGCACGTGTACTCATTTACATGGCCCCACCTGCATATGTGTGCCACTAATCCATCTTATTTAGAGAGATTTGCATGGTGTTGGTTGCAACTGTAATATGATCCAGTGCCTCTGAAAACAAGGAGCTGGGCGCTTCCTTGTCATTGCTGTATTTATTGCATTCAAGCACCGTATATTAACCGTTCATTTGATTGGGCAGACAGCGAGTGGCCAAGGTCCAAAAATCACACTGTTTCGGCATAAGAATGGACACTAAATAAGACTTGGCCACCCATATGCATCAAGTGAAAAAGTAGTCAATGGCCTGAATTCAACCAATAGATATCCATTGCTAAGAGGTTAGGACCATCCAATCAAATTAGATTTTGGGGATGTGCCCCATCTCAGGTGGGGCCATGATCTGAACGGTTTGGATTGTGCCAATTATATGACACATATACAGTGGCTGTATGGCTGGGAAACGGACTGGCCACCAGCCAATGGCTGATGGTTGGTGCTGGATCGTTTGGATTATTGGATCGCGTCTTACCGTAGGTTGGTTTTACAAGTCTTGCGGTTTACTCTCGTTTGGGTGAGGTCCCTCTCGCTCTCGCATGACTTGCGGAGAAAAAGTCTGGTGGTTTGGCTAAGTGCGAGTGGACCGGAATATTCTACAGCCCTGATTTACGCAACCGCGTAAAACACCCAAGCTTTGTTTTGTGGGCCACTATCTTTTATATGTAAAACCACCGTCTTTGGATCTGGCTGATTTTTGTATTTTCAATTCATCCCCATGAGTTACAACCTGATAAATAGTGGGGATTGAATGCTCACCTTTGAAAACGTACTGATGCCGCACAAGTGTTGGATCAAGATTATATTTGTGTTTTACCTTATGAACAGGTTGGATGGCAGATAAAATATCATGATGGGCTGCAGAATGTTTCAACGGTGGGCATTCAATCCCCACTTTATTATTATTATTATTATGAGGTGTGGCCCACTTGAGGTTTGGATACCCATAATTTTTGGACTCATGGCCTAAGATGAGCTGGCAGAACGGATGGACAGTGTTTATAGAACACACAGGCAATCCGCTTCTCATTGTTCCCTGTAGTATGGCCCACCCTTTCGGGGCACCTGTGACCCTACCTCTATGGGGCCATCAAAATGTCCGTCTGGGATCCACTCTATCCATCAATTTGGCTAAATCATTTTAATGCATGAGCCCATAAAAGCTACAAATAAAAAACTCAAGCGGGCCACACCACCGAAACAGTTGGAAGGGAAATGCCCGTTGTTGCAACCTTCCTTGGCCCCACCAAGATATTGTATATTCCATCCAACCTCTATGGATAAGGTGATTCCCACTGAAGGGAAAAAAACAAATATCAACCTAATCCCAAACTTCTGTGGCCCTGAAGTAGGTTTCAACGGTGGTCGCTCAATCCCTACTCCCTTTCTTTTGGTGTGTCCTGCTACAGTTTTTAATCTGACTTTCATCACCATCTGAGTTTGTGCAACATTAAGTGTACATAACACATACATCTCGGTGGGCCCCCAAAGCTTATGTTTATAACATGAGCTTTCTGTATATTCATGTCCCAATTTAAACAGTTCAACTCATGGTCCACCAATAAATTAATGTTAGAAAGTAAAACTGATAGTATCTTCATTTCACAGTTGGCAGATTGGTGGACATTCGATGGATGGTTGAAAAAGAAATTACAAAAAAATAAAAGTCAATGGCCAAGGTCAATCATAAAAGGCCACTAATCAGATGTTAAAAATGTTAAATCAACATGATTTTGTAGCACAACCGATGCACAACAGGTCCTGAATTTGGACCTTTTTTTTATCGGTTCATGTATCCAATATCTGAGTATATGCATATGAAGCATTGCACTTTAACAGAGTATCAAATGACTCCCTTTCCACATTTTCACGCAGGAATCTCGCGTGACCAAACTAAAAATCCACTTAAGAGAGAAAGAGACGAAGATTGCATGGTTCAGATCTTCTAGTTTGGAAGACTTCTTGGGAATGTCCCATCCAGGGTGAGGTCCATCAGATGAACGGTCAAGATCTCTGCACCACGGGACCCACATAGTACCAACTGAGGGCCTAAGGACACTGCACTTGCCCTTGAGTGTAGGAGGATGTAACTCCTGCGGTGAAGTTTGTTGGGGCATGGCCCTCAGCGGGCTAGCCAACGTAGCATTCATGTGCTGCATAGAAGGGCCCGAGATAGCAGATTCCCTACCTAAAAGTCAAGCCAATCCACTAATCAGGTGGGCCAGACACGCACAACAGTTGTAGACCATTCGATGTTTTTGCAGCCATTTTGTTTGACATGTCAGCTCATCCGATCATTGGACCCCGACTCACTTTCGACGCGGATTGCGTGGTGCCGACACACCACTGACGTGGCAATGTTCTGTGGGGCCCACCATGATGTATGTGATATAACCACCGTTCACCCATTTTGCTAGATCATTGCAGATCTAAAGGTCAAGTGTACCACACCACAGCAAGTAGTGGGGCACCGTTGAAAGCTTCACAAGGCCACCAGGATGTTTATTTGCTATCCACGGAAAACACAAAAATCAGCTCAATTCAAAATATTTTCAATGGTTGCCGTTCAATCCCCATTGCGTTGTGTGGTGTGGTCCATTTGACCGTTGGATCTGTCTTATTTTTGGGCTCATGTCCTAACATAATCTCATAAAATGGACGGATGGTGTGGATATATCACATACATTATGGTGGGGCCCGCAGAACTTTTCCACGCACGCTATCTGCGTCCTCTGACTTTGGACCGGGAATCTACATGTGGTTTTTACATTTTAGCTTGATGATGGCCCCGCGATATACATAGTGCGTTACACACACGTGTAATCAGACAGGACATAATGAACGGCCCAGATATTTATAGATTATTGACTAAAAGGGTTACGCGAGATAAGAGAGGACTTTTGGTTAGAAATGGTGCGCTTCAGGGTTTTAAGTGGAGTGGACGCGGATTAGGTGGTGAACCCAACTGCACCTAGCCACGTGGTGTAAGAACTCTGTGGGGCCCGCTATGATGTATGTGTTTTATCCATGCTGTCCATCAATTTTTTCAGCTTATTTTGGACTACGAGCCTAAAATTGAAACATATTCAAAGCTTAAGTGGACCACACCACATAAAACATTTAATAATGATCTCCGCCCTTGAAACCTTCCAAGGATTACACAGACCTGGATGAAAGGGAAAATACAAATATCGCTTGATCTGAAACTTCTGCAGTACCAACAAGTTTTCAACCGTAAGCATTCATTCGATCTGCACCGTTTCCTCTGGGGTGGTGCACCTGAGCTCTAGATATGCTTCAATTTCAATCTCATGTCCCAAATAAGCCGGATGGAGTTATATTTTGGTGGGTTAAGAGAAACTAAATATGATATACGGTTATCAGGTGACCCGCACGTACACACACGTACGTGGGGTAAGATCTTTTACTACAGTTATTTTGATGGTCTGGCCCACCTGATGAATTTGATCAACCTGCTTTTGCAACAAGAGACGTTCGCAATGTAAGCGGATTAGGTGAGACCCAGACTCACCCAAGACGGTACGGCCCTTACCGTGGGACCCACCTTGATGCATGTAATCTATGTCCACGCGGCTTATCCAATTTTTAATATAATTTTAGAATATGAACTAAAAAATGAAGCAGTATGTTAGGAAAATATTGTGATTGTTCATTAATGGGCCACACAAGTTTTTGGATGAAGCTGATATTTATTGTTTTGCCTTTGTCCATGTTCACGTGATCTTTATCAACTGGTTGGATGGAAACTCAACATTACAGAAACATACATTATAGTGGGTCTTGAGAAGTTTTTAACAGTGGGTCCTTTAATCATCACTGTTTTTTTTATGGTATAGTTCACGTGAGTTTTGGATCTGCTTCACCTCCAGGCTCATAGCTAAAATGATATGGAAAATTGGATCGGCGGCATGAATGTATAATAGATACATCAAGGTGGGCCCCATGGCAAGCACCACGCCTTCTTGGGTGAGGTCCACGGCACTCCATTTGTGATTGATTTTTAACCATTGATCTTGTTTGTACTTGTTTTTGGCGCAACTATTTATACCAATGAGATGTTGCTGTGTGTTGGTACCATGCGCACGCTTACCATCATTATTTACATATGATTGGTGTAATTAGATAAAAAAGGCTTAGGAAATTCCTCATGCTAGTGGTGTAAATCAACTTTAAAAAAGCAGTTAGAGAGGCATATATTTATAGAAGTATTAAATGCTGAAATTTTATAATAAAAAAATATTCTCGGCAGAAGCAAAAGTTCTATTACACCAAGACTTAGGATCCCATCAAATGAGATACTATCTAGCATTAGCATTAGATGTAGGGCCTTGTCAAAAATAATTCTCCATGTGATGTCAAAACTAAGTGAAGGAAGGACTCTCTTAACTTTCAATTTGTGACTTTAGAGTATTCTGGCTGACACATGTGAGATTCTTTATTATACACATGGCCTCACTAGATAGATAATATGTGCATGAGAGAATCAAGGAAATTTGCACAATAAAATGTTTAAATCTTTCATGATGTTAATGACTACACAAGACCAATGTGTCATAAAAATCCTAAAAAATCAACTATTTACAAAAAAGCTCCAAACCTTAGTCACGCCATTATAATAAAGCATAGCTTTATTTTTCCGTCCATTAAAGACATTTATCTTTTTATTAATTTATTTTAATCTAGCCCCACCGCTGCTCATAGTATGGGCCAGTAGTTAGTTCTTAGTATATCTTCCACCATTTATCTATGGCATTCCATTAGATAGTAAAGAAGATTGCCCAATTTTGAATAGAAGACTACGAAACTTTCCTACTACATATTAGGTGATTCTGTTGGCCATTTCGCTAGGAAGCCTAGTTCCAACTGAGCAACGAATAGATAATTGAATCACGACTGTTTTGCCAATAGACTATTACGTCATCAAGCATCTCACCACGAAATCTGATTCCAATCGAGTAAAGAATAGATTATTGGAGATCCACTCTCTACCAGTCGTCTCCCCATGAGACCTGATTCTAATTAAGTAATGAATAGATGACCATCTCGCACATCACAACCATCCCACTAGGAAGTTTAATATTGATTGAGCAACAAATGGATTGTTGTCCATAAAGCCAATCTTGAGTGTCATTATTATAAAAATCATCAATAGAAAAATAAACATTCAACTTATATATATTTTTTCATCATTTTTACTATTGAACTTTTTTCACCATTTTTTCTTTTTTTTTTTTTTTTATTAGCTTGTTAGTACACCCCACTATCAGTTCACACTTCACTATTAGCCACCCCCACTAGGGATCGATACCAAGCCCTACGTTGAAAGGAAAAACTCAGAAGTCTATAAACTCATGTGACTTGGCAAAAATTAAAATAAAAAAATCATTTTAAAAGATTAGTCTCATTTCATTTTGTTAATTGCCTGTACATAATACAACTTTAGTAGCTGAAAGGAATCTGAATCTTCGATCCTCTCTAATCTATCTTAGTGAAGGGGATACAAATAATTTAATCAACCTTACTACTCAAGCAAACTTTGATATGCACCTTTGCATTCTACTCACACAGTTATATGCAATCTTATATAAGTGGGTGTTTGATTGAATTGAAGTGTAACATCCCTGTTGCCAAGTTGTACATAACTGCTGCTCGCCTAATCCGTGAAAACCTCCTCTCTTTTTTTCTCTTTTTTTTTTCCTACTACTAGGCCCGAACCTTGCTAGGAACGGACAGGAGCTTTGATGGCCCCTACCTAGCTAGGAACAGCTAGCCTGGAGCTTTGAGGGGCCACCGTGATGTATGGGTTTTATCCACACTGCCCATCGATTTTACGATTTCATTTTAGCATGCAGTCCCAGCAATGCGCAAGTTCCAAATCTCAAGAGGACCACACTATAGGAAGCATGAGTGATAATGACATCCACCGTTGATACCATCCAAGGGTCTGGTGTGATGGTTAATTTCCATCCAACCTGTTCATAAGGTTACATATACCTAGATAAAGGTAAAATATAAATATCAGCTTGATCCAAAACTATTGTAGCCCCCAAAAGCTTTCAACGATATGTGTTTAATCCCCACTGTGTGGTCCACTTGATCCTTAGAACTGCCTCAATTTTGGGCTTATACCATAAAAATCGTAGGGCAAAATGGATAGATGGTGTGGATAAAACCCATACATATCGGTGGTTCCTCAGAGCCCCCTGTCCGTTTCGGAACTGGGAAGGCAGGGTGTTACCCAATCCATGTTCTTTTATTACTATTATTATTATTGTTATAAGATTCTAAATGGTGGGCCCAGAGTCCCATGAATTACTTGGATGCCAGATATGGTTATGAACTTGCAAAGAGAAAATGGTTTTTCAAAGACATGTAATTCACGTGCCCATGTCACATATAGGGCAAGCAGGGGTTATTTTGTCAATAGCCGACTCCTCCCCAATTTCCTTGTGGAATAGGCTTACTCTACAAGGGTTGTATGGTCCCACCATGGTATGTGTGTGGTGTCCATCTTGTGTAGCAAGGTTATCCCATAATGAAAGTTGGGATCCCAAAAATATGGTCGATCAAACCATCATGTAGGGGCATCATGTTTATTTCGATCCAACTTTTAGAGTAGTTGTCCATTATTTTCTTTGGTGTGGCCCACCTAAAATATATAAAGTCTAATTAATGTACGGGTTGCCCCATTAGGAAAATACTGTATAGCAGTTGAACAAGCCAATAAGCAGGTGACAAGCTATTGGATGAATTTTACAAGAGTAAATAACTATTTGCAAGTATGTGAATAAATCTAAGAATAAGTCGACTTTCAAGGTTATGTGTGGGGCCCACTATGATGTGCGTATAGCATCTAACCTATCCAGCAAGGTTGCCTCATGATGAAAGCTTGACACCCCAAAAAATAGGCTGATCCAAACATCACCTAGTAGATTTTTGGGTGGTCATTCTTTGTTTAATTACTATCGTTGGTCCATATAAATAGTTAGATTAACCTGATTTTTGGACATCCCATCATATGGTGTACCTCACATAAGCAATAGTATACAAACAGGTGAATATGCAGATAAATATAAATATATTTCACATGCAGGTGAATAACTTAAAAAGATAAAACTGAATATTAAAGGAATTTTTGTCATACATAAAGTTCTAAAGTAGGAGATGGTTACCTTACATTTTAATAGCACAATGGGTAGAGACATCTCTCAGTACATAAAACATTAATGCTATGGAATCCTTTTATAGAATATGAGAAAATGTAATGGATGACTTGTTGTATTTGTTTTAAAATAATATTAAAAATTTGAATTTTCAAATTTCGGTGTTTTCCCTCCACATTTAAATTTTGGTGTTTTTGAGGTGTTGGTTTTGTCCCACATCGGATTTGACAAGAGAAATTCTCTTGTTTATATGATAGACTTTTTGCCTAGGGCTTGAGCCCCTTTCAGGGGGCATGTGAATTTGGTCCTGTGGGGGGGCTATGCCAATAGCTCTAATCTATGCCATTAACCACACACGCGCGCGCGCGCCGAGCCGAGCCGTGCCGTGCCGAGCCGAGCCGAGTCCGAGTCCGCGTCCGCGTGCGCGACGCGACGGGACGGGACGGGCTGGGCTGGGCTGGGCGCGGGTGCGGGTGCGGGTGCGGTGTAAGTGTACTCGCGTGGGTGTGTGTGTGTGTATGGGTACTCGCAGGACTGTATGTGCGAGAGTGTACTCGCACTTGCGTCTTTTCGTTTTTAAACCAGAGAGATGCTTCCCTTCCGGTTGGTCGCCCCTGTTGGGTTTAAACCCAACGGACCTAACCTTTTGTAAAGGGTGCTTATGCATCATTTCGAAGTCTATATAAAGACTTCCGATTCCAGTTTCAACATACGAAAAATTCTCTGCCTTATAAAACTCTCTCTGATACGGTTTTGTTACTGAGTTCATTGCTGAGTCAACTCAGCACTTTCGGATTAAACTGCAAGTGGTTCGAGCCCGTGTACAGTGAGTGCACCGCTGGGACCGGGTCATAGTCGTTGTATCCTGGAGGTCGATTGCTCTGGAAACCTGTTGCACTTGGGACGCTGTCCAAGGGGAGCAAATTCGATTTCAAGCCGAGTGACTCAGTCACGCCTCGACTCAATTCAATAAGTTTTTCTTTCTCTAAATTTATTTTCCTTTTTTGGTTCTCGATTTTTATAGTCTATTTAATTCAACATTTTATCCAACAATCTTGAAATCGAAATTTGTGTTGAATTACATAGACTATGGCTACAGTAACAGTAAATGCTTCTACTGAGTTAGCCAAAATCGAACCGTTCGCTGGACAATCCTTTAAACGGTGGAAACAGAAATTGATGTTCGCTCTTACCACCCTGAAAGTTTCATACATTTTATCTGAATCATTTACTATAGATCCAGCAAATCAAAATGAAGTAACAGATGAAAATAATTGCAAAAATTATATTCTAAACTCTTTATCCAACGAATTATATGATGTGTATGCTTCTTACGCCTCTGCTAAAGATATATGGATTGCTTTAGAAAAGAAATACATATTAGAAGATGCAGGCGCTAAGAAACATGCAATTGCTAATTTCCTTCACTATGAAATGACAGACGATAAATCTGTCACAAATCAGATTCACGACTTTCAAAGTCTAATTCACGAACTATCGACAGAAGGAATTAAGTTGGATGAGGTGTTTCTGTCAGGAGCGTTAATAGAAAAGTTACCGCCCTCTTGGAAAGAATATAAAAATAGAATGAAACATAAGAAGAACGGTATTTCTTTGGAAACCACTATCGTACACATACGAATAGAGGAGGCCAATAGAATCAGGGACCAAAAAGGAAATAAAAATGAGATAGATTCAAAAGCGAATCTTGTGGAATCAAGTCGAACAAATAATAAGAAAAAGGGCAACTGTCATAACTGTGGCAAACCTGGACATTATGCAAATGAATGCAGGCTCAAAAAGAAGAATGCAAACAATCAATTCAAGAAAAAGGGAAACTGCTACAACTGTGGAAAGCCTGGGCATCATGTTAAAACCTGTAGGCTTAAGAAAAATAAAGATAAGCCGCAAGCTAATCTTACAGAAACAGGCAATGAGTCTGACATAGTAGTGGCTGTGGTGTCAGAAGTCTTCCTTGTAAACAACTTGGAGTGGGTGCTAGATACTGGTGCAACTAGACACGTGTGCAAGGATCGTAGCATGTTTACCTCCTACCAAGTGTCAGGAGATGATGAACAGGTGTTCATGGGAAATGCTAGAACGTCTCCAGTTGTAGGGAAAGGGAAAGTACTTCTGAAACTCACTTCTGGAAAGACTCTAATGTTAAATGATGTCCTCCATGTGCCTGATATTAGAAGAAACTTGGTCTCTGGTTCGCTCCTCAATAAGGCTGGTGTCAAATTAGTATTTGATTCAGATAAGCTTGTAATGACTAAAAATGGAACCTTTGTTGGTAAGGGGTACTGTAGCGATGGTTTATTCATTGTAAATGTATCCAATGATAATAAGAAAACATCTAGTTCTGTTTATATCGTTGAACCTTTTTATCTATGGCATAATAGATTAGGTCATGTGAATGTGGCATCTTTAAAGAAAATGAAAAGATTAGGTTTATTACCTAATATATCTAATGAAGAGTTTGAAAAATGTGAAACATGTGTAGAATCAAAATTTATTAGAAAACCCTTTAAACAAATAGAAAGATCATCTGTTCTATTAGAGTTGATACATAGTGATTTAGGTGATTTTAGAAATCACATGTCTAGAGGAGGAAAAAGATATTATATAACTTTTGTAGATGACTACTCTAGGTTCACTAGAGTATATCTATTAAGGAACAAAGATGAAGCTTTAGATGCTTTTTCTAAATACAAAATTGAAGTTGAAAATCAATTAAATATAAAAATTAAAAGACTTAGAACAGATAGAGGAGGTGAATATGAATCTTCTCAATTTAGAGAATTATGTGAAAAGAATGGAATAATTCACGAAACTACAGCTCCTTATACACCAGAACAAAATGGAATAGCAGAACGTAAGAACAGAACTCTAAAAGAAATGATGAATGCCATGTTAAATAGTTCAGGCTTACCCTCAAATATGTGGGGAGAAGCAATTCTGTCTGCTTGTTATATCCTAAACAGGATTCCATCTAAATCTTCTGAACAAACACCATATGAACTTTGGAAGAATCATATTCCTAGTTATAAATATATTAAAGTGTGGGGGTGTCTTGCTAAAGTAGGATTGCCTGAAACTAAGAAAAGAAAATTAGGTCCTAAAACGACCGATTGTGTATTTATAGGGTATGCACAAAACAGTGCGGCCTATAGGTTTCTAGTTTTAAAAACTAAGGATAATATTCTAGATCCCAATACAATTATAGAAGCTAGGGATGCAGAGTTCTTTGAGAACGTATTCCCTATGAAATCTAAATCTATAGGAATAGAAAAAGTTAATGAATCAGATATTGCGTCTACTAGTAAAAATGCTTACGAGAAAGTAGTAGAAGAGATACAACCAAGAAAAAGTATTAGAGTTAGAAAAGAAACTAACCTAGGAGATGGTTTTTTCACATTCTTAGTAGAAGATGATCCTACAACTTATATAGAAGCTATTAACTCTCCAGATGCAACCTTTTGGAAGGAAGCAATAAATGATGAGTTAGAATCTATTATATCAAATAATACTTGGGAACTTGTAGACCTACCACCTGGTAACAAACCAATAGGCTGCAAATGGGTGTTTAGAAAGAAACTAAAACCAGATGGAACTATCGATAAGTTTAAGGCTAGGTTGGTAGCGAAAGGCTTTAAACAAAAGGAAGGAATAAATTATTTTGATACATATTCCCCTGTAACTAGGATTACAACTATTAGAGTCTTAATAGCGATAGCCTCCATATATAAACTAGTGGTACACCAGATGGATGTTAAGACTGCTTTCCTAAATGGAGACTTAGAAGAAGAAATATATATGGAGCAACCTGAGGGTTATAAGATATTAGGTAAAGAAAATAAAGTATGTAGACTAATTAAATCACTATATGGTTTAAAACAGGCTCCTAAACAATGGCATGAAAAATTTGATGGTGTTTTAAAATCAAATGGTTATCATATAAATGATGTAGATAGATGTGTATATAGTAAAATTTCTGGAAATGATTATGTTATCATATGTCTTTATGTTGATGACATGCTTATTTTTGGAACTAATATTAAATTAGTTAATGCAACTAAGAAATTCTTGTCATCTAAGTTTGACATGAAAGACTTAGGAGAGGCAAGTATAATATTGGGTATTGAAGTAACCAGGAAAAATGGTGTTATTATATTATCACAATCTCATTACATTGAGAAGATATTGAGAAAGTTTAACCATTTTGACTGTTTACCTGTCAGTACTCCTTATGATTATAGTGTGACTCTCATGAAGAATACAGAAAATAGTGTGTCTCAATTAGAATATTCCAGAATAATTGGTAGTCTCATGTATCTAACAAACTGCACTAGACCTGACATAGCTTTTGCAGTAGGAAGGCTAAGTAGATATACACATAACCCTGGAAAAGAACATTGGAATGCATTGTCTAGAATTTTGCGATACCTAAAAGGTAATATGACATATGGTTTACATTATAATGGTTATCCTACTGTATTAGAAGGATATAGTGATGCTAACTGGATCAGTGATTCAGATGAGACAAAATCCACTAGTGGATATGTCTTCACTTTGGGTGGAGGAGCAGTCTCTTGGAAGTCCACCAAGCAGACATGTATTGCTCGGTCGACTATGGAATCCGAGTTTATTGCCTTAGAAAAGGCTGGATCAGAAGCTGAATGGCTTAGAAATCTCTTAGCTGATATACCATTGTGGCCAAAGCCTGTATCGGCCGTATCTATTCATTGTGACTGTCAAGCAGCTATAGCGAAAGCAAAAAGTAAAATATATAATGGAAAAAGCAGGCATATTAGACTCAGACACAATATAGTGAAACATATGTTACGTGATGGAGTCATATCTATTGACTTTGTGAGGTCAGAAAAGAATCTAGCAGATCCTCTGACTAAAGGACTATCCAAAAAGTTAGTCAATGATACATCGAAGGGAATGGGGCTGAGCCTAATATATGAACTGCCAGTGTCGGTAACCCAACCTATACAAGTGGAGATCCCATGAGATAGGTTCAATGGGTAAACAACAAGACACGAGGTAGACGATTGCACTGAGTTATATGAGCCCCTTCTATGGTGTACAGTGCGAGCAGCAACGCAGAAGGATGAGTTTTTAGAACTCTTAATGGATCCATAGCCATATATTTGGTGGTGTATACAGTTGCTGCATACACTTGATGGAATTCACCTATATGGGTGTGGAGGTGGAGGCCGCTTCCTATGAGAATCTAGGCGAATTCTCTAGAGCACTCATGAAATCCAGGTAATGGTGTATGGCCGAAACGCACCGAACCACAGAATCACTTGCAGAGGAAGAGTTGTGTGAGTGGCATGTACTTGCGATCTACATTAAAAGGATTCAGGTTCAAGACTATGGTGTCACCTGATTCCTGTAGACCTGTCTTGCTTACTCTAATGTCGGTTCAAGTCTATGGTGACACCGGCACCATTGCACAACTATTTCGCTTTAATCCGAAAGCATTTTATTTTAAAACATGTGGGGGATTGTTGTATTTGTTTTAAAATAATATTAAAAATTTGAATTTTCAAATTTCGGTGTTTTCCCTCCACATTTAAATTTTGGTGTTTTTGAGGTGTTGGTTTTGTCCCACATCGGATTTGACAAGAGAAATTCTCTTGTTTATATGATAGACTTTTTGCCTAGGGCTTGAGCCCCTTTCAGGGGGCATGTGAATTTGGTCCTGTGGGGGGGCTATGCCAATAGCTCTAATCTATGCCATTAACCACACACGCGCGCGCGCGCGCCGAGCCGAGCCGTGCCGTGCCGAGCCGAGCCGAGTCCGAGTCCGCGTCCGCGTGCGCGACGCGACGGGACGGGACGGGCTGGGCTGGGCGCGGGTGCGGGTGCGGGTGCGGGTGCGGTGTAAGTGTACTCGCGTGGGTGTGTGTGTGTGTATGGGTACTCGCAGGACTGTATGTGCGAGAGTGTACTCGCACTTGCGTCTTTTCGTTTTTAAACCAGAGAGATGCTTCCCTTCCGGTTGGTCGCCCCTGTTGGGTTTAAACCCAACGGACCTAACCTTTTGTAAAGGGTGCTTATGCATCATTTCGAAGTCTATATAAAGACTTCCGATTCCAGTTTCAACATACGAAAAATTCTCTGCCTTATAAAACTCTCTCTGATACGGTTTTGTTACTGAGTTCATTGCTGAGTCAACTCAGCACTTTCGGATTAAACTGCAAGTGGTTCGAGCCCGTGTACAGTGAGTGCACCGCTGGGACCGGGTCATAGTCGTTGTATCCTGGAGGTCGATTGCTCTGGAAACCTGTTGCACTTGGGACGCTGTCCAAGGGGAGCAAATTCGATTTCAAGCCGAGTGACTCAGTCACGCCTCGACTCAATTCAATAAGTTTTTCTTTCTCTAAATTTATTTTCCTTTTTTGGTTCTCGATTTTTATAGTCTATTTAATTCAACATTTTATCCAACATGACTTTTATATTAAAAATAAATAAAAACTAGATGATATCTGTCTATTGGATTGCTTGTCATTTCAGTCATGGTAGAAAATTAAAATAATCAACTGTCCAATATCCTTTAACTAGAAAAAAAAAATGATAAGTTTCAATAGATGAATGGACATGATTGGTGTATGATACTTTCTACGTAAAGAGGGAAACTTTGAACCATACACACCGGAACAAATCCATCTATATTGGTATAAGTCAGTTTCAATCTAATTTAAATTAACTTAGAATCTAATCTGAACCATCCAAACTGCAAAATAAGGCTAAATTGGCCACTTGATTGAAGTGGAAATCTAAAATTTGCCACCACCTTTTCTTTTTCATAAACTTATAGGTGCCCATGCAATCAATGGCTAATTACTCAAGTGTCAAGATCTAGAATAAAAATTGAATTTCTGTTTCTGATGACGATTTAATTATAATATATATTTAAAAAAAAAAATTAATTTTCTATCATTCTCACAGCCATCCAATGAGAAGATGCCATGTGTCCAATAATTTTAAAAGCAGTGATATATAATAAGCCATGTAGTATTTCACCCATCACCGGCCACTAGCTAATAACCAAAATACTAACGCCATCACTCATAATTGAAGAAATGCTAAAGATTTGATTTTGCAACATAAGCCATCCAAGTTAGGGCCCAATAGATGGATAGACCTAACTGAGATATAATTATTTCAAATGTACATCAAGAAAATTGTTGTACCATGTTTCGATCTCCTAGCCTTACAATATCATCTTCTATATGTTGTATACAATTATTAGTGTTTGATTTTTCAACTACTTGATAAATACAAATAAATAAATGTAAATAGCTAGTTATTGTTATTCAGGTATATTAGATCTCTGATGGTATTTTTACCTTGAAATTTGGTTTAGAAAAAGTTGATTTAAATATGTGGAGTCCAGTTTGATGTATGTTATACATCAACGACGTTCATTTGTTTTACCTTAACATTTTAAGGCATGAGCCCTAAAATGAAATAGATCCAAAGCTCAAGTGGCCCAAACCATGGGAAATTGTGGTCATAAAAGGTTTTTAGGGTTTGCGTTCAACTCACTATCATGTGGCATGGTCCACTTGAGTTTTGAATATACCTCAATTTTGAATTCATTTACTAAAATCGTCTCACAAAATAGATGGACGACATCGATAAGTCAAACATATCACAATAGGCCCCACATGAAATTTGTACCTTTCTCGATTTTTATATCCAAGAAGTAAATAGTTATTATCAGCGTAGGAAAAAGTATAGGAATTACATTGGTAATTAATCGTTAAGCAAGACATGCAAATCACTTCCCCAATTTACACTGCTTATTATTAAAGAGGGAAAACAATTATACTATTTATTCTTAAAGAGTAAAAAAAAAATGGAGAAAAATATGAGGAAATGGTTGACAACACATCAATAAAATATTGCATATGCGCAACTAGAGTTGTCAATGGATACCTATATCCATGGATACTCAATGGACATGAACCAATTTTAACAGGTCTGATTCAGGTCTAATTCTTTAAATATGTTAGGAAATATGATTGGATCTAGTTCTTGCCTTTTGGTATCTTATTAAATTTGGGTTTAGTCCCATCGGGTCCAATTCTTACCTTGTTCGAGGTAGGCGACAAGTTATGGTTCATCTACGCGATGAGAGATTTTCGATTGGGGCTTACAACAAGTTGGAGAATAAGAAGATTGGACCGGTACCGATCATCTGAAAGATCAATGATAACGCTTACGTTATTGATCTTTCGGATGACATAAAGATTTTACATATTTTCAACGTCGCAGACCTGACCGAATATCATAAACTAAAGAGGGATGAGAACTCAAGGATGAGTTCTTTTGAAGTAGTGGGGACTAATGTAGAGTGGGTTGCGAACACTTTCATGTCTAGGATGGACCAAAGAAGGCCCAATTGGAGGCGTAGGTGATCTGGACCATCAGAACCTTATAATAGTCGTATCTCACAAACTGGAATAAGTTACTTGACATACTAGATATGATTTTGGGGTAGGAGAAGCAACTTTATCCAACCAACCTGTCATTGTCGGGTTACCCACTTCGAATTTGCAAGATTCCATCAAATCAATTGTCAAAAATTCATTTTATTTCTGTTTTTACTTTGTATAGTAAGTTTTAGTTTTTGATTATAACTTTTCATCCTCTGAGCTTTGGGAGCTATCCACTATGAAAAATGCTTAGAAAATTTAGAAAAATAACATGGTTAAGCCAAATAGGACACTTAAATTTACTATTTATAATAAGTTATGAATTTTAGTGAGTTTAATTTAGAGTTTGATTCAAGGACACTTCCAAGGTTTGGTATCACTATTTGAAGGGTTATAAATTCATTTTTATTATCCATTAATGAAAATTTGAATTTATTTGAATTTATTTCTATTCTTTTTTATTTTTTCCTCGTGGATTCAAGGAATCTCTGTGAGGGGTCCAAAGAAGCTCCATGGATTCGGAGTAGTTATCCTTGAGGAAGAAGACGGTGATTGACCTCATCATATGTATCACTGTCTTCGAGAATAAAACTTGTGTAAGTGAAACGTCCTGGATTTTCACATTTTGGATTTTCAAAAATCCTTGAATTTTTTTAATATAACTAATTTATATCATCACTTACTGACCATTAACACTCAATGTCAGTTTATACACGGATGGTATCCGTAAAGAACCGCACAAATCTGATTAATCAAGCATAGGAAGCCAACGAATCCGACTGATCACTTAAACACTAAGTTTAGCCACATGATTTACTCACACAGAGCTTAAATCTATCAAACCTATTGTTGATTAGTCAAGACAATTACAACTAAACAAAGACCTACTAAAATCTGAGATAACTAGTGTTCGAATCTTAATTAACAAACCAAACTGACTTCATATCCTTTTAGCCTAAGAACCGATAGTTTATAGTGATTATAATCGAATTGTTATTTTCGTTAGTTGCGAATAGGCCACACTATGAACTTAGCTAATCCAAACCCTTATAATTGTGCACGAGAAATCTCGCTACTCAATTCATTCTAGAAATGTCCTGATTATCTAAACAAGCTCTATACCACTTGTTAGTAGTCTGCTAAACCCGAGGTTATAGAATTATGTTCGTCTTAGTGGGCTTGACGTCCATTGTGGGATATCGAGCTGGGATCGCTTCTCGAATCGTTCAACTTGAACTCGCAAGTCAAGTACTTGGGTTGTGTAAATGCCTCATATGAAAATATGGAACTTAAGTGAAATAAGTCCGTTTATTTTTTCACAAAGTTGTAACTTTTAGACCGTCAATTCACGACCAAAGTCGGAGTATCAACTAAAGATATTTTTTTAAATATATCCGTATAGTCACAGCCCCAATCAACTATCGGTGACCGTTGAACAGACTTCTAATCATATTTGTTGATCGGCGTATGTAAATGACGGGCTGATCATATTTTTACGTAGATCTTTATTACGGCTAACTATCATATGGTGTATATTGATATTTACACCCCATAGTGGGCTTTGAAGGTTAGAAAAACTCTTCCATATAACTAGTATAATGAAAACCTATCCCTTAGGGCTATTTGCATAACTTTTAAAACTATATAAGGCTTCTATTTGGGCACCCCATCTCTCTATACGAATTTTATCCAGGAAGGAAAGGAAGAAAGAGAGAGAGAGAGAGAGAGAAGAAGGGAGATCTTGTGAGGGAGATCTTGAGGTGTTCTTAATGGATTCCCTTCGATCAAGCCCTAGTTTCGACCGTTCTTCTACATTGAATCCATCTCACTAATGATTGGGATATAAAAAATAAACTTTACTTCCCAACCAACGCTTGTCTACATTGAATTGCATAAACCTCACCTAGTTGCTTTGAAATTGGTGTAGGAATTATCTTTTTCCAAATTCCTAACTCTAAGAGCTCAAAATTGGAGATTTCTTCTTAAAGGTGCGGACTATTATCTCTAGGTTACTTTTTTATTGACCCTTGAGGGTCCCAATTAATGATCTTTTGTGGTGAATATTTTATTAATTGTTAACATGTCCATATTTTGAGTTTGATTGCAACATGTGTGGTTAGTTGTTTATTGATATTCATGTGTTTGATAAAATGTCTAAGTGATTGAAAGTGTTGATCTATTGATGCTCATATGCTTGATGAAATGCCTAGGTAGATGCATAGTTTTATTAATGCTCAAATGTTTTATAAAAATGCTTAAGTACATGTGTGGTTCTATCGATACTCACGTGTTTGATAAATTGCCTAAGTGGTTTGTTGTGCTAATGATGCTCACATATTTGATGAAGTGCCTAAGTGGCCATGTTATTAAATCCATGCTATAACGACATGATGAATTGTTAAATTGTAGTAATGCTTAGGTTACTTACAACGTTGGGAAAGCTGGCTAACTGCCCAAATTAAGGAGTTACCTAAGTTAGGTCAGTCACCCTAAGCTTGTTCGATCAACTTGGGTCAAATACGGACAACCGACGGTACATGGACTACACGGGATGCTCTCACCCAATGTCGGTTGTACTGGAGTTCTGCAAGTCAATCGAATTAGCCTAATAGTCGATTGATCATGTGTGTCCACAATGTATGACAACATCGAATAGAATCTAGGATACCATGTTTCCATTGAATGAGTCGACTTTTAACTATTTATGATATGATTTATAAGACTCATGGGTCGGGCATGGTAGTATGAAACACTGTGTCTGAGCTGTTGACCTACACTGTGGTGACGAGCCTTCCTGTAGTGATCAATGAGTAATTGTAAACGCTAGAGGATCGACACTTACGCTTTCAAGCGATATTGGAGTAGTTTTTATCTTTTTGGATGTTTATAGAGGGTATCTAACCCTGATTGTCAGTTTAGAGTCGTCACTCGTTACTTAATCTTAAAATCCCGTAGTCAGTTATAACCCGCAGAATATGTAATGTTGGAGAAATTTGAAGATTCTCTTAGCTTAGATTGATTCTTGGTCTGCAATTTGGAATTGCGAATAAGGAACTTTGGTTACAAAGACGATGATCGACCTCATCATGTGCATCACTGCATCACTGTCTTCGAGAATAAGACCTGTGTGAGACTTCTATTAGGTGGGTAGGTGAGCCTTATATGATTAATAGTTCAATAGTTCAGATTGTTCAAATCTATTAATTGTTGGATATTCAAATTGAGTATACCGATGGGCTCATAGAAGCTATAATCATTTTAGATACATAAGAGGTGTTGTGTTGGGATGCATTTAGAGTATGTGAATAGACATAAACTCTAGGTTCATGTAGTAAAACATAGACTCTTAAGAGATATGAATTCTTAGTGTAGAGACTCTAGGAGTGGTGATGGGTTAGATGATCAAAACTATTGATTGTTGGATGTTTGGGTAAAGTATATAGATCAATTTAGGTATAGTGTAGTCAGACTATGCTATATATCCAAAGTACTTCTAATAAGTAAGGGCTTTAGATTAT
Source organism: Magnolia kwangsiensis (assembly GCA_037074715.1). Classification (NCBI taxonomy): domain Eukaryota; kingdom Viridiplantae; phylum Streptophyta; class Magnoliopsida; order Magnoliales; family Magnoliaceae; genus Magnolia; species Magnolia kwangsiensis. The sequence continues at coordinate 14,964,794 of CM073576.1, read as the reverse complement.
TTTTGTGAAATATACATGAATTTTATAATGTAAAGGACTTTTATAGGAGGAAAAATTGTAGCATGGGTTGAATTAGTCTATTCCTCTTTTTTTATAAATATAAGTCTTGATATCCCAAAAACCTAAGTCCCATTATAAAGTTTCAAAAAATATATAAAATATAGGAAATCGAAGTGCGTCCTCATCTAGTACAACCTGACCTAACAAGACTCATACCAAACCAAGTTGGCCCTGGTATACGTACTATAGTACCCATCTAAACCTCATTGACCGCCCCATATGCTATAGGAGTAACTCAAATTGAAAGGAAAAAAAAAACACACACAATTTTGAAACCTAAATAGCAAACTTTATCACAATTACTTCAATTCTCTTTTTTACAAATAGAAGTCTTGATCTTCTGAAAACCTACATCTCATTGTAAAGTTCCTAAAAAAGTATAAAGCATAAAAGATCAAAGTACATCCTCATCTAATAAAGTTTCTATAACCTAACCCAACAACACTCAAACCAAACCAAGTTATAGTCTTAGTTTAAGTACTATAGTACCCAACTAAACTTCAATGACAGACCACATGTCATAAAGAGTAACTCGAATTGAAAAATAATAATAATTTAAAATTCCGAATAACAGACTTCTAAACAATTACTCCAATTCTCTTTTTTATATTTTATAAATATAAGTCTTGGTCTCATAAAAAACTAACCTTTCCTCATCTACTACAACCTAACCCAATGAGATTCACATTAGATACTATAATACCCATCCAAACCTCATTGACAAACCCATATGCTATGGGAGTAACTCAAATTGAGGGGGGAAAAAAAAACACTATTTTAAAGCCTAAATAGCAGACGTCTATACATTTTATGGACGGTTGGTATGAAAATGGCCAATGAAAAAACACTATTTTAAAGCCTAAATACAAGTGTTCATAAATCAAAGGTTATATATGCTCAACCAATCTGATTTACGTTTCTAGTTATCTACATTGGATCCTACGATTTGGACTGTTTATTTTGAGTTAAGCTATTTCACTGAACACAGTCTGAGTGCCTGCGCATGAAACATGTCACTCTGCCAGAGTATCATTAAATTTAATGGCAAGCACCCAATTTTCAGTCTGAGAATGAAGATTACAGAAACGCCCTGTTTTGATTCCTCGAATAGAAATCGGATGTGCACAAATCAGTGAATTTGGGTGTAGATAACGATTCCATGCCGTAAAAGCCCCTGAAATTCTTCGGTACAGGTGCCTTGGGCAGTAACGCCAGTAACGACAGAATAGTTGCTGTCAATCAATATCAACGTAGGGGCAAATTTGTAATTTTGACTCACTGTAGCGACGTAGTCTGTAGTTTCTGTACTATGCACGGATTAATGTTCGGATGCAGCGGCTGTATCATAATGATATCTTTTTTGAAGATGCTTTTGGATTTCTGTTACTTTCTCTAGGGTGGATAAACGACTTAACGTGCATTAAATCTACTCCGTTCATCAGTTACTCCACCTCTTAATTGGTCTTGTCGCCAAAAATCAGACTGATTCAACATTCAAGCGGGCCACACCAAAAAATTATGCCTGAAACATCTAAATCCACGTGAGATGGCCCACTTGAGTTTTGGATTACTGTAACTTGTGTTACTTGGGTTATATTGATGAGGCACATCAGACGAATGGAATGGATGGCTTATAAACACTATGGTGGGCCTTACACAAAACTAATGGGGGGCGTTGGATCCCATATAATAATTTTTGGGCTCAATGGTTAAATGAGGCAGCCGGCCTGATGGACGGGTTAGATCACATCCAAACTGTGTCACGCATGTGGATTTTCCCAGGTGGACCATACCATATTGGTCATCTTGTGTGATAATCTGGCCCACGCACAGAGCAGAACACACCGTCTTTTTTCTTTTTGGTAACGCGTGGGGTCCACCGCCTGCTCGACGTGATGAGGTCAACCACCGTCTTCCCGGGGGTAACTACTCCGAAGACACGGAGCTTTGATGGCCTCCTCACATAGACAACGTACGAAGAAAAATAGAAAACAAAATATATAAAATTCATAATCCAATTAATGATTTCAATAAACAAGTTTACACCCTTCCACATAAGGATACTAAGCTATGGAAGAAGTTTCGGAATCAATATACGGGCAAAATTCATAAAATCTATGACTTACTATAAATAGTAAATTTATTATTTATAAATGGCATTAATTTTCACTAGTGCACAAGGTTTTGGGCCAAAAATAATAATCATCCTAATATGTGACCGAACCATAACGTCCTCATAATTTATATTTAAATTAAAATTTATTATAAATAATAAAAATGAAAATAAACTGTGAATTCGATCGTCAATTTGATGGTATTTTGCATATACCGTGTAATCAACCTAGCATAGTGGTGTTGGATGGCTAAAGTAGCTCATCTTACCTTAGAACCATATATGTTATGTCGAATAATTTATTTTAGAATGCGAAATACACCGGGGGCCTTTTCTAATCCATCTTGGCCACGAAACTGTCCACGACGGACTCTACATCACTGATCAATGCCCGTGGTATGGCCATATCCCAAGCATGAGCCACATCTGGTATGACTACAAATACCATTGTGACCCACCTAATGAGTGTATGGACCTGATATTCCTATCAGGTGATTATCATGGAGTGTCACAACTGCATGACTTCTTATAAAAAAAGGCCCTTTCTCCTATTGAAGATCTCACTCTCTCCTCTCTATTTTTTGAAAGACATTCTGTTTGTATCTTTCATTTTTCTGTATCTTTTGAAGTTAGACCATTCTCTATTGATGCATTTAGCGAGTAATGGTGAGGGGGGAGTCGAACGAGTTAAACCCACACCCATAGAGAGCGAAACCATGCCAATGGCTGCTCGCCCAGTTTTCATTGGATACTTCAGGTAGGATTGTTGCAAGTGCTTCTCATGAGGGCTGTTTGTTTTCTAATTATTTCTCACGGTATTTCTAAAACCATTCTCAAAGTGGCTAGAGTTGATGAGTTTCAACACAGAGGTCTTGGGTTCGAAACCCATAGGTGGTGAAATCCCACTACGGGGTGCCTGAATGTGTGATGGGTGCATGTTTTGAAAAAGAAAAAAGAAAAGTGGAGGTGAAATATGAATCTGATGCTGGGCCCGCTATGATATATATGGCTTATTAGCGAGCTAAAAATGAGGCAGATCCAAAGTACAAAGTGAACCACATCATAGAAACAGTAGATTAGAAGATTTTTTGTTGGAAACTTTTCAAAGACCTTAGAAATTTTGGATCAAACTGATACTTGTGTATTCGCTTTATCCATGTCCGTCCAACAATCTCCACTCTTTTATTTTTTGTATAGCATGGCTCGCTCGAGCTTTAAATTTACTTCATTTTTTAGGCTCTTGACTTAAAAAATATTATGATGAAATAGATAAACAACGTTACATACATCATGGTGTGGCCTACACACATCTAAGTCAATTCTCCTTTCTAACTAATTTTTGATATGGAAATACTCACAAAAATCAAACATGCCGTAAGGTGGTGTTTTTGTCATTTGGTGCAGAATCTTCTAACTTCTCTACGCCGTTCACGACGGGTTGGATAGCATTCATATACAACGGTGGGCCCCACCCCATTCACAGGAATACGGAACTCTTGAGATTGAAGGTATTTTTGTCATTTGGTGTAGAATCTTCTAACTTCTCTGGCCAGGGGAAGGTTCTTGCTACAAATATCTCAGCCAGAGCAGAAGTGTTTACTATAAAAAAGAAAAGCTAAGATCTTTTTATAGGAGAAAGGGCCTGTTTTATAAGCTGTGATGCAACCGTTTTATAGTAAATTTCTCAACGAAAGCAGTTCTAATAGACATAAAAATCAGAGGGAGGTATTTGCAATAATCCAAACTAAAAAGGAGGTGTTTGCTGTTATCTTTCTTTTAATCTCTGAGGTCATGGTAGTGTGCAGAGTACACTGCCAAATCAGATTCCGAAACGACTGTGACCCTGGGCTCTATAAAAGAAAGATTATACTTTTTAAAATAGAGAAATGATCCTATACGCCTATATACACACCTCTAGTTGCATTGCCACATCTGGACAGCCCAATTGATCAATCTGGACCATCCATTAAGTCCTGCAACAAATTTGATCAGTTACGATGCAAATATCTCACCATTTGGATGATAATAACCATTCATACAAAAACAGACCCTAAGAGTACGGCCAGGATCATTCATGATAAATAGCTATATCAAGAAATAGAATCCAATTTCCAATTGATACATGTGGGTCCCACGTTTCAATAATCAAAACCATCAATACAATTGGACCCTACGTGGATGGTCTGCCATGGATTGGTTGATTTCAGCCTCTGTATTGCAATCCAACCCATCCAATTTTTTGGGCACATTGTAGATGAAGCATATCTATAAAAGCAAACTATCAAGCAATCCTAACCATCCAATTGATGGCTATTAAATGGACTGTTTAAAATAGAATTGTGAGTGGTCATCTTCCAAGGGAAAATCAGATGGCTGCCATCATCCGTACTGGATTGCCATGGTTTAAGGCTATTCTGTATTATCAAGTTGATTGTTGTCATATTCCATTAAATGTATTTTTGGCTTTTAGCCATTCAGTTTTAGGCAACCCATTCGACGGATTGGATGCTCTGATCAGTACGATTTTAGAAAGTGACTCATTCGTACGGCCTGGATCCTTAACCTCGTAGGCAAAAGGACGGGTGTGATGAATGCTCGACCAATTGCAAAAAGAGGAATTGGTCTGCCCACGTCAGATGCATTGAATGTTTGGTAGGCCTCAATCACCATCGTTGCCTAACAAATGTTCAGCTAGAAAAAAAATATCATTGAAGCTGTCCAATTGTTTAATTAAACGTTGCCTGGCAGAGGTCTGAATAAGCCTATGTTTTTTGGGCTAGATGATTAAAACAATGTAAGTCATCTCATGGAGGGCTCATATCTTGTGCACATGTGCCATACTGGCACGTGTATTAATTGGCATGTAGGTTAATGAATGGGGTCATACACGCATGGGTGAAGCAGACCTCTCTACATATGTATGGAGGAATACAAAACTTCAATTAAAACTAAGGGCGTGTTTGGGTGCCACCTAAATATAACTTTCTATTAATTTCTGTTAACGTCAATCTGTATATTATAAGTTATATTTCAGGAGAAAAAAAAAATTTCAACACATACTTATTGTTATTGAATAAATGATATAAACTCATACGAGGTGGCGCCTAACAAACCCTATTAGAATTCTGAGCTATATATAAAATTATTTGGTTACAATTTATTTCACTTCCTGTGATTATTCCAAGGCAAAGGAGATTATCCATGTTCAAAAGGAAAGAGGCAGATCATCAAAAGGCTTGAAATAATCTTATTTATAAGTGTTTTCTTTCTTCTCTTTTTTGGAAATTTATGGCCAAGGAGAGTCTCATGCTAATCACATTACCATTTGAACAATTGAAATTGGTAAGATTGGTGAAGCCTAATAATCATAAATGTAATGTTCACCTAGCCAACATGTTTATAAAGGTAATTTCATAATTTTGTATAGAGTTTTTATATAAACCTTAATTCATTTGAGATAATATATATTATATTATGAGAGAGAGAATAAGTATTGTATTGAGAATTGCTTCATCATTTTTCTTTAACTTTGACCATAGTGGATTGATGTGAATTCATGAAAGTACCGAAAGGAAATCATATAAATGTTTGTTGTAATTATCAATTTAATTAAACATGAGACCACATGTGTGATTGAGGGCCCATATTCAAATTTCATGTGTGTATGATGTGTGGGTATGTTAGAGTCTACTCAACTCAATGTTTGATTGAACCGTTGGTGTCTCCCGCGTTAAATCAGACTAATGAGAGACTAGATGTTATAATTCGCCTATCCTTTCAACCACGGATTAGGATTAACAAATGGGCAATTTGTGAAAGAATAGAAGGTTTGCCCTTCTTAATGGATTCTTTTTTAATTATGTCACTGTACTTAAAGACAACTTTAGCTTGATATTTCTTAAAGGAACAAAGATGAACATATAAATAAATGAAGGGTAAACAATGTTAAAATTATAGTGGGCCCCTTAGGTAGTTTTAAATGATATGCATTTAATCACTACTATTTCCCATGATGTGGTCCACTTAAGATTTAAATCTGCTTATGTTTCGGGACCTTGTCCGGTAATGGTTTGCAAAAACTGGTGAGCTGCGTGGATATAAAACATATTCACCAAGGTGGGCCCCTCGGTTAGGGAAACACCCACTAACGTGTTACTCGGGTAACAACCTAATCCACTCCCATTGATAAGTCTGCTACTCTTAGTTTTTAGCAACGGCAGTTTTACAAGGTGAACGGATCGAACGTGCCTCCGGCCACAAAGATGTACCAATGCCCGTTGCTGTGTGGGTCACACGGAGATGTCCGAGACAAATCCAGTCCGTCCATCTGTTTTTAAAGACCACGAAAGTATAGGATTCTAAAATTCAGGCAGATCCAAAACTCATTTGGGTCACCACATGTGAAAAGGTGAGAACGGAATCGTCCACCGTTGAAACCTTCTTGGAGCTGACCATGATGCCATCCAAACCGTTCAGATGGTTATTACCACACAGATAAAGAGTAAGGAGAAAATATTATCCTGATACAAAACTTTTGCCACCCCCATGCGTTCAATCCACACTTTTTCATGTGTTATGTCCCACATGAGTTTTGGATATACCTGATATTTAGATTTCTATCCCATTGCAGTCTTTAAAAAATAAATGTACGGAGTGGATTTGTCACGGACATCTCTGTGGACCCCACGCAGTATAAATCTGTGCCCAGGGCACAAACAATCCGCTCACTCCACAAAGCGCGTGCCTGATAGATTTCCGGCACACGAGCAGTCTACCAAAAGTCCCAAACACGTGTTCAGCTTACAGTGCATGTGATCCGGGCCACATGCATTGCGTGATCACAGGTGGGCCCAAAGAGGATTCGAATTTCAGAATGAATCATGTAAAACAAAAACAAAAACAAAAGTGCCATCTTATATATGCATTCTTACGAGGATCCCAAGTCTACGTTTGATTTTTATATCTTGAAATAGCATGCCATGATTTGGGTCATGTGCGCATGGCGCACCCATGGCGCACATGGAATAATTACAGTGCCCATCATGCTATATGGAGCCATGTGGTTACAATCACCCACGTAGGAACTAACGAGGAGCGTGACACTTGGTGTGCAATGCCTAATCATGAGGCAACAGATTAAAGTCTTCCAAATGGGCCATCTGCCTGTCCGACATGTCCCACATTGAGTGGGTTGAAATTCAAATTCTTGACATTAAACTACAGTTGCAATGTGTGGGGCCCACCGTGATGTGTGCATTACACTCAGTCCGTTCATCATGTGTGATCCATCATATTCTTCCCGGGGCTCAAAAATTAGGCCGATCCATGTAAAATAATGCCCACAAATTCGAAAATCATGCTGTGTGGCCCACCTTAATTTTGGAATGGAGTTGTTTTTGGATTGTCCTTTCATCCTGGTGAGGCTTGTCTTCTGAATGGATTGGATGGAATATACAAAACAAGCTAGCCCTCCACACGCAACTTTGAATTTTTTCTAATGGTGGGCTTCCTGCATAAACTTCTGCCTTTTCTGTGGCCCACCCAAGCGTTGGATCTTCATGATTTAAGCGTCGTAGGAATAAAATGAAGCGTTTCACATGATGGATGGATTAGATTTCATGAATACATCATGGTACGGACCATACTAAGGGTTGTAGCTTAAGCTTAAGCTACAAAGCTTTGCAGTGAATCCGGTCTACAAGTTAACACTGAGAGAGGGATTGCCAGAGTGGGAGACAGCAGGACATTGCTCTGCGTAGCATATTCGTACGCTGCACACGTGTTTCAGATCGAGGACATTTATCAGCCGGCCCAAAGTGAAGATGTCCTGGGCCTGTCATGAGAACGGTCCACTCATAAAGTAGGATTCATGTGTATATTTAATATGGGGCCACTAGTATGTTTCTTTTAATCGTCCATTTCTTTACTGCAGAACTGGCCACCTAGTCGCAAACAAACGGACCACGATTTCGCAGGAAGTTCGTGCCTTGGGATTCTGTGGGTCTTACTGTGATGTTTGTGATAAATTCACTCCGTTCATCAGTTTGGAAGGTCATTTTAAGACATGTGACTAAAAATGAGGTGTATCCAAAACTCAAGTGGGTCGTTAGAGAGGCAACAGTTTAAATTCAGCGACCACCATTTAAAATATTCATATGGCCACAGAGTTTCATATCAGGTGAATTTTTTTATTTTTTTTCATTCCATCCGGGTGGAAACGACCTTATAAACGGTTTGGATGGCTTATAATTTTCAAGGTAAATCTTAGGAAGGTTTCAACGATAGAAAACTCTTTCCCCACTTTCTCTTCTTGTCTAGCCCACTTGAATCTTCGATCCCCTTAATTTTTGGTCGCATGTCTTAAAATAATCTGATGGGCAATATGAATTTCTCCGAACATCACCATGGGACCCACCCAGCATCCCAACGTGATAACTTCCAGCTTAAGGCTTTGGCAGGAAATCCGCGTCCCAAGTATGCACGGATGCCGATTCGATGGATGGGATAACCACGCAGGTCGGTGGATCCGTGACCAAGAGAGCCTACCTTGATATATATGATTTATATCCACACCATCCTACTTAAGTCTTGAATCCTGTTCAATTTTGGTTCCAAGTCTTAAAATGATATCACAAAACGGATAAACAGGATGAATTTCTCACGAGCTGACCTATGTTTCCAATGCAGGAATTTTATGGGAAAGGCTTTCGCAGGAAATCCGCAAGCCCAAAGTGAAGATGTCCTGGTCCTGTCATCAGAATGGTCCACTCATAAAGTAAGATTCATACCTATATTTAGTATGGCGCACTGGTATGCTTCTTTTAATCGTCCACATCTTTTCTGCAGAACTGGCTCACCTAATCCCAAACAGGCGGGCGAGGATTTCCTGCCAAAGCCTTTCGCAGGAAGTTTCTGCCGTGGGATTCTATGCTGCTCCTACCGTTTTTTTTGTGATAAATCTTTACGGTCCATCCGTTAGGGAGGTCATTCTAAGACATGTGACAAAAAATGAAGTGTATTTAAAACACAAGTGAGCTTTCGAGAGAAAACAGTTTAGATTCAGTGACCACCGTTTGAAACATTCGCATGGCTACGGAGTTTCATGTCATGCGAATTTTTTAATTTTTTTTTACTTCATTGAAGTGGCATATAGATATCAAGGTAGGTCTTAGGAAGGTTTCAACAGTGGAAACTCTTTCTCCGGTCTCCCCTCTCGTCCGGCCTACTTAAGTTTTTGATTCCCCTCAGTTTTGGTCGGATGTCTTAAAATAATCTCCTTATAACTGATGGACAATGTGGTTTTCTCTCAAACATCACCATGTGACCAGCGTAGCATTCCAGCGTAATAACTTCCTGCTTAAGCTTTTGCAGGAAATCCGCGTCCCAAGCATGCATGGACGCAATCCGATGGATCGGATAACTACGCAGGTCGGTGGATCCGTGACCACAGGGGCCTACCTTGATATATATGATTTACATCCACACCGTTCATCCGTTTTTCCAGCTCATTTTAATCACAAACTCTAAAATTAAGCAGATCCAAATCTCAGGTAAACCAACACAGGAAACCCACAAAAGCTTTGGCTCAAGAAGATATTTGTGTTTACCCTTCATCCAGGTCTGTTTGATGCAAACGAACGCCACGTTGGGCCGATGAAGCTTTAGTGGTGGTCGTTCAATCACCACTATTTTCTTCTTGTAGTGTGGTCCACCTGAAATTTGGATATGTTTAACTTTTGTGCTCATCCCATAAAATGATCTGTTAAAACGGATGAACGGCGTGGATATAAAATGCATAGATGACGGTGAGATCCACAGACACGGATCTACCGACCTCGTGGTTCCCGAGATCCGCGTCCTTTTGAAAAGCGTATTCCCAACGCATACGATCTACACGCTACAGCTAGTGCTGACATGGCTGACAGTTGCAATATCCTGGTCGCCCATCAGGTGGGTCAGACCTTGAAGTTTTTCTTACCAAAAATACGGCTGGTCCACTCATCCGGTCGGCCACGATGTAAGAAACAGGTGGACAGCTTTCGGTCAAGCCTTTCCATGAACTGTTACTTACTGAAAAGTGGACCGGCCTGTTTCTTGCTGTGTGACATCAACGTTTCAACATCTCATCATTGATCCTGATCGTCCATCATGAGTGTCTGACCTTTGATTGCTTGTCCGTCTAAAAGCAACTTCATCGGATGATCCTAACCATATGATCAATGGATAAAAAATGGACGGTCAAATTTTATTATATTAGGAAATTTCCAGTGATCTATACTGTTTATCATGTGGGGGCACATCTTTGATTGCCGATCCCTCTTAAAAGTAACATTTTTCTTATGATCCATGTGGAGAAATGGACGGTGCATAGTGATTACAATGGAGACCACTTTTGATTGGTTGTGATCCTAACCATATGATCAATGAATAAGAAATGAAAAGGTTAAAACTCTAAATTTATTATCTGAACCCTTCATTATGTGGGACCCACCTTTGATGACCGTTTATTGATTGGAAATCCTTTTTAAAGTTCCGTCGGATCCGTTGATCCTAACCAATCGATCGTGGATAGTAAATATACAATGCATGTTGATTATATGTGTGATTTGGATCATCATTTATCATGATAGGTCAACCCTTGAGTCTTGATTCACCATCAATGAGGAAGAAATTGATGATAGAAAAAAAAAAAATTTACTTTAGAAAATGTCCTATCAAATATCTCAACCGTCCATCACGGGGTCTCCACCTTTGACTATGAATCTCTCTTAAAAATTACTTTGATCAGATGATCCTAACCATCCAATCATGGATAAAAGTGAATGATCTATTTAGGACATCATGGGGTGGGCCAGAAAAAGCGCGAAGATTGCGCTGGCCGGCGTGAGGAGAGCATTGCTCGCAAACGTCGTTAGATTCATGCATGATACAGGCAGTCAAACATTAGAAAATTGGGAATGTTTCAGCCACTCTCATAGAAATAAATAAAACTGTTCTTCATTGGATATTCACACAAAATTGTCCACCTGGATAGGTGGGTCCCACATGCCCTAAATTAAGGCTAGCAATAGGTTGGGCCCAGCCCAGTATATCAAAATTAGTAAAGGACCCACAAGATAGGTGCGCCTGACCAAATGTGAGCCGCTTGCAAGCTGGTAATTCCATTGATCAGACGGTTATGATAATCCAAAATTCTCAATTTTTAGGCCATGGCCCATCTATGGTCCGACAGTTTATATTCTCATAAAATTGCCACGTGTATGCTGGAAATTCTGGGGTGTGCGGCTGCATATCCAGCTTCCATAACTAGATCGAGCTCAGGGCCTATGGGCCAGGCATGAATTTCAGTCCCAATATTAGTTAGTGGGCAAGAGCCAGCTCTAACCCAGCCCAATGACACCCTGGAAGGACCTAGGCCATTGATTTGAAGGTTCCCACATAAAAATTCCCTAGATTAGACTACTTTAACCCTTGAATCAGTGGTCTAAAATTGACTAAGTAAGGAAAACACAACTGTCCAAACTCAATAGTCATAACAGAATCTTCCAACCTGAAAAATTCTTTAAGCACGCTTTCAAGTTGGGAAATATCATACCGACGGTCTGGATCACTGTACCGTGGGCCCCACTTTTGTGGTAATGCTGCACCAGAACGCCATTCACACTCGAATGCATCAGACCCTTGTAACTCCTTACATAAACTCTTTCTTTCCCTCGTCTCTGATAACACTTCCATAATGATTCCCGTAGGATGGTCTAATTCTACAATTTTGTGTGTGGGGCCCTGTGATGATTGGCCCACATCACTCAGTTCATGAGGTGCACGTCTTCCTAATCAACTCCTGGCAAAAAAAATCATACCGATCAAAAACATGGTGGGCCACACCGGATGGAACAGTTGGAATGGGAACATCCACCATTAAATCCTCCCTGATTGTTTGTGGGGCCCACCTTTTATTATTATATGAGAAAAATCCATTCATAAGATGAGCCCGGCTAAAGATGAATGGACACCAAAGAAATCAGGCCGTTGGATAACTCAGGTGAGCTATAGAACGTGATTTTAGATGTTTTAGGCACGATTTTACATGGTGTGGCCACCCGAGTTTTGGATTGGCTTGATGTGGGGCCACACTCGAAGGATGGAGTGGATATCATGCGAACATGACAGTGGGGTCCACATCCAAAATTATTGAATAAACGTATTCTACAGTAGTGGAGGAACCGGTCTATTACTTGTATTCGGCTCAGCCCAATGAAATAAACGTGTCCAAGTTACTGGGTCTACTTATCGATTTCCACACGGTTTTGGTGTGATTATAGCTGGTGCTTGACCATCTTTTGGGGTTTGGTCATTTGTCCACGTGAGGGGTACGGTACGGTACGGTAAATGAGGCACACGTGTGTAGCGTAGAGCCGCCCATTTGTTGATCCCCACCATGTATGAAAACTGAGGGAGAGGGTTCGGTGAATACCTGACTGTGGGGCCCACCGTGATGTATGTCCACGATTGATGATTGAATAACCACCATTAAAAACTTCTTGATGGCCACCGAAATGTTTATTTTCCATCCAACCTATTGATAAGGCCACAAAAGCCTAGATGAAGGGACGACAAAAATATCAGCTTGATCCAAAAAAAACCTAGCCCACAAAAAGTTTTTAATTGTCAATCATTATTTTTTCCTGTAGTGTGGTCCACTGAGACTTGGATCTACTTCATGTCTGCGATAATACCTAAAATGAGTTGTCAAAACGGATGTACGGAGTGGATATGGGGTACATACATAAATATGGCCCCAAAGTCGAGGATCCACTAAAACCGCCCCACCAAAAACACATGCTTACACGATCCCATTTGGGCCACACTCACACGTGTACAAAACAAATGAAAAGGTAGGACAATATGGACCAATAGTCCAAAAGGAAGTACACACCAACCGAATTTTTAAGACGAGAACCCATCACCAGCAGGCAACTGTACCACTACTTGTGGTACGGCTACCATTATTCCCACTAAAATGCCACTTGTTTAGGAAATCAGTACCATGCAAACGAAGAGGCCCACCTTGAAGATTACCTTTCTCTAAAATCAGGTTAGTGGCCATACTCATATGTGAGCCAAGCTGTTGGTTGTCTATTGACCCAAGGGTGTGGCCCACCTGATGAATATACTGATCAAATTCTTTTTTCAGGTTATGTCCTCTGTCACTGACATGTTGGTGGAGAAGATGGTACGGTCCCACAAGTTTTCTTACCTTGCCAGTACGGATCACCTAATGAGCGGCTCTGATTTAACACGTGCGAGGCGAGTGCGTATGATATTTCTCGAAAGAGGATGGTGAATAAAAACGGACGCGGATTCGTTGGATCTCTTACTATGGGTCCACCGTGATGTATATGCCTTACATCCAAGCCGTCCATCTGTTTTGATAGCTCATTTTAAGGCATGATACCAAAAATGAAGCAGATCCTAATCTCAGGCCGACCATACCACGGGAGACAAAACTTCTCATGGGTCACAAAAGTTTTGGATGATGCTGATATTTAAGTGGTCCCTTCATTCAGGTCTTTGTGACCTTATCAACTGGTTGGATGGCAAATAAACATTCAAGTAGGTCCCCAGAAGTTTTTAAAGGTGGGTATTCAATCACAACTGTTTCCTGTTTTGTGGTCCACCTGAGATTTGGATCTGCTTCATTTTTATAATGTAAGATAAAATGATCTGTCAAAAACGGATGGACGGCGTGGATATAAGTCACATACATTGCAGTGGGCCCAACAGTCAGGAATCCACCGACCTCGGTGGATCCGGGGCGAGGCCGCGTCCTATTCACGTTGGTTAAAACGACTAGAGGATTGTCCTAACCCCGTGCCTCTTCCTACTTGAAAATAGGAAAAGCGTGAAAAATAAAATCCCTATAAAATAGGAAAACATGCAAAACTAAAAAAAAAAATAACAAAAATCAAAAGAATCGGGAACGTGCCCACGTCGGACGCGGATTGAGTCAGGTCGCGACATAACGGAGTTCGGTACGATCGTGAGATTTGGAATGCTTTACCCTTAGGGCAACCTTTTAAAATGAGCTGAAAAAATAGATGAAGGGTGTCGATATAGGACAAATACATCAAGGTGGCCCACACTGTCACGACCTGACTCAAATCAGCGCCCGCGCACATCCACCCGCCTTTTCCGACGGAGTGATTTCTTTGTTCCGTTCGCCTGCACGCAAGTGGGTCCCACATCCATCTGAATCGTACGGTCAAACGAGTCTTATCTATCATTCCCCGTAAAAAAAAATGGCATTTGATACTCTGGCAGACTATAACGCTTGATAAGCAGTTACCTTGAAATTGTGAACTGAACTAAATCGCGGGACCCACTAACTCACGGTCCCAAAATAAGATTGTTTGAACAATCCCAGCTCTGCTGCATGGACACTCCTTTGTTGAAACAGGACCAATCAATATCTTTAATTTTAACCAACCAATAAATATCCACCAACCCAATAGTCACAAAATTTTTTTAAAAATCTTAATTTTGGTCCATGATATATCAGATCCGGGACCCAAGATGTGGACAGCTTATCCCGAATTACTTGTACCCCACGTATTCTATTTCGGAGAGCACCACCAAAACTACCAAAACGCCACCACTTAAAATGCCAAAAATACCCTTTTTGGGTACAGTCCAAAGCACCATATGGGGATTGGAGGGTGGTGACTGGTGAACCAATAGCTTTATTAGGTGCGGTTTGTTTTTGGTGTGGGATCCAATAAGAAGCAGCATTGAGAAGGTGGAGTGAGAATGACAAATGTGTGAAGAAAGCAAAAGAAGGGAATAGAGACAAATACACACATATACACACACTCAACCAAAAAAAACAAAAGCTCTACTACTTCAACTGCTCTATACTTCTAGTCTTGAAAAATAATCAGATTTTATTAAAATAATATTCTCTTGAAATTCAATAAGGTCTCTCAAAAGATAGTGATTCCTTTAAGGACCCACCAAGAAATTACACCAAAAAAAAAAAAAAAAAAATTTGGGCTTCTTGCATCAGTAATTACAGTTTCTTGATGCAAAATGAAGTGTAGGATGATACTCTTTGATCAAAACATCATGGCCCACCACTCCCACTGGCAGTTGAACCAATCCCTACCTGCAACCAGGGAGAAGAACCACTACCCATGTTCATGTCCTTTAGTTCACTTAGCTTTGCTAGCTTGATCTTACTCTCTGCTTCATCTTCCACATGTGCCACTGCCATAGAACTAGAAATGTTGTTGTTGTTGTTGTTGTTGTTGTTTGAGTTCGATCCTATCCATTGTTGTAAATAAATAGCCATGGGGACCTGAAAGCTTAATGGGTTCTCTGTATCCATCTGGGGCCCACGCATTTCATCGACTGGGGCCGGCATGTTGAGATCGAGCGGCTCGGATTTATTCAATATGGGCTTTTTATGGAGGTGTTGGCCGTGGTTTTGCAGCTGATGAAACCTAGCAACTGAAGTATCTGGGCAGTTAGAAGTAACCCAGTGGCATCTCTTGTGTCCGCCCAACGCCTGTCCAGATGTAAAGATCCGGTGGCAAATCGAACACTCGTGCACTTTCGATTTCTTTTTCGAAGGGATGGTTATCGTGGTGTGGTCGACATGATTCAATGGCATGATCGTGGACTTGGATGGTATCGAGAATTCGTCGTGGGTAATCACATCCTCTTCAATCAAACTCTCATCACGGTCATCAAGCTTCGCCGCGAAACACCCTTTAACCTTCTTGTGACTAGCTCTATGCCCGCCCAAAGCCTGGTGTGAGCTGAAAACCTTCTTGCAAGCCTTACACTCGAACATTCCTTTCGTGGCCGACTTCGTCTTCTCGACCAGAGCCCGGCTTGAATCAGCCACAATGACTGGCCAGTTCCTCTGTCGCTCCTCCTCTTTACTAGCCGACGCGCATGACTCTTCCGGCTCAACCACCATCGGATCAACCCGTGCAGCTGATAACATCACCAACCAATTCGCCAGTTCTTCCTCCTCGCTGGACGGGCAATTCATATTGAAATTCCCCGTCTTTACAACCCGTCTCGACCGTTTCCCTTTAGACCATCCACAACAATCCTTCCATCCTGCCCCATCTTCATCGTCCGATTCAGGCGATGAAACAAGCGACTCCTCCGCGTCATCCGAACTGCATTTACCATGCTCAAGGAATGATTTCCATGATAAGAACTCCTTGCCACAGTTCCTGCAGATCCTACAGCTCTTTAGACGGTTGGGATTTGTTCGCAACGCGTACATCCGTTTGTTCCCGGACTGCGGATTCCCTCCAAGCTTATCTTCCCAGTCGCTTACCAGATCATCATCGTCGGCATGGCTCAGCTCATCGCCAATCCCATGGGCTCTCATGTGTCCCCCTAGAGCTCTTCCACAACCAAACCCTTTCCTGCAAATCCTACAATAGTGCTTGAAACTCTGCTGTTCATCCATCACCATAGCCATAGGTACATATACACACTCCCCCAATATAGATAGAAAGACAGATAGATAGAT
This sequence comes from Magnolia kwangsiensis, assembly GCA_037074715.1. Lineage (NCBI taxonomy): Eukaryota > Viridiplantae > Streptophyta > Magnoliopsida > Magnoliales > Magnoliaceae > Magnolia > Magnolia kwangsiensis. The sequence continues at coordinate 14,948,070 of CM073576.1, read as the reverse complement.
AGATGGATAGTGAGAGAGAGAGAGAGAGAGAGAGCGAGCGAGAAGTATTTTGGGAGAGAAGTATTTTGGGTGTTCTTGTAGTTGTAGGTGTTGTTGGTTTGTATGGTGTATGTGGTGTATATGGCGCATGTGCTCTATTTGAGAGAGAGAGAGAGAGAGAGCTTAGTTGGGGTGTTGGTTTGTTGTGGATGAATGGAAACGAGTGTGATTTTGGTACGTGACAGGTGGAAGGGAGGGAAAAGGAGGGAGACTTTTTCTACGTGGTTGGAGGTATTACAGATGGTCAACGGTCAACTCTGCCGGAGGAGGGCTGTGTGTGTCAGTTTTCCGGGGAGAGAGGGATGATGCATGGGTTCTAACCGCCGACCTATTCATATCCCTTCAATTCCAAGCCAAGAAAGAAGAGGAAACTTCTCCCTCTCTGTCGGTTGTTCCTTGCCCTTTTGTGTTTTCACAACCAATAATCAATAATAATAAGACTATGGTTTTAATGAAATTAATGATTTCTATACCCACCATGCTTGATTTTCACATACATTTTGTTAATTTTCTTATGATTGAATTAGTATATTTTTTATTATTTCAATTATTAAAGTAGAAAATGAGTCTTTACTTAAATCCATATCAGCTTTTATTTTTAACTAAAGACTGTTGTTTTAAGATGTTATTTCATACTCTGAAAGCATAAAACACTTGCTACACAGGCCATCAGATGCCATTGACTCAAATTAAAAGTTAAAAAGAAAAAAAAAAAACTTGTAAAACCCACTGTTTCTTAGTCACAGTCACTGGTTTAGTAATACTAACCTCTAACTTTTGGACAGTTATTTGTTGAAATTGGACCATCAAATCTTTTCATTTTTAGGCATTTATTAAATTTCCACTGATTCTATGGTCAGGGAACCAAATAATCTTAAATTATATCTCACAATAAATCTAGAGTGGGACCCACGTTTTGGACAGTTTAACTTGAATTATTAACATGCTGCAATTTCCAAGTGCCTCAGCATCGTGCATCACGCTCTCTGCTGGAATATTCAAAGTTTTTCTTTGTTGTTTTCAGTATAATTATTTTATATACTCTGGAAGGGTATGTTGTTTGGTACTCAGGTATAAAGAAATTGCAAACGTGGCACACGTTAACTCATAATAACCCACCTAAATTGTGGAACAACTGTAACGAAATCACAGTCCCACAAAATCAGATCTTCTTCATTTAAACCGTCCAATAAATGTCCACCAACCCAATAGTTATAAAATTGAAGAAAGTGATTTTTTTTTTCTTGATAGATCAAAACTAGGACCGACATATTGTTCGGTTCAAATTGAATTTCTTGTACTCGGCGTTTCCAATTTCTCAGTGCCTGCTCATCATGCGTCATCATTTCCAGAGTATTAAAGTTTTCCTCTCGTTCTTTAAGTTACAGAAAGCTCATGAACTTCAGCTAAACTAAATTAAACCGTCCAAATTGTGGGTCCCAATTTAGATGGGTCCTAAACCTAAAATAACAGTCATTCAGTTTTTCAACTGGCTAATTTGTGGACATTTAACTGATGGTCAGGATGAAAAGTTGTCAATAGCCAGGATATCTTTCAAGTTCGTGGATATTTTGCATGTGGGATGGAGGGGTTTTTAAGTCCAACAGATCACGTGACTGATGGGGGTATGGCACGATGGCTTCATCCACAATAGGGGTTTGTCAGGGGCCTTTTATAACCGACGTGGTTTGGGTTTGGACCGTGTCTATCGGGGCTGTCCGCACGTGATAGTGAAGGGGTGAGTTTTTAGTATGGGAAGTGATTGCTTCCCTCCAAGTGCAGAGGTTCATAAGTAGTATTCCGTGAATACGGGGTCGATCTCACAGGGAGATAAATTGTGAGAAGAAAAAAATTAAATGCAAAACAAACTAAGTAATAAAAACTAAACCAATGATTTGATTTTAGGATTTTTGAATGGATGTAATTCAATGAATTAAAATAACACCCAAGCTCCAAAGTTCCACACATATGTTAATGTTCCAAAATCATGATGACTCGGATAACACAACTAGGATCTGAGCACTATGGTCAACTTAGTCGGAAAATAAGACAGTTTAAATATTAAAAAGTGATATAAAATATTAAAAAATAATGGATCTGCATCATTGACATATATTCTCAAGCGCCAATGATTCTAAGTATTCAAGATCTGTAGAATAATGAATATCAAAGAAATATAACAGGTTGAGAACCTCTCCTATCTAGAAAATCTGATTGATCTATGTTAAGCATATTCATCAATGTGAATCTCATATGATGGAAACATATGGATCTCACGAGAAGATAAAAAAAATAAAACTTAAATAATAGACAACATGCATACACCATTCTTTTCATCATTAAAACAATCAATCATCATAATCTTAAAGAACTATTAAACCCATGTGCTTCCCTTTTAGCTTGGGCTAGAAGGAACTTAGAAAAGCATAATTAAATTAAAGAAATAAAAAGCAACAAGAAAAAAAATACAAAATAAAAAAGATCTAAAATAAAAGGAATAATTTAAAAGCTTTAATAAAACTAAAAACTCTTTAAAAACCCTAAACTTTGCCTTGGGATGCCTTGAATCGTTTTTTTGAAATGCCCTAAGAGTGATCTAATATCTCTAACAGTTTGAGGGATAGGTAGATTAGCTATAATGTCGAATTTTGAGCAATCTACCTCGATTCCATTTTTGGAAATAACATGGCCCAAAACAATTTTCGTTTGAACCATGAAATGACATTTCTTCCAATTTAAGACAAGGTGTTTATCTTCACACCTAGACAAGGCAAGAGATAAATTGTTGAGGCATTCCTCAAAACTATTCCCAAATACAGAGAAGTCGTCCATGAAAACTTCAAGAAACTTCCCAACCATATTTGAAAAAATACTTAACATACACCATTGGAAAGTTGCTGGAGCGTTACACAATCCAAATGGCATCCGTTTGAAAGCAAACGTGCCAAATGGACAAGACAAGTGAACGTGGTTTTCTCTTGGTCTTCTAGGGCTATCTCTATTTGGTTATATCCGGAATATCCATCAAGAAAACTATAGAATGAGTGACCTGCTACCCTCTCTAAAACTTGATCAATGAATGGTAGAGGAAAATGGTCCTTCTTTGTGACGTGGTTTAATTTTCTATAATCAATGCAAACACGCCAACCTGTGGTGACACGTGTTGGTATAAATTCATTATTAGAATTCTGCACAATAGTTATTCCGGATTTCTTTGGGACTACTTGAGTTGGACTCACCCAAACACTATCGGATATTGGGTAGATGATTCTCACATCTAACAATTTGATCACCTCATTTTTTACAACTTCCATCATGTTTGGATTGAGACGCCTTTGAGGTTGTCTAATTGGTTTGGCGTCCTCATCGAGGTGAATTCGATGAGTGCATATGGAAGGACTTATACTCTTGATGTCAGAAATGGTCCACCCCAAGGCTCCTTTGTGGTCCCTTAGAACTTTCAACAATTTAATCTCTTGATCATTGTCTAAAAATGAAGAGACCACCACAGGATAAGTTTTATTTTCACCTAAGTATACATACTTAAGCTCATTTGGTAGTGGTTTTAAATCAAGCTTTGAAAAATTGGTTGGTGATGGTAAAGGTCCCGAGTCCTCGATATATAGAATTTGAGGGCGTGGTCTCCATTGGTACATACCAATGTCCTGGGTGGTAGTGCTCTCATTATCATCACAAATTTCAGCAAGCACTTTTTCTAACTCAAAATTTTTTAAGTCCCAAATGACTTGAATTAATTCCTCAGTCAAACTAGGTTCTAATTCCTCTTCTTCTATCAAGCGGTCGATGAAATTCAGCTCATGGATTTCATTATTATCAATGGGCTACTTACATAGATTGAAAATATTTTGCTCTAAAGTCATGTTACCAAAAGACAAGTTCATCATTCTATTCCTACAATTTATGATTGCATTTGAAGTTGCTAGGAATGGACGGCCTAAAATGATAGGCACTTGAGCACTAGCATTTACACATGGTTCAGTGTCTAGTACAATAAAATTCACGGAGAAGTAGAATTTCTCCACTTAAACTAGTACGTCCTCTAAAATTTTCCTTGGTACCTTAATGGAGCGGTCAGCGAGTTGGAGTGTAATCGTGGTTGGTTTAAGCTTGCCTAACCCCATTTGTTTGTAAACTGAATAAGGTACTAAGTTGACACTTGCATGCAAATCTAGTAAAGTATGCTCAATTTGAAAATTCTCAATAATACAAGGAATAGTGGGACTTCCCGGGTCTTTGTATTTGGGTACAGCCCTTTGTTGAATGATAGCGCTCACTTTCTCGATAAGGAAGGCCTTTTTGTGCACATTTAATTTCCTCTTTACAGTGCACAAGTCCTTGAGATATTTAGCATATGATGGAATTTGTCTAATGACATCAAGTAGAGGAATATTAACAGTAACCTTTTGAAGCACATCCAACACCTCTTGATATTTCATAGGGACAGTTGGATTCTGAAGTCTAGATGGGAATGTAACTGCAGGCTCATATGACTTAGTCTTTTTATCCTTTTGCTGTTTTTGGTCTGGAACCATAGCCGGTTCATCATTTTCTTGAGACAGTGGCTCATCCTCCAGTATTTCTACCGGTTGCATTATCTTGTTATCAACTTCTTTTCCACTTCTCAAGGTAATGATGGTCTTATCTTGTTCATGATGTAGCTCATTTGGATTTGAGTATCCAATGAAATGTGTATTTCTAGGGTTTGGCACAGGTTGAGAAGGAAGGGTGCCTTTTTCCCTAGCATTTAGTTGAGTCTCAATCCTAACCACAGCTGTCCTTAATTCCTGATTTGATTGTATTAGAGACTGATTCATTTGAGTTTGAGAGTTTATGAATGCGGTCAATGCATCCTCCACAGATGATCGCTTTGGTGGGGGCACATATGGTGCATTGTTAGGTGCCCCAAAAAAGTTATTTTGTGGAGGCATTTGAGGTGCATTGGGTGCATTAATTTGTGGTCCATTCCTCCAACTAAGATTAGGATGGTTATGCCAATTTGGATTATATGTGTTTTCCATTGGTTACATAAATAACCTTTGGTAGTTATTTATAGCATTTGCTTGATCACGCTCATGTGTGATATTTTGTACAACTGAGATTATTGGACAATCCTTTGTGTCATGGTCTTTACAACCACAAATGCTAGAAAAATTACCTAAGGAAGTGTTTGCTTTAACCATATCAACCTTCCTAATTTTCAAGGCTTCAACCTTTCTAGTCAATGCAACGAATTTTGCATTAAGGTCATCTTCCTCTCTTAGGACATACATTCCCGCTCTCTATCTATGACTGGGTGTAGTTTGGTCTGATTTAGCAGAGACATCCCATGTCTACGTATTCTCTGCTAACATATCTAGAAAATCCCAAGCCTCATTATGATCTTTGTCAAGAAAGGTTCTACCACACATCATCTCTATGAACTAACGGGTATCCATGGTGAGTCCCTTTCGAAAAGCATCAATCACGTGTCATGGTTCATAACCATGATGTAGACAAGTAATTAGAAGGTCTTTGAAGCGCTCTCAAGCTTGGAAAAATAATTCATTTCCCTTTTTGAGAGAATGACATGATTTCTTGTTTTAATGCATTTGTTTTGTGCTCGGGAAAGAACTTTTTCAAAAACTCTCTACTTAAGGCTTGCCATGATGTGATGGTATTAGGTCTTAGAGAGTTGAGTCATGCTTTGGCCCGATCCTTTAGAGAAAATGAGAATAACCTAAGCTTAAGTACATCCCTATTGTCATTATTTACTTGTAACATTGCAATTACTTCTTCAAAGTCCTTGAGGTGCAAGTAGGGGCTTTCAGAATCCAAGCTATGAAATTTAAGAATTAATTGAATCACACCTAGTTTAAAATCAATGTTCCATGTGTGAGCAGGGAACACTATGCAAGATGGTAAAGTTGATCTCTAAGGGTGTAAATGTTCACGTAAAGTCCGTGATTGGTTTAACACATTCCTATAAATCTCATTTTCATCCTCAAGAGGAGGATTAGGTTGATTTATAATTGGATCTGGCAGATTTGGATTTGGATTATCAACTGGGTCTGCCATGAAATCCAAGTGATATTGAGTGCCTCTTCTAAGTAAATGATCAAGGCCTGGAACTAGTCCACCTTCGGAGGAGAGTCGATTATTTTGATCCGTACTCCAATGGGATATAAACCATCCCCACCACACAATAAATACCACTAATTTAAATAGCAAGTATGTAACGTACAATAAAAATAAAAATTTAATCAACAACCTAGGCGGTAGGGCCGACCATGAGGGTTCAGTCCACAAAGCAAAAATAAATCAACAACCCAGGCGGCAGGGCCGACCATGAGGGTTCAGTCCATAAAAATAAAAAAATAAAAAAATAAATCAATTAAAGAAAAACTACTGAAGAAATTAAACTATGCTAATCTGAAAAATAGATTCAGCAGATGATCTGTGTGATCAAACAGCAACTGTAGGACAACAGTAGCACTTGAGTGATGAAATTCCAAGCAGGGCAACCTTATGTCACAGTTAGTGCTTGAAAGACCCAACTAAATTTATTTTCAAAGAAAAAAGAAAGAAAAAAAAAAATCTACAGAAAAATTGGAAGGTTTAGAAGAGAACTTACCCTAGAAAAAACTTACATTAGCTATCTTGCACAGATCTGATCTATCTCAGTCTCTCCTTGGCAACGGCGCCAAAAACTTGATTGCTTACCTCCAAGTGCAGAGGTTCATAAGTAGTATCCCGTGAATACGGGGTCGATCCCACAGGGAGATGAATTGTGAGAAGAAAAAAAATCAAATGCAAAACAAACTAAGTAATAAAAACTAAACCAATGATTTGATTTTGAGATTTTTGAATGAATGTAATTCAATGAATTAAAATAACACCCAAGCTTCAAAGTTCCACACATAGGTTAATGTTCCAAAATCATGATGACTTGGATAACACAACTAGGATCTGAGCACTATGGTTAGCCTAGTCGGAAAATAAGACAGTTTAAATATTAAAAAGTGATATAAAATATTAGAAAATAATGAATCTGCATCATTGACATATATTCTCAAGCGCCAGTGATTCTAAGTATTCAAGATCTATAGGATAATGAATATCAAAGAAATATAACAGGTTGAGAACCTTTCCTATCTAGGCAATCTGATTGATGTAGGCTAAGCATATCCATCAATGTGAATCTCATATGATGGAAACATATGGATCTCAGAAGAGGATAAAAAAATAAAACCTAAATAATAGACAACATGCATACACCATTCTTTTCATCATTAAAACAATCAATCATCATAATCTTAAAGAACTATTAAACCCATGTGCTTCCCTTCTAGCTTGGGCTAGAAGAAACTTAAAAAAGCATAATTAAATTACAGAAATAAAAAGCAACAAGAAAAAAAATACAAAATAAAAAAGATCTAAAATAAAAGGAACAACTTAAAAGCTTTAATAAAATTAAAAACTCTTTAAAAATCTTAAACTTTGCCTTGGGATGCCTTGAATCGTTTTTTTGGAATGCCCTAGGAGGCCCTATTTATAAGTAGGGAACTCCAACTTTCGCACAAAGTTGAAAACCCTAGAAACCGCATCAAATATACATATTTTCTCAAAATAAACTTCTCACTGCTTAGTTCATTTAAAACAGACTTCTTGCTACACATTTTTTCAAAATAAACTTCACAACTTCAAAATACACTTTTTCAGGACGATTTCAGTATTCTTCACTTCAAATCATCGATTCTCTCCATTCGTCACTTGATTTTCTTGAATATTTGACATGTGAATGCTTCAATCTTAATCTCCTAAAATCCATCTCTTTCCTTGGTAAATCTTGAGTATCAAATCCATGCTTTTTAATACCCTTTCAATCCAAGCACTTAAATTTACCTTGCAACACATGCATGAGTAACATAAAATATTAAGATAATTTATATTTATAAAATCAAGATATAAATAGGAAAAATTATACAATATTTGAGTCTCAACAGGAAGCAACAATGGACACGTGGTGCGTGATGGCTCCGGTTACGTTAGGATGTGATTTGCCTGTAACCAGGGTTTAACGACCTTCCCTATAATCCGAAGCTCGATGGGGCCGCCATGATATTTTTGTTACATCCAGTCCATTCATCGATTTGGTCGGCTTATCTTAGGTAAAGGGTTCAAAGATGAGTGAGATTCAATATTCATGTGGGCCATACCATAAGAAAGAGTGTGGATGTAGGCACCACCATTGAAACCTTCATGAGCCTGATCCAAAACTTTCATGACCCTAATAAGGTTTCAACGGTGGGATTTAATCCTCACTAGTATGGCCCACCTGATTTTGGATCTCACGTGTGTCCTAAAATGAACTGACAAAAAGACGAACGGAGCGGATGTAGTTGGCTCTACAAAAATTTGTGTTGCACGGGTTCCAAGCAAGTCGAGTCCATTTACTTACCTTTGGTCGGTGGGCCCCGTTCTTCTTGTGTGGCTCGAGTCAAGTTTAAACGGTAGGTGTTCAATCCCTGTTGTTTTTTTGTGGTGCGGCCAACTTGAGTTTTTCGTCTACCTTTAATTTGGGCTCACAGCTTGAAATAATACGAGGAAAATGATAGACAGAGTGGATTTACACAGCCCTCATGGTGGGCCTCACATGGTTTTGGGTGGACGTGGATTGCTTCCTACCCGTCCGGGCAGTGCTCCCTGGGACCCACCGTGATGTAATAATTTTATCCACGCTGTTAAGACTTTTTCTCAAATCATTTTAAGTTATAATGCAAAAAAGAGAGGCACGAAAAGGCTTAAATGGACCACAAATTGGAGATCAAACGTTCATCATTAAAAACTTCTTAGGAGCCGGAGAAGATTCGGATCAAGCTCATATTTATGTTTTCGCTTCATCCACGTCCACATGACCTTACAAATAGGTTTTATGGTAAGTAAAACATCACGGTGGCCCTTAGAAAGGTTTCAATGGTGAGTATTATATCACTGCAGCTTCCTTTGGTGTGGTCCACTGGAGCTATAAACTTACTCCATTTTTTATCTCATACCTTAAAATGATCCGAGAGAAAATCTTAACAGCGTTAATAAAATTATTACATCACGGTGGGTCCCAGAGAGCCCTGCCCGGAAGGATTACCGTCTGGGCAAGGGTAGGACGCAATCCACGTCTGTTTTGGGTTAAACGGATTCGGACGCGGATTTCCTGATAAAGACTTTCGTAGGAAGTTCCTGCGCAAGAATGCTGTGTGGGGCCTACCATCATGTTTTTCAAAACTGTACTCAGTTCATCCATTTGGTGAGCTCATTTTAGGAAAATCAACAAAAAACGAAGTAGATCCAAAACTAAAGTGAGCCACACAAGTGGAAAAATTGAGAAAAGAAATACCTATCGTTGAAACCTTCTTAGGCTCCACCATGATGCTTATATGTCATCCAAACTGTTTATAAGATTATTAACACAAGGATGAATTGAAAATATAAAAAAATTAGCGTGAAACAAAGCAATTAAGGTCATAAGAATGTTTCAACGGTTCTTACTGAATTCCTACTATTTCCTCTCGTGTGGCCCACTTGAGTCTTGGATCCACCTCGTTTTTTGTAGCTCGTCTAAAATTATCTTGCTATACGGATGAATATGGTACATTTCTCGAAAACATGGTGGTGACCCCACCCAGCATCTTTGCGCGAAAGGCTTTCGCAGTAAATCCCTAATGAAGCGAGTACGTGCACGGCTACTTGCGGTAGATGGAAACGGATCGGCTACTCACCTTGCCACCAGCCAATGGCTAGTGGTAAGTGCTCTGTGGGCCCCACCATAATGTGTGTGTTTCATTCATGCCGTTCACCCATTCTTACATATCATTTTATGTTATGAGCCAAAATTTGAGGTTGATCCAAATCTCAAGTAGACCGCACAGTGTTGATTGAACTCTCACCATTAAAAACTTTAAAAACTTCTTCGGGGCTACAAAAGTTTTGAATCAAGCTGATATTATATTTTTCGCTTCATCCAAGTCTGTATGACCTAATCAACGGGTTAGATGTCAAATAACCATTACAGTGGGCTCTAGGAGGTTTTTAATGGTAGACATTCAATCAAAACGTTTTTCCCATGGTGTGGTTCACTCAATATTTTTATCTATCTCAGTTTTGGACTATACCACTAAAATTATATTTCAAAATGGATGTACGGGTTGGATCAAACAAATACATCATGATGGGATCCACATCGCACCAACCACTAGCACCTGGCTGGTAGCGTCACTAGCGAAACCGCGTCCGCAGCAGATGGCTTTCCACTGCTGGCTTTGCTTTACGTGGACTGCTAGAGTAACTTTGGCATTTAAATATTACTTTGGTACACTGGCAGAGTGTGATGTATGATACGCAGGCACTAAAATATTACTTAGAAATAGGTTACGTGGCAAACGAGAAATTGCCTAAGAATTAACCTTATTTTATTAGAGGACATCGATTGGACGGTTAAAATGAAAATTTTGATGAAGCTATTGCAACAAATAATTATTCAAGAATTAGATGTTAAGATTGCTTAAAAAATCTATTTTTAGGACTGAGTCTATGCAATGTTTATAATTTCTGAGAGCCCGCGTATCAAGCTTCACACGCTGCCAGAGTATCATACAACCCCCCATTTAGCACCCGTAGGATTATAAGATCCTCTGGAAGGAGTTAATTGCTGATATGCTATGTCCTCGAAAATGTAACATTTGGCCCGTATTTAATTAAATAAACTGTCCAAATAATTGGATCCAATCTAGATAGGCCACAAGCCTAAAACCAGATTGATTCAACTATCCTGTCATCTGATTAACACACGAATGCCGTTGATTTCGCCATTTACTGTATTTCATTTTAGCCGTCCAATTCACATCAATCCGTAGGCCTATCAGAATGATTTGGGAGTGATTTCATCTGAAGTGGGGGCCTGCAGTTTTGACCGTTTATTTTGAATTAGTGTATGCCACGTGTATAATTTCTGAGTGCGCTGCATCGCGCCCCACCAGTACTGACTCTAGTGACACTTACTTTCTTGAGCAGTTCCTTTGAGCTGAATCTTCCTACTCTCGCAAATAGATCGCATCAAAATCTTGCAGAATCACATCAACGGTGTCAGATGCCACGTGGCATATATGATATCGTTTCAAGCATTAGCTGAGAATGCCTGAGATTTACCGTATTTTGGGAGAACAAATCACGATTAGCTGGGGTTAGCTGTTTTTTTGGGTTAGCTGGTTAGTACACACCCATGTTAATACACACACTCCATGTTTGCCACCCCCTCTAGGTATCCATACCAAGACTTCAAGTGTTGAAAAGAGATATCTCCACTCAGTCTGTCAGTTGAGTTATGGACATGGGTATAATTTCGCTATAGTTAATAATTGGAATTCTCTTCCATTTGCACATGTGCATTAGATTTGAAAAAATATCATGAATAAGTAATTGTCTGCTCATGCTAATGCATTGGGCCAACTATAATTGTAATCATCGGCATTGCTCTTATCACCATAATTCACAAAGCATTATGGTGCTCTCAATCATGCTAGTAATTCCATTGTAAGTATTAAGTCTCGTTTTCTATTGTGTTCATCTTCTATTTATTTTCATTCAATCACATAATTCTTATGCTTTCAGTAGTTTTTTTATTTTTAATGAATAATTTTAAAAAAAAAAAAAAAAAAAAAATTCCCTTACAGGAGGAGTTTCAACCTCTACAAATCGCCCGATACGCCCGCTAGTTGGCTGAATAAATGGAAATACAAACCATGACTAGGCAGCATTCTACCACGCCGGCAAATCTGACATGCGTCCCACACAGCCGAATTCAAGACTTGCACAAGCCTGATAGTTAACAGCCAATCAATAAAAAACCGCACAAACGGCTCATAATTCTCAAGCTGAACCGTTCCACCGAAAATCACACTAATTAATTTGACTGATGGATTGCTAATTCTATAAAAAGCCAGTGAATCAAAGTTATCATAGATAAATTTCGATTCTAGACCTTTTATATTGATTTGGCTGTGAGATTTGAGTTAAAGTCTGACACGTGTATGAATCCTGAGTCACACGTACCAACCATCACACTCAGTCGCGTATCATCTCCCCCAACGTAACCAAGCATCCCGCATGGGTTTCTTAGTCGACTTGTGCGGAAAGTGCAAACCGTACGCACTTTTGCAAGTGACATGTTACCCATGTACCCAACATTGCTCGCCGTGAAGAAGGTTTGATGGCCCCACACGTGCCTTTAGACGCCGCACATGTGCCAACCTGGCAAGTGCGAAGGACAGCCAAGAACCGACGTGAAGATGAACACTGGCAAATATCAGGAGCGTCCATTCATGGGCAGGCAACGCATGTGCCTCCGTGTTGGCCGTTGGCAAGTTCTTTTAGTATGGCCGCTCGGATGTCCACATGCTGGCAATTTCCACACGTGCATTCAGTGTAAAGGTAATCGTGGAGATTAGGGAGGGGTTGGAAGTTTTAAATTCTGCCGACAAATCTCCACCATACCTTGCAACTGATCACTTGATGAGTAAACCGTTTGGTTTTTGTCAGCCATCCCAACTACTTTTCTGTATGGGTTTTGTTAGAATGTTAGCGTAGATATCGGGTTTGGTTCCTACTGCTTGACAGCGCACGTGTGATTGATCCTGGCCATTCATCAAGTAGCAAACATTGTGAAAATCACATGTGATTAATATCAAGCAAGTTTATTTGCCAAGCAAGCAACACATGTATAGTAAATTTGGACAGTTGGAGTTTTGTTTTGAAGTTCTTTCTTCACGTGTAAGCAAGATATGTCTGAAACTTATTAGCTGAAACATCTTTCATGATAATTATAAATACCTTCTGTTTACGTTTTATAGACATATCTCTTATTTAAAAAACTCGGCAAGCTGTAGTTGAAAGAATCCGGGGCTTGAATTGGCTTGTTCGATCGATTGCACATGGTCAATCCATTGTGAAAATGGAACACACTAAAAATTAGGTTGATCTAACGATCAGGTGGCCTACCATGTGTGAATGGGAGGTTTTTAAATGGTTGTTGTTGTTTTCTTAAGTATGGCCTACGCGATGATTAGATCTTGATGTAGAGCGGGTTGCAGACAATTTCCAAGGCTAAGATGGATCAGAAAAAGTCCAATTGGCAGCAAAAGTGATATGAAGTGTCAGACCTTAAACTGGGTGCATTTCGCAATTAAAAATAAGTTATTCACCGTACCGTATATGATTTTGAGATAGGACGAGCTACTTTAGCCACCCAAACTAGCTACGCCAGGGTGCGCATGCCAATTTGTGAAATACCATTAGATTGACAGTCAAATTCCCATTTTATTTTCATTTTTTTACTATTTATAGTAAGTTTTAATTTGAATATAATTCTTCAACAATTGTGCTTTAGGAGTTGCATTCACAATGAAAAGTGCTTAGAATAATTAGGAATACATCACGGTGAAGTCAAATAGGACGCTTACTATTTTTGGCCGAAAATCATGCACACTTGTAAGCATCACCACTGTATATAAATAAGAAGCTTACTATTTATGATAAGTCGCGATTTCTAAGAGTTGTAGTTTGATTCCGAAACTTCTTTCATGGCTTAGTATCTTAACTTAAAGGAATGTAAACTTATTTTTTGAGATCATTAATCAATTTCGAATTATATAGAATTTATTTTTTATTTTCTTTATTCTTTTTCTCATGAATTTAAGAAGTCTATGTGAGGAGTCAAGAGAAGTTCCATGATTCAAAATAGTTGTTCCCTTGACGAAGACGATGCTTGACCTCACGTCCTTCCCTACATCAGATCTACTATGTGAAATGAAGGATTTTAAATGGTACATGCATTTTACCGTGCCGTTCATCCATTTTATATCATTATTTAAGGACATGAGCTGAAAAATGAAGCAATATTGGCAAGAACAAGTACCATTAAAAACTTTTTGAGAGCTATTGTAATGGTTATTTACCATTCACTCTAAGAATTAGGTCACAAATACTTGATAAAGAGAGCACAAATATCAACTTATCGAAAGCATATGTAGCCTTTGAGGAGTTTTTAATGATTGTTATTTAATCATAATTATTTTCCTGTAGTGTGGTCAACTTGAGATTTTAATCTACCTTGATTTTTAACTCATGTTATGAAATATGATAGCAAAATAAATGGACAACATGAATAAAATACATATGCCACTCTAAGGTACGAAGAGCATTCTACACCAGCAAGTCTGTACTCAGTGTCATATGCAATCGATCCCTAATGGGGGTGGCTAACAGTGAAGTTTCAACTAACAGTGGGGTTTGCTAACAAGCTAACAATATATATATATATATATATATATATATATATATATATATATATATATATATATATATATATATAATTTTTAAAAAAAAAAAGCACACTGAGGAATAGTTTGGTCAATCACATGCTTGACCAACTCAAGTAAAGCTAGCCAATTAAACCGCGCCACATAAAACCTCGCCAATCTGCTGCCCAGGACAGAAGGTAGGACTTTATAGCTACACCTTTTTGCGTGTCCATGAATGTGCAGTGCACACCGCCAGATGTCTGATGAACGGTCCTATCTCTGCAATGTACACCATCCAACGGTTTGAATTTCTATCACGTGGTTTGAAATAACGAGATAGATGCACTCTCCTATTTATGCGCCGGTACAAAATTTGTAGTAATCTGATGGGGACCACAGTCGACATACCAGATCTAAAAATCATTTGAATCAGACAACCCTAAAAAGGGGCCACTTGAGAGAGAGTGAGAGACGCGGCCCAACAACTAAGAGCTTAAAAACCCATAATCTAATGGGCTCCACCATGGATGGACCATGCTATGAAAATTCCAGATTGGACGATCTGAGCCTATAGTCTTTGCATTTTCCTGTTGAATGTGACAGTTGTGTTTCTTCCTTAACCATTCACGGGCCCACTTGTATGGACTCAAATCAACGGTTAGAATCAACTAATTATGGGCCCACTTGTATGGACTCAAATCAACGGTTAGGATCAACTAATTATGGGCCCACTTGTATGGACTCAAATCAACGGTTAGGATCAACTAATTATGGGCCCACTTGTATGGACTCATCGCCAGAAGGACACTGCATGCATTCAGAAACAAGGATCAGACAAATTCATGAGTACTTCCCGGCGGACGCGTTTTGGCTGGTGACGCTGCCATCAGCCAGGTGGTCAGTGGTCTGCTATGTCCACCCGCCATGATGTATGTGTTTTATCCACGCCGTCCATCAATTTTGAAACATAATTTTAGGGCTTGATACAAAAATTGAGGTATATATAAATCTCAGGTGGACCACACCATGGGAAAACAGTAGTGATTTAATTTCCACCATTAAAAACCTCCTAGGGCCCACTGTAATGGTTATTTGACATCTAACCTGTTGATTAGGTCATACAGACTTGAATGAAGGTAAAAATATATATCATCTTGATCCAAAACTTTTGTGGCCCCAAGAAGTTTTTAACGGTGGGCGTTCAATCAACATTGTGCGGTCCACTTGAGATTTGGATCAACCTCATTTTTGGGCTCATACCATAAAAATGATCTGAAAGAATGGGCGGACGGCATGGATGAAACACATATATCATGGTGGGGCGGACAGAGCACCGACCACTAGCAACTGGCTAGTGGCAAGGGAAGTAGCCAATCCCTTTCCTCATGTAACCCCTTCAGACTCATCAACCACCTAACGTGTAAACCAAGTTTTTAAAGATGAGTAGTTATCAGATACACTGCCTGTATTATAAGTTATTATACAAAAATGTGGCCCCCACCATAATAATCACCTGATGCCGAAATCAGACCCATCCACTCATTCCATACACTAGCAGACTAAGTCATACTATCATCTGTCCGTTGATTTTGACATATCAATGCTCGTCATGTTGCGGTCCACCTTTTTCATGGATGGGATATTTTACCTATACAACATGTAGATTGGGAAAATTATTCTATTAATTATAACTTATGAGTCCTTCTGATTTCTTGTTCAGATACGGAGAATTCATAATTATCCTGAATTTTTAAGGGCATGTTTGGCTCACCGATTATAATAGTAATATGTTGTAATGTGTGGTAAATGAGTAATGATTGTCATTATTATATTTGTTTAAGTTAAAATAATTTAATGATTGTATGTAATATTTCTCTCTAAATTCATATGAATATAATTTCATAAAAATGTGTTATATCTATATTGTACATCTAGCTTGCAATATCATTTCAAAGACTTCCTGAAAAACTCAAGTGAACCACACTATCGGCATTCAATTTCCATTGGTAGTTGTGGTGTGGTTCATTCTCGCTTTCAACCAGTCTCTTTTGTCTTATTTTATAAAATGATCATGCACGACAGATGAACGTGTGGATATAACTCATATATCATAATAACACCCATGAAACTATGCTAGCCATGTTGTGATGATTACCAATCATTTCACTTATTGGACAATTGAATTACGGGTAAAATATAATAATGTGAGTTTTACACTGTAGTGCATTTTTCATGCATGTAATTGTATGGATGTGATTATCAAGTGATTGTTATTTTGAAGTCACATGCAATCTATACCTTAGACGATGGTGTGTCTTGATCGTAGGTGGACCCACCTTGGCGCCCTTGGTAAATTCTCACCCTATCATAAGTGTATTATAAACCTCTGATGTAATTATAGATCTACCATTTAGGAAATATTATACATGGAGGCCCACTGTGATGTGTGCATGACATCCAATCCATCCATCATGTTTGACTTCTCATTTTCTTCCCAGCACATTAAGGGGGGAGGCGGGGGAATCCAAAGCTCAGGTGAGCCACACGCCATGTAAAATCATGCCAAGAACCTCTGAAATCATGTGCTGTGGTGCACCCTAGTGTCAGGATGGCCCAAGTTTTTTCTACATCCATTCATCCATGTGGGATGCATTTATTGAATGGAATGGATAACATATACAAAGTACGGTGGGGCCCAATTACATTTTAGAAGGATTTTAATGGTGTCTTCCCCATGTGATGAGCTTCATTGGGTACCATGCACATGTCGCGGTGGGTCCCACAATCGAGCTGTAGGTCAAGCTTCTTAGTTGAACCGGCATCCTATACATGATATCAGATGATTGAAGGGCCAGTTTGGTGATGCCTAAAATTTCCGGGTGGGCCCACACAACTAGAACGTGATGATACATGGGTCCCACCCATTATCATCACATCCTCATTTTGGGCTCTTTTTTCGGACGGAAGTGCTTACCGTGCCAAATGGCACCGCCTTTGCAATACGCACATGGCCGACTTGTTGGTTTGTGTTCGGGAAGCATCCAAACAAGCAAAAATCTACATCTTCATCCATGTAATTGTTTACATTCATTTTAGGCACCCTTTATAGGTCCAATAGAAAATTGTAACGTGGTGACACTATGTATTTGGCACATATGGAAGACATACTCACATTTAAACAGATTTGTGGTTAATTTTCCTTCGACTTTCGCATCTTATTATTAATGTGATGGCATGGACCTTTATGCATGCCTTTAGGGAATGAATCATTTTATGATAGTAATTACAATCAATATACTTATTTATGAGGCAACATACCTAATAAGTCTATAAAAGATCCGTCAAGAGAGAATGAATCTAATCACAAATTTGACGATGATATTCTCAATGAGGCTGTCTCTCACAGTGTTTCCAAAATGAGAGATCTTTCTAGAGATATATGAAAAACCAGCGGCTTTCAAGAAGATTTTGAACATCAGGAGATCGGACCTATGTCCAAGCTAATCCAATTGTGGTTCGGATATAAATCGAGAGAGATAGATGCATCAATGCGGTTAGGTTCATCATCTAATACATTAATCAAAATTCAGATAATGGGAGAACTAGATCCAACTTGACTCGATAACAAATCGGTATCAGTTGCCAAAACATACTTCACTCGAAATCATCACCTATTGGATGGTTAAATACAGGAGGTGGTTTGATCTGGACCGTCCAACATCTCGAAG
Source organism: Magnolia kwangsiensis (assembly GCA_037074715.1). Classification (NCBI taxonomy): domain Eukaryota; kingdom Viridiplantae; phylum Streptophyta; class Magnoliopsida; order Magnoliales; family Magnoliaceae; genus Magnolia; species Magnolia kwangsiensis. Next base: position 14,929,955 of record CM073576.1, on the reverse strand, counting down.
TTGATAAGCTGGGCCATCGGCAGAAATGTTGATCAGCCATGATTGGTCTAGGTATAGCCCTTAAGGTTTGCGGATCTTCATTACAAATTTTTTTGTGGTTTCAGACATGAGCTTTAGTGTGCCATGAACATCTCTATAAAGGATTAACTACGAGAAGAAGAATTCAAGAAACCAACAAATTTGAATTTAACTGGAGTCATTTTCCAAATCCAAGATGCTAGTTCCAAAATAATCAAGGGGATTCCCGTATATAGAACTATGACATGAGTGCGAAAATTTAAAAAGCAACAAGGAATCCCAACGAGGGGTTTCACTGCCTCAATAGGCTATAAAAAGAGCACACGAAGAAGAGTTTAAAGCCAAATGTCAAATACATTTATCTTTTCTTAGTTTATTTTAATATAAGTTGTTATTGCATAGCAGCTCTCACTATTGTATCATTAGAGTAGGAGTAAATATCTTCAGCCGTAAGTTGTAGGATCATATTCAATTGAGTTCCGATTCAGTTAATCATACTAACCCGGTCACATCCTACTGACCACCCACCTCGATCGTCTATTCTGATAGGTGAATTAGGTATTTATCTTACTTTAGTTTTTGCTTTTGTTTATTTATTCGGTTTATAATTACTTTGTCAATTATAATGGACCATTCATTTTAATTATCAATAAAGTCGACATTGTTTAGTCTTTGTACATTCTTTTTCATTTGAGAACCATACAAACCTAAAGAATGATGAAAGAAAAAGCCTTCAAGGCTATAGACTCACGTCTATTGTCACAAAGCAAAAACAATTTATTCAGAATGGCTAACCCCTAGCATTTCACAAATTGTCTCTACGGAGTGCAAACCAATGGTTGAGAGGATAACTAGATCATGATCCAGTCTCCAATCCATTCATCTCAATGTGGGAGATATCAATGATTCAATCAAAACATTTGAGTCAAGCAAACTCTAACACGCCCGCGCATCTTACACTCATACGAATAATCAATCCAGGCCATCACCGACATGTGTGGCCTAATTTGATTCATGAATTGGCAACAACATAAATAACAATTTTTGGAATCCAAACATGCCTAATTCTCACTCTCCATTAAATGTCATATACTTTATGGGATTTTGATTACTCAATTGATATAAATGTGATGATGGCTGACAACCCATTGTACGCTACAACCTAATTTTTTATGCCTCTGTAAGTTTCACACCCAACTTGGCAGTTGGATTCTCATAATTAGTCCATTATTAGAAACTAAAGATAATATTAGAGATTTCCCCATATTAATATGAAAAATATGTGAGGGTATTTGATTTTTTATTTACTATTGTAATTTGTCACCCTCCTTTGGTTTGTAAGGGAAATCAATGCTTAATTACACCTCTAATTTTGTGATTGCATGTAAGAAATGGTGCAGATTGTGTACCTAAAAAAAATTTAGTGACCCACCATAATGTATAACTCTCATCCACACTTCTATCCATTTTACCAGTGCATTATAGGACATGATCCATAAAATAAGGCAGATCCAAAACCCAAATGAACCACATAATAGGAAATAGAGGTAAAAATGTGCACTATTGAAAAGATAAAACCTTCCTAAGACCCACGAGGATGTGTATTTGTCTTCCAACCTATTCATAAGGTCACATAGTGATGTAAGGAAGAGTTTGAAATAATGAGAAGAAGATCACCACTGTCTCCCGCAAGGGATTAGAACCTTGAATCTGTAAGGTGTTCTTGAATCTATAAGGAAAAAAGACAGAGATAGAGAGAGAGAGAGAGAGGAGAAGAAGATAAAACTCTAATATTTTTATTGAATAATTTGCGTAATTTTTATGATTTCTCGATTACATCATTGATAAAGAAAAGCTATAATCCTAACTTGTAATTACTAAAAATAGCAAAATTCCAAATATAATATAAAGTAACACAAAATAATAAAACTCATCCAAAACTTAATCTGCAAAAAATAGAAATTCTGAATAATTTTTTTCCAAAGGAGTCTCAACATGATTACAAGTATTTTTAAAAAATGAAAACCTAAAATTTTTAAAATAAGAAAATATGACAAAAATTGAAATTACTAAAAATACTAAAATGGTCTTAAAATTTTATTTTTAAACCTGAAGCATGTGTTTTCTCGTGAAATGAAGAGATGTGACCTATTGTACGTAGGTTGACCCTGAAAGGCCTGCTATAATAAAGATTGATAGGTTGTGCGTCCTATAATGATACTCAGATCAAAAGTTATAACCAATTTATGATTCACACTTCAAACAACGATTTGTCCTTAGATTGAATTTCTTTGAACGTGCCTAGCCCAATTACGTCATCTCTACATAGAATTGGGCCTGAATATGACAAATTACTTCCACTTATGTTTTGCCTTCTTTTGGTCCAGCTATGTTAAGAATATATCTATACCACATCCTATATAACATAGACAGAGATAAAGGGAGCGTACAAATATTTGCTTGATCTAAATTTTATTTACTCCCAAAGGAGCTTTCAACTGTAGCTATTCAATTTCGTTTGTTTCTTATAGTGTGGTCCACTTCCACTGTGGACCTACCTTAATTTTATGCTCATGTCCTAACATGAGGAGGTAAAACTGATGGACATCATGGATTAGGTACACACATAGCAGTGGGCCCATAATTTTTTTGCACATTTCGTTCTCCTTAGGTTTTAGCCAGTGATCAACATCAACCTAAGAGTTGCTGCCAAAAATACTTAGGTGAGTAATAATAACTTATTTCTTAGTTTTTACAATGGAATTTGAAAATTCAAACAATCTCTTAAACTCTATTTGGTATACACCTAAATGGAATTCACTTCATTTTAGTTTAAAGTAATTATATATTAGAGATGATGAACTCTTACACACAATTAGTTTATATTAATAATAATTATCATTTACAAAATAATTCATTTTTAGGCATCTACCAAACAATGCTGAGAGTTTTAACTAATATTCCAAATTTGTAAATTACTCATAACAAGATTTATTTATTTTTAATTTTATTTTTGCTTCTATTGAGATTTTCCGATAATATCCCATGAAAGACCTCAAAATTTTAAAATCTCTTGAGAAGTTCCCATGCGGAGAAACTTCCAGCGATAGCAAGATTCACAATGGTATGAACATCTACCATGTCAGTGTAATAGTTATTGAGGGTTTGTTTGGCATCTCACTCTAATTTAATAAGAGATTTTTCAATAACATATCAAGCTGATATTTATGTGGTCCTTCATCCAAGTCTCTGCGACCATAACAACAGATTGGATATAAAATAAACATCCCGGTTTCCCCCACAAAGTTTTTAATGGGGAAGATTCAATCACCACTGTTTGCTGTGGTTTACTCCTCCTAAGACTTGGATCTAATTCAGTTTTTGGGATCCCAACCTAAAATGATATGGACCAATGGCATACAAGTAAGGCAAATACATCACAGTGGGGGCCCCACAATAAGGGATCCTACCACGGATGGGGAATAGCTACTGATAGAGTGTTCCGTGAGCCCACCATAATGTGTTGTATCCACATTGTCCATCCATTTGGAGAGATTATTTTAGGGAATGAGGCAGATCCAAAGTTCAGATGGGCCCACCACGAAACATAATGAGGGTAGTGATGTCTACCATTGAAACCCTCCAGGGCCCACCATGATGTTTTCTGGGATCCAACCTATTCATAAGTTAACACAGACATGGGCGAAGGGACAACACAAATATCAACTTGATCGAAAACTTCAGTGGTCCCTGAGAAGTTTTTAACGGTTGGCGTTCAACCCCTACTGCTTTATGTGGTAGGGTCTACTTGAGTTTTGGATCTACCTCATTCTTTGGCCCGTGCTCTAAAATGATTTCTCCTAATAGATAGATGGTGTGGATACAACACATACATTATGGTGGGGCCCATGGAATATAATGAAGGTGAGTTGTCATGAGTGAGAAAAAAAATCATAATTGTTGACAATTTCAACATTATAAGTTAATTATCACAAAATAAAGAGATGGCATTGGTAATATGATGGAGTCTGATGGATGACACAGAGGCACTCAAAATTTGCACATATGGTGTGTGTCACGTGTGTAACTTGAACAAAACTGTCCACATAGTGGGCCCCACTTTAGATTATTAATAAAAATAATTACGTTGAAGTAATCCCTTTACTTTTCATTTATTTGATATCAATGAATGGTAATCAACTATTTGAATTTGAATTTGGGTCTCTACTCATGGCTTAGCGGTAAACTCGCAAGAATTTCAACACAGAGGTCATTGGATTGAGTACTGATTGTGGCGTGTGTGTGTGTTTAGGTTTGAGGGTGTGTGTGTGAAAATGAAATTCAACAGACAAATTTCGTGAATGAGAGATTATAATCATTTAAATAATAGTGTTTTAAGTTTATAACCCATCTACTTTGGGTTTCATGATATGGACGGATTGATTTGTGCTGTGAAGAAAATAGAAAATAGGCAGTATGGGATGAGGGAATAGGTCCAATATGGTTTTATTGAGATGAGTGGTTACATGTAAGACAACTACTTATAAGTGAAATGAAAAAGTACTGTACAAAACAACTATTTACGAGAAAGAAAGAAGCATATTGAACAAATCCAACTACAAACATAGGAAGTCCTGATCAATCTTCCACACTTGGTTGCATTGAGATTTTGTACAGGTTATTGGATCCTTTGCATGTCACCAAGGTGTTGTTTGGTTTACTGTCTGAGGAAGAGTTTTCTTCTATTGGGTACCAAAAAAATGGAAGAAGATTGTGTCCTACCCCAACCTGCACAGTAATCCATCTAGGCAGGGGTTCTATAGGGCCCACTGTAATGTATGGGTTTTATCCACTTTATTCATCTATTTTTTCATATCATTTTAGTGTATTAATTCAAAAATAAGGTAGATCTAATGCACAAGTGGACTACACAACATGAAGCAGTAGTGATATGACAACCGGGATGTTTATTTGTCATCCAACTGTTGAGGGATTTTGACCTGCGGAATCACACAGATCTAGATCTAGGATAGCAATCCAATGGCACCAAGCACACAAGAGAACACAGAGAACACTCAGATTTAACGTGGAAAACCCTTTCGGGAAAAAATCACGACACAAAGCGACAGATCTCCACTATGAAAGCATCAATTACAAAGAGAGAGGACTTATTCGATTCAAACAACCTCAAATCTCACCCTTGCTACACCCTTTAGAAACCCTAGAACCCCTTTAGAAAGCTTTTCTCATACATAGAAAAGCCCTAGGAACACCTATTTATAGTTTAGGCAACTTTCCTTTCGCATCCTAGTTGCAAAAGGACTCAAATCCGTAGTTTCGCGCAAAATCGCGGAACAAACTGCGTAACCTACAACCGGTCCTAACTATCCTAAGTCCTGAAAATTTCAGGACTGGTCCTAGACTGGAAAAAAAAACAGCACAACTCGCTGGACTTCGAGTCGTGCCAGGGCTCGAACCTATGACCGGTTGAGCACCTCCCACGACCGGTCGAGTAACATGAAAACTTGAAGATTGAAGGCTTCTCCTCAACAATCTTCACCAGTCTTCATTCTTCAACCGTGTAGCTACGTAACCTCTTCTCTTATTTTTGCATATCATCATAGCTCCTTGTGCACACTCCGTCTTTCTTTTCTGTCATCGCCAAGCCCAGAAAAGTTACACAGAACTTGAACTTCTCTATAGGAACGATCTAGGAGAGCATGTCCGTCGGATCAGAATCCACGTGCCCAACCATCCTTGCTCCTGTCTTCTCAAAAGAAAAAACGTAGTCTTCTTATCATCTCACCGCTATCCAATATTGCTTGTCGTGGTACTTGCTCACAACACTGATAGCCTGTGAAATAACCGGTCTAAACTAAACCATGGCATACACTGCCCGGCGCATTCGAATAAGGCTCATGAAATATCCTGCTTTTCCTCATCTGTTTTGGGACAAATCCATAGAAAAACTTGAGGAAAGAAACGTAGGGAACGCTCTTCAGCTTTACATGATCCATCACATCCTGGATCAATACCTACATACAAGGTATTCCTCCTGTAATTACCAAAGTCTACTGCTCATTCAGTCTCAACGCCGAGAATCATCTTTGCAGACCCCCCGATCCTTCATCCTGGATGTCCCGAGTCTTCACTACATTGATTTCAGACATGTCACAATTGGCGATACACATGTCATCAACATACAATACCTGACTCACCATGAAGGAATAAAACCACGGCACAAAGCGACAGATCTCCGCTATGAAAGCATCAATTACAAAGATAGAAGACTTACCCGATTCGAACAACCTCGAATCTCACCCTTACTACACCCTTTAGAAATATTAAAACCCCTTTAGAAAGCTTTTCTCATATATAGAAAAGTCCTAGGAACACATATTTATAGTTTAGGCAACTTTCCTTCTGCATCCCAGTTGCGAAAGGACTCAAATCCGCAGTTTCACGCAAAATCGCAGAACAAACTGCGTAACCTACGACCGGTCATAGCTATCCTATGACCGGTCGTAGCTCTCTTACGACCGGTCCTAGACCCCTAAGACCGGTCGTAGCCCTCCTACGACCGGTTCTACACCCCTAAGACTGGTCCTGAAAATTTCAGGACTGGTCCTATACTGGAAAAAAAAACAGTACAACTCGCTAGACTTCGAGTCATGCCAGAGCTCGAACCTACGACCGGTCGAGCACCTCCGACAACCGGTCGTGGGGGAGCAACATGAAAACTTTAAGATTGAAGGCTTCTCCTCAACAATAACATGTTTATAAGGTCATATAAAAATGTATGAAGCAAAAATACAAATATCAATTTGATCCATAACTTTTGTAGCTCCTAAGAAGCTTTTAATGGTGGTTGTTAAATCCCTACCATGTTATCCCTTTAACCTTATATCCACTTAATTTTTTAGTTCATTTCCTAAAATGATATGGAAAAATGTATTGATGGCATGCTAAAACCCATACATCATGGTGGACCCCACAAATCCCTGCCTAGATGGATTATAGTCCAGGCAAGGGTAGGATGCAATCCGCTTTCTAGAAAAATCATTTTAAGGAATTCAAAAACTATATTTGAGTACATGGAAATAGAGAAGGGCATTGAATTTGTGGCAGTCTGCCTTTGTAATGGCATGGTTTTATGACTCGTTCATGATAACTCAGACTCAGTGAGTCAGTCTAAGTCTCTGCTTTTCACCCTGAACTCGAGTCAGGATTAACTAACTAATCTTTTAACCATAGTGAGAGGGGAATCAATTCTCCAAAAATTCTCTACCAACTTCTATAAAGGAATCATAAAATCATATAAAAACTCTCTTTATGTGAAATGAATTCCCTCGGGAATCCATTCCCAGCTGTTTCACAGCACCCAAACATGAGAAACAGACATTATTAATAGGTTCCATTCCCACATGTGCTACTTTCTAGATAACCAAACGCAGTATAAATGTTAAAATAGAGTTCGTGCACCTTGACAATGACTCTCATTTTAAATATAACACCTTGACAACGAGTCCTATTTAGTTGCCCGTTGTAACTTCGCCCTAATCCATTTAGGAAGTGTTGTTTTTTTTCAATTACATGTCTAAATGGGGATAAATAACTAATAATGACTTTTGAACGGTGTTTGTTTAAGAAGAAAATAACTAGGTAATTACGACTCAAAAATTAAGGCAAATAGATGACATTAAAGAGGAATTGCATACAGTTAAAATCCGTGGGTCCCATAGTGATGTATGTGTGTGATCCATGCCGTCCATCCGTTGATTCAAGATGCAAAGCATGCTGGTTATGAAACTATTAAGCCTGCCATAGACAATGAGGCTTTGGCGCCAGAATAGCTAGCTATGCTATGATGTAATTGATCGGATTTTCATTTTCTATGAAATATGATTTGTGTGAGATTTAGATCATCTTGGATTGCTTCCATGCCCCCGCCATTCAAAATTCATGCCATGTTTGCATTGATCACTGTACTTAAAAGAGCTTTGATAGTTACATATGGTACAAAATCGTGAGCTAAAGACTCCACAAAATTGAAGAGGAGAGATTAACTATAGAGAGGCTTCTCGTCTTCATAAAATTCCCCGTTGTGGATGACGCTATATCCTTACCTCTTCTTAGCCCATAACAATAAATAAAATCCAGCACACACGAGCAACATTCCCATAGTGCTGCAAAATGATAAAAAACACAAGTCATTGAGATTTTAAGTTCAAAGCCAAGAATAAATAAATAAATAAATGACTGTGGATGGAATAAAATTTGGTTGCATTCTAATTCCTTGTGACATTTGAAAAGGACTGAAAGGGTTGGAATTGTAAGAGATGGAATTTCATTTGGTCTCATGCAGGATTTTTTATGAATTTTGAAATCTGTTACACTTGTGAGCTCAAATTGATGCATGTGTTTTAAAATGTCCTTTACTCGTAGCATTATACTTATATATTTGTACAAGTGACTAACATCCATTGTGAACTTCGTTCCTTAATTATAATTTCATGGTCTATCAAACAGAGTTTTACTTAATCCAATGTTTTTCCCATCATATGAAATTTGTCCCAAACGTAAGAGATTAGATAGCCAAAAAACCATAATATTTCCAACATACAGTCATTGTACAATAATTGTGTTAATGCTGTCAAATGCAATTCTATATCATTTAATCTAACAGATCAAATAGGTCCTAAATGTTGGGAAATGATACATTGACTCATTGGAACTGCAGCAAAGTAATTTCATAGGGAAGTAACTTTTTTGCCCTGTTCGCTGCGGAACTCAGCTTAAAGTGTGCACACGAAACCTTTTCATTTGGTTATAAATATATTATAAATTCTTATAAAAAATGATTAGGCGTTATAAAGTGTTACCCCTATCGTATGGGGCCCACTTGATAAATATGGTGTATATCTACGCTATTCATCTTTTTTTCCACTAGTTTTAGAATGTTATCTAAAAAATTAAGTAGATCCAGACCTTGGCGGACTGCACCATTGGAAAAAGTGTCAAATGAGCATTAAAAACTTTTCGTGGGCCACAAAAGGTCTGAATCAAGTGTATCTTTGTACTTTCACTTCATCCAACCCTGGTTGACCTTATCAAGGGGTTGGATGGCAAATAAGTGAGTATGCAATCACCACAGTTTCAGTGATGTGGTACACCTGAGATTTGGATATGCTTTACCTTTTTTGGGACGTGGCTGGAAAAACATACAGAAGATGGCATGAATATACATGAATATACAGCACATCGTCCAGGTGAGCCCCACATTAGTGGGTGTTACGTGTACCGCATATCATCGACCTGACCGGTGTGGGTTAGCTCCTTGAAATCCGAGTTGTAGTAAAGTTCAAAGGGATGAAAGATACATAGCCCCACAATGATGTATTTATTATATTCACACCGTTTATCCATTATGCGAGATAATTTTAGACTACTAGCTTAAAAAAGAGTCATATCCAAAACTCACGTGGGCCATACCAGAAATAACGGTGACATTTGTAGGGGCCATCGTAATATTTATTTTTCATTAAATTTGTTCATAAGCCCACATAGACATAAATGAAGAGGAAAAATAAATATCTTATTGATCCAAAACTTATGTAACCCATAAGGGTTTCACCGGTGGACATTCGATCTCCACGGCCTTTTGCAATGTGGTCCACATGATCTCTAGATCTGGCTTAATTTCAGCTCAAGCCTTAAGACGAGTTCCCCAAATGGATGGACGGTTTTTATATAATACATACCTCATGATTCTACCCACAAAACTTGGTGACGTCAACACACCACTCAGGTCGGTGGTGTGTGGTACACCAGCCCTTCCGCTTCCGTCAGGCAGATCGTATTGAATAGGATATTATAGAGCAATCTCTATCATACCATGATAGAGCCACTTTTCACAGTCCACATGGAACTGTAGATCGTGGATCAGGACCTTCTACCTAGCGGGACCCCTGGCTTAGATGACCTCGGTTCAAAAACTACACTGATGGGTTACTGCTAACCGTCCATTTACGTCACCTTGCCTTGAATTGCAACTTTTCAATCTTTATGCTTTTTAGCATCCACTTGCAAGGCATGCAGTGAATATTGAGTAGCATTCATTCTAGGTGACTTTTTAAGCATGACCATCCACGGTGGGGTCCACAAGGTGTAGGGTCCCGATGCACTATTTACCCAGTCCTGTGGACGGTGAAAGGAGCCTCAATTGTTTCATGGTGGTACAGACTGTTCTGTTTTCTTAAGTAGAAGATTTTGGCTTTATTTTCAAACTTATGGGAAGCTCAGATCTCATGTACGTTTTTAGCATTTGACACGTGTGTACGTGTGCATCTGTACAACTCTGTCAGGTCCGTTTGTCATTTAAAAGGTTTAGAGCTGTTGATAATATTTCTACGAAGTCAAAACATGGGAAGCGGATTTAGGTAACGGCTGTATTTGACGTCAGCGAGCGAGTTTTTGAGTCTAACCATGAGGCGTGACGTTATATCCAAACCTTTCGTCCATTTGGTTAATTAGTCTTAAGGCTTAAGATTAAAAATAAGGTAGATATAACTATCAAATAGACTAAATTGAAAAAAATAATAGAAGTTTGAATGTTTACAGTTGAAATCCTTTATGAGTTCACAAAGTTTTAGATTAATATGAATGATTTTTCTTATTTTCCTTCTTCATTCAAGTCTTTCTTTTCTTCTTCAATCGAATCTTTGTGACCTAATGAACAGATTGAAAGAAAAATAAACATTATAGTGGGCACTTCCAATTGTTTAATGATGAAAATCATTATCCACGCTGCTATTTGTGATGTGGTCTAGATAATCTTTAAATATGATTCATTTTTTTAGATAATGCTCTAAAATGATCTTTAAAAATAAATAAACAATACATATATAATAAATATATTATTATGGAGCCATGTAACTTTGCTCTCCTTTAATCCGTTGGCACATCTTGGAGCTTTAGTGCTTGTTTAAGCATGAAACGTAACTACAACAGTTATATAGTTGGAGTGAGTTACACTAGCCAATCAGCTTATCAAAACATGTTAATATTTTCCTAAAGTTGAAAGGGAAGCCTTATGCTATTTTTGTCTCATGTGATGGTTCCAACGTATGCAATTGGCAGTGGTGCATGCGGGACACAAGCAACTCAAATCAAGATTGTAACACGATGGCCCTTTATAGATGTATCATGACCCTATAATTTCTTTAGATTTTCAGACCATTGACTATTTCGTCCGCTAGTTGGCCGCTTAGTATCACCCCATCAGTATGGGGCCCACGACCAGAACGGTTTAATTTGAGTTACACACATGCCACATGGGGAAGCAGATTTCCTGCTCAATCCTTTGACGGAAAGTTCTTGGGCAACGATGCCAGTGGGGTCGTAGAGATGTTTACGAGGAAAAATAAGGTGCATCCAACACTAAAATGGCCACGCAAGAGGAAAATTTGGGAAAAGAAATTTCTACTGTTGAAATCTTCTTGGGCCCTACTTAAAACCGTTTACAAGGTTATTACCAGTAGGATAAAGTAAAACCAGCAAAAGGATAGCATGATATAAAACTTTCATGGCTATGAAACTGTTTCAACGATTCTCACTAAATGCCTACTGTTTCCTCTTGTGTGACCCATTTGAATGTTGTATCAGCTAATTTTTTATATCACATTCTAAAATGAGCTCGAGGAAAGGATGAACCGACTGAATTACTTTTAAGAAAACATATATGTGGGCCCCGCCTAGCATCCTTGCGCATGAAGTAATTATGCGTCCTGCGGCATGTGTAGTTGGCGAGAAAGGCGTGTTAATAAAGGTCGCTAACTGCTGTGATAGTTCACCACCATCTTAAACATGTCAGTGACTCAGTTCTTCCCCCATCGTGATAGCCAGTTTTAATTTTATAAAAGAAATGTAATTGCGTTGTAAATATATAATAATTATTTTCATTACGGCATCATTTTCTTAGGTTGATTTGGCCCTTACTTTTCTCAATGGATGCTGCCAAATATTTGTGTGGCCCACTATGATGTATATGAATTATCCACACTGCCAATCGATTATGCCAACTGAATTTGGGCATGAGCCAAAAAGTGAGCTAGAATTAAGGTTTAAGTGAACCACACTACAGGAAAAAGAAATCGAGCACTCACCATTAAAAATTTCATGGGGCATTGTTTATTTTGGTGCAGGCCACTTCAATATTGAATTTACTTCTTTTTTTGGTTCCTGCCTCAAAATGCCGTGGTAAAGCAAATGGATAACATGAATAGGCCATATACCTCATGGTGAGACTCATAAATTTAAGTTAATTTTTTTAAATTGTTATCGCCGGTAGAATTACCTGCCTATTTTCAAACAATGTGAAATTGTAACAAGTATTCATAGGATATTTATAACAAATTTGAAAAATCAAACAACCCCATGTACAGCTATCAAATGATGGTTAAAAACAAAATATCGATTGGCCCAACACTCTCAACAGAGTGGATTACCATACAGCTTCACCATGTGCATGGTTGTACGAGTCACCGCCGTTAATAAAATGGCAGTGGGCCACCTTTGTACTGTAATTACGTAAGAGTTTTTTTTTTTTGCTTTTCTTCGCACACGTTTGATCAGACGTACTTTACCAGGGTCGGAAACGGATTGGCTGCTCCCCCTGCGACCAGCCGGACGACTGGTGGACGATTCTCTGTGGGACCCACCATGATGTATTTGTTTCATCCATTCCGTTCATATATTTTAACATATCATTTTAGGGTTTATTACAAAAAATGAGAGGAATGTAAATATCAGATGGACCACACCATAGGAAAACAATAGTGATTGGATATCCACCATTAAAATCCTCCTAAGGCCCAATGTACTGTTTATTTGACATCAAATCTGCTGATTAGGTCATACAAATCTAGGTGAAGGGAAAAAACAAAGTTCAGCTTGATACAAAACTTTTATGGCATTTAATAGTCAAAGTTCATTTAACACTGTTTCCTGTAATGTGGTCCGCTTGATATTAAGATATATTTCATTTTTTGGTCTCACACCATAAAATGATCTAGAAAAATAAATGAACGGCATGGATGAAAGACATACATCACGGCGGGGCCCACGGAGCACCGACCATCAGCCATTGGCCGGTGGCGGGGGGAGTAGCCAATCCGTTTTCCCCAGGGTCAAGCCATCTCCTAGGGTTCGGGCTTATAGAACGGCCGAGATTACGGTTCCAATGGGGCTGAACAAAAAGACCAGGAGTGGCCCTCCTTTCGTTACACTCCATGCAGCAAGTGCAACGCATTGCGCGTCCCATGCCTCCCTACATATGGCCACAGTAGATTTACGTAAGTTAAAAGTGTTGGCACGTGCTACCGACATCAGATTTGCTAAGCACGTGTGCAATAAAGCGCACATTCGTGTGAGATCTAATCCATCCATTAGGTTTGTCCAATTTTATACATGTTTTCTCGCATGTGACACCAAATACTGGAAGCATGTAAAAGGGTTAGAAAACTTCAGCTAAGGCGTACATTTGTTTTCAAACTGTGGCCCATCTGACCAATGGATCAACTTGATTCTTGAGATAAACCTTCAGTATAGTTGTGGTGTTCTAATGGATAGATTAGATCTCGTACTTACCATGCTGTACTAGTACATTTGTGGCGTCTACATGAGCTTTATTGCCCAGGCATGGGCTTAGCAACGCTCGGAAAACGGGAAAAGCAATAGCATATTAAATAATGGGAATATGGTCGTACACTACTGGACGGTGCTCTGTGGGCCTTACAATTATGTGTGTGTTTTATCCCCACCCGTTCATCCGTTTTGGATTATTATTTTTAGGGCATGAGCCCTAAAATGAGGCAGATCCAAGTCTCTGGTGGACAACACCACAGGAGACCAATGGTGATTAAACGGCCACCATTAAAAACTCCCAGCGACTACTGTAATGTTTATCCGCACAGTTCGCTCATATACACTCTTTACATGTGACGGTCCAGTTGCATATGAATACAAGTGATTGACATCAGTTGTGAAATTTGATCCGCCCTAATTTCAGCACTCACCAAATATTGATTTCACATAAAATGTTATATTTCTCAATTAAATAATTCAAACCCAAAGGTCATAGTATTTTCGGACATATAAATTTCAATCTAATGCAATTCAATACCAACTAATATTACACATAGTATTTTGGGACATAAATTTCGATCTAATGCAATTCAATACCAACTAATATTACACTCCGAACAAACCCTAAAACGAAATGGACAAGATATCATCGGTTATCATCTTCGGCCGCAATTGCACTGAGCAAGTATTAGTAGTAAGAGTTTCATAACTTGGGCTTACTCGCCTGATCACAATATCTAACCCTTGGATAGATCCAAACCATTGATTAATTAAATCCATCTTATAAAATAACTCTTACATTAGTATCTTGAGTAACCGTGAGAAAATTTTGAAAACACGTGTGCTAACGTGGTACACGTGTGAAACAATCTGGAAATCATCAGGTGGGGACCACAAAGACCACGACCTTGCTTAAAGATTAGTAGGTGCATGGTGAGAATGGATAGTTAGAGAAAAAGAAAGCCCAACAATCCTCTGTATCCAACCTGCATGTGTTACCAAACTGATAAACGAACCAGCTCAGTTCTTGATCCATGATCTGTTGCGGGTGCGCCCCAACTGATGACTTACTAAGATCTCTCACACATGTGCCATATCAGCACGTGTTCCATGAATTACCTTAACCTCTCTTATAATTTAAATTTCAATTTATAGAGCTACCTGCAAGACCATTGGAGAGACATCACAACCACCACAGTTAAGAGGCATACGCAACCGATGATCTTGCTCTTTCCAATGGTTTGGACAGAGACATTGCTCAGGAGATGCTCATGTGTGGGTAGATCCAGTGCAACCGGTGGGCCATGGAAGAAGCTCATACATGGTGAGCCCTTAATGCACGTCAATGTACCTATGATCTTGGCTCTGGTGTACTTGCATTTTAAATGTATTTTCTCTAATCTACTTTAAAATGTTATATCAGTATTGCATAATGTGAAATTGATAGGTTATTTATATATTAATAATAAAGATTTAATACCATAATCTGAAAGCATACCTAAATTAGGAAGATATTTTTGATGCATCAATGTCATCGACAGAAATCTTAATCTTTCGCACCTCACAGTCTTTGTAGAACCTCCAATATTGAGATTGAGATTTTCTTTGTAATGTTTGTGAGAGAAACAAAATAGGTATTTGTAGGAAATAGGACTAAAAACTTACCCATCACTTCTCCTTTACTGGGTCTCCACACTGTAAGTTTTCATATCTAATTTAATAATCGTGTATAGGAACCATGGTTCAAGCATCTCACCCAAACTTATTTATAATGATCATAAATATAATAAGGCCCACTTAATCACTCGATCAAAATAATTCAATAATCAATTCTAAATTGATAATCATATATGGCCCACCCATAGGAATCTTATACAAAATTCATTGCGATCTTAGCTTATTATAGAACCAACAAAGCAAAATCCATCAAACACCCTAAAGTTGAGGGTTAAAATTGGAACCACCCAATCATGATTGGGCCAATATTAAGAGTTGTAGATTAAAGAATGGGAAGAAGAAAGAATTACTTTAGACACCTTGCAGTGATGAAAATGACCCCTGGAGTAAGGTTGGGCGTGGCAGAAGTTATAAGTGGAGAGGTGTGTACCAATCCATCATTAGACCTTGAAAGCCAACCCTGCACTAATGCCAATATCATTGCCTCTCACCCCCCATAGATGAGACAGCAATATATATATATATATATATATATATATATATATATATATATATATATATGCCATTATCTTTCTCAAATTCTTTTCAAAACATGATGTTTACCACCTTTACGTGCCACCACACGCGTGCCAACCTACCAAGTGTGTGGGAAATATGAGAGGTAGTCGGGAAGAGGAGCGGTCTAGGTGTTACCCGGGTAACACTATGTTAGTGGGCGTTATCCTGAGAGTGGGGCCTACCTTGATGAGTATGTTATATATCCACTCCGTCCATCCGTTTAAAAAATCATTTTATGATGTGGTGACATAGATTAAGCAGACATGAACTTCAGATTGACCATGCTACAGGAAATAGTGGTTATTGAATTTCCACCATTAAAAACTGCCTAGGGCCTGTAAAAGACCCATCGCAATGTGTATTTTGATAAGGTCAAACAGACCTAGATGAAGGAAAAATACAAATATCATACTGATCCAAAACATTTTTAGCCCATGATAAGTTTTTAATGGTCAATTACCATAATTTTCAATGGTGTGGCCCACATGAGATTTTTGCC
The DNA here is from genome assembly GCA_037074715.1 of Magnolia kwangsiensis. NCBI lineage: Eukaryota > Viridiplantae > Streptophyta > Magnoliopsida > Magnoliales > Magnoliaceae > Magnolia > Magnolia kwangsiensis. The sequence goes on along the minus strand of CM073576.1, from coordinate 14,913,559 downwards.
AGCTTAAGTTTTGGGATCGAGGTTTTAAATGAGATGGAAAAATGAATTGACAGCTTGGATATACAACACATTTATCTAGGTGGGCCCATACTGTTAGGGTAACACCGGGAAGACATGATATGCAAAAATCAGGCCATTCCACCCCTGAATGAAAGAATAGACGGTGTGCAAACAAAAGTTAGAATGCTCCTCAATCGAATGTGGCTCATCGAATTGGTGAATCGTTCTTATCCTTGCGTATATTCCTCCTTGCCATGGTGACCACATTACGCCTAGGGGAATTGTTGATGTCACCAAGTTTTGTGGGGCCCACCATGATGTACGTGTTATGTACACCCTGTCCATCCATTGGTAAGATCATTTTAAGGTATAGACTTAAAAAAAACTCAAGTAGATCTAAATCTTAAGTAAACCACACCATAAAAAGCAGTTGAGAGAATGACACTCTTAAACATTCTTTGGCCATCACCAAGTTTATCTGCTATCCAACCATCCAACCTGTTTATAAGGTCACGTGGATTCTAATGAAGGAAAAACACAAATATCACATTGATCTAAAACTTTCTTTTAGTCCTAAAGAGTTTTCAATGTGAGGTGTTCAACTCTTAATACTTTATTTTGTGTGGTTTAATCTGGGCTTTTAATCTGCCTCTTTTTTATCCATATCTCAAAAATACTCTCACAAAATGGATAGACAGTGTGGATATAATAAATATATTTTTATGAAACTTATTAAATTTTATAATATTAATGGATGGAAGGTCCGAACTTGGCCCAAACGCTACGCAAACTCATTTTCAAGCTCAAAATATCAGATCAACTTGACTCAAACTTAGTTTCCAAGAGAGTCCAATGAAGCTTTTACTAGTAAAGTCTAGTGAGTTGGCTCAGTTCATGTACACCCCTACCAATCCACTTCCCATGGGAAGCCGAATTATGTAATGAGTTACTTAATATGCTTGTATCATACTGAGTAAACTCAGTTGGGCCCACCGTGACTGTTTGTAATACATTCATGTAATCCATTCATTTTTCTAAATAATTTAAGGAGTTGAACTCAAAATCCAAGCATATCCAGAGATTAAGCAAATCATACCATAGTAAACCATGAGAATAATGATTTGCATTGTTGAAACCTTGCTAAGCCCTATAGTGATGTTTATTTGCCATCCAACTTGATCATAAGATCATACAGACATGGATGAATGGAAAACATAAAAATAAGCTCGAACCAAAACTTATGTGTACTCAGAGAAGTTTTCAAAGGTAGATGTTCAATTTACATTATTTATTGTTGTGTGGCCCATTTGAGTGTTGGATATGCTTTATTCTTGGATTTCCTTTCTAAAATTATCCGATAAAATAGATGGATCGAGTGGATCAAATACATAAATTATGGTGAACTTCGTCGAGTGTACTCAGCACGCTGCGTATTGAGTTATTCGGTACGCAAGCCGCTTCCCTTCCGCTGGGCCAGGACGTGAACCGCTTCCAGACGGCTTTAGCCGTACTACCAAAACCCGCTCATCGAAACGCCTTCGTGGGCGGGAAAATTAGCGAATAACCATTTCAGGCGCGCGAAACACTGACAGCGAGTAATCGCGGTCCTCGTGCATGTACGGAACTGTGTTCGAATGTGTCAATTTTACCCGAATGGGGCAAGCAGATTACTGATCCAGACCGTTGATATTCGGGAACCAGTGTAGATGGGATGCGGAAAATAAATTGGACAGTTTCTTATATTATGGACATTTTATTTTTTTAGCCGTTTATCCGTGTACCACTGATCAAAGGTTCAATAACGTTTATCGGATAGATCTTTTGGAAATTCCCCATCCGAAGCACGGACAGTAAGATCAACGTTCTGGATGAACGAAGAGTGTGGCCCTTCTGAATATAGTGGTACATCAGGACGCTATCAACGGAAAAGGACCGTATATTTCCTTCACTTTTGTCTCGGGGGTTCTCTGCCCACTTCAACTCGTTTGGCGCCATTAACGAGCTTTCTCCGTTCTCTCCTCGGCGGAGGTCGGAAACACTCGAACACTCCGCTTCTTCTTAATTTTCAATCTTCTCACGTCCACTTCTCTTTATGTCCAGGGCATCCAAGAAACCCTAGAAAGAAAGGGGAAAAAAACGCCATGGACGATTCTAGGGTTTTTACTGGAGAATCGAGCGGAAGCCCTCATCACACGGGAGCTGGAATCATTTCCAAGATCCGTCTGGAGAATTTCATGTGCCACAGCAGTCTCGAGATCGAGTTTGGCGAGTGGGTGAACTTCATCACCGGCCAGAACGGGAGTAAGTGAAACGTGTCCGATTGGATTTATACGGAACTTGATTCGAGTAATTCCAAATTTTTTACTTGTTTTTTGATATTTTCAGGTGGTAAAAGCGCGATACTGACGGCATTATGCGTTGCGTTTGGATCCCGGGCCAAAGGAACTCAAAGGGCATCTTCACTGAAGGATTTTATAAAGACTGGCTGCAAGTAAGATTTAATGCCTGGAATTATTGGATACGCATCTGTTATATAATAATAATAATAATAATAATAATAATAATAATAATAATAATAATAATAATAATATTATTATTATTAATTATTATTATCATGCAATAAGATGTGCCTTGGAATCTTCCTATTTGCTTCCGTAAGGTGTGTCTTGTTACGGGAACTGTTTTCTTGGATTGCTCTTCCTCGTGGAGAGTTCTTCCTGGACATCCAGGCTGTGTTTGGATACACAAGTGAAGTGAATTGCAATTGTTCAGTTCTCAATTGAGAGGAAATGAGATCCTGGAATTTATAATTAGGAAGTGGCCGTATTGCGGTTATCTCCCTTTTAAGTCCAACTTAACAGTAACGTAATCACAGTTTGGATCCCATACACTAGATAGAATGCCTGGGAAGGAAATTGCGACTTGGTTATTCCTACTCATTAGAGCAATGACTACAATTCAATTCAACGGTGCATCCAAACACACCCTTGGTGTTTAATGTACATTGAAGAAATATCTGTATCCAGTATTGTTCATCTTTTATTTTTTATTTTTATTTTATAGATTTGAATTTCTTCTCACTCTATATCTGCAGTTTGCTAGCTATTACAGTTGATTTTGACATTAAATGGTCAACATTGATCCTGGCACTGAGATAGCAGAGGGTTATTTTGTGAACCTTTTTACTGCACTATACAGGAAGCGACTGCGTTTCTTGGATCTAAATATATTGGGCTTGTACTGTAGAATGCAGGGTCCAGCCTAGTAAACCTATGGTCAAGGAGTTGGTAGAGGCATCTAGAACCCCCCCCCCCAAAAAAAAAAAGGTTTGTCATGGAACACCATTACAAAGAGGCGAGTATTCTAGCTAGGCATTACACAATAGTAGGATCTTTATAGTTTTCTGAAGTTAAATGGTCAATACTAGATTATTGGAGCTTTTGCTTGTGAATTGTCAATGTTGCCTTCTTTTCTATGTGCTTAAGCCTTCATTTGAAGGTCATCCAATGAGACAAGATTGTGAATCTAGTTCCACTTTTGGGTTGTGGACCATCTGAGGGAGGGCTGACCAGAGGGACGGTTTCCATCACTACATTCACGGGCATGTGTAAGATGGAGTGTGTGGACTATGGCCTTTTCAATGTCCATTAGAGAACATTATTAAACATCCTCTACTCACTCTCTCCCTCCCTCCCTCCCTCCCTCTAATAATCTATGCTGGCACCCAATACCTCAATGTTGAAGCAAAGAGTCTTGATGAGCTCATTGCCGTGATTTCATTATTGAAGTTGCATGTACGATAAAGGAAACCCAAAGGTTTGAATGAAACCTAGGATCAATGTGGTTTCCCACTAAGATGGCATTTAATCTACAGTTGCTTTCACGAACCGTGAAATGAAGCTCCAACAAATTTGCTTTCAAATGTAAACGAGTATAGATTGGTAGGAAGCGGGACATAAGCAGGATTCCGAAATCGTATGAGTTCTCTTGAGCCAGTGGAGACTTCTACAAAAGATTTATAGGGCTACTTTAGGAGGCTGAGTGGAACAAAATCAAGCTCGGTAGAGTGGAGGAAGCAGTGTAAGCTATCCTGTTAAATACTCATAATATCAATAGGAAAATAGAACAAAATGGTCATTAGCAAGCCAAAGTTAGGACATAGCAACGGTTGCAAGAGTATTAAAAGGAGGACTCGGAAGAAGAAATCTTGTGCAGACAAAAGTCAAGAGCTCTTTGAGTTAAAGGGGACAAACATAAGGTTTTTTCCCCATTTGGTGATTGGTGAACCACATCAATTCTTAAACATAGAAGGGTATTGATGAACAATATCCACAATTTGTATGTACAACGCTTGTGGAGTTCGACCACAATTTGTTCTGAAAAAGAAGAATGTCAAATATCAAATTTGGATTACTTAAGAGTTCAGGTGGATCAACCTAGAAGATGCGAGCTTTGCTCGAATAGCCTATTGAAGAAGAGGTGTGGGCAGCAATGGAGTACTTAGGTTTAGATAAAGTGACGAGGCTGGATGGCTTCCTAATCATTTTGGGGAGAAATTAAAGGGGGCATAATGTATGTCATCAAGGAGTTTTATGCCCCTGGCAGATTGGCCAAGGATATGGAGTATCACTAATTGCTCAAATTCCAGAAAAGGAGGCGACCAAAGATTGGCCATTTTTGTCCCATTAGCCTCATTAGTGGGCTGTGTAAAATTCTTGTGACGTTTTTGGCTATGAAACTCATAAGTGTCTTGGATTCTATAATATCCTTCTCCCAAGGTGCCTTTGTGAAGGGAAGGTAGATTTTAGACGGTGCACTCATCACTCACGAATTCATCAATCTCATATTTAGAGAACACATGCCAAGGGTAATTTGCAAGTTGATTTGGAAAAAAGCCTACTATAATTTGGATTGGGTTTCATCTTTCAAAAAAAAAAAAAAGTGGATTGGGTTTCTTGGATCATCTCCTCCACATGATAGGATTTGAATCAGGTGGAGTAGTTAGATTCAGAAGTGTGAGTCATTTGCTAAATATTTAGTTTTGCTTAATGGATTAATATTTTGCATTTGCCATTTGTCGATGATACACTTATTTTTTGTGAGGACAAACAGAAGCATGTGTTAAACAAGAGGTGCATTCTAAGATGCTTTGAGTTGATTTCGGGGCAAACATTTGATTTGTCCAAAAGTGAAATGATTGGGATTAGGATCGAGGAGGCAACAGTGAGGGAGCTAATGACAATATTGGGGTGCAAGTCGGGGTTGCTTCTGAGTTCCTACCTCGGTTTTGCGCTGTGTATTGGTTCTCTTGTGGAACGGCTTTGTGATCTGTTTTTTGCAAGGATGGAAAGAAGATTGGTAGCTTGGAAGGGGAAATATTTTCACCGGGTGGGAGGATCACTTTTATAAAAGCAGCTTGGCCTGCAATGCCAACATATTTCATGTCTCTCTTTTGATGTCTTGTGAGTGTTATGGCTAGGATTGAAAGGCTTCAGCATGATTATTGTGGCAGGGAGCGGATGTGAAGCAAAAGGTGTATTTATTGGATTGGAATGGGGTTTGCAAACCCACTGCCCAAGGGATTGCGGATTATGTCCCTTGAAATTGATTCATGATGCTCTGTTGAGGAAATAGATTTGGCGTCTCAGCATTGAAGATCTGGCCGTATGATATGGAGTTTTGGTGGCTGAATATGACATTCAGGAGATGACAGATGTAGTCCATCAGCTACATACAGGTTCTTGTGTGGTTGGAAAGTGCTGTCTCCAAAATTGGTTGTAATTCAATGGGTGGCGTTCAACATTGGTAACTGTTAGATTTTGGGAGGGTTGGTGGTGATGGGATGCAACTCTTCACTTCTCTTTTGAAAGGCTCTACAACTTGGATGTTCATAACTTGTAAGGAAGCTATAGTTCTGGATTACTATGAGTTGGGAACCAGATTGTTCAGACCCCTACTTCTCTTGGATGCCCTCTTGAGTGTGGTGATTTGGGCAAAATAGGGAAGACAGTCTTCAATGGTTATGGGATACCTTGTTACCTCTAGAAAATTCTTGGTTAAATTGCTTGCTCGGAAGTTGTATAGCCTTGATGAAATGCAGGCCTGTACGAGCTGGATTTGGAAGTCGAAGGCCCCACCTTGAGTTCTTGCTTTTGCATGGCTCATGGATAGAAGTCGCATCCTCACCATCAACCGCCTTCGTTGTAGAAACATGATTCCTGTAAATGGTTGCTGCATGTGTTTGAGGGATGTGGAATGTGTCGATTGTCTCCTCATCCGCTGCTCTTTTGCATCAGCAGTTTGGGGATTCTGTCTTGACCAGTTTAAGATGGCATGGTCAACGCCCTCCTCTGTCCAAAATCTGTTTGATGCATGAAAATGTGAACCTTTCCATTGGAAAGATAAGAGTTGTTTGGAGGATGTAGTTTATGGTGATCCTTTGGGCTATTTGGAAGGAGAAAAACGGTTGGTATTTCATTAGTATTACTGCTGAGATTTCGACTTTTATTGCTTATGTGAAACGTCTTGTTTGATCTTCGGTGGAGGTCTCGGGTTTTCTTTCTCTGTTCCTCCAGGGGTAGCCCCCTTGTGCTTGTTGGCTTTTCTTTGTAATAGGCTTTGTCTATCCTCCGGGCCTTGCCCAATGGAGTATTTATTGCTGTTCAAAAGAATAAAAATGAAAAACTTTCTAAACTCCTAATCAAAAGGTTCCATTCACAGTTGTTGAAGATTAATTGACTGACAAATGCTCTTCACATCCCATTTTCTTTTGATTCAACAAACAAGATTGATCTTTTAATGGCATAATTATTTCCATTGGTCGAAAAAAAATCTTTTGATTTATTATGATTTTGTTATGTGTTTGACTTTATTTTACTCAAATTGCCTGTTTTAAATCTTGACACTTCTCAATCTTATATAATAGCATTTGGAGCTTTTCTTGAGATTAGATGCAATTTTTTTCCCCTACAGTTATGCTCTTGTGTCAGTGGAGATGAAGAATCAAGGGGAAGATGCTTTCAAGCCAGAAGTTTATGGTGATCTTATAAGAATAGAGCGCAGGATTTTAGAGTCTTCTAGCTCAACCATTTTAAAGGATAACCAAGGTTGTCACATGCCACACTTTGTCTCTTGTGATAGTTAATTCTGCAGGACATCTTATTGATCTAGTTGTTTTCTTCTATCTGAATGTTTTTTATGGAAAGGTGACTAAACATTTTATTGAAGAAGCAAAGAAAGGATACAAAATAGTAGGGCTGTTAATGGGTCCAGTTAGGTTTGGGTCGATTCCACCAGCTTGGACCCATTTAAAACCAGGTCTGGTTGTGTCCAGTTAGCTTTAACAGTAATGTTATATATACTAAGGCCCTGTTTGGTAGACTGCTACAGATGACTTCATTCATTTTAGTTAACAGTAATTATGTATTAGAGATCTTGATCTCTGATATGTAATTACTGTTAACTGATACATAATTACTGTTATGTAATTACATAATTCCTGTTAGAGATTTTGATCTTTAACAAATAATGATTTCATCTTGTTTATTTACAGTAATTATGTATTAGAGATCTGGATCTCTCATATGTAATTACCGTTAACTAAAACAAGATTCATCTCAGTTTAGTTAAAAGTGGCAACCAAATAGTGCCTAAATATGTATTGATTAATTGAACAACGTAACCAGGTTTACTAAGCCCAACACATGTACGAGAGCCCATTTACACACCATGTATGTGTCCAAGTGGGACATGTGTACATGATTTAATCCATCCATCAGGTGTGCCTGATCAGGTGAATGCTCTTATTTAACCTGGACCCAACTCGAAAACTGAGTCCAAAGACCTGATGGGCACACAACAGGTGTCTGAATCTGATCGGCTCTGGGGCTTGAAAAACGGGATCCTGATCAGAAAAGGACCTGGATCAGATTTGACTGGGTATGGGTACTCTAGGACCCAGGCTGTTGATAGCACTAAAAGAATACTGAAAGAACACGATGTTGAGGAATTTATTCTCTCTTTTCATCATCATCACATATATATATATTTCATTTATAAAATCATTGATGCATGTATTCTCTCAGTTCTACTGCCATTTTTGATTTCTATATGCATGGGAGTTCTCGAATAGTTTAGTGTTTGGTTATTTAAATGAGTACATGTCTTGTTCATGTTTTCTTGTGTATTTGGTTTTGAGATTTATTTGATGTTCTATGTGATTAAGAAGACTATAGATTTCTACTTTACTTTGTTTACTAATTGATAAAAAATAACCAACATTGTGCAATCCATGTTGTGGAGAAAATATGACCTGCATGACAATCATGCAAGCTATACCTGTTGCTCCCTTGAAAAAAACTTGTGCACGAGACATGAAGGGGAATCAGAGGTGGAGCAGGGAAGTGTTTGTCTCAAATTATCAACAACTATAAATGCATATGACAAGGGAGTGGGGCTGAGTGTGCAAGTTTGAAGTGTGGAGTGGTAGCTGCAACTTATTGATTATAGCTGCCTTTGAGGAGGTAAAAAAGAAAAGAGAACAAGAAGCGCAACTTATTGATTTGTAGACCTTGCCTTATAGGAGGGAGTTTGAATTCTAATTTTTATTGGCTGCTTTGATAAATGATTTCCTTTGCTGTGGATTCCCTTTGATTTGATTGTTCCCGTTGATTTGATTAAATAGCTTGCAGTCTCAAGGCATTAGTAGTAATGCACCTGCAATGGGCATGTGTATGCACTCAACTTGTTGTTGTGAGATGTTTTAAGATGATTTTTTTTTTTTTAAATTTAATTAATTTATTTATTTATTTTGTGTGTGCCCTGTTATTTCACAGGAAAGAAGGTTTCTCATAGGAAGGACGAGCTTCGTGAAATTGTAGAACATTTTAATGTGAGTGTTTTACCCATTTACCTTTTCAAACTGTTTGCTTCTTATTTTGAGTTTTCTCAAGTACTTGTATACAATGTTTTAAATATTGTTATCGCATAATGTATCTTACCCTTGGGATACGGATACATATTGGTTATTGTATGGGATATATTGGTTGTATCGTGTAATGTATCATTATTGTTGGGAAACACGGGAACATTGGGAAATTGGTTGAAGTTTTCAATTAAACTTCAAGGATTGTTGAAAAAGACATCAATACACAATTAGAAATCAATACATTACAAAAAAAATGCACATAATAGGGGTTTTCTTTGTATGGGGTTCTAATACATGCATTGTCCAACTGAACTAATGCATGTATATTCAAAGTCTATTCATATAATTTATAAACATAAGAAGACATGTATGGAAACACAAGCAATACATTCAAAAGCAAAAGAAGAATCACTAGATTAGGTTACATACACAATTGATTTTGTGTTTCGATACAAATATTGCAATTGATTTGCAAGAAATTGAGAAATTTCGATTTTTCCAATTTTCCACAACTTGGCCCATCTCTCCCAAATCTCTAAATCAAAGCTTCAAATCTACGATTTTTCATGGAAAACATGAAGAATCATATATTTGAAACCATTTGACACCAATTTAATGTGATTTACAACAAAAAAATAGATCAAAAATTGAAAATTGCTCATCGGATCGAATAGGTGGGATATATCAGCACTACCTGTGTGTTTCGTATCGCACGGATGAGATACAAGATATATCATGGGATATATCGGCCGATATCATCGATATTTAAAACATCGCTTGTATATAATTTCTTAATCGTATTTACATGAAATTATTTGTTGAAAACTTGAGCAACACATGGTTGGTGTCCATATGATATGCTGGAAGCATTTTGACTTGATTTAAGACATGTATGCAGAAATTTCAAAAAAGACGACAAGTATTTCAATTAGAAACAACTAGTGCTTGTTTGGGTGGCGGGAGTGATGCATAATGTATGTTGGATGTGTTAGGCTTACCACAAAGGTGCCACGCATAATGTATGTTGGATGTGTTAGGCTTACCACGAAGGTGCCACGCAGTAGATGAACATAGGATTTTTTTTTTTTTTTTGTTATCTTGTTTAGTAAACCACACTGTCAGCTCACACATCACTATTAGCCACCCCCACTAGGGAATCGATACCAAGACCTCAGTGTTGAAACGAGGTATCTTTCACTCAGTCTACCACTTGAGCTATGGATCAGGGTGTGATGAACATGAGCATGAAAAGATGTGATTCTTCCATATTTCAGGCTGCCTGAGAGTCAGGCTGAAATTTCAGATGAAATTGAAGAAGTCCATAAATCATTTAAACATGTCATCCAAATATACCCATAAAACTCTATGTCAACTTAACTGATATCCTACAGATTGTAGGATACAAGGAGAACCATCGATAAAAACCCTACCACAGATTTCTTAACAAACATATGATTTCAATGAAGTAACCATGTTTCTGTGTGAAAAAAAAAAGCAGGGAATTTCTCAAAATTTTTTTTTTTTTTGGTATGTTTTAGGTCATTTTTCTTTTTTAATTTTGCAGATTGATGTTGAAAATCCATGTGTCATCATGAGTCAAGACAAGAGCAGGGAATTTCTGCATTCGGGTAACGACAAGGAGAAATTCAAGGTGAATTCCATGGTTACCAAATAATATGGATCAGGATTGTCTTTTTAAGTGTTTTGAGCCTGAAATTCTGATGCAGAACAATGATTGTTGGGTCACAATCAGCAGACAATCTCAGCCTGTACTTGTAATCCACAAAGAACAATATGAACACAATGTATAAGTGAAACCATTACCCACTTAAATTATAGATTTTCTATTCATACCTCGTGTAGGATAGCATCACACCAACTGGATGATAAGTAATATAAAAACATTAATAATGACAAAAGGCCCCGAAATCCTATCATGACCATGTATCCTTTTACTAAATGGGTAATAACTCACTCCATTCACATCGGATTTGCATGATCTTGGGCTTGGTTGAAGGTTATCTCCATAGGTTTTCAAATGAGACTCTGTTTGTCATGATGCATCCTTTAGCTCCGAAAAGGTTGCCCGAAAAATAATTTATGAGAAGATGGGTATTGCAAGGTGGCACCATAGCACTTTCCGATTTCTTCTCTTTTGTCCTGCATGAAATCTTGCCCAGTTGGAGAACTCACCCTGAAGTTTGGATATTTATACTTTTCAATACCAGGGCCCACCTGCAGCTTCATTTGCAGGTGGTGATGAAAAGCTTCTTGGTCGACTGGTTTGTGCCACCTTTCAGCTTTGTTTGAAGTTGGTGACGAAGGCCTTCTTGCTATATGGACACATTCATTTCTGAATCCCAAAACATTGTTTGTTGTCATTTTCTCCATCATCTCACAAACCAAAACTCTCATTATGTCTTCCATCTTGCTCTTGACCTACTATCCTTCCAGATTAACAAAGGGTAACTGACATATCTATATCAGCTTTGATGTGCACTGTATCAAAACCTGCTCATCTGATTGTTGATCTGTTTGTTGATTTATTTATCAGTTCATCTATTAGTCATCCTTTGGTTTATCCATCAATCCATTCATCAGTACATTTAGTAATGCGTCCATCAATCGATCCTTTTATTGACCATCCACCAATGCACCCATTGATCCATTGATCGACTTCGACCTTGTCAACCCTTGCATCAATTTTCTTTTTTCTTAAATGTCTTCTTCGGACACTTCATCTAATGGATTTTCAAACTGTTCATTCTTTTGAAGAGTCTTGGATTCATCCATAGCAGTGTATAGGTCTTGATTTATTTCCATGGCTCAAGACCCGTCATGATCTCTTTTCTAAATCAAGAGTCTTTGGACACAGTCAAACAGCCATGCCCGTGATGAGGGATTGGTGGTGATTGTTTTGGAGTTACAATTCTTGCAACATCTTCATCATTATCTCATGTCTTGGCCTTCCTTTGAACTTGTCATGTACGGTCCCAACTATGAGTAAACATCTTTAATAATATCAATAACAAAGCAGACATCTTCGATAAAATCACATTTTCAGTGTAATTGTATCGACCTACTAATCAACAGGTTCCCCAAGGATGCTTCATCTGATAACCAGTTGACGTAGGATGATGGCCATTATGTCAAACCACAATCATAATCCATGAAGTATGATCACAACAAATAAAGGAAAGAACTATGGCTAAAGTGAAAGATTTTCAATTCATAACCTTGGGTTAGGGTTAACATCACACCAACCAGATACAAAGCATCATACCTTCTATAAGCAATACACATACCCTACAGTTTTGGAGAAATTGCTTCCAAAGTTTAGAGAATCTCTCTTCATAAAACCTTAAACTTGTTGTTTAGTTTTTCATAAAAGAATCTTTTACATGTATATATACTTTTCCAATGCAAAAGAAACTCTAACATAATCCTAACCATTCATTAATTCTAATCTTAGTGATATATTTTAATAAAATATTTATAATGACTAAAGTACTTGTGAATCTTGTCACAACCATGTTCTGTGTTTGACCCAAAGCCAAATTCAATAGGCTTTCAAACATGATAGATTTTGTGTCGCTCAGATGCCTTTTGGCACCCGAAAAGTGGCCCGGAAATGTGCAATAGAATTAACGTTCCACAAGTTGACACCTTAGCCCCTTTCAATTTCTTCTCTTTGGTCCTCCATCGCATCTTTTGAACCTTTTCAAGTTTCTTTTGTGCTTGCTAATGCACTGCACATAATATCTACATTAAGACATGTACCAAAGAACAGAAAATCTCAAATCTTAGTTCTTATTTGAACAAAGATTAGTCCACTATCCCTAACTGTATCTTTTTGTTTTTTATTTTTTCAATTATTTTTGTTGGCAGTTCTTTTTCAAGGCTACACTTCTTCAACAAGTAAATGAGCTTTTAGAAAACATTAGGGGCCAGCTGGATGCTGCAAATGCAATGGTCGATGAACTGGAATCTTCAATAAGACCCATATTAAAGGAACTTAATGACTTGCAAGTTAAGATTAAGAACATGGAACATGTTGAAGAAATATCTCTACAACTGCAACAGTTGAAGAAAAAATTGGCATGGTCGTGGGTATTCGATGTGGACAAGCAAATCCAGAAACAAGGTGAACAGCTTGAAGATTTGAAAGGTCGGATTCCTACTTGCCAAGCCAGAATTGATCGTCAACTGGTAAGTAAAATAGTTTGATTACTCAATCATAGTTCCACTTGCAAGGTTCTTTCAAGCTTCTTGCTTCCACGCTTCTGGATATGTACATGAACTTGATTTTGGCTGAAGGTTCTTGTTTTGGATACCATTCCACTCCCTATGGTTGATATATTTAATGTGTCATCAACACCAAGACGACATGCATGTACATATTTGCAACTCCGTGGATGCTAGTTCACTCATGTTAGTTCACAGTATTTCATGCTGGCATTTCAGAGTTTAAGATTTAAATCTGGTGGCATGTTTCCAAGTTTCCCAGTAAATTATTAGTTCAAAATGTCTTTTTAGCTGAAAAAAGCAAGAAAATTGGTGGTGCAATATGCTTCTAAGATGACTGTAGTAGGACTCTCTGAGACAGGTATATATGTGCTTTGATATGCACCTGGGTTTCTGTATATGCCCGATTGATTAAGTTCAGGTTATGTACTTTTTTCCCTAGTTGTGAAAATTAAATAATTGCCATGGAAATGATTAATTTCATGCGAGGAAATTGTCTATAGGGAATGCTCAAAGGCAGAGCGCGCGCGCGTATGTATCTACACATCTTATATCTAATTCTTGTTGGCTTTTGCTTCTCATTATCTTCACGAAGAATTGTCACCTTTGCTCCTAAGTTGTACAATTGGATCTAATTTGTCATGTACATGCATTCAACAGATAAATATCTAAGTGTCAAAATTGCAACATCCAGATTCTGAAACTTGATTGTGCTGATATCATACACAATAATTAGCACTGAATGCATATGCTAATAAAGCATTTCGCATTCATTTAATTGGAGTAATTGGTTTAGGATTTTCTTTCTATTATAGTCGATTTTTATTTGATACATGGCTCTAGTAGAATCCAAATTGTCTTGAATGTTAAATTTGCACTTTGTGAAATTTAATGGCTTCATTAGCTATTTGGTGGGCGATTTGGGAAGAAAGAAATGCGAGGTGCTTCAACAATCTACGCAAGTCGGTGGAAAGTATATCCCAAAGAGCTATAAACCTGTTTATTGAATGGGCTTCTTCTTCCCTCATTCTTAAGGATTGTAATCTGAATTTCCTTGGTTAGAATAGAGTCGCCTTCTTGGCGTCCGTGTCTGTAATTGTTTCCTTTTCTCTTTTCTTTTTAATAAAATTTCTCCATCTTTCCAAAAAAAAAAACTATCTCCAATGATTTATCCATACTTTCCCCTTCTTGCTCTATCCTAATCTTAGATTCTTTTCTCTTTAGTACAGTTGCATGTTTGTAATTATGCACATTGTGTATTCTCTGCCATTACAATTTCATTCTTTCTTATCGTTGTGTTCTTAACCACCTCAATAGATTAGTTGAATAGTTAATTGAGTAAATCTTTGTTAGATTTGCTTCACAGGTCAAAGTGGAAGAATTGAAGGGACAACTCCTCAATAAGAAAAACCAAATTACTTTTATGATGGAAAAGACATCAGAAGTGAGGAAAATGAAGGATGAATTGCAGCATGATCTTTCTTTGGTATGCTGAAGCTCTATAAACTATGTAGTAATCACAATCTATCGCTGTTTGGATTGATTGCATCTTTTGTTTATGATGTGAAATATAGAACATGTGGTTTATTGATTTCATTAATACATGTTATTACTTATTACCTGTTGGAACTCCTCAAGGACAAAAGACGTATTAAAGAAATTAATTTATCACCCTGCTTACTTTTCTCCACAATCCTCAATGCATGCTGCTATCATTTGATTGTTTCCATAATCTATTTGCCACTTCTGGTATTCTTCTCTAACGGTGCTTGAGAATCACCATTAATACATAATGTTCTTCCAAAAGAGTTTTAGTGGTTCGGCAAACACAATGCTCACCTACTCTTGATATTTCTTACTTTCTGCAGCCTCTCTCTTATCCACAACAAGCAGAGAGCCCTAACAATCCCCTCTTTAGCAAGACTGTCTGCTTCTGAATTGGCATCACGATGTTCTTGTGAAAAACACACCACAATGTTTTCACACATCTAGTGTCTCAATCAAATTAGCAACCTCCCACAGACAGTTCCAGTTTTGGCCCATTTTGTAGTGTTGCTTGAATCCTCTTCGAAGATTATCCGGGAAAATTGAACTCCATTGCCACTTTAACCTCTAATGCTGCGCTTCAGAAAAACTGGAGTCCTTAACCCCAACTGAGCCTGAGAACTCACTCAAAGATGCACCCTGATTCCCCAGAGAATGCCCTTCAAAACTTAGTTTGAAATGGCTAGCAGGGGGTGATATTCACTGTTCTTTTGCCTTTAGAAATTTTCATCTGCAATGAATTATTTTGGTCCATTTAGATGACAACATCTGCCTTGGACTACCTTTCATCCTTGAATATGCCATTCCCCAATTTCCACATAAAATGACTGATTGGGATCAATGAAGCAGCGTACAGGAACCCAATCAATGCTGAAACTTGAGATCAGTGAAGACCACAGAGACCTACAAAGGGACAGTGAATCAGCAGGTGATTAACCGACTCCTCTGCAGCATAGCACAAGGAGCATCTATTAGGCAAAGTGAATCCCTGACTTCTGATGTGATCGAGGGTTAAAATTTTATTTAAACAAGCTGTTCAAAATGAAATCGTTAACCTTCAAAGGAATTGCCACATGCCATATCTTCAAATACTGACCCAGACCTGTTGAAAAGCTTTAGAGAAAAAGGACTGCACTGAAATTTTTCCATCATCTTCAAGGTCTCAAATATATCTAGCATGGACTGATTTGATCATTGTATTCACACCTCCCATAGACAACAGGTTACCTTTCCGGTTCACCAACTTTCTACAGCACTTTTCAATAGTAGTCCCAAATGTCGGTCCCTGGTCTTGCCTATGAATAGAGGAATTCCCTGATGATTGATTGGAAGGTCAGCCATACCACAATCCACCTCCTGAGGGATGCTGCTAAGCACGGTTGGGATTCAAACCTGAAATACTGCTATCTGAGAGATTAACCATCAATCTGACAGTCCTTGTTGTTTACTGTATCAGATCAGTTCAAGTGTTGATTATGATTTTTTTTTTTCGGAGCTGTTTATTTGTTAATTCTTTGTCAAAATTACTCCTGATAACAAATGAAAGGCAACAAAGGAACTACACCACTGAAAGACTGATATCAATGAATGGCTGCAGCAGTCTTACCAAATTTGAGCTCCCAGTTGCGTATGTAGAAAAGAGCTGCCAGGTGCACAAGAGGTTGCATCTTTGGTGATTGAGATGCTGGACTTGTGTAACTTAACCCCTTTTACATGTAATGGAGTCATGAGACACTTTCTACAAGTAATCGATGTCGGATTAACAAAAGTTACAAATGCATACGTAATATTAAAACTTAACATGATGCTGAGTTTGTATTCTCGGCAATTCTTTCCCACCTTTTGCCTACACGTACTAATGTTAATTTGATTTGTATTTTCTTTCTAGTAAAGTCCTTGGCATTCTTGGGAGAAGTGATTGTCCCTTTTGTACTTGTTACTCTTATTTCTCTCCCAACTTCCTTTTCTATGTTCTATTTTCAGTTGAAAGATCTTACATTTCGTGAATATTTAAACTTTAAGTATCATTAGAAATTTTCTCCATCAATCATAAAATGCTGTATTGGGAACTTAGCTACTTCTATGTGAATTTGGTTTGTAGGCTACAAAAGAAAGGCTTGAGCTAGAAGAAGAACATAATCGCAGAAATAATGTTATTCAGAAAATGATCAGCCATGTTAGGCGGCTTGAGCAACAAATTCATGATATTCAAGAGCAGCACGTTAAAAGTACACAGGTTGTTTCCTAATTAGAAAATAATTTTCTTGCCTGTTAGTGTTGAGACTATTGATAATGTTCACAACACTGTCTTGCGAGCATGCATTTTCCTTCAACCACCCCTTCTGCTGCTACCGTTTTCTTTTTGAGGTAACTTGTAGTTATTGAAATTTGTATTTTTTGTTCTACTGGCTGGAATGCAGGGAAATCATTTTGAACAACTCAGCTTCCCCATGTTTAATTTTTTGTCCTGTTGAATGCAACAACCTTTGACCAGTAATTAAGATTCAAGAGATAGTGTCTAGGATTTGGTGTTCAGAAAAGTGACACCTTGTGCATTTTGATAGAACTGGAACTATGAGACCATGATCACAATCAGTGAATCCAATCAATTTTTGGGCACTGTTTCAGGCTCTAGTATGGTTTTGTAAATGATTTGAGCATTTAACTTCCCAAAGCTGAACTGCGTGGCCAACAGCTGTGAAGTGCATTTAGCTTTGTGGCCAAATATGCACTTCCATCCCTGTTAACTAGGGCTCAGGGGCCTTTGAAATTGTCACTATTAGTGTCTGCTAGACATGATGAACCGTCTGTCATAAACCTTTGAGATTGTTCACATCAGGGCCTAGTGGATGTCAACCTGTCTCTGAGCAGTTTTGATAGTCTAAATGGCATGTTCTGAACAATGATTAGATCAAATTAAAGCACAAGGTAGGTAATAGGTCGACACACAAGGTATTCAGTAACGGTAATGGTGGCTGTAATCAATGTTGTCAAATCGCATATGCCATTGTATGTGATCAGCATATGCTGTTTGCATATGCGATCGCACAATCGCATATGCCATGGCATATTTTTTATAAAATGAAAAAAAAAAAATTAAAAATGAAAAAAATCTAAAAAAATAGGAAAAACTTGCCTAATTGGTATACATGATTGGATTGAGTTATTTTACTTATTTCATTATAGTTTGAGTGTTTCATTAAGTTATATATTTAATTACATATATTATATTATATAAAATTTAACAAAACAATCAAGTTATATTAAAAGAGAACTAATTATTATAAACTTTGAGTAAAGAAATTTTATTGATAAATGGATAACTTAAAACAACTTACAAGTTATAACTTACAGCTTAATTTACAAAAAGTAAGCACAACTTATAAAATACAAAAAATAAACAACTTATAAAATACAAAAAATAAACATACTTGAAGTAATTGTAGAGAGATTAGAGTAAGAGCGAGAGAGTAATAGATTTAGAGCTTTGGAGTAGAGAATAGTGAAAATGGAGAGGATATAAGTGCCTATTTATAGGCAAAAGTTCTCCAAATTGAAAAAATAAAAAATAAAAAAATTGCTTCCACTCTGATTATTAGGAAATATGCGATCGCATACTCGTATATGCGATCGCATATTTATCGCATATAAAAGTATGCCATGGCATACTTGCCAGGATCGCATATGCCATCATGGGATATGCGATTTGATCCACAATATGCGCATATGCGATCGCATTTGACAACATGGGCTGTAATGGCCATCGTCGTTACCATTATGATACGGGCCATAATGGTTTACACCCCTGTAAAAAACTGTATTGGTGCTGTAATGAGCCTTTTTTTCTGTAACAGAACAGCCATAGTGAACCATCACTAAAGCAGTTTTCCAAGTTCTAAGTTCATCATGTAACGGGCTGCACTACTTGGAAGACACTCTTTAGCCTAGAATAATTTTAACAATTTTCACTCAATTTGTCGTGAATCTAGGGATTGTTGCATGTATGTCTATTAATATAAATCACCACTTAGGAGCATATTTTTGATCAATCGGATGCAGTTCTATGTCCAAACTTGTGACAGTGGGCAAGATCACGCGGATTAAGAAAAAATTCACAACAGGTGAAAATGTCTCCTTGTGAGCGACATTTTCGATCTTAACAATAATGTGCTTCATATGTGTCTGCTGTACTGTCTGACTTCTATTTTTATTTTGTATTTTGAGCACCCGTTTGTTCCCTATCGGCTTGCAATTGGGCTGTTGGTCTGTAAGTTCCCAAACTTGATTTTGCTCCATGGAGGTGATCACCTTATCCATAATAGCTACCCAATCAGCCAAGTTTGGGAACAACAACGAATCATGATAAGTATGTACTGGGTTCATCTTCATCAACTGCTACATAAGATAATGATTCTCCCTCAATTTAAAATCACCTTTGGGGAATCTTTTCTCTTTAGCTTCGATGCGGTTTAGGAGCTTTACGAGGAACATTCCCACTGACCTAATGATCTATGGGAGTAGCCCCATCGTTTTTAGCCAGCAGGGCTCCCACTCGCTTGAGATGTTGTGAATTTCAAACTTTCTCAACCTTTTCTTTGTTTTGGCTAGGTATGTGTCTTTGATGAAGGTTACATCTTGAGACTTAATCTTAGTCCAATCCTTGAGGCATGCTCACTTTTCAAGTTGAAAATTTAGGTGATGGCACCTTTTTGCCCACCTTTCAAGTTAAAAAATCTAGGTAAGGCACCTAAATTCTTATCCTTGTGGCATTTCATGCACTTTTAAGGTTAAAAATATGGGTAAAGGTGCCTAAATGCCTATCCTTTAGGCATTTTGCCCACTTTCGAAGTTAAAAAATCAATGCAAGGGCTCCTAAATGTGTATCTATTAAAGGTGTGGTGAAGCTTCTTCTCCCTCTTCCAAATGTATTGGGTCGTGCTAGAAACTACTAAGGCGTTCATTTTGGCATGACTGTGTGTGTGTGTCAGAAAGGCGTTTTGGAGGTTGGTCTTGATGGTGGTCCTATGGACCATATGGGGGGAACGGAATAGCCGGTGCTTTGAAAATAGTCGTGACTCCATGGAAAGGGTTGTAAGAAAGGGTACAATCTCTATAGCCGACCGGATTTCTGGCCTAAGGGGGGCTGATGTTTGTAATGTTCTGCCCATGTTAGGGTTGTAATTTTTCTTAGTCTTGCTAGGTTCGGCTTTCTTAATAAAAGTTTTCAATTCTCAAAAAAAAAAGGTGATTGAAGTCACCTAAATACTTATCCTTGAGGCATTTTATTATCTTTTCAAGTTAAAAATCTTATTAAGGGCTCCTAAATTCTTTTCCATGCAGCATTTTGCCTAATTTTAAGTTAAAAATCTGGGTAAGGGCTCCAAAGTGCCTATACTTGAGGCAATATGGTCATATTCAAAGTTAAAAATCAAGTTAAGGGCAACTAAATGCCTTCCTTGAGGCATTTTGCATACTTTTCAAGTTAAAAATCAAGGTAAGGGTGCCTAAATGCCACTCTTTGAGGCGTTTTGCTCACTTTTCAAGTTAAAATCTGTGTAATGGCCCCTAAATGCCTATCCTTGAGATATTTTTCCCACATTTCAAGTTAAAAATGTACGAGCTACCAAATTTCAATCCTCAAGGCATTTTGCTCACTTTTCAAGTTATTTTATTATTATTTTATTTTATTTATTTTTTACAAGGGTACCTAAATGCCTATCCATTAGGCATTTTGCTACTTTCCAAGGTGAAAATCAAGGTAAGGCACCTAAATGTGTATTCTTGAGGCATTTTGCCCACTTTCCAAGTTAAAAATGTGGGTAAGGACACTGAAATGCTTATCTTTGAAGCATTTCTTTTCAAGTTAACGTTTTAAGTTAAAAATGCCTATTTCTGAGGCATTTCGCCCACTTTTCAAGTTAAAAATATGGGTTAGGGCCCATACATTCCAACCCTTGTGGCATTTTTCTCGCTTTTCAATTTAAAGATCTTGTTGAGCATCGAAATGTCAATCCTTGAGGCATTTCGGGACGTAGGACGACTAACCACTTGCTTTAAAAGCTCGAACAAATACAACGTGGCAAATCATTCCCTTTATCTCATAATCCAGGTTAGACCCTTTGCCGAACCCTCCTCGTGGGCCCCACTTCACATGGATCCCGCCTTGAGCCACCTGCCTCAGACGGGCTGCCCATCTCGAGTGGGCCCCCGCGTCACATAGGCTACCCCACTCGATCTCGGTACGAAAATGCCCATGCATTAATCACCTCCGTTGAGGAGTCTCAAACACGAGACCACCTTCTCTGATACCACTTTTGATGCAAGACAACTAACCACTTACTCTAAAAGCTTGAACTGATGGAGTGTGGCGAATCAATCCTTTTATATCATAGCATTGATCAGGCCCTCGGCTGAACCATCCTCATAGGCCCTACTTCACATAGGTCCCGCCTCACATTGGCTGCCTACTTCGAGTGTGCCTCTGCTTCACACGAGCCATCCCACTTGAGCTTGGTGTGAAAATGTCCCTGCATTATTTTGCGTACTTTTCAAGTTAAAAATCTAGGTACACATAAATGCCTATCCTTGAGATTTTGTTCACTTTTCAAGTTAAAAATTTAGGTAAGGGCACTTAAATGTCTAGTATTGAGATACTATCTACTTTTCAAGATAAAAATCTAGGTAAGGGCACTTGCCTATCCTTGAGGCATTTTGATGTTAAAGCTCAACTTTGATATGCTATTGCAATTTTTGGATGGAAGGTGAATGCATTTTCTCTGTTTCCTTGACTGAGTTCTAATATTTAAAAGCTTCATTTCTAATTTGAGATTGCTTTTTGCCGACAAGATTCCAGTGTAATTATCTGGTGTGTTTTACATCAATATGGAAAGGTAATAATGGAAGTTCTATGTTATGCATTCTTTATTTTTAATTGAAGGCTAATGAACATGAGGTTGAGGAACGACTGAAGAATCTCCAGGAGGAGGTGGATTTGGCTAATACAAGTCTTAAGAGGTTATTTGTTGATTGTTTCCTGTATTTTGTTATTCATAACTTGTTGACTCTTGCAACATATTTTTCTGAATTCTAACAAGAAGTTACTGTTTCAGATTGAAGGAAGAAGAGGACGCTTTGAGTGAAAAGTTATCTATGGCAACAGATGCTGTCAGGAAAATTAATTTAGAGGTTTGTTTAATGTTTATAATATTTTCATTTGCACCATTTTGTGTTCATAATTTCGTTTGTTATTGTGATTTACCAACGATGTTGTAGATCGAAGAGAACGAAAAAAAGTATCGTGACATTTGTGATCACATCCGTGAACTTCAGCGACACAGAAGTAACAAGGTCTGTTATAAAATGGACTGATCTTTTTGTTAATACTTGACTTTGACATACAATCTGCATCTCACCACTTGCAATGTATGGAGGTGTGCGCCCATGGGTGCATTTGTGCATACTTCCTACCTCTTATGTTGTGCATACTTCCTACCTCTTATGTGTAAAGATATTGGGTTACATACACATGCATGCAGGCTTTTCTTGGTATGCTTGCATCAATAGAAGCAAACTACCTTTTCTTGTTAATGTTCCGTTGTTGGCAGGTAACTGCTTTTGGGGGAGAGAGAGTGATCAGTCTTCTGCGTGCTATTGAGAGGCACCATAGAAAATTCAAAAGACCCCCTATTGGTCCTATTGGGGCTCATGTGGTGAGTATTGGAACTGATTTCAAGTCTTCTTCATGTTGTTCGGTAAGTGTAAAACAGTGTTTTGAATAGCACTTGTAGCCTGTAGTGTAAATCCTACAGGGGTACACTACAGGTAGAGGTGTACACCGAGTCGAGCTGGCCTCAGCTCGACTCGGCTCGGCCACTAGCTGACCCCAGCTCGAACTCGGCTCGGCTTGATTTGGTCAGCAGCTCGAGCCAAGTTTGAGCCAAGATCGAGCTGAGTACGCCTGTGCAGTATTTTCACAAACACATTGACTGCACCTTCAAAATCTCATTGTTTTACATACGACAACAATGGTTTTACAGGTATTTTATCAAACACCTTCTAAGCAACATAAAAATCAAGAAAAAAAGGATATTTGTTTCATATACATACCTTCCTTGCCACCAGCCACACTTCGTTGAGTCATTTCATCAAGCACTTGGTGAGCAACATCAATATCAAAGTAACTGAGTCACCGAACTGGTACGATCCGAGTTCAATTTGGGTTGGGTTTGATCCGAGTCGAGTTGAGCTGGGGCCAGCTCGATCTCATTTTTGAGCTCAAAAAATCAGCTTGACTCGGCTCGAACTCAGCTTCAAACCGAGTCGAATCGAGCTTTTTCGAGTTGAGTCGAGTGAGCTAACTAAGCTAGCTCGGTTCGTGTACACCCCTAGCTACAGGGGTCGTAGTGTACACTACAACTACATAGCATGTAGTGTATGTAGCGCACACTACACTATTTTTATTTTTAGTTTTCTTGAACTGTAATTTTTAGTTTTTTAGTAAAATGATGATGACCCATTCTTTTCACATGTGGCAATGATGTTAAGCTATCCAGACCATTGAAATAGTGGGTCCCATTGTAGAAGAATATTTCTACTTTTGACGATCTATTAGATGATGAAGATAACCTTTTTGAGGAATGTGACATTAGTAGTTTTTACCTAATACTCTTAACTTGTTGGATTTTGATCTCTTTTCATACTTGTGACTTGTGGTTTCAATTAGACATTATTAACTAAAGTGGTTTGCCTAGAAAGTTGTTGATGTGATAATGATTTGATTTGATTTATATGTGGATTGGCTTTGCTAAATGATAATTAATAATTTGTTTGAACATGCTTATACTTGAAAAAATAAATAATTTTTAGGCATATATATATATATATATATATATATATATATATATATATATATATATATATATATATTCCTTGCTATTATCATTTTAATTTTTTAATTTTTTAAAATTAAAACATTGAAGTATTGTGTAGCTTACGTTATACGCTATGCTACTTACGCTACACACTATAGATGGCTGAATGCTAGATAACACAGTATTGCTATTTAAAACACTGGTATAAAAGGGTGAGAGTGTTGAGCTTCATGTAATTGTCCATTTAGAGATGTATTCTGTTCACATTGTCGTATAATTAGTTTTGCAGACCATTTGATGATGTAAAATGGAAATTGTTTTAATGACACAAGCTTTTGGAGCATGTAAAATGTAGATCTAGTAGAGTTGACTGGTTGATTCGGCTAATGAGTTTACTCACCTTGTCCTTATGAATTTTGGTTTATTTTCAAGGAGGTCCAGGGCATCTTTCCTGGGGCTCTCTGGAATCTGGATTCAATCAAGTCTTCCATGATTCATCTGATTTATTCAGGAGTGTTGACACGTCAAAGTTCCTACCCCCCTCTCTCTCATTTCCTTGTTGTTACATGCTAGATCTTCTGATGAACATACCATTTAATAATTGGCCTCACTCATAGCTACCAGGTAGCTTAGTATGTGGTACAGTTACGTGGTACGCTACCTGCCCAAGGATTCTGGCGTGCTAGGGTGGGATAAGTATACTATACCATAATATAATATAATATAATGTAATCTACATGTAAATGTAATGTGATAAGATATGATATGAAATAAATATCACCTATGCACCTTCACACTGACTACTCTACCCATGTTCCCTTGGTCGGCTTGTTCTACCAATTGGTACTGGAAAGTACCATGTACCAGTATGAATGTGCTTGGCACAGTTATTTTATTTTATTGAAAGATGAAATTTATTAAAGCCAAAGGCAGGAGGAACAAGAAAAGCAAACAAAACAAAATAAGAGAAAAAAAAATAGAACCTAAGAACTACCCATCAGGGAGCTCACTCCCTGATATACAAGGCAGCCTTCCTGGAAACAGCAGCAGCAGATCACCCACAATCACAGAAACGGTGGCTATTTCTTTCCAGCCACAACGGCAAAAAAAAAAAAAAAAAACTGCCAGCAAGGCTACTCTCCATTTCTTTCTTCCGAAGAGACCACTGCAGACAGCATGCCAGGATCGAAATAGAGCTTCGAGCGAAGAGGGCATCACCCAACTAACCTTGGCTGACCTGATGATTCCAGACCACACTATGTGAGGGAAAGGATAGTGAATAAACATGTGGTTGATAGATTCCTCTGCTCGAAGACACATCGGGCACACAGTATAACTGTTGTTTTGGTGAACCCGACACCCATGGCCATACTCGTTTGGTTCTTTTTACATGCACACACATGCCCCAAACTGCTGGGACAAGGCTATGATGCTGGTGGTGGTGATGATGATGATGAGAGCACACAGAAACAATTTCTTTTGGTTTCTTTGATTCTTTCCATATAATTCTCCTTAAAACCATGTCTTTTTTCACGTTCTTCATTGCATGAGTGGTTGACAAATTTAAATCTTGTTCTTTCTTCTGTGGGATGGTTGCCCGTACTCACTTGTACGGTTGTCAGCTATAACTATAGTATTGTTTTGTAACCTAGCATGAAACAAACAATGCTTGATGATATGATTTAAACTCAACTTTCTCAGGGATAGTTCTATATAAGTTGGGGAAACATCAATTTGTATATGAATTTATGGTCCAATCTTCTTAAGAAACCAGTGGGCTCTTTTGAATATTGGGGAGTGGGCTCCCTGAGGTTTGTTTGGGGTTTGAGTCTGGGTTGCTTGTATTTCAGAGAGTTGGCTCTCCGTTGGTCTTTTGTTTTCTGGTCTGTTTTTCCTTCTCCTTTTCTGTTATTTGTTGTTTTTCCTTTTCTTTTGGCCTCTGGACCTAATAAATTTGGTTCAACCCCCCCCCCCCACGAAAAAAAAGAGTAGTGTTATTCCCTAAATTCTGATTCTCAAAAGAAGTATTCCCCAAAACCTGCACTTTTACGCCAGAGATATGTAAATGCTTGCTTTTGTCAACCATTGAGATAATACAATTGTGCATGAAGTGACCTATCTGTTTCATTTCCAGCATGGATGAATTGGGTTGAATGGATATTGCTTGTATAACATAGGTTGCAGCTTTGTTGCGGTTATTTGGTTTTGTTATGTATTGTTTTATCTAATGATTCATCATTAAATAAGAACTTGTGTAGTTGATGGCACAAATAAGTGTAGTAATATCTTGTAGTTACAGGCTAACAAGGAATTATGGTTATACTTGTCTAATGCAGACATTGGTTAATGGTGATATATGGGCACTGGCAGTTGAAAGTGCCATTGGAAAATTATTAAACGCTTTTATCGTGACGGATCAGAAGGATGCTCTTCTTTTACGACAATGTTCTAGGGAAGCAAACTGCCAACATCTTCAGATTATAATATATGATTTTTCCAGACCAAAGTAAGAGGATGCATGCATTCCAAAACATAGAGCATGGAGCATCTGTGTTGACCTTTTTTGGTGCATGTCAAGTTGACTGTTTATTTATTTTTTAATCTTGACATTGTGATTTAAATGCAGGTTGAATATCCCTAATCACATGCTGCCTCATACTGATCATCCAACTATCCTTTCTGTTTTACATGCTGATAATCCCACCGTAGTGAATGTCTTGGTGGATCAGGTTTGTGTATTTACAGGTTTAGCCATAAATAATTTTTTGTGCTCATGTCTTTAATTATCTAGCTTTTGTTTGATACAACTTATATTAAGTGGCCGTTATTTCCTTCATATGAAGTTTGTACAGACTTTTTAAAAAAAAAAATAAAAAATGGTGAAACTCAATAGTTTTATGATATTACAACTGGCATAACCATTGGCCAAATGTGCATAAATTGATTTATTTTTCAAACTTGAGGGAAAACCAAATGATCTTCTTTTTAAACTTTCTCCGTGTTTTTCGTTGATTTATAATGAGAATTTTATTAAGAAAAAGAAAAGCTACCATCCCAACACAACTATTATAGCTGTACATGAGCCAAACCAAGTTGAGCTTGGCCTAGCTCGGCTTGGCTTGGCCAGCAGGCTACCCCAGCTCCAACTCAGCTCGACTCAGTCCTCGAGCATGACAGGCTAGCTCGGCTTGGCTCGGTCAGCAGTTCGGGCCAGTTCGAGCCGAGCTTGAGCTCGATCTTTCGAGCCAAGTTCTAGTTCGAGCCTACGAGCTGAGTTCGAGTTTAGGTTTGAGGGTTTTTAATATATATTATAATATATAAAATATATAATATATAATATAATTTATTTAAATATATAAATATTTACTAAATATTTATATTAAGTGAACCCGATCCAAGTCGAACCGAGTCAAGTTTGAGTCAAGTTCCGAGCTGGGTCGAGTCCAGCTTGGTCTAGCTCGGACTCGGTTCGAAAATTTTTTGAGCCAAAAAAATCAGCTTAACTCGGCTCGAGTCCAATTTCACCGAGTTTAGCCAAGCTTTTTTGAGCCAAGTGAGTTAATTGAGCTAACTCGGTTTGTGTACAACTCTAACAACCGTGTTGAAGGAAATTTCTCTTCTTCTGTCTATGTTAGTGATTGTGTTCATGGAAGTGTTAGAAATATGCTAAAGCTGATTTCAATATACTTTCTTTTTTAGTGTTTTTGGTTGATTGTGTGGAATGTTGTGCTCGGGCATGGCTTGAAATCCTTTGCCATATATCATTTGGTTGACTGTGTGGAATGTTGTGTTTTTGGTTGCTTGTTGGATGAAAAGACAAGGTCTAAAGTTTTGGAGAGATGGGAAATGCTTGCAATGACGATTGGACTCTCGTGCAAAAGAAGAAACTCCCCCGAGTGAGATTTGTTGTGGTATTAACAAAGTTTGTATCACTTCTTTTGTTGAATGTTTCCCTGAAGAGTGTATGGTGGATTTCTCTTACTTTGTGAATTATGGCAAGGTGTTGGAGGTAGTTATTCCTCTTTGGCAACATTCATTGGATATCAAAGGCTTTGCATATGTGTGATCCAACATGAAATATGAGGCTAAAAAGGCCATTGACATGCTTAATGGCATGGGGCTTTTTGGGAGGAGGATGAGAGTTCACTTATCGAAATATGAGCTAGAGGCCCTTCGATTCCCACATAGTAAGCTTGTACTAGAGACCCAAGGTCATGAGTTTGGGCCACTGAAAGTCCAGAAGCACAATCTTGCAATATTTAATGTCAATCAGAAAGGCAACATGCCAAATAAAGTCTAGAAGCATAGCCATCCCATGGTTAATGTTGATCCGAAGGGTGGTGAGCTGAATAAGTCTAGACACAATCTTCCATGGTTAATGTTGTACAATTTTTGTGATGGACAGATGGTTGGTGGTTGGTTACATGATATGGTGGATGGTTTTTATTTATTGTGGTTGAGACGTGGGAACATTGCACACCAGTCAGTTCAAACCCAATAATAAATGACATTTATAGTGTAACTATTGCCACAAGCAATGTTATGGTGGTGTCTTTCATATAAAGCACCACCTTGCTCATAGAAGAAAGAGTGTTACACAATGCTCCCAAAACCTAGAGGTAGTTCAAGTTTCAAACTATCGTCAAAGGAATAGTTGATAACAAAGAGAAGGGTATGAAACTTTGTTTGAAGCATGTGATGGTTTGGGTTTTTAGTTTTATGACAAGCCATCAAAGGAATAGTTGATAACAAAGAGAAGGGTATGAAACTTCGTTTGAAGCGTGTGATGGTTCGGGATTTTATTTTTATGATAAGTTGTCAATTGAAGAAGATGAACGCTATTAAAAAATCCAAGTAATGGAAGCAAGCCCCGTGGATGAGTATACCTCAAAAGAATGCAAATGGGGCCACAGAAAAAAAAAACATTAAATTCTGTTTGGGGGGAAGTAGAGAAAAAGTTTGTTTAGACATTGCAAGATCTTTTTGTGCAAATCTACACATTCAATTTCGTGAGAAGTTTACTTTTTACACCTATAAGTTAATTAATTGTGAGGTTTGGTCATGGACTGAAAGCTACCATTATACCACTAGATGAGAAATCCACTTTTACGATGGTGGTGCTGTATGTTGAGCAAATTGAGAGTATAAGAACAAATGAGAGGAGTGCACTGTTATGCCTCATGGTTGGATGGATGGAAAGAATTGTTTAGCTACAACTTGCAAATTCTTTTAGTAAACAGTTTTTCTTGGATGGCTCTTTTGAAGTGTTGATATGTTGGACATTGTTAAATGCTGGCAATTTCTATGATGTTAGATTCAATTGTAAAGGAAGTTGGAGAAGACAACATCATGCATGCCATTATTGACAATGTCCCTCATATGTGAAGGGAAAAAAGATCTTGATGGAAAGAAGTAATTTATCTGGGCCTAGTGCATGGCATGTTGCATTGATTTGATGCTGGAAGAGTTAGAAAAAGAAGAGTTGAAGTCCACATGATCTCGAAAGCTATAGTAACAATTAATTTTATGTATGGGCATTAAATGGTCTTAAATATGATGTATAGGTTCACATAGGGTAAAGTGCTAATTTGCCTTGCTGTCATGTGATTTGCTATTCATTTCTTAACATTAAGAAGCATTTTGCCAAAAAATCAAAAGAAAGAAAAAAAACCTAGTTATCAGAACTATGTTTATACGATAAGAATGGGTACTGCCATTGAAGAAATGAAAGCAATTATGGTCATGGTACTTTCTTTCAGAAAAAGGTTTTGGCAGTTTGTTGTGCATGCCATGCAAGTAGCCCGACCATCCTTGCATTATGCTATACTAATGAGGGGATGGATCAGGTGAAAAAAGAAATTGTTTGAAATTTTGGAGATTTGAAGAATGAAAATGAATTTGGAATGTCATCAATGAGAGTTGGAGTTGCCAACTTCACCAACTTTACATATCATACCATATCATTTAAATCCTTGATTTCAGTATGATTACTTAGTCGAGGCCATGGATATGAATAGGGGTGCACACGGGTCAGTTCGGCTCGGTTCCGCGAAGAAACCGGAACCGAACCATTCCTAATGGTTCTAGGATTTTTGGAACCGGATTCGGACCGTTAGCACCCTAGAACCGAACCGGAACTGGACCGTGAAAACCGGTTCGGTTTCGGATCGGTTCCACGGTTCTGGGCTTTTCAAAATCGAGCCCAATTGATATGAATTGTTGGGGCCTATCATGATGCATAAATTCATTCTTATTTACGTACCGGAAACAATGGAGGTGTTGTCTAGTGTCTCCTATAGTTGAAACCTTACTAAGGCCCATCATAATGGAAATATTTCATCCACACTGTACGTACAAAGGATCCCAACACCTATGACAGTTGAGGTGCTGACATCCAGCATTAAAACCTCCTTGGTCCAGAGGTGCTGACGTCCAGCACTAAAACCTTCCAGTTCACTGGGCCATGGGCCCACTAGATGTATACGTTTTATCCTTTTTTTGTCCAATAGTAAAATGTTTTAAATATTCCAATACAACAACACTTTCGGGACATGACATATCTCATTGGGGCGCTTTAGATCAACGGTTTTGATCAAGGTCAAACGTGAACCCCATGGCACTACGTACATAATCCTACATTTTGGTAAAATGACTACGAGCATGACAATAGAAAATTAGTTGGAAACTTGTTTTAAACTGTAGTTCGGCTCCATGGTTCGATTCCTAGTTCGGTTCTAGGTTTGGTTCCACGGTTCGGGTCGGGTCTGCATGCCCCTAAACCGGAACTGAACCGTATCCAACGGTTTTTTGATTTTTGGAACCAGAATCGGAACCGGAACCGGAACCGGTGCACTCTAGAATCGGACCGTTTGATCGGTTCCGGTCTGGTTCCACGGTTCTACCGGTTCAATGTGCACCCCTAGATATGAATATTCGTATCGTATCGGCTGATACGACCGTATCGTATCCATATCGACACGAGCCGATACGTGATAAAGGGTCTTATCAGCCTGATATGAAAAAAATGACTCATATTGGCATGTATTGGCACCAATACGGGCCATATGGCTGATACAGGCCAATACGCCCGTAAAAGCCCAAATTTGATTTTTGATTTTTGATTTTTTTAAATTTTAATTCACTCATGTCTCCTCTTCTTTTTTCATTTAAATCATGGAATAAGCTTAAAGACTCATTTTAGGCTAGATCTAGACCTAGTTTGGGATAAAAACAAATGATTTAAATGGGATAAGACAATCGAAATGAAGTGAATTATTATTGGAAAAATAGGAAAGAAGGGTAAACCTCCACTTCCTTTAAAAAAAATATTTTCGTCTTCTTTTTCTTGTATTTCGTTATAATGGGCCCTAGTTCACCAAATCATGTTTGACTTGTGTTCAATTAGGGCCCATTTAGTTGACCTTCAACAAGTCAAATCGACAGACACCATTCTAATCAAAGAATGGTTCGTTACACCGTCCAATACATGGTCAAACACACACACACACACACACACCCAAAAGATGGATTCTTGGATATCTCATTTTTCCTTAATTTTCTTATATATATATATATATATATATATATATTCTTAAAAAAAATTCTGACTGATACGGGCCGATACAACCCCAATATTGATACACGATTCCGTATTGTATCAGTTTTCTGCTGGGCCGATACGCTGACCGATACCGACATTCAGAACCATGGTCGAGGCTAACTTGGAAATCGAGATTGGTCTGTATAATTGCCTTAATGGGTGGGTGAGGAAAGTAACCATATAAATTGATTTTTATAAATCCATAGGACATTTGTCATAAAATATATTTTATCGAAAGTATAGTTTTTATTATTAAGTTTATTACAAACATATTTGTACTTTAAGCTATTTTGTGAGAGGATTGTGGTGATAGCTCACATGAATTGCATCGAGTGGCAACTGGGATGTTTAGTTTGAAGAGTTACAAGCAAAACTAGAGTACTTCCTAGCAAGTTTGGAATTTATAATGCTCTTTCTATATTATGTTGGTTTACAAAATTTTATGTGACTTTTGTAGGTTCAAGAAGAAAGAAGGAATAGGCTTGAGCCGAGAAGCCTTAATGGCCTTGTTTTGTCAAATATAATTTGCACATCATAGTAAGAGAATTTAAGAAGAGATGCAAAATCTAGGTCTAATATGTTTATTGGATATTGACTTAGACGAAGAAAGAGGAACTAGCTCTGCCAACTAACCATATCTAGGTTTTGAGGATATGTTTGAAGAAGAGGAAAACATAAAAGTGCCACACTTCTAATATATAGCATTCAACAATTAGCCCGTATGGGAGTGTTGTTACACGCCTCTCTTTTCCTTAAAACAACATCATGTTGTTTGATGTGTATTATGGTGGGCATGATGCGTTGTTTTAGCGCATTGGTCTATGTGTTTAGTACTAGGTGTGGGCTACCTAACCACTCGATTGAATTTTGGAAAATGAGAATTCGGGATGAGAATGCGGACCAATTGGTTTGCCTGTTTTTGTGTTGGTTTTCCTTCATAAGTTGAGACTTTTGGGGTCTGTTTGATTTTTCACCTCAATTGTTATTACCTTGTAAATGGGTAATAATTATTTACATAGATAATTACTGCATATTTCCCAATGCAAATAGTGACAGCCTACTTTTTTAACACTAAAATCAAGAAATTTGCAAAATAAATGTGGGGCTCACCGTGATGTATGCAGCTTATCCACATCGCCCATTCATTACGCCAGCTGAATTTAGGGCATGAGCCCAAAATGAGGTAGATCCAAAGCTCAAGTGGACCACACCATAGGAAACAGTGGGAATCGAACGCCTACCGTTAAAAACTTCTTGGGGCCCCTAGAAGTTTTGGATCAAGCTGATGTGTTTTCTCGTTATCCATGTCTGTGTGACCTTATAAATCAGTTAGATGACAAATAAACCTCAATGTGGGCTCAGTGAAGGAAACAACTTTCAATGGTGTATGAATTAAGGCCACCATTTCCTTTCATGTGGGCCATTGAGCATTGGATCTGCCTTGTTTTGGCTCATGCCCAAAAATGTTATGATAAAACAGATGGACAACGTGGATATAAATAACATATACACCACGGTGAGCCCCATAGATCTAAGTAAATACTTTTGGACCGGTTTTTGAGGTGGAATTACTTGCCCATTTTCAAATCAGGTGAAAAAAGTAATAATTACTTATTTACCAGGGATTTACATGGAACATGGAAAATCAAATAGGCCCT
Source organism: Magnolia kwangsiensis (assembly GCA_037074715.1). Classification (NCBI taxonomy): domain Eukaryota; kingdom Viridiplantae; phylum Streptophyta; class Magnoliopsida; order Magnoliales; family Magnoliaceae; genus Magnolia; species Magnolia kwangsiensis. The sequence goes on along the minus strand of CM073576.1, from coordinate 14,880,715 downwards.
TGGGTTCCCTCATTCTCAATGTAAGCTAGCTCGTCACTTGTGTCTAATGAGGCGGCTACGTAATTTACGGGTGAATATAGGTGATGCAGGACATGATTTAATGCTAGCATGCAACTTGAAGATTATGAAAGAGTCCATAAAGTAATTCAATTAACAAAAGATGCTAACCCACTAAGTAATTAAGATTAAACAATATGAAATAAAATCTGATTTATTCTAAATCACATGCTCGCATGCTAAGAAATCATATAAATCAATTAAAACTAGGCCTGATGGAAGGATAAAATTTTCAATTTAGCATAGGCACGTTCCACAATCAAGGGACATATTTGTAGGTTTTATGATTAGGGTTAGGAAGGGAAAATTTTGAAAATTAGAAAATTAGGGTTCATAGAAATTGTGGATTTTGGAATTAGGGTTTTTAGAAATTGGAAAAAATAGAAAATTGAGGATTTAGGGTTTAGGGCAGGGTTATTGATGGGGAATTAAGGGATTTTGATGTGGGAAGAAATGAGAAATAAAAGGATTGAGCGGTCGTCTATATGGTCAGCTTAGGGGCTTGCACATATAGGTTGTTGGCTAGGGTTTTTGGTCCTCAATGGTTGATTTCGGTTGGGGTTGAAGTTGGATAACCAAAAGTTGAAGAAAAAGATGATTTGGATGGTCTTGGATAGGAATGGAAGAAGATAGATAAAGTTTTTGGAAAAATACTTCTTTTGGATAGAAAGGAAGAGAGAAGAAAGTTGATAGATGAAGCCTCACACCTCCATTGAATGGAGAATGGAATCACACCGCACTCAAGTTCTAAATCACATGGAGTATTCTTCAAATCACATGAAGAAGATGAAATACAAACCTGTTTTTTTTTTTTCCATAATAATGTCACTAAGGCTTCACACACCCATATCTCTTTTATAGTCTCAGAAAAGACCTTTTACAAAAAGACACTCTCAAATAAGATTCTCAACATAAAGACGCTTAATAAATTAAAAGTTATTCCTAACTCCTAATCTCAACACAGATATAAAGTATACCAAAAATAACAAGCATGTAAACAATTTAAACAACTAAACTATTTTGTGGCCTATGGGGGTCTACGATCAATATGTCCGATGATGATGATCCAACGGTCCAATGTGTCCATCAAGCTCCTGTATGCAGCCCACGTGCATCTTCCCAATGTTGGGTCTTCAAAGATGCATGAACATGTACCCGGTCTTCAACGTGGCTAGGAATGTGAATTGGGCCAAGTGGGCCCCATGTAATGGTCGTCTAGCAACAAGGAGACTGGCTCAACCCTCCTCTGGTATGATGCTCGGATGTCCTCATCAATAGGCTTAAATTAGAGCGTCTGAATGGTATTGCTATTGTGTTTCGAGCTTCAATTTCATCGGTATTTGTCTTATTCTCTATGCCATCCACTAGATTGGCAAATTGATGTTTGTTGCCAAGAATAAAACTCAGGGTGCTTAGTTGTACGCTCACTTTCCGGTCCTTCCTAAATTGAATCTTCCTTGGCCATCTTCATTTGTTGTTACTTTTTTGGTTGAAAGATATTGATTTTATTCAGGCCACAAGGGCAAAAGAAACAAACAGAAACAAAAACCAAAGAGAAAAGAAAAGAAAAGTATATACATAGAAGATCACCCAACCATTAAGGTGCCCCATCCCTAATACACAATTCACCCTTTCAATCACCCCTTTGGATAGAGTGCACTGGATTCCCCTTTGGATAGAGTGCTTTCTATTCCTGAAGCAACAATCATTTCTTTCTAACCAAAGATTCCAAATGACAGTGAGAAGAGCAATCCTCTCCCTTGAAGGGGCCTTTGCCTGGGCCAGCCGCGTGCCAAACTTGGAATAAAGAGTCTGAGGAGCTCAGCATCACCCACAACATGCTGAAATGACAAAGAATGTTGCTCCAAACCTCCCAGCTAGGGCACTGTGAATGAAAAAATGGTTCACTGATTTTGCATCCTTGAAGCAAAGGAGGTAAATATTGCAGAGCAAGATGTCCCTTTGTAGAAGTCATCCACCATCAGGATCTTACTTCCACCAGCCAACCATGCAAAGGAAGTCACCTTTGGGGGCGCAATATAGTACCAAACTGTAGTGGTGGGATGGACAGAAGAATCTGAAATTAGAGAGAAAATCTCACTGAAAAGAGGACAAATTCATCCCATCTTGGAGGAGAAAGATCTCCACCTCAAAGGTGCCTTCATCTGTTGCTACTTCATCATCATTTTTGCAAATGTCTTGCATGCGTGCTTCTACACAATCTTTCCTAGCCTTTGCTCTTTATCACTCTGAAGTTGCCTCAACTGGAAGGTTCTCTCTACCCACTCCTTTCTGCCCATCCTCTCCCTAGCCCAAGATGCCAAACATCCCCTCCTTCATGGCCATGTTTGTAGCAAAGATGCAAAACTTTGTCATATTTCGTATATAATTTTTTGCAATGCCCCTTCTGTCCAGTACCAATCCAAATATGACCAGTGTGTTTCCACGAGAGATCCAGCTCTACACATACTCTAGCCACATAGGGCTGGCCCTTGCTTTAGTTGGATTGTACATTTGCAGCACTCAACCACAACAACTAGCAATTGCCTTCACATATCTAGATGGAAGAAGAGGGAAAGATATCCAGAAGGGGGCCATAGCTGATTCCTTCCTGAATCAAATTTTGGAGACTAATAAGAACAACTTATAAACTCCAACCTTGATTGACACCAAGTCTTGAAGCCATGATTGTGCAAAATCAGTCTCATTAGAGAACTACAAGAGAGCATTTTGGGAATCTAGGATCCCCACCATGATCTTTGATTTTAATCCCCAGAGTTTTTTGATGTGAGCTCGAATTATATTAATTGAAGGCCTCCCACACTGCAAACTTGATGTAGGGACATGTGATGACCTAATCCTAGATGCATGTATAATCAGGTTAAAGAATGTTCAAATAAATACACAAATCAACTAAACGTTTTCAATCAAAGGGATTAGGTAAATTTCAACACAAAGATGAGGTTATTTTGACAGGATCATGCCCCTTAGCATAAAATCGCGTAAACAATAAAAAAGGAGGACCTAGGGATAATGAGGATATCCTAGATCTAGCATAAGTCAGTCCACAGTCAAGTTTAAATTTGATTCTATTGACTAACTATCTCTTGACTAACCATCTCAATACCCAATGGTCAATCTTGAAACCCTAATATCTTTAATAAAGAGGAAGAAAATAGACGAATTTATATTCATTCAATAATAATGAAAATATGGTTTCTCACAATGTATATATAAGCTATAGAAAAAGTAAAAGTGCACTAAAGCCCTTGAAAACAAGAAAAATAACCAAAAAGACGAAAAATAAAGAAAGTGCAATAAAGCCCTTGAAACAAGAAAAAAGAACAAAAATGCCTAAAACTAAAACACCCATGCGGTAGGGCGTGAAATCTGACCCATGGATATATGGTCAGGGTGCTGTCATGTCGCTCCTGCACTCGTAGCGCATAAGAAAATGGGTCCGACTGACCCAACGTCTATCCACATCAACTCGCTCCGGTACTCTGTTGGCGACGCCTCCTCGGGTACACTCTAAAGGGTGCACCACTGATGTCCGCATCAAAACTGTGCTAGAAAACATCATTTCAAGGGCTCAATCAATCTTTGGACTTCTTTAGTGAAGAAGATGAACTTCTCTCCTTTGTGTGCACCAAGTTGTTTCTCATGTAATGGAATATCTGCCATTTTGAGTTTTTAGAAAGTACAATAGCAAATGAAATATTAGGTCGTCTTGATGATGGTGCCCCTTGAAGCCGCCATTGCCTTCTCTTCCTCAAGCATTCTTCCCGTAGAGTACAATTTTCTAGCGACTATACCAATAAATACAGACATAAGCATCATACTCATCATCATTTATCAGAATATGGTCTATAATATATTCACATGCATGCATTTGTCAAATTCTATTTACTATGAAGCATTATGTCTCTTATTTATCGAGTTGCTTAATTTCTCACCGAATTGTAAATGTTTGGCTCCCCCCCTATGGGGGGGCGTGGGTTCGCTCATTTATTCTATTTCCTTATTTTCATAATATTATTTAATAAAGTAGTTTGTGGCTCATCATGTTAGTTCATCAAGTAAATTTCTAGTGTGTGATTTGTTAGTGCAATTTTTATTTCATCTTAGCATCATGGAAAGCTCTTCAATATTTCCTCTGCCTTTTCATGAATATGATGACCATTTTAGTTCATCTTAACCTTTGTTACGTGTCTTCTTCTTATGGTGTATTGATGCTCCTCAAATGCTAGGGGTTGGCATATAATGCACAAGTAACTTGCTGATTTTGCAGGGTCATGCTGAGAGACAAGTGCTTGTTAGAGATTATGAAGTGGGAAAATCAGTTGTCTTTGAAAAAAGGATTACGAATCTCAAGGAGGTGTACACGTTAGAGGGCTATAGGATGTAAGTTGATTGATATGGAACTGTGGGCTTTATTCCATATCTTAGTCTCTCATTTTTGATAGAAAATTATCTAATTAAACAATACTACTATATGTTGTGCCGTGGTATCTTAAATGGAGAAATTAATGTGATGGATATCTCATTAAGCATCATATGTGAAAACCTATGACAGCGCACTCACTGCGACATGTGACCATGAGAAAATTACAATTTTGTAAAGAACCTACGACAGTAGGATGTGGTGAGACAATATCTTTTCAATATCCATGAAATATGGGGACTGACATAGGTATTTCATTATGTCAATAATGGGACCCGAGCATATACAAGTATCTGGTTATTCCAGGTGAAAAGAATTGAATGCTTTAGGTAAACATCACTTAGGAGTGACATTTGAAGAAGTCTTCATGATTGAGAAAGTGCAGAAGCTGTAAAGAGGATAGGCATGCAGGTGTGTTGGGGACAAGGTTCTGAATATTGCTATTGGGAGGGTGTATCGGTTGGGCCCAAAAACAATAGAATATAGGGCTTATTGTACTGTATTGAACCTGTATCAGCATGGATTTTCTTTTACAAAAAATTATGTGGAAAAATATATTAAGAGAGGAAAAAAATGGGAAACATAAAAATTTACTTTCCACATGTATTCAATGGTGTATCAGACCATTCTTTGCAGGAATATTGTCTATCAGTCTTACTTAATACTGTTTTAGTCGTTGACCTCTAAATTTGGTGTTGAAGTATCTGGAAATTGGAAATTCTTAATTTTGAATGATTCTTATTAATTGATGCTATCAACTATTTGTATAGACTGTAGAGTCAATACCACCAAGGTCGAGTCGTCCCAGTACTGTCAATCTATCATACTCATGTATAAATCATTTGACTGCATGCTCAATACTTGATATTTAGGATCTATTAAAACCTAAAACACACAGGCCGTGTGTATGTGTACAAAGAATTTAACTAAAGTAATCAGATGCGAGAACAATCGTTACTACCAAGTAATCAAGATCTACCAAATATAATCAGTAAATAGACGCTTTACTAATTAGGTAATGTTTTTGTAATGAAAAGATAACTTAAATAATAATTTAATAATAAAAACAAAATAGAAAAAAATAGTTAAAAATATCATACATGCTTTTGCCAACCTCAATTAGTTGGGCTAAGGCATAGATGATGAATTGATGATGGTGATGAATAAATACATGCTTTTGTACTAATTTTATAATGAAAAAATAAACAAGAAAAAGTACAGAATAATCAATAACTACTTCTTTCAGTATAGTTATGGATTATGTGTTACAATACCAAAATAGGCATATGTGAATTCATTTAATTACAGAATGAACTAAAAATAAAAACAAGAGAAAAAAATTGCCGAAGTTGATTGATCTCATACATGCTCAGATATAGGTTTGATTTAGTTGAAGCACTCATTTCCCTGGAGAGATTTTAAGGAAAAAATGGATGAATAGTAACCAGCACCCAAAAGGCCTAAAAATGCACCAAAAATGCTAAAAATGCCCCAAAACAGCTAAATTTTCTTTAATCTTTAGATCTGGAACACAAACAACTAATTCATGCATCATCTGAAAAAAGAAGAAGCAATAATTGGTAAAAGTCGGTAAAATGGTTAAAAATGTGAAAAAAATGGTAAATCAACAAAATAGGCCCTAATGGAGCACAAGTTGAATATGATTCAGTGGATTTGTGCCCATTTTGTTGCAACAAAAAGGATGAAACACAAAATTGATGGCGTACCCCATTATTAATTTTCCCCAAAATGGATCACACTGCTTCAATTCATTGAATCCCGCTCAACATTTCTGCTGTTGTTGATTGCATTAAAATCTGAATCTTGTCCTTTAAAAAAAAAAAAAAAAATCTAAATCTTGTACTGTGTGGTGATTAATCCATGATGTGTGGTAATAGGTTCTCTAGAGGTTCTGTTCAGACTGTTCTGCCTCCAAACAAGAGGATTGGGACGGGACGACTGTGCAGTTCGATCGATGATCAAATTAATGGCTTCGAGAAGGATGCTTCAAAAGCACAGGAACTTGTTTGTGTAGGCAAGGGAAGGAAAAGGGATGCAGAGGAAGTTTGCCGGGATCTTCGAGACAAATTACAAAGTATAAAGGTAATAATTACTGGTTCTGCCATACATCTAGTCATTAATTTTCTTACGGTTCTGTGTTTTGTTTCAGAAGCGGCGTCCAAATACAGAGAGGGATTTGATGTCTAAGGAGATGACATTGTCTGATCTTAAGAACTCCTATGCTGCCATGGCAAGTTCTCCCCTGGCACCGAATGTTGATGAGCTATGTCAAGAAATCTTGGTGGGTTCTCAAATACTCAGTGTCTTTATTCTCTACTAGTTCCACTCTGGTTCATGTTTCAAATACTCCCTTGTCCTTTCATCTCATTTGTTTTCAATGTTGTCTAGCAAGTGCAAGAAGAAATACAAGAGAAGGAAATTTTATTAGAGAAGTTTAGAGTAAGGATGACAGAGGCAGAAGTAAAGGCCAATGATCTTAAAATATCGTTTGAAAATCTATGTGGTATGCAAGTAAAGGTTTTATTTCCCTTTTTTCCCTTAGTACTTTATGTAGCTTTTTTTGTACGTCTGTTTTCTTATATCTTGCCATTCATCTACTTGTTATGATGGAATTTCATTGTTTTCATTTGAAACCATGACAACTGTGTTTGCTCTTGCATGTCAGCACAAGGTTTTACATATTTATGGTTACATGCTGGTTCCCTACTCAAATTCACATGTCCTAAGTTTACTGTTGATCTTTGTTTTTGCAAATGAAAAATGCAGACTCTGCAAAAGGGGAAGTTGAGGCCTTTGAGGAAGCTGAAAGGAAGTTATTATTGATCGAAGAAGAACTGCATTCTGCAGAAAATGTATCTGCTTGCTTTCTCAGTTTAGTTGCTGCAATTTTCTTGACATTTGTCAGTTTCTAAAATCTGAGCACTTAAATCTCAGGAGAAGGCTCATTATGAAGGGGTCATGCAGAAGAAGGTTATTCCTGATATCAAAGCTGCAGAAGCAGCCTATGAGGAGCTCCAACATAATCGTCAGGTACAGGTTATTTTCCAAGATTTGCGTAGGAGCATGATAGTATCAGTCAGTATTTTATTGTCATTGGATGTTTATGGCTTTGTTATTTGGTGATCTGATTATTGGTGTTTTTAAACCTCTTATAATAGCTGATTGATGGATCCATTCAGTCTCAACGAGCAGTCTTTTACCCTCATGTTTAATGTGCATATACACTTAAATGGATGCTATGTTTGTGTTGTTGCTGTTCATTACTTGAATTTAAGTTTGAGAGCTGTACTTCTGCAGACACAGTCAAATCTTTTGGCACAAGAGATCATTCTGCTCTTCTGGTGTTCCAGCTTGCTTGTACATAATAAACTCCAGTTGACTTCTGTCGTTTTGGCTGAGGGGCAGCTCTCATCATTCTGTTGACTGATGTCGAAGCTCATCTGTTTCTATTCTGATACCTATGATATCGTCTTTTCTGCATACCCTCCTGGAAGTCTCCATACTGTCATTCTTACAGATGGAATGCTGTTTCCATGTCAAAGACTTCTTGACATGCATATTCAAAATTTACAGATTTTTTTTTTTTTTTTTTTTTTTGAAGCGTAATATTAACTGTTTTTTTTATTGAGAAGCTGCAATGACAATGGTCAAAGCAGAAAAACACATCCTCAACTGATAGTCAGATTACAACCTAGAATCACAACCCAAACATAGATGATATTTCATAAAGATTTACATCAACATCCCCTGACCAGCCGGCTTTCGAGTCCATTATGTCTCTTTTTGATTGCCATGCTATCTCTTCCCACGATTGACGTTTATAACAGAAATATCGATTATTGCGTTCTCTCCAAATATTCCATAGGACTGCTAACAAGATGAGACACCATGTTTGAACCAAAGCCTGCGAAATAGGGCTTCCATGCCACACCTAAAATAACTCGATGACTGATTGAGGCATAGCCCACTGAGAACCAAATGCTTGTAGGAACATGTGCCATAAATGTTGCACAAATGAGCAATGAATAAAGATGCGATCTATAGACTCTGCATCGCTCATACGCAATACACAAATGTTGGGAAGGACCATTGATCTTTTCTGGAGATTGTCTATAGTTAAGATTCTGTTCTGACTGACTGGCCAAACAGAAGATGCCACCTTAGGGGGTGCCCCATAGAACCAGAATGCATGTAAAAACTCTGATGAGCTCAAAGTCAATGGATCCCTAAGCATCATATAGAAGGACCTGGCTGAAAATCTTCCATTTGGTGACCTCTTCCATACCCATTGATCTTGGAGAGTTGGAGAAGGATGAATGTTGTGGAGCCGCCCTAGAAATATTGCTAGATCTGTCGCCTCATCGTCTGTTAAGGCTCTTCGACATGGGGGACACCAGGCTCCTCTGCCATTTGTATTGGAGAAACAATTGGCAATTGAGAGATTTCTAGAAGTATGTACTTTTGTTTGTAGAATTGATTTTTTAAAATAATCAATGACTCTAATATGCATGACAAGAGTTGCTATGATAAAAAGAATACACACATTTAGTAATTCAAAACAACTAAACCCAAGATTTCAAAGGGCATTAGGTAATTTGAAGGGTCAAGCTGGGTCTTAAACAAGTTCTGTTCTCTCCATAAAGAGGGCTAGACTCTTATGATAGTTCCCACCAATTTGAACAAGATGTTGAATCCTCTCCTCACACGTGTGTACGGCTACCACCCCAACCAAATTGTGAGGCAAATCATGCCTAAAAAATGATGCTGATCAAGCAATCCTAACTATTCAATTGATGGCTATGAAGTGGATGGTTAGAAGTAAAATAATGAGAGGTTGAAATTCCGAGGGCAAAATCAGATGGTAGTAATTTTAAGCTATGCTCCCTCCATCCACAATTGTTCAATGATTTGGATGGTCTGGATTGCTGTACAACTATGCCATGTGTATGGTTAAAGAGTAACGAACTATCATAGAAGTATAGCGTGGCCTAAGAAACCTATTCTTTTACAACAGCTTCCCCTTCCTTCTTCCCACGACTTGAATACCTTCTCTCATTAGTCTCCACGTGCATTTCACATGCTGCTTTTACTAGTTTCTTTTAATAAACAGTCATGTCATCTTAATGGGCTAGACTCCTACATTACTTTTGCACCACTTTGAAAATGGTGGTGATTCAACCTCACGTGGTATTGTTGTACAGCTATCTGAACCATCCAAATTGTGATTTCCATTGTGGATGGGTAATATCTCTAAAATCACACTGATGAAACAAGCCTAACCATCCAATTAATGGCTATCAAATGGGTGGTTAAAATTAAAATAGCGAGTGGTGAAAATTCAAAAGGAAAAAGAATATGAGATGATTAATATTATCTTCTCAAAATAATTGTTCGGTTATGCTCCATCAAACAGCAGGGTCAACAAATTGAATGGTCTGGATTTTTGTACAACTATGCCATGGTCATGTGTCCAGTTGAAGAGTCACCACCCGTTTTTAACTGGTTAAACTAACATAGGAGTCTAACCCTATCTTAAATACTGGTTGCCATTTTCTGGTTACAGTTACAGCTTGTATGCTCTCTGAAAAAGGAAGTGGTTTCCTTGATTTATTATTATTAATTTTAGCTTTGATGAATATGAATTCCAATGATAGTCATCTATCCACTCAACTTCTCATTGTGATTATTATATCTTTAATGAAAATGCAGGAGAGCCACAAGAAGGCTTCGATTATTTGTCCCGAGAGTGAGGTGGAAGATTTAGGTGGCTGTGCTGGGAGCACCCCGGAACAACTTAGTGCCCAAGTAAAAAGACTAAATCAGAGACTGCAAAATGAGAGCCAGAGGTCAGCAAGTGCAGGATCTCTTTTATCATTATTTTCCAAACTAGCAGAACGTTAAATTAATCGAAGGAGCTTTCTTTGCAGATATCCTGAATCTATTGATGATCTCAGACTAATGTATGAGAAAAAAGAGCAAAGGATTAAAAAAAAGCAGCAAACATATGAAGCCTTTCGCAACAAGCTGAATGTAAGTTCCATTCTCATTGTTTGGAAAACAATGTTGATAGAGGCGACTGTTAAATGATGTATATAAGGGTGATTTTGTCATTGATTAGTGTATACAGAAGGTAATTAAGGGTAGTTTATTCATTTTGATGAATGACAAAAGATTTTATTGAAAAAGACACAAAACAAGTGAACAATAACAGAGCTGAAAAGAGAACACCCATAATAGGGCCTATACGCTATAAATTAGAAACCTCCCCCCCCCCCCCCCCCCCACGAAAAAAAAAGAAAAAGAAAAAAAAGAAGAGAAGTTCTCTACCACATATGAGAGACCAAAAGGATATTATGACACACTCTTTAGGCACTGCATTTGCTCTGTGATTGCTTGATCTCATCATGGTGTTCCGTATCCATTACGATACGCTCGTAAAGGCCGATACGTATAGTATAAGTAATGGCCATGACCGTCATGCGATATGGGGGTAAATCGGGGCAGTTGGTTTTTTGGGGCCATTACGGGGCTTAATGACCGTTACCCTTATAACAGTTGAAAAAAAGGTCACTTTTTTCTATTTAAATTCATTTTGTCCCCATTTTTCTACTTTTCTTATTCCAAAAGCTTTTTTAGATTATTGTACAATAGATTTCGACCACTCTTACTATAGTTTTTAGGATTAAAACTGTAAATTAAAGCAATTTGGGTGAATAGAGGCTTCGAGGGCCCTTTTTTTTTTCTTCAAAGAAATTGAAAAAGTGGTATTTATGCATTTTTCCCGATTTTTAGTTATAACGCTTGATTGTGATGTGTAAATATTACAGACACAACCATGTTCATAAATTCACCAAAGAACCAGGTACAACTCTCACCAATGTGTGGACCGTTACACTACAATAAACATGTTCAAAACAAAAAATTAATACATAATTGGAATACTTACATTATTTTGGATTTTCTAAATATTTTTTCTGAAATTTCGGCCAAAATAAAATTTTCGACCGTTAAAGGGGTCGTAACAGTTGTTACACCCCTATATCAGCCGATACCCTTATCGGTAACGGTGGTAACCATAACGGCCACCGTTACCGATACGGAATACCTTGGATCTCATGATGTTAAGAAAGGAAGCCGTGTGATTGTCGTTGAGCTCATTTGCTTTGCCTGATACACTTTCTAGTTTGCAAGGGGTACAACTAGCTTTGATCAAATATTGTGAGAACTACCAACCTTGTCGTTGAAGTAGGGAGACAACCTCAGAAAAATTGAAGTCCTTAACTCTCGACGGGCCCCAGTATTCCAACACCTTCACCCCTTCACCATTGCTAAATGCTCCACCAGTTTAAAGTTAAGCTTAAAATGGCCTGTAGGGGGAGGAGACCACGTACTGACAATTTGGGAGGGAAGCTGCCACCCTGGATCACCCCATCCTAGTTCGACCTAATGAAGAAAAATAGGGATACTATTTAGCTGGTTATCCTGGACCCCAATTGGATCGCTGTGTCAAAAATCTTCAAACAAATGGATGAAACAGATCGCTTCTTGCTTAAAAATATCCACACATTCGGCTCTAGTCAGATGTTCCACTGAGCGGCCTTTACAACGAGAGAGAAAATAATGTTCCCTCTTGGACCCCAAGCTCAGCACCGCCACCCGACTAATAACTGTCCCACGGATTTCTAGAATGACACCACTGGATCCCAAATTTGCAAATGATGCTTGACCAAACAATTAATGCAAAACTAAAATGCAGGAAGAGGATCGTCCAATACGCAATACTATATGCATTTTTTGGTAGCATAATTCCTCTCCTTTGCATGTAATTCACTTTGAAAACCTTATTTTGGTAGGCTAGCCACGTAAATGCATTCACTTTCAAGGGGAGCCCCAGACCAAACCATAGCATTCCAATCACCTTTGACACCTTGTGCAGACTAGATCACAAAAATTGAGTGAACCAACAACTTCCCATCTGCTTTGAATTCCAAATTTTGTGATCCTCCCCCACCTGAGTCATGAATATATTTTCAAGCTTACCGATAGGCTAGACAACATCACGATTTCTTCATCTTTCAAATTGTATCTAAATGTTGGAGTCCAAAAGAACGGATAGGGTTGGAATGGGTTGGGTTGGAGGCTGTCACCCAAAGTAGGACACCTGTTGACCAACTAGTTTGCTGTAGATCTAAACCCTGAGGCCACACTTGATTGATGGCTATTGGTAGCTTCACATCTATGCGCAACGCATGATTCATGTACAAACAAATTTGGTCTAGTGAGGGATTTGTTAGTTCATATGAAACCTCTTTAAATTGAGGGGCACTTGTCACCTCCTTGACGGTTTAATGCTCTTTGACCTCTAAAGTTTCCATTATGGCCACCGTTGCCATTACGACACAATGAATGGCCACCGTTACCATTATGACACAATGATTGGAAGTTAAGAGGTAAGTCTTTGACCTCTAAAGTTTTAATAATTCTTACAAATTGATATGACATATGATATATCAACTATAATCTGTCACTTTATTGATAAACTATGGAGTATAGATAAAGGTATTCAATAATGGTATCGATCGGCGTAAGGACCTGCTGTTGGACCATTACATAATGGCTCTGTAACAGTAAAAAAAATTGAAGAAAAATGTGAAAAATTCTAGAAAAATGAAAGGATTCCACATATTTATTCTTTTCTGATTTTGAACATGTTTCTATTGGTATAAAGGGCCATTCTTTGGTAAGAATGTTGCTTCGAGCTACTGTTGATATTCATATTATTAACATGAAAGGCATAGGTTGACTTCAAAACTCCTCTAATTAATGTTCTAAATATATAATATAAATGATTCAATATAATTTTGAGAAAAAATTAAAAATTAAATTTGGACAGTGTCAAGCCGATTTAAATTTTTAAAAATTAAGCGAATGCTCCCAAAATAGCTCAAAATTAATGCAATATGTGGAACTCATCACACTTAATGCATATCCCTGACTAGTTGACACCATATCCCTCAATAAACTTTAGGGAAACAATTAAAACTAAATTCAAATGAATAATGTTGTGTCGATTTGGGACCCACTTAAATGCCCCTAAAACAGGCCAAAATTCAAGCAATCTGTGGGATTCATCCTACAAATGCATATCACTAAGCCTTTGACATTATTGCTCTCAAGAAATTTGAAGAAAGAAAGAGTCACTTTTTATCACAAAATGACCCAAAATTATAAAAAAATACTAAAAAATAGAAAAAAAATGAAAAACACTGATTTGGTGCATGCATGTGTAGATCTGAACTCCATACATGTAATTTGAACAATCTACACCTTACATATTATAGAAAATAAAAAATTACTGACAATTATATAAAAATATGCAAGAACACTAAAAAAATGTAAACTTATACAAACATGGCCAAATCGAACACAAATCTAGCAAGATTTGGTCATTTTGGTAATATAATGTAAAGTCAATACATTTGTAGGAGCGAAAAAAGGAATAAATGAAAAAAAAAAATGGCATGTCGTATCAATGGAGAACTTAGAGAATAGTTCACCCTTACCCGGTCGGTAGAAAATCTTGTTTTGATTCTTGGAATAGTACGAAATCATTTCATAGTTGGGTCAGGTGAATAAATAGACAGAGCCACATTTGCAGAAAGAAAAGAAAAGATTTTTTAACCTATTTTTCCCCCAACTTCAGCCCCAGTTCTTCGATTCTTTGAAAATGGCTCAAGTCTTGTATTTTAATCTTCAAAAATTGCACAAACCTAGTAGAAGATGAGTTAGAAAGTCTCAAGAAGCAAAAATGTCTAAAAGAGAAAAAAAAGAAGAAGACAACCCTCTAAAGGGAACTTATATATGCATGGTCATATGGACCGTTACAAGCCCGTAAAGGTCTGAATTTTTTGACAGTTTTTTTTTTCCTTATAATATTTTGTTTTGATCTCCAAAGTAGGCCTAGATCTAGTCTAAAATGACTTTCTAAGCTTCCTCCATGGTTGAAATAAAAAATAAAGGAAGAGGAAAAATAAGAATTTTAAAAGAAAAGAAATCAACTTTGGGCCTCTATGGCCATATTGACCAGTCTCGGTCATATCGAGCCATCAACATGGCATGTATTGGTCGATGCATGCCTTTTTTTTTTTGTTTTTTTAAAGGGACAGGGTGATACAAATCCATATGGCATATTGTATTAGGGCTGATACAGATACAGTAGTATTGGCCAAGATGAAATGGATATTCCAAAACACGGACTAGAGAGTCCTTATTACCCGGTAGGCTACTACTATCATGATTAATGATATGATCTAGCAATCAGCATTTTCACGTGATAGAAAGGTTCACAAATACATATACGTTTCACAAAGTATAATTACTTTGTGAACCGTATATGGATGCTCTAGGGGGGCTGACCAATTGAAAATTAAGGTTGTTCTTTTTTTATTTTTTTGGGGACATCAAATTTGGAGTTTAGAAATTTGGGAGTAAAAATATTAACTTTTAGTAATTCTTATAAGTTGATATGATGTTATATCTGATGATATTAGCCATCCCACTTCACTTCATCGAGTCACAGCTTGTATTTTTTGTCCAAAAAAGGGTCTATCTTGAGGCTGGAAGCGACTTTCTAGCCTCCTATATTCTTTCAATGAATAAAATAAGCAAAAGTGGAGAAATTTAAAAAAAAAGAAGAAGAAGGAAAAGTGGTTTTTATACAGCCACCAATTATTATTATTATTATTATATGGCCACTTCACTCCATCGAGTGTCAGCTATATGCCTATACTGTATCAGATATTTGGAACCTAGGAGAACAGTGGGCCTAATAATGATAGAAAAAATAATAATAGCAGTCAATGGTAAAGAGGCGTGCGTGTTGGTAGAGAGGTGAACACCATGTATGATGATCATAGATTTAAAATATTGCTAAAACACTCTTCTTCAAACCCTATGTGGTCTCCAACAAAAACCCCTAAATGTTGATGAAGACTGAAGAAACATTGAGTGATTGGATTTTGGTGAAGTCCTGGAAGAGAAAGGGCGAGCAGTACTGGTTAATTTCTCTGCTTGTTTGGAATACCCAGTTCTCCATCTCTCTGGCTGCAGTGCACCAGTTGAAGGCTTTGGACATGTTTATGACATTTCCACCCCTAAGGACAAGACAACAAGGCGCAATAAAGGATTCAGATTTGTCAAATTTCCCTATGTAAGGTGAAGCTATGGCCGTGATTAAAGCTTTCAATGGTCAGGTTGAAGGAATGGTGATTGAGATCTCTGCTGCAAGAGAGGTTGGAACTCAAGATGATATACCTCAGGGCCTGTGAACTCCTTTCAGACGCCTCCTGCTTTGATGCCTGGTGCGATAGCTCTCTGTCAATCCATGCCACCCCTTGCTCTGCTGTGTAAAAGAATGTCAGCTGGGTATCCAAAAGTTGTTCCTAATCTTATCTACCAGCGTAAAATGCAGGAGTTGGGTAATGGTGTAGTCTTAACTATGGTCTTAACTATGGTCAGTTTCATCCCTACTAGGCTTTTGCCAGCAGAGTTACTGAAATCCCTCTAATAAAGTAGGGCAGCGACCAAAGTTATGAAAATATCACCTTCAATCTTCTGTCACTAAAGTTGAAATCAGATGTCCAGGGCGTCTCTAGTGACACATCCTTAAAACAGACCTTGGGTTTCGAATCTGTTGAACTTGAATCATGAATGGTGCCCCTGGGTGCCCTCACTCAGCTAGGGCTCATGGATCAGAATCTATAGTCGCAATTCATGCTTGGACATACTCCCATCCTCATTGAGGGTGCAGCTTGTTGCGGTAAGGTCATAGATATCAACTTACTGTTGATGGAGAAAATTTTCCAATTATTCCAAACAGATAAAGTTCTCACCTCTGGAGCTCTGCTGGGAACTCCGATTGAACTCCTATAAAATTTCCCCTTCAGTTTGAGTGGTACACGATGATCACATAAAACTCTATACGCACATCTCCAATTCTTCCATCCCACTCGAACTATATGGGCAACATCCTTCTCAATCTCTCCACTCATGAATTATCGACACAAGAGTTCAAAAGTGGTCATTTTGGGAAACTTCTTAACAATCTCAACCAATTCCCCATTTCCACTCTTGTTTTTACGAAAATTGTGTTCTATATACTCTGCTTAGTCCGGATTAACTTTAAATCCTTTAGATTCTCCATAGGTCTTACTTTATGTTTATGCCCTTCCTCATCTTGTCAGTCAAAACTTTCATCTGCAAACAACATGCACCTTGGGATCTCTTCCTGCAAATGCCTCGTGTGCTCATCCATAACTAATGTGCAAAGGTATGGGCTCAATGCTAACCCCTAGTTCAATCCTACAGTAATTGGGTACTCACTGGTCTCTCCACCAGTGGTCCTTACATTTGCTACCACTTCCTCATACATATCCTTAATCTTGCCAATATGTCCTCTTGAAACTCATTTCTTTCCCAACGCCCTCTCTAGGAACCCTATTGCAATCTTTCTCTAGGCTGGCAAAATTCATGTGGAGATCTTTCCTCCTCTCCATATATTTCTCCATCAATTGTCTAAGTAGGAAACTAGCTTCAAGGGTAGACCTCCCTGGCATGAGACCAAACTGATCTTCTGATACATTCATCTCATGCTCTAGTCTTTGCTCATATAGGTACTGTTGAAGTACTAGATAAAAAGATAACTTGACCACTCTTTTTAGTACTTGCATTGATGTGCCTAACACAACTGATGGGTGTCATAAATGGCAACCTTTTAAAATGGAGCATCCGTCGTGCATGGGTTTAATCTGTGAACAGCTTGAATTTGTGTTTCTTAATTCCAATCCGTGCCCTTTTTGCTTCCTTGGCTTTTGTTCTAACAGGAAAACCATGAAACTCCGTGAACCCAACTACTAGATGACAACTTACGCTTGATCTCTTATAGTTCTGTTATCTCAATTTGATGTTCTTGTAACTAAAGGAAGCTGATCCAGGAATTTCTTCGGTTTCTTAGTATGACATGTCTGCTGCATATGCTAGCCAGTGTAACCTCCCTTTGAATTCATCTTCTTTTCACAAGACTCTCCATTACTGAGATATGCTTCTATTGTAGGTGTGCCAAAAAGCACTCGATTTGCGCTGGAGCAAGTTCCAACGAAATGCATCTCTTTTGAAGCGCCAGTTGACTTGGCAGTATGTTCTGTTTCTTCCTTCAAGTTATCCACTACATTCAAAGCCGCGCATGGCCAGTCTGTTTCTGATGGTTGCAAAAGAGCTGTTAGATGCGTTTCCAATATCTATGCAGACTTGTTTTGCATCTATGTTAGGTGTTTGACATGTTTCTAAACCATGTGGTGTTTGTTTATTAGATTTAATGGTCATTTAAGGAGGAAAGGGATCTGTGGAAACATTAAGGTTAATTACGAAGACAAGACTCTCTCAATAGAGGTAATGAACCAGTTTCACAGGCATATAGACGGCCATGTCCTTTCCCTTTTTCTTCTTGAGTTCAGTCATTTACAATTTTAGTTCAGTGTTTTTAGACTGCATTTGAGTGTGCAAAAGTTGCACTGAATTTGCCGATATTCAGTTGAATCAAGAGGACGACACAGAACTGTATAAGGCATTTCGTAGCATTGAAAATGAGGAAATAGGTCCCAAATTTCAGTTACCCTCACCTTTCAAGTCAGACTTGAAAATTACATAATTACAAATTTGGGACTGATCCCTCAATGCGAATACTAAGGTGTAATTAAAATGCTGTAGTTTCCACTTTATTGAAGTTTTGCAATTCAAGTCAATTGTGCACCATTTGCAGCCCTTGTTACTGGTGCAGTTACGAACTTTTTCCTCTTTACAGGTGAAGATGCCCCAAGATGCTTCCAGTGACACTGTTCGAGATACTAGAGGGCTTTCAGGTTGCCTGCTTGATCTCTGGAATCGTTTGAAAGTTGTAGCTAGATTGTTCTAGGTCCCTCTGTACATTCATACTTCTTTCATCATGTGGTTGTCTCATTCTCCATCTCTCTCTCTTTCTTTCTTTCTTTCCTCTTTATATATATATATATATATATATACAGTTTCATACATACGTAGAAGTCCTCTGGATCAAAATAGTTACTGTCCATTATTTAACATTTTCCAGCGGATTTTGGATGAAGAAATAAGACAACTTGGGTTGCCTTCTGCTATAATTTTATTTTATTCTATTTTTCCATCAGAAACCATCATGCAGTTCTATTGCCCAGTTATATTATTTGTTTTATGTGTCAATTGGTCTAATTCAACCCTTTACTTCTTCTTCTTCGTCTTCTTCTTTACTTCAATCATAGATATGTACCTCAGGTTTAGTAACAGATGTTGGTATGGGATTTATCAGGTGGGGAGCGTTCTTTCTCCACTCTGTGCTTTGCATTAGCTCTTCATGAAATGACAGAGTCGCCATTTCGAGCCATGGACGAGTTTGATGTGTTTATGGTATGGCGCTGAAGGGATTGTGCTTGATTTTGTATTATGATTTATGAAAAAAATGCGCTAATCGAAGAATGATGCAAAGAAGAGCAGTTCTTGATATCTAAAATTTATTTTTTCAGGATGCCGTTAGCCGGAAAATCAGTTTAGATACCCTTGTTGATTTTGCGGTGGGACAAGGGTCCCAGTGGATTATAATAACCCCACATGACATCAGGTGAAAAATCTATAACTGTATGCATGTTTATTACTACACGCTTCTGGATCATAATACAATTTGCACAGTACGTATTGTGCAACCCCATGCTTTCCTATGTACATGTAAGCCCTGAAAATCATGGTTGGTTGGAACTTTTTTTAAAATTTTTTGTGTGGGGCTTGTCAATTTGTGGAGTAAACTCCAAATGACTTGGTGTTTTGCAATTCCACTTTGGGAGATGGGGACACATGCCAGGTTAACTGATTCAGTAATACTGCCTCTTCAAATGGCAACCACTGTTTTCATCAGACTGATAAATCTACCCATCCATTTTTCTTTTGGTTGTACAAGCACTATCATTAAGAGAGTGGCAATGATGGGTCTATTTATTGGTGAGATTATTGATAAGGACTGCCCTTTGAAATTGTCATTGTCGCGTGTCATACCTTGACATGTGGTGCCCAAAACATGTTTTAAGTTTTTGGTATGAGCCTTTTGCTGCATGCCCACCTCACAGAAAGTGCTGAAAGGCATGCAGCAGGCTTAGCACCTACCTCTGTGCTGCAGTCGGATGCCATGTGGTCACCGAAGGAGAGAAAAAAAAAAACATGTCAGGTATGGATGGTTTTTATATGCATTATTGAATTGAATTTATTTAGTTCAACAGTGAGGAAATGGCCAAATTGTAGTTACCCACTTGCCTCAATGCGAATAAATACTGAAGAAGATTATTTGAATTTGGTCATTTCCACTTTACTCAACTGATTATTGCAATTCATTTGAATAGTGCATCCATACACGTCCTTGATTTAATTAGTTGATTGGTGGAAAGGCATTTTTATTTGACTTAGATTGGATTTGTTTCTCACTGTTGGTGTTTCTCTTTTTCCTCATTTCTCCAGCATGGTGAAGCCTGGAGAGAGAGTCAAGAAGCAGCAAATGGCAGCTCCTCGGGTTTGACTGTTTATAGCTAGCTGTTGTATTTGGTGTATGGTAACTTTTTTTAAAAATCCATTTTGGTAACTTCTGGTTGCTGCTTTCATCAGTCAAATGCAGAGATATCTGTTTGAAGATGAAGTTCTTGTGGGGATGGATTCATCTCATGTGGAAACTTTGTAACCTCCCTAAAACTTGTTAGTAATATTCCTTTAGAGAAACGATATGCCAATTTGCGCAACAGATTGATGAGGTGAACTGCAGCACACATGATATCTAGGCAAATCATTAGGCTAGTCCAACTGTGGACGTATCCTTGCACATAAATCAAGCCAATTCATTCATCAGGTTCACCACACTTGTATGATTAAGGTGGGCGTTTAGAAAGAGGATGCAACATTCATACTACATGTGAATGTGGTCCACTATAGTAGCCTGTATTTTGGGATTGGATCATGTTTAAGATTCGAAGGCCTTTTTTGTATTGGTTCTATTCATGCATTTCTCCTTGTATGTGAAATAACAGGCCATTGATTGAACGGTTCTAATATTACTGTCTGGAAGTTTTCCCTGTCATCTACAATCCGTAGCATGGGCTATCAACGAACTGTTTAGATCATTAGTATGTGCTTTAAGTGTAAAGAACGGTGTCTTTGTCGTGCATCCAATTCGTGGCCATGATTTGAACCACTTATCTGATGGGTCATCGTTGGTGCACCACAGGTACACCAGCTGAAGAGGAAAAAGGACAAATGGTGGGCCAACTTGGAGGGGCCATTTCCATAAATTCATTTATGCATTGACATGGTGGTCCACCCGATCTATGGGTCAAACTGCCCTAGATGTCTACCATTTATCAGGATGAAGGTGTTAATTGAGTAGCAACCTTCATCCCCAAGCTCCGTTGAGCCTCCCTAACTAAAGGTATACAAGAAATCCTCGTGGTAAGACTTATGTTCTGAATTTACAGAATGGATATTCCGACTGAATGGTTGGAGGATGCATGTCCAAAATGTCCTAATTCTATTTTTCTTAAGAGGCAATGTTGTTGGGCATTTTGGGGCCATGTGGTGTGTATGACATCCAACCCGATCAACATGTTTACCCTATCCACAACGATGATTAGACGCCCTCAAAATCAGGCTACTCTATCGAATAGTTAGGCTCGGTGTATCTGTTTTCCTCCTGATGAAATGTGTTGTTCTAAATTTTGCTGAGGGTGACTTTCATGGAGTCTTTCACTCTTTTTTCACTGTTCGTTTGTTCCAACGAAGTGAGGCATCAGCAGATCAGAAGGTTGTATGCTAATGCAGATGTACATTGTCGTTGTGTGAGCATTTCTCCAGTTAAAAAGTAGAGTGGCCTTGTACGGTCTTCGAGAGCTGGGTTAAACTTCTCTCTAGTCAGTGGTGTTTGGATTCAGAGAATATTCGACAAATGAATTTGATTTTCGTGGAAATTCTGTTGTTGTTTGTTAAAAAAGAGAGAAAAAAAAAGAAGAAAGAAAAGAGTACATTGTGGGATTCGATTTCCATTCCTAAGGTTTCACTCAAAAAAATATGGATAATTATTTCCTTCAAAAACACGTTAAATACCAACTTTCATGATACAGAATACAATTCTTGACTTTCGACCGTTCATCTTTTGGCATTTTGGCATTTTCAAGCAAAATTGCACTCTCAACCAAGCTGTAAAGGTATCGTGGGACAACAGGTCTTGCATTCGCTTAGCATTCTTAACAGATTTTGCATGTCCACTTTGGATTCTCTTCATGGGACTTGAATTAATTCTATGTAATAAGTAACCATTTGACATACCACTGTTAATTTGTGTGCTTCACGGAAGCACGTTCAATAAATATATTACAATCAAATAAATCAGAATAATTAAACAATAAAGCAAACAACCACAAACATAAGATATTTTATGTGAGAAATCCTTGTGGGAAAAAATCAAGGCATAAAGTGACAAAAATTTACTATAATCAAAGCTTTAGATATTACATCACTCACCTTCTTTGACTATAGATGAAATCCGGATCTCTCTTTGCCATGCGCACCTAGGAAAATCTTAAATCTTGATCCTTTGAGAAAATATATTCCCAAGCCCTTATAAATGTTTAGAACTCTCTTACCTCGCAAACCATTGTCCTAAGAGAGAATACTCGTTAATTACAAACCTTAATTGCGATTAAACTTAAACACTTTGATTTGCGCAAATCGGAGTAACTTGTTCGGTCTGACCAGATATAATCTCCCGTTGAACCGAACCAACCCGATTACACATTTTGGTCAAATCGAAATGTACAAATCTTCACAACGTGCAAGCTAAGAATCATCCAATTTTCGCTAGGATTGAATCAGACCTTGGTCGAGCCGAATCGGGACTTCTTTGCACACCAGATTGGCAAGATCCCAAGCATCCTATAAACAGGCCATAAGAAATGCTATCCTTAGACAACATTGTCACCGGCTCCCAAACATTAGAATGAATATAGTCGAACACTTCACTTTCTATATACGCAATGCTCATAAAAATCCACCTTGCATGTCTTAACTCCCTTCAAAAGTTTCATTTATGGAGTTTCATTATGCCCCTCTCACTCAAATCTCCTATGCGCATATACCACATATTAGTGTCATTTGTACTGGATTCTATTTATGAGGTGGTAACGACCTTACTTAAAATCGTGTTCCCAATTAACTTGTACAAATTTCTTATCTTATGTCTCTTCATTAACACCATTGTACCTCTATTGACTTTGATTACACTGCCAGATGCAGTGAACATGCAATCATTCGTATCTAAAATTCCTAGGAATATTAAGTTTGTCATCAGATCTGATACATGCTTGACATTACCTACAGTCTGTATGACTCTATCGAACATCCTTACCTTGATAGTTCCTATTTTGATGCTTTGCATGCTTGGTTATTTCCTATTTAAATACTTGTACCATCATACGATTTGTAGGAATCGAACTAAGTTCTATTCAGGTACATGTGATATGGCCATCCAAAATCGACTATTCATGAATTCGAGAGATTACTTGTACCTGAAGAGACTGACACGGGGTCTCCTTCTAAGCTAATCTTTTGCTACATTAGTCGATTCACTTGTGTTCCATTTTTCTTTACGTTTTAGGTAATCCTTTCATTTCTGATAACCTGTCTTGAAGTTCACCTTTATGCTACAAGAGAAGCATTTATCATTTGTATTTGATTTTGATCTACATGTTTTCTTTTAGTTAGACCGAAATTGCTCCACGAATCTCCCACGTCTCTGACCTCCTTTCACGACTAACTTTCCACTTGAGAGTTCACATCGTTCGATCTCTTCTTCGTTTTGTTGGAAATAAGAGCCGTGATAATTTCTTCCAGCTTTACTGTATTCTTCTCATATAACAAAGTAGTGATGAAATGATCGTATAATGTGAGAAGTGATACTAAAAGCAGTATTGCTTTATTTTCTTTCTTGATTATTACTCAAAGTCTTAACAACTCGCTACACACCTTCGTAAATGAGTTCATATGCTATAGGAGATCGGATCTTTCCTTCATTTGCAAACTAAAAATGTTGTTTTTTCATGAATAAGTTATTCATGAGGGACATCACCATGTATAGATCTTCTAATTTCTTCCACATCTTTAGAAGAGATTCCTCATTCATAACATTATACTTGACTTCATTCAATAGACATAAGCAGACATTGCTCATAGCTCTCCCCGTGTTTTCTCCAGTTATCATCCGACATCTTCTATGATTTAGTTTCTAGCAACGCCTTGCTCAACCCTTATGATACTAAAATATCCTTAATTTTTTGTTGCCACAAACTAAAATTATTTTATCCATTAAATTTTTGTATATCAAACTTCGACACTGACATCTTCACTGAATTCCCGAATGTCCTTTCACCTTACTCTCTAGTACTACCTTGTTGAAATTCAATGCCCTCAATAAACCCAGATCAATCCTAGGTATTAGAAGTTCGGATCTAATATCTTCGTTAATCTGTCCACTTTGCAAAAGTACGTTCAATGAAGATAGAACAATCGAATAAACTAAAAAAACTTAACAATAAAGCAAGCAACCATAAGCATAGGATATTTTACATGAAAAATTCTTTTAGGAGAAAACCAAGGCACAATGTGACAAAAATCCACTATAATTCAATTCTTAGGATTATACCACTCACCTTCTTCGATCATAGAAGAAACTCGAATATTCTTACAATGCCCACCTAACAAAACCTTAACCCCTTGTGAAAATTCTTTCCCAAACCATTACAAGTTTTTAGAATCCTCTCACGATGCAAACCCTTTCTTTTAGAAAGAAAAAACTCATTAATTACAAGCTCTAATCACAATTTGACTTAAATATTCTGATTTATGCAAATCCATGTAATCCGTTCAGTTGGATTGGATATAACCTTCATTCGAAATGAACCAACTTGATTGCACATTTCAGTTGAATGATTTTTGTGTAAATCTTCACCCTATGCAACCTGAGAATCCTCTAATTTTTGGTAAGACCAAATAAGACTTTGATAGAGACAAACCATGACTTCGTTACCCAACAAATTAGCATAATCTAAAGCATCCTGCACAACAGGCCATAAGAAATGCCACGTAGTGAGATTAAAGAGGTTAAATTGAGGCACACATGTAAACATGGTACATTTGCACAGCTAGGGCCAAAAATTAGGTGGGACAGGCTTTTTTTTAAAAAAAAAAATTTAAATTTTTTTTTAACACACATACGCACACCCCACACACTCACGCTGGTGGAATTTCACCACCTATGGGTACTCGAACCCTTGACTGGGAGTTGAGAATCTACCACCCGAGCAAGAGCAAGGGCCCAGGTGGGACAGGCTTAATAGGCAATATGGTGGGGTAGCCTAAACAAGCCCGAGCCAGCAAACTAGGCAATCAATCCACCTGGACGTTTCTATTAAAATAATGTAGCTTAAGCCATATCTGATAAGTGCACAAACATAGCTTTTACGCGGGTAATGTTTAAATTGAATGCTGAATTATTTTTTAAAGTAGATTGATTTTTGAATTATTTTGCCAAAAATTTGGACTAATATTTAAAAAATACAAAAGCTACTTCTAAAACATATTTTAAAAGTAAGCAATTAAGTAGTTAGTATTGCTTAGTCCACAACGAAGTAGTGACGAGATGAAAAGTAAAGAGTTGCTAAATCTTATGGATGGATTGGATCATTTTGACCCATATGGGTCATGCATGGTGGGAGTCTAATGAATGGTGTGGATCAATCAATTGGCCTGTCCAAGTGTCCCGACTCAACAAGGACAACTATAACTCTATATAGTGCTCTAAAAGCACCAGATCATTTCTCAGCAACCAAAAAACGTGAACTCGTTCCTTATTTGACCTTTTCAACTTCTTCATTTCTTTCTTTCAATTTTGAATAATAATGCACGACTATTGTCCTGCATTAGATATGGGCCATGTATCAATTTTTCGTACCGACATCCAAATCGGCTCAGGATCTTTTAATTTGAAAGCATTTAATAAAAAACTGCTTCTTAAATAAAACGGTTTTTAATTTATTGAAATGAAACGGACGTAGGATTGCCCCACCGTGGGAAGCTAGGTGGGGCCCACCGTGATCTTTGTGAGAAATCTACTCCATCCATCTTTTTTGTCATCTCATGTCAAAACATGAACTCATTTTTGAGGTGGATCCAAAACTCAAGTGGGCTGCATGACTGGAAAAAGTGGGAAGGGAAATGCCTACTGTTGAAATCTTTTTGGAGTTTATCGTGATGTTTTTATGCCATCCAAAACGTTCATAAGGTTATTATCACTGGGATGAACTGAAAATACAATATATTAATCTTGTATAAAACTTCTGTGACCCCACGAAAGTTTCATCGGTGGGTGTCTAATCCATACTATTTCCTGTCGTGTGGCTAACTTAAGTTTTGGATCAGCTTCATTTTTAATATCATGATCAAACATGAACTGGAAAAACGGATGGACGGAGTGGATTTCTGAAAAAAACATCATGGTGGGCCCCTCCTAGATTCCACGGTAGGATGCGGTGTGGATCACACGGAATTCGCATCCAAATGGAACCAATTTGGGTCAAAGGGTGGCAATATGGCCCACACGAGTATTGATTATGGCCATCCAAGAGGTGGCCCCGGAACGGATGAACTAAAGCCAAAAAACCACATTGATGTTCCTAATCATCATGACACGAGCATGAACATGGGCTCTTAAATGTGGGCAATCAACGGTCTAAATTTTACACCCACGACACATCAAATGTGGGCCCACCATTTGGAGGGCTGGATGGGGTCCAAATTCATGTGTTCGACACGAACGGCAGAGATGGAGCATGAGCCTGACCACGCAACAAATCAACACTTTGAAGTAGCTGGCGCCGGGGACAAGATCAGACGAGGAAAATCATAGACAGATCTGCTGAAATCTCCTGGTTCATGCACCGTTGGTTTTTTGGGGGAATGTATAGTGTACTTGCTCGAGTGCACACGTGCTACCAGGTCACTCATGTATATAATCGGAGCCGTTCATCAGGTGATCTCTACTGAATAGATAGATAGATACCAATCTCCAAAAATCAGACCGATATGGTCACCAGCACATTGCATGTACATAATAAATGAACGGGCAAGATATATCGATCAAAGATCCAAATTCTATTTAGATTTCCAAAAGGTGGCATCTGATAACATTGTTTGCCCAATGAACGGCTAAGATCTTGCCAACGTTGTCCTCATTTCCGCATCCTACGGGATTATACTTTTATATACTTTCTCTGATTTCGATGCACTGGCCCCACAAGGCTGTAAGGCTGTCGGCGGATTAGATCATCGAACGGTGTGAATCATATGATAGTTCACCACCGTTTTAGTTATGGTGGTGTCAAGGGTTACCACTGATACCGACACATATCGGCCGGCGTGGGATATGGGCCGATACGTATATGTGATAGATCAGAACAACGGTGTGGATTATTCTATATATTCAGTCCGTGTGGCCAAATTGGGATTCTTATTGCAAAATTCCTTGAAAAAATTAGGACGCCCAAAAATGCGGTTGATCCAAAGCTCATGTGGTCCACATTGAAATAATGTGAAAATGTGCCCAAGCTTCCAAATCCAAGTGATGTGGCCTACTTTTGTTTTAGGTGGGCTTGATTTTCAGGGAGTCCCTGCATCCTGGTGGGTTGCACCTTATGCATGGCTTGGATGGCATATGCACACCATGCATTGTGCCAAGCACAATATCATTTTATAGCGATTGGTCCTCGCCATTGTTCATGTGTTGGTGCGCACCTAGGTTCTAATTTTGGGATGTAAGGCTCACAGTACAGGAAAAGCGTGAAAAGTGAAGAGGAAGATCCTTCTTCCTTGGATGATTTAAACCTTGAATTCACCATTAGTGTTCTTAAATTCACAAGAATATTCTATAGGAAATTTAAATGTTTTATTAAATAATATATAATATTAATGATTCTCAATTACACTTTAAAGAGAAAGTAAAACTTAATTTATAATTATGAAAAATAATAAAGTTGTTGGTGTATTTTTATGGGACGGCTCCCCGGCTCAGATCGTCTCCCACCTGCACAATCAACGATACAAAGGGGACCCTGGCTAAAGCCGGGGAACCTCCGATGCTTAAGTCAATCTTCTGATCAATGACAAAGGGTTTTTAGAGTTTTTGTATTGCGTACCTGCTTCTGTAAAGAACTTGAATATTTATACATCTTAAGAATCCTCATTGTACGAAGATCCGTCTCTTTGATTATCTGGAGATTTAATCCTTTCAACTGATTTCGCTCGATTCCGAGAATCTCGGGATCGGATACCAATATTTTCAGATTTTCGGGGTGGCATTTATATTCACATCGCTTTTCCCTGTCTCGGCTCGACCGTTACCGACTCTAAAAGAGTCTCGGTTGGTTTAAGCGAGTAAGTTTTCTGCCTCCTTACATATGGAATAGTCTCGGTGTTTACTCGTCACCCTTCCTTATTCCGTGGCCGATGAAACCAACATACCATGTCGGTTTTCCTCCCTCGGTCGGATGACTTTTAACTTACTCGGCCTTCTGTAGGCTTACGCAGACGCAGTTATTTCTTCGACCGAGTAACTTTAGTCGTCTTATGTTTATGCCTCTTGGCCTATCCATTATTCCCTCGGCTCCGACCATTGTCTCGGACTCTTTGGGCAATGCCAGTGGAGCCGACCTACTCGAAATTCGAGTTTTCGGACTTAACATATTTTTTCCCAACAGTGAGCCCCCCTTACTCCTTGTGTCGTTCACGACACTAAGGAGTAATGAGTTTTTAGGTCGGTTCGTATTAGAGTCCGAGGTCATGCTGAGACATTTAATGTCCTTTGCGTCATCTCTAACAAATGACGGTGCATCTCCCGAGGTCGCACGTGCGGCGAGCCGTCAGGTCGTTTCGTCCACTGATGGGAGTTGGACGCGTGGCGATGACGTTACCGCTGTCAGTCGGCGTGCGCCACGTGTTGAGCGGAGGAGTCGAGACGAACGTCGTTTCACTTTTTCATTAAATGCCTCTGCCACGTGGCATGGCTATAAAAAGGCCGGGCGGGAGGAACGTGCGAATTTTATTTTCGCCTCTCGCCCTCCCGCTCGCTTATTCTCTCCCGATTTTCTTCTTTCTCCTTCTATCACGCCCCAAACTCAGAAATCGGGCTCACAAAATTCCCGATCGCCGAATCCGGCGCCGACAACCTCCGTAGAACCCCGTTCTCGGCTTCTAGCGCCCATTCGTCAAGTTCTGATCTTGAAATGCTACGAGGAGGATTTTCAACGTCAGTTTGATTCGTAATAAGCATAACCAAAGACATAACCCACAAACAATAACCGAGAATTCTATTACATTTTCACTATGATAAAAAACTTTACAAGTACAATGAGCATAAAGGGAAATACAATGATGATAGACGAAAAACTCCAGAGTAATCTGTCACGTGCTCAAGCCTCAGCACTGCTGCGATCCAACGTCACTTGCACGCAACGGTCGTGCATAAGCTTATAGAAAGCTTAGAGGGTGGTGAAAGTGTGTGCGCAAGGTAGTAATATGATCATGCAATATCAGAGTAATACGGAATATGCAGATGGATCCATGATATCATGAGCCGTATCAAGACTATGTGATGCAAGATGTAAGTCAAGCATACAATCCTCATCTAAGCCCACATGTCAATATAACTCAAATCTGGGATATCACCGGGGTCTAGTACACTCTAAACCAGATCGCCGCCACATCGTGCGCGATAAGGTAAGTGGAAGAGACCTCACTATCCGTCTGTTAATATCGGGCTCGACTCGTCAATAGCGGACCCATTCCTCTTGCTGGTCAAACTCAGCCTAGCATTGCCCCCTACAATCGGGCGGGTAAGGCTGCACCCCCTTCCAATCGACCACGACACCGTGGAGAGCGCTGCCATCTGGTAATCGGCACTCAACGCTCATCTACCCACTTGGTCTAGACGTTGGAGCAACCTCTTGGTACCATAAGGGTTTAGAAACTTTCACCCAGGGATATCTATAGCACCCCATGTACAACAAGATTCCGGTATCCAATCCTGCTAACCACGATCTGTCTGTGGAGGCTACGGCCCCGATGTCATTAAGGCGTATAGTAACATATCACGCAATGCGAGATGCATGAATCACACTATCCAATCATGCAGCACATCCTTGTACGTAACATGCGCTTATGTATGACAACACCGCCTAATCGGGAGCCCATAAACAACCTGTCCGAAGGCATATGCTATGATCAGTCACCTCTCATATCAAGCATACATATGATGCGTATGATCATAAGTTATGAAACTATACTAAACATGTGAATAAGTGATGAACTATTCTTACAACGCAGATGTGCCTAGACGGCCTATACACAACAAGTACGGGCCTATTACTATGCCCTAGGGAGAGTCGTAATGCGGACATTTAACCAACATTAAAATTGCAATGTGGACGTCAAACCACCATCGTTCCCAAGCCATAGCCCGTAGTAAACATCATTACCCAAACCATGTTGGGTTCACACATTGCAATGGACCGTAAATACATCTTAGTGGGCCTTTATTACATCAAATGGGCTACATTAGTGGGCCTTATATTTATCAAATGGGCCGCATTACTGGGCTTCACCAATGGGCCTTAGGTACATTGCAATGGGTCACAATCCATGGGCCGCAGAGTATATCAAAATGGGCCTAAGCACATGGGCCATATATGTCTTAAATGGGCCTAATCTCATGGCTTTATACATATCAAATGGGCCTAACCCATAGGCCTTATATAACTTAAATGGGCCTAAACCCATAGGCCTTTTACAAATCAAATAGGCCTAACCCATAGGCCTTTTGTAAATCAAATGGGCCTAACTCATAGGCTTTATATAACAAATTGGCCATATATCCACAACAAAGTGGGCCCCCAATGGACTATTATCATTGCATTGAGATGGGCCTTAAAACAGGCCAAGGTGGGGTCCACTTGAAAAAAAAATGGATCTGGCGCATCATTTTAAGCTCATGCCCAAATGAGCTTGTAAAGTGGATAGACGGTTTAGATTCAACACACGTGGTGGGGCTCATTGTCATTGGACAGTGTTCATAGAACACATGCACCAGGGCCCACCGTCCGTTGGACGGTGGGAATTAAACACATAAATCTGGTGGGTTCCACCGTCCGCCTGGACGGTGGAAATAAAACCCATACATCACTTGTGGGTCCCATGTGGGGCCCACCACAGTGTATATTTTCCATCTAACCCGTTCATAAGGTCACTCAGACCTGGATGAAGTGAAAACATAAATTTCAGATTGTTTTGAAACTTAGGTGGGCCCAACGATGGGTTTCAATGGTAGAAGTTTAACCCCATTATTTCCTGCAATGTGGGCCACTCGAGTTTTGGATCGGATTGAAATTAGGAGGGGCCCTGCTGCTGGGGACGGCCCACCTCGTGGATAGGTTGAATGACAAATAAACATCATGGTGGGGCCCACATGCAGGGTCATGGGCCCCTTACTTTCGCCCGCCCAGACGCTGCACGCAGCAGCGTGCAGCTTGCTGCCGCCTGTCAGAGAGGCAGAGGCGTTGCCTCTTGCCTTTACTGTTTTTTTGTTTTTTGGATTTCTGTTTTCTTGAGAAAAATCACATGTGGGGGCCCACTTTTCGAAGATCTATACCGTCCAATGGATTTAGAGGCTCAAAATACACTGAACAAGTCTAATGTTTAGTATTTTTAGCATGTAGATGCAGCAAGGTGGGTCCAAATAGCTTTAAATGGTAAAGAATACCGTTTTCTATAGTATGGCCCACCTGATCAACAGATCAACCTCATTTTTCGGCTCAACGCCTAAAATGAGTTGGTAAAAGGGATGAACAACATGGATTGAACACATATATCAAGGTGGGGCCTGTCGGAGCCGGCCCACCTAAAATCTTCCCTTTTCCTTTCTTTTGGCAGAGATGTCCAGCGTCTCAGACGCTGGACGATTGAGTTTTTTTTTTTATAAAAAAAAACAAACACATTGAGGTGGGCCCTGATTAGGTGGGCCACCTCATGGAAAATAGTGTGGGTCCATTGCACATAAAGTGGGCCACACTTGATGATTTGGGTAAAATAAAAGTCTCATGGTGGGGTCCATTCCAACAGGCCACACCACCCTATTGTAATCTCATGAAAAAAAATAAAAGAAAATGAAATAAAAAGGGAGAGAGAGATGGAGAGTGGGACACACGAGTGATGGAGGGACCCGGGCACTACGGGCCCTCCCTTGAACCGATCATACATCAAGTGGACCCTAAAGCATGTGGGATCACGAAAATCTACAATCAACGGTGAAGATCCTTTCCCCACCAATATGGACGGTTTAGATGACCTTCCTATTGCAATGAAATAAACATCATGATGGGGTCCATGAAGAATGGTCCCATCATGGATGATCATGATGATCAAAGTGGTCCATCGGCCGCAACGTAGGGTCCCAAGTGAGATCCAAACCATTGATCGGTTGGCCTCACTTGGCCCATCTTAAAAACATGAAAAACTACTAACATCAAGCACCCACCGTCCGATCTTCTTGTTCCTATGGGTTCCTTAGCACCTTAGCTTCAACTTCAATGGATGAGATGAGGAATGGATGGCTAGGATGAGAGATGATGGGGTAGGAAAGTGGGCCACACTTGGAGTTTTGGAAAGCTTGGAAAGCTCATACGTGGGATTTTCTTGCTTGGAGATTTGAAAATGAGAAACAGAGAAAGAGTTGTAAAGGGAGAGAGAGAGAGTGATGGGTGATGGATGTGGTGAGTGATGGGTGTGTAAGAAATCCTTAACTTTTGTGGCCTTTTGTGTAAGAGAGGCATGGGAGTGTAAGGGAACTTTTGACTTTTGAGGCTTATTTGAGAAAAAAGTGAAAGGTGATGTGTACTTGACATGTACTTGACATGTGATGGATTGATTGATGGGATTGATGTGACATCTCGTAGAGATTTTCTTAGATTTTCCAAAGCGCGGCGTTTTCCTTGCACCGAACGTTGACCCACATCTCTTGACCAGGGTATCGCCTCGGCGCGCAAGTCGCAGCATCGGAACCCGCAGCGATGGCGCGGTCGCTATGCTAGTGGTCTTGGGTTGAGTCGATACGGGTTGACGGCATATGAATCAGGGTTACACGCCAATATTAGTTAAGAGTTGAAAGTTACAGGAATTCGACGGGTAAGACCGCGGAAGTCTACGGAACGGTACGGATTAAGATACGGGTCTTACACCTTCTTCTTCTTTCCGCTGTCGATTTCCTCTCCGTTGAATTGTTTCGCGTCCGTCGCTGCATTCTCCGGTGAGTTCTTTCCCCACCTTTTCTATTGACATTAATGGCCGCACATGACTCTCACAGCCCCTGGGAGGGAACTTCTGGTGACGAAGGTGATTCACGACATTTCTAGAATGTTGCGGAGCCACCCTCCTTACTGACGGAGTTCGCCGTTGGTGCAGATGCCGCATTCCGGCTCCTAAGGAGGATTGGTGATTCATCAGCTGAGCGTCCCGCTTAAGCCGATCCTTCCAATGGCGGTGTGTCTCTGGTAACCCATCCAGGGAGACCTAATCTTGGGAAGGATCCATTGGAGGAGGAAGAGGGAGAAGAAGAAATAATCATAGCCGAGGGAGTTATCTCAGATCCCGTGAACCAGCCTCTAGAGGCTTCTAAATCCTCTTCCAAGGGAGAAGGAGACGATCTGAGCAGTCTTGTTGTCTCGGTTTTAACTGAGTCCGACCTAAATCGAATCCGAGCTAGGTTGGGATGGTCGTGATTTTTCAGGTCGCGATGCAATGTGGCTTGCGCTTGCCACTCTAGCCCATTGCTCGTGATTTCTTGTCCCGAGTCAAACTCGCTCCCGGTCAGATTGTTCCAAACGGGTGGAGGAATTTATTTGGGTGCGCTGTGCTGTGGGCCGAGTTAGAGCAGCTCCCGCTAACAGTCGACGAGTTCCTCTACCTGTATCAAGTTAGACCAAACTCAAATTTTTCTGGCCTATACTTCCTGAGTGCATGAAGAGGCAAAGGCGGGTCTCTGATAACCGACCCGCCTACTTCTAACAAACATTGGAAGGAGATGTGGTTTTGGGCGTGCGGACAGTGGGAGTCGGCCGATCCGTGGCCCTATGAACTGCCAGTCTCTCGCTCGTTCCAGAAAGCAGGTGACTCGGTGACTCGGCTTGATACCTTTTGTTCCTTTATATTGTCTTGCATTGATCCTCACCGAATGATGCTTTGCAGATATCTTGAAGGAGAGGGGAAAAATCAGATCTGGCGCTCTAGCTCGGATCAAAGAGCTGAAGAAACTAAGTGCGGAAGACCGATCCTGGAAATTGCTCTTGCAGCCCGAGAGTCTGCATCTTGCGGGCTTAGATTCATTTGTATCGGGTAATTTCTCCCATATTGCTTTATACCCTCGGCTCCTTATCTGACTCACCTTCATTCTTTTTTTCAGATCTTCCCGAAGCTCGGCCATATCTTAGGTCGACTTCTGATAACATGGCCGAATCTCGTCCTTCCCTAAAGCCAATATCTAAGGTAAAGGCTCCTCCTAGGTCGAATCTCTTGTCTGGGTCTCGGCCTTTGAAGCAAAAGAAGACCGCTACAATGACAAAGGATCCAGCTGCCCCATCTGCTCCTGTCCCTGTCGCCCCACAGGTAGTTGTGCTTTCTGACCCCGATGAAAGGGTAAAGGAAGTGGAGGCGAGTCTTTCTGTGTCTCAGCCGGCTCCTGAGCCAGGACCTATTGCAGAGGAGGTCCCGAGATAGAGAGAGGGACTATGTGGAGAATCCTCGAGAGGGGAGATGACTCAATAGGAGTTGTCACCCTTCTTTAAGGTCATCTCGGGGATGATCCCTTGGGCCATTGCTCACAGGAGCGAGAAGGACTTCGCTAGCTTATACAACGCCTCGACTCTGCAAACTCTCGGGCATACGGCGAGGCTACTTTTTGAGGTAAAATCTCTTTGTTTCATTTCTCCATTGACGGCGATTAAAGTTCTTGCAGCGACTTACTATTTCTCGTCTGTAGTTGGCTCCCTATATTGTCAAGGCCTGCTCGGAGCTGTCCACTGCTTAAAAACTCGCGGCCGAGACAGAGACAACGAAGAGGGTTGCGGCCGAGGCGGAGGGTCGCAGAGAGATTGCTGAAGGTCGTATCGGCATTATGACTAGCGACTTATCTATCGCCAGGAAAGCGGCCGAGGATGCCAAGAAAGCAGCCGAGGATGCATGGATGGTTCTCAAAGGAGCCAAAACTGACAATGCCCATTTGACCTCGCTTCTAAAGGTAGCTGAGGAAAAACATTAGCATCTTCTTCAAGTTCACAGCGCTTGCGAGAGCACTCTCGCTCGGGTTAGGGCCGACGCTGCGGTTCTCATCCAGGAAGCACAAGAGGAGGTCCGCCGAGCCAAGGAAGCATAAGACCGAGCCGTAGACGCCTTCCTTGAGTCCTCGGAGTTTGAGGAAGAAAGGGACCGCCTTTACGAAGGTGGTTACAG
This sequence comes from Magnolia kwangsiensis, assembly GCA_037074715.1. Taxonomy (NCBI): domain Eukaryota; kingdom Viridiplantae; phylum Streptophyta; class Magnoliopsida; order Magnoliales; family Magnoliaceae; genus Magnolia; species Magnolia kwangsiensis. The sequence continues at coordinate 14,845,497 of CM073576.1, read as the reverse complement.
GGCCTGTGTTTTGGAGATGAGGGCTGCCTTCCCTGACCTCGACCTTTCCTCTTTTGAAGCCGATAGTCTTGAGGTTGAGGCTGCTGGTGCTGACGCCACCAACGGAGAAGCCCCTGCTACGGATGCTGCAGCTGACGAGGCTGGTCTGTCTGGAACTGCTTAAGGAGCGGTTTGTGACCGAGGGAAAGCTCTATCTCTATCGGATGCAGTTTTGTACTTTGCTTTCATAGTTTTAATTGTGTCTGATATAGTCCGATGCAAAGTATTTAGAAACAATGGAAACTTTTAATTTTATCGACTTCGTTTACATTTTTTTTTTTTTCATCTTCAGCTCTGTTTATGGGTAATAAGCCTTGAGATGCTCGGCATTCCAGAGATGAGGCAATATGTCACGCCCCGAACATGAAAATCGGATTCACATGAATCCCAATTGTCAAATCCGGTGCCGACAGCCTCCGTATTGCTCCATTCTTGGCTCCTGACAATCAAATGGCAGATTCCGATCCTGGGATCCTACAAGGAGGATTTTTAGAATGGATTTTTTTTTATAATGGAGCATAACCACAAGCATAATCAAGTCACAAAACAACATCACTACATTTTCACTATAACAAAAACTTTAAGTACAATAGGAAAGGAAAATACAAGGTGATCAAAAGAAAACTCTAAAATGGCCTGATACGCGCTCCTGCCTTAGCGCTGCTGCTGTCCAACGCTACCTACACGCAACGGTCGTGTATAAGCTTACAAAAACTTAGAGGGTGGTGTGTTCATAAGGCAATTGCCAAGTACATAATATCAGAGTAATACGGAAGCCTGCGGTAAATCCATGAATATAACCAACCATACCAATGTTATGTAATGCAAGGCATGAATGCTATCGGCCATACCAGGGCCATGCGATGCGAGACATGAATGTCATCGGCCACACTGATGCAATGCAAGGCCTACATAGCCGAATGTCATTTGTGAAATGCAATCCAAGCAAGTCGGTACTCATCAAGTACATATATTAGTACAGTTCCTCTCTGGATATCACCGGGGTCAAATATACTTCGCAGTGACTGCCACCTCCCTAGCTGCACAGTTAACCAAGCGGAATAGACCTCACTATCCGCCTGACCAGTAGTCTGCCAATACCTACCCAGCTCGTCGATAGCGGACTCATTTACGAGCTGGTCAAACTCAGCCTAGCTTATAGCCCCTTCACTCAGGCGGATAAGGCTACACCCCTTTCCAACCGATCACGGCACAGTGGGAGACAACCTACTGGTATTCGGCACTCGGGCGCTCGTGTATCCACTCAGTCTAGACGTTGGAGCATCTCCTGGTACCAAAAATGTTCTGAGACTTTCACCCAAGGACATCCTAAGTGCCCCACAGTGCTAGAACCAATCATTTTCAGTATCCAATACGACTATCCATGATGTACCTGTGGAGCTATGGCCCTGATGTCGCTAGGGCGTGCACTGATCAAGTCACTCATATGCGAGATGCATGAATCACACCGTTAAATCATGGAGCAATTCAGCACGTACTGCGCAATCATGTGGGACACTCTGTTTCATAATGAGTCCCATAAATGGTCTGCCCAATGGCGTATGCTATGATCAGTCACTACTCATATCAAGCATACATATGATGCGTATAGGCATGAGTCATGGGATTATACTAAGCATGTTATAAAGCGATGAATAGTAACGAGTATGGACCTATCAATGGGCCTTAAGGAGAGTTACAATGCAGACATTTAACCAACATTGTACTTACAATGTAGACGTCAAACCATCATTGTTCCCTAAACACGGCCCGCCATAAGTAACATTACATGAACCATGAGAAACGTATATTGCAATGGACCCTAAGGACATCCGTTGGGCCTCGATCCATGGGCCTTAGATACATCAAATGGGCCGTACCACATGGGCCTTACATTCATTAAATGGGCTGCATTGATGGGCCTCACCAATGAGCCTTATGTACATTGCAATGGTTCATGACCCATGGGCCTTTAAATACATCAAAGTGGGCCTCACAACTTGGGCCTTAAAATATATCATATGGGCCTACACACATGAGCTTTAAATATATCAAATGGGCCACTTCATTTATGCCCCATGCACATCAAATGGGCTTAATCCTATGGGCCTTATATGTATCAAATGAGCTTAATCCCATGGGCTTTAAATATGTACCAAGGTGGGCCTCAATGGATGGCCATAAGTAAATTAAGATGGACCCTATACACATGCCAAGGTGGGCCCACTTGAACCATAGATCTGACTCATCTCCTTAGCTCATGAGCTTTTAAAATGGATAGACGGTTTGGAAGCAACTCACGCGTCATGGTGGAGGTCCACATGAGCTAAGGATCTGACTCATTCTTTAGCTCATAAAATGAGCTTTCAAATTAGATGGATGGTTTGGATGCAGTACCTGCATCATGGTGGGACCCACACATATGACCACCAATTGAATGGACGGTTTGGATATAATACAAACATCAAGGGTGAGGGTCCACTGACCGTCCAGCAGCCAAAGAAATGGCTAGACGGTATGGGAACCACATGCATCATTGTGGCCTCCACCGTCAGTACGGACAGTGGTAATATAACACTTATATCATTGTGGGCCTCACGTGGGACCCACCATAGTGTTTATATGACATCTAACCCGCTGATAAGGTCCACAGACCTGGATGAAGAGTAAAAATAAATTTCACATTGATTCCAAAACTTCTGTGGGCCCAAAAAAAACCAAAAAAAAGGTTTCAAGGGTAGAACTCAATCACCGCTATTTCTTATGGTGTGGGCCACCTAAGGTCTGTATCAAGCTGATTTTTGGGTGGGGCCTACTTAAGGTAGGGGCCCACCATATGGACGGGTTGGATTGACAAACAAACATCAAAGTGGGGCCCACTTGCAGGCCGTGGGCGCCCTGGCGTTCGCCCGCCTGCTGGGACGCCTGACGTCAGAGAGGCAACAGCCTCTGCTGCTTAAAAATCTATTTTTTTTTTATAAGAAAACCTATTTTCTTGAGGTTTTTCGTATGCGGAGCCCGCTCCAAGTGAATTCACTCCATTCATTGGATTCTACGGCTCGAAACAGTCTGAATGAGCCCCATATCCGATTTTTTATTGGCGTATAAAATGACCAAAGCGTATTTCAATGGTAGTAGTACTGTTTTTAACACTATGGCTCACCGGATACTCCGATCATCCTCATTTTTTGGCTCAACGCCTAAAATGAGTCGGGGAAGGAGATGGACGGCTTGGATTAGAAACATACATCAAGGTGGGTCCTGAACAAATGGCCCACCCCAATGGCTTGAAGCAAGCTCATATTTGTATTTTCATCCAGGGACATCCCGAGACGCTGGACTCTTTTGGGCCTTTTTTTTTTTAAAAAAAAATATTAAGGTGGGCCCTTCTTAGGTGGGCCACCACATGATACGTGGTGTGGGTACAATGCATGTAAGATAGGTCCCACTCATGGGCGACTTGGATAATATACATATTTCATGGTGGGGCTCATTCAAGTGGTCCACATGGCCACATCAACATACAAAGAAAATAAATAAAAATGAGAGGGAGAGAGAGAGAGTAAAAGAGTGGGACACGCGAGATGGAGGGACCTCGGAACCATGGGCCCTCCGTTTCAACCATCCAATCATACATCAATGGGTCCCATTGCATATGGGTCATCCAAATAAAGGATCAACGGTGGAGATCCCTCTCCATCCAAAATGAACGGTCTATATGACCTCTTAATGCAAGAAAAGCAAACATCATGATGGGGTCCATGGAGAATAGCCCCATCATGGAATGATTTTGATGATCAAGATGGGCCATTGGCCACATCTTAGGGTCCCAAGTGAGATCCAAACCATTGATCGGTTGGCCTCACTTGGCCCATCTTAAAAATATAGAAAATTAGGCTATGGAGGCACCCACCACTTGATCTTCTTGGTCCGTTGAAAAGTTACACTCCTTATGCTTCACTTTGATGGTGGAGATGAGAAATGGATGGTTAAGATGAGAAGTTTTGGGATGGAAAAGTGGGCCACCAAAATCACATTTTCTCTCATGGGAAGAGATTGGATGTGGGAGTGCTCTCTTGCTTGGGTTTGAGAGTGTTAAGAAATGAGAGGGAGAGAGAGAGTTGTAAGAGATGTGAGTGATGGATGTGAGGTGAGTGATGGGTGAGGTGATGGATTGGTTGACTTTGGGTTTGCTTGACTTGTGGAGAAAGAAAGCACGGGTGCTTTGTACTTGATATGAGGGGTGATTGATGGGATTGATTGATGTGATTGATTTGACATATTGTAGAGATTCTCTTAGGATTGCAACGCGCGGCATTTTTGCTCGAACTGAATGTGGGTCCACATCACCTCGTCTGGGTATCGGATCGGTACATGAGTCGCGACATTGGAACTGCGGCAACAGTGCGGTCGCGCGACGTTATATTCAATTTCGCCTCGCAAGCCGATTTAAATGTATAGGATATGACTTACGGTCGTACGCAACGTCGATTACAGGTTGTGAATTGTCGAAATTCGACGAGAAGGATCGCGGGAGTTGACGGAACAGTATGGTCTAGGATACGGGTCTTACACAATGGTTGCCCATTTAGGTCTTCTAGCCGATACGTTCAAGGGCGGATGGTGCTCGAGACGACATAGGGTCCTTCCCAATTGGGTCCCAATGTGCCCGCAACAACTCCCTTTGTATTTGAAAATATTTTTCGGAGGACCATATCCCCGGCTCGGAATCGTCTGACTTTGACTCGGCTGTTGTAAAATCGAGACACTTGCCTCTGTCGAGCCATCATTCGTAATTAAGCTCTTTCTCTTTTCTCTTCTAACAAATCGAGCCCGAGTGACAGGAGTTCGTCATTCTCTTGTGCACTGAACGTATTGACTCGGGCCGAGTTAATACCAATCTCAACCGGGGCAACTGCTTCCGAGACATAATAAAGGGAGAATGAAGTTTCTCCCGTGGTAGTTCGAGCTGTTGTTTGATAGGCCCACAATATATTTGGAAGTTCCTCAGCCCATGCTCCTTTTGCTCCATCGAGTTTCATTCGGAGATACTTCTTTATAATCTTGTTAACAGCCTCGACCTATCCATTCGTCTAAGGATGATGAGGCGAGGCGTATAAGTTTCGGATCCCGAGTTTACTGCACATCTCACGGAATTATTTGTTATCGAACTGCCTTCCATTATTGGTGATAATAGTCCGAGGTATCCCGAACCGACAGACGATATTTTTTCAAAAAAAGCTTGTGATCTTCTGCTCAGTAATTTTTGCTAATGGTTCGGTTTCGGCCCACTTCGTGAAATAATCTACTGCAACCACAACATATTTAGTCTGACCCTTTCCCAGAGGGAAGGGTCCGATGATGTCGATCCCCCACTGTGCAAAGGGCCATGGTCCAGACATCGGAGTCAGTTCCTCGCGGGGTTACCTCGGGATAGCCGTAAATCGCTGACACTTGTCGCACCTTTGGACGGACCTCTTAGCACATGTTGTATAGTCGGCCAGTAATACCCCTGCCGTAACACTTTGTTGGCGAGCGAACGTCCTCCTGAGTGGTTCCCACATATTCCTTCATGTATCTCCCATAAGACATAGTCGGCTTCATGGGAATCCACACATCTTAGTAAGGGAGCATAGAACCCTTTTTTGTACAATACCTCATTCAAGGTGGTATAACGCGACGCTCGAACCTTTAACCGTGGAGCCTTGGTATGATCTTCCGGTAGTTCTCCATCGTTGAGATAACGGACGATTGGATCGAACTAAGTAGGTTCTGAGTCGATAGAAAGTATAGCTGAGTCTGTCGGCTCATTTATACTCGGTTTAACTACGTATTCGATTGAGACCGATCGAGGTATGTCGTCTTCGTCGGCTGAGGCGAGCTTTGCTAACAGGTCAGCTTTGGCATTGTCGGTCCTAGGTATCCAAATTACTTCACATTTCTGAAATTCGCTGATTAATTCTTTGGCCTTCTCCATGTATGCCTTCAGTTGTTCTTTTTGAGTTTGATAAACACCAGAGACTTGGTTAACGACCAGCTGCGAGTTACTGAAAACATTGAGATGAGTTGCACCTAAACTTACGATGAGTCGAAGGTCGAGTAACAAGGCCTCGTATTCTGCTGTATTGTTCGATACTTGGAATCTAAGTCGTAAGGCATACTACATACATGTTTGATCAGGAGTTTCCAATACTATCCCGGCCCCGCTTGCCTTAGAGTTGGATGAGCCGTCGACGAATAACTTCCAAGGAGCCGGGTCAGGTAAAGGGTGAAGAGAAGAAGAAGCTGCTGCTTTAGTAACCTCTTCAAAATCAGGCATTGTGTTATGTTTGGAGGTCACTTCAACAAGAAAATCGACGACAACTTGTCCTTTTATGGCTGTCCTTGGCCTGTATTGTATGTCTAATTCGCTTAATTCGACAGCCCACTTTGTAAGTCAGCCGGAAGCCTCTGTCTTTTGAAGAATCTGACGCAAAGGTAAGTCGGTCATAACGATGATGGTGTGATCTTGAAAGTATGGCCGGAGTCGTCGCGAGGATACTACCAGGGTTAAGGCTACTTTCTCGAGCTGAGGATACCTTGTCTCTGCCGGTAGTAAGGTTTTGCTTACATAGTACACTGGTAATTGCCTCCCTTCGCTCTCTCGTATTAAGGCTGAGCTGACTGCTGCATCGGATACAGCCAGATATAACAATAAAGCTTCTCCTGGCTCAGGTTTAGACAACAGTGGTGGAGACCCGAGATAAGACCTCAGTTCCTGAAACGCTTTTTCACACTCTTCCGTCCATTCCATTGATTGCCGCCCCTTCGATTGCTTGAAGAACTGGAGACATTTATCGGTGGCTCGGGACAGGAAGCGGTTAAGCGCGGCTACTCTCTCCGTCAGCCTTTGAATGTCTTTAATTATTTTCAGAGACTCTATGTCGAGCAAAGCTTTGATTTTTTCAGGATTCGCTTCGATTCCCCGCTAACGAACGAGGAAACCGAAGAATTTTTCCTAGCTTACACTAAAAGCACATTTGGTAGGATTCAACTTCATTTTGTACTTACGTAAAGTCATGAACATTTCTTCTAGGTCCGCCACATGGTCGGCTGTGTGTACACTTTTGACGAGCATATCATCTATATATACTTCCATAGTTCGGCCGATCTGTCGAGCGAACATTTTATTCACTAACCTTTAATACGTTGCTCTGGCGTTCTTCAAACCAAATGACATCACTCGGTAACAGTAAAGGCTTTTGTCGGTGACAAAGGTGGTTTTTGGTTTATCAGTTTCATGCATTACAATTTGATTGTAGCCTGAATAGACATCCATAAAACTAAGCAACTCATGTCCTGCAGTACTGTCCACCAACTGATTAATGCGGGGAAGAGGGAAGCTGTCCTTGGGGTAGGCTTTGTTTAAACCTGTATAATCAATACAGAGACGCCACTTTCCATTGGCTTTTCTCACGAGCATAACATTAGCTATCTACTCTGGATAGTATATCTCTTCATGATAGCGTACCTTTCTGGGCCGAGAGGACGTCTCTTCTGTCGGATTGGCCTGTAAGTCGGGTCGATGTTGATTCGGTGCGTTATGACCGAGGGATCGATCCCGGGTATATCTTCGTGGCTCCAAGAGAATACATCGGCATACTGCCGAAGAAAGGAGATCAGTTCTTCTTTAAGAGGTGAAATCAAAGACGAGCCGATTTGTACTACTTTCGACTCGTCTGTTTCGGTTAAGGGTTCCGAGATGAGTTCTTCCATTGGTCGCCCCCGTTCATGAGATCCGATTCGAGAGTCCAGCGATTCAATCATCGATATTTCTGTCGGCGCTTTGACTGCGGTCGCATAGCATCGCGGGCGTCTTGTTGATCTCCTTTCACAATTCCTACTCCTGACTCAGTCAAAAATTTCATGAAAGGGTGGTACGTAGATACCACGGCTTAAAGGAGGCTTAAGGATGGTCGACCGAATATAGCATTATACACCGATGGTTGGTCGACGACCAGGAAGTCGATCATCGTAGTTGTCTGGTGAGGTGCGGTTCCGTCAGTGAGTGGTAATGAAGCGATTCCCTCGGGAAGTACCTGTCCACCCGAGAATCCTATGAGTGGGGTTCGGATCGGATGTAAGGCCGATCGTCCTATGCCCATTTTGTTGAATGCTTGGGTGAACAATACATCCGTTGATGACCCCGTGTCCACTCGTATTCGGAACACTTTTCTATTGGCGATAGTGAGGGCGACTACGAGCGCATCATCATGAGGATGATGGATGCCTCGAGCATCTTCCTCAGTGAATGAGATGCAATATTTTCTCTTTTCTTTTCTTTGGAAGGCTGGGACAGCAGAAGAATCTCGAATTCTAGACGGTTGATGCTTCTGGCGTGATTTTTTCGTGCATTGTTGGAATCTCCACCGCCTTGATGCCCTCCGATAATCGTTCGGATTTCTTCTGTGGGCCGATCTTCGCTCGGTCCTGCTGGAGCACCAGATCCTTCCACATGTTCTTTCAGTCGGCCTTCTTTAATTAGCCGCTCGATTTCTTCTTTCAGGTGATAACAATCACTCGTGTTGTGACCATGGTCACGATGATAGTGGCAGTACTTGTTCTTATTCCATCGATTCGGGTTCCCTCAGAGTTTTTTGGGCCAGTTGACGAAGCCCTCATTCTTAATTTTTATCAACACCTGTTCCTGAGACTTGTTCAGAGGGGTGTATGTAGAAAATCTTCTGTCGGGTCGTTTGCCCGACCTGCCATCGTCTCGTGCCCGATCATCTTTTCGCTTCTTCCCTCCGGCTGAGTTAACTTTTTTCTTGGCCGACTCTTTAGCCGAGGGTTTTGCGTTCTACACCTTCTCGCGCAGGAGTCGGGTCTCTTCAGCGTCGGCATATTGGTCCGAGCGAGTCATAAATTCGTCCAAAGTCTCGGGCGGATTCTTGTCCAGGGACGCCAAAAAAGGCTTATATCTCACCCCTTGCATGAGAGCGTTAAGCGCTGTCTCCTCCGAGTGTCTCCGAACCTACAGAGATTCAAAGTTAAAATGCTTGATATAATCTTTCAACAGCTCTCCTTCATTCTGAATTATGTTGTTTGGATGTGCGGGTGGCTTTAGCTTTTTCTTTCCGCCGATGAAGTTGTTGAAGAAAGCGTCACTGAGTTCAGCAAATGACTTAATTGACTTCGGTTTTAATTGTTTGAACCAAAGTCGGGCTACGTCAGTTAGTGTGAGAGAGAAGGCTTGATACATAACAACATCTGAGATATCATGCAACTCTATATAGGTTTTGAAGCATTCAATATGCTTTGTCGGATCGATTTTTTTGGAAAAGGGAGTTATCTAAGATAAACGGAACCTTTCCGGTAATCGTGCCTGCATTACTTCGTCCACAAATGGATAAGCTTTTGCCTCGAATTTGATCGGGTATGTGTTCCAACCGTGCTTCATGTCTGCCATCTCTCTTTCCATCTTTTTCCGGACCTCATTTTTGAAGTCTTGTATATCGGCTTTTCAAGGTTCCGCACTCTCCGCCTTTTCTTCTACAAGAAGCCGACTTCATCTCCTCTGATCTATTTTATGCGGCAAATTAGAGGGAGGCAAAATGATCGTTGCAGAGCGAGCCGACACTGGCTGACTCGGTCCTTGATGCTGACTCAGCTCTTGAGGCGACTGCGGAGCTGCAGGCTGTATTACAGATGCTGGCGGGAGAACCTGCACTGACTCGTGACGCTGCTACATCTGCTGATTACACAGTTGCTCCAACATGTGTTTCATAACAGCCATCTCTGAACGTATCTCTTGGACTTCTCGATCCAATTGTGCGTTCTCTCGGTTCGACTGGCTGGTAGTCGCAGCAGATCCCACAGACGGCGCCAAACTGTTGGTGTATTTTTATGGGACGGCTCCCCGGCTCGGATCGTCTCCCACCTGCACAATCAACGATACAAAGGGGACCCTGGTTAAAGCCGGGGAACCTCTGATGCTTAAGTCAATCTTCTGATCAATGGCAAAGGGTTTTTAGAGTTTTTGTATTGCGTACCTGCTTTTGTAAAGAACTTGGATATTTATAGATCTTAAGAATCCTCATTATACGAGGATTCGTCTCCTGATTATCTAGAGATTTAATCCTTTCAACTGATTTCGCTCGATCCCGAGAATCTCGGGATCGGATACCAGTATTTTCAGATTTTCGGGGCGGCATTTATATTTACACCGCTTTTTCCTGTCTCGGCTCGACTTTTACCAACTCTGAAAGAGTCTTGGTCAGCTTAAGCGAGTAAATTTTCTGACTCCTTAAGGATGGAATAGTTTCGGTGTTTACTCGTCACCCTTCCTTATTCCGTGGCCGACGGAACCAATATACCATGTCGGTTTTAACTTACTTGGCCTTCTGTAGGCTTACGCAGACGCAGTTATCTCTCCGACTGAGTAACTTTAGTCGTCTTATGTTTATACTTCTTGGCCTATCCATTATTCCGTCGGCTCTTACCGTTGTCTCGGACTCTTCGGGCAGTGCCAGCGGAGCCGACCTACTCGAAATCCGAGTTTCCGGACTTAACATATTTTTCCCCAACAAAAGTTATAACCCTAATAAAAGTACCTACTCTGTCAAAACTGATAAACTTTATTAGAAAAGTTCTAACATGATTATAAAAATTGAAATTATTAAAAATAATATACTTTTTTTAAAATTTTGTTTTTGAATTTTTATAGTGTATTTTACCATGAAACTTACTAAGCAACCCACGTAACAATATGTAAATCAAAAGTTATTATTAATTTATGATTCACACATCAAACACCAGTTTCTCCATATTTAAAATATATATCTTTTAAAAATTAAATTGTTTAAGACCCAATTACATCATTAAGACTAGCTCAGATCTAATTACTACTTTTAACTTTCTACCGGCATTATTTTGGCTCTAGCCCATCTGTGACACGGGATGAATTCCAAACACCATAATTCGAGTCCGCCAACCAGATACGGACGATTCAAGGGTCACTCTGACCAAATTACCCCTACGTGTACAGGTGGAGTGTATAAGATGGGTCCAGCCGTGCAATACGTACAAGTTTCGGACCGTGCTTCAGACCATGACGTGACTCTTCACCCTAACAAAATGACATGGTTGTTCCGCAGTCCAAGTATATTAGACTTTACAGCTATAGTATACGACTGACCATCTGATTTTATCTTTGCAATTTGGACCACTTAACATTTTACTTCTAATTACCATCAATTTGAAGTATGGAATTGAACCCAGGTGGGTTGTGTTGTGTCAAGGTAGGGCCAGAAATTCTCAACCATCCCTGGTTGGGTTGGGGTCGGGTTAAGGCCTCAGGCCGCCTGACTCGACCCAAACTGGACCATGATCAGCATTTTGTTATTTGGAGCCATTATATAAAATATTGCAAGCTCGCTATTACTTGAATTATATAAAGGTTTGAGTATTCAATACCTTGGGTTGATTAGCTTTAGCCAGCCATGGTTCGACCCCTGACATTGGGTGAACGTGATCCGACCCAACCAAACCCAACCCGACCCACCCAAGTTGCGACCCTAGTCACCACCATTTTGAAAAGGTGAACTATGATATAGGAGTTAGACCCAGGATGATGTGTAAAGAAGGGTTGTTGTGAGATTCTTACCAATTTCAATCAATCCAAAGCGACAAAGCTCTGATAATCTGATAATATCCTCCCTTCCTACCCATTTCCAAATGTCCCAACACACAACCCTTTCCCTTTCTTTATTCACAACACAACTAAGCTCCAACCCCCATCATTTCTATAATATAAATCCTTCCTCCTCTTCAACACCACACCAAAACAAACCAACCATCTCTCTCTCACTCTCTCTCTCTCACCAAAACAGAGCAACCATCTCTCTCTCACTCTCTCTCTCTCACCAAAACAGAGCAACCATCTCTCTCTCTCTCTCACCAAAACAGAGAAACCATCTCTCTCTCGCTCTCTCTCTCTCTCTCATGGATTCATCATCCAATTCAATTTCGCCTCGCAAGCTCCGATCCGATCTCTACAGCTCTTCATCATACAAAGATGAATCCACCAGCCCCTTAGTCATTTCAGTCCTCGCTTCTCTGCTTGAAAGAACCATGACCAGGAACGAAAGGATCGTGAGAAAATGCACTTGGGTGTCGCCCAAAATCGCCGGGACACGCATCTTCAACTGCTACCAGATTCCAGACATGACGGTCCAGTCATTCCTCGAGCGAATTTTCCATTACACCCACATCGCCGCACCGGTCTACGTCGTGGCTTACATCTACATCGACCGGTTCTCCCAATTACACCCCGATTTCAGAATCGTCCCTCGCAATGTACATAGGCTTCTCATCACAACCATCATGGTTGCTTCTAAATTCGTCGAAGACATGTAAGTATACCACTTTTCTTCCTCGACTATTCCACCATTCGGCCAAAATGCAACATGGGTCTTACTTGCTTTTTCTTTCTTTTTTCATACAGGAATTATAGGAATTCTTACTTTGCTAAGGTGGGCGGATTATCGACAGCTGAAATGAACAAATTGGAAGTGGATTTCCTTTTCTTGATGGGTTTTAAGTTACATGTAAATGTGAGTGTTTTCGAGAGCTACATTTCACATCTAGAGAGAGAAGTAAGCATTGGAGGAGGGTACCATATAGAAAGGACTTTGAGATCCATGTGCAGAGGAGAAATCACTTCCAAGGAAAAGGAGAAGAGGGAATTCAATGGACCAGCACGAGTTATCGGATGCGGTCCACATTGACTTGCTTTTCAGGCACTTTTGGGTTGAAGGATTTGAATTTCCTTGTAAATAGTTGTAATTGTATATCTGATATGGAAGTCTCATTGAAAATGGTAATTGAGTATGTTACCTCATCAACAATGAAAAGTTTAAGGTGTAAACCTGTCTTTTTTAGAAGAATTAATGACTTTGCTATGTTTTATATATATATACACACACACTTAAAGATCTTTAATAGTTTTGGACATTTTTATCCATGTAATTAGTCCTTTAATTAAAGGGGATAATAGAGTCATAAGCAGTGATTATTTTAATTTTTTAATTTTTAATTTTATTTTTTCTCTTAAACATGCACTTGCACCACAGTGCACTCACGCATAGAGACACCACTGAGGGTTCTCGAACCCATGACGTCGTGTTGAAACTGTTGCGAGTCTACCACCTAGACAGGAAACGGATTGGCTACTCCCCCTGCCATGATGCATGTGTTTCATCCATTCCGTAAATCCATTTTTACAGATCATTTTAGGCTTAATATATAAAATTAGAGGGATATAAATCTAAGTGGACCACACCACAAGAAAACAACAGTGATAGGATATCCACCATTAAAGTACTCCTAAGGCCCACTGTACTGTTAATTTGACATCCAATCTGTTGATTAGGTCATACAGACCCCAGATAAAGGGAAAAAACAAAGATCAGCTTGATCCAAAACTTTTATGGCTCCCAGAAAGTTTTTAATAGTTGATGCTCATTCAACATTGTTTCTTGTAATGTGGTCCACTTGAGAATGGGATATACTTCATTTTTGCTCTTATATCATAAATGATCTAAAAAAAAAGGGTGAATGGCATGGATGAAACACATACATCATGGTGGGGCCCACAGAGCACCGACCATCAGCTACGGCGTTGGCGGCAGGGGGAGTAGCCGATCCGTGTCCACCCAGGCATGAGTATGGACCCCAATTATGATTTTAATTGATCATTTGTAAATTCTCTTTTGCTTGTATCCTAAAACCCTCTGTGATCTCCCCTCCCTTTCTGTAACTGGGGTGTGTTGGTGTCACCAAGTTTTATGGGGGCGCACCAAGATGTGTGTTATATTCACACCTTATATTTATTTTCAAGATTATTTTAATTAATTTATGGGCTAAAAAAATGAGGAAATTATTTTAATTAGTTTATGTACTAAAAAATAAGAAGATCCAAAGCTCAAGTGGATCACACCACGGAAACAATGAGGACAATGACTTTCATGGTTGAAACCTTTGTAGGGCTCACCATGATATTTGTTTGTCACTCAGCTTGTTCATAAGGTGTTGATGACATGAATAAAGGGTAAACACAAATATTAGCTTAATTTAAAAATTATGTGCCCTTAGGAAGTTCTCAATGATAGATGCCCTATGTCTTTTATGGTATGGTTGGCTTGAGCTTTGGATCTGCTTTATTTATGAATATTTTTGGGCCTATGTTCTGAAATGATCTGGCAAGATAAATTAACTGTAAGAATATAATACATACATGATACTGGGCCCATGAAACTTGGTGATGTCAACACACCATGTAAGTTGGTGGTGTGTGGCAAACTAAGCAATCCGCTTCCAGCTTTTATGTGTGACATACTCACTAGTACATATATTTAATATGACTGTGCTCTTTATTTTTCCATGAAATGTGTCCGTCTAATTGCTGTGTTTATGGTAACATAGCATCTGATAATTATTCCTGTTTGATTCCTGATAGGAATCTTTTTCCTTGTAAAACATTGGTCTTATTTATCTACATTTTTATTTGGATTCTTCACCAAATTACTATCAGCTAAATCAAGAAAATTGGAATTCCATCCAAGACTAGAGAATCTTAGAAATCTTTGATTGCAAGAAATTGCACTCTCGACTCATTTCAGTTCATCCAAATTCGAATGCATTTTGGCCTGTGGAAATAAATTGCATTTTCTTCTTCTATTTATAATAATAATAATAATAATAATAATAATAATAATTTTTAATTTTACATAAGCCAAGAGGAAGTTTACATGAGGAAAGTTAATATGTTTTATTTAAACCTCTCTTTCTATTTTGAGGCCGAGTTGCCTCTTTGGGATGAACAGAGAACTTCGATGTTGGTACTGAATCTGTACATGTGGGGCCATGGTTGGTTTGTCCAAGCCATTGATCTAATGGCCCCATCGTGGATGAACGATGGCCAAGAAATCTCTTGAAATTGTCATGAACTCCTTTCAATTGTCGGCATGTGAATACATGGTTAAGAAGAAATGTACAAACAACCCACATTTAATGGAGAAAAAGACAAGATTCAAATGGTTGAGATCTTCCTATTTGGAAGATTTTTTAGGCATGGCCCATTCATGACAGGTGTATCTAATTAATGTCCATTGTCCTACACGTACCAACTTAGTGCACGACAGAGAAGTTCCATTTTCCTCACAAAGAGGGAACACGGGCCTCTTATAACACTTTAAACAATTAAATAATAATAATACTTCTGCTTTTGGAAAAAGAACTCTAGTCTAAGAAAAAGCAGTGACCAAATACACTGAGTGGATGATAAAGTTCTTGATACGAGATCTAAGCCGTTGAAAGTACCCATGCTCCTTGAAGATCATTGGAGGAAAAAATCAGGCTGATTCAACACCTTAGTGTCGGCAAAGCCACCGTGCACCAGGCACGTATGGCCAACTTGCAATGTACCTGATGTCTGAACCCCAAGGAAAAAAAGAGGTGGACCCCACCTTGAAGATCGTTCGGTGAATAAATCAAGCCAATCCATTTGGCAGGTGGCTACACCGTAGAAATCAGTCACAGCCTAGGTGTTGACGTAATGTACATAGTGTGGCAAACGTGATGGGTGGACCAGCGTTATTTTTGCACCTGATGACCTTTAAGGTATGGCCCATATATTGGACGGCTCAGATATCTTATCGAGGATGCACATTAGCCGTGTTATGGCCTAATCGGTTTTACTGATCAGTCGTGACAATAAAATGTGGAATGTTAACATCCCATCCCTAAAGCTTTCAAATGACAGGTGGGCCGCCCAATCATCAATCCGGACGGTCCATTCATTCATGTTACTGGGGGAAAGTTGTGTTGCAAAACTCACGCTGATCGGACGGTCCTAAGGAGACAGATTGGCCATATCATGGTTCACTGATGTGTATTGATCACTGCTCAATAATGATGAGTGGGGAATGCTGATGTCCACACTTCATGGGATGTTAGCAACTTCTCTAAAGCTTTTAAAAGACTGGTGTGCCAGCGAATCGATCCTAACTGTCCATTCATCCATAAAAATTAGGGGAAACATATGTTTGCCAAAATCGCGCTGATAAGATGATCCTAACCATCAGATCAATACCATTAAAAAATGGACCGTCAGAGAAATAAAATAATCGGAAGACAGATGGTGGCCACCCAGATGTTTGTGAGAAATCAATCCTTTCCATCCATTTTCTCAGCTCATATTAAGGACATGAGATAAAAATTGAGGCCGATCCAAAACCCAAGTGGGCCACACAATAGGAAATAATGGGGGCACAGAAGTTTTGTATCAGGCTTATAGTTTTGTGTTTTCCATTTATCCCAATGGAAATGATCTTATATGAATAGTTTGATAAACATTAAGGTGGACCTCACTTATATTTGGATGATCTGAACCGTTCATTTATTAGTATTTGTGCCAGATGAATGAAGTAGATAAAAAAAAAGAATTATATTAGATTATTTCAAAGCCTTAACTATTTAAATCTTTTTTCTAATAGGGCTGGCCTAGCCCTCTGAGAAGCAGCATGATAAGGTCAAGGTTAAAGCGGACCATGCCCTACCCTGGTCTATTGACAACCCTACTCCAAATGTGATCTGATGATGCTTATTTTACTATATATGATTTGTAAGAAAATGAACGGTTGTAATAAAATGGCCAAAATTTGAAGGACGACTGTCATTCCGTCGGCATGATTCTTGACGCCTGCTTTCCCTCATAAGGTAGATGGCATGGAGACATCAGTACCAAGATAGAAGGGAAAAGACATGTCCATTAATTAATAGACGACCCAATTGAAAACAGGAGAGCTGGACGATTAGCCCTTCATTCCAAATGAGATGTGGACCCCACTTGGAACGCTCGTGCAAGACCTACTATACGGCTAGCATTCACGCGTTTACAAATATTATAACGTATGCCCGCCTTCCATTCCCACGGACTGGACGCGAGAACCACGTATCTACTGAATCATGCACGTATGTGGGATCACAACCGTTTATCAAGTATAATCGGCAATAAACACCTGTTGGCCCAAAACTCCAGGTGACCCACTCCTTATATGGGCCACACATTTGCATAAAAAATAAAAACATTCCAATGGTCCATATTCAATGTACAAGTATTGCCACCTGATGAGTGAGCCAGCTTTATTTTTAGGTTATGAACGGCCGGATCTCAGCACGTGTAGGGGCACGTTGTTCCAAATAGAGTTCCTCGTTGAGGAGACATGGATGTAAGGACAAGCTGTTTACAGGTGTGGAAAGATACGGACTAAATTACGATGATTTTTTTGGCCTTTTCCGTGAGGGAGTTATTAGATAGAGAAAGAGAAAATGACCACTGTAGGCAAAACCTTTTATCCAGCGGTTTTAATCGAGGAATACAAACTTAAGTTACCAACTTAGACTAGCAAGTGCGGACAGCGACTTTGAGGACGAAACTACCCCTCCTTTTCACTGCGAAGACGAGAGCTGACGCTCCTCCAACTGAAAGTTGTACGAACGGCTTAGGAGAGATCAAAGTTACATGCCCCACAGCTATGTATTTATCATATCCACAACGTTCATCCATATTTCAAAATCATTTCGGAGCATTATCGAAAAAAAATAAAATCATATCCATAAATCAATGGACCACACCACAAAGAGCAGCGGGAAATTGATTTTCACCGTAACATTTTTGTAAGGCCCATCATAGCATTTATTTTCCATCCAATCTATTCATAAGGTCACAAAGGCCTGGACGAAGAGGAAAAATAAATTCCATAATGATCCAAAACTTCTGTAACCCCTAAAAGGGTTTCAATGGTAGACATTCAATTCCCCATTACCTTTTACTGTGTGTTCCACTTGATAGCTAGATCTGTCTTATTTTTCATCTCAAGCCTAAACACGAGTTCACCGAATAGATGGACGGTTTGGATATAACATATACCTCATAATGGGACCCACAAAAATCGGTGGGAATTACAACAGGAAAAAGGGAAAAAAAAATAAAAATGAAAAAGAAGCCAGCGAGTTGGGGTTGACCGGGTCAACCTGGTCGATGGGGTTATAGCTTGGCGTATGGCTACGGATTATAACCGTAGCCATAGCTATAATACACTTTTTTTTTTCTTTTTTCTTTTTTATTTTTTACATGGAGAACTTTATTGTACCTACAATTTTTTTTAATACATGTTTATATAAATATGTGTGTGTGTGTGTATAAATATAAATTTTTCTCTCTTTTTATTTTTCATTTCTTTCTTTATTCATTTAACGAGAATATCTTCTAAACTAAAATTAGTTACTTCGTACCACATATGATTTTGGAGTAGGAGAAGCTACTTTAGCCAACCAACCTAGTTATTTTCCAAGATTCCATCAGATCGATGGTCGAAAATACATTTCATTCACTTCACGGTCAATTTCAATCACTTCATGGTCAAACTAGAAATTGAGCGAGGCAAATATGAAATTGAGTAAGTAAATTGAAAATTGAGCAGGACAAGGTATGAATTGAGTGAGGGAAGCTAGAAATTGAGCGAGGTAGCATAAGAGTTCAACGAGGGAATCTAGAAATTGAGAGAGGGAAGCTAGAAATTAAGCGAGGCAATGTAGAAAATGAGCAAGGGAACTTAGAAATTGAGCGAGAGAACCTACAATTTGATCTAAGCAACTTAGGAATTGACTGAGAGAAGCTAGAATTTAAGCAAGGAGACCTAAAAATTTAGTAAAACAACTTAGAATTTGAGCGAGGAAAACTACAAATTATGTGAGGGAACCTAGAAATTGAGCGAGGCAACCTAGGATTTGAGCAAGGGAACCTAGGAAATGAGTGAGGCAACGTAAAAATTCAGTGAGGAATCCTAGGAATTGAGTGAGGGAAGCTAAAAATTAAGCCAGGGAACCTAGAAATTCAGCGAGGCAACCTAGAAATTGAGCGAGGAAACCTAGGAAATGAGCGAGACAGCGTAGAAAATCAGCGAGAAAATCTAAGATTTGAGCCAGGCAACCTCGGAATTGAGCGAGGGAAGTTAGAAATTGAGCGGAGGAAGCTAGAATTTGAGCGAGGGAATCTAGAAAATCGCTCAATTTCTAACTTCCCTCGCTCAATTCCTAGGTTGCCTTGCTCAAATCCTAGGTTTTCTCACTGAATTTCTACCTTGCCTCACTCAATTTCTAGGTTCCCTCGCTCAATTTCTAGCTTCCTTTGCTAAAATTCTAAGTTACCTCACTCAATTTCTAGTTTTCCTCGCTCAATTCCTAGTTTGTCTCGCTCAATTCATAGGTTGTCTCGTTGAATTTCTACGTTGCCTTACTCAATTGCTAGGTTGCATTTCTCAATTTCTAGATTCCTTCGCTGAATTTCTAGCTTCCCTCGCTGAATTTCTAGCTCCCCTTGCTCAATTTCTAGCTTCCCTCGCTCAATTCCTAGGTTGTTCGCTCAATTTTTAGGTTGCCTCGCTCAATTCCTAGCTTGTCTCCCTCAATTCATAGGTTCCCTTGCTGAATTTCTAACTTTCCTCGCTCAATTTCTAGCTTCCCTCGCTCAATTCGTAGGTTGCCTCGCTGAATTTCTACGTTGCATCGCTCAATTGCTAGGTTCCTTCGCTCAATTCTTAGGTTCCTTCGCTCAATTTATATATTGCCTCACTGGATTTCTAGCTTTCCTCTCACAATTCGTAGGTTGTCTCGCTTAATTCATATATTTTTCCAGATCATTTTATGGTATGAGACCAAAAATGAGATATATCCAGTTCTCAAGTGTACCACATTATAGGAAACAGTGTTGAATGAGCATCAACCATTAGAAACCTTTAGGGGGCCCACTGTGATGTTTGTGAGAAATCCTCCTCGTCTAAGTTCATTCATAGGGTCAAAAAGACTTGGATGAAGAGGAAAAAAAATTTCATAATGATCCAAAACTTTTGTAACCCTTAAAAGGGTTTCAATGGCAGACGTTCAATTCCCCACTGCCTTTTACAGTGTGGTCCACTTGATAGTTAGATCTATCTTATTTTTCGTCTCAAGCCTTAATATGAGCTCGTAAAATATATGGACGGTTTGAATATAACACATACATCATGATGGGACCCACAAAAGTAAAAAATAAAAAATAAATTCAGTTTGTGGGTCTCATCATGATTAAGCGGGGTAAACTGGAAATTGAGTGGGGAAAACTAAAAATTAAGCGGGGTAAACTAGAAATTGAACGGGGCAAACTGAAAATTGAGCGGGGCAAACTAGAAATTGATCGGGGTAAACATGCAATTGATCCCACTGTCAAAATCTAGTTTGCCCACCTTTTATCCAACTATTTTTATGAAAGAATTCAAACTTACTTTTGCAACTTAGACCTCCACGTGCGGAGACCCAATTCTAGGACGAAAATATCCCTCCTTTTCACTGCTGTCCACTTTTTCTCTCCCAATACCAAAACCTATAACCTAAACCCGAACCCATTCTTAAATCCCAAAACGTATAACCTAAATCTAAACCTAAACAAAAACCAAAACCTATAACCTAAACCCAAACCCATTATCAAATCCCAAAACCTATAACCTAAACCTAACCTTAACTTAAACCTAAACGTATAACTTATAACCTTAATCAAAACCTATAACCTAAACCAATACCAAATCCTATAACCTAAACCCGAACCCATTCTTAAATCCTAAAACCTATAACCTATAACTTAAACCAAAACCTAAACCTAAACTTATAACTTAAACCTGAACCCATTCTCAAATCCCAAAACCTATAATATATCCTTAAACCTTAACCTATAACCTAATCTAAACCTATAGTTATAACCTAAAACTATTCCCAAATCCCAAAACCTATAACCTAAACCTAACCTTTCCCTAAACCTATAACATAAACTCAATTTCTAAAGCGAAACATATACCTAATCCTAATCTCAACTCCATAACCTAAACCTAAACCTAAACTTAAAACTCACACTTAAACCCAAATCTAAACCTAAACCTTATCCTGGAAAGGGAGATGAAAATCAAATGGTGAAAAGGGAGAGGAAAAGTGGACAACAGTGAAAATGAGGGGTATTTTCATCCTGAAATTGGGTCTCCGCACACGGAGGTCTAAGTTGCAAAAGTAAGTTTGAATTCTTTCATAAAAACAGCTGGATAAAAGGTGGGCAAACTAGATTTTGACAATGGGGTCAATTTCATGTTTGCCCCGCTCAATTTCTAGTTTGCCCCGCTCAATTTCAGTTTGCCCCGCTCAATTTCTAGTTTGTCCCGCTTAATTTCAGTTTGCCCTGCTCAATTTTCAGTTTACCCCGCTCATATATGGACGGTTTGGATATAACACATACATTATGATGGGACCCACAAAAGCAACATCGCAAAAAAAATAATTTCAGTTTGCCCCGCTCAATTTCTAGTTTGCCTCACTCAATTTTCAGTTTGCCCCACTCAATTGAGCGGGACAAACTAGAAATTGAGCGGGGCAAACTGAAAATTAAGCGGAGCAAACTAGAAATTAAGTGGGGCAAACTAGAAATTGAGCGGGTTTAGGTTATAGGTTTTGGTTTTGGTTTAGGTTATAAGTTATAGGTTTAGGATAAGATTTAGGTTATAAGTTTTGAGATTTGAGAATGGGTTCAGGTTTATGTTATAGGTTTGGGTTTCGATTTAGGTTATAGGTTTAGAGATTTGAGAATGGGTTTGGGTTTAGGTTTTAGGTTTTGGTTTTGGTTTAGGTTTTAGGTTTTGGTCTAGGTTATAGGTTATAGGTTTAGGATAAGGTTTAGGTTTATGTTATAGATTTTGGGATTTGAGAATGGGTTCGGGTTAGGTTATATGTTTTGGTTTTGGTTTAGGTTATAGGTTTTGGGATTTGAGAATAGGTTCGGGTTTAGGTTATAGGTTTTGGTTTTGATTAAGGTTATAGGTTATAAGTTTAGGATAAGGTTATAGGTTTTGGGATTTAGGAATAGTTTTAGGTTATAAGTATAGGCTTAGGTTAGGTTATACGTTTGAGGATTTGAGAATGGGTTTGGGTTTAGGTTATAGGTTTTGGTTTAGGTAATTGGTTTTTGGATTTGAGAATGGATTCAGGTTTAAGTTATAGGTTTTGGTTTTGGTTTTGATTTAGGGATTTGAGTTTAGTTATAAGTTTAGGTTTAGGTTTGGGTTTGGGTTTTAGGATTTGAGAATGGGTTTGGGTTTAGGTTATAGGTTTTGGTTTTGATTTAAGTTATAGGTTATAGGTTTAGGTTTAGGTTATAGGTTTAGGATAAGGTTATAGGTTTTGGGATTTGGGAATAGTTTTAGGTTATAAGTATAAGTTTATGTTAGGTTATAGGTTTTGGGATTTGAGAATGGGTTCGGGTTAGGTTATTGGTTTTGGTTTTGATTTAGGTTATAGGTTTTGGGATTTGGAAATGGGTTCGGGTTAGGTTATAGGTTTTGGTTTTGGTTTAGTTTTGGGATTTGAGAATGGGTTCGGGTTTAGGTTATAGGTTTTAGTTTTGGTTAAGGTTATAGGTTATAGGTTTAGGTTTAGGTTATAGGTTTAGGATATGGTCATAGGTTTTGGGATTTGAGAATAGTTTTAGGTTATAAGTATAGGTTTATGTTAGGTTATAGGTTTAGGATATGGTCATAGGTTTTGGGATTTGAGAATAGTTTTAGGTTATAAGTATACGTTTATGTTAGGTTATAGGTTTTGGGATTTGAGAATGGGTTCGGGTTTAGGTTATAGGTTCTGGGATTTGAGAATGGATTCGGGTTTAGGTTATAGGTTTTGGTTTTGGTTTTGGTTTAGGGATTTGAGTTTAGGTTATAGGTTTAGGTTTAGGTTTTAGGTTTAGGTTTAGGTTTAGGTTTGGGTTTGTGTTTTGGGATTTGAAAATGGGTTCGGGTTTAGGTTACAGGTTTTGAAATTTAAGAATGGGTTCGAGTTTAGGTTATAGGTTTTGGTTTAGGTTATAGGTTTTGAGATTTGAGAATGGATTCGGGTTTAGGTTATAGGTTTTGGTTTTGGTTTTGGTTTAAGGATTTGAGTTTAGGTTATAGGTTTAGGTTTAGGTTTTAGGTTTAAGTTTAGGTTTGGGTTTGGGTTTTAGGATTTGAGAATGTGTTCGGGTTTAGGTTTCAGGTTTTGGAATTTGAGAATGGGTTTGGGTTTAGGTTATAGGTTTTGGTTTAGGTTATAGGTTTTGGGATTTGAGAATGGATTCGGGTTTAGGTTATATGTTTTAGTTTTGGTTTTGGTTTAAGGATTTGAGTTTAGGTTATAGGTTTAGGTTTAGGTTTTAGGTTTAGGTTTAGGTTTGGGTTTGAGTTTTGGGATTTGAGAATGGGTTCGGGTTTAGGTTATAGGTTTTGGAATTTGAGAATGGGTTCGGGTTTAGGTTATAGGTTTTGGGATTTGAGAATGGGTTCGGGTTTAGGTTATAGGTTTTGGTTTTGGTTTAAGTTATAGGTTATAGGTTTAGGTTTAAGTTATAGGTTTAGGATAAGATTATAGGTTTTGGGATTTGTGAATAGTTTTAGGTTATAAGTATGGGTTTAAGTTAGGTTATAGGTTTTGAGATTTGAGAATGAGTTTGGGTTAGGTTATAGGTTTTTGTTTTGGTTTAGGTTATAGGTTTTGAGATTTGAGAATGGGTTCGGGTTTAGGTTATAGGTTTTAGTTTTGATTTAGGTTATAGTTTTGGTTTTGGTTATAGGTTATAGGTTTAGGATAAGGTCATAGGTTTTGGGATTTGGGAATAGTTTTAGGTTATAAGTATAGGTTTAGGTTAGGTTATAAGTTTTGGGATTTGAGAATGGGTTCGGGTTTAAGTTATAGGTTTTGGTTTAGGTTATAGGTTCTAGGATTTGAGAATGGATTCGGCTTTAGGCTATAGGTTTTGGTTTTGGTTTTGGTTTTGGCATTTGAGTTTAGGTTATAGGTTTAGGTTTAGGTTTTAGGTTTAGGTTTAGGTTTGGGTTTGGGTTTTGGGATTTGAGAATGGGTTCGGGTTTAGGTTACAGGTTTTAGAATTTGAGAATGGGTTCGGGATTAGGTTATAGGTTTTGGTTTTGGTTTAGGTTATAGGTTTTGGGATTTGAGAATGGGTTCGGGTTTAGGTTATAGGTTTTGGTTAAGGTTATATGTTATAGGTTTAGGTTTAGGTTATCGGTTTAGGATAAGGTTATAGGTTTTGGGATTTGGGAATAGTTTTAGGTTATAAGTATAGGTTTATGTTAGGTTATAGGTTTTGAGATTTGAGAATGGGTTCAGGTTTAGGTTATAGGTTTTTGTTTAGGTTATAAGTTCTGGGATTTGAGAATGGATTCGGGTTTAGGTTATAGGTTTTGGTTTTGGTTTTGGTTTAGGGATTTGAGTTTAGGTTATAGGTTTAGGTTTAGGTTTTAGGTTTAGGTTTAGGTTTGGCTTTGGGTTTTGGGATTTGAGAATGGGTTAGGGTTTAGGTTATAGGTTTTGGAATTTGAGAATGGGTTCGGGTTTAGGTTATAGGTTTTGGAATTTGAAAATGGGTTCGGGTTTAGGTTATAGGTTTTGGTTTTGGTTTAGGTTATAGGTTTTGGGATTTGAGAATGGGTTTGGGTTTAGGTTATAGGTTTTGGTTTTGGTTTAGGTTATACGTTTTGGTGTAGGTTATAGGTTATAGGTTTAGGTTTAGGTTATAGGTTATAGGTTTAGAATAAGGTTTAGGTTTAGGTTTAGGTTATAGGTTTTGGGATTTGAGAATGGGTTTGGGTTTAGGTTATAGGTTTTGGTTTTGGTTTAGGTTATAAGTTTTGGGATTTGAGAATGTGTTCGGGTTTAGGTTTATGGGTTTTGATTTTGGTTTAGGTTATAGGTTTCGGTTTAGGTTATAGGTTAATGGTTTAGGTTAAGGTTTAGGTTTAGGTTTTAGGTTTTTGGATTTGAGAATGGGTTCGGGTTTAGGCTATAGGTTTTGGTTTTGGTTTTGGTTTAGGTTATAGGTTTTGGTTTAGGTTATAGGTTATAGGATTTGAGAATGTGTTCGGGTTTAGGTTATAGGTTTTGGTTTAGGTTATAGGTTTTGATTTAGGTTATAGGTTAGAGGTTTAGGTTTTGGTTTTGATTTAGGTTATAGGTTATAGGTTTTGGTTTTGGTTTTGATTTAGGCTATAGGTTATTGGTTTAGG
Source organism: Magnolia kwangsiensis (assembly GCA_037074715.1). NCBI lineage: Eukaryota > Viridiplantae > Streptophyta > Magnoliopsida > Magnoliales > Magnoliaceae > Magnolia > Magnolia kwangsiensis. Next base: position 14,820,286 of record CM073576.1, on the reverse strand, counting down.
TTAAGGTTTAGATTAAGGTTTAGGTTTATGTCATAGGTTTTTGGATTTGAGAATGGGTTCGGGTTTAGGTTAAGGGTGTGGTCCCTGCAAATACAAATATAAACACGGTTTGTCCAAATGCCCAGACCCTTCCAATGTTGTCCATAAAAAATGGACAGCTTCATCATGGTCATAACAGCGGTTCCCACCTTCCAGGGACCCCCACTTTTCCGAATAGCTCCAACGTACATTCGGGTCTGCTCCATCAATTTCGAGCAAATACATAAATATGACCTGTCCAAATGGTTAGACCACTCCAATCATGTGCATTCTTGATAAGAGACGTACCAGATGCTTGAATATGAAATATACAGCTCCAATCCTCCCCCATGTAACATCCACCTGAAAGAATGCGCATAACCGTCATGATTGAGTAATTAATACAAGAACTGTACCATGACCATGTCAGTGACAGGGAAAGTTAATTGATGAAGGTAACAGTGCTTACTGTGCTTAATAAGAAATCATGTATTTCATTAACACATCCATAAAACATTTGAATGTATCTGAGAAGTATTCCAATGATTTAGTTCGCTGATACATGGCCTAAATGAGCAAGTGTTGCATTGTTAGTCTACACAGGCCCATTTGGAGGAGAAAACCAGCTATGAAGCAGCCAATTGTATGATAGAATACAGGACATCTTCTATGATTTCAAGCACTAACAACAAAGTAAAGTTCCCATTGTAGCATTTCACAACCTCTTTGATCCACAATTTTCAAATGATCAAGAATAGAGCGAGGAAAGCAAGCAATACCATTAGTTGAATTATGGGATGTTGGAAAACATTATTGAAAATTTTGGGATGTTTGGTGCATTTTTTGATCTTATGCCAAATCTTTGGAGATTGTTATTATCTTAAATAAACTAGATTGATCTGAAATCAATACAATAGTTGAGAGATCTTCATTATATCTTCATAGGCATTGTCTTTTAGGATCTATAAAAAGGGGGTGGTGTAGGAGGTGTGGCCAAAAACAACCTAAGATTTGAGCGAGGCAACGTAGGATTTAAGCGAGGAAACTTACAAATTGAGCGAGGGAAGTTAGAAATTGAGCGAGGCAACCTAGGAATTGAGTGAGGCAGCGTAGGAATTCAGCAAGGTAACCTAAGAATTGCGCAAGGGAAGCTAGAAATTGAGCGAGGAAACCTAGCATTTGAGCGAGGCAACGTAGGATTTGAGCGAGGAAGGTTAGAAATTGAGCGAGGCAACCTAGGAATTGAGCGAGGCAACGTAGAATTTAGCGAGGTAACCTAAGAATCGAGTAAGAGAAGCTATAAATTGAGCGAGACAACCTAGGATTTGAGTGAGGAAACCTAGGATTTGATCGAGACAACGTAGGAATTCAATGAGGCAACCTAGGAATTGAGCGAGGAAAGCTAGGATTTGAGCGAGGCAACCTACAAATTGAGCGAGGGAACCTAGAAATTGAGCGAGACAACTTAGGAATTGAGCGAGACAACGTAGGAATTGAGCGAGGAATCCTAGAATTTGATCGAGGGAGGCTAGAAATTGAGCGAGGCAACCTATGATTTGAGCGAGACAACCTATGAATTGAGCGAGGAAAGCTAGAAATTGAGCGAGGGAACCTAGAAATTGAGCGAGGCAACCTAGGAATTGAGTGAGGCAACGTAGGAATTCAATAAGGTAACCTAGGAATTGAGCGAGGGAAGCTAAAAATTGAGTGAGGTAACCTAGCATTTGAGCAAGGCAACCTAGAAATTGAGCGAGGCAACATAGGAATTTAGCGAGGTAACCTAAGAATTGAGCGAGGGAAGCTAGAAATTGAGCGAGACAACCTACGATTTGAGCGAGACAACCTAGGATTTGAGCGAGGGAACCTAGAAATTGAGCGAGATAACGTAGGAATTGAGCTAGGCAACGAAGGATTTGAGCGAGGAATGCTAGAAATTGAGCGAGGGAACCTAAAAATTGAGCGAGGCAACGTAGGAATTAAGCGAGACAACGTATAAATTGAGCGAGGAATCCTAGGTTTTAAGCGAGGGAAGCTACGATTTGAGCGATACGACCTAGAAATTGAGCGAGGTAACGAGGGATTGAGCGAAAGAAGTTAGGAATTGAGCGAGACAATGTAGAAATTCAACAAAGAATTCTAGTTATTGAGCAAGGGAACTAAGAAATTTAGAAAGGCAACCTAGGATTTGAGCGAGGCGAGGGAAGCTACAAATTGTGTGAGGGAACTTAGAAATTGAGCGAGGCAACCTACGAATTGAGTGAAGAAGCTAAAAATTGAGCGAGGCAACCTAGGATTTGAGCGAGGGAACATCGAAATTGGAGCGAGACAATTTAGGAATTGAGCGAGGGAAGCTAAAAATTGAGTGAAGGAAGTTAGAAATTGAGCGAGGCGAGCGAGGCAACGTAGAAATTGGAGTGATGATTGAGCAAGGGAACCGAGAAATTGAGCGAGGGAACCTAGGAGTTGAGCAAGGCAACGAAAAAATTCAACGAGGCAACCGAGAAATTGAACAAGAGAAACATCAATTTGAGCGAGGCAAGCTTTAAATTGGGTGAGGCTAACATGAATTGGAATGAACTTTAAATGTAATTAACTTAGCCTAACAATTTGCTTTGTTGAATTTCACCGATCAATTAATGAAATTGCCTGAGATTTACATCAAATTCTCTTTGGTGAATTTGATCGAGCAATTAATGAAATTGACCAAGCGGTTCATAAAATTTTCAGTACGCACTTATAGTGCTGAGTTAACTAATTTTCAGTACGCACTTATAATGCTGAGTTAAGTAAGTTGGGCACACCCAGATCCATAGCTCAATTGGCAGACTGAGTAGAGATACCTCATGTCAACACTTGAGGTCCTGGTATTGATTCCTAGCGGGGGTGGCTAACATGGAGTGTGTGTATTGACATGGGTGTGTACTAACAAGCTAACCTAAAAGAACTAAAAAAAATAAAATTAATAGTAAAATATAAAAGAATTAATAAATTAAAAATATTGAGTTGGGCCGCCTTGAATGTATGTGGACCATCCATGACGTTCATCCATTTTTCCATCTAAAGCAAGGGTTTCAATCCAAAATGGTGGCATATTGAAATATCAAGTGGACCACACCATAGGAAACAGTGTTTCTACCGTAGAAAACTTGTTATGCCCCTACAATGATGTTTTACTTGTAAACCATCATGTTCATGGGATGATTTTCGCATGGATGAACCGAAAACCAAGATGAGAGCTTCATTGGCATTTCAATGGCCCACAAAAAATTTATGCCGTTTAGGTAAATGTATATCATACCTGTCATGTGTACTTTCTTTCGTGGAGGGATCATTTTCAGAAAAAACGTGATAATGTTTGTGAATAGAGAGGGTGGGATCCAGCTAGAGCGTGGTGCAGACGTAGCGGTGAGTTTTCGTCCTTTGGTTTTTTTTTTTAATGGAGCGAGAGATGGGAGGGAGAGGAAAAGCAACGGCAGTAAAAAGGAATGGTAGTTCCGTCCTCAAAGTCGCTGTCCGCACGTGTTAGTCTAAGTTGGTAACTTAAGTTTGTATTCTTCGATAAAAACCGCTGGGTAAAAGGTTTTGTCTACAGTGGTCATTTTCTCGAGAAAGAGAAATCTAGCAAGTGTTCTGCTTGATACGCTGGCAAACAGAAATTGTACACGCAATATGCACTTTCGAGCTAAAGCGTCCAAATTGTGTGTCCCACTGTAGGTAGTTCATCACACAACAGTATGATTGATTGGCCTTATCCTGACCTCTGATAAGTGGCCATTTTCTTGTTGAAAGCAGACGGTTGACTATTTTTCATTTTGACCGTTCATTAGATTTCCATTAATTAGACGGTTAGGAACTGAATCAAGGTAATTCTCTCTCGACATCTGAATTGGGACCTACGATTTGGACAGTTTGACTTAAATTAACTGTATGCCACCTGTGCAATTTCACAGTGCCTGTGTATCATCCATCACACTCTGTCAGAGCATCGAAGGATATCTCTTTCCCACGTCGTCTTCAACAGCACGTCCAACTTACTAGCCTACACTCACCAAACGCCGGATTATTAAATTCGCTCACCAGCTTCTCCATGCGATGGGAAGGTCCCTTGAAGAGAATCACACCGTTTAACGTGCGTCCATTTATATACTAGAAAAGGATTTGATACTCTGGCAGAGTGTGATAGATGATGCGCAGGCACTTGGAAAGTCCATATGCGTCATATGAGTAATTCAAACTAGATTGTCCAAATTATGGGTCTTGATGGACATTTGTTGAACGGTTAAAAATTAAAACTAATCAATGGTCCTGTTTCATCAATAAGATTGTTCAAGGGACCTAATTTTGTTGACTGTGACTTAGCGAGGATGGTTTCAACAGCCTAATAGGTTAATTTGAGTTAATGTGCGCCACTTATACATTTTCTAGTGCCTGCATATCAAACCTTCTACTATGCCGGAGTATCAAATCACTACTTTATAGATTCGGGACGGACTTGCTTTTACAGGCAGTCCCTACCACTGTAGGTTCTGGGAGCCGTAACGGGTCCTGCGAGAAGGTGAGATAGCCAATGGGCCTCACCATAGACGCGGCCATGTTGTACATGTGTGGGAGATCTTGTCCATTTATCAGCTGCTGACCGTTGTAATTACCTTTACCCAAAAACCAATAGGTCCATATACGATGGAACGGCCCATCTGATGAGCTGACCATCTAGATTGCTGGATCAGGTCACGTTCAGGGCAATCCGCACCTGATGGTTGGACAGATCTGTTGCACGTGTCCACCCTTCATCGCATTGCGTGAATCCCGTTATGCATCTCTCTTCTAAAAGAAAGAGAGTCGTTTGTACATTCGGTGGTTGTAGACATTTGATAAAGTTGATTATCAATCTGGTCCGTCTATCTATTTTTCCATGCGATGTATGCCAAACCATTTAAAATAATACACACAATGGATAATTTTGGATATCTGACATGTGGCATTCAAAGCAACGGTAGGTAACCCAAAAAAAGAAAGTAAATAAAAATATAGAATTGTCTAATGAGACTGTTCTTGTAATTAACAGAGGCACTTGAAGACAGGTCCCACTAAATAAACGGTCTAAAATTATATGTTCCCCACCAATACTATGAAGCGACCGTGTGTTCCGGTCTAAGCAGATAATCTCCCTTCCAAAGCTGATATCTAATTGCTTTTGGAATGCTGTTTAATGATATGGAATCCTTACCAAACGACGAATATATATATATATATATATATATATATATTACACACTAAGCCGAATCCGGTGTGGCCTTTGTCTTCAAACCGTCGGTGGTTAACAACAATTTTAAAGAAATGATGGATGGAATAGTCTAATGAGTTTGATTTTTGTTACATGGGCCATCCGAGACAAGTCCCACTAAATAGACAGTCTAAATTACATGAAGTGACAGCCTAACCGGATCATCTCTCTTCAAACTTTGACATTTTATCTAATTGCTGTTGGACATCCATTCAATGATGTGGGTCCCTTGAACAAATTAAGCTGAATCTTGTGCGTCCATCACATAGGTGACAAAAATGTCTATACAAATAGATGGATAGAATTGTCTCATCCGTGTGATTTTTGTAACATTGACCATCATGGACGATCTAGATTCTTACATTGACCTGCGAGTGTCCTCTTGCAATCTACTAAACTACTGTGGGACCTCTATTAAATGATGTGGGTCCCTCAGCTAACTACTACGAAAAATGAACACTAGAAGCCGAATTACATGGGTCCTTCAAAGTGATGGAAGGTTAAAAAAATTAATGGACAGGATTGTCTGTGAGCATGAATTTTCTAACATGGGCCCCACCAGTATCGTGACTAGACCATATTCCAATCCTCCCTTAACTAGATCATCTCTTCCAAATTAAAGCTGATATTTTACCCACTTATTATAGGAGATGTATTAATTAATCATGTGGGTCCCCTGCCAAACTACAGCAAAACCTGAAATCTCACGGCAAATCTTATGTCGTCAAGAACAAAATGTGAAACAAAAATAATGGATAGAATTAGACCTAATGAAAACGATTTTTATTTTATCTAATTAATACATCTCTCCTCAATGCTGATATTTTACCTAAATGCTGTGGGATCTCTATTTAATGATGTGGTCCCTTCAGCACTTCAATCTCCTCCGACCCATGGTTTTGAAATGATGTGACTTGACTCTGGCAAAGATTTTGAAACTAGAAGGATTTTGCAAACTCAGCTTTGAGGTGGGAATGTAGAGAGGATTCTTTTGAGAAACTTTAGAAGAATCAAAATTCAGATACTTATAGATCTTGGTTACAATGGTCTCAGAAAACTAAAATACCTATGACTTCCTTGGAATCCATGCTGCTAAACTGATCAACGGAGGCTTTTGATCCTCGTGACTAGTTTTTTGCATTTTCAATCCTCGAATCACTATTTTATTTTTATTGGCATGATACACATGTTTGGCTGACTAAAGACCGTGGGGCCTTCTAGTTAACCCGACTCGACTAGACATGGAGATTAGTCGAGTTTTCGAGCTTTTCAACCTTTTGATGTGGTGTTTAAAGTGACAATAGGTGATAAAAATGTATTTTAAAAAATGATTTTGTTATATGGTTGTCTATCATTAAGTGTGTGTATAAGATCACTTCTATTTTTTATTTTTTTTAAAATAAATGTTTACCGTAAATATACCAATTGAAAAGACAGCTACTTTGACTTTGATGGATACTTGATAACCATTAGCTCCGGTGTGGTGTGTGTCCGCGTGTAAATTTTTTTTTTTAAAAAAGAAAAAAACCCTTTAGCAGCCTAAAAGATACACACCAATCCATAGCTCCAATGGTAAACGAGTGATAATAACCTCGTTTCAATTCTCAGGTAGGGTGTATATAGAGCTAGGCACCAAGTCGAGTTGGATTGAGTTAGAGCTTATTTAACTCAATCTAATTTTGAAATAGAATTGGCCCGATCTTGACCCAACTCAGTATCAAGTTTAGCATGCCTGATCCGATCTAAGTATGGTTCTAGCCTAGACTAATCTGGATAGATTCTGACCCGATCATAAATACCGAGTCCGCACAAAGTTGGGTTAGGTGCAATGGGTATCTATAGGCTGAAATCACAACTTGAAAGCTACATGAACCTACTAGAATTGTAACCTCTTTATTAGCTACACAACATTTTAAATTTGAAAAGTCAAATAAATTTACATGGTATATTCGAAGATTTGTATGGATGTACAAAAAAAATTTATTGACAATACAACTAGAGCACATTAAATAATGTAACATCATTATTTAAGTGGTTGATGAAAGAGTAATAGTGAAAAAGCAGTTAAAGGACAAATGACAGAAGAAGAAATAAAGAAAACTATGAAGTATTGGGCAGTTATAGTAACCGTAGAATATGGGAATGATTTAAATATTTGAATTAATGTTATAAATAGTAAAAGAATTCAACAAATCAAATCGTTTCACACCAACCCAATCAAATCCAAACATTAATTTTCAATTATTTAGTCTTTCTACATTTTGTAAGTGTTATCCTTTACTTCTTGCAATAAGATTTATTGACAATACAACTAGAGCACATTATACTAAGATTTGCATGGATGTACGGATAAGATTTATTACATTTCTTAGTATAATTATTACTTTCAGCTTGCAATTTATATTATGTAGTGTAATTTATAGTATTAATGAAGTAGTTGATAATCTTAATTGTAAATTGAGTATATGCTTATATGCTAGATTTAGTTTTGTATCAAGAGAGGTGTTTTTCAGTTATCATTCACAACCGACTCTAAGAATTCCTTTTCCATTTTACTTTTATCTGTATTAAAAAGTTTTTTTTATACGGAAGACAAATGTCTAACCTGTCATTGGACAAATCTTATCATTTGAATATTATCTTATCTTATTTACACATTGAGCGAGTGACTAAATAAGTGACGGATCTCATCAGATCTCGGTCATGCATTAAGTGTCTGTCCATCTTTGTGCTTGAAGTTATAGTTATTTAATTTGATTTAAGCCACCAAAATCAAATAGCAATAAGTTGATATTTTTGTCTTTTCTTCATTCTTGTGGGCATGTTGTTATGATCTAGTTAGATGGAACATAAAGATAATTGTGGGCCTCATGAATATATCAACAATGTGCATTTCCATCTCCCATTGTTTTCTATGGGAGCTCACTTGAGTTCTAGACCCATCTAATTTTTCGGCTCACATTCTACAATAAACTCACAAACTGATGGATAAAGTAAATGTGATAAAGACGTTAAGGCGTCTCTATTAAGATTTCAACAGCTGGCATTTCCATTCCCCTCTTTATTGTGTTGGACCGTAGCAGGGTTTTGATTATGTTTTCTCATAGCCTATCTTAAGTTGTGAAACCAATGCATCGAGTGAATGTCACAGGGATGTAGTGGGCCCATGAAACAGTCTTCGTGTAACATAACATGCTTAGGTGATATAGTAGATTCTAGCAGTTAACCATGAATTAGGTGGGTAGGTGGGGGCAAACACTAGGAGCTTTTTGGTCATTTAAAATATATCATACTTTACATGTACATATTTCTAAAATTGATCACTTATTTTACTAAGAATCCGGATCCTCTGCTGGCTCACATAAAGGTAATTCCTATTTTCTTTTACTGTATTTGGTCAACGCAATCTCTGACATTTTTAGTTCCGTTATGTTGAATGTATTATGTAATAACGTGGCCTGATAAAATGGTAATAAATAAAAAAAAATTATTTATGACAAGCAGATGGTTTAATTTTTTTACTAATGGCTTAAAATAAGAGTATTAATTTAGAAAATTTTTAAACAAAGATTTTTTATTAATATATGCCCTTAGTAACACACACACATGTATATATATCTTTAAAAAGCACAAATAAATTGTGTTATTGGCGTGATTTTTGTAATGTGGGCCCACTAAATAGATAGTTTAGATTGATGCATTGGCCTGCCAGTACTACCAAGATACCCTGTTCTATCCTCCCAGTCCTGGATGGATCATCGCTACTCCTAAGTTGATATTTATCTAATTGGTGTGGGACCTTTAATTAATGATGTGGGTCCCTTATCTAACTACGACAAATGAACACTTTAATACCAATCTGTTGGGGTCTTCAAAGGGACCTTAGGCATAGGAAGTGTTAAAAAGATGATGGATGGAATTGTCTGATGAACGGGATTTTTGTAGGATTGGCCATCTAAGACCGGTCAAACTAGATATACGGTCTGGATTCTAGATGATCCACTGCCCTGACATTACTGTGAGCCCTAACCAGATTATCTATCTTTTAAAGCTGAGAATTTAATGATATGGGTCCCTTTCCTGGTCTATAGATAAAAATGAACAGCTCAAGGCGAATCCGGTGTGGCCTTCCAAGACCGATCTAACTAAATAGGCAGTCCAGATCATCTCACAACACAGAATAAATGCTGCGGTTTTGTAATATGGTCCATCCAAGACAGGTCCCAATTAATAGATGGTCCAGATCATCTCTGGTGGAAAAAGGTTCCACTAGATAGACGATCAAGATAATCTATAGTGGAGAAAAAAAATCATCTCCCACGAAAACTACCTAGACGGTCCAGATAAGCTCTGGCAGAAAAGGTCCCCATTAAATAGACGGTTCAGATCATCTCTCACAAAAAGGCGAATCCGGTCATCTAGCATGAAAAAAAGCCCCACTACATAGACAGTCCAGATCATCTCACGTGACAAGAAACATTCGGCTCTTGCAAAACTAAATAGACGGTCCAGATCAGCTCTCGCACAAAACTAATTAGACGGACCAGATGAACTCTGCCAAAAAAAGGTCCCCACTAAATAGACGGTCCAGATCATCTCTCACAAAAAAGGCCCCTCTACATAGACAGCCCAGATCATTTCACGTGAAAAAAACAATCCGCTCTTGCAAAACTAAATAGACCGTCCAGATCAACTCCTGCACAAAAAGGTAACTTTCGAGGAAAAAAAAAAAAAAACAAGAGTCCCACTAAACAGACCATCCCGATCATCTGTAGCATAACAAAGAATAGGCGGTCCAGGTCATCTCTCGTAAAAAATAGTCCCATTAAATAGACAGTCTAGATCATCCATCTCAACGAGACAAAGGTATATCACCTCTAGCATTAAAACATAGATGGTCCAGGTCATTTCTCGTCAAAAAGGTCCCACTGAATAGACAATCCAGGTCATCTCTACCAACAAAACAACCAAAAAGGTCCCACTAAATAGATAGTCCAGATCATCGGATTGAAATTAAAATATTATTGTTTAAGCTCCCGGCGAGGATCGAACTCGCGACCTTTCGCTTACGAAGCGAACGCACTACCACTATGCTACGGAAGCTGAGTTGCTGAATATTTTTCAAAAATTTAATAAACTGAGAGATAGAGTGAATGCAGGCCGTTGATTAATTTTCATCTTGACCTTTGGTTAATTTTCAAAACAAGATGATGAATGATGGATGACCATCCAAATAAAAAGATCAATTTCCCGTTTCGGACCACACGGTCCGAACGGACAAGGTACCTCTCTCATGTTTGGCACATAGACGTGTAGGGCTTGGATGGGGATTGCGTCCTACCCTGCCTGGACGGACTTGATCTTGGCAGGGGCTCTGTGGGGCCTACCGTGATGTATCTGTTTTATCCAGTCTGTCCATCCATTTTAACAGATCATTTTTAGGCCAAGAAGGAGGCAGATCCAAGGATCAAGTAGGCCACACGACAGGAAACAGTGTTGATAATGAAGCCACCGTTGAAACTTGAAACCATCATAGGGTCCACCGTGATGTATAATACCTCTTCTGTAAACGGCATCTTTGGGATCCCACGTGTCATTTGTGGTCTTCCAGGCCATGCAAAATACTGGACTGGAGATGAATATCCTCTATGAAACTAAGGTGGATCCATTTATTAGGTGGGCCATCATGTAAAGACTTAACTTTTCATTGATTTGGACATTAGACCTGGCTGATGAGTGGACGAGCCTTATTTTTACTTTTTCATAGCTTGAATGTCCTACGATAGTGACACATTAGCCGGAAAGATGTTGTACGTGAAATTCACATGCAATGCTTGGATGGGATTATGTTCACCTTAATTACGGGGGAGTTGTTATTTGATACTTTGACAGAGCATGGTGCTTTATTCACAGGCACTTAGAAATGATGTTGGTGGCATACATTAACTCGAATTAGCCAACTGGCTGAAAGAATCCAGACCTCATCATGGACACTTTTTTGGCTGAAAGAAGGCGATTAATTGGGATTTTTTTTTTTTTTTTAAATTCCCATTTAACCGTCCAATAAATATCCACAAATTATCAAATAAGCATAATTTTTGGTTCATCATATACTGATCAATTTCTAAGCGCCTGTGTATCATCCATCACACTGTCAGACTATCAAAGTTTTTCGCTTCTCGTGATAGCAAGCAAGTGGGCAATCAATTGAGAGGAATGGTGGATGGTGTTCGTCAGCCACAATTCAGAACGTCCTTCTGGTGTGTACCTGCTGTGAATGGTCCACAGTCAAAGGTAAAAGCGAGGAGATTATCCTATCAATATGGACACGGTTGCCTTCAAATGCATGGTCAGGATCAAAATGGCTCCGATGGATGATAGACCAGAGCATGCAAGATCATTTCGGCGCCCGGTTGATGCTGACATGCTCCTAGGGTTTGTCATTAGTTCGAGTCAGCCAGCAGGTAAACTGATCCGAAAAACATACAAGCTTTTTGCACTCACCATGTTTTGTACATGAAATCCATTGCTATTATGCATGCAAAAGATCATCGATGTAGAAAACTCAAATGGACCACACCAACAGTAACAAGAGTGCATTTGGGTGTTGTATATATGAAACCCTCTTTTCTCAAATCATCAATGGACCACATCAACTCAAATGGACTAGACCAATTGGAGAAATAGGGTTTCATATATACAACATGATGGCCTAGACAATTAGGTGTTTTAGGCACTACATAAAACAGTTGTGGTAGAGGATTTTGTTGAGCTAAACTAGCTAGACCCACTTATAAGGTTTGGTCAAGGATGTGACTTGCCGGTAGCCCAAGGTTAAAAGAATTCCTTGTAACCCTAACCTCTGTGGGGCCTATTATAATGCCTATGTTATATATAATCTGTCCATTTGTTTCGCCAATTCATTTTGGGAGATGACCCAGGACACAAGGCAAATCTAAAACTTAACTGAATCACATATTAGAAAAGATCAGAGATGGAAACACATACAATTAAAGACTATAAGGGGCCCACCATTATGTTTATATGGCATCCAACTTGTCCATGATGTGATTCTCACTGGAATGATGGGAATAGACAAATATGAGCATGATCCAAAAATTCTATGGCCCCAAGAAGGTGTATTAATGATGGAATTCAATCCTCATTATTTCTTTCACATAATCTGTTGATTTTGAGGTATTTGGGGAAATAGAGTTTATAGTTGCCTAACAACATGCGGTTGTGATTTTACGAACATAACATTTGAAAGAAAAATACATCAATTTTAAAATTTTAAGAATTTAATCATGTTGAATGTGTAAATTGTCTTATTGGTTGCACGGAAACATTCACTGAGATGAATGAAAGTTCACCAAAAAAGTTAATTCCCAATAATAAGATAAATATATTATGTATCTCTAAATTTGGTGGACTAAAATTTTCAAGAGGAAAGTGATTTTCTTAAGACTGGCTAAAAGGAAAAGATAGAAAGGGCCTCAAAGATCTACATCTATATTTATAGGCATCTATCAAGAAAAAAATAATCAAATTAAAGAGTAATTCTTATGTCTTTAATATTATGGTGATAATAAAGTGTATCGAGTTGTCACTCTCATTCCTAATTAAAAAACCTAATCCACACCCTCTAGTTAGATAGATTAGCGTGAGACCTCTGAAATTGTAATCTTCTCTAAGGGATTAGGATAGAAATGCTTCAATGTAATTTTCAATTAGTCTTAAATGGTTGATGATGGGATTTTCCTTCTCAGATCAGAGGAGAGATGGAGCAACGGGTGAAAAATTGGAGTATTTCGTCGCGCTGCTCGACCGGTCGTGGGTTCGAGCCCTGGCACGACTCAAAGTCCAGCGAGTTGTTGTTAATTTTCTCCGCGGTTTACGACTAGTCGTGGGGGAGCTACGACCGGTCGTAGGTGGTCTACGACCGGTCGTAAGTGAGCTACAACCAGTCTTAGACGGCTAGGACTAGTCCTGAAATTTTCAGGACCAGTCATAGGTTACGCAGTTTTTACTAAAAATTACGGATTTGAGTCCTTTCGTAACAGGGATACGGAAAGGAATTTTCTAAAACTATAAAAAGGGGTTTCTAGGATTTTTTAGGATTTTTCTAGGTATGAGAAAAATACAAGAGGGTTTCCTAAAGGCTTTGCAAGGGTTTTGCTAAAGGGTTTAGAGTGAGAGAGTGAGAGAAAAGAGAGAGAGGAAGCTTGTGGAAGGGAGCCGTCGTCTCAGCGCTTTTACGTCCTCGTGATAGGTGAGATCTCTCAGTTTTCTTTTTATTCTCTTATTGTTTATTCGCTCCTTCGTGAGTGACGAATGTTGTAACGTTTTACTTTCATAGTAGATTGTTGATCTAGACGAGGTCCCGTGGTTTTTACCTCTTCGAGAATTTTTCATGTAAAAATCTCTTGTGTAGTGTGTGATTGTTGCTTTGATTGTTTTCATTGCATTATTATCCCATAATTTTGGTTTGTTCAGGAGGCTAGATCTCAAGGTTTTGTGCAAGGCCCCCAACAAAGTGGTATCAGAGCTTAGGTTCATTGAACAGGAAGGATCGGTTTGGAATTATGGAAGGTGGCTCATCAAGGATGATTGGCCTCAATGGTTCTAACTGGACCATATGGAAGACTAAGATGGAGGACTTGCTTTATTGCAAGGATCTATATTCTCCAATTTTAGGCATATCAGCAAAATCCAACGATATGTCTGATGATGATTGGAAGAAGTTGGACCGAAAGGCGGTGGGGTTTATTAGACAATGGCTGGATGATTCTATATTCCACCATGTGTATACGGAAACCTCAGCCGCTAGCCTATGACTGAAACTATAAGGGCTGTATGAGAGGAAGACAGCCGGTAATAAAATTTTTCTGATAAGGCGACTTGTGAATCTCAAGTTCAAGGATGGTGGTTCTGTAGCCGAGCACATGAATGACATCAGCAATATAGTGAACCAGCTCTCCTTTATGAAGATGGTCCTGGATGATAAATTGCAGGCTTTACTATTGCTTAATTCGTTGCCTTACAGTTGGGAAACATTGGTGGTGTCTTTAAGTAACTCCGCGCCAGACGGAAAGATATCCATGGAACAGGTGACTAGTTGTCTCTTTAATGAAAAGACAAGGAGGAAGTCTCAGGGGTCTACTCAGCAAGAGGCACTTGTGACACAGGAACGGGGGAGAGGAAAGAACAGGAAGGGCGGGAAGGCTCGAGATAAATCAAGAGGCAAGTCGAGTAATAGAAAAGATGTTGAGTGCTGGAATTGTGGTAAGAAGGGCCACTATAAGCATGAATGTCGTAAGGCTAAAAACGACAAGAAAGGAAAAGGAAAGAAGAAGGAAGATGAATCTGATTCTACTGCGGTCGCTTTAGATGGCGACGTTGTTATTATTCTTTCCACAGATCACGATGTATGTCTCACGGCTACGGGTCAGGACACTGACTGGGTGATAGACTCTGGAGCTTCTTTTCATGCGACTTCACACATAGATTTCTTCACAAGCTATAAGTCAGGTGATTATGGGATCGTGAAGATGGAAAATTCTGGCGTATCAAAGATCGTAGGAGTCGGTGATATTTATGTGAAGACCGATTTGGGCTGCACATTGGTTCTCAGGGATGTGAGGCATATCCCAGACCTTCGCCTCAACTTGATGTTGACGGGAAGGTTGGATGATGATAGTTATGAAAGCCGGTTTGTTGGTGGGCGCTGGAAGCTCATCAAGGGTTCGTTGATAGCAGGCAGAGGAGAGAAGTGTTGCACCCTGTACAAGGCAAGTGTCAGTGTATGCAAGGGTGGGTTGAACGCAACGAAAGATTCAGCTATAGACATGTGGCACAGGTGTCTAGGCCACATGAGTGAAAAAGGGCTTCAGCTATTAGCAAGGAAGCGGCTCCTTCCAGACGTGACAGGTATACCTCTCAAAATTTATCTTGATTGTTTATCAGGGAAACTACATAGAGTTTCATTTGTTAAAACTGTTTCTCATATTAATAAAGTGCATGCATTAGATTTGATTTATTCTGATATGTGTGGTCCTATGAAGACAAAAACCTTGGGTGGGGCATTGTATTTTGTTACTTTTATAGATGATGCATCTAAGAGGGTTTGGGCTTATGCTTTGAAATCCAAGGACGAGGTCTTTTATGTGTTTAAGTTGTTTCATGCTATGGTCGAGAGAGAGATAGGTAGATCATTGAATTGCATCCGCACCGATAATGGTAGTGAATACATCGACGACTTTCATGAGTACTGCAAGTCCCTGGGTATACGGCATGAACAGACGGTTCCCAAGACCCCCCATCATAATGGTGTAGCTGAGCGAATGAATCGCACTATTATTGAAAGAATCAGATGCATGATATCCTATGCGAAGTTGCCCAAGACGTTATGGGGAGAAGCAATGCACACGGCGGTGTATCTGATAAACAGGTCTCCATCAGCCCTATTAAATGGAGAAGTACCTGAGAAAGTGTGGACTGAACAGGATCCATCGTACAGTCATCTTAGGGTGTTTGGATGCAGGGCATCCATTCACGTACCGAAGGACGAGAGGTCCAAGCTCGATATGAAGATTAGACAGTGTGTGTTCTTAGGGTACGGTGATGAAAAATTTGGTTACAGATTGTGGGATCCGACCGAGAAGAAGCTCGTCAGGAGCAGAGATGTGGTTTTCTTTGAAGATCAGTGCATTGAAGACATTAGTAAGCCAGAGAAGAATCAGCCTAGTTCAGGTGAGCTAGAGGACATGGATCCGGTTATTCCTCCCGTAGTGCCTGATGACGGGGGAGTACAACGAAGTACAGAGGACGAGAGGATTCCTACAGAAGATGGACCGGGGGAGCAGCCCTCACTTGATCCACCTGTTGAGCCACAGGCGAGGAGGTCATCTAGGGACAGACAGCCGTCCAAGAGGTACTCACCGCATGAGTACATTATGCTGACTGATGGGGGAGAGTCAGAAGATTATTCTGAGGCCCTAGCCAATAAGTATAAGAAGGAGTGGTTGAAAGCTATGCAAGAGATGATGGAATCCTTGTATAAGAATCACACCTATGACATGGTGAAACTGCCTAAGGGCAAGAAAGCTCTGAGCAACAAGTGAGTGTTTAGAAAAAAGGTTGAGCAGAAGAATTCACAGACGAGGTTCAAGGCCAGACTTGTGGTAAAAGGGTTCGGTCAGAGGAAAGACATAGACTTCGAGGAGATATTCTCACCAGTGATGAAGATGACATCCATACGGGTGTTGCTTAGGTTGGCGGCTAGCATGGATCTGGAAATAGAACAGTTGGATGTTAAAACTGCTTTTCTCCATGGTGACCTGGAAGAAGAGATCTACATGCACCAACCAAAGGGGTTCGAAGTCAAGGGCAAGGAATATATGGTGTGTAGGCTGAAGAAGAGCTTGTATGGGCTGAAACAAGCTCCACGACAATGGTACAATAAGTTCGATTCGTTCATGTTACAGCATGGGTATGACAGAATGGAGTCGGACCACTGTGTGTTCACGCGCAAGTTCTAAGATGGCGATTTTATAATTCTGCTCTTATATGTTGATGACATGCTCATCATGAGAAAAGACATAAAAAAGATCGACAGGCTGAAACAGGAGTTGGGCAAGTCTTTTGCGATGAAAGACTTGGGCCCGGCTAAACAGATCCTAAGAATGGAGATAACCCGTGACAAAAGCAGCAAGAAGCTTTGGCTGTCACAAGAGCGGTATATTGAGAAAGTCCTATAGCGGTTCAATATGAATGCAGCGAAGCCGGTCAGTACTCCACTGGATGGTCACTTCAGATTGAGCGACAGGCAGTATCCCAAGACGAAGGTAGAGGTGGAAGAGATGTAGAAGATACCTTACACATCAGCTGTACGAAGTTTGATGTATGTTATGGTGTGTACACGCCCAGACATAGCATATGCGGCTAGTGTTGTCAGCCGGTATCTCGCCAATCCTGGCAAAGAACATTGAGCAGCAGTGAAGTGGATACTGCGGTATCTAAGAGGCTCATCCAGGTTGAGCCTATGCTATGGTGACGGTAAACCTGTGCTAGAAGGCTACACAGATGCAGATATGACAGATGACATAGACTCCAAGAAGTCTATATCGGGGTTCATGTTTACATTTGCAGGGGGAGCAGTTTCTTGGCAGGGCAAGCTACAGAAGGTCATAGCATTGTCGACGACAGAGGCCGAGTACATTGCAGTCACAGAGGCATGTAAAGAGATGCTTTGAATGAAGAGGTTCCTAAAAGAACTTAGCCTGAAGCAGGAGGAGCACGTGGTCTATTGCGATAGTCAGAGTGCTATACACTTGAGCAAGAATCCAAGTCAGCATTCCAAGTCGAAGCACATAGAGATTTGGTATCATTGGATCAGGAATACTTTGGAATAGAAAGTGTTACAGCTTGAGAAAGTCCACACGGACGATAATGGGTCAGACATGATGACCAAGGCTTTACTCAAGGACAAGTTTGAGGTTTGTAGAAACCTGACTGGCTAGAAGAAGGTGAATTCCTCCTGAGTCGGAAAGGGAGAGATTTGATGAAATTTTCCTCCTCGGATCAGAGGAGAGATGGAGCAACGGATGAAAAATTGAAGTATTTCATCGCGTTGCTTGACCGGTTGTGGGGGAGCCACGACCGGTTGTGGGAGGCGCTCGACCGGTCGTGGGTTCGAGCCCTGACACGACTCAAAGTTTAGCGAGTTGTTGTTAATTTTCTCCGTGGTCTACGACCAGTCCTGGAGAAACTACGACCGGTCTTAGGTGGTCTACGACCGGTCTTAGGTGAGCTACGACCAGTCCTGAGGGAGCTACGACCGGTCGTAAGTGGTCTACGACCAGTCGTAGGTGAGCTACGACCAGTCCTAGGCGGCTAGGACCAGTCTTGAAATTTTTAGGACCAGTCCTAGGTTACGCAGTTTTTGCGAAAAATTGTGGATTTGAGTCCTTTCGTAACAAGGATGCGGAAAAAGTTTTCTAAAACTATAAAAAGGGGTTCTTAGGATTTTTTAGAATTTTTCTAGGTATGAGAAAAATACAAGAGGGTTTCCTAAAGGCTTTGCAAGGGTTTTGCTAAAGGGTTTAGAGTGAGAGAGTGAGAGAAAAAAGAGAGAGGAAGCTTGTGGAAGGGAGTCGTCGTCTCAGGGCTTTTACGTCCTCGTGATCGGTGAGATCTCTCAGTTTTCTTTTTATTCTCTTATTGTTTATCCGCTCCTGCGTAAGTGACGAAGGTTGTAATATTCTACTTTCATAGTGGATTGTTGATCTGGACGAGGTCCCGTGATTTTTACCTCTTTGAGGGTTTTCCACGTTAAAATCTCTTGTGTAGTGTGTGATTGTTGCTTTGATTATTTTCATTACATTATTATCCCATAATTCTGGTTTGTTCGGGAAGCTAGATCCTAAGGTTTTGTGTAAGGTCCCCAACAGTTGATTCCATCACACTTCATTCATCACGTTTGATTTTATTTATACATATGCACAAATCTTAATGTTATGATTATGATGAATGCTTATACACTCTCGACTCATACAGATTTTATTAATCAAAGTATGTTGAAAATATCAATATAAAAATATGTAAATATTTTTTTCTTCAAAATTCAGTTTCCATTAAAATTCGACTATCCATTCTATTTGGTAAATATGTACATCATCATTATTGTACAATTATCTACAATCTTCCAATAACCCATCTCTATGACTCAATTTTGTCTTGTTGTTTTCGCAATGTGCTTATTATCAAATTAAGTCCATGCATATGACTCTTAGAATGCACTCTAAAGTAGTGTCTTCTCACCGTGACCTTATCATGCAATGCAGAGTAGTTAGGATAAAAAGGTTATTTATATGACTAACATAGTCGCATAGTGAATAAACTGAAATCAATCCATTACTTGTAAGTAATTTTTCTTGTAGCGCGTGTTTCATCATGAGTAATCCGTTTATGCAACTACTAGGTACGACTTGCATGATTAATTAATTATCCATCTCTATTACAATATATAAATTTACATAATTTGACTAGATATAGAGCCGATCATAATAACTTATATGAGTTCTCAATCCAACCATCTAATAAAGTAAGGAAGGAAGAGGCATATCTCATATCCATGTACATCTTAAAGTGCATTATTCTTGTTGTCATACATTATCTTATAATTAATAAATATTGACAACACCTCACTGTGAAGACCATTTTTAGATTGGTATCTTAAAATGATCATATATATATATATATATATATATATATATATATATTAAAACTCAAACATTAAAAAAATAATAATAATAATAAAATCTCAATGCCATCTCATGGGTAGAGGCCTAACTGGTGGACTATGATCTCATTAAAGTGGTCCCGGTGGATAAGCAGGCACTAAGAAATTGTACACGTAGAATAAATTAAACTTTCTAAATGGTGGCCCATGTAACTTTGATCTTCTTTGAGCCGTTCGTACACCTTGGAGATCGAGGAACGTCGGCACTCGTCTTCGCACGACACGTACCCACATCAGCTAGATTGCTGGTGTGTGGTACACCAGCCAATCCGTTTCCGTGGAAATGACACTTTCCTCATTGTGGGGCCCACAAACGTAGAAGAGCTGTTCACATGAAAGAAGACGTGAGTTGACGGCTACCAACCCCGATGTCTACCAAAAGAAAGGTGCATGGGAGTCACTGGTGAGAGTTTCGAACGCTTGGACAGTGAGATCACCACACGCGTAAATTAATAAAATCTATCATCTCACCATCATCTAGGATGGAGTGGATCAAAACTGACGGGGAAAGAGTCTCTCCTGAAGCCGAAAGGTATCCATATAGTCCCACCGCCCAAGCACGCCCTTAAAGGAATGATAGCACCACAATCCACCCGGACGCGGCCCTGCCCTCACCAGGACGGTACGTTCCTTACCATGGGGCGGGAAAAAACAAATATCAGCTTGATCCAAATCTTAGGTGGTCTACTAGTGGTCAATCACCATTATTTCTTTTGATATGTTCAACCTGAGAATTTGATCTGCTTGATTTTTGGTTTCATGGCCTAAAATGATCTGAAAAAACGGATGGACGGCGTGGATATAGAATACATCTGCTCTCACGACTCCTGGTGCCGTACCCTTCCCGACGCCTGTGCCCAAAAATCAGGCTGATTCATGGATGCGGTTTGCGTACTAACTCAGTCTGCCATATCGTATTCAATAAACACTGTGGGTCCCTCCGTGATGTATGTGTCTTATCCACACCGTCCATCTGTTTTATTCGCTCATTTTAGTGATTGTAATCAAAAGTGAAGAATATCCATTTCCAAGTGGACCACACCACAGGAAACAGTGGGAATAGTGGCGTCCACCGTGGAAACCTTCCTAGGGCCCACAGTTATGTTTATTTTTCATCCAACCTGTTCAAAAGGTCACACATACTTAGATGAAGGGAAAACATAAATATCATCTTGATCCAACCAATGATGTTTTCAACGGTAGGCGTTTAATTCCTACTGTTTCCTGTTTTGTGGTCCACTTAAGTTTTGGATATGATTCAATTTAGGTTTCTTGTCTGAAATAAGCTAAAAAACTGGATGGACGGCGTGGATAAGCCACATACATCACACAGAGTAAACTGAGCACGCAATCCGCATCCCTGATCCACTTAATAAGTGGGCCGCACCTATACGTTGAGTCAAAGTGTTCGTTCCATCAATTCCAACGGTGTAGCCCATCTGATGAGTGGGCCAACCTGATTTTTCTAACGCTGATGCTGTGCGAAAATCCAGAACATCCAAATCGTTCTTCCAAATATGAATGCAGCACATAAACCAAAGGTTAAGAAGACTAGATGATGGTAACCATCTGATTTTGCTCTTATTATCTGGGCCAGTCACTATTTCATCTTTTATCATCCATTTCATGACCATCAATTCGATGGACAGGATGGCTTGATCAGCATTATTTCTAAAATTTGCTCCATTCACTCCACGATTTGGATGATCCTAAAATTCAAAACCGTCCCTGGGTGGCCCACCTATCTCCCTGGATCTACTTTTACTTGTGCCACGTGTACACTGACGGTGTGCCTGCATGTGGATGGTCATAAGTGCACTCGACTGGTTGCTAGTCCTACTGAAAATTACAAAAATGACACCATATTTTTAATAGACAAAAATAACACAAGCTACGGCTCGCTATTGTTGCATCAACTAGATCTGACGCCCAAATCCATGCGGTGGGCCACGCCATCAGGTTCACATTGGGCAAAAACCAGTCCGATCCACTGATTGGGTATATCAGACCGTCTGAACCGATGGACATCTGGTGGCTGACTCATTGTACCTGTGTGGCCCACTCAGCCTGAGATCTGGCATGAATAATGTTTTTGAGTGACACATCTTTTGAACGGCTCGGATGGTCCACAACAAGTGAAGTGTTGGAGAAATGGTGATGGAGTATGCGATAGTTCACGCGTTCAGTCCGGATGTGATCAGGTAGGCTAGAAGTGATCAAGACTAGGGGTACACATGGAACCGATAGAACAGTAAATCAGACCAGTACGGACTACTGTTTGGTCCGGTTTGAAGTGCTATGGTTTCGGTTCCGCTTTCAAAAATAAAAAAACCGATTAGTTAGATTCAATTCTCAGTCTGGGGTTTATAGAATTGACTTGTAGAACCAAACTTGGAACCAGATGGTAGAACCGAACTCAAATCAAACCTGGAGTTGGACCGAGTTTACAATATATCTTAATTGCCTATTTTATTAGTTTACAATATATTTTAATTGTTTATTTGACTCATGATTTATGGTTTGTAATGTGCTCTCTAATTGTTTCTGTAAATATCTTTTTACACACCTTATATAATATCTAGATCAAATGGATCACAACATGAATGAACATGGCCACATTAAAAAATAATAATAATAAATAAATAAATAATGCAATTAGGCTGGATTAGAAAAAGCTCAAAATTGTAAAACCGAACCAGTTTTTATGGTCCGGTTCCGGTTCGCTTCCAGGGTGCAAATAGTCTGGTTCCAATTTTTCTAGAAGCGTTACGAATGGTTCGGTTCTGATTTCACCCTATAACCAGACTTAGCCAACAGGTGTGCACCCCTAATCAAGACGGAGTAGATAGGCTGGGCCCGAATTAAGGCCCATTGATACCTACCCTCGCAACTTAGCTGGGCCAGATCTAAGATCCGTTGAGACTTGGAACCACGCAACCTTGCCTGGGCTGCACCTAGAGCTTGTTGGGCTGTGTCGATTCGGGTCGAAGACTTGAGTCAGGGTATGATGGATCGATGGCCAGGCTAAGGCTCCGACTAGGTGTGGCAATGGACCATGTGGCCCAATCTTGTAGGCCCATGTCCTGGGTCCCTAAACCTGGCTCAAGGGCTCGCCCAGGTTTGAAATTTAAGCCGGATGTTAGGCCAGGCCAGTCCCAACTATCTGTAAGGAAGCAGATTGCGTCCTTTCCCCACCTGGAACGTCCAGGCAGGGGCTCTGTGAGGCCCACCATGATGTATGGATTTTATCTGCACCGTCCATCCATTTTTTCAGATCATTTTATGGTATGATGCAAAAAATTAGGTAAGTCCAATGCTCAAGTGGTCCGCACCACTGGAAGCAGCGGCGATAATGAAACTCACCATTGAAACCTTCCTAGAGGCCACTGTGATGTTTATTTTCCATCCAACCTGTTCATAAAGTCATATAGATATGGATGAAGGGAAAAGTCAAATATCATATTGATTCAAAACTTCTGCCGCTCACAAGAAGTTTTTAATGGTGAGAGTTCAATCCCCATTGTGTGGTCCATTTGATACTTAGATCTGCCTCATTTTTGGGTTCATATCCTGTAATGATCTCAAAAAATAGATGGACAGTGTAGATAAATCCCATATATCATGGCGGGCTCCACAGAGGCTACCTAGAGGGACTATCATCCAGGCCAAGCAGGACTCAACGCACCTTCCATTTGACATTTGTACGACAGGGATTTTTGGGGCTGAAATCTAAGTTCATGGTCTTGCCTGGACTACTTCTAGGCCCAAAATGATGAAGCTAGGCTTGGTGAATGCAAAGTGATTTTTTAATTTTTAGAAAAATCTCCAATATTTTGATTTTAGGGGAAAATAGGGATGTTTTTATGCATAAAATTAACCCATTTATGAATTTAGAAGTTCTTTAATTGGTTTATTTGTCAAATTGAAGTTAATGATTTGGTAGATTTGTTGGTGGGAATTTTACAAATACTAAATTAATGGGGAATTTACATTTTAGTACCTTATTGAAAAATGTTTTCAATAAGCTACTTCATTAATCCACATAATTATCCTTATGTTACATTACTCTAACAGCTTGTTGGGCAACGTGCTAGCAATTGGGTAAGCTGCTTGGATGGGGCCATGTAATTTCTATGTAAAATCTACATGAACCATTGGGTGCATCACCTCACGTTGTGCCAAGGCTGAAAAATCATACCCATTAGTAATTCAGGTGGACCACATGATGTAAGCAACGACTACCATCTAAACTGTTTTACTCGGTATGGTTCACCTGGTTCACCTAAATCACAACTAGACTTGATTATTACACCCCATACTTAAATTTAAGCGTGACATCTAATTGAAGTGGATATTATATAACCATCATTTGGACTTTGAAAAAATTGGAGTGTTTGTTTCTCTTCCAACTATTTTCTTTGATTTGCCCACCCTAATCACAAGTCAGTCCCTGCAAAAGCTGAGTTATTTAGTAAATAAAGGAAATGTACACCTCTCTTGATTTTGATGAGACCATGGACCAAAAAAAAAAAAAAACAGAGAATGTGACTTATGATTCTAACGAGCTCACTAAAGAAACTAATTGGGAGAGAGACATTCACCCTCAATTTTTATAGGGCACGCTGTCATAATTATATGAAGTGCATTCCAATCATTAAATTTCAACACACACACACAAAATATATATATATATATATCGGTCATACATTATCCCTGTCCTCGATTCATTTGGAGCCATGCTAATGGAAATAGTCTTGAGGATGAGCATTATGTGTACATTATTTTCAATCACGAAGGCTATAGAATCATAGAGGGAGTTGATTTTTGAGCCCTTAGCCTAACATGGGGCACCTCAAGGTATGGATTTCCCACCCAAGCCACCAACTCATTTGCTCGCACCATGGCTGCCATGGAAGGTTGTGGAATGATTAATGAGATATTTTTTATAAAGTAAAATAAAATAAAATCTTTCTTAAATGTAAATTCCTTATCATTTAAGTAGTTTTTGTAAAATTCTCTATTTTTCTTTTTCAATTCATTACCTTGCACCTTTATTGGTTGATTAACCGGGTGAAATTTTTACTTTGAAAACCCTTCTACATTAATTTCTCAAGTCTTTTTGAAACGCTTGACAGTAAATAATCAAAATCATCTAATCAATGGTCATGAACATGGAGATAAAAAAAACAATACAAAAGAGGTCCAATAATGGGTCTGAGCCATCCATCATGCATGCATCCCACCTTTTATTGTTCATCTCTCTGACAAATCACTCTGATGATTGGATCGTTCTGGGACAAAGATTGCCTACTGATGTTGCTCATTGTCCGGTGGCTACTGTCGGTGTCTGTCGGTGCTCTATAAACCCCGCCATGGTATACTGTTTTATCCACACCATCCATCCATCTAAATCTCAGGCGAACCATGCAACATGAAAACAGCGGTGATTGAACACCTACTATTAAAAAACTTCCTAAGGCCCCCTGTAATGTTTATTTGCGATCCAACTGTTGATTAGGTCACACACACCTGGATGAAGGGAAAACGCAAATATCAGCTTGGATCCAAAACTTTTGTGGCCGCAAAAAGATTTTAATGGTGGGCATTCAATCACCACTGTTTCATGTGGTGTGGTCCACCTGAGAGACTAGGTTCATACCGGTCTACCAGTCTATCATATGGTATTTCTTTATTTTATTTTAAGAAAGATGGAACTACATCACCTGTAACTTTATTAATTTACCAAAATAACTACACAATCTATCTACAATCACCAAACAGAAAGATATGAGCCACACTTATTGTAAAACATAGCCTCTGTATTTTTTACTGAACAAATTGGGTGGGCCAAATAAAAAGAATTGGGCCACACCAATTAAAGAAAACATGCCGAAATAGAAACCATACTATTACAACCAGCCCACCTCAACCACAAGAAAAACCCAAGCTTCATAATCAAGGAAGCCAAATGGTACTTCGATTGCAAATCCCTCATGAAACTTATTTGATCAGATGATTCCAACCAACTTAAGATTGGTCTAGTCATCAATTTAAATTGTCCACTATTGGTCTTCATAAATTATCCAATTGACATGTGACGTAGGGATGAATGTGATGAGGTCGATCACCGTCTTCCTCAAGGATAACTACTTCAAATCTATGAAGCTTCTTTGGACTCCTCACAAAGACTTTTCGAATATTCCACAAGAAAAATAAAACAAGAAAATAAAATTAATATTCTAGAAAATTTGTAAATTGATTGATACATGAATAAACGGGATTACACCCCTTTAAATAGGGATACTAAGCTATGGAAGAAGTTTTGAAATTGAACTACAACCAAAACTCCTAGATTTCATGACTTACTATAAATGGTAAACTTACTATTTATAGATGGTCGTTTTTAGCCAAAAATAGTAAGTGTCCAATTTGGACTAACCATGATGTTCTCCTAACTATTCTAAGCACTTTTCATGTTAGGCGCAACTCTTAAAGTCCAACGGATGAAGAGTTATACTCAAACTAAAACTTACTATAAATAGTAAAAATGAAATTAAAATATGAATATGACCGTTGATTTGATCGTATTTCGCAAATTTGGCATTAACAACTCAGTGTAACTGGATTGGATGGCAAAACTAGCTCGTCCTATCTCAAAATCATATATGGTATGTCCGATAACTCATTCTGATTTGTGAGATACGTCTGTTTTAAGTTCTGACGATCCAGATCACCTCCACTTTCAATCGGGCCTTTTATGATTCATCTTGGCTATGAAATTGTCCGCGACCTGCTCTACATCAACATGAAATGAAGTGTCTATATTATTTTTCTACGAGGGCTCATATTGGTGATCTAGACTATCCTTCATATGGGCCCATCTTTCATTATTAATCCCTTCAAAAAGATCACTTTATTGGATGATCCTATCCAATCAATGAACATGGAATAGATGAAAGACATTTGTTATACTTCAAAAAGATACGATCATCGCCCATCATTTTTATTTTTAATTGTGGGTCCAGTGTTGATTGTCCATCAATTTTTAAAGTTTTAATTGATCAAATGGTCACCATAGGATCAATGGATAGAAAATGGATGTTCCTTCTTTGTTATACTATAAAGGTCTAATCAATGATCTAGATGATCTATCATGTGCATCCCACCATTAATGAATCATATTCCCTCCCAGAAGTCACCTTAATGAGATGATAGTAACCATTACATCCATGACTAGGAAAGTAGACAATACATGCATGTTGATTTTAATAGACAAGTTTTAGTGATTGATTTGGACAATTTATCTTAAACTCACCTTTGATACTTATCCCTTTTAAAAATTATTTTGATTGCTTGATCTTAACTATTTGATGAATGGCTTTAAATACGGGCTACCTATTGACCATAATAAAGAAGTTCCAATAATTCACATGGACTTTCCAATTACATGAAGTCCACTTTAAACTGATCACCCCTCTTCAATTGACTGTTATTGAGTCATCCCAACCATCAAATCAATGTTTAGCAAAATGTGAATTCTATATTAGTTATAATAGAGGTCCAATTAGTGATCTATATCATCCATGATGTAGGGCCCACCATTTATTGTCTATACCTTTGAAAATTATTATGCTATAATGGTCCTTAACATCAACCAGGTGATAAGAAATGGAAAATTCAAACTTAATTATTATACTAGAAAATGCCATATTAGTAACCTAACAATTTGATCGACAATTACAAAATGTATGATTCATATTTAATATATATATCAAAAAATAAGTTAGTTATATTGTCTATCATGTGGGACCTACTTATGATTGCCTATCCGGCCATCTAGAAAATTAGACTGATGGAATGACGTTAACCATTCAGGCAGTGGCTTAAAAACTTTTGTTGTTAAACATATGTCTTAAATCTTGGTGGTCTGAGATGTTCGACCAGTCGAGGGACTGGCTCGACTAGTTGAAGGTCTTTTTGACTGGTTAAAGTTCTCCTTTGACTAGTTAAGGGTTACGTAGATGGTGCATGGACAGTGTAAATTTGAGGCAGTTTTTAAGAATATGCGTAAGTGGGAGTTCCCCATCTATAAATAGAGGTCTCTGGGGCCATTATAGGATATTCTAAGGCTTCCTAAAGGTATTTCAAGGGTTTATAAGAGGGTGAGATTCAAGCTTGTTTGAATTGGGTAAGTCTTTTTCTCTTTGTAATTTATGCTTTCATAGTGGATTTCTCTCACTTTGTGCCATGGTTTTTTCTCATAAGGGTTTTACACGTTAAATATTTGTGTTCTTATGTGATTATTTGGTGCTCTTGGATTGTTATCCTAAATCCATATCTATGTGATTCCGCAAACTAAATCCC
The DNA here is from genome assembly GCA_037074715.1 of Magnolia kwangsiensis. Taxonomy (NCBI): domain Eukaryota; kingdom Viridiplantae; phylum Streptophyta; class Magnoliopsida; order Magnoliales; family Magnoliaceae; genus Magnolia; species Magnolia kwangsiensis. The sequence goes on along the minus strand of CM073576.1, from coordinate 14,792,318 downwards.
AACAACTTTATAGTCTATTAGATGTCATACTAAAATTAGGCCCAAATAATTTGGGGGGCCACACTAAGGGCAATAATTTAGAGTTTCCAATTGTGTGTACCACCTAAATCACAAATAGAGCTGATCTTTGGGGCTTGGGCCTAATAGGGATGACGCACCTAATTGTTTGGGGTGGATTTCACATAAACATCTAAGTGAGGCCCACCCAAGCTCATGATAAGAGGTCTAAGAGAAAATTCTTTAATGATAATTACTTAATAATGAAATAGCTTATTCAAAACCTTTTTGAATAAGGTACTTGAATATAAATTCTAGAGCTTTTTCATAAGTAAACCAAATGTGTGCTCTACTTGGGAGCCTAAAATAGTATCATTTTTTCAAAAAATAAATTTTAAACCTAAAAATGCTTCTTGTTTCTTTTTTATTTTTGAATAAAAAATGCCCATTGACCTTTGCCTCCATACTTTCTTCTTTTATCACTACTGTCTTGCTACCTCTCTTTTTACCTCTGCAATGCGGTTATCTTTCATGCTTTTCGTATATTCTATCCGACAAGTAAAAAATTGTCACCCTAAAAAAATGGATTTCGAGCTTATTTGAGAAGAAAATGAGAGTAAAATAGATATAAAAAATATTGCAGAATTTTTACTTTTAAAATATACGTTCTTCTTATTTCTTGAAAAGATTTAGCTTAGATGAGTCTTTTTTGCTAAGAAATGAAAAAAGAAAAGTTAAAAATATCAAAAACTCCACTTTTAGAAATGAAAGAGAACGTAAGATGAACTTTAAGCTCATTTTTAGAAGGTCAAGTAATGTCTAAATACGATAATTCTAATCCTATTTGAAAAAATCATACAATTATCTTTTTAATGAGCCCAAGATTACCATGATTCAATTTGTAATGAGGGAGTTATTAGTATTTTCATGTGATTGTCTCATATTGGAAATGAACACACCATGACGAATTTATGTCCCCTTTTCAAAGGTCAAATGGTATGTAAATAAGATTATTCTAGTTCCATTTGGAAGCTCATCAAATTATCTTTCCAATAAAACTAAGATTGCTCTAATCCAACTTAAATGAGAGAGTTATGATTATTTTTTGTGAGATCATGCGATACTAGAATAATCATTATTCGTGCAATGTTAGAATCACAATTCATGTAGTGTTAGAATTACGATCCATGCAATATTATAGCTACAATCTATGTAGTGTTATAGCCACTATCTATTCAGTGTTAGAATCACGATCCATGCACGACCAACATTGCAGGTAAGGTCCACATGATGAATAGTCCACATGAAAGGCAGGCTTCACATGACGGATGGTAGATATTAAAAGTGGGCCCTACATGATGGAAAATAACATCAATAGTGGACCGCACATGATGGATCAAGGTGGGGCTCACATAATGGATAGTCCACATCAAATGTTGGCCCTTAATTATTAATAGCCCACATCTGAGGTGGGCCTCACATGATGGACGACTAATTTTGAAGGTGGCTCCCACACGACGGATGATTCACATCAGAGATGCAATCCACATGATGGGTGGTAGATGTTGATGGTGGGCCCTACATGATGGATAATAACCCTAACGGTGGGCCCCACCTCGATGTGAGTAATCCATTATGTGGGGCCCACCATCATTGTTATTGTCCATCATGTGGGGCCCACCTTCAATATCCACCACCTATCATCTGGTGCACACCTTTGAAGTGAACCATCCTTCGTATGGGCCCCACCTTTAATATGAATTGTCCATCATGTGGGGCCCACCTTGGATGTGGTTCATTAATCATTAGGGATTGACCTTTTATGTGGACCATCCAATATGTGGGACTCACCTTAATGTGGGTCGTCGATCATGTGGGGTCCACTCGTCGATATTATTGTCCATCATGTAGACCCCACCCTCAATATCCATCGCCATCATGTGGAACCCACCTTTAATATAGATTGTCCATCATATGGATCTCACCTTGGTCATCCATCATGTATAGATCGTGGTTCTAATGGCTGTATGGATCGTGGTTGTAACACTTCATGGATTGTGATTCAAAATTATATGGATCGTGGTTCTAATATTACATTAATAGCAGTTGTTCGAATATCACGCGATTTTATAAAAATAGTATAACTCCCTCGTCATGGGTTGGATCAAGGCGATCTTGGGCTCATCAGAAAGATAATTCAACTAACTTTAAAATGAGACTAGAATCATCTCATTTACACACTTTTTGACTTTTCAAAAGTGGGCCCAAAGTTCATTATGACATTCATGTTTAATTACTGCATCGCACGATTACATGAAAAACGCTCATAACTCCCTCATTACACGTCGAATAGGGGTGATTTTGAGCTCATTGGAAAGATAATTCGTTGACATTTCAAATAGGAGTGAAATCATCTCATTTAGACATTATATAACCTTCCAAGAGTGGAACCAAATCCATCTTGTGTTAGGTTTTTATTTCTAAAAGTGAACTTTTTGCCATCTCTTTGCTACCTTCTATCCATTTCTTGGTAAAAAAAGACTCATGTAAGTTGAATGTTTCGAAGGTGGTTTCAGACTTATCGGGTGTTATTCTCTATTGTGAGGGATATTCCTAGGAAAATATTGCCCCCCTATGCATTGCATGTTCCGTTATAAAAAGGTGTTGTCGATACTAAATATGTTGGTATCAAGTTTCCGACATAGTTTATCTCAATAGTTTGTTGCGACACAGTGGACCAAGTCACTGTTTGCTGAGGCATAATGGGTGCTCTTTCAGTGAAAATGACCATCATCCAATTCAAACTTTTAGTTGATTGGACATATACATGTTAACAATTTTATCTTGAATTTGAGACTTCTCGGCCTAAGCTCGTGCCTGTTCAACGGTATGTTGAATCTCCATTTACATATCGTGTAACCCAGTTAACATTATCTCAAGAAGATTAGTTTGAAATGAAGATGTCATGTCCTGATTTGGAAGATTCGATGCTGCATTCAGCAACAACTCAAGTACTGGATGCACTTGCGTTTCCTCTTCTTATATGTAGGAGCTTCAATAGTGTTAGAAGGGTTATGACACCTTCGGCTCATATTACACAGGTAAGCTTAATTTTGCATCAATCATGTAAAAAATAATTGGCTTTTTACACGACTAATGCACAATAAATTTTTATGACACCCTAATAATTTGAAGTCCCACCGGACATGCCAAAAATTATTATATCTCGGTTTGTTTTTAGTCATGTGTGATGTGTGCGAGCATGACAGGACTGATTGTGCGTCTCGATTCAAACCAAACAACTTTGACCCCAAGCATTAAGATGAACAAATACGTCGAATGTGATTGTATATAATCAACACCTGAGAAGATTACTCGCCTATTCAACTACTCATGCAAGATTGTTATAAGATGGTTAGGCAACTGTCAGAGAGTGGAATTCTTCCTCCAAAGATGGGTTACATTTTGCCTTCCATACAAAAGGATTTTGGGTATAACAAGCAATCAGGAAGTTAGGCATAAAATAATACTCACGGTCAACCAAAGGACAAGAATACGAGGAATCTTTCTGAATAAAAGAAGTATTTGTATTGAAACAAAATTAATTGAGAGCAAGAGTATATACTTGAATCACAGTTAAAATTTAATGTTACAGATTATTATTACTTTTACGATAGAGTTAAAGTTATCTTAAAGAAAAATAAGGCTATTATTTTATTTAGTTGGTATGAGATAGTTAATCATTACATGAATTTTTTCTTCTATTTATATACTTTCTACTGCGTGTATGTTCTTAATCTATTTTATTTTTTGGCTTCAATCATTATTCCATGTTTTTCTCTCTTTGAAACTTCAATCGTTATTTCATTTTCTCTCTTCTAACGTGTGTTCTTTTAACAGTTATTTTCCACTCAATGTCTCCTGGCCTTTTCAGGTTATCCCTCCTCATCAAATGGCGTGTATTATTCAGTTAATAGCCGAGTGTACTTCTATAAAAAGTACCCGATATATTTTAGAATCCATCAAAAAATAGAGTACACGTGTGCCCCGGAGGCCCCATCCACCGTCCTACACTCTGCATGCGTTAGCGGATCACACGTGTGCAGATATTCACCGTAGACTTGTACCACTTGAAGCTAAAGACAAAGCGGCCTCTGGTGAAGGCCAATCTAAAATCGAATTGTTAGGACGATAGGTCGGAAAACAAATCCAAAAGCAGTATCTTGACAATCCATTCGCATGGTGGTCGTAGCCTGACGGTCTAGATCATCCAATCATACTTTTTTATGCTCTACGTGGGGCCCACGACTTCAGAAAGCCTTCCGCGTCACGTTTTCTAAAGTACGCTAGAGGTGTGACACGCCCGACATTATAAGCGAGGGGATTATGTGCGGCCCCGGCCTTATTTTTGAGATGTGGCCCTTACCGTGGGACCCACTTTGCTGCATATATTCTATATGCACACCGTCCCTCCGTTTTTGCCGTATCACTTTAGTGCCTAAACGGAAAAATGAAACAGATCCAAATCTCAGGTGCCATAAAGTAGGAAATACGGGTGATTGATCATTGAAAACTTCCTGTAGACCAAAAGGTTTTTAGATCAATCTGATACTGATTTTTTTCCCTTCATCCAGATTTTAGTGGCCTTATCAAAAATTTTGGAAACATTAAGGTGGGTCTAGTAATTTTTTTAATGGTGTAACATTCAATCATCACTGTTTCCTATAGTATGTTGCATCTGAGACTTATAAATACTTAATATTTTCTCCTTTCATTTATAAAATGATCTGAAAAAGCAGATGGACGGTGTGGATTTATAATATATACATGAAGGAAGACCCCACGGTAAGGGACGCACTGCCTTGAGTACAGCCGGGGTCGCACCTTATCCGCGCCCACAATGGTAAACGCTCGGGGAGCGACAAGAGCGGTCAAATAAAAATCATCGAAAGGCAGTAGAGAAATCCTATCCACTAAAAACAACCATATGTGGACTGCGTGTTGTTGACATGTGGCGATGGCAACCTGACCTGTCTAGCATCCATGCACCCTCTCCTTCCACTCAACACGTTCCATGTCAGCTCCTCCTTCCGTACCACTCTCCACCGTCCACACGATCACATGAGAGAAGTTTCACGGTACGTAGTCCACATCTTTGTACGTTATGCGCGCGTTCATAGATCCGACAAGTGGGACCAATTATCCGTAAATCACGACCGTCAATGTCAATCTTTATCAATTCCTAGTTTTCTAGATAAAGGATTTTCTGAACATTTTTCAGTCGAATATTGGCTGCAGTTGTATTTCAGTTTGAACCGTCTAAGTACAGGCCACAAATGTACGATTCGGATTGTTCTACCAAGAATATTTTTTTCAGTATAGTCCATTTAATGGGGGACATTAAAGGAAGAATTCGCTGGATCATCGAAATGTAGGCCCCACTTTTCCGAATTGTAACTGTGAAAAAATAAATCAATATGATTGTACATCTCCATTCTTTGCCACAAAAATATTCCACTTCTGCCCTTCGCTTCCTACCCTTCTTCCATATTTTCCATCTCCTTAGTCGTTTGGTAACATCACTCATCTCTAACATTTCTGCATCTCTCTCTCTCAGACTCAGTAGAATGAGCCAGTGCGTCCCAAGCTGGGACGTCGATGAGAGCACCAATTCAGCTAAACCCGCGCTGCATGGAGACTCAAGTGCCAACTCTACGCCACCTGACGGGGCCATGTACTCTCTCTCTCTCTCTCTCTCTCTCTCTCTCTCTCTCTCTCTCTCTCTCTCTCTCTTTCATATACGTATGGATCGGTGTATGCTTTTTGTTTTTTGCAGGTTAGACTACGAGGTGGCGGAGCTGACGTGGGAGAACGGCCAGCTAATGATGCACGGGCACGGCTTCCCTCGGATCGCCGGCAAGACTCTTTCGAAGTGCGCGTGGGAAAAACCATGTGCAGGCGGCACGCTCGAGTCGATCGTCAACCAGGCCGCGTGTCCGCCTCCACCCCAGGACGCGGGGGAACTGGTGCCGGGCCTGAGCATGGACGCTCTGGTCCCGTGCTCATACCCCACCAATTTCCCCGACGAGCACCCGACACGTGTCCCCGATCCGAAGCGTGGCGACCTCGGTGCCCGTGTGGTGGGCTCGTGCAGCGAGGAGAAAGTGGCTGAGGCCGAGGCTGTCGCGAGGAAGCGTCCGAGGGTGGCACGCGCGGCGCACGAGTGGAGTGGCCGCGCTAGCGCGAGCATGGCGAGTGGTAGTGAGAGCAGGCACGTGACGATAGACACGTGTGAGATGGATCCAAACGTGGGGATTGCATCCACCTCACTGGGATCGCCGGAGGACATGAGGTTTGGGCTGCCGTTGTCTCTGCCTACTCCCGTCGACGATCATGACTCGGCCTGTCATAGCACATCTCAGGCAATATTCCTGATTTTACCCTTCCCTTTCTCTCTACTTTCTACGTGTGCTGACGCGGATGGGTTGTTATTGTTTTATCTCTCTGCTGGAAAAAGATGGAGGAGGGAGGAGGTGAGGATGAGAAGGGCAAAACGGGGAAATCGTCCACTTCGACGAAGAGGAGTAGGGCCGCTGCAGTCCATAACCAATCCGAACGTGTAAGAATCTCTGTGGACTTTTTAATTGAGTTATTTCCTACTCTGGCCGACTGTGATGGATGATAATCAGGCGTATTTGTGTCTGTACACGTGGTACACAATTAACTCAAATTGAATTATTTAAATCATGGAACGCACTCTATATAGGTTACACTCTGAAAATAATATTATTTCCATCAATCTAACGTCTGATTTATGGAAGTAATTAATTCCGTTGAGCTTCAACCGTTTATTATTTTCGTGTTGACCATCCAATATATATTGTTTAATCACTTATTCGAGTGATTATTTCTGTACAATTATTGTTTCTTAAGTCATCTAATATGGGATCCACTATTTGAACGGTTTAATTTGAGTTAAACGCCACGTGAACAATTTTGTGAGTGCCTGCGTATCATCCATGACACCAGAGTATCAAAGGTTTTCTTTTTCCTTTTTTACCCCTTCTTTTGGGACCAATATCTACACGCTTCCTGATTTGGAAGCTGATTGCGTGCTGAGTAACTCTAAACTATGTGCGGCCCACCATAGATGTATATCTGTATCTCATCCATACCGTCCATTCATTTGTCCAGATTATTTTAGTAACTGATCCTAAAATTGAAGCATATCCAAAGCTCGAATGGACCACACCACCGTTAGAATACTGATGTCTACCATTGAGCCCACAGCTGATGTTTATTTGTCTTTAAAACCTTCATAAGATCACACACACACATAGATGAAGGGAAAGCATGGCTCCCCGGACATTTTATCCAAAGCTCAAGTGCACCACACTATAAAAAACAATGGGAATTGAACCTCTACGGTTGAAAATTTCCTAAGGTTACCGAAGCTTGGATTAATATGATGTTTACGTTTTTCATTCATCCATGTTGGTTTAACCTTATGAACAGGTTGAGTGATAAATAAATAGAAGTGTGGGCCTTAAAAAGGTTTTGACAGTACGTAGTTGTCATTTTCTCAAATGTTTCCTATAGTGTGGACCACTTGAACTTTGGATATACTTCTTTATATATATATATATATATATATATATATATATATATATATATATATATATATACACACTATGCGCTCGACCTCACAATAAGCTCCCGTGAGGTCGAGCTGTGTGGGCCCCACTGTGATGCGTGTCGACCATCAACACTGTGCATTTGATGGGTACCCTTTAAATTATGGGATATCCCAAAAATCAGCCGTATACGGAACTCAGGTGGGCCATACCATCTAAAATCATATGAAACACCGTTAAAACATATAAAGGCACTTGGTGGGGCTCAACTGAATTTTGAATGCTGCTGAAACTTGGTCTGAACCCTCAAACAAGTGGGACACACATAATGGATGGGCTGAATTTGCAAACCACATCTTTTGTAGGCCTCGAAAATGATTATGAATGTTTTAATAGTGCACTGCCCCTCTCCACTTCTGTAAGTGGTGTGGCCCACACAAGTCACGGATTGACTTGATTTTTGAGACCTAGGCTCAGGATGGAATGACTCATCTGACTGATAGGGTAGATGTTCGAAAGGCATCACAGTGGAGCCCACACAGCTCGACCGCATGGGACAGAGCCGTGAGCTCAAAGGCATTGTACCTTTTTCATATATATATATATATTACACACGCATACACACCCCACGCACTCACGCTGGTGGAATTTCACCACCTATGGGTACTCGAACCCTTGACTGGGTGTTGAAACTCCTAAGAGTCTATCACCTAGGCAAGAGTAAGGGCCCAACTTTGGATATACTTCAATTTCATGCTCATGTTCTAAAATGAGCTGATAAGATAGATAGACAGATAGGATACATACATCATGATGGGACTCACAACGTTTACCTTATACGCTGTAGTAGCTGACAGTTACTCAAACACGCAATACGAATTGCAGTTTGATCAAAAGTTCGGTGGCAGTCAAGAAGTTTTCAACCATTCCACTGCGTCCTGTGATGCCGTGGACTTGGAGCTTTTGTTATACTTCGATTTTGAGCTCATGCCCCAAAATTAGCTGGAAAAACAGTAAGACGGCGTGTATAAGACAATACATCAACACGTTATGGTATGTTGAGTTAGTACGCAATCCATCCCCCGCTGTAGGCTGTGGGTAAGATCACCGAGCTCAACGGGGCCCACATTGTTGTAAACCTTGCACCCACTCTGTCCATCAATTGAAACTTTTCGTGTTGTCCAAACAGCCCAAAAATCAGACGAGCCAAATCTCAGGCGGGCCACACACGGATGGGGAACAATGTAAAATCATGCCATGTGGTGCCCATGAGATTCGGGCGGGTGATTTGGTGCACTTGATGAACGATCAGGACTGAATATAGACAGATGGAGCTCGATCCAAGCAGGGGTAATACCCAATCCACCACCTCGCCTAGGTGACATGCATGGCTTTAGCTCTGATCTTTGGATCGTCCTTGACTTTTTAAAATGAGCTGGAAAGGTTGAGGGATAGTGTGGATAAAACACATAAGGAGCAAAGGCTACGGAGATCTTGGGCTACGTAGTGCCACCAGGGATATCCCCAGCAGCGGGGGCTGCAGACAATGGTTATCTTTTTATTTTTATTTTACTTAATATAGTAGTACAACGTTGTACCATCTTATGACCGAAAGTGGCAAAAGTAGAAAAGTACGAAGTTGAATGATTGGATTACAAAAGTAAAAGTAAGGAAGAATGAAAACCGGTCAAAAGAAAAAGAAACTGATCATATACAACGTTTGTATGATAACTTAACATACAATGTTTTATTTTCCACTGGCCTGCCATTTTCTGTGACATCTCAGCCGTGAAAACTAGGATGGTCCATTAATCAGGTAGGCAACAGATAGGCTAGAACGTTGAAATCCATGAACAGGCACTGGTCTGAGTCAAGGTATGTATGTGGCCCACCTGATAAATGGATCCTTTCATTTTTCACACCAGGTGATCTTCATGGTGTGCTTAACCGTTTTGATGGCTTGGATGCTCCGCAGATGTAACACATCAGCTAACAATAAACACGTTATATATTTATCACAAGTATTGTAACCGCACAGGTTGTTGGGGTTTTCACGTACCACAACTTGCGGTACAGTGTCATCCTTTCCACCAACACATACGCCCCCTATTGGTATAATGAAGATGGTAGGCATGTTTCATTTCTACTGCTTTTGAATTCAATTCTCCGTTATCTCCTCTCCATCTCTATGTACACAGGAATGCATTACCTACCTAGGTATGTTGGAAAATCATAAAAATAGCTCTTTCTATGTTATAGTCTTTTCATGGACCTGCAGCAAGATTACATTTATTGAAAATCAGGCTGTCATACTTTTTAGGTGGGCTAACCCTCTAATATCCCCAAATTGTGTGGTGTGCCACATACCACTGACTTCCATGGTGCGTTAATGTCACCAAGTTCTGTGGGCCCCAACGATGTATGTCTTATATCCAAACCACCCATTCATTTGGCAAGATCATTTTAGGGCTTGAGCCAAAAAATTAATAAAGATCCAAATCTCAAGTGGACCACACCATATAAAGCAGTAGGGATTTAACCTCTACCAATGAAAACTTCTTTAAGGTCAAAGAAGTTTGGTACGTATCTGGTATTTACTTATTGTGTGAAACCTTTTGAACAGGTTGGATGGTAAATAGACATCATGGTGGTCTCCACTATGGTTCCAACGGTGAGAATCATGATGTTTATTTACCATCCAACCTATTCAAAAGGTCTCACCGACTTGGATAAAGGAAAAAATTAAAACAAGTATGAGATTTATCCAGGACTTCTTTGACCGGTACCAAGTAGACTTTAAATCCTCACTACTTTATGTGGTGTGGTCTACTTGAGATTTTGATCGTCTCATTTTTGGGCTCAAGCTCTAAAATGATCTCAAAAAAATGAATAAATAGTGTGGATATTAGACATACATCATAATTGGGCCCATAGAACTTGGTGATATCAACACAACATACCATGGGGCTTCCAAAATCTTCAAGTTGAGCCTACTACTTTAATTGTATAGAAGACAAATGGCATGATGGTGGAAAAGATGGTGCGGTACCAGAAATCTACGTGCATCACTTGTATGTGATCAATTCTCTTCAATGGAATGCAGGGCACCTAAGGCTGGGGGTCGGGGCTACTATGCCTGTCCTGGTTCCCACATCCGATGGCAGATGTGTCACCGACCCTGGATATTCATTAGCCAGTGCCAATGGTTACCGCATTGGATTGAAAAACGTGCTAGAGAAACTGCATGGTTATTGGTTAGTCAGTGTTTAAGTTTCTAAATAAAAAAACAAAAACAAAATGAGAAGTTCTAAAACACGGGTTGCCTTCTTATCTCCGCTGCTGAAAATCCACTTGATTGTCGTGGCATTGAAGGGTTTTTTGTGTTTATTCTCACTTTAGGAAATTTCTCACTTTAGGATAATGAGTTAATAATTTAGGGAGACCATTATGATGCTTCATTACAAACTTTGGTATGCCTCACTACAATATGAAGTCTATAATCCTGCTTAACTGTGTATAATGAACTGACTTTATTTCTTTACTAAACATGGTCATCCATCCTTGATTAAATTTTCTTGTAAGTTAAGTGATGGATCATAAGATTTGAACAGTCAAAATTGTCATCAAGTGAGATGCAAACACATTAACGATTAAAACAAAATGTCAACAATTGAAGACATTCATAAAACCATTTAAAATCTTGAGGGTATCGATATTTGTGAAAAACTACTTGACAGATGATCAAATCCATTATATCTCAACTATCAGTGTCTCATCTCTAGGAGACCAATGAATTATTTATTAGATTATATGATCCTTAAATGTATCCTAATACATAAACCCAATAATATTCACATATGAGTTACTGTAGTCGACTCTATGAAGCAGGCTTAAGCACATTATATTAGGAAGTTGAATTCTAATTACATTATTGGGTCCAAAGAAAATCAAAGTTAGTACATACACAAGTTAATTTGGACCCAGCATAATAAACCTTTTGATTAAGAAACACAAACTGATCCTTCAATTCAAGTATCGAATGAGTTTAATACCAAGATCTCATTCTCATGAATGCTAACACTATGCATGTACGGTAAGGCACATGCATATGCACCAACTCATTGTCAAACCCATTAGTGGAGATCTTCCATCCTAATTTGTCATTGGTTCCATAACACAAGCTAACAATTAACTATCATGTGTTTGTCCCACAACCTATTAACACAATACTCCCTAGACCAATGGTTATTGTGCCCAATCTTAATTTTCCCAGGACAACTAGAGAAACATACATGCATGATTTAAAATATACTCACACATTAGTTATATGGCATTATTAATATGCCCACACAGGGCCTATGGTTATCATTATTTATGGACATGGTCATTAAATCGCCAGTTAAGTTTAACACATTGACTTTAACAGACACGAAACACTAACATACACCACATTATCTCTACCAGCTTTACTAATGAGAGCTAGAGACAAGATTGAGAACTTATTCACTGTTTAACTTTAAGTTAATTTTATTTGCAGAAGATGAAAAATAGGGCTAGAAGCATTAAAGTTTGGTAGAGCCAACTCTCTATAATGTATCCAAGTTAGGAGTCATTGGAATAAAATGGATAGCAGAAAGAGGAAGGCACAAGTAGGTAGGGGTGGCAATGGGCAACTGGGCCCTGCCCACCCAAACAGGCCTAGGTCTGAAAAATTGGTTGGGCACAGGACCAACCCAACACTATAAGGGCCGATCCTGAGAAATGGTTGGACCCAGGTGCAATCCATGCTTGCATGAACTTGAGGGTTGTTTAAAACCCGTAAGTTTTGTAAGTAGGGAGTGAGTTATTGATGTTGCCTGGGGAGGAAAGTCACCTGTAAGCTTCTTACAACTTGTAAATCACGCACAGGAAAAACTATCAGGAAATGGCATGTTCGGAATATAAGTTACTTTAAATACTGCTTATATCTCAATTAGCTTATTTTGGTTTCTACTTATTTAACAAGTAATTTTGTTTGGTAAACAATATGCTTATGAACCAAAAAGTAGAAAAGTATGTTTGGCTTCCAATATCGTATGAGTACTTATTTTTCAATTTGTTTGTTCTGCCCTTAATATCCATCATCTTCTATGTTAGCCAACCTTTAATGTGGACCGTTCATTATGCTGGGCCCACCTTAGTCTTGTCTTCAATGTGAACCGTCCATCATGTGGGGCTAACCTTCAATGTGGACCATCCACCTTGCAAGGCTCACCTTAGATGTGGGTTATCCATTATGTGGGGCCACCTTGATTGGGGGCTATCCATCATATCGGACATTGGATGTGAGTCGTCCATCATGTGGCCCACCTTTAATGTGGACTGTCTATGTGAGGTCCAACTTCAAAGTGGATTGTCCACTACACGAGGCCGGCCTTGGATGCCAACCATTCATCATTAGAGGTCGACTTTCAATGTGAATTGTTTTTTGTGCAGGATGACACACCCCTTTTTTTAAAAAGATGGGAAGCACACCACCTATGACCTTGTTAATATGCAAAATCAGCCTATACAATGATTCGGACACTACAAAAAGAATGGACCACATCTATTATATAAACTCATTACAAGACCTCCACAAAGGGTCCTTGCTCGGGTGGTAGACTCTCAGGAGTTTCAACACCCGATCAAGGGTTCGAGTACCCATAGGTAGTGAAATTCCACTAGCGCGAGTGTGTGGCGTGTGCATGTGTTAAAAAAAAAAAAAAAAAAAAAGACGAAGACCTCCACAGAAGGACCTAAGCACTGGAACTATAAACACATCACTAACCATGACACTGTCCATTATGTAGGGCCCACCTTCAATATCTACTGCCCATCATGTGGAACTCACCTTTAATGTGGATTGTCCATCATGTGGGTCACACCTTCAATATGGGTCGTCTATTGTGCAGAGCCCACTTTCAAGCAAGTCAAGAAACTCACTGACTTGAAGGTTTATACAAACCAATCTAGCTTGGTTAGCTCGCTCGACTCGACTCAAAAAAGTTCGATTCGACTCGGTTCAAAGCTGAGTTGAGCTGATTTTTTAGCCCCGACTCGACTCGACTCTGATCGAACTAGTTCGGTGACTTGGTTACTTTGATATTGATGTTGCTCACCGTGTATTTGATGAAATGACTCAAATAAGTGTGGCTAGTGGCAAGGAAGGTATGTATATGAAACCAACACCCTTTTTTTCTTGATTTTTATGTTGCTTAGAAGGTATTTGATAAAATACCTGTGAAACCATTGCTGCTGTCTCAAATACTGTGATATTTTGAAGGTGCAATCTAGATGTTTGTGAAAATGTTGTAATAGTGAACTCGGCTCGATCTTGGCTCGAACTCAACTCGAATTGGCCTGAGTTGCTGACCAAACCGAACTGAGCCGAGCTGGCCAGTCAGGCTTGAGGACTGAGCCATGCAGAGTTCAAGCTGAGGTCAGATAGTGGCCTAGCCGAGTCGGCCAACTCGACTCGATGTACACCCCTACTCATTGTATGGACATCAACATGTAACACTTTGCATTTGAGAGGGAGCATCGGCACTTTGCGATAGAGTATACCTTAGAAAGTCAGCTGAGGCTATGAAGGTATATGTGGGTCATTTATCATTAGGGGCTAACCTTTGATGTGGACCATCCATTATATGGAGACCACCTTCATATGGGTCATCCATCATGTGGGGCCCACCTTCAATATCCACTGCCCATCACATGGAGCCCACCGTTAATGTGAACCGTCCATCATGCGGGCCCCACCTTCATTGTGGGCTATCCATTATGCGGGGCTCACCTTGGAGCTGGGTCATTCATTATTAAGGGCCGACTTTTGATGTTGACCATTTATTATGTACGCCTCATCTTTGATGTGCATTATCAATCATACGTGGCCTCCTTTGACATGAATCATTCACCACATGGAAAGATAAAAAGGGAGAGAAATGAGTTAAAATAAATAAATAAATAAAAATACAGAGAAAAGTAACTTTTATGACTAAGTTACTTCAGCAGTGACACTTACCAAGTTAAAAATGTTACTTATTTAACTTATGCAATTTTTAAATTTTTTTTTTTAAAAAAGGTTACTCATTCGAAGATGGTCCGGTGATTTGAATGGTCCATGTTCGAGCTTAGGAGGGATGGGATTCCAAAAACATAATTATTACCCATGGTAGGGGTTGTTCCCTCATACCATGGGATAAACTTAATTCTTTACTTTATTTATAATACAGTGGTGCATTGAAAGGATATACCCACCATTATTTAAAACAATGAGAATAACACACAAGTTATATCTAAACCGTTCATTTATTTTTTAACCTTATTTTATGGCATGTGCTTAAAAATAAGGTAGATCTAAAACTTATATGGCCCCAAAGAAGTTTTCAATGGTAAGTATTTAATCCCCATTGCTTTCTATGGTGGGGTCCACTTGTGCTTTAGATCTATCTGATTTTTTGGCCCATGCTCTAAAATGATCTCAAAAAATGAGTGGGCGGTATGGATATAGTCCATACATCATGGTGGGACCGACACAACTTGCTATAATTGAGTGATATCGGCACAGGACCCAGTATGATTCCACGTAACACTAATTCCACTCTTCCCAAACATGGAGTGGAATTGGCATGCGACCAGATGCAATTCCAACCCACCTAAGCCCGTCTAATCCAGCCGGCCAAACACGCCCGAGTGCTACTAAGACCAGCCACACTAGTAAACTGGTATCGAGTAGATGAATTTAACCATCGACATCTATGGCTGAATGTGGCCACAAAATATCAAACAGCCGTGATCATCCTCACAACATGATTATTGGGTGCCAGAGGAAAATAGTGATCAGAACATGGACGGTCCCGATCTCATCAGACTCTCTCTTCCAACTTAAGGTACTATCCTTATTTAACAATCAAAATAATGGTGTCCTTTTTCAGAAAAGAAGAGACAAGATCAACGAACGTATGAAAACGCTACAAAAGATGGTACCAAATTCCTTTAAGGTGTGTAAAAGATGAAAATAGTCCATTTGAGTTTTGTTGTCGGCATGTTATCCTCCAGCCGGGCCACCGGAATCTGACTCATTCCATTGTTTTTTAGACAGATAAAGCATCAGTGCTAGATGAGGTGATCAACTACTTGAAGCAATTGCAAGCCCAAGTCTGGATAATGAGCAACATTCCTCACATGATGATGCCAATGGCTATGCAACAGCTTCATATGTCAATGATGGCCCAGAGGGGTATGGGGATGATGGACATCAACTCCATCAATCGACCGGGCCATCCGGCAGTTGTGCCCCCAATGATCCACTCTACTAATTTCTCGCAAATAACAGCATTATGGGACGGTTCATGTGATAGATTACACATGACAGGCGGGACGACTCCCGATCCCTTCTCAGCCTTCCTCAATTACCAAACACAGGTAAACCTAAATGGTTCAGATGCCGTAGTCATAGTGCATTTATTAGATAAAAGGTCGACGCGAGCTCTACCCGTATTATTGTGGATGATAAGTTTCCATCCACCTTCTAACTTTATACATGTCATTTCGCAGCATCCAACCCGTCCAATAGGTTGGCCCCACTGTGAGGAATGTGCAAAAATTAGCCCCATCAGCACTTGTTTTTGGTTATTTATCAGAGGCTATATATTATTTTCTATGGGTGTGGCCCACCTGATGAATATATATTTTTTATGGGTGTCGCCCACCTGATGAGTGAATGGGGCTGATTTTTGTACAAGGTGATTCGGGTCCTGGCACCACACAAATGGATTTTAGCCGGATGTGGCGCGAACATGATAGGTTTGAAGCTTATCATTTCTATGTAGGGTTGACAATGGGTACTAGGATACCACGATGGACCCAACCAGACTTTAACGGGTCCGGTTCCGGGTCCAATTTTTTGAACCCACTGGGTAAACGGCTCAGGTTCGGGTTTCACCTGTTTAGACCTGGTTAAAATATAACATGGGTTATTCCAGGAAAGGAAGCCGCATGCATTTATGAGTCTGCTTCCACACCAAAGCATGTGTGGTAGTGGCAATTGTGCTTGCATTCTAATCCATCCATTGGGTGGGCCAAGCATGCAAATACTCTTATTTGTGCAAAACCTAGATTCAAATATCCAATGGGTACCCGATGGTCATTCGAACGGATACCCAACGGTATCTGGGCTTGGGTCTTCGAGAACTAATTGGATGTGGCCATGTCTCATTTATTAGGCTTAATGCGTTTGTTAGATAAATTGGACAGTCTATGATGTAGTAATTAATTATGTATAAGCTACCACATGCCATTGATTGATTTGGACCATCTATTCAGTTCAACGTACATTTTTATGGGTTGTGGTGTGAAAATCATGCCCATGGGATGATGTAGTCCATCTATTATCTTTTTATGGCCATTGGTTTTCTAAACCTTGGACAGGACGGTTGTGATTCTCTGATGAAAGTAATTCTTTAGAATCATCAAGCAATCCATGTTGGCCCCACCAAAATTGGCTCAAACTGTTAATGGGGCTTCGTGAATGTCCGTTTTATAGATTGGATGATTGGACGGTCCAAACATCACTTTTCTGTTATGTATGCGAGTTGAATATAGCGGTTTGTGTTGTGTTATGTGTGAGTTGCAGCAACCTATGAATTTGGAAGCTTACAGCAGGATGGCAGCCATGTATCAACAGCTACAGCAACCAACACAACCACCACCCAATTCAAATATTTAAAATAGGAAGTGAAAAGTAATGAAGTGTATTAATGCTCTTTCTGCCATAGAGTTTTTATTTATTTTCTCTTTTTTCCTTCTTTTTTTAATTGCATGGTGTATTTGTTTGCAATTCAATTCCACACAAACACCTTTCTTGGGATTCATTTGTGTGTAGTTTCTGAGGTACGGGAAACCTGTGTAGTGGTCCACTCGTGCGCACAGACCAATCAAGCGTATCGGTCGTAATCTTGAATTTGGAATGAAAAAAAGGAGTAATGCTTCCTAGCACAGGAGATGGAATAAGACCACCTGCATCGAAATAGCATTCATAGCAATGTTCTAACATAGAGTAGAATCCAACATAGAAGAGATTAACTTACAACAGTTAAAATATTGGGTGCCTAATTCCAAGGCAAGAGGGGTCTATCCATGCAAGTCAGCTGAACACCTTGATTAATGAGTGGTGGGTAGGGTAGGTCGGTTAGGTGCACCTCTCGTAGTTATTAAACTTACTGGTGACTCAAAACTCGGTTCAAGTCAACTTGAGTCAGGTAGATTTCAAGCCTATAGGTCCCAACTCCATCCTGACTTGGGATGATGATCAAGTCAAGCTGACTCAACCACTCAAGTGGAATTAATCAAGCGAGTCACTGAATTATAGCAACCTCATGAGTTACATGAAAAATGAACTTCACCAATTTACCATCGGGTGGTTTAACAATAACATTTGTATTTTATGTTAACCATATTAAGGCCGGTTTGGATACCACCAAATAAGTTACTTTTTCTATTTACAGTAGTAGATAAGTAACTTATTTGAGATAAGTTTGCTTTATAACTAATTATAAATAGTTTTTTATTATTATTTAATGTTACTTAATCACTTCAATTTAATAAGTAGAAATTAAGATAGGTTACTTAAGACATAAGTAGCTTATCTTAAGGGCATGTTTGGATACCATAAAATAAGTTACTTTTTGCTACTTGTAATTTATTTAAAATAAGTAAGTCTAGTTACACCCACCTCCATAGCTCAACTGGTAGACTGAGTGGAGATACTTCATTTCAACACTTAGGTCTTGGTATCGATCTCCAACCGGAGTGGCTAACATGGAGCCTATGTACTGACATGGGTGTGTACTAACAAGGTAACCCTAAGTTAAGTGATTATGTACATTTAAGGTTTTTTTTAAAAAGTTAATTATAAGTATTCTTAAACCAAACCTACTTATCTCAAATAAGTTACTTATCTACTATTGCAAAAAAAAAAATTATTATTATTATTTTTTAGAGTAACTTATTTGATATTATCCAAACGAACCCCAAGTAACATGTGATCCAAATGCCCCCTAAATACCTGATCCTATTTTTATTTTTTAAAAAAAAGTTTATAATTATTAAATATTAAGTTGGGTCTAGTATAGTCTTTGAGTCAACTTGACATGGCTGAACTAAGTTTTAGGGTTTTGAAATTATGCTTGCACCTGTTGATGCAACAGATGAGGTGACCGGAGCTCAATCTTCAGTTAGATCCACTCATCATGTGGACCAAAGCTGTATGTTGGATCAGATCATTGGTTGTCTGTTGATTTCGATGGTGCTGGTGACCCAATGATCTGATTGGCCTCTTCTTTTTTTTTTGGGACCCCATGATGAGGTCGACCTTGCTCAGATGTCCTGAACATGAGAACAGATGCGGGAAAAGGTTGGGACCGTAACCTTATAGTGCCAGCAGCAAATGCAGATTTTGTTTATGTGGGATTCTGAAAATGTGAGGCTATTGTTTGGCCATTGAAGCCATCAGGTCAGACCGGCGGCCACTGAAGTGCTACAGATGGAAGGATCATATGGCTCGAACTGTCCCATCACAGACCGCGCTAGAGCTGATCTTCAGACCTCTTGGGGTCAGACCGTCTTATTTTTATACCTCCCCTGATAAATGGGCTGGGCTTGGGTGATCGGATGATCTGATCCATTCATAATCCAAGGGCAAATCAAGCCCAAACACCCACGTGAGATTTGGGCTGTTCATCAGGCAGTTTTGAGTCCTTTACGTGTCTGGGCCCATAAATAGGCCCACCAAATAGTTTGTATGTGCGTCATTCGTATGCAATTCGAACTGCCCGCCCATAATATTTTGACGCAGTAGATGAGTGGACAGTTTATTTTTGCTAACTACGCATTAGTACTGTGTTTTACTGATGAAGGGGCGAGATCTCATCTCGTGTGCCTCCTCAGCACGTTTGCATGTTTCAAGTTGGCAATTCTCAAGTAGAGCATTGTTTCATCTGCATGGTTGTATGTGAAAAATTAAGAATGTTCATTTACCGGATTGATGGTTATGATTATCTTACCGAGGCAATTGTTTAACACGTGCCAATCATGATGAAAGGCTATGGATTGGATGGTACAGATCATCATGCAAACATACCACGTGTACAATACATCAAATGGAGGTTCGAAATTCGATGCCTCCAAAGGCAATGGATTTTTAAAAGGGGCTTGTCCGATTAAACAATCGGACGAGTCTGATGCGACTCACCTGAGTCGACTCGGACTCGGTCGGACCCATTCCCCTCACTGCCCACTGCCCAGGGTTGCGGCACGATGCGCAGTGGTTTACAAAGGCTAGAGCCCGACCCCTTTTTGGGAGGTCCGGTCCAACCGGGTCAACCCGGTCAGATCATGATGTCAGCCGAACCCCGAATTATTTTCACAAAAAAAAAAAAAAAACTACAAAAAAGAGAGATTATTCTTGAGTGTAAAATAAAAAGAAGAGAAAAAGACAGAAAGACCCGTGAGTCGGTGAGATTCAGGGCGTTCATTAGGTGGCCCGACTTTGTATGTGTCATGGCAAAAATCGGACCGGTCAGTCAGATCTTTAAATGTGGACCATCAGTAAGAGGACAGCATGATAAGCATCTGCCAAACGATCAATGCTCACCAAGCCGTAAATGGATGGCTACAATATAAAGGGGAATTTGTATATATCACGGTCAACTTTGCATCATTCGTAGATTCCTCCTTCAAATTGATTCTTATATATACCTTTTTCTTACTTTTCCTGAATTTTCCGGACTAGGGCGGTGCATCAGTCCAAGCCGCCTGGCTTTGTCCTCACGTTTGAACTCGTGCTTACCATTAAAGCTTGGCTTATTTGCTAAGCCTATGGAGGCAAGCTAGTAGATTGAGTCAAAGCAAGCCTACCTCAGTTAAACCTACTCCTTGCCCGAACTCAGCACCCAATCCGCGCCTAACTCAATCTAGCAACCTAACTCAACCCTCAAATCAAATATTCAATTAATAATAATAATCATAATATTAATAATATATGTATATATAAAATATTAGATAGAGCTATAAAAGTACCTTGTTGTTAGTGTTGTGAGAGAGAGAGAGAGTGAGAGAGAGAGCTCAGGCAAGCGGCTGAATGCAGGCTGTATAGCTGAAACAAGTCAGGCAGACGCTGAGTCAAGCTTAGGCGAGTGGCCGAGAGAGAGAGAGAGAGAGAGAGAGAGAGAGAGAGATTATGGAGCTCGAGCGCACAAGAGAGAGTGAGAGGGAAGAGCTCGGACGCGGCGGGTTGAGTAAGGAAGAGAAAGGGTAAGAAAGGGACTAACAAGTAGGGTAGAGTTTAAGTTTTAACTTTATATATATATATATATATATATACATACTCAAGTCGAGCTCGAGCTTCAAGGCAAGCCGAATCGAATCAGGCTCCACTATGTTCGAACTCGGTTTGTTTTCAGAGCAAAGTCAAATCAAGCTTCACTATGTTCAAACTTATCTTGTTTTCAAAACGAGTTGGGTCATATGAAGCTTGGCTTGTCTGGGTCTTTACTCTTGCTCCGATGGTAGACTCTTAGGAGCTTCAACACCCCGTCAATGGTTCGAGTATCAATAGGTGGTGAAATCCCACTGTAGTGTGAGTGTGTGGGGGTGTGTGTGCGTGTGTAAAAAATAATAATAATAATCTTAGCTTGCCTTGAGTCATCGTTCAAACCGAGTAAGGCCGAGTTAGATCGAGCTAAGTTGAGCGAGCTTTTCGAGCTAGCTTGGCTCATATACAACCCTAGTTAATACCCCTCCCCCCAGTTATGGAGCGGATTAGGTGAGACCCTGGCCTCACCTAAGACACTGCTACAGTGGGGCCCACCTTGATGTATGTATTCTATATCCACACTATCATCCATTTTTCCATACCATTTTATGGTATCATCTGAAAAATAAAGCATATCCAATTATCAGGTGGACCATAGCACAGAATCAGTGGTGATTGAATGCCCTACCATTAAAAACTTCTTTGAGCGCACCTTAATGTTTTCATAGTGTTTATTTGATATCCAATCCGTTGACAAGATCACTTAGGCCTGAGGGAAGGCGAAAAACAACATCAGCTTGATCCAATACTTTTGCAGCACATTCATGGTCCTGTGTTATAGCCCACTTGATTACTGGATCTACTTCATATTTGGGATACTACCATAAAATAATCTAGAAAACGGATATACAGTGTGGATACAAAATACATAT
Source organism: Magnolia kwangsiensis (assembly GCA_037074715.1). Classification (NCBI taxonomy): domain Eukaryota; kingdom Viridiplantae; phylum Streptophyta; class Magnoliopsida; order Magnoliales; family Magnoliaceae; genus Magnolia; species Magnolia kwangsiensis. The sequence continues at coordinate 14,770,422 of CM073576.1, read as the reverse complement.
ATCAATTTGGGCCCCACTTTAAGGGCTGCACCGTATTGGGTGAGGTCGGGTCTCACTTGGGTGGTATCAGCTATGATGTTGTTTGTTATATGAATTGTTCATGGGGTGAACCCCACCATGTCATTGGGACTCACAATTATACAAAATATAATAATAATAATAACAATAATAATAATAATAATAATAATAATAATAATAATAATAATAATAATAATAATAATAATAATAAAGAAAGGGAATTGCATGCTTACTAATCAAAGCTTCCCTGGACATAATGTGATGCATGTGAAGCCCACCTAGGTGCATGTGTTGTATACCCACACTACCTATATATTTTTCAGTCACTTGAGAAGTGAGCCCACCTCCTGTCCGTGGACACAAGATTAAGTAGAACTCAATTTTAGGTATGCCACACTACAGGTAGAAACAGTAGTAATAACCATTGAAAATTCTTAGGCTTTAGTGTGCCCCTATATGCTAGGATGCTTCCTTGACCAAGGACTCCATCCTGTAGTATGATGTAGATCCATGTCATTCATCAGTTTATCCTTATCATTTTAACAATGCGTGAACATCTGTTAGGCTTGAAAATAAGTTTGAAAAGGATACCATTTCTTTATGTGATTATTAGGGCAAAATTGCCAAGTCAATATAAAATACCAGAAAAGCTCCTCCTATGTGAAATTAGTCAATTTCAATTTGAATTTGGTTGCAGTAGATGTTACAGTTCATTCAACATGTGTTATGTGGGACCCACTGTACGTACACTACACTGGTTAGAGATTTGGTCTATTCATTATTGTGTGGACCAACGTGAGTCTTGGAATACTTTGATTTTCTAAGCATTCTTTTCCTCCTAGAGGCACACCTTGCATAAATAGATTGGATGCGTGTGGATTGGGTACTACCTCTACCAGGACCTAGTTAAAGATGAACAGTCATGTCAAGGATTATGCGCGACCATTGTGATTGATATATTTTATCCGTGTCGTTCATCTATTTTCATGTATTATTTTAAGCATAAGCTCAAAAGGGAGGCAAATGAAGGCTCAAGTGGACCACACTATAAGAAGTAACGAGGATTTAAAGTTTATTGTTGGAAACCTCTTTGGGGCTAAGAAGTTTTGAATCAAGCTAAAAGTTACGTTTTCCCTTCACACATGTCTACATGACCTTTTGAACAAGTTGGATGACAAATAAATATCATGGTGGCTCACTTCATGGTTGGATTGGCATTATTTAGGGCATATAATTTCCATTAAGGGACAATTTGATGTAGAGTAAGTCGCAAATAATTTCATACCAAGATGGATAAAAAAAGGCCCGATCGGAGATGGAGATGGAGATGATTCGGACATTCAGAACTTAAAATGAATGTATCTCGCAAACCGAATTGAGCTATCAGACATACCATATATGATTTTGGGGTAGGAAGAGCTACTTTAGCCACCCAACTTGCTATGCTAGGTTGGGTATGCCAATTTTGCAAAATATCATCAGATCGACAGTCGAATTCCTATTTTAATTTCGTTTTTACTATTTATAGTAAGTCTTAGGCTATGTTTGTTAACGCTGAATTTTAGTACTTAACGCGGAATGGGAAAAACTCTCCGTGTTTAGTGGTGTTTGTTAATGCATTGTTAATGTGGAAGACGAAAAGCGCTAAGTGGTTTTTCACTGAATTTTTTTCGTGATAGGAGTCCGGCTTAATGGTGAACGCGGTATGCGCTCCGTGATTTTTCATTAAACAAAAAAATTTTGCTTCCAAAAGTATCCCTTTTTAAGTTACGACGAATATTTTTTCTTTTTAATTGTTTGCGCAATACAAAATCAACCTTTAACCTGTGAAACTTCTTTGGGCCCCTCTATGATTTATGTGTTTAATCCACACTGTCCATCAACTTGTTTAAATAATTTAAGGTGTGATCCAATAAAAGAAGCAGGTCCAATGATTAATTGGACCATAAGGTGGGGATTGAACGTCCACCGTTAAAAACTTCTTGAGAGCTAGAGAAGTTTCCGATCAAGCTGATATTTGTGTTTTCACTTCATCCACATCTACATGACCTAATCAATAGGTTGGATGGTAAAAAAACGTGCCCATGTAATCAATACAGATGATAATGCTACTAGTGCGCATTTTAACGCAACCAAGATTATTATTTGGTGTGGTCCACTTGAGCGTTGAATCTGCCTCATTTTTGTGTTCATGCCTTAAAATAATCTAAGAAAAGGGATTGACAGTTTGGATGTACATATACATCATGGTGGGCCCACCCACAGAATTGCCCGTTCGGAGCTAGGGACAAGCGGACGCGAATTTCCTGCGAAAGCCTTTGGCAATAAGTTACTGCGAAAGGATGCTGGGTGAGATCCACCGAGATGTTTGTGCAAAATCCACCTCTTTCATACGTTTTAAAAGCTCATTTTAGGACATGAAAACAAAAAATAGTTATATATAACACTCATGTGGGCCACACGAGAGGAAACATGGAGTATTTAATGAGAACCGTTGAATCATTCTTTTGGCCATAAAAGTTCTATGTCAAGCTATATTTTTGGTGTTTTCACTTCATTCCATTCCGAATGACATTATAAACGGTTTGGATAGCATATAAACATTAAGATGGAGTCCAGGAAGGTTTTAATGGTGGGAATTTCTTTCCCCAGTTTTCTCTCTAGTGTGACCCACTTAAGTTTTGTATCCACCTAATTTTTGGTCCCACATCTTAAAATGAGCTTTCAAAACCGATGGACGGAATGAATTTCTATTATACATTGCAATGGGCCCCACCCAGCATACTTTTGCAGGAACTTCCTACATAAGGCTTTCGCAGGAAATTCACGTCTGGGACGGGCGGGGGTAGTACGCAATCTGAGACGCGGATTGCGTACTGATAGCGTCAGTAGCGGGGTGGCTACTGACAGTACTATGTAGGCCCCATCATGATGTATTTTTTTCCATCCACGCTATCCATCTATTTTTTCAGAATATTTTATTGTATAAGCCGAAAAATAAGTCAGATATAAATCTCATATGAACCACACCATAGGAAAGAGTGGTAATTGAACAGTGTACCGTTAAAAACTTCTTAAGAGTCACAAAAGTTTTAGATTAAGCTTATGTTTTTTTTTTCTCTTCATCCATGTGTGCCTGACCTAGTCAACAAGTTAGATGACAAATAAACGTTATAGTTAGCCTTAGGAAGTTTTTAATGGTAGGCATTCAATCTCCACTGTTTTCTTGTGGTGTGGTCCACTAGAGATTTTGATTATCTCAATTTTTTTGGATAATGATTTATAATGACCTGAAAAAATATATGGATGGCTTGGATAAAACACACATATACCATGCTAGGACCACAGAGCATTGTCAGTAGCTAGGTGCTACTGAAGCTGTCCGCACGCAATCCGCTTCCTCCACGTTGCTCATCCCCTGCTACAGGCCAATGGCTGGTGATCGGTGCTCTGTGGGCCCTACCATGATGTATGTGTTTCATCCATGCCATCCATCTATTTCTTCAGATCATTTCATGATATGGGACAAAAAATTAGGTATATCAAAATCTCAAGTGGGCCACATTAAAGGAAATAGCATTGAATGAGCGTCAACCATTAAAAACCTTTCGGCGGCCATAAAAGTTTTGGATCAAGTTGATCTTTATTTTTTCCCTTCATCTGGGCCTGTATGACCTAATAAAAAGATTGGATATCACTATATTCCTTTCCGACGCAAAGAGACAGTTATTGCATGCATGACACTACACAGCTACATCAGAAAAGAATCCATCTCCGATCCACTCTTCCAACAATACAATAATGAAAATATTTTCACAGATGAATATTGAATCAGAGAATGATATGACTGAAGTAAGAGGAGTATTTGAAAACTTTGAACAAACTATTATGTCCAATATGCGAGAAGAAATTACCGCCACACTTATACATAAAAATCATTAATTTTTTATCCGTTTTTATGAATAATAATATTTTAATTTTCTATTAAATACTTTATAATTTATTTGAATTAAATAGAATAATTTTATTTTTATTTAATAAAAAATAATTTCTTTATAATGTAAAGCATTTCCAAACAAGAGATAGATGGGGGCAAATGTGTCAAATTAACATATTTCAAACATTTTAGATGTTTGCTAACAAACAGATTGTTTCAAATTCAGTACTTAATTTTTAAACTTTTACCAAACAAGTTTTTTAACTTCAAATTTCAGATTCAAGCTTTAGATTTCAGATTCAGGCTTCATATTTCAAATTCAGGCTTTAGACTTCAGATTTAACAAATGGGGCCTTAGTTTTAGTATAACTCTTCATCCATTGGGCGTTAAGAGTTACATCCAACATGAAAAGTTCTTAAAATAATTAGGAGAATATCATGGTTGAGCCAAATAGGACACTATTTTTGGCCGAAATCCATGAGGTCTAGTGGAAATCACAACCATCTATAAGTTTACTATTTATAGTAAGTCGTGATTTTTAGGAGTTTTAGTTATAATATGAGTCTGAAACTTCTTCTTCGGGTTTATATTATTATTTAAAAGGTTGTAAGCTCATTATTTATAATCAATCAATTTATTACAAATTTTTAGAAATTATTTTATTTTTCTTATTTTCCTCATGGATTCGAGGCATCTCTGTGAGGAGTATCTAGAGAAGTTCCATAGATTCAGAATAGTTATCTCCATGAGGAAGACGGTGCTCAACCGTCACACGTCCTTACCTGCATCACAATTATATCATACCAATCAAACACCACATACATACACCATGGCAGGCCCAAGACACTCAACTAGTTGCATCATGAACTAGTTAAGTGTGAGAATTATTTTTTACTTGAAAAAGAGTCTCATTTTGAGTCTTTTTAACTTTTAGAAATTTTAATTTTCCCCAAATCTAGGGCTATATAAGTATTCGGAATATCCGCGAGTCTAAAAGTCCTCAACAAAATATTTAGGACAAAATTTGAAATCCATAGATTCACAAATCCTCACTAAATATTCTAATAAAAAACAAATAGAAAAAATTGATACACAAGCACTTAAAAATTGTACAAATGATGCATGTATGTTCAACCAAGTTATAGTCTAAAAATCAAATTATTTGAACCATTCCATCACTAATTCCAAAATCAAATTGTTTGGACCATTCGATCTCTAATTTTTGTGTGGACTTGTTTACTCAAAATATGATAATCAAATATTTCATTTTCAAGAGTCAAATAAATTTCACCAATCTAAATACGTATAATTTTTTTATTTATGATACATACAAGCTAGATGTGATATTTTAGATGACTTAGTTTGAATTATTTGTATGCCACTTGTACAATTCCTGAATAATTCCAAAATGCTTGTGCACTATCTATCATAAATTAATTGACCCAAGTACTGAAACTTTAAGTCTTAGTAAGTGACCTGATGAGGCAAATTCAAGGAGAGCCCTTTGATAGTCCGACAGTGCATAATGATTGAAAGATGTTAAAGTATATGACTTGCATGTATAGTTGTCCCTTTGATAGTCCGACAGTACATAATGATTGAAAGATGTTTAAGTATATGACATGCATGCATAGTTGTGCATATCATAAATAGCTATATAGATAAATTCACATGTGAACGTACAACCATACACATATATATTAAGATTATTTATAAATTTTCACCGTTCTTCTGATCTCTTTTATATATTCCTATTATTCTCAATGAAATAAATATAATATACTTTATTTTTACAATGCAATCCCCTGTAGAACAAAATAGGATTAAGGCGAATGAGTTCTTTCAAGATCTATTGCTCTAGATTCTGTACCATCTAGAATTGTCGCATCTGTAATCATCATCATTGCGATTCATTGCCACTAGAAACATTTCATTGTATCCTCACCCAGACATGTCGCCATCCCAACTTGGCACCTTCATTACCCCAACCCGACAAGTTTGAGCACACCTGTTACAATGCTAGTTGCCATTAGTTCTATAGGCATTATCTCTAGTTACACTACCTTAAGGTGTACATGTACTGTTTTAGACCGGGAATCATCATTTGGGCCGATCAGTTCGAACTGTTCACACATCCACCATTTATGCAACATTCATCCCCAAACATGTATTGTCATTGCCATCACTTCAGCTCCAACATCGGAAGAACCCAATGTTGTCATGGCTGCAAAGCAGCCCCATCTCATCTAGGCAAACCACCGTCCGAACTCATCAGCATCACTCGTCATCCGTGTTTGTGCCGGACCCATCAGCATCATCTTGAGTTAATCTCTTTATACACGTCACAACCTTGTCTTCTTTGATGCCCTTGTTGATGTTTGTCGGACTGTGATTACATCACTTGAGATCTATCTTTTACTAATTTTCACATTTTCACTAGCAAAATCAATTGCTAACCATCTCCTTTTGTGAAGATACTTTGATTTTATATATATATATATATATATATATATATATATATATATATAAAAGTTTTGTTTGAAAAACTTGTGATTTTGGCATTTTTGGGAATAGTCTCATATCAGAAAGGAGAAAAAAAAAAAACAGTGTTTATATACGAGGAGTGAAATATCTTATTATTTGCTTGGTTGATCCGTGGAGTGCCGGGAACTTGCACGCGTGTTCCAGTGTGAACACTGTAACACCCACGTACATGCATGGTCTCAGGCTAAGTGCGAGGGGCATGAGCATATGAGGCAGTGTAGCTATAGAGGCGCTAGTGACGCACTTTTCACTTCTCTCGTGCGCATCGTGTCGCAAATGAGTCGCTCCTACGCGAATCTGTCAATAACAACTAGTTTCTTACCAACAGTCATATAGTGGTCATATTGAGCTATGACCTTAGATCAAAATAGTTGCCTATATAAACAGTGCTTGAATGGTTTAACAGACCATCACCAATACCCAAAACCATTCTCACTTACAACCCAACCAGAAGAGCAATAGTGTACTCTGATCAATCAACAAGATTAATTCATATAAACCTTAGACAGAAGACCTCGAGAAATAGACTAAAGCAACAGTCTAAATTTTTTTAATCTTCTTTCTGAATTTGGGATTTTTCTTTTATTTATCTATCAGAAAAAATTGTGCATATAGAGTTTTATTTGTTGTTCTTCGTATTTGTTGAACACATAACCATACTCCAGGCTCATCGTATCTTAGAAGCGATTTGTCTGTAACTTATCAGCATTCTCAATTATCGAGAATGAGTGAATAACGCTTTAAGGACAACGTAATCACACGTGTTTTAGCTTGTCCTTATATTTTTTATTTCTTTAATTTTCTTTTTACAAAAATAATAAAATATATAATTTGCGCTAACATCTCATTTGTCATATGCATTTGCTTATAATTCTATCATCACCCACCATTATAGTCCCTTTTATTGCTATAAGCTCTATTTTTCTTATGAATTGTTGTGAAAGAACAAAATAGTAATTACATTTTCTTTAGTTTGTGACTTACGATAGTACTAAGGGTCTGTTAACCTATTAGAATCTCATTAGCATCAAACTAATTTTTTAAAACGTCTGTTATATACTGTAAGTGCACGCCCATTGCCACCGTCTAGGCCTTCTACTTATTAAGTTATAGGTTATCTTTTACACGCTATCGAGCACCATCGTTACTACCATCACCATCTTTTTCGTTCTTTTACCATCCAATAACCTACACAATCCAATAATCAAGACATCAAATAAGCCTAATATTCTGTTCGAGGTTGGTTTCTTAACAAGTTCCGTATCAAGTTCATGCCGAATGAGTTTAATCTATGAGTTGTTCACCTGTACATAAGGAGTTATTCATATACATATAAAAATTATTCACTTGTTCATCTGCTTTTTAATTGCTTATATACTATTGCATGTGCGGAGCCCATACATTAAGTGATCATCATCATGATGACGGAATGACTTTAAAATTATGCTATCATATCATTAGGAGAGCCACAACATATGAAATAATTGACAACTACCCAAAAATCTACAAATCCATGTGGACCGCTCACATGACAGCTGGATTAGAATAATTTTGTGGCGTCCAACTTTTATAGTGAGCCAACCCTATATATAGGTTGGATGGCATACACTAAAGTGGGCCACATGCGAACCTTGTACACTTGTTCCACAAGGACTTGTCATGGAGCCCACCTTTCTTGTTCACGACACATCCAAACTTAGACCCCATAATGGTAGCAGTTTAATTTGAATTACCTAACTAGGCATGCAATTTCAAGTAATTTTCAAGTACAAGTGTATCATCCCCCACATCCCTACGGAGCAAAGTTATTTCAAGCCCTGATGTATTGTGCAAAACTTCTAGCCTAGAATATATAACATCTTCTTGAGACTCCATGTATAATTTTGAAGTAATTTTTTAATGCAAGGAAAAGCAGGAAAGGATAAAGAATAAAATCACCATCTTTCTCAAGTGAATAAGACCTTAAGTCCACACAAGGTGCAATGGCTCTCAAATCCACAAAAGTTACAAAAATTCAAATACTTTATTAAAATTTGTCTCTCATCTAAGATTACAATGCTTTAAATAATAAAACAGAACTCTAATTAAGAACCCTAATATAAAGAAATTAAAATTTTTCTAAAATTATAAAACTTACTAAAAATATAAAGTTTTAGTTTGACTATACATAACGAGTCTTGACACGATAAGAAGCAAACCTTAAGAAGATATTAAATACTAAAACACTAAGAATAAAAAGTTACATTCGATCTAAAACTTACTAAAAATAATAAGTTTTTCGAAAAAAAAAGAAAAACTCGAGTAGAAATATTTTAAAAATAATAAGTTTTTCAAAAAAAAAGAATTCAAGTAGAAATGAATTGTTTTCTCACACAACAGAGCAACACAATACATTTATAAGTATCCGTTAGCCCTATAACGAAATTTCAATCAAAATTCATAGGCCAGGCATCCCATGAATCATTCCGAATCAACAGATATAATTAATTTACAATTTGCACTTTGAATGACATTTTTTCTCAATCCATAATAATTTTCTCTAATCCGAATGTATCCGGACCCAATTACATCATGTCCCATGTAAGATTGGGCCCAAATTTGATGAAATACATCCGCTTTCATTTGAGCATTTTTCCGGTCCATCTAAGCTAGGAATAGGTAAGCAGCCCATACGTTCTACATTATTTTCAAATGCCTGCTTATCATCTACGGCACCCTGATAGAATAAGAGGCATGTCAAGCCATAATATGCCTTGCGATCATTCTGTCCCGAAAAATATACAGCATCTCTTCGGAATCTCCACATGAAATGTCCAGGTAATTTCCAAGTACCTGTGTATCTACCCCTGACACCAGCCATTGGCTGGTGGTCGGTGCTCTGTGGGGCCCACCATGATGTATGTGTGTTATCCATGCTGTCCATCTATTTTTATATATCATTTTATGATATGGTAGAAAAAATGAAGTATATATAAATCTCAAGTGGACCACATTACAGGAAACAGTGTTAAATGAATTTTGACCATTAAAAACGTTTTGGGGGCTATAAAAGTTTTGGATCAAGTTGATATTTATTTTTTCTCTTCATCTAGGTCTTTACGACCAAATCAACAGATTGGATGTCAAATAAACAGTACAGTGGGCCTTAGGAGGATTTTAATTGTGAATATCCAATCATTATTTTTCTCCTGTGGTGTGTCCCACCTAAGATATATATACCTGTAATTTTTTTCATCAACCCATAAAATGATCTGTAAAAATGGATGAACGGAATGGATGAAACACGTACATCATGGTGGGGCCCACGGAGCACCGACCACCAGCTACGGGGCTGGTGTCAGGGGGAGTAGTCAATCCTTTCCCATCAAAGTCATACTCTTCCAACCTTCTGGCCGAGAAATATATAACATTTCTCTGGAGCTACCCCACATGCAATTGCTGAGTAATTTCAAATACCCGAGTATCATCCACATATGCTATTACCAAGTAATTTTCTAATACCTGCGTATTATCCACCTCACCCTGACGGAGCATCAAAGTTATTTCAAATCCTAATGTACCTTGCGAACCTTCTAAGTTCTAACCCCAGAGATATAAACATCTCTCTGCGGTTGCCCCACATGCGATTTTTGAGTTTGGAAAGGGTTAAACAACGGTCCTTGAGTGAGTGCCCACATAAAAGTTTTGAATTTAAAACAGCTAGCCAACGGTTCTTGAGTGGGGCCACCGCCCAATTAGAGAACTCATGAGCGTTTTCTTCGTGTGGGCCGTCATTTCATTTGAATGTGACGTGTGAGACCGCCTTTTTTTTTTTTTCAAATTGGAATGTCCTTCCCGCACGTGACTTAGTTTTCATACATGTGGCAACTGTTTCGACAATCCAAACCGTTCATCGTGATGTACGACCTACTTGGACGGGCCACGTCACAAAATTATCATGCATTGGACATTTTTTTTTCTTGAAAAACTGCAGCCGTCAAAGGAACTTAGTTTGGTGTTTTTTATATATAATCATCTATAGGCAATGATCCCGACGTATGGGAGCTGTGTGGGCCCCCCATGATATTTATGTGGAATCTAAACCGTACATCTGATGCGCCTCATCATGGTCACCAAGCACGCCAAGAATCATCCCTTCGAAAATCTTAGGTGGGACACACCTCAGAGAGCAACGTACAACTAGGCCGAAACCCTATATGTTCACTTTTCTGTCGCGCACCTAAATATCAGAATGACTTGGGTTTAGGTGGGTTCCTTCATCCTAGTGGTGCTCACCTTATCAACGGGTAGGATGACATGTAAACAACACCATCTGTCCCACATTGCATTTGAAAGTTCCTATAACAGGTGTCCTGCTCCTCATTGCTCCCATAGTTCACTTTGGCGTGGCCCATTTGAGTAATGGATCAGACTAGATTTGGGATCTAGGCCAAACATTGGTGGGTGCATCCAGTGGACGGGTTGGATAGTGTACACATCATGGTAGGCCCCACACGGCTCGAATGCTTGGTATTACGGGTGCTGATTAGATAAGGTCAGTTTCCCAATTGCTACGGAAGTGACGTCATCAAGCTCTGTGAACCCTAACATGATGCATGTGTTATACCCATACCGTCCACTCATTTGAAGAGATTTTTATTGCATGAGAAAATTTATAAGATAAATCTAAAGTTCAAGTGAACTCAACCATATAAAACAGTTGAAACAGTGACATCTACCGCTCACGAAAGTTTCGGATCAAGCTTATATTTTTGTTTTCACTTCATCTATTCCATACCATGTTAACTTACGAATACGTTGGATCTAAAAAATACGTCATGGTGGGCCCTCACTTCATCTCTCTCCATATTATGTTAATTTACGAATACGTTGGATCTTAAAAATACGTCATGGTGAGCCCCATAAATGTTTCAACGGTGGCTGGACTAAACCGACAGTTTTCTCTGGTGGGTCTACTTGAATTTTAGATCTATTTAATTCTTTTTTTTATGCCATAAAATCATCTCTACAAATGATTGGACGGTATGGATACAACACACGCATCATGGTGGGTCCACGGAGCTTGATGACGTCACTTCAGTAGTGACTCGGCTAGGGACCTTGTTAGTATCTAATCGCGCCCGGTAGTTACATCCATCACTCCCATCATCTTTTTCAGTTCGTTCCTCACAATTTCCCATGTTGAATTGTTAGGCTTTTTATATCAGTGCGTTTTTTGAGGTATGGCCCATCCGAGGCAGAGCCTATCCGATGATCGGTTCTGATCTAACACGAAATTGTGTATAAAACACCTCTACTTTCCAATTTCATACCATCTCATCATGCTATCTCAGACATTGTCGCGCATGCCAACAATACACCATTTGCTAGATACAAGCCGTCCATCAGATTGGCCGACATATAGAAGCTTTGGCCTGATAACCAAGTGTGTCACTCATCAGGTGGGCCATAGTGCTCAGATCCCAAAAAAAAAAGAGCCATTTTCTTTCTAGACGTCCATTTTTTTTACGTGGAACGGCCTATATTTTGCCCACCTAATGAGTGGTCCGGATTTTTTTAATCAGGGAATCTAGGTGATGGGGCCTGGCTGATGGATGGATCTGATGCTCCACACATGCGTCGCAGAAGGAAAAAGGTATGTATGGGTTATATTCATGTGGAATTTGCAAATCTCATAATTAATGGACGGTCGAAACAAAGTTTAGCACTGTTCCACATTTGACACGCAAAATCTTTGTAGTAAGGTTGCTAACGTCCACTTGTTGAATTTTCAGGCCACGGCCCGTCCTTAGTTCTGTCGAGTTGGATGAATGGTCTAGATTTCTTACACGTTCCCACTTATACGGTGTTGAATCCAGCAAGCTGCAAGCGTGCCACGCGGAGATGGTACAAGAGGAATTATCATCAGCAGCGGCGCAATACGCGGACGTCTGCCGTAACCGCTGGATTTGAAAATGTGAGGCTATACGCTACTGATCAGAACCGTTGATTTGATATTGGTTGCCGTGGATTGATAATAAATCGAAAAGCTTCTACATTGGAGAATACGCCTCCTCAATCCAAGCCCTTCAGACTCTTGCGGTTGAAATCTTTTAATTGATTTTTTGGCTTAAGCCGCCGTCGAACGTAAGACACATCGTATCAACGGCCTCGATCGAAGTACCGAGGTCCCCAGTGCATGGTATCCTACGCATTAGTTCCAAATGATAAAATATAAGAATTATATTGAAAGTCGGATTACTTGAGTTTCAGCCATTCGTGAATCTAGACCGTCCATCCAGTAAGCCCTGGTGTGGATGGACCACCACCCAACATACAAAAATATGATACAAGCTAGATGATTCTGGTTTCCTGATTAGGACATTCAAACAAAAGGTAACGATTAAGGGTCCAAATTCAAAATGCAAAAGCTCTTCAAAATAGAAGGCTAGGATCACTGGATTAGTTTAGTTTGGTACCATGACCCAACCATCGTAATGCTGGTTTACGTTGTTGACGGTACGGATTTATTGACTGAACAGCCATGTGTACAGTGGCGAGTTGCAATGAGCCAAGCTGCGGCCCACCATCTTGTTAGGTGGCCTAGATCGTCTGTACAGAGGCCTCGACTCACATTGAAATATCTCTGGAATTATCTAATCAGAGCTATCCAATTGGTGACTTTCAAATGCGCAGCTACAAACATCGTCCAGAAGTTAACAGATGGGTCTAGATGGTTAGGTTCATCTGATGGCGTACATCTCTTCAAACATAAGGCCCACCATACCAACGGTTGGATTGCCAAAATGCGGCCCCGCAAGCAGCTCGGCTGAGCAAATTGCTGACTTTGCCCGCGCGCTTACGCTTCTCCTTCCAAGAGAAGGAAATCAGGTGGCATTTTGGGGATTATCCCAAACAGCAAGTCCAATTCAGCGATGGCTTCGAGCGGCGGAAGAAAATAAAATTTGTGTCGACTACTGTCTCGCGACGCATGGAGATTTTGTGCCTCAAATTTTGATAAAACACACATGTCATATGTGAATAATGATCTGAACCATAAATCCAGTGTAATTATCCATTTATTTTCTTTTTATAAAATTTAACTTACTATAATTTATTAATTATATAATAAATAATACTTTACTTATTTAATGGTAACCGTTGCTGATTTTGTATTTTAGTTTTATTATGCCTTCCACTGGCTGAATTTTATAATCTTCAAACATGAAGATGGCCCATGAACTATTGAAAATATAAAATTTACGGTTTTGATCTCATTCATAAATGCTAGGTGTTCAGAATCACATGGAGTCACCAAAAATACTGTCCCTCTAGAAGCACTGAGAGTCATTTCTCAGAGGGAGAAGGGCATTGAATGCCAGTTCGCCACAAGTGACGTTAATCCAGACCGTCAAATCTTCGAGCCCCATTAATTCCAAAATATACACTGATCTGAAGATTTCAACGGTCCAATTTTCTCACTGATTTTGTGACATTGAATAACTTTATCTCACTGGTCCTCTTAATGGCCACCAATCGTACAGTTAGGATCATGGCATCAATGGATTTTCAAACTGCAAGTCATCCACGGTAGGATCAATGATTCGACGGCCTGGATTTCACTGCGTCGACGCCAAAGTACGGTCAACGAGTTGGCATAGTCTAGGACTTGGTGGCAAACACGTAATGGAATATAAGACAAGATTAAATGAGATAAAAAAGCGTTGATACACTAGTAGACCGTAACAATCTATACACATGCACATCATTATCGCACACGTATCATACCTTTACCAAAAATAGACCGTACAGTCCATCTTCTTTGATTTAAATGGGACACAAGAAGAATGTCATATTGATCGGACCGCAAAAAAACTTAGATTAATGGAATTTTTTCAAAGTGATTATCTACCGTTAAATTTTTTTCGCTGATACCACTTTCAACCATAGCCCATCTGCAATGATCCAACTTTTCAACGGTTCAGATTTCATTTACCGCATGCACGAGTCTACATAGTCAGAATCCGGTGGTGCATGATGAAAACCCAACAAATAAATGATAGACATGGACAGGAATCCAGATCCAACATCCGAAAGAGATCCGTTTGAGAAGCCGAAAAAAAAAAAGGCCATCACAACGGCATTCTTATCTGATAGTGGTAGTAGCGCTAGTATTTAGAAGAAGAAGAAGATAAACATACCCACTCCAATGCATCAAAACCCCTCAAAACCCGATTTTTTGAATCCAGTCACCCCAAAACTCCACCCCAACATCACCATCACCTCTTCCTAAATGCCTTTCTTTACAAAAAAGACCCCCAAATCTTTGAAGAAACCCCCCAAATGGTCTGACCTCTGGCTATTCAAAGAGAAACCCGTCAAGCATGTGGTTTTCAAGATGCAGCTCGACTCCAATACCCTAACCCTAGACCAGCATCAGGATGAAGGAGAAGAACCTCTGCATCTTCACCGTCCATCGTCGGGCCCCGCCGCCGCCGCCGCCGCCGCCGCATCGGTGGACCCCACTTTACTCCTATCCGACTCCGACCTCCTTCACATCCTCTCCCTTCTACCAGTCTCCCAGCACAAGTCCATCTCCCTCGTCTGCAGGCGATGGCTGTCGCTGGCGGGCCGCCTCCGTGAGTCTCTCACGCTCCTTGACTTCCCGTTCCTGTCCTCGGGCCGCCTCTTCGCTCGCTTCCCCAACCTCACCGACGTCGATCTCGTCCCTGCCTCCCTCCAAACCCCGCAAAATTCCTCCATAATCCTCACCCACGCGTTCTTCTCCGTGCATCTCGGCTCCGATTTTTCATCCGGATGCTTCTTCCGCGACGAGCTCCTCCTGCCGTCCGATTTCATCGACAACGGGCTCCGCGTCCTCGCCCGGGGTTGCCCGAACCTTCGGAAGCTTGTCCTTATCGCTGCCACAGTGACGGGCCTTTCCTCCGTCGCGGCCCACTGCCCAACGCTCCAGGAGCTGGAGCTGCATCGGTGCACGGACCTCTCGCTGCGGGCCATATCAGCTTGTGAGAACTTGCAGATCCTGAGATTGATTGGTTTCTTAGATGGGTTTTATGATTCACCTGTCACGGACATTGGGCTGACGATCTTGGCCCATGGTTGTAGACGGCTGGTGAAGCTGGAGCTGAGCGGGTGCGAGGGGAGCTACGATGGAATCAGCGCGATCGGGCAGTGCTGCCCCATGCTGGAGGAGCTGACGCTCTGTGATCATAGGATGGATGGAGGGTGGATTGCGGCGCTGTCGTTTTGTGGGAATTTGAAGACATTGAGGCTGCAGGGGTGTAAGAGGATTGATTCGGATCCAGGATCCGTCGAGCATCTGGGGTCATGCCTTATGTTGGAGAGGTTGCAGCTGCAACGGTGCCAGCTGCGAGACAAGCAGAGCATGATGGCGCTATTTCTGGTCTGTGGGGGTGTTAGAGAGATTGAATTTCAGGATTGCTGGGGATTGGACAATCAAATGTTTGGCATTGCAAGTATTTGCAGGTACTTTGGGTTTGTTTTTCCATCTGTTTTCATTGAGTCAGTCATACTTAAAAATGTAGCTCTGAATCTGCTTCTATTAGTGCTATTGTCAAAAGAAAAATTAGAGATTGAAAAAGAGTAGAAATTAGAAATAAGATTAGGCAATGGATGATTATTGGGTGTAACTTCTTCAAGGAAATTTGAGATTGGAAAAAAAAATAAAAATTCCTTTTAAATGATGAATAAGAAATTGGAAAATTCTTAGTGAAGAAACATAAATGCGTTGAATTGAGGTATTGTTGGGATGGTTCTGTTTTGAAATTGTCACCTTAAACATGGAAATAAACACTTCAATGTATTGTCGGGATGGTTCAGTTGTGAGAGAAAATGACGTTTCCTCCAGAAAAATGAAGTTATTGAGTTCATTTTCCCAAAGTTCCCAAAAAACTCCCACTCCGGCAGCCCGACAAGTCATCTACTTTAAAAGGAGCCTGCCTGCCGTGCACCCCTCCTTGAATTATTCGGTCATGCAATACTCTGCCCATTCTAGTGAGTGGCATGGTGTTTGTGAAGTCTCACTGCTCAATGTATGTAACTTCAACCAGACGATAACAAGAAAGCAAAATGAGGGGAAAATACCATTCTAGATGCTTGAGTAAACAGCAGTTTTGATCTTTCAAGTATTGTATTCCAAAAGTATTATTTATGCCCAACCCGACGATTTGCATAATACAAGCATCTTTGAATTTGTGCAAGTAAGACCCACAGTTCAGTGATCCAGATTGGCCTCATTGTATGATGATTCAGGACAGGACAATCCAGTGCCCTACAAATGGATGATTGGGGAAAGAAACATTGCATTGCAACGGTCTTCAAATGAAAAGGGGCACACATTGGATAGCTAGGATTTCCAATCTAGGAGGTTCTTGAGGCATGGTCCATCCAGGGTGGGCCCATCACCAATGACATGGATCACTCAACGACTGGTTACACTTGTAAAAACTGGAAAAAACCCACGGATACTGCATATCATTGGCCAAGGATCATTCTTCGTCCCCCAAGATCATGACTAGTTCTTTGGTTTTGGTCGTGTATCTGAGATGGATGCATTACTTGCACCTAGGCAACAGTTTTACAGTGACTGATTTCCAACAAGCACCTATTTGTTACGATGAAATGGGGAGAGGGGGTGATACGATGGTATCAAACACTTTAGTTTCTGGAGTCTTTGTTTTGATATGATGGTACTGAACACTTTAGTTTAATCTTCGTGCACATGCACACGCACGCACGCACACACGCACACACACAAACACTTTAGTTTGCTGGAGTCTTTGTTTAAGGCTTTGTTTTGATGGGTTATTGATTTCTTCACAGGAGGGTAAAATTTCTATCTCTGGAAGGATGCTCCTTATTGACAACAGAAGGTCTGAAGTCTGTAATTCTTTCTTGGAAGGAGCTTCAAAGACTCAGAGTAGTCTCTTGTAACAATATAAAGGATGGTGAAGTCACTCCTGACCTTGCAAGTTTGTTTTCTGTTCTGAAAGACTTCAAATGGCAGCCCGATTCCCGATCTGTTCTTGCATCGAGTCTTGCGGGGACTGGAATGGGTACTAGAGGTGGAAGATTTTTCAAGAGAGCGTGAGTTGTAACAGCTTATTGCCTGATACTGAGAGCCATAATCCCAAATTAATGTTTACTCAAATGGTCGCTACAAAATGTCATGCTGCAACTGCACTACCATTACACTGTCATTGTTTTCTCATCGATCTCAGATGGTTAAGATGTTAGTCGATGGAGGCCGCCTTTTCGTCTTACAGGGATGCGGACATGGTTCCTATTCGCCCCAGATTTCATTTTGTCCCTTGCAAATATCATGGTTGATTCATTACCACTACCAATACTTTATCTGTACTTGTTCTGCCATAGATTAGGAATGCTAATCCTTCTCTTTTTTTTTGGTGGGTGGATTGATCAAGCTACCATATGGCTATTTCAAGGGGTTTTGGTAATTGGGGCAGGCTCTGTATATTGCACTCTGTTCATATTTTTATACTTTGTATCTCTTAGTTCCTAAATATGAATTCAACACCTTTTTAGCATAACATGGTAATCAGTTACGTCTGTTTTTTCTGCATCCGGATTCTATCTTCAGTTGGTACATTTGTTTGTAGTGTGTACTGATATCCAAGCATGCCAAAATCCAAACCGCTCATAGATTTGATCAGTAGGTTGATCTTTGGCATGCTATGTCGCAATTTATTAAGGTTGTATTTGTAAAATATGAAAACTTGAGTCTTGAAACTCACTAAAGTGTGCTTGTATGTTGTTAGGATTGTACATGGAAGTTAATGGGGACAGATCTGAACTCGTCTCATGTTGAGCAAAGCTTCCAGTTTCATTCTTATCTTGTGATCCCAGTGGAAAATGCAAAAGAAAGACGCTTGTTCCCTGAAAATGCTATACTTGGGTAATGAACTAATAAGATATAGAATGGATGAATTATTCCTTTTTCTTTCATTGAAAATTATCAGACATTTTTTCCAAGCAATCCTACTTAAAAGAATTTTTTTTCTAGGAATCCTACTTAAAACGAAGACATTAGGAAACACGTGGTCGATATCATGTTTTCTATAATGCTAGAACAAAGATAAGCTAAACCAATATCCATTGGATACAAACAGTTCTCTTCTTAAATGAAGTGTCCTCAAAGAAAAGAAAAGAGTTTTAGTGAGACTTGGTTTCTATAATGTAAAAGAAGATAGTCAGGTCCTGTAAATAAGAACGTCTCTGGGCGACTACATACCAAAAAGCATAGTAATGGTCTGAGATGCTTGGCTTAGCCCAGGTGACCCACCCCTAAGAAGTTAGGCTTAGGCGACTAAACCTGGCCCTAATGGATAATTGTCTGTGGCATGCGCGTGGTTGATGAATTATAAAATCTGACACACGTGCTACAAAAAAACAAAGTGGGTCATAAATACACACTAATTGTACATTAGAATACATGTTATTTATTAGAATACATGTTATTTATCCCAAATTTATAGGGCTGCCCTAGCGTGGCCTGGCCCTTTAGGGCTAGGGCTAGGGCTGGTTGGGCTAGGGACAACTTCAGCCCAGCTCTAGCCCTTGGCCACAGCGAAGGGGTTACCCATCTATCATCTATAGCACACAACTAAGGGGTTACCCATCTATCATCTATAGCACACACCTAGTGACACGGGGGAGAACATGAGGTCGAGCACTGTCTTCCTCAAGAGGATAACTATTTCAAATCCACGGAACTTATCTAGACTCCTCATAGAGACTTCAAATCTATGAGGAAAGAAAGCAAGAAAATAAAAATAAATTTTAATAAATTTTAAATTGATTAATGACTAGTAAAAAACGAGTTCACAACCCTTTAAATAAGGATACCAGGCAATGGGAAAGAAATCAAAATCAAATCACAACTAGAACTCTAAGATTTTGCGACTTACTATAAATAGTAAACTTACTATTTATAGACGGTTGTGATGTCTACTAGTGCGCAAGATTTTCGACTAGCTTCACCAAGCTATTCTCCTAATTTTTCTAAGATCTTTTTACATTGGGCGCAAGTCCTAAAGCCCAACGGATGAAAAGTTATAATTAAACTAAAACTTACTATTTATAGTAAAAATGGAATTAAAATAGGGAATTGACTGTCGATCTGTCAGTATTTCTCAAATCCAGCTTGAGTAACGTGACATAGCAGGGTTGGGTGGCTAAAGTAGCTTGTTCTACCCCAAAATCATATATTTTACGTCGGATAACTCATTCTGGATTGCGAGATACGTCTGATTTAAGGTCCAACGGTCCGAATTACTTCTATTGTCGACTGAGCCTTTTCTGATCCATCTTGGGCATGTAACCATCCACAACCCTCTCTACATCACCTAGGAGGAGAATTGAGTAGAAGGTGAGTTGAGCAGACCCCAATTGGTTGTATCGGTTGTTAGATGATGGTTATGGGTAAAGTTAGGAAGAGGAAAAGTATAAATATGAATGTGTTGAAGGTGTGGCTCAAAAGGTCTTACATCAATGAAATTTTGTGGAAAGAAGATGCTATGTGAGTGGAGGAGAATTGCATGACTTACTAATATTTGGCATGGTGCAGTAGAACAAAGATCAGTATAAGAAACTAGGGGGGGAGAAAAGTGAAAAGCATCATCGCTCATTCTTTACCATCATCACAACCTCATCCCTACTATTTGGGATCGGGTTCATGATTTGATATCTCAGCCATTCAAATGTATCATGAAAGTATAAAAATGTAAAATAAAAGAAAGAATTAACATGGATGGGAAAAGCTAGTCGTATAAAACCCAGAGGTGTACATGAACCAAGCTAGCTCGATTAACTCGCTCGACTCGACTCGAAAAAGCCCGATTTAACTCGGTTTGAAGCCGAGTTTGAGCCAAGTCAAGATGATTTTTTTAGCTCGAAAATGAGTTCAATCCAAGTTCGAGCTAGCCCCAGCTCAACTCAACTCGGATCGAACCCATCTCAAATCAAACTTAGATTGAACCAGTTCGGTGACTCGGTTACTTTGATATTGATGTTGCTCACCAAGTATTTGATGAAATGACTCAAAGAGGTGTGGTTGGTGGCAAGGAAGGTATGTATATGAAACTAACACACTTTTTTTTTTTTTGATTTCTATGTTGCTTAGAAGGTGTAGTCCAGATGTTTGTGAAAATATTGCAATGGTGAACTCGGCTCGAACTGGCCTGAGCTGTTGACCAAACCGAGCCGAGCTGGCCAATCAAGCTCAAGGATCGAGTCGAGTTGAGTTCGAGCTAAGGTCAGTTAGTGGCTGAGCTAAGGCCAACTCGACTCGATTTAACTCGATGTACACTCCTAATAAAACCTCTCTTCTTTCATGTACATATATACCTCTATGGTCTGTAATTAGTACACCATAATCTAAGAGAAGTCCCATTTTTATGGTATACTAATGAATATTTAAAGCAATCTATAGCAATCATCTCTGGTGAGGAGTCTCAAACACAAGACTTCCTGCTCCGATACCACTTTGATGCAGGATAACTAATCACTTGCTCTAAAAGCTCAAACCGATAGAGCACGACGAATTAATCCATTCATCTAATAGCTCAGTCCCTACATCGCATGGATTCAGACTTCAACCAAACCCCTCTCATGAGCCTTACATCAAATGGGTTTTGCTTCACACAGATGGGGCCCGCTTCACACAAGCCGCCTGCTCATACGGGCCTGTTAGGGATTTGTGCTGCGAAATCACACAGATTTAGATCTATGATAGCAATCCAAGGGCACCAAGCAATCACAAGAGAACACAAAGATTTAGCGTGGAAAACCCTTTCGAAAAAAAATCACGGCACAAAGCGATAGAATTCTACTATGAAAATATAAATTACAAAGAGAATGGACTTACCTGATCTGAACAACCTCGAATCTCACCTTTGCTACACCCTTTGAAAACTCTAAAACCCTTTCAGGAACCCTTGAAACTCCTTTAGAAAGCATTAGCATGCCTGAGAATAGCTCTAGGGACTCCATTTATAGATGAGGAAACTCCACTTACGCACCTCCCTAAAAACTGCCTCAAATTTATGCAATCCGCGCACAAATCGCGCACCGTCTGTGTAACCCTTGACTAGTCGAGCTTGGGCTTCGACTGGTTGAAGGACCCCTTCGATTGGTCAAGCCTATCTCTCGACTGGTTGAGTATCTCAGAAATTTCAAATACATCGTTACTAGACTTCGAGTCGAACTATCTTCGACTAGTCGAGCCAATCCCTCAACTGGTCGAGCATCACGGTGAACCAAGATTTAATACATCTATTTTACAACAATCTCCACCATGCCTTTAATCTTTAACCGTGTAGCTTCTTATCCTCTTTTCTTATCTCTGCATCGCATCATAGCTTCAATCAACACTTCTTGTATATACTCTATCTTTCTTTTATGTCATCGCCAAGACAAGAGAAGTTGCACAGAGCTTGAACTTCTCTGCAATAACGACCTTGGTGATC
Source organism: Magnolia kwangsiensis (assembly GCA_037074715.1). Classification (NCBI taxonomy): domain Eukaryota; kingdom Viridiplantae; phylum Streptophyta; class Magnoliopsida; order Magnoliales; family Magnoliaceae; genus Magnolia; species Magnolia kwangsiensis. Next base: position 14,748,416 of record CM073576.1, on the reverse strand, counting down.
ATGTCTTCCGCATTCACGCTGGCGTAAATCTTCTCTAGAGTTATGCCTCATTCCTCAAGCACTTGTCAGATAACATGAACATCCAACCAATTGCTTCACTCGCTACTACAAAACGAGTAACATGAACTTGACCTTCTGGAATCCACACTGCTTGCGTAATTTAAATTCACATACCCCACCACATTTGTTCTTGTCTTCTCAAAAGATAAGACGTAGTCCTTTGTACCTCGAATCTATCAAAGTAACCATCTCACTACCATCTAATGTTTCTTGTCGAGGTATTTGCTCACAATACCGATTGCCTGTGAAATAACCGGTCTAATACAGACCATGACATGCATTGCTAACCGCATTCGAATAAGGCTCATGAGACATATTATGTTTTTTCTTATCTGTTTTGGGATATGTCCTGAGGAAAACTTGAAAAAAGATGCGTAGAGAACGCCCTTCGACTTTGTCTGGTCCATCACGTTCTTAATCAATACCTACAAAAGGTATTCTACTTGTGATTACCAAAACCTACTCCTCTTTGAGTCTCAATGCCGAGAATCATCTTTGCAGCTCCCGATCATTCATCCTGAATGTCTCACTTAACCAAATCTTCAGTATATTGATTTCAGACATGTTATAATTGGTCATTTACATGTCATCAACATATAATTCCTGACTCACCATGAAGGAATCAAACCACCACCTAGGCGATAGATCATACTATAACCTCCTGCAAACTTTTTTTCTCAGCCCCTTTAACTTCGAACCACCCTGGTTGCTTTATGTAGACCCGCTCTTCCAATTTTTCATACAAAAATGTAGACTCCACATTCATCATTTATAGCTCAATATCGCATTGGCCAATCACGAATTTAATAGACACCAACTATACCGTCAGCATGAATATCTTTGAAAAGCTGATCTCTTCTCTTTAAGCATAATCATTCGCTACCAATCTCACTCTGTATTTATTTTGTATTCTCTTGAAGATCAACCTACATCCAACCGCTTCCCTGCCCATTGGAAGCTTTACTAGCTCTCCTGTGTCGATCTAATATAACGAGTCCATCACATCGTCCATAGTCACCTTCCACTTCTCAGCACCAGACTCACCTAGAGTCATTTGAATAAAGGACGGATCCCCTTTGATATTAGAGTTGTCCATGTACCTCACCGATATCTTGCGATTATGCCATGTGATTCTTTTCACATGTGGCTGTTTCACCTACTCTGTATCTATGTCCGCGTGTCTCAGCCTTCATGCCTTAACCCCTCATGTGGCCATGCCCAACATGCCACATATGTGCAGAGGTGAAATCTGCTATAGCCACTGCACCTCTACTTTTTGAAGCGCTCCCGATCAACTTATGCATGTCACCAAGTCATTGCGCTTTCATGATTAATCGTGTCCCCTTAAATACTTTAAGAGCACCATCAATACTTATGAACTTGTAGCCCATTACCTCAAGTACACCAAGAGAAATCAGATTTTTTTTCATGTTAGGAACATGCATCACATCAATCAAGGTACGCTTTGTCCCATCAAATATCTTGATGCTCACTGTACCAACAGTCATAACATTAAAGGCAATGTCATTGCCCATAAACACCTGTCCACCATCGCACTCCCTGTAGCTGGTGAAACAACTTCGATGAGGAGCCATGTGAAAAGATGCCCCTGTGTCTAGAATCTACTCGTCCTTATGATAATCGTAAAAGTATCTGATCGTATACACAGACAAAACATCATCATCACATCTACTCGATCCATCTGACGTGACTGCATTGGCCTCCCTGTATGAGCCCTCAGAATCTTCTCTCTTAGATTTAGGATTTGTACAATCCTTCTTCACATGCTCTCCCATCCCACAATTTCAGCACTTTAACTTACCTTTGTATTTGCTCATGAACCAAGATCTTGACCCTAAAGATCCTTTACCTTGCTCAGAATTCTTGTCTTTCGTAATCAGTGCATCAGAAGATATCCCTATATCGCCGTTAAACTTTCTCATGGCCTTTCCTTGAAGGGTTGAGATAACGGTGTCGACACTCAAGGTTTAATTTGTGGTGCATATTGTGTCTTTAAATGACTCATACGACGTTGGAAAAGAATTCAATAACATACATGCTTGTTCTTCATCTTTCATCACTTCCCCTATATCCAACAATTTACAAACCAATTTATTAAAGTTGCTGATGTGAGCCTCCAGATCTCCACCCTCTGCCATCTTGAAGTTATACCATTACCGCTTCAAATGTAGGCAATTTTTAGAGAATTTTTTCGCATAGACATCTTCTAACTTTGCCCATAACTTAGCCATCGTTTTCTCCCTCATGACATTGTAGAGAACCTCATCCGTGAGACATAAATGGATCGATGATAAAGCCTTCTTATCAAGAGTATTCCAATCATCATCAATTATAGTAGACTCTCGCTCTTCAAGAGTACCATCTTCGCTTTACTTGATTAAGGAATTGATCATCTCGATCTTCCATAACTCAAAGTTATTTTTCCTTAAGTACTTCTCAATCTCATACCTAGTGCTTCCCATTGATGTTAATCCCTCATATTCAGATCTGTGCCCCAACGATTGCTCTGATACCATTTGTTAAAAATTTGTATTGTGGAATCACACATATCTAAATCTATGATAACAATCCAGGAGCACCAAGCAATCACAAGAGAACACAAAGATTTAACGTAGAAAACCCTTTCGAGAAAAAATCATGGCACAAAGCGATAAAATTTCATTATGAAAATAGAAATTACAAAGAGAAAGGACTTACCCGATTCAAACAACCTCGAATCACATATTTGCTACACGCTTTGAAAATCCTAAAACCCTTTTAAGAACCCTTGGAACCCCGTTAGAAAGCCTTAGCATACTTGAGAATGATCCTATGGACTTCTATTTATAGATGAGGAAACTTCACTTACACACCTCCTTAGAAACCGCCTCAAATTTACGCAGTCCACGTACAAACCTTGCACCGTTTACGTAACCCTTTATTGGTCGAGCATCCCAAAAATTTCAAATACATCGTTGCTGGACTTCGAGTCGAACTGTCTTCGACTAGTCGAGCCAGTCCCTCGACTAGTTGATTATCATGGTGAACCAAGATTTAAGATATTTGTTTTACAATAGGGCTGCCCACCCCGAGTGCGCTGCCACTCGAGCCGGATATGAAAATGACCCTGCATTAATATTATTAGAGAAATGTATTTTTTTTCTTTTTCTTTTTCTTTTTCAAGTAAAATATGCTTTGATCAGGCGAGTGACTTGGGTTGAGGTACCGCAAGTGGTGTCCTTTTGGCTGAGTCAGTGAGCTAAATCATCTAGTTGAGTCAGTGAGTTTTAGAACTATTTTAAGATGAGAAACCAAAATGAAAAAAGGATCGAGAATTGGTGGCTAGGATTTTCTAATCCCAAAGTTTTTGGGCCTGATGGCTGCATAAGGCCAGAGCTTTTTCTGTCTGTGCTGCATCAACCAATTCCATCCCATGCGTTTGTGTTGTTTTAATTTCATTCAAAAGGGATTTTTTTTATTATTTTTTTATTTTTATTTTTTACAACCGTTCACGCATGCCAAGTGGCCCATCTTGAACATAATGATACCTACATTAGTTGGCCTCAGCACAAGACTGACCTGGCAAGAATCAGATGCTTCACTCATGTTGGCAAGAATACTAGTCGTTGGATTGTAGTCTTTTCAACGACTGAGGATTACATAAATAAATAAATAAATAACTCTCAAATTAAAATATTTCGACATTTTCGATTATTCAAAGTTCATGGGAACATCAAATGAGTAAAGGATTAAAACATTAATTCTCAAATATTTATTTTAATTTATTGTTATTATTTTCTTTCCACTCTTCAAACTGACACTAAATATATAAATGGCTTGGATTATTGAAAAATGTCACCAAAATAAATAACCTTCTCTAAGACAATAATTTTCAACTTGGAATGATGAGTTATGATACTATAGTAATGTATAATGGTTCATAGGTGCACTCCTCAATCGTGGAAGCAGCATGCATTTAGCTCAGTTTAAACCGTCCAAATAGTGGGCCCTTGTGTAGATAGGTCATAAACACAAGAAACGTATTGGACACTAATAGCCTTTGATTAATGGATATTTATTCATTTCATTCAAGTTTATTCTGTCTTAACTAATTTATAATGCATAAAAATTGGGGCCCACTGTTTGATGTACACCACCACTGTGTCAGATTATTATCTTGTGTTCTCACACAGAAAACTCAATCTTGTGGAAATGAGCTTATTTAAAGAAACATAAGAGGTTTTCACATAAGAGACGCTCCAATGCTCTTACAGTGCTTTTGGTTGCAACAGTTCACTTTGACAGTGCAACCAACCAAACTGACTTAAGTCTATATGACATTACAAACACTCTCATGCAAATAATAATAATAATAATCACATTTACAATATTAAAGACACTCATCAGGCAGGCCACACTACATCCATAAACCAGAGGTCCACTTACCTGTGGTATCCCACACATCCATTTCTGTGGGAAGTGTGAGGTCAGCCTGGACCGGATTGGCAGAGACCCGTCCAATTTTTTGGAATGGTGCGGCATATATCTTGCTCACAGAGCTCATTTGATGTTGAGTTGGTCGCGGACACTTTCATCTCTAAGATGGGTCAAATAAGGCCCAATTAGAGGTAGACATCATCAAGACCGTCCACTACCAAAAAACAGTGGGCAAGGCCTAGCATCGGGGTGGAGCGGTTTGGGCGCGGCTAGGGATGTGCCTAATATGGTGCAAATCTTACCATGGGACCCACCTTGATGCATGCATTCAATATCCATACGGTCTATTGTTATTGCTTGATCATTTTAGACCATGATCTCAAAAATAAAGCCGATCCAAATCTCAGGTGGTTCATACCACTGGATAAAGTAGTGATTGATCATTAAAAATTTACTGCAGGCCACAGAAGTTTTGGATCCAAACTAATATTTGTTTTTTACTGGTCATCCAAGTTTGTATGACCTTATCAACGGGTTAGATGGCAAATAAACATTATGAAACAGTACGGTGGACTTTAGGAAGTTTTTATTAGTGTAACGTTCAATCACCACTATTTCCTGTAGCAAGGTCCACCTCAGATTTTGATCTACTTCACTTTTGGGCTCATGTCCTAAAATGACTGATAGACGGTGTGATGTAGAATACATACATCAAGATGGGCCTCATGTTAAGGCCGGCTTCTGATCCACTCAAGCTTCGAGGATAGCACGTGATGAACAGAGTGGATTTTACACATACAGCGTGCAGGCCCCGCAGAGCGCGCGGGTGTTTTAGTGGAGCGTGACTTGCTGCGTCCTTAGCCAGCAATGTAAGTATGGCTCTGATGCTAAGGCCCACCTCAATATATGCATTATATATCCATGCTATCTATCTTTTTTTTCAGTTTATTATAAGCCATGGTCCTAAAAATCAAATATATATAAATTTCAAGTGGACCGCAGTGCAGGAAACAGTGGTTATTGATCATTAAAAGCTTTTTGTGGGCACAAAAGTGCTGATATTTGTTTTTTTTTTTTTTTTTTAAAAGTCGTGTAACCTTATAAACAGGTTGGATGGCCAATAAACATTACAGTAGACAATAAGAAGCTTTTAATAGTAGGCATCCGACAACCACCGTTTCCTATAGTGTGGTCCAAGTAAAATCGTTATCTTATTAGTTTTTTGGGACCACGCACTAAGAGGCTATTTGATTTTTAAGTTTTTTGTGTATTTACAGGGAATTATCTAATTATTACTTACTATACATGTTTGGAAGTCGTCAGGAATTACGTTTCAAAAACCCGTTCATATAAACGTTTTTATTACTAATTTAAATATGTGGGCTCCACCATGATATATATGAGTTATCCACACCATCCATCTTTTTAAAAAATACATTTTAAGGCATGAGCCCAAAAATGAAGAAAATCAAATGCTCAAGTGGACCACACCTTAGGAAATAAGGATCATTAAAATGTCAATAGTTGAAAGTTATTTTCTCCCTAGTGCCCACAGTGATGGTTATTTGTCATCCAACCCATTAATAAGGTTACACGGTCATGAATAAAGTAGAAAAAAAAAATATCAATTTGATCCAAAACTGCCAAGGCCTTCAAGAAGCTTTCAATGGTAGGAGTTCAATTCCCATTGTTTCCAATAGTGTGGTCCACATGATCTTTGAATCTGTCTCTTTTTTTTTTTTGGCTCATGCACTGAAATGAGTTAGCTAAAGGGATGGATGGTGTGGATAATAAACAAACATCAAGGTGGGCCCAACAATTTAACTCTTTTCTCCTCGGCTGACATGAGGAGTACTATAAATGAAAAGTAGTAGGTCAAATCACCTTGGAAAAACACGAAGGTAAATAATTATTACCCATTTATGTAGAATTATACCTGTAATTAGAAAATCAAACAGGCCCTAAAAGAAAATGTAAAAACAAATAAACGACATGTATATACCATGCATGCAACAAGGTGGGCCCAACAACGCCTAATGTTTTTAATAGCGGATGTTTAATCATCAATGTTTCCTGAGATGCGGTCCACTCGAGTTTCTTATCTGGCTTATTTTTTAGCTAACGCCCAAAAATAAACTGTCAAAATGGATTGGCAGAGTGGATATACAATACATGCGACAACAAGGTAGGCTCTACAGTGCCCGACACACAAGAAAATAAGCTTTTAGTCACAATTTTTTAGCCTTGGTTGAGAAGATGGAGGCTAAATGAGTTTTTTTAACCCTGGTTGCTAAGTAACTGGGATTAAAAAGTTCAATTTTTACCTTTTTTATTAAGTAACTAAAGTTAAAAATGTCCTTTCTAGCCTTAATTGCACAAGAACCGAGGTGAAAGCCTACTTTTTAACCTCACCCGTATACGAACCGAGGCGTAAAAGTCTACTTTTTAAGCAATCACATAGCCGAGTGAAAAATAAAAAAGGTGAAGCAGAGGAAATCAGCATATGGGCGGCCTTATGGAACGGACGGCTCAGATTTCTCCTACCGCATGGTCATTGACCCCGGTAAGAAGAACTCATCTCATTACTATTTCTACGTCCATGTTCGATTCTTCTTCATACATTCATGCTGAAATAAATCAAGTGCTTTTTCCTACTCCCACTCTCACCACCACCTCTCTTTTTTAGGATATACCAAAGTCGCTCAAGGAAAATCTCGACTCCGTGTATTAATCACTATTAAGGTATTCCTTGTTTTTACGATTTTGGGAAAACATTGTCTGGGAATCCCAACGCAAATTCAGAATGGGATTTTCTCATGTGAGTATGGATTCTTTGGTTGCAGGCCGTCAGCCAGGTGATTGGAGTTTTATGGGGTTTTTTATTAGCATCACAAGGAAAGGATCTTGATACTCTTGCTATTCCATTAATCGTGATTGGTTGCATTTCGATCATCGCTGGAGAACTAGGTTTCCACCACCACTCAAATCCGAAAATTTCCGTGTCATTGTGGGTATCTTTTTATCTTGTCGTGTTTGTGTTTGATGCGATTCATTTAATTGTGTTTGAAGGTCAGAGGCGCAGCCATGCTAATCTGTTGAGACTCTACATTGCCACATCAACTGTTACTGCTGTGGTTTCAGCGGCGTGGGTTGTTGGAAGCGGTCTCTCGTTTGAGGTAAGAGGCGCTGTTGTTCTTCCTTCGACAGTTGGGTCTTCTATCTTTGATGACATGGTTGTTCCTTTGAGTTCGCTTGTTATTTGGTTCGCAGATACCTTGCTATTGTTTTATGTCATGGGTTTATCATGTCAAGTTGCTCTTATTGCTGTATATCAAAATCAATGTTTTAAATAGTGGTAACATGTTGTGTAGTGTTTAACCCTTTGTATCATGTAACCTAAGCTATATGATATTTCTAATTATTTAATTTTAAAATAAAACATATGATAAATAGTGTTGATGTCAAAATCTGGTCGGCCCTCCCTCCACGTCTCCCTTACTTCAGCGTACCACCTCTGGAACCTGCACCAAGAGAACAGACAAAGGTGACCCTGGCTAAGCCGGGGGACCCTCCGATGCCTAAGTCAGGCCAAAGGAATCGGGTCTAAGTAGAGAGTAGAGGAGAGAGCATTCGCTATTGCGTACCTGTAGACATGGTGTCGTGTGCTATTTATATTTGCCTGTAAAATGGTCTGGATCTGATAATCTCTGCACGATCAAGGGGATTCTCGGATCATGGAGATACTGTCCGCAATCTACTGATCACGCAGCGTATCGGGCATGTAGTACGTATCTGCGAGCGAAGTTATCGGCCACGTTCAATTATGACAGTTTCTATGTTCGTCAAATAGAATATACGCCTCCGAATATCTGCTCGGCTCGGCTCGTCCGACCGTCTGCCTCTGCGCTTATTCAGTTGGACAAGGGCGGTTCTCAGATTCGACTGATCTTCGTATCCGATCTGACCTCATAGCTTCGAGCCAATCTTGCTGGTCCGAACCGAAGCGGGAGGCTCTATTCTCCAAGGCTCTCGACGTCTCGAACTTTACATATGCTCGGATCTTCACGGGATGCTCGTATCAGGTCGGACGGGTCGTGCCTCGAACGCCATGGCAGTGAGTTAGCTCAGACTGACGTTTTATCGTGGGCTCGGATCTTCCTATAACAAATAGTATTAACAAAAAAGAAAAAAAATATAAAAATGTCTAAAAGAAGATTCATTTTTTCAAGTATAAGCATGTTCAAACAAGTTATTAATCATCATTTATTATTAATATCTAATTGAAACCACATACATAAACCAATCAAATTATTATCACATCAACGACTTTTTAGGCAAACTATGATTAATAATGTCTAATTGAAATCACAAGTCACAAGTATGAAAAGAAATTAAAATCCCACAGGTTGAGAGTATTAAATACAAAATACAAAATATAATTACCATTTATTTTAAAAAAAGATGTAGCATATGCTACATATGCTATGCGCACGGTACATATGCTATGCACACTATGTATGCTACACATACACTCCATATGTGACGCCGTTTGTAGTGTACGCTACAGGGGATTTGCGCTATTTGCCAACACTATGTAGCGTTGTAGCTACGCTGCGCTATGCTACGCTATTCAAAACATCGTTCGAAATGAGTTGTTGGATTGTTTTTGATGCATATATTATTGTTCATGTACCCAAAATATCAACAATTAAGTGTAATTTGAAGAAAAAAAGTTAAGATTAAAATGGAAGTAATAAGTTGAAATGTGTGCGCCTGATTTCTCTAGCGGAATGATAATAACAATTGAAAAGAAGAAAAACTATCGTAGGCGAGGAACCAGTCGCTCTCCTGAACACAATTCACGCCTTATTCTTAAAGCAGAAGATTGATCCAGAAGTGTTGTTGCGATTGCCTTTGGGATACAGGTGTTGATCGACTATAATAGTTAACTCCAACATCACAACAGTTTGATGCTCAGTATATGACAAAAAATGAATAACTGAAAAATCAATCGGAAATGAAGGAGATCAGTAAAGCTTTTCCGTTTTCTAAAGAAGGTAGAGAGAATGTGGTTAGGGCAGACACTTGTCGCTGAGGTGGTGGGCAATGTTACAATGAATGGTCATAGCACCATTACAGCAGCGTGTCTAGAATTCGTAAGACTTAGCAAAATTACACAAAATAAACAAAAAAAAATTCAATCATGTAGACAAGCCTAAGCTTGGCACACTAGCATGATAGAATGCGGCGCGGTGGGCAGGCGCGTGCATGGTCTTTGGCATACCATACTCAAGAGGCTAACAAATGCTATCCATATGAACCTCATTATAAAGGAGAAAAAGATCTCATTTTTATCCGATATGGGATTATTCCCACAAGCAACTCTCTCTCTCTCCCCCCCTCTCTCTCTTTTAATTTTATATGTATATATATATATATATATATATATATATATATATATATATATATATATATATATATATATATATATATATATATATTAAAAAAACAAAATCAACAATCCCCTGTTATTTTTTAAAATTGAAATATATACAAGCATTGGATATAGCTTGCATAAACAAATATGTCATGTAGACTTGAATATTTGTTTAGTGGGACGTAATCCCTTACCATGGACTTAGTAGACAAAGTCTTAAAAACATAATACACTTTAAGGTCATGTGCTAATCCCAGTTTCATGATCGTTCTAGATAATTAGCTAAATTCTTATAAAAGTAGCCACACCTTCACACTTATATGGGTGAGTCTATCAAGAACACACTTTTAACCATGTGTCCCATCCGTAAGGACTATAGAACTCATTAAGAGGTTTGACCTCATCCTCCAATATGTCATAAGTAGCACTGGTTTAACATCAGAAGTGACAGGAAACCCATTTTCCATAACCCAATGCCTTTTAGAACTACTCTGTAACTCATTTGTCCCATTGAACCTATTTTTTGGGAATTCCAGTCATTCAGGTTGGGTTACAATCAATGTTCTTAATATCGATACTATCGGCCGATATATCGGCCAATATTATCGTTATCGCTACCCATTAAGACGAAACCCATCCGATACCCTCGGAATATTTTTTTTTTTTTAAAACCAAAATTCTTTTTATCGTGCGATATATAGCATAATATCGCAAGATTTTTTTGCGAAATCGGCGATATTAGCAATACTATCGTGTTATATCTGTAGATTCATCTGAAAATTAGAAAAGAGAGAGAGAGAGGGAAAAGCTTTCGATTTTGATACCAGCGTGATTGGAACCATGGGGCCACTCGATCAAGAGCTAGCGGTTTGCCAAAACTCCAGGGATTTGGGAGATTTTTTAGAAAAGTTTTAGAATTTTAGGTTTCGGGATGACCGGAACCCTATCTTTGTTGAGGACGAACGAGCTGCAGCTTTGAGGAAGCGGATTGGCTGGTGTACCACACACCAACTATATAGCTGGTGTATTTACATCAACAAGTTTTGCGGGTCCGATCATGAGGTATGTGTTCTATCCTAACCGTTCATCCATTTGGCGAGCTCGTCTTAAGGCTTGTGCCGAAAAATAAGATAGATCTAAAGATCAGTTGGACCACACTGCAAAAAGGAGGAGGTGATTGAACGTCTACCATTGAAACCCGTTTGGGGGTCACAAAAGTTTCGTATCAATATGAAATTTGTTTTTCCTATTCATCCAGGTATTTGTGACCTTAGTAGTGACCTTATTAACAGATTGGATGGAAAATAAACGTTAAGGTGGGCCCTACGAATTTTTTAACGTTGAAAATCATTATCCTCGCTGCTATTTTTGGTGTGGTCCATTTGAGCTTTGGATACGATTCATTTTTTGTGTAATGCTCTAAAATGATCTTTAAAAATGGGTGAACGGTGTGAATATAATAAATACATCATTAGGGGGCCATGTAACTTTGATCTCCTCTGAACCGTTCATACAACTCGGAGCTCGAGGAGCATTGGCGCTCGTCTTTGCACAACACATATCTACACCAGCTATATAGCCGATGTGTGGTACACCAGCCAATCCGCTTCCCAGCTTTGAGTGGCCACGTGATGTATGGGTCTTATCCGCACCGTCCATTTTTCATATCATTTTAGGATATAAACCCAAAAATAGGCAGATCCAAGATCAAGTGGACTACATAATGGGGATTAAACTCTTACCGTTGAAAACTTCTTAGGGCCATAGAAGTTTTGGATGGAGCTGATATTTGTGTTTTCTATTCATCTAGATCTACGTAACTTTATGAATAGGTTGGATGGAAAATAAACATCATGGTGGGCCCTAGAAAAGTTTCAACGGTGAGAATCATTATCACCATTGCTTCCTATGGTGTGGTCCACTTGGGCCTTGGATCTTCCTCATTTTTGGGCTTATTCCTAAAATGATGCCAAAAAATGAATGGATTGTGTGGATAAGACCCATACATCACGTGTAAGACCCGTATCCTAATTCGCACTGTTCCGTTGATTCCCGCGACCCTTCTCGTCAAATTCCGGCAATCCGCGACTTATGGTTGACGTTGCGCACGACCGTAAGTCGTATCCTATTCATTTGAGCCGGCTTAATCCGAGACTTATATCATTGCGACCGCACCGTTGCTGCGGTTCCAACGCCGCAACTCACGTACCGATCCGATACCCAGGCGATGAGATACGGACCCACGTTCAGTTCGAGTAAAAACACCGCGCGTTGCAAATCCCAAGGAATCTCTACAAAGTGTCCCATCAATCACATCAATCAATCCCATCAATCACCTCTCATGTCAAGTACAAGCACCCATACTTCCTTTCTCCACAAGTCAAGCAACCACCCAAGTCAACTAACACATCACCTCACCCATCACTCACATCCATCAACCATCACCCCTTCACATCACTCCATCTCTCATTAATCACACCTCTCTCTCTCTCATTTCTCAACACTCCAAACCCAAGTAAGGGAGAGCATCCAACGTCCAAGCCTTCCCATGGAGAGAATTGCATATATGAGGTCCACTTCCCATCTCCAAATCCCATCATCCTAACCATCCATTTCCCATCTCCACCATCAAAGTGAAGCTCTAGGAGGCCAGCTATCCAACGGACCAAGAAGATCAAGAGGTGGGTGCTTTGATGGAGTAGTTTTTCATGTTTTTAAGGTGGGCCAAGTGAGGCCAACCGATCAATGGTTTGGATCTCACCTGGGACCCTAAGATGTGGCCAATGACTCATCTTGATCATCAAGATCATTTCATGATGGGGCCATTCTCCATGGACCCCATCATGATGTTTACTTTCCTTGTATTGAGGAGGTCATCTAGACCGTCCATTTCTAGTGGAGTGGGATCTCCACCGTTGAACTTTTATTGATGGTCCATATGCAAGAGGACCTTTGATGTATGATTGGATGATTGAAACGGAGGGCCCATAGTGCCGGGGTCCCTCCATCACGCGTGTCTTACTCTATTTCTCTCTCCCTCTCCTTCCATTTACTTACTTGTATGCGATGAAATGGCCGTATGGCCCACTTGGATGGACCCCACCTTGGGGTAAGTATTTTATCCAAGTCATCCATGAGTGGGCCCACCTTATATGCCTTGTACCCTCCCATCTAGTATGTGGTGGCTCACCCAGGTAAGGCCCACTTAAAACTTTGCATTTAGTCAAGGGGAGTCCAGTGACGTCTGGACGTCCCTGGATGAAAACATGATAAAGGCTTGTTACTAAGCCTTTGGGGAAGACCATCTATATAGGCCCCACCTTGAGGTATGTATTCAATCCAAGCCGTCTATCTTTTTCTCCATCCCATTTTAGGCGTTGAGCCGAAAAATGAGGATAATTCGACTCTCAGGTGGGCCATAGGATAGCAAACAATGTGTTTGCCATTGAAATTCACCCTGACAGTTTGATTTGCCAAAAAAAAATATGCAATATCGGACTCGTTTGGCTTGTCTTGGGTCATAGAGGCCATTGAGCGGGGTGGATCCATCATAGGCGGGCCCCATAGGTGAAAAACTGCGGAAAAACCGCTTTTCCAAATTTTTCTTTTTTTTTTTAACAAGCAGCAGAGGCGCTGCTGCCTCTGACTTCACGCAGGACGCCAGGCGTCCTGCGCTCTCCAGCGGGCGGGCGAACGAGGCCGACCCACGGCCCTAGCCGTGGGCCCCACCTTGATATCTATTTCATCATCCAACCCATTCATTAGGCGGGCCAGCCTCCTGACGTGCCCTCCTCCAAAGATCAGACTGATCTGACGCTCAGGTGGCCCACACCATAAGAAACAGTATTGATTGAGTGCTTACCATTAAAACTTTTGGTGGGCCACAGAAGTTTTGGATCATGATGATATTTGTTTTTCTTCCCTTCATTCAGGCCTTTGTGACCTTACCAACAGGCTGGATGGAAGGCAAACATTATGGTGGGCCCCACATGGGACCCACAGTGATGTGGTGCCTGAAATCCACCGTCCGTACGGACGGTGGAGCCCACTGTAATATATGTGTAGGTGTGCGTGGGTGTGTACGCGTGCGTGTGAGTGCTCGTGTGTGTGTGTGCGTGTGTATGCATGTGTGAGTGCATATGTGTGTGTGCGTGTGTGTATGCGTGTGTGTGTGCATGTGTAAATATATATATATATATATATATATATATATATATATATATATATATATATATATATGTATATATAATATTATATCACATATAATATTGTATATATATACATATACTGTTTATAAATTATATATTAAACATAATATGATTATGATGGTGGGCCTTCATGTGACCCCCGCCATGATGCATGTGTTGCATCTAAACCGCCCATTTATTTGTTGTTGTAAAATTATTTCATGGCTTGTGCCAAAATGAACTAGATCTATGGTTCAAATGGGCCACCATGGTATGTGTATAGGGCCATGTTGACCCATTTATGACCATTCATTTAGGCCCACCTTGGTGCACATCTAAGACCATGGGATTAATCCCATTTGGCATGTGTAATGTCCATGGGATTAAGCCCATTTGGCATATCTAAAGCCCATGGGTTTCGGCCCATTTGATATATACAATGCCCATGAGATCCGGCCCACTTATGCTATATAAGGCCCACGGGATCTAAGCCCATTTGGTACATATAAAGCCCATGGGATCAGGCCCATTTGATGTGCAAGGGGCGCAAATGGAATGGCCCATTTGACATATTTAAAACTCATGTGTGTAGTCCCACTTTGATGTATTTCATGGCCCATGAGTCATAGACCATTGCAATGTACATAAGGCTCCTTGGCGAGGCCCATTAACGTAGTCATTTGAAGAATGTAAGGCCCACGCAATTCGGCTCATTTGATATATCCAAGGCCCAGGGATCGAGGCCCAATGGATGTCCTTAGGGTCCATTGCAATGTACGTCTATCATGGATCGTGAAATGATATTTATGGTAAGCCGTGCCTAGAAAACAATGTTGGTTGACGTCCACATTGTATGTACAATGTTGGTTAAATGTCCGCATTGTAGCTCTCTTTAGGGCCCATTGATAGGTCCATACCCGTTGCTATTCATTGCCTTATAACATGCTTAGTATAACCTCATGACTCATGCCCATACGCATCATATGTATGCTTGATATGAGTAATGACTGATCATAACATACGCCATTGGGCAGACCATTTACGTGACTCGTTGTATGACTGAGTGCCCTACATGATTGCGCAGTACGCGCTGGACTTCTGCATGATTTGACGTGTGATTCATGCATCTCGCATACGTGTGACTTGATCACTACACGCCCTAGCGACATCAGGGCCGTGGCTCCACAGGTACATCGTGGATGACCGTATTGGATACCGGAAATACTTATTCTAGCAATGTGGGCACTTAGGATGTCCTTGGGTGAAAGTCCCAGAACCTTTTTGGTACCAGGAGATGCTCCAGCGTCTAGACCGAGTGGATATATGAGCGCCCGAGTGCCGAATACCAGTAGGCCGCGTCTCCCACTGTGTCGTGGTCGGTTGGAAGGGGGTGTGGCCTTATCCGCCTGAGTGAGGGGGCTATAAGCTAGGCTGAGTTTGACTAGCTCGCAAATGAGTCCGCTATCGACGAGCCAGGTAGGTATTGACATACTACTGGTCAGGCGGATAGTGAGGTCTTATCCGCTTGCTTGACTGTGCAGCTAGGGAGGTGGCAGTCTCTGCGAAGTGTATTAGACCCCGGTGATATCCAGAGAGAAACTATACTGATATACGTATTTGAGGAGTACCGACTTGCTTGGATTGCATTTCGCATATGACATTTGGCTATGTAGGCCTTGCATTGCATCGGTGTGGCCAATGGCATCCATATCTCGCATCATGCCTTGCATTACATAGCCTTGGTATTTTCATGGACTTACCACATACTTCCGCATTATCCTGATACTGTACACTTGGCGTTTGCCTTATGCACACACTTACACCACCCTCTAAGCTTTTGTAAGCTTATGCACGATAGTTGCGTGCAGGTAGCGTTGGACGACAGCAGCGCTGAGACAGGAGTGCACATCAGGACCTTTTTGGAGCTTTTTGATCACCTTGTATTTCCCTTTCTGCATTGTACTTAAAATTGTTGTTATAGTGGATATGTGGTGATGTTGTTTTGTGACTTGGTTATGTCTGTGGTTATGCTCCTTTACAAAAAAAAAATTCATTCTGAAAATCCTCATTGTAGGATCCCAGGATCGGAATCTGGCATTAGATTATCAGAAGCCGAGAATGGGGCACTACGGAGGCTGTCGACACCGGATTCGGCAATCGGGATTCATGTGAATCCGATTTTCGAGTTTGGGGCGTGACATCACGGTGGCCAATCAAAGCTACTGCCTGTTCCGCTGGAGACCGGATGTGTAAGAAGCAATTTGGATACTTTTTTAATGGATACGCAGAGACCCATAAATGTCTGTCATGGGCTCTGTGGGGTCCACATTGATGTATATGTTTTATCCAGGCCGTCCAACCGTCTTTTCATATAATTTAAGGATGTTAGACAAAAAACTAAGCAAATCAATATATCAGGTGGACCACACCAGAAAAGCTGGTGAATGACTATTAAAAGTATTTTATAGGCCACAAAATTTTTGGTTTACATTAATCTTTATATATTTCCTTCATTCAGCTTTGATTGACTTTATCAACCGTTTGGATGATAAATAAACACTAAGGATCTACTTAAAGTAGGCCTTAATATATTTTTAATGGTGAGCATTCAATAATCACTGTTTCATGTGATGGATTAATAGTGCTCTGCACCAGTAGCCAATAATGTATGTGTTTTTTCTGCACCATCCATCCATTTTTTCAAATCATTTTAGGGCATTAGCCCAAAAATGAGATTGATCAAAATCTCATGTGGACCACACTAAAAGAAACAGTGGTGATTGAAGGTTTCATGGTTTCAACAGTGGGTCCTAGGAAGGTTTCAATGGTGGGTGTCACTGTCCCCACCGTTTTTGTGGTGGGGTCCACTTAGTTGTGTTTTCATATATGTTTTGATACATTTTTAAATGTTATACATAATACTTGAATATAATTGACCTAGTTCAATGAGACAGCGCATGGCTTATGACCCTATATAAAGGAAACCTATTGTTTGCACTTTTTTTAAAGATGTTATAATTAAAAAGTGTGTTTTAAAGTTTTTTTTAACCATCTCTGAAGTTTCATTGAAAAATTCAACTATTTTCCCAATGTTTCTTAAAAAGTGCAATAAATTATGCGATACAAACGATATATCTCGTGCGATAAGTGATATGTATCTGTATCCCAAGGGTGCGATACATTGTGCGATACCGATATTTCAAACACTGGTTACAATTATAGGTAGTTTACTCAATTGACTTAAGTCCCATTCCTCAAAATGTATTATAGATTTTTTTCCTTGTAAGGCCCTTAGTTAAAGGATCTGATAAATTTTCTGGCGATCTAATCTCATTTATAGAAATCACTTATTTTTTAAGTAGTTTTCTAATTCAACCGTGTTTCCGGCTTATGGGTCTTTCTTTACCATTATACTATGCATTGTTTGCATGCTTGATAGCTGCATTACTATTGTACTTTAGTTTACCAATAGAAATCGGTTTACTCGAAAATGGAATATTATACAATAGATTTCTTAACCATTCAACTTCTTTCATAGCAGAGGTAAGAGCTATAAGTTCAGACTCCATGATAGAGTCAGATATAATAGGCTGTTTTATGGATTTTCAAGTTACAACTCCTCATCCTATGAGAAAGATGTAACCACTGATTGCCTTGCAACCATTAGAATATCCTTTCAACACTGCTGGATATCAAATATAGTGCAAACCATAGTGTTGAGTCTTTTCAAGTATTTAAACACTCTACGTATAGCTTCCTAGTGTTCCTCACTAGGATTACTAGTGCAAATCAATGTCATGGTTGGCCTGGGCCTTTTGAATATTTTGGGATGTCTTTTTAAAGTTTGGATTTTTGGTCTTAATATTGTGGACCTTGGTATGACCATCTTCCTTACGATCTTGCAGTCGTGCCTCTTCTTCAATATGAATGTCTACCATCAGTCTCTCCATTGTGGGTTCATCAGTTTTCCGTCCAAGGTTCTTTTGGAATTCCTCCCAAGCTTGAGGTAACTTGTTAATGACAGAGGCTACAAGATATTGCTCATCAACCTTTATACCTTCTTGTATCTTTTCATCATCTTTTCGGCTTGTTGTTTGTTTCTTTGGCTTGATAGCCAAAGTTTTGAGACTAAACCAAGAAAGTACAACATGTAGCAATTGAAGTTCTCAAAAGAAACTAGCAAGAGAGATCTTGTGAAGAAAATATTTGTCTTCGTTTAAATTGGCTGAGATAGATGTTACCATGTAAACTTTACATTTATAGACTGATCAACTGAAACCATCCTGATTTTTGGAAAAAAAAAATGATTTGCCTCTAAAATTGCAAAAATATCCTTGTAGAATTCAAATCAGTCTTGTCATTTATGGGAGTTCAATCGCCTGTTCCTTTCATTTCTTTCCAAAAGGAGATGGGCACAGAAACGAAGGTTGATTAGCCTGTGGAACCAAATTTACGCACGAGGCTTGAAAGTTTTATGTGAATGCCCCTTCCCATCTGCATTTTCTGCGTCTTCTGCTATCTGCATTTGCAGCTTCTCACCGCTCTCTCTAAAAATACATCTCATTTTTGGTAGATACCCAAAAATGAGTTCATCTCATTTTCGCCTTAAAAGGGACACTTTCAAAGGTATAGCGTTCGAGCTAGGCAAAGGCGATCGCATCCGATTTTGGAAGGACACCTGGGTGAGGGACGAACCCTTTAAAGACTCTTTTCCGTTAATGTTTCGTTTGGCCTCCAATCAAGATGAAGTCGTGGCTGATGTTTACTCCTCCAAGAACGACAAGACGGTCTGGGACCTGAGTTGCAGAAGAAATTTGGAGGACTGGGAGATCCCAGAGCTCGTGAACCATCTATACAGTCATCCCAAACCAGGCAAAGGATGATAAAATCATCTGGAAACTGGATAAATCATCCTCTTTCACTGTCAAATCATTGTACAATCAGTCCCCTCCGAATTTCATTGCTGATCAATTCCCTGCTCATGTCTGGTATTTACCCCCCCCCCCCCCCCCCCCCCGGGAAGATGGTAGCTTGCAGTTGGCTGGTAGCTAAAAACAGAATTCTCACGGTTGATCACTTGTTGAAGAAATGGATGGTGCTTCCCAATATCTGCCTTTGCTGCATGAAGACCTCAGAATTGGTCGGCCATTTAGTGCTTCATTGCTCCTTCATATCTCACATGTGGGTGGAGTTTCTTTTACGCTTTCAAGTCAATTAGTGCTTTCTGGGGTCTGCTGACCTCCTTCTCAAAGCTTGGCAAGGTAACAAGATAGGGAAGAAGAAGATGCAGATTTGGAGAATGGCCCTCCTTGCCATTTGGTGGTCCGTCTGGGTAGAACGCAACGATAGATGTTTTAGGAATTGCTCTAATCCAGCTGAGGTCGTAGCTTCAAAAGCTAAACGATTGGTGATCGAATGGGCTGCTAATGTTACTGCCTTAAAGGATGAAGATTTCTTATTTCTAGGAGTTTAACGCCATCGCCATCTCAGCGATCAGTTTCTCTTCTTTTTATTTCCCTGTTGCTTCTTTTTTTTTTTTGTTTATATATATATATATATATATATATATATATATATATATATATATATAGTTTGGATGTTGTGTGTTGTTTTTTTTTTCTTTTTCTCCTTCTTAATATATATCAGTTGCCTTTCAAAAAAAGAAGAAGAAGAAGAGTTCATCTCGTTTTGGCTAAGTAATGATCTATTGGAGAGATCTTGATCTCTAATACATTATTACTGTTGATGTGAACTCATTGTGTATTGGAGATCTCACTTTTAACTAAAATGAGATCACTCACATTCAGGTGACCAAACAGAGACTAATTATCTATCAGTAAATAATTAAATAAAATAGAATGCCCTTTCTCATGAAGCTTTTAAAGGATGTCATTGTGTCTTGTGCATAGTCATGGTTTTGGGTCCTTATGCCTCAGTGGCAGACTCACAGTCTCATAAGAGTTTCAACACAAGGTCATGGGTCCTTGCTCTTACCCGGGTGGTAGACTCCTCGGAGTTTCAACATCGGGTGTAAGGGCTCGAGTACCCATGGTGGTGAAATCCCACGGTGTGTGTGCGTGTGGCGTGAGTGTGTGGGTGTGTTAAAAAAAAAAAAAAAAAAAAAAAAATGATAATGGTCCTAAGGTGCTTTCAGTCCCTACTCGGCAATGTGAATCAACCGTTGATGTTGTTGGTCTATCTGTTTAAATGGCCCACCTTGTCCTTCATAATTTCGCATAGGCCTGCTGCCATTGGCATCAATTATATTCCTATTCTTGCATTGCTCTAAAGACTATATCAGCATAAAGCTCTAATTAGCGTTTCTTCTCCTGCCCATCTCAATGAATTCTTTTGTTAGGTTCTCCAAGACCAGAATGCATCAGTTCTGAAAAAGTTTGAAGTTGTTGAAGCTGGCCGTGTTCTGCTGAGTGAGTTAGATTACTGTTGTGTGATTTATATGTATTATTTTAACATTACATAATTTACTATACACATCTTTACTTCCGGCAGGTGTGCCCGTGCAAATATTTGCAGTCATCACAACAGTTTTGCTGATCCAAAACATGTCTCCAAGGAGAGCTTCTTGAGGGGTTGTAACCTCGGCAATCACAGTGATTTTCCATCTCAGCTGCAGAATTGCTTTGGAACATTAGGGGCTTTATTAATCCCCAGAAATGCTTTGGAACATTAGGGGCCCATCATAATATATGTATTATCTCCGTGTCGTCCATTCATTAATTCAGATTATTTTAGGAAATCTAAAGTTCAACTGAAAATTGAACGATAACTATTGAAAAGTTTAGCTTATATTGTGGTTCACTTGATCTTTGGATGTGCTTGATTTTTGAGTTTATGCCTATAATGATCTTTAAAAAGTGAATGCACGGTGTAGATAAAACGCATGTTATAGTGGGGGTTACAAAGTCTGCCTCAGTTTTCAAGTCATGAGCTACTAAAACAGCGTTTGCTATCATTGTCAAGCAGCCTCCATGACTAATTAATGTAAAAAGATATTAAATACACGACAATCAGAAAATGAGAAGCGGAAAACATTTCTACATTTATATCAGGGTGCATCTAGTATGTACCGCAAATGAGAGTAGGTCCGGCTTACCACCGTGTCTCCTAAATAAGGGCAATTTGGGAACAAATGGGCATAAATGTAAACGACTAAGTGGGATTACGGAGTGTTGGGTGTTGTCGGTGGATAAGGAATGATATGCGAATACTCGTCTTCATGTTTGAAATGTATAGTTTTGGAGCCCAGGGACACTGTATACATGTTCGAATGTTTCATTTCATCCACGTGGAGTAAGCTTTCGGAAGCATATTGAGTGGAGTATCACACTACCAACCTCCATGGTATATGCGTTATATCTACAGTGTCCATCTATTTCCGAGATGAATTTAGGTCGTGAGCACAAAATGAAACAGATTCAAAGGCAGTGTTGAAACCTTTATAAGTCATCCAACCTGCTCACGAGGTTACGTAGACATGAATGAAGGAAAAAAGAACAAATATCATATTGTTCAGGACCATCAGTGGCCCCTAAGACATTTTCAATGGTAAACATTCAATCCTGACTTTCTTTTGGGGTGTGGTCCACTTGAGCAGTGTTGAAACCTTTATAAGTCATCCAACATGCTCACGAGGTTACGTAGACATGAATGAAGGAAAAAAGAACAAATATCATATTGTTCAGGACCATCAGTGGCCCCTAAGACATTTTCAATGGTAAACATTCAATCCTGACTTTCTTTTGGGGTGTGGTCCACTTGAGCATTGAATCTCTCTTTTTTGGGGCCATGACCTAAAATGATATCGTAAAACCGATGAATAGCGTGAATATGACACATTCATCTTAGTGGCACACCACGCAAACGATCAGTTGCTATATAACATGCCCCTTTTAAATCCTCAACGCTTTGGTGCGGTCTCCAAAGCGTGAAATTATTACTGATAGACATCTTAACCAACACACACTTCCACCAGCTCCGTGGTTGGTGGTTGGTGCTCTGTGGGCCCCACAATGATGTACGTGTTTCATACATTCCGTTCAACCATTTTTACATATCATTTTATTAAATGATGTCAAAATGAGAGGGGTATAAATCTCAGGTGGACCACACCACATGAAAACAATAGTGATTGGATATCCACCATTAAAATCTTCCTAAAGCCCAATATACTGTTTATTGGACATTCAATCTGTTGATTAGGTCATACATGCCCAGATGAAGAGAAAAAGCAAAGATCAGCTTGATCCAAAACTTTTATGGCCCCCAAAATATTTTTATTGGTGGACCCTCATTCAACATTGTTTTCTTTAATGTGGTCCACTTGAGATTTGGATATACCTCATTTTTGGACTCATACTGTAAAATGATCTGTTAAAATAAATGGACGGCATGGATGAAACACATACATCATGGTGGGGCTTACACAGCACCGACCACCAGCCATTGGCTGGTGTCAGGGGGAGTAGCCAATCCGTTTCCCACTTCACTCAGAAGGTGGTATTATAAAGTCTATCTCATCGAATCTGTCGCAGTACGGTGCACCAAACACTTCCTTATATAAGGACAAAAATGAAGCAATCCAAATTTCCAGTGCACCATACAACAGGAAACCATAGTGATTGATCATTAAAGACTTCTCATGAGCTACTAACTTCATCCAGGTTTGGGTGATCTAATCAACAGGTTGGATTGGCAAATAAACATTATCGTAGGCCTTAGGAAATTTTTAATGGTGAGCGTTTAATTACCGCATGTTCCTGTGGTGCAGTACACATGAGATTCGGACGTGCTTCATTTTTCGTATCATGCCCTAAGATAATCTTTAAAAATGGATGGACGGCGTGGATATACAAAACATGCATCATGGTGGCCCCAAGGTCACGGCCCGACCGAAGTCGGTGTTTCACCGACCTGGCCGAATCCGCTCCCCAACTAAACAAAACCGCAGCAACAGCAGCGGCAGAGAGATAGGAGAGAGAGAGAGAGAGAGAGGGAGAGAGGGAGAATGGAGAAAGGCAAAGGAGTTGCAGCTTCCATTCCTCCCGCCGTAGAAGAGTCCGGCGAGAACAAGGGAGATTCCTCCCTGCCTGCGGTCAGATTAGCTGCCCGAAACGCTTCATCCAAGTACGATTTCGTAAAGGTCTTCTCCCCTCTCTCTTCTGACGTGGGTCCCACTTATATTCTACATGAATTTTTCATTTTTCATTTTATTTTTAATTCTGATGGGTTTGATCAGGTAAAAGTATGGCTAGGCGGTAATGCCGATCATTACTACGTTTTATCTCGCTTCCTCCTCAGTAGGATGCTGACTGTCACAAAGGTATCTACACCATGCATTTTCAATTTTATTTTTGTTTTTTTAATTTTTAATTTTCATTTTAAAAAAGTATTCTTTTAGGAATTATTTGTTTCACAAGTTTTCCTCGCGGATTTCATGAATTTGCTTTTATTTATTTATTATTATTTTTTTAATAAGCTTTTCTTATGGGTTGTTTGGCTCCCTCAATCTTAAAGGTGGAGCGGAAGTGTTTCTCAGAAACAGATATTCTGTGAAATAGATTCTGTTTATCTTGTTTGGGTATTTCAGAAACTGTGTTTGGGTAATGGGAAAGAGTTGTTAGGAACCTGGGTGTGGGTATTCGCAGCATAGAGAGCTTGAAGAGGCAAATCATGTCACCTGTGCCAACATGGCTGGCGTGGGTGAAGTCAAAGGGGTTGTTTGGATGCCTGTAAATGGTTTAAGTGGTGTAAATCATTTACAGCCTGTCCTGTTTGGCTGTAAGCTGTAAATGATTTACAGGTAAATGATTGTCTGTGGTTGGATAGCCTGTAAATTGTTTTGGTCCTGTAAATGGAGAGCCAATCTTTCCATTTATAGCCATTAGGCTGTAAATGAAATCCCAGCTTTTTGCCTGTAAATCGAATGGGGCTGAAAGCTGTAAATGATTTACAGCTTGTAAATCATTCACAGGCATTTTTCAGCATCCAAACACAGACTGTAAACCATTTACAGTTAGCCCCATTTACAGGCATCCAAACGACCCCTAATACATTCATTGGTCTGGTCACATCATGAAGTAGCCTTGGACCAAAGGGTAGATTACTTGATCATCAGGTGGCCCGCAAAAGTGGGCGCACTCTAGTTCAGCTACTCGCTAGCAGCAGTATGATCCAAAGCGAAATTACACCAAACCAGTCCACATTCAATTCATTTCTGTCGATTTTCAAGCACAAAACAAGCAGAACAAAAGACATGCCTTCCCCAGTTTCGTTTAGCGATAACATTAAGGAAAGGCAAACATAAAGGAAGATCTCAGTTTCCAGTTCATTGTCGGGTGTGTCTGGATGCTCGTCGATTTAAGCAGAATGTAGTTTGTTCATTTACTAATTGGTATAGAGGAAACGACCAAAGTGTGCAGTTGTAATTCGAAATGACACTTAAACTTTAGGTTGTAATTCTGTGTTTTGAGCTTGATTTGAAGTGATAGAAATTGCAATTTGGGAGCTACTCTTGGGTTATGCTTTGGAAACTAAATCAAAATTCAGTGCATTTTACTGGAGCAGATGATCTTGATCCTATGGGAAGAACTTGGAGTAATCCGACTGTAAATTGTTTTCCACAGATTCCCAATCATGTTGCGATTAAAATTGCTCTTGAACTCAAAAAGCTTCTCATCGACAACAGCCTTCTAGATGTGTATGTTATCATACCACTGCCTTTTCTTTCTTTTGTTACTATGAAATTCAATGAGGGCCTGTTTGTTAGATGCCTGAAAATGAGTTCATCTCATTTTAATTAACAGTAATTATGTATTAGAGTTCTTGGTTTGTAACACATGGTGAGCTCGTTTTAACAGTAATTATGTATTAGATATCAATAACAAAATTGCTGTTGCTCAAATGAGATGAACTCATTTTTAGGCGTCTACCAAACAGGGCTTAAGGATCTTACTATTTCTTGGTCTTCTTGATTATTTTCTATAAATTGTCAATGGGTGATCTGCCTTTTCTACTTATTCTTGGACTAACCATTGTTTGGGTTGATTATTTCTGCAGTTCCCAATCTGATTTAGAAGCGAATCTATTTAAGGTACTTCCAAGTTAAACATGCGCTTTTCTCTATTACTTGGTTATTTTTCCTGTAAAAATTCAGTAAATGGGACCCAACAATTCACATACATATTCATAACTCTTAGGTATGTCAATAATGAAATTTAAGATATGACAACCCTTAGTTCTGATCATGATTTGAAAGATTTTCATGAAGCTGCAATAATGGCTGTTATAATGGGAAAGGTCACTCGATAGTGTTATGTTATGAAAAACACCCGTTGAATGACTGCTGTTATTTTCTCAATGAAGGCCATTATATAACAGCACAAGGCTGTTATTTGCATGAGATATTTTTAACTATAAACAGTGCATGTTGTGGACTATGACGCTGAGTTTGGTAAAGAAAAGTGAAATTATTTTCCCATGGGTCCCACCTTTTTTCTTCGTTTTTTGGAAGAAAATATTTTTTTGGGTCCCATCTTTTTCTTTTTCATTTTCCCGGTTTTCTGTTTCAAAATGGCAATGCCACTAGGAGTGTTTCTGTGTTTTTAAACCTTGAGTTCTTAGTGAACTATAGGGACACCTTTGGAGCTTTCTGGGTTTGGAATCTAATAACCTAAAGTCATGTGTGCAGCTTATGGAGCGGCGGGGTTATGGAGAAGAATATATCAACCGTTATAAAATGATGACCAGGTTGGTGGAACTGACCATTGTGATTTTTGATCTATGATCAACAATGGGGCCCACGATTTTGATGGGCTGGATTGCATGTATGCCACTTGTAAAGTGGATGAGTTGCCACAGTCATTTATTTGCGGAAAATGAATATTAAAATCTAGCTCAGTAAAGAAAATCATACTGTAAATCCTGAGTGTTTTATTTCATTTGCATGTGCTCTCCCTACCCCCACCCTCTCTCTCCCTCTCTCTCTCTCATGTGTGTGGGCGTATGATATACACATTTATTTTCTGTATATTCTGGTTTGAACTGCTTCTTACAATCTTATAATTGGGTTTTCTTATCTTGTGTCCCCAGATTCCATCACCAAAGAGTTCCCTTGGTAATTCTTGTATGTGGAACTGCTTGCTCTGGGAAATCCACCATTGCCACACAACTTGCTCAACGGCTAAACTTGCCAAATGTTTTACAGGTGAATCTTTATATCTTTTTTTTTTCCAACACTTATAATCATTCCTGTTGAGCTATTTAGCTTATATTCCTGATTCACTTATTCTTTGCATGTGTTCTCTGTCTTAATGCAACAGACGGATATGGTTTATGAGTTACTACGCACGTCAACAGAGTATGTGAACTCTTTATTCTTTATTATTTTTTTAAAAATTTATTTTCTCTGATTATCATCTTTTGATGTATGAGAGATTTACTTATATCCATGCTACTTTATATCTGAAAGCCTTTAACTGAATTGGAGAATTTCTTCTCAGGTTCTTTGGGCTGCATTTGGATGCACAAGTAAATTGAATTGTGAACATTCAGTTTTTATTTTATTTTATTTATTGAAAAGAAAATGGTTTGTGAACATTCAGTTTAATCAAAAGGAAGTGACGAAATTTAATGAGGTTTCCCAGGAGCTTTGCTAAGCCTAATGTGTGTCCAATAAAGCAGAATGTTCACAAACCATTTTCTTAGACCATTTGTACATGCTACAAATGTGCTATTGTGGCAAGATAAGTCTGACATCCATTCTATCCATCAGAACGACATCACTATATAATTTTATTAAGAGCCCTTACCTGGAGGTCTCCTTTGACCACCACCCCCCATGACTTGTTCCATATTTAGCCGATATTGCCTCTTTCCACAAGCTGTGCTCTTCTGTAGTAAATCACCATTACCATTTTCCCAAAAGAGCCTTGTTCACTGTGTTCAACACTCTTAGACCAGCTCCCTCTTCCTGAATTGGCGTACACACATCCTCCCATTTAAGAAGATGGAATTTCTTCGCTGTAACTTTACCCCTCCAAAGGAAACGGCGCCTTAATTTCTCCAAAATATCAAGCATCGATTTTGGACATTTGAAAAGCGACATGAAGTAGATGGGCATGTTTGAGAAAGCTGTTTTGATTAAAGTCAACCTCCCCCCTAACGACAAATGCCTACATTTTCAAGAAGAGAGCTTCCTTTCAATTCTCTCTATCACCGGATCCCATAAGTGTCTCACTGGTGTGCCGATACAAAGAGGGAGACCCAAGTCTGTAGATGGAAAACTACTTGGCCCATGCCCAAAGATTTCCACAAACTTTCTTACCTCTTCCTCCATCAAGTGCACTCCTAATAGCTCACATTTGAAATCATTACCTTTAGCCATGACACAACTTCGAAGCAAGCAATAATCTTCTGCGAGTTATCAACCGAGGCTTCCTCCGCTCCACAAAATAATAGTGTCATTCGCAAATTGTAGGTGGGCAACTGCTGGTCATAATCTTGCCATCTTAAACCCACTAATGAGGCCCGATTCTTTACCCTTTTTGTAGCATCTTACCAAGCGCTTCTGCCACGATAAAAAATAGAAAAGGAGACAAAGGGTCCCCCTGACGTAGACCTCTTGACGCCTTAAAGAAACCTTTCGGGGAGCCATTTACTAGAATCGAGCATGAGGCTGATCCCACACACTCCAACATCCATCTTCTCCAAAGTTGACCAATGCTGAAGTGCCCCAACATGTAGTCCATGAAGCTCGATATGATCGTAAGCCTTTTCGATGTCCAGCTTACAAACTACGCCTTAAAGAAACCTTTCGGGGAGCCATTTATTAGAATCGAGCATGAGGCTGATCCCACACACTCGAACATCCATCTTCTCCAAAGTTGACCAATGCTGAAGCGCCCCAACATGTAGTCCATGAGGCTCGATATGATCGTAAGCCTTTTCGATGTCCAGCTTACAAACTACACCTGGTTTGCTTTCCTTGAATTTGGAGTCGATGCACTCGTGCGCAAGTAAGGCATAATCCAGAATCTGGCGACCAGCAATAAATGCACTCTGATTTCCTGAAATAATACGTGGAAGGACCTGTTGGAATCTAGTCGCTAGGATCTTGGCTAGAATTTTACAAGGACTCCTTAATAGGTTTATCAGCCTGAAATCTTTTAAATTTTCGGCGCCTTCAAATTTAGGGAAAATTGTGATGAATGAAGCCCCCATCTCTTTGGACAACCTGCCTCTATTGAAGAATTATTTGACAAAAGCCAAGACATCCATCTTAACCTCTTCCCAAAACACTTGGTTTGGAAGAAAACCAGAGGAAACCCGTTTGGCCTTGGGGCTTTGTCTCTCCCAAGAGCTGCCACTGCTGCTTTCACTTCCTCTTTCGAGACTAGTTTCTCAAGATCAATGGCTTGAATTTGAGATATCTGCGTGAATTCAAGATGATCGAGTTGAGGCCTTTTCCCACTTTCTCTTGTCAGCAACTGATTGTAGAAGTTTATGACGGCCTTACATATGCTCTCCTTATCTGTCACCTGCTTATTCTCCACCATCAAGCAACCGATCTTGTTGTTTCTTGCTCTAACACTTGCCAAACCGTGAAAGAATTTGGTGTTCTTATCCCCTTTTTTGAGCCAGAGAGCACGAGATCTGTCTCCATTTTATTTCTTTATCTAAAATTCTCTTCTCATAATGAATAGACAACTGTGATATTTTGTTAAGCTCTTCCTATGTTAGGGGGACACCTTTCTATTTAAGGTCCAACACTTGAATGTCTGCTAGTATGGAATCAGTTTCCTTCTCCCTGTTCTGCAGGATCTCCCTTGTCCAGTTGTCAATTTTTCCGTTAAGCATCCTCAACTTCTAAGATAGCACAAAGCCTGCAAATCCTTCAACTTTGAAAGAAGCCCACCATTCTTTGACCATTTTTAGCAAAACCTTCAACCATCAACCAACTTAATTTGAATTGGAAAGGTCTAGGACCCAAGTTTTCGTCTTCTGCCTGAAGCAAGACTAGCCTGTGATCCAAGACCACCTTGGGAAGACCAACCTGCTTAGCGAAAGGAAATTTATTGAACCAATAAACTGAAACTATAAATCTATCAATGCGGGACACAATAAGATTCTTCTGACCATTGGACCAAGCGTAAAGAGCCCCTTCCATCGGAAGATCTACCATATCATTGGTCTTCACCCAATTTGAGAAAGCCCTCGTACTCGGCGTGATCTTGTTGTTATTCCTTCTTTCAAAAGATAAACAAGTAACATTAAAATCCCCTCCTACGCACAAGGGATGGTGCCACCTTGCCCGAATTGTATCCAATTCTACCCACAGTAGCGATCTCTGGATAGGAGCAGAAGGGCCATAAGTAGAAGAAAAGATCCAGAGAAAACCGGAAGCAATATCGTTAAGAAGGACTGAAATAGAATAAGAACCTACTGAAGAGTCTGCCTTTGTCCATAATTGAGTGGACCAGGCAACAATAGTACTCCCTGATGCACTAACACAATCCAACACAATCCAATCCTTTCGCTTGCAACCCCACATAGAATCTAACACTTTCCTATCAATCCAACTCAACTTCGTTTCCTACAGTGTGATCAGTTGTGGTTTTGACTTCTTGCACAACTCCCGAATCTGATTTCTTTTATTCCTACACCCTAGCCCCCTGATATTCCACAAAAAGGACCTTCATTGAGAACCCCTCTTAATCGCTAAACCCCGTCTTGCAGCAATTACCTTGCATTCCGAATCATAATTGATTGACGAACCTAGACTGCACAGTTCTCGCCATCCTTTAGGAGATTTTTGTTGCTTTGAAACTGTCTGCACTTGTAAAAGAGTTCTACCAGTCGCCCTGACAAACTTCATAAAAGCTTTGACATCTTGTTAGTTTCCCCATAGGAGGCTCCCACCATTCTGCCTACTCACCCAAGGGCATCTCTCATCCACTTTCTATCTCGGGTCGAGGGTTGACAATCTTGGCCTCCTCCATCAACTTCTGGAATGGCAGCGGATTGGGTGATTGACTGAATCGGTTCCACACACAACAATTCTTCCCGATCACATGTTGCCGACGAGTTCCTCTATTCCTCAAGAGCACACCATGTGAGAGGGAGAAGATTTGGGGCCATAGACCTTTGCACCTAGCCATCTGAGTGAGAGCCTTTCATCCCCTCTCCGTGATAGAAGATCCCCTAGAGTGAGTAAAGGACTATGGGTCCGAAGTATAAAGAGGGATAGCCCTTCCACATGCACTGTAAGTAGGGAATGTGTGAGGAGAAGAAATGTCCACATGAGCGAGTGGCATAAGTGATGCATTGAGTGTGTGAGGATAGAAGTCTTCCACATGAGCAATCGACACGAGTGCTAGAGAAGAATGCTTTAGACCTAGAGTTGAAAAAACTCCTCCGATGCTCGGATTCTCTCCTGGAGAGGAGTGGAGCCACGTGGGGAGAAAGCTCCCTCCTAGCTTGGACGCCTCCTGAACCTCCTTCTTCGTTCTCCGAACCAAAGTCCTCGACTGACGTTTCCCCATCACGCGTATTCTCCTCCTCTTCACCAACGCTTTCCCTACCACATGTCGAGATCCCATCATTGCTATACTCTCCCAGAACAATACCATTGTATTGATGCCCCAGTCTAAGAATCAGGTTGATCCACGGATCGAACCCATATACTCGTTTCCAATATTGGGGTCCGCATGCCTGACTGGACCAGATTTTATTTTTGGGAAAACATGTACAAGGTTGGACCAAGACCAACCTGATGGATGGATTAGATCTTGCACATTGGTGCCATGCTGTCACTTGTGTGGGTGTACATGAGCTTTATTGCACGCGCGTGTGCACTTAGCAAAGCTCGTTTCCAAGCATCCATGATGAGGAAATAGCCCTCAAATAGCCGTTGGGTTTCTTTCGAGTCCAACTAGAACTTGACATTATCAAAATTCAGAGCCTCAACGCTTAGTATGATTTTTTTTTTTTTTTTTTTTTTTTTTTTTTTTTTTTTTTTTTTAAATTTACTTTTATTGGTAAGAAAGGTTTTATTAAAAAAAAAAAAAAAAGCCTGAGGGCAAGCTACCCCTCTAATTTTTTTTTTTTTTGGTCTTCTTCTTGCTTGGATGCTCCTTAGTATGTGTGTTGATGAAGGAGATTATGAAACAGATATTCCCACTTTATTTGAATAATAATTGCAAAATAATTAAAATAATGCATCCAAATACACACTTAGGATGTACTCCTCTATTGCTAGGAATATCGAACACAACCGATCTAATCTATTTCTGTGTTTTTTTTTTTTTTTTTTTCTTTAACATTAATGAGCATATTGACTCGGTATATATATATATATATATATATATATATATATATATATATATATATATATATATAAAAGTACCCCTGTCTTACTCATGTTAACTACTGTCTGGTTAGCCATTTTTAATTTGTGTTGATAACTCTTTTAGGGCTCTTCTATGCTCCTTATTTATTTATTTATTTATTATTATGTGAGTACCACAAAAATGCTAATACCTAATACTGCATATGTAGTGCACCATTGGCATCTATTCCAGTATGGGCACGGGAATTCAGCTCCTCTGAAGAACTCATTACTGAATTTTGTCGAGAATGTAGAATTGTTCGGAAAGGTAGTGCTTGGATTCCAAGTAGTTGGGATGTCTTTTATTTATTTTTTTGTAGTTATAGCAGATAATTGCTCTTGTATATTATATTAAATCATTTTCAGCCATATCTCTAGTAGATTTTACACGTCTTTTATGTTGATGTTGTGACATGATTCGTATCACAAGATATTGTGTTTTGCTAGGGCTGGCAGGGGATTTGAAGAAGGCAACGAAAGATGGGAAGCCAGTCATAATTGAGGTGTGGTTAGTCATCTTGCTTTGTGGTATGTGGTGGTGGATTATATTTGTAGATTGCACGCTTTTCCTGATTTGTCCCTTAAGTAAGGAAACAAATACACCTAACCTGAAATTAGTAAATGTGTTCCTAATATGATTTTTTTTTTTTAAAATAAAAAAAAATAAAATAATGTAATAGACTTGTTCTTGATGTAGGACAATAATATGTTATGACCCTGATAAATACTGATTAATGTGATGATAGGAGCAAACCATTTTCTCATGCTTCAACAACGTCCATGTCCCTAGAAAACCTTTTCCTCCGTTCACTGTTCTTACTTCTAAACTATAAAGACAGATTGTTGTAGTGGTGTGGATGCTTGGATTGGATTTCTTTGGAACATTAGGCCCAGATCAACTAACATCGTCAGGAATCTGACTCCACTAGAGTCCAAAGGATTACAAGTGACTGCAAATCGAGATTTTACTCACAAATGAGGAAAATATGTATGCACAAACAACAAATTAGTCGATTTGTTTTCCAAGTGTGATTTTGATGAAGTCACTCATGCTTTTAATGCAGAGCTGACCCTAATAGACAACTGTTTAACATTTAGCATGAAGGCACGAAGAAGCACTGAGCAGAGAACATTTTGTAAAACTTCATAACACATCCAGTCCTTGAAAACCTGCATCTTCTTTTGGGGAAGGCAAATTGGGGTAGAATCTGTTAAGTGGGTGAAATACTAGGAATGCCAATAGTCTATTCGAAGTTTGATGTCATTCTCCTTTTCTGTGAATGTGGATTATCCATCAATTCCCCAACCCAAATAGGGTTAGGGAATCACAAGCTAGCAGCTCCCATAAAGTGAGTATATGCTAGTCAAGTTCACCATCCACTTTCAGCTATACCTTTCTTATGTCTAAATACAAAATATACTGCAGGAGCATATGACCCAAGTTCTGATGTGTCTGACCTTGCACATCAACTTCAGTTTCTTTAGTCATTTTACCATTGATATAAATGGCTATTTCTGTCAATTGATCATTAGTGTTCAAATGGATCAGCCAATATTTTTAGTGTCATAGTTCAATGATGCAAAACCATCCATGAGGGTTTAGGGTGGCCCATGTGAGGCGGGCCCCACCCATGTGAGGCAGGTGGCTCGTGTGAGGTGGAACCCATGTGATGTGGGGTCCATGAGGGGGGTTCGGTCGAGGACCTAACCCATGGGATGTGGGGCCTGAGCTATGAAATAAGGGGATTGATTCATCACGCTCTATCAGTTCGAGCTTTTAGAGCAAGTGGTTAGTTGTCCTGCATCAAAGTGGTATCAAAGCCGGAGGTCTCGTGTTCGAGACTCCTCACCGGGGGTGATTAATGCAGGGGCATTTTCACACCCGGCTCGAGTGGGGTGGCCTGTGAGATGCAGGGGCACACTCGAGGTGGGCGGCTCGTGTGAGGCGGGTGGCTCATGTGAGGCAGAACCCATGCGATGTGGGGCCCACGAGGGGGGTTCGGTTGAGGAGCTAACCCATGGGTTTTGAGGCCTGGGCTATGAGATAAATGGATTGATTTTCCACTCTCTATCAGTTCAAATTTTTAGAGCAAGTGGTTAGTTGTCCTGTAGCAATAGGTTTGTCATCTCCTAAAAGAAAACTTTTATGCATAGGTTTATTTTATTTTATTTTTTGTAATATTTTGAGTAATCATGTGTCCTTTAACATCTATTGTAGTAAGTGTTCGAATTATCCCCGATATTATTGAAACTTATCCGATATTATCTTTATCTCCCGCTCAACGATACCGATGACACTGGTAGTAATACCGATAACGTTGGTAATATCAGAAATTTTAGGTATTAGCAATGTATCGCTATGTATCGCCAACGTATCAGTATCACTAATGTAATCGCCAATATTTTCAACTATGGAAATTCTAGGTGTCGCTTGTTTCGCCAATGCATCAATATCGCCGATATTTTCGACTATGTAAATTCTAGGTAATGTTTGTATCATAAGTGTATCGACGATATTTCAATAATTTCGCCAACGTATTGATATCATCAAAATTTTGTTTATTAGAAAAAAAATTATTTCAATTTTTTTTTTTCATGGGCCCATGGTTGTATATAGTGTTCAATTTGTCATTGATAATATCTCAATATTATCGAAATCACAACATGTGTGATATTAAGACCACAATATTTCGTTTCTTTTCCGATTGTTGATGATTTCTTGGTAAATATCAAGTGTTGTTGATATTTTGCAATATCGATAGATGATTGGATGGTTAAATAGGTCGGATGGGATGGTTGGGCTGATTTCTTACAACTAGAGGTGTACACGAATCCCTAGCTCGAATTCAGCTGGGCTCGGTCCTCGAGCCTAACTGGCCAGCTCGGCTCAGTTCGGTCAGCAGCTTGGGCTAGTTAGAACCGAGTTCGTGCCAAGATTGAGCTGAGTTTGCCAGTGCAGCATTTTCACAAACACATGGACTGCACTTTCAAAATCTCACTGTATGTAAAATAACAACAGTGGTTTTAGAGGTATTTCATCAAACACCCTTCTAAGAAACATAAAAATCAAGAAAAAAGGGTATTTGTTTCATATACATACCTTCCTTGCCAACAGCCACACTTCGTTGAGTCATTTCA
The DNA here is from genome assembly GCA_037074715.1 of Magnolia kwangsiensis. Classification (NCBI taxonomy): domain Eukaryota; kingdom Viridiplantae; phylum Streptophyta; class Magnoliopsida; order Magnoliales; family Magnoliaceae; genus Magnolia; species Magnolia kwangsiensis. The sequence continues at coordinate 14,713,753 of CM073576.1, read as the reverse complement.
TCAACCACTTTGTGAGCAACATCAATATCAAAGTAACCGAGTCACCGAACTGGTTTGATGTGAGTTCGATTCAAGTTGGATTCGATTTAAGTTGAGTTGAGCTCGGGCAAGCTCAAACTTGGTTCGAAATTTTTTCAAGCTCAAAAAATCAGCTCGACTCGACTTGAACTCAGTTTCGAACCGAGTCGAATCGAGCTTTTTCAAGTTGAGTTGAGCGAGCTAACCGAGCTAACTCGGTTCGTGTACAGCCCTACTTACAACAACACATGCTTTTAAAGCCCCATTACATGGAAACTTGTTATATATGCATTCTTTTTGGTTTTTATTTATTTATTTTTCATTTCTAAATATGCAAATATGTAAATTTTAACATCTCCTGAAGTTTTGCTGAAATTTCCACCTTTTTCCCCATGTTTCCCCGCATTTTCGCATTTCCGGATTCTTGGCCAACGAAACTTGTAGTGATACTGATACTTCAAACACTGCTTGTGGTTTCACTGAAAAACTCCAACATTTTCCCAAGGGCATTTTCAAGCACATGGAATCCAAGGCAAAAGAAAGGAAAAATAGTAATTATCTAATGAGAATTTCCATGAGAACTATTGAAACATGAATTCTATTTTTGAGTTCTTGTTTGGGTAGCAAATGGAAATCTCATATTCCTCTCACAATACTCACCTAGCTTTTGGTGCCAAGAATCCAAATTATAGAAAAGTGTAATGATTTCATGGTGGAATCCCCCATTCTCTTTGCGATCCAAATAACACACCTTCCCATCAAAGGAAAAACCTTTTCCTTTTTCCTCCGTTTGGCATGGAATCCATGGTTTTCAAACACGGCCTAAAGTTCCCCCAATGTTCCCCTAAGTCTGTGATACATTATGCAATACATGCGATATTTCCCTATGTTTCCCACTATATTGTATTCCAAGGGTTTGATGCATATTGCAATACTGATACTTCTAAACTGCTGACCATAACTAATTTTTCTTATGCATAGAGTAAGCCTCTTACAACTATGATTTACGAATGCCTGATTCTTTCAAATTTACTATCTTTTATGATTGTGGCAGGGAATACATTTGGATCCAAGTATTTATCTAATGGATGAGGAGGGGAGAACATTCACCGACTTAAATAAAAAAAGTGAGGTGCCAAAGTCTGTACCTAGGCCCTCAGAAGATAACATTGCAAAACCTCAGGAATACTCTGAAAATGACAAGTGCTGTTCTGTGCATGAGGTGAGCACAAAAGAGGGGATGTCCTCCAATCAGGTGGCAGAAGTTACGGATTGTCTGGGATCTGTTGACCTAGCTGGAAATGTTTCAGATGTTCAAGGTTATTTCTTGAACTTGATTCCTTTTCATCCATCTTGATGTGTTTTGCCTCTTTTCTTAAGTCAAATGGCTAAAACTTGAACATATGAGATTGGCTGTAATTCTGAAACTCGTGTGATTTCATCATACTTATGTTGGCTCTAGTTATATAGGGAGAACTCTAAATGATCCAGATGCAAAACCGAGTAAACCGGCGAAGACAGAAAAATCTGCCGCTGAACCTGTCATTGTGCCGTTAGTGTTGAAGATGGCGGAGTTTGATCATAAGGTTTGATTTGTTCCTTGTATTATCACAACGTTTGGAACTCTGTTTCTGAAATCCCTGTTGAAGACATGTTTTGGGTTTTTGTCTTTTCCAAAACCATCATGATGCCTTAAGATCAAACCTTTCCGTTCTTATCTTAATCATGTTTTGGAAAGGAAAAACAAACGGTAACTTATTAGCCTGCTTCACGTGGTGTATTTTCCATGCTGCGCATACCAAGCACATATAGTTTGCCAAATCCACTCAACTATGACTTGGTGGTCCACCCAAACTACATTGTACATTTTTTTTTCCATGCAATATTTGTACTGAAAATATCTCTGAATATTAAAGTTCTAAAAAAGAAAATTTATCTGAATATTATTATGTTGTTTGTATTTCTAACATTGAAATCTTGCTTTATGTGCTTTACTCTTGTTCCACGAAGAAAGCACGTGCCTTTGTTTTCAATTGGTGAACATGTCATATGCCTTTCTTAGACTTCAGTAGCAACCCTGGCATTAAAATATGGTGTAGTGTTAGACAAATTTATTGTGGGAAATCAATTATGTGAAAATCAAGGTTTCAAAATCCACTTATCCTGTATCATATTGTTCACACCAATACAGGGTGGTATCACCCCGTATTGCCCTCCTATTGGGCTGTTTCGAGCCTGTATAGGCCGATACAGCCGTGACGATATGGGTATGTATCGGGCGATGCGTACCGATATCAGATGATACTTAAAACCTTGGCAAAAAAGATGTTATTGCTTATTGACCTATTTGTTCTTGGGATGTAGGCATTGCTAGAGGAGTGGATCTCCACCCGAACATTTGGAGATAAATCTCTAGCTCAGGTATTGAGAATAACTAACTTGCGAAATTGTCTACTAGGAGATTGTTACATGCACCTACCATGGATTCTCTTGAGTTTTGATATTTTAACTTTTTTCTACGGTGACATGCCTTAATTTTTTGCCTCCTGATTTTTGTATTCAGATCATGGTATGCCAAAATGGCTACGTAACAGTTGTAATGGCCTTTACATAATGGTAACAGTACCATTATGTGTTACAGAGATGAAATGGACATAACAGCCATTACAAAAAAAAGGCATGTAACCATTGTCCATTACACATTACGGAGCAAAATGGCCATTACAGAAAAAATGGCCAGAATGGGGCTGAAACATATATATATATATATATATATATATATATATATATATATATATATATATATATATATATATATTCAAAAAAGAAGAAGAAGAAGAAGAAGAGGTTACGGCCTGTGTTGTAATGGTAATGGCAATGACCCATTACTACTTCCATTACGGTTATGGAACACCTATATTTTGATACTTATGAACTGGCCTTCACTACCTTTCTTTTTGGCTCACTGACAAAAATGAAATGCACTAATTCTCTAGAATAATTGATGAGGACATCCAACCATTTAGAGTATATTAGAAGAGGAGGAAATTGGTCTAGTGTTCACTTTGGCTCAATGACTTGTACATAGGCCTGGGTGGGCCACACTTAGGACTTGAGGACCCTACATGCATGATTGTGCATCTTCGAAGATCCTACACTAGGAAGATGCATGTGGGCTACCTATTTGAAGAGTTTTGTTGTCGGATCGCGAGGACACGACGATCGGACCGTTGGATCATGGGGATCCTTTGATTGGGCGGTTGGATCATCATGATCCTTGATCACTTTGATCATTAGTTTTAGGATTATCTAATTTTATGTTTTTGATGGCTATTTATAATTTAGGACGAGTATTTTCAGCTTATTGCATCATGGGACGTGATGTATGTTTTTATCGAGGGGTATTTTTGTCAAAACACATTTATCGAGACTATATTTGGGGGGGGGGGATCCAGCCCTACCCCATTATTATGGAATGAAAAAAAGACTTTTTGCTGGAAAAACATATTCTCTCATGTTATTTGAGATTCTCTTGTGAAAAGAGACTGCTTGGTGTGAAGCCTGGTTATCCTCTTCATCTCTATCTTATTCTTCTCTAAAAGGTATTTTTTCATTCTCCTTTCTATTTCTTCACTTTAGAACCAAAATCTTCCTTACCCTTCAACATACTCCACATAGTCTCACTTCCCATCATCTTACAACCATAACCTAGTAATGCAGGGGCATTTTTACACCGGGCTCGAGTGGGGTGGCTTGTGAGATGCAGGGGCACACTTAGGGCCTGTTTGATTTTTCAGTGGAATGGTAAATACCTGGAAAAAGAATAATAATTATTTCCCTCCGTAGTTGCCGCACTCTTCCCCGTAACTGATTTGACGGCTACTTTTTGGAGGTTAAAATGCAAATATTATAAAACATTTGTGGGTCCCACCATGATGCATATCATATATCCACACCGTTCATCCATTATGTCAGATAAATTTATGATATAAGCCAAAAAATGAGGTATATTCAATGCTCAAGTGGACCATGCAATAGAAATATGTGAATTAAATGCTTACCGTTAAAAATTTAATGTGGCCATTGTTTCTTTTGGTACGGGCCAGTTGAGTGTTGGATCTAACTCATTTTTCTTCTAATATCTCAAAATGTTATGATAAAATGAATGGATGGAGTGGATATCTCATATACATCAAAATGGGGTCCTAAAATGCCCACTACTACTTTTGAACCGGTTTCCAAGAAGTGAAATCACTGTGAATATTCAAACAGGTGAAACGGTAATAATCACCCATTTCTTGGGTATTTACCATTTCCTGGTGAAACGATGAAAATCAAACAGGCCCTTAGGGTGGGCATTCTGTGTGAGGCGGGAGGTCTTGTGTTTGAGACTCTTCACTAAGGATGATTAATGCAGGGGCATTTTCGCATCGGGCTCAAGTGGGGTGGCTTGTGAGATGTATGTGCACATCCAGGGTGGGCTGCCTGTGCGAGGTGGTACTTATGTGAAGTGGGGCTCACGAGGGGCGTTCGGCCGATGTCCTAACCCATGAGATGCGGGGCCTGAGCTATATGATAGACGGATTAATTCGCCATGCTTTATTAATTCAAGCTTTTAGAGCAAGTGGTTAATTGTCCTGCATCACCTAGGCCAAATCAAAGAACGAAGGGGGGAAGAGGGCGTTCGATTGTCTGTGCAATCGTCTATAAGGACAGGGGCAAACTATACACTCTTTTGTTTTGGGAGTTCGGCCAAGGTCCTAACCCATGAGATGTGGGGCCTGGGCTATAAGATAAAGGGATTAATTTGCCATGTTTTATCAGTTTGAGCTTTTAGAGCAAGTGGTTAATTGCCCTGCATCAAAGTGATATTAGAGCGGGAGGTCTTATGTTCGACTCTTCATCGGGGGTGATTAATGTAGGGATATTTTCACATCGGGCTCAAGTGGGGTGGCCTGTGAGATGTAGGGGCACATTTGGGGTGGGCTGCCCTTGTGAGGTGGTACCCATGTGAAGTGGGGCTCACGAGGGGGGTTCGGCCGATGTCCTAACCAACGAGATGCGGGGCCTGAGCTATATGATAGACGGATTAATTTGCCATGCTTTATTAGTTTGAGCTTTTAGAGCAAGTGATTAATTGTCTTGCATCACCTAGGCTTAATCGATCAAAACAAAAGAATGTATAGTCTGCCCCTGTCCGTATAGACGATTGCACGGACAGTCGAACACCCTCTTCCCCCCTTTGTTCTTTGACTTCTTTCTTTGATTTGGTAAAAACCTAGCCCCAAGAACCTTTAAACCCCTAATTTTTTGACCCTAGAATTGCGCAAATCTAGTCAATGAATTAGAACCATACCTATGCTAACATAAGAGTTCCAGTCTCTCATTGGGCCTTAGATTTTCATTCTTATGTGGTTATATGGGATTGAATCTGAATTGTTTGATCTATTTCGAACTCTTTTAATCATGGTAGAATGGCATGTTATTATATTTGACTTATATTGATTATTAACCTATCAATAATCTCCTGCATCCAAATGGTTAGATCACACGTTTTGTATCAAATTTTGGTATCAGAGCCTAGGGTTTTACCATAGGTATACATAGGTCAGTACATTCATCACACCTAGGGTCTTGTTAATGCATTCATTGCATATAGAGTCTAGGTTTACATGTTGCGACGTTTAGGTTAGTCATGTTTCCTTTGTCATAACATAGTATTTAGATTCCTAAGTCTTATGCCTCTTAGTTTGTCCCTTCTTTATGCCCACGCGTACTGGGCGAGGTTTTGGTCTTCACCCTACCACCATGAGCCAAGATCAGATTCTCGAAACTCTTAATGCCATATCTAGATGACTGGAGGCCCTTGAGGCTCAAAGCAGAACTACCAACAACCAATTGACAGAGCTTAACAATTGTATAGCTTAGTTGGAGACTTCCCTTTAGGCAAATTCTAATAGTGGGTAAGATGGTCAGTCTCAAGTGGGAGGTGCAGAGGAAGCTCATGTGGGAGGTCATGCTGGAGGACATGGAAGAGGCCGTGGCTGAGGTGTTGGCCATAATGGCGTGCGTACCTAGGCACCCCTTGGAGAGTATCACGATCATTACAATCCAGATGAGCTCATTTTGAAAAGTGCCAAGATCAAGGCCCCTAACTTTGATGGTCGTCTGGACCCCAAGGCTTTCCTTGGCTGGCTTGCGGACATGGACCACTACTTTGAGTGGTATGAGATGTCTAATCGCCGTCGAGTGAGGTTCGCCGAGCTGAAGTTGGTGAGTCAGGCTAAATTGTTTTGGACCAATCTTGAGTGCAACTTAGAAAGGCTTGGACAAGATCCGATCATAAATTGGGTCAAGATGAAGGAAGCGATGAAGGAAAAATATCTCTCATATTGCCATAAATTAATAGATCAATGGCAATCCCTTCGTCAGGGAACAATGTCCGTGACAGAATACATCACCAAATTTGAAGAATATATGATGCAATGTAATGTTAAGGACCAACTAGTGACTATTTCTCGTTTTGGGATAGGCCTCTGGTCCGATATTCAACTCGAGCTACTCTCTCATGATGTTGGCATCCTTGAGCATGCATACCGGTTGGTGCAAGAACTCGAGTAGTACGTAAAACCATAATTTGAGAGATGGTTTGACTCTCATGAGTCCAATGTTAAGACTACTCCCTACGGAGCTAAATTTAACTTTGAGAGTCAACCCAAACCCTTTGTTAGCACTCAAAGTAAACCAAAAGGACCTAAGGGTAAATTAGTCGTTAATATCAGTTTGTGAGGGGGCGAACCCAGGCAGTGCTATAACTGCCAAGGATATGGTCATTTCGCTTATGAGTGTCCTACAAAAGAGCAAACTAAGACCCTTGTGATTAGAGAGTATGAGGAAGATGAAGATGACTAGGGTGACTATGAAGAAGAAGAATCACCTTGTAATTGGTGCTAGTGATGAAGAAGAATAGGCTATACCACCTGCAGTTGTTAGATGCGCCTTAGCTTAGGCTAAGCGGATTAATGATTTACGCAAGAATACCATTTTCTATACTTACGTTAAGTGTGTAGAGAAAAACTGCAAAGTGATCGTTGATAGTGGCAGTTGTATGAATGTGGTCTTCGTTGGCACTATCTCTCATTTAGGCTTAAAGCCCACTCCTCACCCTCAGTTCTATAGAGTTTCATGGGTTAATGCGTCCTCCATGACAATCTCCCAGCGTTGTCTTATTTCCATCTAGTTCATATCTTACAAAGACTCGCTGTGGTGTGATGTTTTTCCTATGGATGTAGGCCATATCATCTTGGGTAGGCCTTAGCTCTTTGATCGTGATGTAACAATCTTCGGTCACTCGAATGTTTGTTCCTTCATGCATGAGAGCAAAAAGATAAAAGTTAAAAAATCCTCTTCTGCCCAAGAGCATATCAGAATTTAAGAAAGGATGTTAAAAAGGATGTGTGGAAATCGCAACCCAAGTCTCTTTACATATTAAACACCAAAAAGTTTTGAGTGGGAGACTAAGGCGGATTCGATGGTGTATGCCCTCGTGGGTTAGAAAGGCTACACTCGAGGTAAGTGTAGAGTTGATACCTGAGGTAAGTCTGGTACTGGAAGAGTTTAGTGATGTTTTTCTTGAGGATTTACTAGATGAGCTTCCACTCATAAAGGACATTCAGCATGCTGTTGATCTTGTCCTTGGGTCAACTCTACCAAACCTTTCTCATTATCGAATGAACCCCACGAAGCATGTGGAGTTGAAGAAGTATGTAGATGAGCTCTTTAGGAAGGGTTTCATTCATGAGAGTTTGAGTTTATGTGTTGTGCCAATGCTTCTCATGCCTAAGAAAGATGACACTTGATGCACGTGCGTGGGCAGTCAGGCCATCAACAAAATCACGGTCGAGTATTGGTTTCCCATATCGTGAATTGATGATATGTTAGACATAATGACGTGTGCCATGATTTTCTCAAAGATAGACCTCAAGAGTGGGTATCACTAGATACGTATTCACTTATGGGATGAATGAAAAATGGCCTTCAAAACGAAGGATGGGCTCTACGAGTGGTTGGTCATGCCTTTTGGTTTGACTAATGCTTCGAGTACATTCATGTGTGTGATGACCTAGGTGTTAAAGCCCTTTTTAGGGAAGTTATTGGTGGTGTACTTTGATAATATTCTCATTTATAGTACCTCCAGAGAACTACACCTCCACCATCTGAGGTAAGTTTGCGAGATCCTTAGGGAAGAGAAGTTATATACAAACCTCATGAAGTGTTCGTTTATGTCAGATGGAGTTTTCTTCTTAGGTTTCATGGTTTCATCAGAAGGTATGTTTGCAAATATTGAGAAAATCAAGGCCTTGTGAGTTGGCCTGAACCACATAAAATTCATGAGGTATGTAACTTTCATGGCTAAACTACCTTCTATAGGCTGTTCATCAGAGGCTTTAGTTTTATTATGGCCCTCCATCATAGATTGCAAAAGAAAAGGGAGTTTAAATGGACTAACGCCGTGTCTAAAGCATTTAAGGAGATCAAGGGCAAGATGATAGGGGCTTCTATCATGCGGATTCCTAACTTTTCTAAAGTCTTTGTGGTTGCTTGTGACGCCTCTAGGGTAGGTATAGGTGGAGTACTTAGCTAGGAGGGACACAATGTTGCTTTCTTTAGTGAGAAGTTGAATGAAGCAAAGCAACGATACTCTACTTATGACAAGGAATTCTATGCGGTAGTCTAGTCCTTGAGTCGTTGGTGACATCATTTACTACCACAAGAATTTGTCTTGTTCTTAGACCATGAGGCCTTAAGCTATCTTAATTCTCAAAGTAAATTAAACTTAATGCATGCCAATTGGGTTGAGTTTCTTCAAGAGTACTCGTTTGATCTAAAATACAAGGCTGGGGTTAAAAACAAATCTGTTGATGCTCTTAGTTGTAGAGTGATGTTACTTCAATCTATGAGTGTTTAAGTCATTGGATTCGAGAGTTTGAAGGATGAATATCCCACGTGCCTAGACTTTGGTAAAGTATATATATCACTTTTGGATGGTCAGAGGAATGATAGTGAGTTTGTCCTGATTGATAGCTTTCTATTCAAAAGAGACCGACACTGTGTTCCCCACACATCCATAGGAGATTTTCTTGTTTGGGAGCTTCACACTAGTAGAGTAGTCAGTCATTTTGTTCGTGACAAGACTGTTGCCCTTGTAGAGGAACAGTTTTATTGGTCAAGTCTCAAGCAAGATGTAGCCAAAATTATAGTGCAATGTTGGACTTATCAGCTGGTGAAGCAGAAAAAGCAAAACGTGGGTTTATATACACCTTTGCCAGTGCCATACGTTCCGTGGCAAGACCTCAGTATGGACTTCATGCTTGGGCTTCTCAAGTCAATCAAGAAGCACGATTCCATTTTCGTGATGGTAGACTATTTTTCTAAAATGGCCCATTTCCTACCATGCTCAAAGACGTCTGATGCCTCCAACATCGCGAAGCTATTCTTTGCGAAGGTGATTCGTTTACATGGTTTGCTGAAAACCGTTGTCTAACATGGATTTTAGGCTTGTGAGTTATTTTTTGGAAGACACTTTGGCACATAATGGGCACGAGATTACAATTTTCATCCGCATACCATCCTCGGATTGAGGGTTAGACAGAAGTGGTCAATAGGACTTTAGGGAACTTGTTATGGTGTCTTGTGGGTGACCATATAAGGACTTGGGACATAGTCTTACTTGTAGCCAAGATTGCATGTAACAGTTCAGTTTATAGGTCAATAGGCATGAGTCCCTTTGAAGTTGTGTTAGGTTATAAGCCTAAAAAACCTATACACCTTATTCCCATATTAGTCTCCCATAGGCCTTTAGAGTTTGCAGATGCATTTGCAAGCCACATTCATAACTTGCACACGGAGATTACAAAACGGATTAATGTAAGTAATAAAAAATATAAGAAACTTGTTGACTCTTCAAAGAATATCATAAATGCAATAAAGTGATGATAAGGATAAGGCTTGAACAATTTCCCCAGGGGAACTACAAAAAATTACAAGCACGCAATGCTGGACCATATACGATTTTGAAACAATTAGGTCCCAATGCATACTTAGTAGATCTTTCAGCTAGTATGAGTATTGGTGCTACATTCAATTTGGAAGATCTTGTGCCTTTTCGAGACCCCTCTCCTGACCCATATGATGACACACCTGACTTGTCCTATTGCCCATGGACCTTACTTGACCATTCTTCTTAGCCTCTACCACCTTTACCATCCATACCTACGAGCAGAGAAGAGATAGATGATATTTTGGACGAACATGTGGTTTCCACTTGACATGGGGGCTTTCAGAAATATTTCATTGAGTGGAAACATTGACTAGTTTTAGATTGCATGTGGATCACAGAGGCGAATCTTCAGTGACTTGACTCAGATCTTTTGGAGCGGTATTGCAGCTTTATTTCGCGATAGGTAAAATCTTCTCAATCGGGGGGAGTTGATGAGGACATTCGACCATTTAGAGCATACCAGAGGAGGGGGAGATCGACCTAGCCTTTACTTTGGCTTGATGACTTGTACATGGACCCGGGTGGGCCGCATGAGGACTCGAAGACCCTACATGCATGATTGTGCATCTTCGAATACCCTGCACTAGGAAGATGCATGTGGGTTTGAGGAGTTTTGACCACTGGATCGCAAGGACATGGCGATCGGACCATTGGATTGCATGGATCCTTCAATCGGGTAGTTGGATCATCGTGATTCTTGATCACTTTGATAATTAGTATTAGAATTAGCCGATTTTATGTTTTTGATGGTTATTTATAGTTTAGGACAAGTTATTTTCAGCTTATTGCATCATGGGACGTGAGGTATGTTTTTATTGAGGGGTATTTTTGTCAAAATACATTTATTGAGACTATTGGGGGGACGAACATCCAACCCTAGTCCATTATATTGGAATGAAAAAAAGTCTCTTTTGCTGGAAAAGCCTCCTCATGTGATTTGAGATTCTCTTGTGAAAGAGACTGCTTGGTGTGAATCCAAAGGTGTGAAGCCTAGTTATCTCATCATCACTATCTTATTCTTCTCGAAAATGTATTTTTTTCATTCTCATCTTTTCTATTTCTCAAGTTTAGAACCAAAATCTTCCTTACCCTTCAACATACTCCACAATCTCACTTCCCATCATCCTACAACCATGGTCTAGGCCTAATTGATCAAAACAAAAGAGTGTACCATCTGCCCCTGTCCATACAAACAAGTGCACGGTCAGTCATACACCCTCTTCCCCCCTTCGTTCTTTGATTTGGTAAAGACTTAGTCCCAATCACCTTCAAAACCCCTAATTTTTTGACCCTAGAATTGTGTAAATCTGGCCATTGAATTAAAACCATACCTATGCTAACGTAAGAGTTCCAATCTCTCATTAGGGCTTAGATTTTCATGCTTATGTGGTTTATGCTTTTATGGGATTGTGATTTAACGTAATTCTGAATTTTGTTATCTATCTGGAACTCTTTTAATCATGGTAGAATGGCATATTATTATATTTGACTTATATTGATTAACCCATTAATAATCTCTTGCATCCAAATACCCAACGGGGTTTAGGTGAGTGGCCAACACCATGGGTTTGCTCCCTACAGGTGTGGGTTTGAGCCCCCTCCCTGGCATTACCCAATGCACATAGTTGCGGGTGATTGCATGCATCCACAGGGAATAGTCTCGCCTTAAAATGGGGCAGGGTCACTTTGTGTTGTCCAAAAAAAAAAAAAAAAAAGTCTCTTACGTCCAAATGGTTAGATCACACACCCTGCATCAATAATGTAGTGGTGGAGTTTAGGAATATATAGGTTTTAGAGCCAACTTTGAATTGATCCTCACCATAAAACTTTGACTAAATTTAAAAGTCCAGAAATATTAAAGGGGGCCAAGGGGCTGAAATGGGAAAGCTAGGGGCTTATATGACAAGCAAATAGAAATGGATATGTAACCTAGAGAGAAACTCCTCTGGTGGGAGTTTTGCACTCTCACTCCTAGTCCCATGCCTATATAATGGAGGGTTGCATTAGGTTGGCAGCCAGTGTCAAACTTTGGCCATAGCTTTTTCTCATGAATCCTGACAATCTGACATTTCAAGCTTGATAGAGTGTAATGGTGGGACATGATTCACGTAGCGAATCCCACTTTGTTGGTATAAGACTTAGATGATGATGTGAAGCTAGAGAGGGTCATGACTCATGAGTCATGACTTGCACTTTGACATTTTCATCTTCCTCAAGTCATGTATGATTCAATGTACTAGTAAGCCTGACATTTTATGAGTTTGACTCAGGTAATGACATGAACAGGCGGCATTGACTTAATGAGTTATCTGTATTTTACTATCTTTTTGAGGAACTAAACTTCATAAAGAATTGAAACATCCCAACATTATAGGCCTTGTGAAAACAACCCAACACATCCCATTATGATGGCTTCTAATTTTTTCTCTTTTAAATTAGTAAATGGATCTGCTCTTTCCCTCTATTTAGGCATTGCTGCAAGATACTCTAATTTGAATAACTAGTTAAAAGTTGTTCGTTTCTCATACTCACTGTGCTTCACATACTGCAAATTTGATAATTTTTTGGCGGACTTTATGTTAACAGTCAGTCATTTTGTTTGACAAAATTTGCAGGATAAGGATAAGCTAATAAGAAATTTAAAAACTATTCAGGAATACCTTTGCTCATTTGGATCACAGGTATGCTCCTCAGCATTCTTTTTGGATAAATAGGTGAAAATGGGATGAAGTCATGTCAGCATCTTAGCAAGCAGTTCTGTTCCATGATGTTAGATCACTTTCCTCTTCATATGCTTTGTATATGATATGCTCAAGTAGCATCATGATGTTACATACTGCTTAATGAGCGTGTTCTGTGCATTAACTTCATCGAACCATGCGTTAATAAAATTTTGACCATGGATTGAGTGGTACCTATGTTGCATATTCTGCAAATTTACCAATCTTTTATGGTAAATTAGTGAGAAAAAATTCATATGCTCTGTTCTCTGTCCTTATGGAATCCATGAGGAACATATCCTTCACGCATGGTCTAAAACTCGCTCTCTTGACTCGAAACTCAGCCAAGTCAACTTGACTCGGCGAGATTTTGAGCAGAGTCACTCAGAAACTCGAATATGAGAGTGGCTTATTTGAGTCACAGCGAGATTTGTTGAGTTGACTTCACGTGACTTGCTTCGATTCAGACAGAGCCAGTCGCCTTTCGAGCCCTCTTTTTAATTTAGAAGTAAAAAAAGAAAAGAAAAGAAAGGTGGGTGCGATTTCTTCCCACGACCTCTTAGAAATGCTGAGTATTCAATCAGTGAGCTATGCAACAACTAATTGCTTTCTTATTTTATGATACTTGAGTTGAGTAGATTTAGGCAAAGGAAGGAGGAGGAGAGGAGAAAGAAAGAGAAGGAAAAGCGTAAGAGGAGAGTTTTGAAGTAAAAGCACTTCGTTGTATATTAGGGCTACAAACCCTAACACTTTTTATCATATCACTAGAAACACACATACATACTCCTCAAGAGTACTTAACACTGTGTACATGCACACACATAAATACACCCTAACATTATATAAGTACATTGCATTTTCTATACTCCCCCTTAAGCTGAAGCATAGGTGTTGATCATTCCCAACTTGCCAGTGATATAGAGAAGAGAATCCCGACTGAAAGACTTGGTAAGGACATCAGCTAGATATTCCTTGGAGCAAACAAAGGGAGTCGTGATTTCCTTGTTAGCAACCTTCTCTCAAATGAAGTAATACAATCAATCTCAATGTGCTTCGTGCACTCCGGAGTCAATGAACCATGAGGATTGTGAGACCGAAAAATCGAGAGGCTGATCCATATGGACCTCGACATGATCACCATGTAAGAATGCATTTTTCACACCTAGTTGAAATAGGGGCCAAGACAAATTCACTTCCAAAGAGATAACCACATGGACAAAGTGTGACAGGATAGAAGGAAAATAGGAGCTAAACAGATGATGCTTACCAGTCATGTGTAAGGTAGCTCCAGAGTCAATGACTCATGAAGTAGGAGGGGATACATGTAGGGCATCACCTGATTGGGCTATAGAGGCTCCGGAAGTATTAGGGACCTCATGCACATACATGAAGGGCATCACCTGACTGGGCTATAGAGGCTCTGGAAGTATCAAGGACCTCACACACATGCAATCACATCAAGGCATCATAGGCTTCACGGGACAGGAGAATGGAATCACCTGAGGTCGACTGCTCTGCTGTAGTCGACTCTGAAGTCTTCTCGGAACTAGTGGAGACACTACCAACCACTGACAAACCTGCTCAAGTTGGGCGACCAACAAAGTGAGTACAAGTGTGAGGTCCATCACATCCACATCCTCATCCACCACGACAATGACTACCACATCCTCTAAGATCAACATCACGACTCCTGTCTCAATAACTCGATCCAGAATCTCGTCCACGTCCTTAAGTACCCCATGCCGGGGCTCTAGACCCACGGCTAAATGAAGACTGATCTCCAACAACATATGTAGGTCAATCCAGCGAAACAAAGGGAGAGGCAAATGATGTGGTGGCCCTTTGACACATGGTGTAAATAGCTCTTAGAGAAGGAAGAGGATCTATGACTATAATGTCTTTGAACACCACGATACTCAGGGTTGAGTCTAGTAAGGAATTACATAATTCTAGTTTCTTCGCGTTGCTTCCATACATACTCATTATCCATTGTATAGTTGGAGGGAAGGAGATGATAGATGTCTAACCCATCCCACATACCTTGAAGAGCCAAAAAGTACTCCTTCAGGGATCTTGAATCTTGTTGAAATCTCCCAATGTTTAAGATCAATGTGAATATTCTGGATATATTATGGGCTTCCGTATACATATCATGAAGAGTGTCTCATATCCTTTCTGCCGAGGTTAGAAGCATAACGGAATTACTCACAGTTGGTTCCATATTGTTAAACTGCCAAGCCATGACTTTGGTATTCTCTTTGGTCCAAGTCTTGAAATTCTTATTGTAGAATCTGGAGCTTAATCCAATATATACGAAAGTCTTATCTCTTTCCCCTAAAAACAGCTTCACAGGTTGAGCCCACTGTAAATAATTATTCCCATTCAACTTAATTGTTGTAATCAACAAGGGATGAGATTCCAAAGACCCCATACTAGATCCAGAAGATATTTTGTCATCCATAAGGGTTTATAAACATGAAACCCAAGCAACAAAATACACAAAATGGTGCTCACATGATTAGGTTAGCCACTAAACCTATAAAGGTCAGATTTCCACAAAAACTAGGGTTCAGATTATGGGCTGGGGTTCCAAAAAGAGCAGGAGAGACTAAAACCAACAATAAACTCTACAACCTGACTTGCACAAGCACAACACACTGGAAAACGAAGATGAAAGAGCACACCACATATACACCGGAAGTTATGGTGTATGTCCAAGGTCCCCAGAACCCAAAAACAGTAGAACTGGTCCACTATGAGGCCAAAAAGACCATCGAAAACCTCCCCCCTGATAAAAAAAAAACTCCATGGATACCCAAATTTGGTAAAACCGATCCACCCTAAGAAGAAACCCCCAAAAGATACTTACTGACTTGGGAGAAATCGCAAAAAAAGAAAAAAGAAAAAAGAAAAAGAAAATCTGGGGTTTTTCTGCCGGTCATGAAAAAGGGCCCAAATGCACATCAAATCAGCCCAAACAATCCCATGAAAATCACCCAAAATCTTCTAAATTCGAGCTGCATCAAATCATTCTCTTTCCGATTAGAAACTGTTTGTATAGTATGTATAGATGCTGACGTCAACCGTACCGTTGCTGATGTCAGTAGGTTCCTGAAGCTCCAATCAACATGGAAAGTCCTTGCTTTGATACCAAGTTGAGTTGAGTAGATTTAGGCAGAGGAAGGAAGAGGAGGAGAAGGAAAGAGAATGAAAAGTGTAAGAGAAGAGAGGGTTTTGAAGGAAAAACACTTTGTTGTATGTTAGGGCCACGGGCCCGAACATCTAGAAACACACACACGCTCATCAAGAGCACACAACATTGTGTACATGCACACACATAAATACACACTAACATTATATAAGTAATTGCATTTTCTATAACTTATAACAAATATACTAATTTAAATATTTATCAATAATCTTATCCTTTTTAATTTATATTCATTGACCATCGAGTCAAGTTGCATTGACTTTTTGAGTCGACCTGACTCGAATGTCCTTCGAGTCTAGTTTTCGGGTTTTTAAGGTTGTCATGTCCTTTGAACTATGGTGCTGTTGCAAATACTTCTCTTGAAACAGGGTTTGACGGTGGTCAATATTTCAGCAACA
Organism: Magnolia kwangsiensis; assembly: GCA_037074715.1. Lineage (NCBI taxonomy): Eukaryota > Viridiplantae > Streptophyta > Magnoliopsida > Magnoliales > Magnoliaceae > Magnolia > Magnolia kwangsiensis. The sequence continues at coordinate 14,697,346 of CM073576.1, read as the reverse complement.
ACATTCCCTCAAACATTGGATTGGCTGCACAGCTATCTTCTACAGGTAACTATTTCTTTCAAGTTGAACTAAAATGGCCCATGCAACTTGCAATTGATTTTGTGTCCTGCAGTATTCCAGGGTGCACTTATATGCTGATTGCTTTTTTTTTTTTTTTTTCTTTTCTTTTCAAAGTTCAAGATGCAACTGAAGTTCAGCTGTCTGGATAGGCTTTTCATCAACACCCATTAAAATAAGTGCACCAACAAAAAATACACCCACCAACACACACATGTATTTTTATATGTACATAGATACATGTATATATTGTAGTGATGTCATGATTGCTATCATATTGCTACTGTAGAGAGATGTATGGAGATATCTATAGTCATGTGTGTATCCCTTTTTTATTCTTTTCCTTCTTTCAGGTAGTCCGCTTATGTACTTGTGAGGACGGGTACCATATTGGTCTCATTTTATTCACAATTCACATGTTAATCACACAACTCACATGCTCTCCTGCCCTAGCCTCTTCTCTCCTCTCTCTAATTCACTTCTTGAGTTAGACTCCTCTTTTCTTCATCATGAGATTTCAAGCTGGTATCATATCTAGGTTGGAGTGCTTATCACAGCCTAGGTTTGTAGGGTCCACTGTTGATGCATCGGGCCATATAGATGATGCAATCTCTATATGTCTAAGGGTCTCCATCAAGGAAAAAATCATATAACCTGGTTGACTATGATTTTAGAGGATTTCTGGTGATTTTCTGGAGTTTCTTTTGGTGAGTTCTGATTCATGTTTTCTTAAATTTAAAGAAATATTTAAAAAATTGCTCCTTGATTTCTTGTCCATACCTTCGTTTATGTGTGTGTGGTTTTTTTTTTTTTTTTTGTGGAGAAGTGTGGCATCAATCTGACTTGTTTGATATTTTCCAACACCTTAGAAGTAGGTATTGCCTCAATCCATTGTGGTGTGGTTTTTATGTTTTATGTTTCACCCATTCTTTGGAGTTTTGGGTCCAACCACTGGTTAGATATGATTATATGATCTATTTGAAAAAAAAAATATTAAAAAATCCCAATATTGGGATTGAGGATTCAATGGACAATGTTACACGTTGGATTGCATGTGTGTATTAGGATGAAAAATGGCCACAAGAGATGGGAAAGAGAGGTAGGAAGAAGAAGGATGGAGGAGAGAGAGAGAGATAAAGAGACGTTTGAACTAGGGTTTGAATGTCCTCCACCATTCCTATTTATTTAAAAATAGAAAAATAAAACAAAAGAGGGGCCTTAGGCCCGGGCCCACATGTCAGTCCATAAGAGGAGAAGATACAGATTTTCAACACTCTCCCTCAAGCTGAGGCATATATGTTAATCATGCCCAGCTTGTTACATATTCCTGCACCCTGCGCATATGACAGACCCTTAGTGAAAATATCAGGAAGTTGGTCTTTGAACGATACATTCTTCATAACAACTTCTTTCGATGCAACGTTTTCCTGTATAAAGGGGCACCTCGATGTGCTTTGTTAGCTAATGGAAAACTAGGTTATTTGCAATGTGGGTAGCAGCCTGATTATCACAATATAATGTCATTAGTGTCCCATAAAAAAGTTGGAGCTCTTGAAGGAGGGACCTAATCCACAAGAGCTCGCACATAGCGTGCCCCATGGCACGATATTCAGCTTCTGCACTAGACCTTGCCACTAAATACTGTTTTTTTATTTTTTATTTTAAAGTAATTTTATACTTATCCACGTGGCAAGCTTCCCGACTTAATCTACATCAACTTAAGCTGTAATCATAAGATGTCTATTTCTTTTGTAAATTAGACCCTGTCTAGGCACACCCTTCAAGTAGCGCAAGATTCTCAATACAACCTCCCGGTGAGATGTATGCGGCCGGTGCATAAATCAGCTAACCATTATAATGGCGAAAGAAATGTCTGGACGTGTAACGATTAAATTTATAAGTTTTCCCACTAGTCTTTTGTACTTCTTTGCATCTTTAAGAGGGTTCCCTAGGTCATCAGTTAACTTGAGATTCAGATCAGTAGACATCTCATAGGGCTTGCACCCCAGCAAACTGTCCTCACGTAATAGATCAAGTGTATATTTTCATTGAGACAATGAAATTCCAGAGGCGGAGCATGCCATCTCAATTCCGAAAAAAAAATATTTCACAGAACCAAGGTCTTGAAACTGCTCGTGAATGTAATTCTTCACTTTGGCAATGTCATCATTTTCACTTTTAGAAATGACAATATCTTCGATGTAGACGATTAAGATCACAACTCCTTTGGGGCTATGTCGCACAAACATGGAATGATCTACTTTGCATCCATAAAAATCGAAATCCAAAAGAGACTCGCTGAATTTTTCAAACCACGCTTGAGGAAATTATTTTAAACTGTAGATAGCCTTCCACAGTTTGAATACCTTACCAGACTCCCCCTGAGCAACAAATCCCAAAAGGTTGCTCCATATACACTTTCTTGAAAAGATCGCCATTGAGGAAGGCATTCTTCACATCAAGTTGGAATAAAGGCTGGACTTGATTAGAAACAATAGAGATAAGCACCCAAATGGAATTGAGTTTAGTGACGGGAGGGATTTTTTCACAACCCCAAGTGTAGGGTCACGATGTAGTAATAATCTCGGTGAGATCGAGGTTGAATCCACAGGGACTAAACTTGTACGTCCTCTGAATTTAACTAGAACTAGAGCTAGATGAAGAACTAAAGAAGAAATCTGAATTTAAAGGAGTAATTGTGAATATGAGTAAAGTATCAATTAAAAGTGGGAACTAGGGCGCTAAGGATCCACTTGTAGCAATTGAGATGCTACCTTGCTTAATCCAAGAGATCCAACTAGATTCATAGTCTTGTCCTATCTAGTTGGAAGAAGAGAGTCAAATCTCTCAACTTCTCATTGATCTAGCCTCAATGGAGGAGAATTGTGGTGAATTGGAAGGGATTCCATCGCCCAACTATGCCTAGGAGATGATGGCAAACAACAAGATTTACTAAATCCACAAGCTCAAATAGAAAAGAAGATATTTAAAGCTATTTTAGATCTATTGTAATTTGAGTCACAACAAACCATTAAAAATTAAAAATATTCTTTAGAATCAACTAGAATTCAATGAAGTTCAAACATAAACATGAATCAAAACAAAGTAAACATCCCAATCACGATACAAGTTTCACCTCTTAGCCCTAGCTAAGAGGTTTAGCTAACCATAGATATGATTGAACTAAAGTCTCTCAAACAAAACATAAAACAAACTAAAGAACGAAGAAGAAAGCTCTTGAACGGTGGCTCCACCCTTTTGCTCCACTCCTTGAATCCTAGAAAATACCTAGGAACGTCTTAGAAACTCCTATTTATAGTTGTGAAGCTCCACCTTTCGCACCGGCTTGGAAATTCTGCAAACCGCCTCAAATTTCTCTATCCGCGTCGGCCCCGTGTTACAACTTTGCGCTATTTCGGTGTCACCGAAGATTGTTCGGTGGCACCGAAATCATATCTGAATTTTATCGCATCTGAAATTGTATGTGCGAAGTATTTAGGTGGCACTAAAATGACATTAGGTGGCACCGAATTAAGTTGTTTTCTTGCTGGACTGTTAGGTGGCACCGAAATTGCAGTAGGTGGCACTGAAATGGCAATAGGTGGCACCGAACTGTCCTTTTTTTTGTTGTTTAACTTGTACTTTTGTCAATCTTTTCTGTCCTTTGTACTTGGTTTCCTTGGATCTTTGGCATGAGAATTCTCCGTTCTTGGTCTCCTAAGATCTTTCCTTTGCCTTGGTGATTCTTGATCGCTAATTCCATGCTTTTAACATGCTTTTTAATCCAAGCTCTCAAATTTATCTTGCAACATGAACGTGCATAAAATATAACATTAAGCAGTATCATGTTTATAAAATCAAGATATAAATGAGGGAAACTATGTAATATTTGAGTCTCAACAGGTCCTTGCTCATGGCTTGGTGGTAGACTCACAAGAGTTTCAACACAAAGGTCATGGGTTTGAGTACCCATCGTGGTGTGTGGGTGGGAGTGTAAAAAAAAAGTTTTGCGACAAGAGAAGGTTTCCTTATAGTCCACGTGATGCGGACACCAGGCCATTCAAAGTATATTAACGCAGGAGACGTGCGTTACCTGTATCAATGTGGTTAGATGATGGATACAGGCTAGATCTCTAGAGGTTGAAGACCTTACACGTGTTCGTGACATGTGTAAGTTGCTTAGAGGAGACATTTGGACCATTGAATCGTGAGGAGGGTGTGATCAGACCGTTGGATAGTCACGGCCCACTTTCATTATACCACATTCATGACACTCATCGGGGCCCATCGGGCATTTTAAATTTACATTTAGTTTATGAACATTTGAATTAATTAAGTTTTGAGATAGTTTGCGCACAAATTTGTGCGAATTTCTTTTTTTTTTGAAATTTTTTTTAGTAGGGGTATTTTGGTAATTTCATGTAATTACGAATTTATAAGGGTTGTCCTAAACCCATAACATGTTATGTTATGTTTATGAAAAAGAAAAAATGAGCTTTTTGCTTTTGAAAATTTCGCATTCGACTTTCAGTGATTGGAAGAGGGCGTGAGGCTTAGGTAAACGATTTCTCATCCTCTACTTCTTTCTTATTCTCTCTTTTCTCAAGGTACTTTATTCTTTGACCCCATTATCTTCCTTTTTCTCCTAAAATTTTTAAATCTAGAAGCGAAATCTTGTTTCTTTTTATCTAAATCATTAGATCTTAAAAGGTTTTCATCCTCACATAAAATCCATCACCCAAATCTAAATTTGAAGAACCACCAATTCTTTTCTGAATTTTCCAGATGTCCCAATCCAGGAAATTTCATTTTTTTTTTTTTTCTGGATTAGAAAATCCACTTGGATCGTTAGACGAACCTATTGCAAGACGAAAGTTCTATATTTCGCCGGATCCAACTAAACTCAGATTTTAAGATTCAATACTTCATGTTTGTGATGGATGACCATAATCAATACTATATTAACCCTATTTCTTTCTTGTTTTATGATGTATAAGGCTGATAGTTTATTTTTTATTTTTTTAAAATTGCATAAATCCGCCCCTTTCATATACCCTGCTCATTTAAGGTTGGATTAGGTCGTCCTACACCAATTTTGGTATCAAAGCCAAGTTCTTGCATTCGGTCGTCTTAGATCGAGTTATCAAGAGTCTAGATTATTATTATTATTATTATTATTATTATTATTTTTTCTAGGGTTTCATGCATCACATATAGAGTCTAGATTTGAAAATTTCAGATTTGCACCGAAAAAAAAAAGAGAGTCTAGATCTGAATTTTTACACATTTGCATCATTCCAAAGGTTAGGAACATCGATGTCTATAGTCTTGTGTCAAAACAATTTCCTAGAGTCGTGTTTTAGGAAACCTAAGTTGAGTCTTATTGTGTATGCCCACTCGGACTGGTAGAGGATTTGGTCTACACCTGATTTTTAATATGGCACAGTTGACTGAGATGATGAACACGATCAACCAACGTTTGGCCGCCATTGAGGCGCAATCTAGGAACACGAATACCCGTATGGATCGGATAGAAGCGTCCATAAGAGAAATTCCGACATTGGAGGGGATGGATAGTCTCACGTAGGGGGAGTAGTTGAGTAACGGGTAAGAAATCGTGGTAGAGGTCATGGAGCACGTGGTCGAGAGGTAGGACGTGGAGGGGCGCGAAATCCACAGCCCGCTGTCGAGTATCAAGACCGTTATGATGTCAATGAGAGGGTCTTACAGAGTGTTAAAGTAGATGCTCATAGTTTTGATGGGCGTCTTAACCCAAAAGCATTCCTTGATTGGTTAGCGGATATGGACCATTATTTCGAATGGTATGAGATGTCTGAGAACCGACAAGTGTGGTTTGCGAAAATAAAGCTTGTGGGTCAAGCTAAATTATTTTGGACAAATACGGAGCGTAGGATCGAGAGATCAGGAGGTGTCCCAGTCGCGCATTGGGTAGAGATGTAGTTATTAAAGGAAAAATATCTTCTCCTCTCTTACCGTCAAAAGCTCCTAGATCAGTGACAAACATTACGCTAAGGATCTATGTCGGTTGTAGATTACATCGCAAAATTTGAGTATATGATGCGGTGTGATATTCAGGAGGATGCCTTAGTGACGCTGGCGCGTTTCAAGGTGGGTCTTCGCATGTATTTACAGCGTAAGCTTATGACCCATGCAGTGAGTGACTTGGATCAGGCTTACCAAGTTGTACAGGAGTTAAGAGCTTTACCTAAACTCTCCTGTCACGAGGCGCTTTGAGTCCCAAGACTACTATTAGATCTGGTTTTCAGGGAACCAAACCTAACATTGGAAGTCAGCCTAAGGCGCAGGCTAGTGCACTGCCTAAGCCTAAGGATGATAAGGGTAAAGGTGTCCTTGGTGCCAATCCTGGCAGTGGTAGTTACTTGGGATGTTATGAGTGTGGAGGTATAGGTCATTTCGCATATCAGTGCACGACAAAGATTCGCGGGAAAGCCTTAGTCATAGATGAGTCAAATGAAAATGCGGATGACATGGGTGATTATGAAGTTGAGGAATATCACCCAGAGATCTGTGCTAGTGTTTATGAAGAAGAAGAACCAGAGACCGCACCATTAGCTATAGTTAGATGTGCTTTGGCGCAGGCCAAAGAGAGTGATGATTGGCGCAGAAGCACAATTTTCTACACGTTTATCAAGAGCGGTAACAAAAATTGCAAAGTCATCGTGGATAGTGGTAGTTGCGCCAATGTGGTCTCAACTAGCACAATCACTCGTTTGGATTTGAAGCCCATCTCTCACCCTCAACCCTATAAGGTTTATTGGGTTGACATGTCTTTTATGCCCATGTCCCAGCAGTGTTTAGTCGCCATCCAAATCGGCTCATATTGTGGTGTGATGTTTTACCTATGGATGTAGGTCACATCATTCTAGGGAGGCCGTGGTTATATGATAGAGATGTCATGATTTTTTGTCGCTTGAACGTGTGTACATTCACGCATGAGGGCAGGAAAATCAAGATTAATCCGTTGCCACCCAAGAGCCACACGGACAAGGCTAGAGATGTGAAAACGAGTGAGTTAAGGAAGGATGTGAGGAAATCTATTCTGAAGTCTTTACATATCATAAATGCAGAAGAATTTGAGAAAGATACAGAGGATGATTCGATGGCGTACGCCCTAATGGTTAGGGAGGTTACACCGGAGGTTCATGTAGAGTTACCCCTTAAGGTGACTTCGGTTCTTGAGGAGTACAATGATGTATTCCCTGAGGATTTACCGGATGAGCTTCCACCTATGCGGGACATCTAGCATGCCATTGATCTCGTCCCGGGGTCTTCTTTACTGAACCTTCCTCATTACAGGATGAATCTTGTAGAGCATGCAGAGTTGCATAGACAGGTAAATGAGCTCCTGCAAAAAGGTTTCATCCGTGAGAGCATGAGTCCGTGTGCCGTACCAGCGCTATTAACAACAATAAAAGATGATACGTGGCAGATGTGTGTGGACAGTAGGGCCATTAATAAGATCACGATCAAGTATCGATTTCCGATTCTGAGGTTTGATGATATGTTAGACATGATGGCCAAATCCACTATTTTTTCCAAGATACACCTCAAGAGCAGGTATCACCAGATACGTATACGCCCTGGAGATGAGCGAAAGACGACCTTCAAGATGAAGGGTGGGTTGTATGAGTGGTTGGTCATGCCCTTTGGCTTGACTAATGCACTCAGTACTTTTATGCGTGTGATGACCCAGGTTTTGAGACCCTTTATGGGGAAGTTGTTACTGGTTTATTTTGATGGCATACTCATATATAGTACCACTAAAGAATTGCATCTCGACTACTTGAGACAGGTCTGTAGTGTCCCGAGGGTAGAGAGGTTATGTGCAAACCTTAAGAAATGTTCGTTCTTGTCTGATAGGGTCGTCTTCTTAGGATTCATAGTGTCGTTTGTAGGGATGCGAGCAGATTCAGAAAAAGTCTAAGGCCATAGTTGACTGGCCTGAACTGCGGAACATACATGAAGTGAGAAGCTTTCATGGCTTACCCACATTTTATCGTCGGTTCATTCGAGGGTTTAGCACTATTATGGCTCCCATTACTGATTGCATTAAAAAGGGAGAGTTCATATGGTCTAAGGCCGCAACTAAGGCATTCAAAGATATTAAGGGCAAGATGATAGAGGCTTCCGTCATGCGTCTTCCATATTTGTCTAAAGTCTTTGAAGTAGCGTGTGATGCTTCAGGCGTAGGTATAGGAGTACTAAGCTAAGAGGGTCATCTAGTTGCCTATTTCAGTGAGAAACTGAATGTGGTAAAACAAAAGTATTCCACCTATGACAAAGAATTTTATGCGGTTGTGCAGTCGCTACGTCATTGGCGTCATTATCTTCTATCGCAAGAATTTGTTTTGTTTTACGATTACGAGGCTTTGAGGTATTTGAATACCCAAAAGAAGCTTAGCCCAAGGCATGCCAAGTGGGCAATATTTCTTCAGTAATATTCATTTGTTCTGAAACATAAAGCCGGGATTGAGAACAAACCAACCGATGCCGTTAGTAGAAGTGACATTGCTCAACTCCTTGAGTGTAGAAGTTGTCAGGTTTGAGCAATTGAAAGACGAGTATCCCATGTGTCCGAATTTTGGGGGAACATACGTGTCACTCTTAGGTGCCCAGCATAGTTTGGGTGAGTTTATGCTGAAAGATGGTTTTCCTTTCAAAGGAGACCGACTTTGTATTCCCTGCACTTCCCTCCGGGATTTCTTTGTTTGAGAGCTTCATGCTGGAGGTATTGCTGGCCATTTTGGTTTAGATAAGACCATCGCCCTAGTGGAGGATCAATTTTATTGGCCAAGTCTCAAGCGAGACGTAGCTAAAATTTTAGGGCAATGTCGAACATGCAACTTGCAAAACAGAAGAAGCAGAATACTGGATTGTATATGCCATTGCCAGTGCCACATGTACCGTGGCAAGACATCAGTATGGATTTTGTGCTTGGCCTTCCCAAGACAATTAAAAAGCACGATTCCATTTTTGTGGTCGTGGACTGTTTCTCAAAAATAGCCCCTTTCTCCCTTGTTCTAAAACCTCAGATGCATCCAACATAGCTAAGATTTTCTTTGAGGGGGTGGTTCGATTACATGGTTTGCCTAAGACCATAGTGTCTAACAGGGATGTCCGGTTTACTAGTTATTTTTGGAAGACATTATGGCATATGATGGGTATGAGACTCCAGTTCTCGTCTGCCTACCATCCTCAAACTGATGGCCAAACTGAGGTTGTGAATCGAAGTCTTGAAAATCTACTACGATGTTTGGTGGGTGAGCACATAAAAACTTGGGATTTAGTTCTGTCAGTCGCCGAGTTTGCATATAACAGTTCAATTAATAGGTCTACGGGTATGAGTCCATTTGAGATTGTTAGTGGTTACAAACCTAGATTACCCACAGATTTGTTACCTATGTCTGTCACCTAAAGGACCTCAGAGTCAGCTCATGCATTTTCCCATCACATTCATGAGTTGCATGCAGAGATTAGGAGGCGGATAAATGCTAGTAATGAACAATACAAAATTTCAGCTGACTTACATCGTAGAATTCAAGAATTTAACGAGGGTGATTATGTAATGGTTAGGATGAGGCCAGAACGGTTCCCACAGGGTACCGTTAAGAAGTTATGAGCACGCAGTGCTGGACTATTTAACATTCTAAAAAAAATTGGGTCCAATGCGTATGTGATAGATCTTCCACCTCGCATGGGGATTAGTTCAACATTCAATGTGTAGGATCTAATGCCTTATTCAAGCCATCCCATAGACCCTAATTTTGTTCCAAACCATTGGCCAATTTCTTAATTTTCTTCCCAACCTACACCACCTATGCCTACTATACCTGAGATAAGAGAAGAAATTGAAGGAATTGTGGATGAGCAAATTGTTTCCACTCAAGATGGTGGCTTTCAGAGGTACTTAGTGAAGTAGAAGAATAAACCATCATCCGACTATGCATGGTTGGCGGAAGCGGAGTTGCAGCGACTAGATCCAGATTTGTTAGAAAAGCACAAGAGTTTTATCTCGCCGGAGTCGAATTCTTCTCAGCCGAGGGGAGTTGATGCGAACACCGGACTATTCAAAATATATCAACGCAGGAGACATGCGTTACCTGTATCAATGTGGTTAGATGAAGGATACGGGTCAGGTCTCTAAAGGTCGAAGACCTTACACATGTGTTCGTGACATGTGTAAGTTGCTTAGAGGAGACATTTGGACCATTGGATCGCGAGGAGGGTGTGATCGGACCGTTGGATCGTCACGGCCCACCTTTATGGCACTATCCTTGGGGCCCATTGGGCATCTTAAATTTACATTTAGTTTATGAACATATGAATTAATTAAGTTTTGAGATAGTTTGTGCGAAAATGTTTTTTTTTTAAACTTTTTTAAGTAGGAGTATTTTGGTAATTTCATGTAATTACGAATTTATAAGGGGTTGCCCTAAACCCATAGCATGTTATGTTTATGAAAAAGAAAAAGTGAGCTTTTTGCTTATGACAATTTCGTCTTCGACTTCCAGTGATTGAAAGAGGGCGTGAGGCTCAGGTAAACGACTTCTCATCCTCTACTTCTTTTTCCTTCTCTCTTTTCTTAAGGTACTCTTTTCTTTAACGTTATTCTCTTTCTTTTCTCATAGAATCTTTAGATCTAGAAGCCAAATCTTGTTTCTTTTTATCTGAATCATTAGATCTCAAAAGATTTTCATCATCATATAGAACTCATCACCCAAATCTAAATTTGAAAAACCACCAATTATTTTCTGAATTTTTCATATTTCTCAATCCAGAAAATTCTTTTTTTTTTTTTTTTTTTTGGATTAGAAAATCCACTTGGATTGTTAGACGGACCTATTGCAAGACGAAAGTTCTATCTTTTGCCGGATCCAACTAAACTCAGATTTTAAGATTCAGTACTTCATGTTTATGATGGATGATCATAATCAATACTATATTAACCCTATTTCTTTCTTGTTTTATGATGTATAAGGCTGATATTTTATTTGTTTTTTTTTAAGATTGCATAAATCTGCCCCCTTCATATACCTTGCTCATTTAAGGTTGGATTAGGTCGTCCTACACCACCATGCCAACAGTCTACGCATAGCCCCTTGCAACAAGTTGTGCTTTAAGCCGTTCGACTGACCCATCAGGCTGTTACTTAATTGTATAAACCCAACAACATCCAAAAGCTTTCTTACCTGGTGGACAGATGACCAAGCCAGGCATGCCACAATGATGTGGAAGGGTAGAGTCCACACAACTTGGTTCAAAGTAGTAAAGTCCACACATCTCATGGCCCCCACCAATCATTGCCTTGGTTTGGAGGTCCTGGAAAACACAATGAGTTGGAAAGAAAGTGATTGAGCAGTTTAATGATTTTGTTAGTTTACTAACTGATACAAGGCTTATGGGAAATTGTGGTACAAATAGCACATAATGTAAATCACACTGAGAACTAAGAGGAGTCGTCCCTTTTCCTAAAACTGTGGAAAGGGACCTATCAGCTAAAGAAACTGGTAAACAAGAGCTAGAACAATCAAGAGAAGAAAGAAGAGACCGGTTAACTGTCATAGGATCTTTGGCCCCCAAATCAATAACCCATGGTGATGATCCAGCAGATGCAACTAAAGCATTACCTGAAGTTGCAAGTGAAGTGGAGGCACCGATACTAGAGTCTTGAACCGATGCACGACCAAATTTTTTCCCCCAAATCTGCGAGAGATATGACTGATGGGCCTGGTCTTGGAGAAGATTCCTCCCCCTGAAGCATAACTGGGTTCGCCTGGGGAGGAACGGAAACTCCGCTTTTCTTCAATAAATCTCAACAATTTTCCACTGTATGATTGTTCTTCTTGCAATAGATGCAGTGATGTGGCTGTCCATATGCACGACCACAACCGCACCCACCTCCTTGTCCACCTCTATAGAGTGGATGATCCCCTCTAAGAGTGCTGCCCATATCGGAGTAAAGGGCCGCATTGTCAGAATGTGTAGAGGATATAGAGGTAGAAGCAGGTGTGGTTATGCGTAGAACAGGGGCAAAGACATCTGATAAGGATGGGACCTGCTCACTTCTAAGGATTTGAGCCTTGATTAGGTCTAAGTAGGTCCGGAAACTGGCAAGAAATAAAGTGACCAAAATTTCTTCCTGTTAACGCTTGCAGTCTTGAGTAAATGGATGATGTAAATACCACTCATCAGCTAGACCACGGAATCGGGCACAATGCTCGTGTAAATTGTCTCCCTGCTTGATTGTTTAGAATTCAAAATATTGTAGGGATGTTGAATTCTTTTTGGTGTAATATAGTTGCCATAGGCTATCCCAAATGTCTTTGACACTATTTCCATAAATCACATTACTGTAAACTGGCTCTTCTGTATTGAAAACCAACTCATCACCTGATAGTCATCATCCTTCTACTTGGAGAAGGTATCAGACTCTTCACTTGGGCTACTTTCTATTAGACGTTTATACTTCCGTTTCAATTGTAAGAAGACCATAACGGATCAAGCCCATGGCAAGTAGTTATCAATTCCACGCAATTTAATGGAAACAGTTTGTAGATTCTCTGACTTATTTTCAGATTTTCGATTCCATCGTCAATGAATTGAATAAACGAAGCACAATAGACGAGAGGGATGAATGTTACCACAATGATTGATCAACAACAGATCGTGTCAAAAAAATGAATCAACAACAGTCTACAGTTCTCGTTACAGCATGATCACCCGAGGAGTTTGTAACACCAACGTGGTTGAGATATAGCATGGTAGAGATCAGCATGCGTTCACGCAGATGGCCACAAATAACAGAGAGCAGCATTTGAACAAAGTTGGACCCAGTCTTCTATAACGTGAAGATCAAATTGGAGATCAATGCATGTGCAACAGGGAAACTTCGGAATGGATCCAACTGATCCAAGATCTCCACGCCAAGGATAAACAACATAGAGTCCGGATCTGACTGATCTAGGAAAGGGTAGACGCAACTTGTCTTGACTCCATTGATGGAGTCTCCCGTGTGGAACCCAACTGGTTCTGAGGAAAGATGAAAACAAATAAAAGGTGGTGCTGATGTTTACACGATCAAAACGACAGTCCTTGCAAAATGATCATATGGTGTTGCTAGACGATGATGAGTCAACGAGATGCGAGAGGATGGATCAGACTTGCTCTAATACCATGAAAAATCTCTAGATCGGGATTGAGGATTCAATGGACAGTGTTACACGTTGGATGATGTGCGTGTGTTAGGATGAAAAATAGCCACAAGAGATGAGAAAGAGAGGCAGGAAGAAGAAGGATGAAGTAGAAACAGAGAGATAGAGAGACGTCTGAACTAGGGTTTGGATGTCCTCTACCATCCTATTTATTTAACGATGGGAAAGTAAAACAAAAGAGGAGCCTTAGGCCTGGGCCCACATGTCAGCCCACAAGAGGAGAATATACCGATTTTCAACACTATTGTGTTGTTGTTTTGAAGATTTGGAGGTGTTGGTATGGAAGGTAGCTGTAGTTCTGTGCTTGGGTTGTGTTATGAACCTAAGCAGAAAAATTGGGGATCTAGCATCCTAATGCATTTGGGCCATCCATAAACATTAGATGGAAGCCAGATAGCGATGCAATCTGGATGATCAAAGATCAGGGCATCAAATTGGACATCAGACTCACAAAATACTCATTCAACGGCTTGTTCAAAGATTAGATGGATCTGACCCTCCATATTAAATATTTGGATCATTCAGTGGAAGTCAATGATCTTCTGCACGTTTCCGGTCAACTTGGTGCTAGACCGGCACATACTCTCATTGAGCAACATCATTATCTTCAGCTTGGTAGCGGTGACTTATGCCAGATGTGGGGATGTATCAGGGATTGCTGGGCATGGCAAACTCATATAGTTGATGGTTACTAGTCTCGATATTGCTCATGCCGTCAATATGATGACCCACTTTATGCATGCATGTTGTACATGTCACTTGGATGCATTTATAGTATCTTGAAGTTTCTAATAGGCTCCCCTAGTCGAGGTATCCTATATTTCATTCATGATCACCTTCATGTTGAAGCCTATGCTAATGCTGACTGGCAGAGTCAGTCACAAGCGGTGATCTACTATGGGCTATTGTACCTTAGCGGGTGGAAATTTAATTGCATGGAAGAGTAAGAAGGAATCAGTAATGCCTTGGGTGTGTTGCTGAGGCTAAGTATCATGCTATGGCTCATGGGGTGTTCAAGTTACTTTGGTTAAAATCTTCTTGAATGAGCTGTATATTCCTGTTTCTCTTTTGATGTCATTTCACTGTAACAATTTAGCTGCCATCTGTATCTCTTCTAATCCAATATAGCATGAATGGATGTTTTGAGGTTGATTGTCACTTTCTTCATGAAAAGGTGATTTCTAAGGTGGTTTGCATGCTATGTTGAGGGTAAATTTGCTGATTTTTTGACCAAGGGCATTAGTAGTCATCAACTTTATAGAACATGTCACAAGCTGGCCATGATTGACATCAATGCTCTAGCTTGAGGGGGAGTGTAGAGCGACTTAGAAGGATATCTATAATCATGCGTGTATTTTTTTCTTCCTTTTTTCTTTTCTCCTGTAGTCAATCAGCTTATGAAATCATGAGGATTATTGTACTTTTCTTTTAGTAATAACATTAATGTGCTAGTTTTGGAACTAGCGCTCTTCACCCTTGCCTCGTCTCTCTTTCTCTGTCTATTCTCTTCTCTCTTCTTCGCTTCTAGATTGAAACTTCTCTTCATTCCCGAGATTTCAAGTGCTACTTCTTGGTTCTCTTTTTATTTGTCGTGGTATGCATAGGATTCTCAGTCCCTTTGATTTCCAGACATATAATGTCTGTGAATAATAGTGGTGTTACTATTTGCTTTTGGAAAGAAAAGCTGAACTAGTATTTAGTTTTCCCAAGAGAGTAGTGCAGGTGAAGCAGTGGAATTGACTCACTGATGTGTCCCACTGTAAAGAGAATAATCAATAATCATTCAGACTCCTCAAGCCATCACTTGATTTGAAAAATTCAGATAATAAGAATCAACTGTGAATCTCATGGTCATATGGAGGCATTGGATCAAAGACGCCATTTAGAATGATGAGAATACTTGTACTGCAGCATGGTAGATTTCTGAATATCATTCCTTTGGGTTCTATTTTGGAGTGAAATAGTTGGTGTAATTCCCACGGGAGCTTGGAGGTGAATGAGATGTACTGTTTCTAAGAGGTTGTCATCTGGCTTCTATGGCGTCAGCCTCTCTGCGAGGGTGAGGATCAGGCAGAAGCAATAATATGTATTGTTTCTAAGGGCTTGTCCTCCAGCTTCTGTGGAATCAGCTTCCCTGAGAGGGTAAGCATCAGGCAGAAGCACTTGGCCCCAATTGTCTTCCCTAACCTCTGAGACTAGCTGATAAGTTTTGGGGGACTGATCACTCTGACCAAGCATTCAAATTTAGGCATGAGTCTGAGTTTTCGTTTGTAGGATAAATGCTGATACAGTTTGCACTAGTGATAGAAGAAGAGATTCATGGCACGTGTGTCAACTGGTGCATATGTGGGGTTAGAGCTGTACACGAGTTGAACCAAGTCGAGCTTGGCATAGCTCGACTCGGCTTGGCCACTAGCTGACCCCAGCTCGAACTCGGCTCGGCTCAGTCCTTGAGCCTGACTGGCCAGTTCGGCTCGGTCAACAGCTTGGGCCAGTTCGAGCTGAGTTCGAGCCTGTGTGGCATTTTCTCAAATACATGGTGTTCACCTTCAATTTCTCACGGTATGTAAAACAACAGCAGCAGTTTACAGGTATTTCATCAAACACTTAGTAGGCAACATCAAAATCAAGATACAAGGGTATTTGATTCATATCCATACCTTCCTCGCCACTAGCCGACACTTTGTTGAGTCATTTCATCAAACACTTGGTAAGCAACATCAATATCAAAATAACCGAGTCACCGAACTGGTTCGATACGAGTTCGATTTGAGTTGGGGTTCGATCCAAGTCGAGCTCGGGCAAGCTCAAACTCGCCTCAAAATTTTTTCGAGCTCAAAAAATCAGCTCGACTCGGCTCGAACTCAGTTTCGAACCAAGTCGAGCGAGCTAAACGAGCTAACTCGGTTCGGGTACAGCTCTATTTGGGGTCTAAGCCAGTGTTTGTAGTATTGGTGTTGTTACATGTATCTCTGGTTGGGGATATGGAAACATGTATCAACATTGCTGATATTATCGCTTGATAATCGAAAATGCATCACTGATTGAGGGAAACATTGGGAAAACACAAGGAAATGGCGGAATTTCTGAATGAAACTTCAGGAGATGCTAAAATACACATATTTGCATATTTAGGAATCAAATAATTGCAAAAAAGATGCATACATGATAAGTTTCTTTAATGGGCATCTAAAAGCATGTAACGCTGACTGAGGGAAACATTAGAGAAACATGGGGAAAACGATGGATTTTTTCAATGATGCTTTAGGAGATGCTAAAATACACATATTTGTATATTTAATAATCAAATAATAGCGAAAAATATGCAATTTATATATTTAAAAATTAAATAATAAGTTACCTGTTATTGGGGCCTAAAAGCACGTATCCTTGACTCGGGGAAACATTGTGGAAACATGGGAAAAATGGTGTATCCATCCATCTAACCATCCATCCATGCATGCACATACATACATACATACATACAAACACACATGCATGATCCATCCATGCATGCGTGCGTGCATACACACAAACATGGACACACATGCACACGCACATCCATCCATCCAACCAACCAACCAACCAACCATCTGTACATACATCCATTCATCCATGCATGCATGCATATAGACAAACGCAACACACATTTCTTCATGCAACCATGCACTCATACAAAAAATGAAATGGATTTTTTTTAATAAGCAGATTTTTTTTTAAAAAAATATTATTATTATTTTATTTTTTTTGCGATATTGATACATTGGCGATACAAGCGACACCTGGAATTTATACAGTCAAAAATACTGGCGATACATTAGTGATATCAATACGTCGACGATACTAGCGATATATGACCGATACCTTGAATTTCTGATACCATTAGTGTTATCGGTATCACCGAGCTGGAGATATGGATAATATTGGGGATACTCCGAACAATGGTCGAAGCCATTCATCAGGTTGGGGCATCCCTGAACGTGCCTTGGACCAAAAATCTGGTGGTCTACTTGACAGGTTGGCCGCAAGTGCATATTGGATATTGTGACCATCAGTCATCACTTTTCCATATGTGCATTCTCCTCATTCATGCGTGGCCCATCTGATGATTGGACATTCCTGATTTTTGGTAGGGCATTATCATGGCGGCCCCCACTCCAGATCCAGCATACGCTGCCACCATTGGCACATCTGCTGTGAATTGCCTCTTCAGTCTCTCTTTGTGTAAATGGCTCTGGCATTTCTCTTTGTCATGATGGCCCAATTATTTATTGGAACAAGATAAAACAGTTGGGAGGCATTTGTTACTCATGGAACAGGGGCACCTGAATTTCAGAAGGAAAATTCTGATGTCAATGCCTGTTCTACAGCATTTCATCCACTCTATAGCATCAATGCGTGAGTTTGTCATGATCTATGTGCTACTGTGAATTGCTTAGATGGTGTTTTGTTTTTATGCAACGGATGCTATGTTAGTACCTAGTAGGGAGGTTTTTTATTTATTTATTTTTTGTCCTGGAGAAGAATGCCCGTATTTTTTGTTACCGACTCTAAGATTTTAAAGACCATAGATTAAAGTCAGGCATTTCGCCTATTTTTTCCTGCACGGCGAAAACTGAAAACCTTGGACCAACCAAATTGCTCATGTTTAAATGACAAATACCTTAGCTTTTGGTAAATGGTGGAATTCGTGGACCATTGTCGTCGTCATCACCACAGCCTTGTCTGGAGCTATTGGGGTTGGTTATTGTAGAGCAGCCAAGTGGGAAGCTTCCCATATTCTGTGTATTATTTCTTTTTTTCGTCTTTTAGTAATGGCCTATAGTATTTTCATTATGATATACTATTATTCCAGGATCCAACTAACATGGATATTTTCTACTTTCAGTGTATCGAGCGAGGCATTTCTGCTGCGCCCTCCGAATCCCACCAATCATCGGCTGTAAGTTAAAGACATGACATCGGTAGTTTAGGCCTAAGCAGGTATGCAGCGTGATATCCGTGGGAATGTATTTATATGTGCAGACATGCATTATTTAATCATGAGAACCAATCACCTACATCATGTCGTGGGCCAACTAACCAACAAGAGTTTCTTCAAGCATTTTGCCCTTGATAATATTGAATATATTTAAAGGTGAAATAGGAAATGAAAATTCAGGTGTAAAAAACAAGGGTCATACCATATGAACGGTTGGAGGCGACCGGTTTTCTTATTTAATATTGTATTTGAAGTTACTGCCAGCAAGAAGAAGTCAATGACAAGAGCTTTGATCTGATTGCCTCTCATTCCCCTGGAGCTTGAGTAGGAATAACAATAAAAATCAAGGCCCAACTTTTAGATGGGCCGGATCATCCAACTGGTGTGATTTTTATTTATTTATTTATTTTATTTGTGGTGTCCTGTCTATCCGTTCACCTGTTTACTGTTGTGGGAGAATATACATTACAGATAGATTGCATATTATTTTGAAGCTTCTGGGTGTTGTCATAGGTGATGGACTTTGGTGGGGCTTGTTGTAAGGCTTTAAAAAAAGAAAGCCTGTTGATGAATTTTTCAAGTTGAGGCCGTGACCGTGGGCCCCATTTTGATGCATTTGTTGTATGTCTTGCCGGTTCATTTTAGGCATGAGCCCAAAAATGAAACAGATCCAAATCTCAGGTGGACCACGCTACAGGAAAGTGGTGGTTGAACGCACACCATTAAAATCTTCCTAGGCCCCACAGTAATTTTTGTTGCCATCCAGCCTGTCGATAAGGTCAGGCAGACCAGGATGAAGGGAAAGGATAAACACAAATATCAGCTTGATTCAAAACTTTTAACGGCGAGCATTCAATCATCACTGTTTCCTATGGTATGGTCCATCCGTGATTTGGATCTGCTTCGTTTTTGGGTTCATGCCCTAAACTGAGCTGGCAAATCGGATGGTCAGTTTGGATATACAAAACAACACATGTGGGCCACATGGTCATGGTCTGAAATCCGCTATCTCGAAGTATGTGAATTAGCATTCCTGACTGTATTTGGATGATTAGACCATTTTTACTATATACCATCATCATCGATCTTGACCATCCATTTGTTGGATTATATAGAAAAAAAAAAACACAGATTTTGGGATTTTTACCACGGAATTCTGATCATGGAGGGTGAAATGACTAAAATGTCCTCATCCACATCTTCTAAAGGGTGGGAGTGGACATCACGTGTTGTTTGTATCACATCCAATCGTCCAACAGGTGTACTTCACCATGATGATCAGATAAATAAAACAGCAACGTGATCCGATCATTAGTGGGCCATAACCATTAAAAAAAAAATGATCACACCACCCAGAAAACTTAATACACATTTGGTCCAACTGATGTTGGATCCACATGATTTTTAGATAGTCTGATCATCAAGATCCACGATGTTTAGAGGTTGATCCCTGTGGTGCATGTGTCCGATTAAAATAAAATTCAGGCATCAGATGAGGTATTCACGATTTGATGAAGACGGTTTATACATTTTCATAGCTGTCCATTTCTCCTCACTTGTGTGATCTACCTGAGAATAGTATCGACCGGTGGGATTTTTCCATTAAGGAACATCCCTGCGAGGGCCACCCTCTAAATATCACGGGCCCTTCACACGTGCCACCTGGCAGGTGTGGGCCGTGTGGCGCCTGAAAAGCCATGATCGAAATGTTATCTAACGGTCCAAATTAAATCAAATTAAAGGGACGCCAGGTTTAACTTATATTACTTTCATTTGTAAGAAATAGTTCGAAATATGGATACTGGAGAGGTTTCACTAAAAATTATCATGAGTGGATTGTCGTGTGCACTCCAAAAGAAGACGTAGAGTAATATTATCATATGGTGGGTACGCTTCTTCTGTTTTTTTTTTTTTTTACGTGGGTTTTAAGTTATGGCGAATGGGGCACACGTTTTATAATCCAGACCATTGGTTCTATTTGTACATTCGTGGCCCATAGAGAGAGATGGTTAAGAACATAAATGCCACAATGGTCCACATTCAAAGGTTCTAAGCTTTTGGGCATTTTCCATCCATCGTTGGGACCATGGCCCAAAAATCAAGTGATCCCAGCTAGATGATCCATGATGGAAGTTATGCACGATAAACGTGGACCACTAGTCAACATCTTTTAAAACATTCATTTTCTTCTTCAAATCACACTATTAGGATCGTCCAACTGCTCTGATTTTTGGCAATGGCCCATCATCAGCAGTAAGACCCAGAGGATGAACGGTCCAAATTCAGTACACGTTTTGGTCAAATGGGCAAGCGAAACATGGAGACGAGTGTAATGAATGAAATACAAAGGAAGTGAGAAGTGCAATAATCAAATCTCTCCATCCCAAAGCTCTTGGATTGTCTTGTAAGGGCTTGTAGTTTGATTTACAAGAAACTCTCCTCTCATAAGCTTCCACTCCTCCAATCTATCAATCTCCATCACATCTTCCTCATCCAATCTCAGCCCTAATGCTCCCATGTTTTCTTTCATCCTCTCGCGATTGAAGGACCTCGTGATCACGTTCGCTCCTTTCTCCAATCCCCACCTCAGTGCAACCTGTTTTGTATCCAATCCAAACAAAACATTAGTAAACACAAATTCTCTCTCTCTCTCTCTCTCTCTCTCTCTCTCTCTCTCTCTCTCTCTCTCTCTCTCTCTCCTGGCTTTGAGATCAGGCCCTTTCATCAGGCCCAGTTTTTGAGCTACGGAGTTGGTGCGGCCCTTACCATGGGCCCCACCTCGATGTATGTATTATATATTCATACCGTCCATCCTTTTTTCCAGATCATTTTATGTCATGAGACCAAAAATGAAACAGACCCAGATCTCAAGTGGACCATATCATAGGAAACAGTGGGGATTGAGCAATAAAAGCTTCTTGTGGGCAACCAAAGTTCTGGATCAAGCTGAATTTTGTTTTTATACTTCATCCAGGTTTATTTGACCTTATCAAAAGGTTGGATGGCAGATAAACATTATGAAAACACTACGGTGGGCCATAGGAAGTTCTTAATGGTGGGGCGTTCAATCACCACTATTTTCCATAGTATGGTCCACCTGAGATTTTTATTTTCTTCATTTTTTGTGTCATGCCCTAAAATGATCTAGCAAAACGGATGGACGGAATGGATATAGAATAAATACATCAAAGTGGGCCCCATAGTAAGGGCGTAATGAATGGACAACATACCACACGCATTTCCTTGCAAGTGATCCGAGAAAAGGTTTCTATAGGCACATGACAAGAAGAACACACCTGAGCTAGAGTGGCACTGTGCTTAAGAGCAATGGACTTGATGATGGGGTTCTCCACCACACCCGTTGATCCCCAAGAATTCCCTGGCCCACCAAGTGGTGAATAAGCACTCACTTGAATCTTCCTCTCTTCACAGAACTCTCTAAGCTTCTTCTGTCTCCACAAGGGGTGCATCTCCACCTACATATATAAACACACCCCATCATGAATGGATGCCTGACAGTGATGATCCATGACCATGTATGCATGTGGGCCCAAGGTTCGATGCACTTAACTTACACGCAGCACATTTGCCGAAGTGGCAAGCGTCTGGAACATCTTAGTCGTACATGAAAAATCAGGCTGGTTCACTCATTAGGTGGGCCAGGTGTGTGTTTTGGATCATATATAGTTTTATAACTTAGTGACTGGACTTAAAAACTTTGGCTGGCTCAACTCAATTTGACTAGATTGTGAACCTGAACCCAGTTATGATGAATTCATGAATTTGGGTCCCTTTGCCTGTTTTGCCATGAGTCTTTACTATATATATATATATATATATATATATATATATATATATATATATATATATAGGGAAAAGGTACTATGCTCGACCTCACGGGTCCGTCCCATGAGGTCGAGCTGTGTGGGCCCCATCGTGATGCGTTTTGAACATCTACCCCATCAGTCAGATGCACCATTCCATCGTGGGCCTAGGTCTCAAAAATCAAGTCAATCCGTGACTTTTGTGGGCCACACCACATACAGAAGTGGAGAGGCGCCGTACACCATTAAAACATTCATAATCATTTTTGAACGAGTCACTTACTTAAAAACAATGCTATGACTTAAATATCTCACGCTGAGTGGAATAAAGACTGGGTTGAGTCTACCCAGCTGTACATCGAGTCGAGTTTTTGAACTATGCTATGAACATGGACAGCGGACATTTTTTCAAACGGTCTGCTTTCTTCAGAAAGGGGTGCCTGAAGGACGCGGATTGCCTACTTATGCTATCATTAGTGGCCAGTAGCTACTGGGTGGTGCTCTGTGGGACCCTCCATGATGTATGTGTTTTATCCATGCCATCCATCCGTTTTTCCATATCATTTTATGGCACAAACCCAAAAATGAGGCAGGTAGAAATCTCACGTGGACCACGAACACACTAGAGGAAACAGTAGTGATTAAACGCTCACCATTAAAACCCTCTTGGGGCCACAAAAGTTTTGGATAAAGCTGATATTTGTGTTTTCCCTTCATCCAGACTGTGTGACCTAATCAACAGGTTTGATGACAAATAAGCATTACAGTAGGGCCTAGAATGTTTTTAATGGTGACCGTTCAATCACCCCTGTTTATTTGGGTGTGGTCCATTTTTGATTTGGATCCGTCTCATTTTTGGGTTCACGACTTAAAATGATCTGAAAAACTAAGATGGACGGTGCGGATAAAACAAATATATCATGATGAAGCCCACAGAGCACTGTCCAGTAGCCACCTCTCTACTGTCAGCGTTAGTAAGTAATCTTCGTTCGCCCCTGATGGTTGACCCACCTTATGCAACCCTCAGAAGTCACATACACTTACAATGTCTGGCCATCTTCACGGTGAGGCCCACCTCATGCCCCCTCATATGTCCCACCAACCATGTTCGTATGGCGCATACGTGTAAGCTATGCATGCACGTGGACACACGTGCTACGCACTCACGTGATAGTTTTATTACCTGGTTAACAGCAGGAGGGATGGACACATGTTGCAAGAGTCTATCAATCTTGGTGCAAGAGAAGTTGCTGACGCCAATGCACTTGCACAAACCTAAATCCACACATCTTTCCAACCCGGCCCATGTCGACTCCATGTCCAAGCCATCAAAATCGTCCTCGGTCGGCACAGGATAGCTGGCCCACGTCTTGAATCTTGCTGGCCAGTGGATCAGGTACAGGTCCAGATACTCCATTCCTAAATTCCTGGGAAACATTACTCACCCACATTATCTTAACCATTGCCTTATTATACTGTGAATGCTCATTTCCAAATCGTCCAACCAGAAAATTAATTAGTGCCAACGTCCCAAGTCTGTGTGAGATCCAACCCGTCTAATAGGTTGGTCACACCATGAAGACTATTAAGTGTAAAAAATCACATCAATCTGCCCATCATGTGGCCCACATTATAGAAAACAATGCATGAACGGCATTCTAATAATAAATACAGGTATGGCCCACTTTATGAGTGGGTCGGGATGATTTTATCAATAGAAGATTCTATTAGTGGCGTCAATCTTCTGGGTGGGATGGATGTCGTATATACATGACAGTTCGGAACTTATGCACTGGTTGGATGGTAAGTTATCATCCAACAGGTAGGATACGAGCATTTCTTATTAAATTGAGAAACTGTCTTGGGCTCGTAGTTGCCCAGGGACACATTCGGGGTTTGCACAGTCGATCTGGACCGTGCGTTGTGTCTCGTCCAGTCCGCAGCTTACCGACTGACCCTGATTCTAACCATCCAATCCAGAGCCTCAAAATGGAGTGTCCAGATTATTTCTGGAAAATAGGTCCGATCAACAATCTGAACCATCCACTTGGTGGGTCTCCCCATGGATTGATTATGGTTCTGAGGATTTATTTTTTATCTTCATCAGATGATGCTTACCATCCCATCCTTGGCTTGGAAATGGATGACCGTAGAAATAAGGCGGCCAATTTTCAGATGGATAGAATCACCTGATTGGTTTGATTTTCGCATAGTGGCCATGGGCTAGACGTAATGGATAGTACAGACCGATTCATTGCACTGTCCACGTGTCCTGTTTTGTGCTTTGGGAGCATTGGACAATCTCACATAATAAGGTGCATAAGTAGGGCACATGCAATATAATCCCAAATAACCGTTATTTATATAAGAGGTGGAGAAAATTGCCGTTGAAAAATGGGAAATTTCCTCTCTAGTGATGGGTATGACCCACCACAAATCGGGAATCCTAACTGTTTGTTGGGTGGCCCATAAGCAGATGGTTCCAAAAAATGAATTTCGGTCCACTTTCAACATGCAAAAATCCATTAATCCGATAGAGACTTTGCACGATTTCTAGCCGTGGCCCACCAGATGGACGGCAGAACCATCGCACGGATTGGTGTTTTTATAATTTTTTTTTTTTTTTTTAAAAAAAGGTCATTCGTGTTATCATCACTTACTTGAGAGATTGTCTCAATGCAGTAACAGGGTCACGGTGATCGCTCCCCCAAAGCTTAGAAGTGACGAAAATGTCCTCTCGCTCCACCTTTCCTCCACCAATCGCATCCGTTAAAGCTCTTCCCACGGCGGTCTCTGAACCGTAGATCTTGGCCGTGTCGAAATGCCTGTAACCCAGCTGAATTTTTCATCCCCACATCAGTTACACTTCATACACTGCATTTTCACTTATCCTAAGAGGCTATGATAATAACACAGGCTTAAGATAGGTTTATCATACATGAAAGGCCTATGTTTGATGTGGCACAATGTACATCAATCCAGACCGTACAAATTGCGGGTCTCATTGTAGATAGAACACATACTGGAAATCATGTTGATCCTACCATCCTTATAACCATTTTATCAGTCGGACTGCTAACTTAGGACTGTCCGATTGGTGTGACTTACGGTCCATCTCCGTCCAACAAAACCCACAATTTGGACAGTCTGTATTGAAGTTCACCTTTGTAAGTGGCACAATGTACATCAATCCAGACCGTCCAAATTTCGGGCCTCATTGTAGGCGGAGCATATCCTGGAAATCATGTTGATCCGACAATCTTAACCATCCGATTTTGTATAGGTTGAATTCACACTGTCAACATAGGATTGCCCGATCAGTATGACTTTTGGGCCATCTCCATCCACAATTTGGACAATCTGTTTTGAAACCCATGTATGCCAATGGAGATGATCTTCCCACGAGAGAGAGAGAGAGAGAGAGAGAGAGAGAGAGTCACACCTCTAGAGCTGTTGCGATTGCTTGTTCTATTCTCTCTCCATTGTATGGGTATGCAGCTGTACCGAATCCAATGAGAGGCAGTTTGGCATCGCATCGGAACCTCATCTTATCTTCTTTCCTTCTCTCTTCTATCCTTACAGCACCCTTGAACACGTCCATGCACTCATCTATCTCTCTCTGTCTCTATATATAAGCTGTTATGGTGTATAAATAAATATATTGACTTGGGTATTCGTCCTCATCCTAGGTCAAACGCCTTGGGAAGGACAGTACCCTCTTCCTTTCAATTATTATTATTATTAAATACAGGTAGGGGTGGCAATGGGTCGGCTCTGGTCGGTGGGGCCAACTCACCGGAGTAGTTTCTAAGGCATGTTTGGGCCAAGCTAAATGCCTATGCGTTGGGTTGGGTTGGGATGAAATGCAGCCCATTCAAGTAAATGGTTTCGAATTGAACCGAACCCAACCCGACCTGACTCGCCCATGTAAGTTATCAATGAGCTGAGCTAGATGGCACTCAAAAGGCAAGATGGACTAATAGACGATAAGTATAGATATGTTTGTATGTATGCACCATCTTTCATACCTTTTCCTTTGGGTTGGACAAGCCCGGCCTGATTACAATAAAATGGGTCGGGTCCGGTCAGGGACTCAGTGTTGGGTCGGGTGGGTTCAAGCTTTAAATTCTGGAGAGTTAATAAATGGTCCATTGATTATCTTAGCTGTTCATCTAATCATCATATCTTAAACAAAATGCTAACCCAACGTTCCTAATTGTGCCATCATTGAACTTTTTCAACTGCCGATAGAGATTACATCACAAAAAGTTGGTACATCCAATGGTTAAGATCATCTGATAAGCGTTATTTTTGTGGCTGTAGGAGTCTGCAATGCGGCCAGTTTTTCGGACGGTTCTTATACATGGGCACAAGCACTGATTGAGAATAGAGACGGTTTAGATTAGGCCCTAACCAAATGAAACCACTACAAAACCACTCAGCACGCTATAGCATACCGAATAAACTCTGCAGGGCCCTCCATAATGTATGTGTCTTATCCACACCGTCCATCCGTTTTACTAGCTCATTTTAGGACATGAGCACAGAATTGAACCATGTCCAAAGCTCAATTGTACCACACCACAGGAAAAAGTTCCTAACGTTGAAAACTTCTTGGTGGCCTCGGATGTTTAAATCAAGTTGATATTTGTGTTTTCCCTCCATCCATGTCTATATGACCTTATGAACAGATTGAATGACAAATAAACATCTCTGTGGGTGGTAAGAAGGTTTCGACGGTGGACAACATTATCCCTACTGTTTCCTGTAGTGTGATCCACTTGAGATTAGAACATGATTAAATTTTGGTCTCATCCAATAAAATGATCTTAAAAAAAAAAAAAGGATGGACGGCGTCGATAAGACACATACATCCACAGTAGGCTCCACAGAGTTTACTCAGTGTCAATCGGCTTCCACACTCGAGCAGTTCTCAGAGCATGGATGGCATTTTGGTAAATATCAAGAAATGGGATTTACTGCAAAGGAAAAGCTGATAGATTTTGGTTGGAAGATGTGAAGAGTGCAATAAAGCAAGGGAATGCGATCCTCCTTGTCTCATGGGATTTGAGCAGATACTCTCTCATTTTTTCAAAACGTGTAGAAAATTTCAATTGCATGGTAACGTAGCCAGCATAAGAAGAATATACAACTAAGAGGGCGGCAATAGAAAATGCCTTATGATCACATGTTCTGGTGGGCCACCATGCACAGCAACCTTACTTGGATTCCACAAAATAATATCCTGTAGTGTGGATTTTTGCATGTTGGCGATCTAAAACACATGGTTTTATTATAGTTGTTGCTGCTACTGTTGTTGTCGTTACTGGAGGAATGATCCGTGTCGTCACTTACACCCGTGATTACACCGGATCTTCGGTGTATACGATCCCAAACGACTGTCTTATCTTTGATTACATGAGAATCTTCAGCTTCTTGATCTTAGTTAATCTCATATTTACGGGAGAGTGTTGTTTGTGTTTGTCTTGCACCATTTCTTATATGGTGGTGGGGTGATCTCCACCTGCACATGGCATGTAAGTATATTGATCTAAACCAGCTGGATTATGGGTCACATTGTGGATGGACTATGTTCCAAGATTTGTGCTGATCTGATGAGTCCAACCGTCCATTTGGTGGTTGGGAAATGGCTAATCTAGAAATACAATGTTCATGGGTCAAAATCCAGATAATTAAGACCGTATGATCACATCAATTTCTGGGTCATGCTCCATCTGCAGAAAGAATCATTTTTCAGATAGTGTGGATTGACGCAGACTTATGTGACATGTCCAACGGATGAGTCACCACCATTTACAAAATATGCTCGAAATGCACGCTTTGGCTGTTCCATATTTATTTATAGATGGTTGAGCTGTGGGATAAGGAAAATCGGAGCTAGAATAGCTAGCTTGGCAACGAGGGGGATGATGCGTCGAGTCAAAATGAATCCGAATATGTACAGCCATCTCTTCGTAGAACACATGGCATGGTTACTTATTTGGGACCGTCATCTAGTGGTCCCGAATTCAGATGGAAAATGGTTCAAAGAAATCATGGATAAGATGATACTAACTTCCTGATCGGTGGAATCAAATTGACGGTGGAAACAAAAATGCCTAACGGTCTCAATTAATACAAGGAAGTAAAAACAACAATTCATATGATTATCCATTAGGTATGAATTTTGAAAGACTAGCATCCCATGATAAGGCCCACTATATGGACGGTCCTGATTGATAGATTACCCTGCCACATTTCCGGTGGAAAGATGGGTCTACCGTAATATGGTACTCGTAGCTGTACCCTATAACCCATCCGATACGAAACAGTATGCTAATAATGGTACGGAGGAAGCCTATCTACCTATGGAAACAATGGTTGCAGCATTTTAACCCTTTCCTCGAGCGAAGGACACGAAGCTTAGGATAGGATTTTCTCATCAGATTGCCTTACTGGCAAGGAATCAACCTGGGGAGGTGCTTGGGCGGTCGACACGAGGAGATGCTGAAGCATGATACGTGTGAGTGTTTGACTGATCCTTGCCATTCATCAGGTGAGAACCACCGTGAGATTGCCGGGAGCGGTTTAGGTGTTACCCGGGTTTACCCGGGTAAGGTGTTACCCTTACCTCGTGGGGACCACCTTGAATATTTTATTTTATATCCACGCCTTCCATCCGTTTTTTCATATCATTTTAGGACGTGGTTCCTGAAATTAATTAGATCCAAAACACCTCAGGTGGACCACACCAATGGAAACACTGGTGAATGACAATTAAAAGCTGTTTGTGAGCCATAAGAGTTTTGGATCAAGCTGATATTTATATATTCACTTCATCCAGGTCTGATTGACCTTTTCAACGGTTTGGATGGAAAATAAACATTACTGTGGGTCTTAGGAAGTTTTTAGTGGTGGGTGTTCAATCACCATTGTTTCGTGTGGTGTGGTCCACATGAGATTTGGATTTGCTTAATTTTTACAAATTCATACTAAACTAGGCTGGGAAAAAGGATGGACGGTGTGGATATACGACAATCACATTGTTACCCTGGTAACACCTAATACGCTTGTACGAGAAAAATGGATGGCCATTGAAAGATGATGAACACGTGAGGTCCAACTGATGAGTGGGCCTTCCTGTTTTTTGGGGGCAGGCATGTTCACTCTGTTCTCCTGATGAGTGGTCCTGATCCGGCTCATGTGCTCCAGGGATCGGCATGCCTTGTCAGGCTTCCCTCTTCGTCTAAAAGCATGTGGGATGAGAAGGCAAGACTGGCATTGTGTCGGGCCGGTCCATGAACCACCTGGCATGATAATGGTCCCATCAAGTAAACTAATGGTGTTAGGATTAGCCCCAGCTCCTTAGAAAGAACAATAATTATAGGATGCTAATGAGGGGTTGTTTGGGAACATGGATTTCATAAGAAATAAATGTTTTTCCCCCGTAGATATGGTGTTTTTTCATACCTTTGTATCGTAATTAATGTTAACCATGAAAATATACCATTATGATTACTAAAGCTTTTTTAACTTTTTTTTTTTTTCCAAAAAGTTATTAACTATTAACCTTAGATCATGAATGCTTTTAAGAAATTCGAGATGCATTTAAGTAATTAGAATAAAGTTGTCTTAAATGATGGAAAAAGATGCTTTCTGCAGTATATTTGTGCTGGAGTTGTGCTAGAAAAACTAATGTGGAATTTGTAAATGGGTGACATAAATGTGATATGGATGATTTTATTGATCATAGATCATGATGACCGTGTCCGAAATGGACGGGTTACAATGCTATAGATAAGGTGTGAGAGCACTTCAAATATATATGAACATTAAAGGAGAGAGGAATAATTTTCTTTATTATCCTTGCAAACTTAGAATTGAACACGAGGTAAGTGATTAAGAGAGAGTTATCATCCATGGATCTTAGTACAACATTATGCCATGATGATTATATAATAGACATGTGATTACAATCATTATTATATAATATAGTGTGTGAGGGAATTGATGATGAGCTAAGATGGAAGATATTCACATCAGGCATGATGACAAGTTTGTGTACCTTTGTCCTATCTCAATGACACGGATTGGCCCTAGCAAGACCTAGCTAGGGATGGATGTGTTTTTTTTTTGTTATTTTTTTTAAACTTAAATTTTTAAATCTTTTAATTTAGTGCAGTGTTGTTCGGTTGATTGAGAAATTTTGGCGCTGACTGAAGCATGATGTGATGTTTCCGGTCGATCGAGATATATTTCGGTTGACCGAGAGACTTTATTGATGTCTCAGTTGACCAAAGGTGTGACCGAGTCGAATGCGTAAGTGCGGGTTTTTATTTCTAATTTCATGTGGAAGTGCATAAATAAACTTTTAATTACACAATTAAGGTAGACCAAAAGGAGCATAATATGTTTTTAAAGGTTTCTCATTTGTAAATTGTTTCATCTATTGTAACTTTACGATATAGTGCACTGTTCATCAGTTGGTGCTGTTTGTTTTTTTTTTTTTTTTTCAATTGTGTTTCCATGTAAAATTTGTGTGTCCACTGTAGTTGCTTTAATTTTTTCTTTCCTGTTGCGTTGTGTGAGATTTTATCTGAGGTTGCTTTTGCATTAGACAAGTCGTATTAAGGCTTGTTCATCCCTAACAAGATGGTTCTAGTAAAGGCTCTGTGAGGCCCACGGTGATCTATATGTTTTATTATGCCGCCCATCTATATTTGTGACAATTTATTTTAGGGCATAAGCCAAAAAAGGAGGCAGCTTAAAGGCTTAAGTGGACTACACCACATGAAGCAGTGGGGATTTAAAGCCCACTATTGAAAACTTCTTAGGGGCTATGAAAGTTTTAGATCAAGTTGATATTTATGTTTTCCCTTCTTACAGATCTATGTGACCTTATGAACCGCTTGGATGGCAAATAAACATCACTGTGGGCCCTTGAAAGTTTTTAACAGTAAGAGTCCAATTCTCACTGCTTCACGTGTCGTAGTCCACTTGAGCCTTTCATTTTCTTCCTTTTTTTTTCTCATGCACTAAAATGATGTGGCAAAATAGATTGACATACGGCTTGAATAAAACATATAGATCACGGTGATCCCCACAAAGCTCATGACAGGACCGTTTGTCTCATTCTAGATATAAAGACCCCATTATACTCAAAATATGATCGACCTAAGGATTATTGACTTTGATTATTAATCCTTAAACTCGAGACGTGAGGAGTTCAGTCTTGATTACACGTGTTTTTACTCTCTTTACAAGGTCATCATGTAGACAACAAAATTGGGTGTTATGATCAATGAGCAAGTTACAGACATGTAGTTAACATCATTGTTATGCAGTTATCCTCCACGAGGGATCTGATGATAAGCTAAGATGAAAGATACTCATATCGGGCATGACGACAAGTTAGTGTGATTTTTCCCTACCCTAGATAGGAGTGTGCCATGAAAATAGGCTTATGGCTTTGGACTATAATCCAGTTTATTCAAGATATGAAGACTCATCACATTTGGACTATAATTGATTTGAGGATGTACTTACTTTGATTAACCTTTAA
Organism: Magnolia kwangsiensis; assembly: GCA_037074715.1. Lineage (NCBI taxonomy): Eukaryota > Viridiplantae > Streptophyta > Magnoliopsida > Magnoliales > Magnoliaceae > Magnolia > Magnolia kwangsiensis. The sequence continues at coordinate 14,665,669 of CM073576.1, read as the reverse complement.
ACCTGAGACATGTGGGAAGTTCGAAATTTGGATTACACGTGTTTCTGTCAGCTTTGCAAAGTCATCTTTGGCTGACAAAAGTGGGTGCAACTAGGCGCATCATGAAGATTCTTTTGAGGCTTATATGATCCAAAAAAGGATCCATTGGTTTCTTAGAAACTTATAATTTGAGGATTTGATGTTTATCAAGTGATTTTTTCATTGGGTCCAGTGGTAGAAAGGTTTTACAAATGTTTTTAATCATTAAACTTTTATTTTAATAGTTAAAAAAGTTTAGATCCAGTGTGTCAACTTAATTTGCATGTATATTGGATCAATAGTGGGTAATCATGACAGTAAAATGATTTAATCAATTTAAGTGCATGTGTTAAGGATTATAAGATCTCATCGTAGTAAGTCATAAAGAACATTGTTAGGTGGTAGAAATGCTATAACCAATGTTTTCTTGAAACCTTAATTTCTTATAAATAGGTCCCATCTCGGATGGAGAGTAGAGGAAAAAGAGACCCTTGGATGTCCCCAACCCTAGGGGTCACTGTAGTTAAAGAAAGAGAAGTTAAGAAAAGGAGAGAGAGAGAGAGAGAGAGAGAGAGAGAGAGAGAGAGAGAGAGAGAGAGAGAGAGAGAGAGAGAGAGAGAGAGAGAGAGAGATTTTCCTTCTCATCCATCACGTGTAAAATGTGTGGGGGTGGAGCCCATCTGTGTAGGCACCTATGTGCATCTCTCTTGGCTCTGCTCCAAAGGGCGACATGTGGATCTCATCCCCTTTTATATATGAGATAGATTGGAGAGATACCTAATTGAAGAAATAACATGGATAAAAACTGAGGATTCTCGGTGATATTGATTAAGGTAATTCTAGTAATAACATTTCTTTTCTATTCTTTTCTAAAAACTTGAAAAATATCTGAATAACGATTCATAGGGCGTAAAATCTAAAATTAAGTTTTTGAAACTTTTATTTTTCACTACAGTTCGAAAATACTAATAGTTTGGACATATTTTATAGGATCTGTGGCTATTGGATCTAGTATCATGTATGATGATACAAAACCATTGATCCCATGGGATACAAAGTTGATGGTTGTTGCCTTGAAAATCTACAAAATTGAATTAAAAGACCCTAAACTTTCAACTAGATGTCCCACAAGCAAACGGTTGAGGAAAGGATGCAAGTTCAGAGGAGAATAGTTAAAATGATAAGATGGTTGAAGATATTTCCATTAGAAGAGTTTTTTTCTTGGTATCTCCCATATATAGTGAGGCCCATCTTAGAACAAGCTTGATCAATGAAACATGCCCCTAAATCTCATCATTTTCTACAATAATAAATCAAGATGTATTTAGCAAGTCTCCCAAAATTAGAAACCTAGTTTCCTCAACATCTACAGTACAAAGCATGGCAAGTATAGACCATTCTTTCCTTATCCTACCTTCTACTTGTAACCATATAAGCATTAATCCCAAGTAAAATAACTTAGCTGCCTATAACTTAAAACAACATCAAACAAGACATTTTGAACGGAAACTGACTACACATTGACCAGTGAAACATAACTTAGCTCACCTTGTCATTGGTTGGTGGGAAATGGCACAGATTTCCACCTGCCATTGATAAAGGCAGAAATCTCTCATCTTTTGCCCAATACTTCTCCCAAATTGAAAATTTTGTTATTTTTATCTTGTGGAATTTTCGGATCGTTTACACATTAATAATGAAAATTCTATATTTTAATCTCAAAGGCATACTTAATTGAGAAGGCATTCTAGTTATCATGATTTCGCTGAGAAAGGATAATGGTCTTCCACACCTACACCTTAGGAGAACCTCTCAATTAGATTACAAATTTCTACAATGTGTTGATAAGCTTACCTATCACACATCTCTCCTCTAGGATCTCCATACCGTAAGTTTTCATATTCGGCTTAATAATCTTGTATAAGGACCATGGTTCAAGCGTCCTACCCCAAACATATATATAATAATCACAACTATAGTGGGTCCACTGAATCGCTCAATTCAAATAATCTAATAGTCAAACCTAAACCGGTGATTATGTATGGCCCACCTGATGGAGTCTTACAAAATTTTCCAATGGTCTGGATTTATGGTTTGAAATGGTGATCTAGCCCACTTGTTTGGCTTCTCTTCTCGAGCTTTGTTGGTGTCATTGATGTCCATATGTTGGCCCACCAAGGCCTGCTAACAAGAGCCTAATCTATGCAATTTGAATGTTGCGTAAGATAAAACAATTCGTAATTTCATTCTTAATCATTTATATTAAGGCATCGCGTCCAAACCGACATTAGCAACTTCCAAGTTGGAAAAGAAAGATATGAAATTGAAACTTTGGGCCTACTTCAGCATCAAGAGACAATGGCTAACCTCTGCCATTTCACACCCAGATCCATAGTCAACTGGCAGACCGAGTGGAGATACCTCGTTTCAACACTTGAGGTCTTGGTATCGATCCCTAGTGGGGTGGCTGACATAGGTGTGTGCGAACAAGCTAACCCCCCCACCACCACCCTGCAAACTAAAAAAAAAAAAAAAAAAACCTCTGCCATTATTACACTGAATAGTTCACAATTTAGTTCGCTTGGGCATCCAAACACAATCCAAGTGAACCAAATTCAATCTCCAAGGAGCATCTGGAAAGCTCCCAAACCATACAAGGATTCATTAATACGAGGAATGATATTGAGCAAAACAAAAATAAAGTCTCCACTTGTGGAGTCCGACATATGGACCACTTCAAATCTTCGTTTTCGAGAGGGATGTTCAACCCTGCAAATATCATCCAAACTTGAACCCGTGTATAGGGTGGGACCATGGATCTGTCCTACCATCCTACCCTTTCCATCTGTCATCCACAAATAGATGGTTATTAGAGACGCAGCATTGCATTCCCACGTTCAACTGAAAGAGGGCCCATGATTGATGGCTAGGATCTCGAGACCCAAGTCCTTCAAGTCCGCATGAATGAGGACCTGTTTGGTTCCAGCACTAGAGGTGCAACTTGGCTCAGGCTCAACCCAAACCCAAATGGCCCAACCGAACTCTAAGAGAGGTTTGGGGTTGGGCTGGTCAAACTGATCCCGAGTCATGATAGGCTTGGGTTGAAACCTTGGACGACCTAATCCAACCTAAACCTGACCCCATATGTATAAAAACATATATTGTTAAACATAGAAAACATTAGTATAGTAAGTCCAAGGTATTTGATTAGAGTAATGGTGGTCCTAACGGCCACCACAATTATCTTTATGATATGAGATGTAACGTTGCGGCCACTTTTTTTAAAAAATTGAAATAAAAATCTGAAAAACCTGTTTAGGTTTTGTAATGGATCATTAAGGTTTATAGAGGGTGTAACAACTGTTGCATGTCATTTTTTCCATAACAATTGTTATGGTCATTATAATCTCGTAATGTATAAGGGTTGCCACCGTTATCTTTGCATAATGGCCTTTATGGCTTCATAACAAGCGTTGCAGCACATCTAATGGTTAAATATTTAATTTGTGTCTTGTAGTCTTAATATGACCCAAGTCGAGTTGCGATAAATTTCAGTATTAATGTCTTAGGTCAGGCTCAGGTTGAAGCTTGAGTTGGGCCTTGTGATAGTTCATCTAGAAAATGAGTTAGGTTTAGGCCGGACCCAAATCGCCGTAATTGCACCCACTTGTAGCAAGCATATATCCTTGTGAGTAACAACTATTGATGTGCTATTGTGATGAAAGCCATGGCTGTCCAAGGACTGGCCCTATTAAATGTTTTTGTACCATAGGCCTAGGCCAGCCAATTCTCAATCCTATCCATGTCATTGCCACACTCCTTGCATACATGGACAAAATTGGAGCCGCTCACCAGTTGGTCCAATAGTAAATGAACCCACGATAATAAAAAAAAATAAAATTGCATGGATTGGATTGTCTTATCAAGGGCAATCAATTGTGCCGGATTAGGCCTATGTCCGCCTATGTCAGCCTATGCCTAGCCCAAAAGTAAAATAGGTCCAAAGCCGCTTGTAGGTGGTGCAGGCGCCTGTAGGTGATCAGTTCTCAAACGTAAATAGGCTGGCTGGACAGAGTGGCTGTGCCTAAAATAAATGGTCTAAGTTTTGGGGCAAGGATTGGCCCATGGGCCTGGTATGCCAGCCCAAGCCAGTGTGATGAGCCAGCCAGGTCTATCAAGAGCCATGGTTCAATCATAAAACCGGTGGCCCACAGATGGATTTTAAGAGTGAAAATCAAAGGGGGAGGCTCATGGTCAGTGGGAAGAGGTCATATATTATATGGTTAGAATGTCAGATCAACGCAATTTTTTGTTGGTAGCAAATCAATGGCCCCGAGAAATGCATGTTACTGGAGCCCCCAGCAAAAACTCCATGGGGCCCACCAACCTGTCTATATGACTTACACTCCGTCCATCAGTTTTGCCGGATCATCTTATCATGCAAACCCAAAAATGAGGCAGATCCAAAACTCAAGTGGGCCACACCACAGGAAACAACGGGATGAAAGCAGACCACTGAAACGTTCCTGGGGCCAACCGTGATGTTTATATTCCATCCAATCCGTTCAGAAGTCGGTTCCCACTAGGATGAATGGAAAACCCAAATATCAGCTTCATACGAAACTTACTTGAGTCCTACGAAGGTTTAGGATTTAGCTAATACTGGTATTTTCGGTTCATCCCCGTTATAAAGACCTTATGAACGGTTTGGATGACGTATAGACATTATTTTGGGCCCTGGGACGGTTTAAATGGTAGGCATTTCCATCCCCACTATTTCTTATAGTGTGGTCCACTTGAGCTTTGGATCTACATAATTTTTGGAATCATGTTCTAAGCATGTGGAGAGAATGATGGACGGGTTGGATTTCTCACGGACATCTCGGTGGGCCGCACGGAGCTACTGACCAGAGCAATTGAGAGGGAGCAGGCAACTCGCGTCTAAGATACGAGAGTCCCGCCAAGCGAGTCCACTTTCTTCTCATACGTGCTGATGTATCCACATGTGCGAGGTCGAAGCCGATCATCAAGCAGCCGAAGCCATGCAGATGCCTACGCCCAAAAATCAGATTGGTCCACTGATCATGTAGACCATGCCAAGAAAATAGATGGACTGTTAAAAGATACATATGGACGGTCTAAAAATTCAGCGTACGTGTGCGGCCCACGAGATACACAGACCAGCCCAATTATTCACCCATGAATTTAACACCTTTGGTCCGCTTGATGTCCGACCAGGATCTACCACGTGAGATCGACTACTCCAGGACTATCGGACTCGCGCGACTGTATTTCATATTTCACATTTCCCCGCATCAAAGAAATTGGATCCACATGGTAATCGGAACCGTACGTTTTTTGTAGTCTGATCTATATTTGCTACGTAAGAAAATTGAATAAAAATATGGTTTTGATCATTACCATCCGTAGATGAATTTAGAACAATGAAAAGAAAATTTCCAATGGCTATTATTCAACTTTAGAAATCAATTGTTAGGATCATCATTTAATCTTGACCGTGGGATTATACCTTTTCATTATAGAAAATAAAATATGAACGGTTCATATCATCTCACCATCTCAGCATGTGGGTCCAGTGGGTGTCGACACATTCTGCATTCTTAGTCGCGACAGAGAAAAAACGAACTCCAAGGAGTTAATAGCGAACTGGTCACACTAAAATGCGCCCCCGACGAGACTGCCACATTCCGCCGCATATCTCTCTCAGAAGACAGAAGAACGTCTCTCTCCTTCCCTCTTCTCTCGAAGATAGAAGAAAGGAAAACTATAAAGAAAAAGGATTGAAAGGAAAAAAAAGATAAAGAGAGAGAGCATCATCTTCAAAGGAAAAATGCTGACAAGAAGGCGATCGTTGATCGATTTCTCTCCCTGCAACAGTTACAATAGCAAGTACGTGAAAGCCGTTGGATGTTGGGCCACGACCGAGTCGGAGGAAAACGAGTTTCAGCTTGATGATTCAAATGTCAAGACCAACTCAGAGGTGCTCGGCAAGAAACTGGATTCAGTCGCCAGCTTCAAAACGTGGAGCATGGGCTGCCCTACCACTCCATCTCCTATCTTGAGCCCCGTCAGCTCCCTCGCTTGTTCTCCTCCTGCCGAGCTCTTCTTCTTCTCTCCTCCCTCCGCCGAGTTATCTACTCAATTCAGCCTCATAAACAATAACCAGGTATGTGTTGACTCGAAACGGTGTAACTCCTTAAAGGAAGAAAACCCATGTCTTCTTTCTTTCTTTCTTTCTTTCTTTCTTTGTTGTTTTTGCATGGCCATCGCCCCGTCATCATCGTTGTCGTTTATGTTCTTTTCTACATTTCATGGGTCGATTTGATTTGGATTTCTAGATATGAATTTTGGAAATCACATTGCTAGAATCACAAATGGATTTGGAGCCAAATGCAGCCATTTTTGCATGATCAGAACCTTCATCTGGCGGGGACTACCATGAAAGGCGAGGTTCTTGATTGTCAATTGCTTGCATTTAAAAATAGTAGCAAATGGTCCACATTCAATCCCAAGAAGTCCGGTTACAAAATGAACGGATCTGATAATGAATGTGGGCCCAGTGATTTCTAGTGATTTCTTTCATTCATTAATTCAAATTATCATCATTTTCTTTCATTCTTTAATTATTTTTCTTCTTTTCTGGATTGCCATTCCTTGAATTTTCAGAGCTCCTGCATTATCTCTAATACTAGTAAGAAACCCGCGTCAGCTGAAGAAGATAAAAAAGAAGAAGAAATAGACAATGGAATGGCTTCTCACAGTCTGTACACGCCCATGCTGCAGAGCTACCAGTTATCTGCAAGAAATACAAGAAAGAGCTTCGGCTCGGATAGCAAAGGTTCTCCTCTCCCCATTCTCTTTTTATTTTACTGGCATTAATTGATTTTAATCACAGGGACACGGCTAAGGTTGATCATCCACCCTACACGTGTCATACAAACCAAACACGATGATTCCAGACGTGGGGCCCATTGTTGGATGAGCCAGAAATTCTCCCTGATTTACCAATCCTAGCTGTCTAAAATAATCTGTGAAGAACAAAGTGGTCAGTAGTCGAAATTCGTCAGGAAAAATCAGATGGTTAGATCATTTGATCAGTGAGATTTTAATCAGATAGTTTGAATTTTCTACACATGTATGCCACTGAGGTAACAATTCATGAATAATTCGACCATAGTCTTGCCCTAATTTCAGTATATATCTGTTTGATTTTTAATGTAATTTCTCATTCCATCCGTACATCTTCTTCTTCTTTATTTTTACAGAGGTAGAAGGTTTTAAGCAAGACCATCATCACAAGTTAAAGGCCACACCAGAGAGCAAGTCGATAAGAACAATGCAACGATGCTTACGGCATGAACTGGAGTCTGCCAGCGGTGAATCCGTCATTGCAAGCTGTGACGATCAAGATCAAGCATCACACTGCATTGTATTGCCGGTCATCAATGAAGATAAAAAAGAAAGAGGCCACAAAGTGGGTCTTGATGAATTGATCAACGGTCCCCATGCACCAATGGATCGGTCCATAGGTATATGATTATAAGTGTTCCATTAACATCTTTGAAATACATATAGTCATGGTGTTGGATGGAGCAAATACCTTGTATCAGTGTGTATAACACAAGGAACGTGATTGGATAGCATGCCAGATTAAGGATTTGGATTTTCTTTGTGGGGGCCCCTCTTATCAATAGTCTCTTACCATTCCACAGATCATGATCGGATATACACTGAGAACATGGTGTATATTCTCCACGCTGTTTCGTTCCTAGTTAGAACAAGCAATAACAGCTTAAATGGGTATTATGATTATTTATTTATTTATTGGGTTAGTTTGGTTTATGACTGTGTTCTGTTCTGAAATATATAGATGGTTATGCGGGAAGCAACCGCAGTGGGTACGGAGATTCGGACGTGGAAAGCTCGGTCAGTGAACATGGACGATTATCATTTGCTCGGTTGCATGCAAGACCTGGCAATTCTTTAACGTTTGAAATGAGGAGGAACGAAATGGAGACCAAGCTCATTGCATGGAAGGAAGCTAAAGTTCTTAAACTCGTGAACAGGTATAGATGCTTGTGTTTCTTCGTTGGGCATCTTTGCTCTCTCTCTCTCTCTCTCTCTCTCTCTCTCTCGACGTACGTATATATGCATGCATGCGTATATTATAAAGTCGACCTTACCTAAGTTAACAGTAAGGTCGAGATCTGAGGCTCCACCATGGTGTCAGACATCCACACTCAGATGACTTAGGCCGGTCACAACAGGGAACAATCAAAGGCCACACCAAAATTAACTTTCGTGATTATTTGTGAGACCCTCCAAGATGTGATTTATATATCTAATTGCTACATTGTGTTTGTCCCGCCAAGATGTGGGGTTTTGCCTACCACATTCCAAGACTCAGGTGGCCCCACGAAGTAATTTTACATGTTTTGGGCCATTGTTTTGGACTCTTAGATGATTTGGGCCATTTAGGTTTTGGAAACAACTATATTTTTCATGTTTAGATAACACGTGGACAAATTTTGATGTAGAACGTGTCACAAATCCATTCCTAACATGGTTGGGCCAAAAGAAGATGGACCGTGAATTGACCATAACTTTTGATCTGGGTATTGTTACGAGGCGTACAACCTATCAATCTTTATTGAAACGGGCCATCCGAGGTAAATTGACCCACAACGTGGGTCGCATCTGTCCGTTTCGTCAGAAAAAGCGCACTTTCAGCTCAAAAATGAACTTTTAGAAAAAAATTACTATTTTTAGTAATTCCGATTTTTAAATATTTTTAGAGTTTTAGATTTTTTTTTCCTTTTAGAAATAACTTTTAGTTATACTAGGACTCTTCTAGAGAAAGTTTATTTCTAATTTTTATTTTTAGAAACTAGGCCTTAGAAGAGTTTTATTAGAATTAGGATTTATGTTAGAGTTAGAATTTTGCTATTTTTGGTAATTACGAATTTTAGTTTTTTTTTTTTTTTTCTATATTAATGGTGTAAGGAGACACATTAGAGAATAATTAATTATTCATCAATTAATTTCAAATTTATTAGAATTTATTTCTATCTTCCTGCTTTCTTTCCTCGTGGATTCGAGAAGTCTCTGTGAGGAGTCCAGAGAAGCTCCGTGGATTCGGAGTAGTTATCCTTGAGGAAGACGGTGATCGACCTCATCACGTTCATCCCTGCGTCAAATTTGGATCCTTTATTTGTCACAAGCAGAAAAATCTTACTTATTACAATTTAATTAGACTACATTATCACACACTGCATTTAATTGAGCGGTGGTGACAACGTCCCTGATGACATGGACCAATCATAATGCAGGGGAACAGGATTATCCTGCTTTTGGCCATCAGAGGATCCAGATTGGTAGACATCATGGTGGCCCGCGTAGCTTGACCTTACATACGGCAAATTGACATTATAAGAACATTTTCTATTGTCCCTACAAACCAAAGCTGATTGCATCCCGCCCCGCTGGAGATAATCCAGTCCAGACAGGGGCTCTGTGGGGCGCGCAGTGATGTATGGGTTTTATTGGCAGCATGCATCCATTTTTCCATATCATTTCTGAGAATGGAACGGATCTAAAGCTCAAGTGGACCACGACATAAGAAACAGCTGTGATGATGATACCCACCGTTGAAACCTTCATATGGTCACTTTGATGTTTATTTGCACCTGTTCATAGGGTCATATAGACTTGGATGAAGGCAAAACACAAATATCAGCTTGATCCAAAACTTCTTCAGCTCCCAAGATGTTTTTAACGTTGGGCGTTCAATTCACAGTGTGTGGTCCACTTGCGATTTGGATCTACCTATGTTTTTGGATATGATCTGGAAAATGGATAGACGGAGTGGATAAAACTTATACAGCACGGTGGGCCCCACAGAGTGACGGATTATCGTTCAGGTGGGGGAAGGACGCAATCCGCTTTCCTAGAGAGATAAGAGGCGAGCACTAATATGCGCATGAAATGTGGAGTGCAGTCTAAGGAAGAAAGAGGCGGAAATAAACGAGTGGGAGTATAAGCAGACATCTAAAGCGAAAAAAGACTTGAAGGAATTCGAGGTTGTACCCTTACCATACGCGCATGCATGCTATTATCTTCAATAGAAATGGCTGGAATGCTAAAATGACATTAATTATATGTTTGTGGTATGTGGAAACAGAAGAAGATGGAGAAGAAAAGAGAGAGAGCATATGAGAAGATGGAGAAGAAAATAAGGAGGGCCGAGAAAAAGGCGGAAGAGAAGAAGGCAAAGGATACGCATTCCGTCTCGAATAAGATAGCCAATATATACATTGCCGTCGACAAGATCCACTCTACAGGAAAGCTCCCATGGAAGCTCATCTCTCTTCTTCTCTGCTGCTAGCACCCATCTCTCTCTCTCTCTCTCTCTCTCTCTCTCTCTCTCTCTCAGAGCTTGTACACTCACACTTACGTATTCATTATAAGCATGGGATTCGAGAGATATTTGTCGGAGGAGAAGATGAAAAAGAAACAAAGGGTTGAATTACTTACACCTTTATTTGCAAGCTTGATGTCTGCTGTTTTACTGATCTATATTGTTGCTTTGACTATTCTAGGGAATTCAACTAAACTAAAACTTTAAGGAGAAAATGCTCCGATGCTGTTGTAGCACTGTAAGCATTATGCTCATACTTGCATTCGTTCACTTGGACAGATCAATTATTCCAGTTCATTGATCTCAACTGTCTATTCACTCTAGAACACATTCTATGCAAAAATCGCAGTGATCAGACATTCCAATTTCCCAATCTGGAGTTGTATTCAAGGAATTAAGATATATCATTTGAAGTAAGTGTATTTAAACTATCCATTGGGACCACAACGGGGACAAGAACACCAACTATAGCTTCTCATATGAGGTCATCATGGTGTTGATATTCCATCCAACCCATTCATCAGGTGGGTCTCACTATTTTGAATCCAAAATCCAAAATCAGAGAGACCACACCGCTGAGAGCCCAACGAGGCGCTGCGAGAACCAGTCGTCAGTTGTTGTACAGAATCCCCGCTGCCTAGCGAACACAGACCTTTGGTCTTGCTCTCTGATGTAGAGCGGGTCGCGGACAATTTCATGGCCAAGATGGACCAGAAAAGGCACGGTCGACAACATAAGTGATCCGGACCATCAGACCTTAGATCGGGCGTATCTCACAATCCGGAATGAGTTATCCGACGTGGAATATATGATTTTGGGGTAGAACGAGCTACTTTAGCCAACCAACCCCACTACGCCGGGTTGCGCAGCCCGGATTTGCGAGAAACCCCCTGATCGACGGTCGTTTTCCCCATTTTAATTTCATTTTTACTATTTATAGTAAGTTTTAGTTTGCTTATAGCTCTTCATCCGTTGGGCTTTAGGAGTTGTGTCCAACATGAAAAGTGCTTAGAATAATTAGGAGAACGGTTTGGTGAAGCCAAATAGGATACTTACTATTTTTGGCCGAAAACCTTGTGCACTAGTAGATATCCCGACCGTCTATAAATAGTAAGTTTACTATTTATAGTAAGTTGCGAATTCTAGGAGTTTTAGTTGTAGTATGAGTCTGATTTCTTTCATGTTGCTTGGTTCCTTTATTTAAAGGGGTGTAAACTCGTTTTTATTTTTTTATCAATTAATTTCAAATTTATTAGAGTTTATTCCTATTCTCTTGCTTTCTTTCCTCGTGGATTCGAGAAGTCTCTGTGAGGAGTCCAGAGAAGCTCCGTGGATTCGGAGTAGTTATCCTTGAGGAAGACGGTGTTCGACCTCATCACATTCATCCCTGCGTCACTCTCTAACCGCGTTTCCCATTTTCATCTTAGACGTTTGGCCCACTGAGTATTTTGGACCAGCATGGTCCTTTTTGGTAAGGTGATTTTCATGGTGTGGACCCCACTGATGAATGACCAGAATCTAGTACAAGGGCACAAGTTGGCACATGTGCAACCAATTGCCCGTCCAATCTCTCCTCACGTGTACAGGAACCCATGTATTAAAAAAAAAAAAAAACATGGACAAAAAAAACAGGATAGATGATATCTACGTACATTTTTATTTTTATTTTTGTTAGCTTGTTGGTAGACTTCACTGACAGTTGACACTTCACAGTTAGCCATCCCCACTAGCGATGGATACCAAGACCTCATTGTTGAAACAAGGTATCTTTCACTCAGTCTACCACTTGAGCAATGGATCACGGCGTATGATCTACGTACATATGGCCAAACTGATGGGTTGACCATTCACGGGTCCCACACGATGAATGGCCTGGATCTCAAGTGACCATGTCAGGTTGGGCACAGAGGAATGGCTTGGCCTAACATTTTTCATTAGTTATTTATAATAATTATAATAATACACAAATAGGGAATTATAAACCCTACGTGTACATTAATTGGACATACTATTCAAATCGTCCAACGTGAGCCGTTATGATGGGGGAACATGAAAAATGGTCAACAGTAGGAATCCAACTAGCAAATTCTCCATTAAAAAGAGTTAAAACTATCTGTCAATCAATATGACCTAGAAGAGGTAGAAAGCTATGCAAAGTAGGTCCTGCTATTTGGACGGTTCAATTTGAGTTGAGGTATGCTGCATGTACAATTTATTTATTATTATTATTTTGGGTGCCTACGTGTCAACCATTAAACATCCTAAATTATCGAGCAATTCCTAGAAACATTAGGACATATGGATGCCTACTGTTGATGCAAGAACCGAGACCGCACTCTTCAAACCTTTGAGCACCTGCATGGGAGGAAAGCACTTTAGGTCAGAGAATTTGTGTACCTTTTCATGAAAATGGATCCTCAATTTATAGTGTGGGTAGGACATGGTAGCCCGTGATCTTAGGCACGATCTTAACCGTTACGCGATATGTGCGCGAGTGATGAATGTTGACGGTTACTTTGGAATCATGCAGTGGACAATTATGCGTGAGTGATGGGTGTCGACGGTTATCCTAGAATCACGCGTATTAAAGAAAGACTGGCTGCCTAACTAAGAAGGTAGGTCGACACGACTTAGATCAACGTATCATAGGTCGACACGACTCAGCTCTGGGCTCAACACGACTCAAATTGTCCAACACGTCTGTCATGCTTGCATCTCCTTAGTTCAACCATCATGGATGGTTGGGACCGATCCGAATTAAGTCCTCGGTTATTTACGCCGAAGCCAAACTGAGCCGGTCGGTTGGTTGGTCGGGGATTGTTACGAACAACTCGGAACTTTTGAACTGGTCGGCATTAGCCGAGCCCTCGTTCGCCTGTGTTGTTGGCTTTTCTGAGCAGAGGGGTGTATGTCTTCATGGCGGTTCCTTCCGTTCTCGATGAGCTCTCCCTCGAATTCGCTGAGCTAATCAACCCCCGAGTCTATTATGTCTAGGTGCTTCAGGACAATCCTTATGAGGCACACAGATGAGAGCTCGGAAGCGTCTACCGTGGAGGACCATGCTTGGGAGTGTGAAGTCTAGCCTCTCTGAGCGAGATGGTACAGGATCATAGGCTCGTCAGCCCGAGCTGACCTTGAAGGTGGTCGGACCATATTTATCCACAACACCTACCATTAAGATCCACATTCAGTGGACAAAGAAAGGACCAAATATCTAAGGGTTGCAAACGTTTAATTTCGGGTGTTTCAGAGGAACCATCACAACCACCATTGGGACCAAAAGACTGCATTTGCTGATGAGCAGTTGATGTTATTTTTCTCGTGGGCAACTGAGATGATATTTGAATATGCATGCGCCGGTGTTTAGTTTCACCCCTTTATTTGGGAGATCGCTTCTAAGAGATGATGATTCATTTATTAGCTACTAATAAAAACGTGGTTCGGCTATCTAACTGATTGGGATCCGATGCACAAACGACATCCGATGGACCACCATAGAGAGTCCTACCTTTAAAAAAATAAAATAAATAAAAAGCACACATTTGATCGAATGGACAGCATCCCGCAAAACTTACAGTAAAACCAGGATAGATAGTTTTCTGGGTGCCAGGTGCACTGCCGTGGATTCATTCATGTTGAGGGTGCCTGGTGATCAGGACTGTTTATCTGCTGGGGCTAGAGCTGGACACGAACGGACCTAGCTCAGTTAACTCGCTTAACTAGGATCCAAAGTTAGGTTCGCGATCTTTTTCATAGTTTGAAAAAGTTTTTGGCTGAGCTGGAGCTTGCTCGAGCTCGGCTCGAATGCTACTCAGCTCGGTTTGGACTGGTGTGTGTGTGTATATATATATGAAATGTAATGGTACTAAGAGCTCGACCTCATGGCGAGTTTCCATGAGGTCGAGCTGTGTGGCCCCACCGTGATGTCTGTCGAACCTGACACGGGCTTATATATATACATTCCATGGTGACACACACACGCCCACCATTCCTTGGGTGGGCCATGCCACATACAACACTTGAGAGGAGTTACCCTCCCATTAAAACATTCATAATTATTTATTGGGCCCACCAATATGGTTCAAAAATTCAGCCCATCCATTGTGTGTCCCACTTGGATGAAGGGTCAGACGAAGTTTCAGCCTCATCCAAAACTCAGGTGGGCCCCACCAAGTGATTTTATACATTTTGAGCATGTCTTCACATAGTTTTAGATTGTATGGCCCACTTAAGTTCCGTAAACAACTGATTTTTGGGATATCCCATAACTTAAAGGGGACCCCTCAAATGCACCATATTGATGTTCGACACGCATCATGGTGGGCCCACACAGCTCGACCTCATGGGAACTCCCCATGAGGTCAACCTCATAGTACCATCTCTCTCTCTCTCTCTCTCTCTCTCTCTCTCTCTATATATATATATATACACACACACACACACACACACACACACATGCACGCACGGAGCAATCAAGTTCACCCTAAATTCTCCTTCCTTTTTTTCGCCCTAGCCAACCACAAAACCAACCCTTCCCTCTCTCTCTCTCTCTCTCTCTCTCTCTAGCCAGCCTTCCTTCCCTGTCCTACCACTCGTCCGTCCCTGTCCAAGTACTTGGCTGTCCCTATTCGAGCACTCTTATCCAAACATTTGAGCCAGTACCTCTCTTGAAAACTCAAGCTCGAACTCAATTTTGGCTCAAGCTAGCCCAAGCTATTGACTAAATCGAGCTGAGCTGGCTAGTCAGGCTCATATTGTGACTGTTCCAAGCTCGACTCGGTGTCCAGCTCTAGCTGGGGCACATTGGCGCATTATTAAAAAATAAAAAATCCTAAGATTCTACAACTCTTTGCAATCTGAGCTCAACATAATTCAGGTTGCCTAATCTTTGACGGTAATAAATTCATTAGTCTCGCACGTCATCTGGTCTGGCAAAATTATGGGCTTCCAGCCACGTCCTTGGTAGGTTCTACCTAATCTAATTACTGTAATTACTGAAGAAAGCTCTCATGTCATGATATCATGTATGGAGAAAGCGAAGCAAAATAAAGCAGAGATAGGCCCTGCCAAGGCAATCCTGGGCAAATCTGAACATCAGTCCTAAGCCCTTTACGAAGTATCTCTGGTTGATAAGCTGGCCTAAGTGGTAGGCCACCACGTAACTGTTTTACCAGTTTCAACAACATGGCACATGATGGGCCTAACACCATAGGAGATAGCCGCTGATTCATCCCCCCCCCCCCCCCCCCATGGATGCATTATTTGTGGGAAAAATCGTCACTCTGCTCTGTTTAAATTTTATTCTTTAGTTCTTGTTCTTAATTTTTTTAATTTCCTGGTATTGATCCAATGAAAATGGCACATATAAAACTGCTGCTGCCAGAATAAACAGTCACAATATGACTTTCTATTATGAGAATTTCATTTACCTATAATACAGAGCTCCTGATGCCTGGCCTCTGAAAAGACCCATAGAAACTAACTACAGTACACCATGAATGTAAGATCCAATTGGTTTTCACTGTTTCCAAGAAGATTTCAATGAGCATTATCAGAAACCCCACCTGGGACCATCCCACCATCCATAGTCATCATGCTGCCATAGGGTCTTGCCACTAATTCAAACAGCTCATCAACAATCTTACGCTCATGCCGAATGAATGGCCGGTTCCAGAAGTCATTCTGTGGATTCTGCAGGGAGCAGGGAACCATTCAATTTACAGAAATATCACCCATATTGCAAGCGAATGAGAGAGAATGATGATTAGTTGGACCAGAGAGAAAAAAAGGCACGGAACGACAGAAAATCAATGGTCAGATTCTATGTAGCTACCCTACCAAATGGTTACCTTAACGAGCTTAATAAAGGTGGCCAGCAGGCCCCATGGATGAGGTTGCTTGACAATGAGACGCTCTAACAACACCCTCATTATTTGCTCCTGAATGACATCCTGCAATCACAAGGAAAGTCCATAAAATACTAACACGTCAGATGGAGACAAGCACCCCCAAATAATGTTGTCCATTAAATACTAACACATCAGAAGGAAACAACCACCCCAAATTATGAAGGGTACCCCTTTGGATGACTCTATAGCATGTAACTCACTCCATGATTTTTTATTTTTTTATTTTTTTTTTAAATCTCCACCCACTATTTCTAACTTTGGAATCTGAACAGAACAAATGTGCAAAAGGTAGAAGAAAAGGTGCATGCATTTTTAAAAAATGCGGATATCATTTCCCAATCGAAATAGCAAACTGATAATAATACTAAAAATGACATTTACTTCAGCCAATTTTGTTAATTATGAAACATGATGACAGCTCCTGCAGTTTGCAAAACAATAGCGAACAAAGTATTCTACATCCTTCCTACTGAATTTAACTGAACATAAGTTGAATTATGAACAGAGCAAGTCCTCACCTGGCTTGCTTCTGAAAACAAATAGAGAAGGACTAAGGAGAAGTAGAAGGTATGGCTGCTTGGGTAGCGTAATTGGTTGGCAACTGAATTTAGGAAAAGGTAGCGCCCTTCTGGATCCAAATCCGTTATCATAACCTTGAAAATGTCCATGGTAGGACTGACTGAAAAGTCATCCACGGGAGTGGTGTAGATAGCCTGCAATTCCCCGAGAAATAAGCATCCAACTAGAGGTTCCATTTTCAATGGTGTTAAAAATCCAGTAAAAAATCAACCAGTTCTTTTGTCAAATGCAGAAAACACATCCTTCAGTGTTTGCACTATATGAAGAGGAAACATATCCTTTAATATTTAAACCTCACTGGCTGATGAAGAGTCAAGTACAGATGCAAAAAAATAAAAATTATGCAGGTCTTCATGTAACAAAGGAAAGCCGATTTTACCAAAAGGATCATGACACTTCTTTCTAGGAACTTCCCTTATAACTTCTATCTTGCACTAATGAACAAAGTATAACCCAGATCTAGCAACAGCATTATAATTGGTGATAATTGGCAGATATTGAAGGCCATTTGCATCACCTTTTAATGCATGCCTCCTGCCTCGCAAAACAATACTCTTTAAGTTCAATCTTGGAGGTGCATCTGATACAGCTGACTAATTTAAAAGGTTTAATAGTGTCCTTTTGGGAAGAAATTATAAGCTGTTTCATTATTTCAGAAGCTTTTGTTCAATTCCAGAATATTGGGGTATTTTTTCTCCTACTAGCCATGCTGAACATAAAAGAGTTTTAAAATTTGTCCTCTTTCACATTCTTGAGGAACTTAGTGGACCCAGAGCTAGAGATGGTGCAAAGAAAGGGTTACCTGCATGCCTAAGTAAAGCACGAGGGAGTTGATCAGGGGTACATTGTACGGAGTCCCAGCCAGTGCAGCCTTGCTTTGGGGAAGCACCAGACTCTGGTTTAGCTCCGCTAAAAGTGGAGATCCCTTTTTCCATGACTGTAGCAAAATAAGGAAACAGCAAACAATGTGAGTAGAACACAGAAAAACCTGATGATTAACACAATGAGTGTACTGCATCACTAGTCCAAAGACCCAGCTACCCAACTCACCAAACTAAGTGAAACTGAAGGACAATAGAAAGGTAACAATGCCCAAAGATATGATGATAGTTAGCCTGTACAATTTTATAACAGAAAAGCCTCGTTTGTTTTGTAAATAAAACAATAACCAGTTCTTAGTATAGTATTTTGAATCACGACTGGGACTCCAGAATCCAGGTACCTTGAGATACTCATCAATTTTAGTCTTAATTTGCATTGCTTTGATAGCACCATCAACCTCAGAGAGGATGCATGGGGACTGGCTGGATTCAGGGACCAAATCAACCTGCATATGTTAAAAGAAAAGGAGTTAGTTGTTTAGTCAGGGATTAATAGACAATGATGCTGCTAATGAAACCTTGACACAACCACCTTTAAGTTGGGAGTTAAAGGATAGGGCAGCTCCATATTGTGGGGAAAAGCACAGAGAATAATGTTTCACATTTGAATGCAACTGGGAGGGATCACATCGCAGAAGCTGAAATAATAACCACAAAGGAACTCTGGAAAATCATGAAGCAGTAACAGCAGGACCCTTAGAGTTCCTTTGTATAGAAAGCAAACCTGCACATGGGCAAATAGAGATAAAATGTCAAAATGCCACCCCAAGAAACTCAATTTCCTGCAAACCAATCATCTGAATATGGCAACAAGAACAGACCGTTTCTCCTAGTTCATCATTCCTCACGTATGGCTCCATGAATTTGAACAAGTCTATGAGCAGGCGATGGATGAAAGGCCAACCCTTGTGAGAGTTAGACATGAGTAATTGCGGCATGAAACTTCTGTGGCTCACCAACTCAAGCCATGCAAAGCTGAAAGGAACTTCAATTAAAACATGACCACACTGAAGGAAAATTAATGAAGCATATACCCAGTATAGAATTAATGAATAATCAGCTATTTAATAAAACTTGAATTCTCAGACCAAAAAATAAAAAATAAAAAATAGCAATATGGAAAATTCTAGTTATTTTGCTCACAAATTCCTAATACATTAACAGCCAGAGGAGATAACTGATTCAATCGTGAAGGAGAGCATCAGGCCAAGAAACGGCACATGCATACGCAATTTGGAGAAGTATTTGGGATCTGAAGTGGCTTACAACAGTTCCAAAACAGGACGACGCAGAGATCCCAATATTAGCAGAAAAGACAGATCCAACTCGGCCCTTAGAAGAGTGTGTTTTGAAGTAGATTTCAACAGCAGCAAAAAAGGGTACTTTACGGAAGGTTTGCAGGTCAAAAATCAGGGTGACATCATGACATCATCCAAAAGTAGATATCAGCATCTCCATATCAAAAGGTTCTTTTTGTCAGATGTATAGCCTCATACAATTGGATTTAATGGTATAAAAGGGTCCATCCACAATTCCACAAGTGGTAAATCTAGCTGTTGAAGGGAATTAGTTTAGCACTTATGTAGGGCTATTTGGCACCTTTAGGAGTCTTTACTTAAGGTTTCTAGTGCGTGGGTGAGACTAGGAGCTGTTTTACAGCCGCAGTTCAAACAGCTGCTGCATTTTTCCTTTCTTGTGGAAAAGATGAAGTACGATTAATTGATTTTAAGGTAGTTGTGAACCCTTCTATTAATTGCAAGAATTCTGTCCTCCTTTACCGAACAATAAGCTGAACACAAACCAAGCCAGCTCAGTTAGCTCGATCGGTTCAGCCCAATTTTGCTTGGCTTGGTTCGGCTTGAATAGCCTGTTCGGACAGGGCCGAGACCGAGCTGTATGCTAGCCCTGTTTGGTTTGGCAACAACCTTGCCCCGGTTAGGCTCGGCTGAGTATGAATGTAGTATAAATACAACAACAAAAAAAAAAAAAAAACACCCTAACTTCTAAGTTTGCAACCCTACCCGAGTCCCGACCAAGCGGCGAGTGCCCCTCCTCTCCTCCTCTCCCTTCCATTTACCCTACACACCCGACCGAGTACCCTCCTCTCTTCCTCTCCCATTCTTTGAATCACATCTTCCTCTCTCTACCTACACCTGACGGGGCACCTCCTGCCACACCTAACTCCCATTTCCCTTTGCTCTCTCTCTCTCTCTCTCTCCTCCACAAAACCACAACAACCCAACCCGCCCAAAAAAGAGAACTCGAATCTGCTCGAACCTGGCTCGAAACTGACAAGAACTCGAATCGGCTTGATTCGATTACCAAACAGGGCAAGCTGACCAGGTCGGCTCGATGAAAGATGAGCCAAACTCGGGCCAGGCCCCTTGGCTGAATGAGCCGAGCTGAGCTGGGGTAGAGTACAGTTCTAGCAAACCTATTTGTGAATGTTATGGTTTTTCTGGATGTGCTTGATTGCCAGAAAAAAATTGTTTACAGTTGCTGGAAATTCTGCATGATTGCCGGAACTCATCCCGATTGCTAAAAATTGAAGATTTGGGAATATTTTGTTGATTACTGCAGATACTCTCATTTGTGCTGAAACGATTTGGGGATTTGTTGCAAATATTCATTTTATGGGTGGAAATCGTAATGCACCCCTCAGAGCCCAGAATAGTTTACGATCACAATCGATTGGGTCCATTTAATCCCTCGACCAACTGCATCAGTTTTGGCATCGTAGAAATTTTCAGAAAGAGAACTGAATTTGATAACTCAAATGTCCAATCCAATGGTCAGATCACCTAAAGATCAGAGCTATCAAAACCTAGAGACCGTGATGAAAGTGCATATGTCAGATCAACTTATGCAACTAGTGTAACAAAGGAATGGATCAGGCAAGTGAACAGTGGAGCAAATCAAGATATCACGCATGATCTGACAGCAGTGGAAAATTTGAAGACCTGTTTTACCATAAAAGACGTGATCACAGGCGTGGGCTCAACAATTGTGATTGGTTTTGAGATAGATCCACTAGCAATTTATAGTTTGATGCACCCGAGGCATTTTTAGACTGGTTAACAAGTGTTGAACAGAGTCCATTGAATGGATGAAACTACCAAATCATAAAAAGGTGAAATCAGTAATAATAAAGCAGGGCATTAATCACATAGTAGACCCAACTTCAGCTAACATGTGGAAAAAAAAAAGAAGAAGAAGGAAATTCAAGATTGAGAGCCTGCAAAAGATGAAAGGAAGGCTTAAACTGAAACTTTTGCCTCCACATTATGTGCATGACCTCCTTTTCAAGTTTCAAACGTTCAACCAAGGAAACAGAACTGTACATATCTACATAAATGAATCCTACAAGTTGATGATTGAACAACAGGTAAACAAAATCAGAGCATCAAATGGTGGTATGTTTCTGGCCTTGATGCAAAACAAAGGTCAAAATCTTTCATGACATTGAGTGATGAAGATGAAGCCATCATTCTGTTATCATGATCGAGGAGAAGATTGAGGGTCTGATGACGAGATTTGGGAGATTTTCACAAGATCGGGAAGTACCTTCTAAATTGATATTCACAAGATTGAGAAGTACCTTTGAAATTTGGAAGATTTTCACAAGATTAACGAGGGTCTGATCAAGAAGTCGTGGCACATGAGTTGCTACAAAGACTTAACAGAATGAATAAACGGCTATATATGCATGTGTGTGTGTGCATATATTATATTTAAATAAGATTGAAGTAAAAAAAGTTCAGTTAGAATGATTAAAATTTCTAAATGCATAAGCAACTATTTATATAGACAATCAAATAGTGGGTTGATATTATTCTTTGCCTCTCTTAAATCCTTCCTTTTCAAGTATTTCCCGTATAAATTGATTTGTTTCTACTAAAATCTTCCATCATTTGCTCAATTGTATCAACGGTGGCAACCATCAATTTCTGTTTTAAATTCATCCCCACTTGTTTTGAATAAAACAAGTTTGTTTTTAAATGTGTTTAATTTGGTTTGCCCCAAAAAATGAATGTTTTCCCCCTCATCTTCTGAGTTTAAAATGGAATTTTGTTCACAAGATTTATGCTATATTCTTTGCTGCTAAATATTTTCTTACACTCATGTCTAACTAGAAATGTGCTCAGTAAGTAGAAGAATTTTGATTAAGGTTGAAGGACCCGAAAGGAGGATGAGGGAAGAACCTAAAAGGGCTTGAATTGAAGAGATGATAAGGGATACAAAAGCTTGCTCGCTTACCAGATTGATTGGCAAAAGAGGATTTTCATTGGGCTGACCCCAAATAGCTAGGCAAAGGTATGATGAAGATGATGAGGCTAATGATGAGTAAGTTGCTTTCTAGATCTAAATTTACAATGTTCTCATCGATCTAATTGAAATACTAGTACTCTATTACTTAACTAATTATTCTCTAACAGTATTATAATTAAAGAAAAAGACAATAGTAAGCACATCATACCGACCTCCAGCCAGGAACTTTCAGAGGCTGCAATTCATGGAAAGCATCGGCAAATGCCGTCAAAACCTGAATGAACCACATTCATAAGATAAAGAGGCAAAGACCATAAGACCTAGGGCTGTCAATGAGCTGGGCTGGCCTGTTGGGCTCCTGGGCATGGCCTACTTCTGGACTTGGGCTGGCATGTGGCCCAAGGGCTAGGCCTATGCCTAAAAGTGAAGCACATTTATTAAACAGGCCCGGCTTGGGCTGTTTATAAAGGCCTGTCAGCCCATGCTGAGTCTAGCCTGGCCTGTTTATGGTTTCCAAGGGTATAATATAAAAAATTCCCCTCTTTTTTTTTTTTCAATGTATTTTTTGAAATTTATAATGGCTAATCTAGATTAGACAACTTATTAATGGCAATTAACATTCTTCTAGATGACTAGATGACTATTAATAGCAATTAACCTTCTCTTAGATTAGACAACTAATTAAATGCAATTAATAACAATTAACGTTCTCCTATATTAGACAACTTATTAAATGCAACTAATAACAATTAACATTCTTCTATATTAGACAACTTATTAAAAACAATTAACATTCTTCTAGATGACTATTCCAATTCTAGTAAATAAGTTTGGGCATGGGCGTGGGCCAGGCTTGGGTTGGGCCAATTATTAGCTTACAAGGCCAGGCTCGAGCCTGTCCATTTTGGCTGGTCACAGACCCAGGTCGGTCTTGGATTGACCTTGGCCCGGTCTAAATCTGGCCCGTTGACAGCCCCAATAAGACCTGAATGTGCCACATTCAGGCCAGATAAAGAGGTGTAGACCATAAAGATGATCCAAGGTAAGCAACTCGTACCTGAAAGTTGGCACCATCAAGGACAGTGTCAGGGGAACCAAAGTCCGAAAGCCAGTTTACAAACAGCCTGAAATACAGCCTTGGGTTGAAAGAGGACTTATTCTCTAAAGCATATTTTTGGATAACTCTCACAATCACAGACAGAATCTGCCAAATATCATGATGAGAACAGTGCAAGTAACAGTAACACCAATGGAAACAAGAGAAGAAAAATTAAAAATAAAACACATTCTGTTTATCTTAACCTTGGCTAGAAGAATGACTTTAATAGATCCCTGATCCACTGCACAGTACTAAACGACAAAAAAGACAAGAAAAGTCATAAAATAAGTACAGAAAAAGTTTATTGAGGTTAATGTCACTAGCAAAATTTGGTATAACAGACAAATTACCAACAAACACATAGGCATCATTACCTTGAGAATTAAAACCACAAGCTTTGAATACATATCAATGGCAATAAACGAGAGATCATGGGCTTGTTGAGGTGATTGTAGTGACAACACATAGGGATTAGTCACCTCAGAGAATAGACAACGTGTCACAGAAAGTTCCTGAGATTACAGAGGGAAAACAAAACTCAAATTTCCAATGATTTGGTGATCTCCTGCAAACATAACTATAAGCATGAAAAGTTACCGTAAGGATGCAGAAAAAGCGATCTGTGATATCATCACCTTTAAGTAGCCCACTTTGCTGCAATTGTGAAATATAATGGGCATAAGATGCATCATTCATACCAGGAAGTTCACAAATCCGACACCATTCAGCAAACAGATGAGAAACCTGCAGCATTTTAATGGACATCATTGAGAAAAGCAACAAATATAACTATCTACCAGCTGCTCAGTGATTCTGCCCATAACAGATATCATTTTGCAAATAAATGGACTGATTATATCTTTTCTCTATATCAAGCACCAAATTTGTTAGATGTTAAATGTTCACCTAAAGAAGTGGAAACAATTTAAATTAATGCTTCAGCTGAAAAGGAAAGAAAAATGCATAAAGTAGAGACATATGCAGGGCATCTGCAAGTTGGATATCTCATCTGTATTCTCACACTTTACATTTTAAATAAACCTATTAACCATTGACCTAGTAAGAATTCACAAGCTCTGATGGCATGTGCCGATAAGGAGACATCTTTTTTGAATTATAGAAGTTTAGAACCAGGATGAGTGTTGTAGAATAATAGCGTTTTGTAACTTACACTAGTATCTAGATAATCCAACATTATAAGATTTACTTGAGATTTACACGTATTAGTATCTAGATGATCCAACATTATAAGAGTTACTTGAGCTTTACATGTATTTGCATCGACTAAAGTGACTGTGAAGATACAATATCCATGCTGAGGTTCATTTGGGTGTACCCAAAAATTGCCACTGGAATGGACGAATATGGGTTTGAATGTATTTTTGAAGTGGCATGGAAAACTAGAAACTTTTTTCCTTTTTTCCCTTTCTTTATTTCTTTCTTTTTCTGCGAAACTTTAAGGGACATGACGTTGGGGAATGAAGGAACAACATGTCCATGGGATGAGCTTAGCTAAAATGATGATATTGAGATGGATGAGTAGCAAGACAATGATAGAATTAGAAATGAATGCATTCAAGGGAACTTAGGAGAACCACCAATAGCTACTAAGATGAGGGGAAGTAGACTTAGATGGTTTGTCCATGTGCAACGAAGACCCAAGAACTACACTAGTTAGGAGTGAGTTGGTTCAAGTCGAAGGCTTTGAAGGGGCAAGTGGAAAGCCCAAAAGGATGTGAATGGAGGTGGTAAGGAAAAACTTGATTACATATAGTTTAACTAAGGATATGGTCTTTCATAGTGTGGAATGGTGGAACAGGATTCATGTAGACAATCCCAATTAGTTTGGATAACGCTTAGATGAAGATGATGGTTATTTCTTTTTTCTGTTTTCCTTTTGTTTCCCTTTTCAAATTATTCCCACAATTTCCTTAATCTCTTCCTGTTTCTATATATGGGCACGATAAGAAATGCATTGACCATATATAATATCAGTCACAAAAACCTGATCTAGGAAACCAGCAGGATCCACAGCCACAGATTTGGTAACATCATGGTCCTCTCTACTTGCCAAGGAATGACCAGAAACAACCTGTTTCAAACAGATAGCTGATTAGTAGCATATGATTATTACAAGATGTCATCATGTCACCAAAAGATGCAAGTCAAAGTCTATTGTAAATAACAGTATTGAGATCTCTTCATACCTTCTTGTCCCTGGACTGTCTGATCATATCTTCCTTGCCAATATCAAAACCAGGAAGAGATACCACAGTGGAGCTGGAATTCTTGGCAATCTCAACCAATTGTTGCAAGGATTCTGCAGATCCGGGTCTTGAAGCAAGCTGCATTTGAAACCAATTATCAAAATAAAGAAATATAAAAGAAAAAAACATTAGGAAAGAATAATCAATCACACTGCGAAACTGAAGAATGTTTGTACCTTTTCCAAAGTATCCATGAGACTGTAGAGTTCTGAGACACTTATTCGAGGCTCCTGAACCACCAATGTTTGGACAAGAGAAACAGAAAAATCTGTAGCCGCTTCTGTAAATGATATCCAACTAGTTAACTCTGTAGTCTGTATCAGCTGATCCAAAAATTTTATTAAGAAGCTAAGTTTAATTTTTTAATACATACTGTTCCTGCCACCGTCAATAAGTTTGGCTAGGTGCACGTTGTACTCTGCAAGGTTTAGTAACTGAGAACGAATAAGGCCGACTGTTATATCTTTGTTGAACTTCCTCTCTTCATCTGAGTGAATTACCTGGCAAAGATGATTATAGACAATAAGTTAAAAGGTACAGAAGAATCATGGAAAAAAAAGGTAGAAAGTCCACATTGTTCTTTTACAAACCACATTTCCTTGTCAACTAATATAGTGGTGATACATATGGAGAATTAGTTCATCAGAACATATTCGTGTCAAGTCTACACAAATGGTGGCAAAAAACTTCATGAAGAAAAGAAGAAAACACCACAAAGGTTTCAGATCCAAGATTACTCTGAAGGATTACATTTGTAGAAAATTCAACCACGTGATCATCATCATCATCATCTAAGCCTTATCCCAACTACTTTGGTTCGGTTACACAAATACTGTTCCGCCAGTCCACTCTATCAGGACCATATCCTCAGTTAAACACAGGTAGTCAAGTGATCATCATTTATCAAAAAAACAACATAGAAAAAAAAAATTCATATATACACGACTTAAGTCAAATCATAATAAAGGAAAACATAATATTATGTAATATATACACAACTCAAGTTAAATCTTAATAAAGAAAAAATATGATATTATGTAATGAAACATGATTGTTTGATAGCATGATACTGAAGGTGTTAAGTCATTTATCAGATATGGGCTATTCTATAGCTTATCAACGGCCCATCTATTCTTAGGCCATAATGGGTATCTTTTGTTTTTTACTAATGGAATTATCATAATTATTGAAAACTATGTCAATAAACACGCCGGGGAGGGGGGGGGGGGGGGGGGGGGGGGGTGTCCATGTGAACCCTAAACTCTCCTTTTCTCTTCGTCCTTATGCTTTCTCATCTTTTCTTCTTCTCTTTCTCTTTTATCAATCAAGCCACATGGTATTAGAGCAAAATTGATTCGGGCATTGATCTTTTTCATCAACTTCTATGTTCCCTCTCTTGTCCTTCTTCTATTTACTTGATATGAAATTTCAAAGTCATTGGGGGCCAATCTACATGAATTCTCTACCAACCATCATATGGTGGGTTGTGTCATCGTGAATGCGTGAGAAGCCCACTTTCTTATAGCACCACTGTGATGGACATAAGTGGGCCATTGCGCATGGCCAAATCTGAGATCTAAAGCGTGTGAAAGTAGTGTATGGAAAGGATTAGAGAACAAGTGCACATGTGAAGTTTTTGGATCAATCAACACTATCAAGTGACTGCGTTTGTTGATATACATGGTTTTCTAGAATTCATGTTGGATAAGTTAAAGTTAAACATTCTTCCATCGTGTGTTTGATTTTGCCCACATCAATGGATGTGAAGAATGAAGCCAAGACTAGTCTTTTATCTTCATCTAAGTTAAATTAACTTTCAAATTACATCGTCTAAACTCAATGGAGCAAATTGTTGATCGAGTGCCTTTAATTTGGTGCAGAGAAGTCCTATCTTAGGTTCGACCGGTGTCCTAGTTGGTTCGACCGAATTAGGGTGGATTCTTGGAGAACATGTTGTCCACTTTTGCACGTTTTTGGTTCAACCAGATGGTTGTGAGTTGGTTCGGTTCAGTCCAACCAACGGCATGCATAATTGCATGATTATTTCCTAATCTTGTACGGGAATGTGTGTGTGTGTGTGTGTGTGTGTGTCTTGCTAATTGTGATTAGGGTTATAACGTAGAGAGCTTCAGAGCCAAAGAGGTTTTGAGTGAAAGCTAGGGTTTTCTATTGTAAGTTGTTCCATCTCTTGTAACCTTCTTCTGATTATAGTGAATTAATCGTCGCTTTGTGCCGTGGTTTTTTCCACGTAAAATCTCGTGTGTTCTCTATGTTTGCTTGGATTTTTCGTTCTCTATTGCTTGTTTAATTTGATCTAAGGTTGCTTCCACGCCCAACACAAATTACTTGCAATGGGCCACATCAGTAGAGGTTTTTCATGCAGGAAAAACGAAATTAAAGTCAAAGATTGGGTGGTGAAGGATGCTCAAATTAAAACATTGGTATGGAACAAAATGGAGCCTCAAATTAGTACAAATGTTATCTTTTTCAAGACAGTAATGGTAGTTTGGGATAATATGAGAGAGATGTCTTTAGGTAAAACATATTTAACTTGGATCTACAAGTTATTGCAAAATATCATCACTCCACAACAGGGAGATAAGAGCGTCAAAGAGTATTATTCAAGGTATGTGGGAAGAACTTACATATACCATCCCATCTACTAATTATGAGACTATGAGATGGCAAAGAGAGGAATTTTGTGTTGCTAAATTTCCTCTTTGGTCTTCATCCTAAGTTCAAGCCTGTCTAAGTTCATATCCTTAGAGGCAGTGAAATCCCATCCATCACTGAAGCAATTGCTTGCCTTTAGCGTGCGGTTAGTTTACAAAATTCGCCCTCTTCATATTGTTCTACATTTGTTTCTGCATCTAATAGAGGAGATGGAGGAAGCAATAGTCATGGTAGATGTTTTGGTCTTAGAGATAATGGGGGAGGTCGCTTTGAAGGTAGAAATAATTTGGAACGGCATGGTAAAGATTTCAGTGATAACTGTAATTGTGGTTGTGATAATCGGCAGTTCACTCATTGTGGTCTTAGTAACCACACAGTTGATACGTGTTAGGACCTTATTAGTAGGTGTGCTTGAGCGAGTCAAGTTCACTCTTTCGATGATTGCAATGTCTCCAAGCCTAACTCCTCTGTTTTTTAGCCTAGTACTACAGGTGATACAGTTACATTGTTCAAGGAAGAATATGTCAGACTTCTAAAAGAGTGTTCCACTCACAAATCATCATCCATAGTTACTTTTGTGCAGTCAAGCATCGCTTGTCTTGCATTTTCTGATAGCATTCCCTGGGTCATTGACTCAAAGGCTTCTGATCATATAGCTGGTAATCAGAGTGTATGGTTTCAGTTAGTAATGTTGTCGTCCATTTTTTCTATCACATTAAACGATGGTAATTAACCAATGTGTCTGGGTTGGGTACTAGTCTGACCCCTTCGCTTTTTTTGACATCAGTACTTTACATCCGTAAATTTCCTTTGAGTTTATTATCTATTAGTAAGTAAACCAAATCCTTAAAATGTTTTATCGTATTTTATCCTTCTTATTGTGAATTCCAAGATCTATAGATAGGGATGATGTTTGTTGGAGGCTATGAAGTGAATGGACTATAGTACCTCGATAGTGGAATAATTGGAGCTGCATTGCAGATAGATATCTCTGCACATCAGTGGCATTCAAGGCTTGGCCATCCCTCAAGTAGTTTGAAGAGTCTAGTTTCATCATTGTTGCATGTGTGTAGATTTAAGTATGACTATATGAGGCTTCTAAGTTGAGCAAGTATCATAGAGCATCCTTTCTTCCTCGTGTGGACAATAGAAGTAATAAATCTTTTTATTTAATACACTTTTATATTTAGGGTCCAGTTCATCTTACTAGCATATTATGCTTTCAAGTACCTTATTATTTTTGCAGATGATTATTATTGTCTGACATGGCTATATTTGATGAAAGATTGGTTAGGAGAATTTTCTTATTTTAAAGAAATTTATATGGAAATACAAACTCAATTGAAATACATTAAAATAATGCTAGGGAATATTTATCTCATGATTTTAACTCATATACTTCATCTCATGGCATTATTCACCAAATTTCATGTGCACACATGACAACAAAATAGGGTAATTGAATGTAAGAACCGTCATTTACTTGAGGTTGCTAGAGTGTTGTTAAATATGAAGGTTCTAAAAATGTTTTGGAGTGATGCAATCTTAACTGCATGCTACTTAATAAATATGATGCCTTCATCAGCTCTAGATGGAAATTCACCTCTCTATCTTGTGTCCTTAATTCTTTTCTACTCTATTCCTCCAAAGGTGCTCGATTATATCTGTTTTATGCATCATTTTGATCACATTCATGACAAGTGTGAACCAAGGCTATCAAGTGTATATTTCTTGAGTACTCCCATACCCAACGGGGATACAAATACTATAATCCTCTCCCAGAAAAATTATGTGGCAGCTGATGTCACATTCTTCAAACAATCTCCACTTGTGAATACTTGATGATATTTTTGGAGGTCCTTGAACTAGTGGACATTTCTGTCTGATGGATTAAATAAAATTTGTTGTGGACTTACTATTGTGGACTTACTATCTTGCGGATCGTTTGTGCCTATGTGGCTTTTGGGGAGAATCCATTTTTATCGCATCCTTTAATGGAATATTTTTCCTTTTTGTGGCTTTAATGGTTCATTTTGTATAAACTTGCTAATTTCCAGATCATTATGCGGAGTTCCATATGATTTCTAGGTAAAGCTAAAGTTTACTTATTGATTTTATAGTCATCTTGCTGAGTTTCTTATGATTTTTGAATAACGTCGGAGTTCACATGTTGAGTTTATATTTACCTTGTGGAGTTCACTTGTATTGTGATTTCCAAGTGAAGCTGAAGTTCACTTGTTGATTTTCTAGTCACCTTGCGGAGTTCTATATGAATTTCAGGTGAAGCTGAAGTTCACTTGTTGATTTTCTAGTCATATTGTGGAGTTCATATTATTTTCGGGTGAAGCGTAAGTTCACTTGTTGATTTTCTAGTCATCTTGCGGAGTTTGCGTACAATGTGATTTCCATGTGAAGCAGAACTTCACATGTTGATTATCTAATTATCTTGATATGTTCACTCGTATTTTAGTTTCTACCACATTTTATTGATGGTGAAATTATGTTGATTGTTGATATTTTTTGTGTATATGATCATGAGTAGAATTTCATTGTTAAACATATATTTCTATGTCATGTGAACTATACTTGATATGAATGTTGGGTGCGTAATCTTAAAGGGTATTCGTCACTGCGATAGCCATTGATGCTATTGAAACATATCAGTTAATGCAGGTGTAGAGCAATATGACGTTGTCCACCTGGTTGCTGGAAAGGATCAGGTAGTTGGGGAATTAGATGAGGTCCCAGTGGAGCATATTGAGCTTCATCATTAGTTGATAGATTTTCATTTCAGAATTGTATACTTTTGGTATTTGGGTTGTATAAATCCTGTATAGGCACTACATTTAGATTTTTATTATGAATGGAAAACTTTGGCTCAATGCATGGTTTACTCCGCTAGTAATTGCTGCTAACTCTGATTGTTAACAAGATATTTAAAGTTAGACTCGAATTTTAAAGGTTAACGCTCGGGTTTTCGAGAAACGAGTAGTATACTCGGGTTACGAAAACCAGTATGTTACAAAAGGATACAAGATCTTTGATTGTCGCTTATTTATAAATCAAGCTTTCATCATCTATTGAATCTCTATTCAAATATAAGGCCATAGCCAAACTAGACAACTATCGAACCACCATACTGCCATTTGCATGCAAAATCCCCTCAAAGAAACACATGCAACAATGCGCAATAGGTGAGTGAACTGCACCTATAAAGATTGAAAGGGAACTACACCCACAATCGCATGTGAAGACGTGTAACACTGCACAAAATATGAGTGAACTACACCCACAACTAATAAGAAAGGCCTAATAAAGGAAGAAACAATGAATGGAAAAGAAAAGCACCAATGCTTGTAGAAATCCTTAATGTTAAGGTTGGGTCGATCATTATGTTAAACATTTTGTGTGCACATTAGCGCAAATACTTAACCTTCACTTGGTACATATACACTTGCGATGATGCCTCAAAACATGGAAGGAGAAGAGTAGCAACATCTTCAACCCATGTAATTATTGTAATGTTTTGCTATCATGATCCTTGTTTTATGATACATGTCCTGAAAGATTTCTAATGTATATTGAATTTGCAAACATCCTAATAATTGATACCATGAATCTGGTGTTCCTCTCAGAGAGAAATGTATCTGTTGACTATACATGTCGACGCTTACACGCATCCATTGCTAATGCATGCACACCTCATGCCCCCTGGATG
This sequence comes from Magnolia kwangsiensis, assembly GCA_037074715.1. Taxonomy (NCBI): domain Eukaryota; kingdom Viridiplantae; phylum Streptophyta; class Magnoliopsida; order Magnoliales; family Magnoliaceae; genus Magnolia; species Magnolia kwangsiensis. Next base: position 14,633,818 of record CM073576.1, on the reverse strand, counting down.
GTTCTCCTGGTAGATTTGTTGTCAGATGACCACGTTACTGGAAGCCTACTCACGGAGTACATGTGTAAATTGGCCATGCCTACCTAGTTGGATGTTTGACAGGTACAGATTGCCCATAGAGCCTTACGATGGATGTATGAAGGGTACATATTCGGGTTGACGGATATCCAACCCAAGTCAGTGGACGATCATCCCACTTGACATGCATCTCATGACATCTCAACACCCATACTCATATCTACATACATACCATTCCATTTTTGTTGTGCTATCTTATATTGTTTTACGTATGAACCATGTTGGGTTCACTCCCTAACCTAGCTAGCTAACGTTGTGGATTAACAATCGTACAAAGACGAATGAGACTAGAAAATTGCATCAAGTGCTAGAGAATTAGGTTGGGTTAGCGGATGAAACCCAAGACCAAGGTCCGCATTTAGCAGAAGATGAACTTGCCGCACTGGATGGATGATCTGTTTATGCAGTCGCTTTATGAAAGATTTAGTTTCCATTTGTTGTAGTTATTGATGCTTAGATTAAATCCAGATTGTTTATAATTATGCTTTTATTGAACAATACTTGATATGTTAGTTGAATAAAGTCCCAAATGGGTGGATGTAGTTGAATTTCAGAACTAGTGATGTGATTTTAAAATGCGATGGCTGTGATAATGTATAGGCGTGGGTTCATATAGTTTGTGCGGATGTTTGAATGTTAAATGATGGTGAGAACTTAGAATACATTACATTACGCTTCCTATCAACTATATGATAAGTGGAATTATGTAAACTTGGTGTACGAGTCATGGACCGTATCTCGAGTCTGAGGATGTACACTATATCCGATTTTCGGGGCGTGACAAACCGTGTCTTCATTGGATGTGGAACATTCCTCATGCACATGCATTAGACATAATTACCTCACTAGCTCGACGAACAAATGATCTCCACCAGATGAACAACTGAATCTTGCACATGTGCCAGGTTGGTAAGGGAGTGGAGACTGGACAGCAAACCTACCCTTGCAAGAGCCATTGCATTTTTGCAACTCAAATAGTTGTATGGATATATGATCAAGTATTAAGGTAGCATCTACTAAAACACAATAATTGCATCACATGATAATGTCTTAGTTTAAAAGAAAATGTTATTAAAAAAATCCACAACACGAATTATTATCACTTTAGAACAAAGAATGCATGGCATCATTGTTTTCCATCCATTCCATCAAATGAGAACTGTTTAGTTTAAAAGAAAATGAAAACATCACAAGTGCAAAATGACAAATCTATGTTGTTTATTATAACAATTATCGCGCTTACGAGCGGGGCTAGGAGTTCGGTAATCCAGACCAATGGTCAGTCATGTCCTATTCTAGATGAATCAGTCCCAAAAAGAAAAGAAAAAAAAAAAAAAAAAGAACTCCTAGATCAGAAGATCCTGACCAAGTTGAGTGTAGACAGTTGCTTTGTTTCTATTGATTTATGGATAGAAAGGTTATGACTTTCATATCGAGGATACATTTGGCCATGATGCATTAATCCTGGGGCGCAACAGACCAGCAGTCTAATCTGGAACCATGGGTGCCACTTGTCAGGAAACACTGTATCCTGTTTAAATAATGGTTTGTAGATCTTACAATTCCTCATATAAACTGAAAGAAGATGAAGAAGAAGAAGAAAATATGATTACTATACGAAAACACTGCATCGTAGACTTGACATAAATTTGGAACAAAATAGAGAGAGAGAGAGAGAGAGAGAGAGAGAGAGAGAGAGAGAGAGAGAGAACAAAACATGTTATATAAAAATTTAAAAAATAAAAATAAAAAAAATCTTGTACAATGAATAACAAACATTTTATTCAAAACAAAGAACCACTACAAAATAAGTTTGAAACAGAGTATAAATTAGGAATGATGCCTTGCTGCTAACTGTTCAGAAAAAAAGTAATTGCAGTTTTGAACATATGACATCTCAATAGAGGACGCACCCAACTCGTTAGTTCCTTGACAATAAGCTTGCAAATGTTGCGAATAGCCACCAGAATTGCAAGATGGGAAGTAACATGTACACTGTTTGATGCATTCTCATACAAGCTCCTAAAGACCTGCTCAAATATCATCAGACAATTATAAATTGCATTTTCAAACGCTGAAAACCTGAGACATATAAGGGGCAATAATGTGTGCACCTTCTGGGCCAACGTCATGGCAGCCTCATCTCTGCTTACACATTTAAGAATGACTCCAGGCACTTCAGCAATAACTCCCTGAATACAAGTATAGGCATAAGATAGTCACACTTAAACCTAAAACATCATTTCACAAATGACATTCCAGATTCATGTTTGCAGTTTGTGTCAGGTGATATAGCCTGGTGAACAATAATATTCGAAATCACATATTTCAGCTTTAAACTCAACAAAACCCAAACTAAAAAGCAAGGGAGAGGAAATACTACCTGAATTTCTACGTCTCTAGCGCCTTTAGTGATCAAAGCTTCCAGCTGAGAAAAAAGGAAGCTTCAATTAATATATTGAATCCAACGCATATTAAAAAAAAAAAAAAAAAAACCCACAAATGGAACTGAAAAGAGAGAATTAGGTGATGTACAAATGTCCCACTTTTGGATGCAAATGGATGGTCATAATCTCTTTTTTTTAGGGCTAGTTTTATTTTTACATGTATTTTGCTTTTATGTAGTTTTATTGGGTCATTAGGGGCAGTGTTCGAAGTATCAGTATCTCTACAAGTTTCGTTGGCCAGGGATACGGAAACAACATCAGTATCGTTGATAATGTCGCTGATAACCGGAAATGCAGGGAAACATGAGAAAAACGGTGGAATTTTTAGCAAAACTTCAAGAGATGTTAAAATGTACATATTTTCATGTTTAGAAATTTAAAAAAAAAAAAAAAAAAAAAATTGCAAAAAGAATGTGATGAGGAAATCACGTCACGTACACCCTTGCGTACGTATTAGAGGAGTAGGCAGCCGCACCGATTTCTTTGTGGCTAGGTGAGTACCCGTGATCGTACTGAAGACCCCATGTGCATGTGCGAGCATCTGAAAGACCCCACACTAGGAAGATTCACATGGGCTGCTTTATAAAGTGATCCAGACCGCTGGATTGGAGGGACGTGACAATCGGGCCATTGGATCGCATGGATCACATGATCGGGCCATTGATCGTGGATCATCCACATCAGTTTTTCACATTTTATTATCTATTATGATTTAGTTTTGATTATTTTATGTTTGGACACCTTTGTGAGTGATTTAGTAGATTCTCTTTAGACTAGGGCCATTTTTATTAAAATTTCATAAGACAATGTGTTTTTTGTAATTAGTGAAACTTGGTGAAGCTATAAAAAGAGGGTGGGCGTGTGACTCTCTACCTCATTAGGTTTTGTGATTGAGAGAGAGAGAGAGAAGACTCTTGCTTTTTTCTTCTTCCATCTCCATGCGATTTGAAGATACCTCCATGCGATTTGGAAGGGAGATTGGTGCGAGGTTAACTTTATCAATGGAGGTGCAAGGTCTCCATCTATCCCCACACCATCATTTATTTTTCCCTCCATCAAGGTATTTTCTCCAAGTTCTTTAATTCTTCCAACCTAAGCCTTCATCTTCTCCTAAACTCATCTTTCCTTTACCTGCCTTCCATTCCTGAAACTCTAACCCTAAATTTAAAATTCCTAACTTTCTTACTTTCCCAAATTACCAAAACTCTAATTTGTACCCTAGGTTGTATTAAGTTTTCTATTTTAAAATAGACTATATAGCCTATGTTAATTGGATGTCCCTACATCTATTAGATCCTAATTTCTTTTTATTTACTAATCTTGTGTGACGATGTTGGGGACTTAGACTAGGATTATGCATGATGTTCTTTTGGTTTTCATAGGATTCATGATGATTATGGCAATGCTTATATTTTTTTGTTGATTGTCATAATTCTACTAGATCTCACATGTTATTTGGTTCATACATTGGTCCTGCATCAGAATGCATACATAACAAGTTTCCATTTAATGGGGCCTTAAAAGCATGTGTTGTTGTAAGAAATCAGTCAAACCATCCCATCCAGCCTATTTAACCATCCAACCTTCCATCCATTATCCATCAATATTGCAAAATATCAACAACACATGATATTTCACCAAGAAATCATCAACAATTGGAAAGGAAATGGAAGATTGTGCTCTCAATATTGCGCGTGTTGCGATATCAATAATATTGAGATATTATCAATGTTATCAATGACGAATTGAACACTACATACAACCATGTGCCCATGAAAAAAAAAATTGAAATAATTTTTTTCCAATAAACAAAATTTTGATGATATCAATTCGTTATTGATATTATTGAAATATCATCGATACACTTATGATACAAACATTACCTAGAATTTACATAGTCGAAAATATTGGTGATACATTAGCGATATTGATGCATTGGTAATACAAGCCACACCTAGAATTTACATAGTTTGAAAATATTGGCGATTACATTAGCGATATTGATACATTGGTTATCCTTAGAGATAAATTGCTAATACCTGGAATTTCTGATACTACCAGCGTTATTAGTATTGCTGAGCAAGAGATAAAGATATTATCATAGATCTTTCGATAATATCAAAGATAATTTGAACATTGATTAGGGGTAACTAAGTAATTTCATAATGCTTTAGTTGGGCATCTACAAAAGACAGGTGGTAGAGAAAGTAGGCATTTTACCATTTTGTGTTTGAGAGGGCTCTTATAGAGAGAGGTTGGAGGGAACTTTTACCCATCCACCAAAGTGAAACCCTTCCATTTCTCTCTCCTTCTTCCATTCTCCTCTTGTATTTCTATTCCCTCAACCCCGTTTCCATTATTTGGTATTAGAGCCTCCATTGAACCTGTGATTTCAGTGGATCCCCATGGCAGCAAGACGTGGATGAACAAGTAGAGGAATTCCAAAATGATATACACGAAAAGATGAAGAAATTGAGACATAGAGAAGGCAAGTCAAGTGATTGACTCACCGATTGAATCATTGTGACCTTAGTGAGCAACGTGCTTCCGAAGATGATCAAAACCGTTTCTTTAATCGTGCTTCCCATAATGGGTCGGACGAGGAAGGATTCAAAGCCCGAGCATTCCAAATTAGGGGGTGTAGTAATGATTATGAAATCAAGGCCGACATATTTGACTTTCATGGACGTCTACATCTGGATGAGTTTCTTGATTAAGTTCCGCAAAGAAATTCAACGATTTCAAAGATACTCCCAAAAATGTGAAAGTGAAATTAATTACCACCAAATTAAGGGGACATGCATCAATATGGCAGGATGATGTTCAAAATATACAAATCCAACGAGGAAACCAAAAGGTTACCATATGGTAGAAAATGAAGTCCAAGTCAAAAGGAAAAATTCGTACCAAAGAATTATGCACAATCGGTATTTTGGAGATTTCAAAATCTACATCAAGGAGATATGAGTGTGGACAAATATATGGAAGAATTTTACCAACTCTCTACAAGGTGTAGCTTAAATGGAAGTGAAGAGCACTCAGTTGCCTGTTACGTTAATGGGCTCCATATGCCAAGCCAAGACAAGCTAGCATTGCAGAATATTCGGAAGGTATGGGACACTTATCAATTAGTCATTAAGAGTAGATGATGGGGACATCACGCGCACACGCATGCCCCCCCTACACATGTACGCAAGGAGGAGGAAGGCCCCACCATCGATTTGGATCAATGACGACATCCATAAAGGGCCTCTTACTTAGAGGATTGTGCTTTGGTTCCTTGGAGTAGACCCGATCATCATGTGGATCCCACCATTGGCTGTCATGATCGTCGCCCACTACCCTATATGATCTAGGACTTTGAGTTTTGCTTATTATCGTTATTAGGAACATCATAAATGGTTTAGATTGCATTGATTAGTTGTTATTTTTGTTACTTCGTCCCTAAGTAATAGTGTGTGCGCATGGCACGGCTTTTGGGGTATAGGATTTTCTTATAAATAGGCAATCCCTTGTAGGTTTTTTATTATTGAAGATTATAAATAAAATTCTGCGTTTTCCTGCTTTAATTCTTTGAGTTGTGAAAAACCAATTGGGTGTCAAACCCTCCCTTCTTCGAAGGGCTAACTACCATAGTGCGAAGCCACACCCATCCGAAATCACCCTCATCTCCTACCCTCAATATTCATCATCTCCCACGACCATCCACGCTTCAAATCCACCCCCTTTTGCAGCCAATCCTTCCTCTACAGCAGATTTGCAAAATCAGGCCCTACAGGAGGGCTGAAACTTCGGCGGAGTACTGTGCACAAACTAGACGTCAGATCAGCCTGAAATTTGGTGTGGGTGGCCCACCCCTAGCTAACCAGACTCAAGCTTTCCCTTTTTGGGTTCGTGGGCCCCACACACGTGCAGGCAGGATCCCACGCACAAGCCTATGGACGCAGCTGTTGTCCACACGTGTGAATCATCTCAGGTTTGTCTCTTTCCTATATTTCACTCCTCTCTCACCTTATTTCTCTAACCCTAACCCTAGATAATCCTAAATCCCAAGTTTTATTCCTCTTTTGCAACCCTAGGTTTTCCTGAATTGAAACATGTGAATCCCTTAGCTTAGAGAATAATCCTTTGCATGTGTAGATGAATCTACTCTCCCTTGAGCATTGTTTGGTCTATAATTTTTAATTGATCCAGCCCTAACATGTATAGGCTTGGACCCTCGTAGATTCCTCTTGTTGAATGCTTGACTTTATGGGGGATGTGGAATTTTTATGATTGTTTCTAAATTAGTATGATAAGAAGCCTGAAATCTTGCATATCATATTTAAATTTCATGTCTTGCATCAAGTTTGGTATCAGAGCTTACGTTTCTCATAGGGGAATGCATTGCATGTTTAGGATTTAGTTTGTGTATGTCTATTTTGCATCAAGTCTTATCATATAAGGCTATTTAGGACCCATCATTCACAATATGGGCTGCTGAATTTTCTGTTGTCAGAAAGTCTCCAAATTTCTTGGCTGAATTTTATGTTGACAGGTTATTTAGGCAGTTAGGTTGCTGGAATTTTAGAAGCATTGTGTAATTTCCCTCATATAGTCCTATAGGATCATTTAGTCTCATTTAGGCGCATATAGTTGTGTTAGAGGATTTTTGAGTTGAGTAGTTGTATGTCCACACGTACTGGTCGTGGTTTTGGCTTGCTCCCTACACTAAACATGGAGCAATTGCAAGAATCAATGAACAATATAACCTGGCAGTTTGAATCTTTAGATAGGTGCTTGAAACAACATATTGACCAATGCTTTGAACAACTTAATGTGCGTGTTACCCAATTAGAGACCTCCGCCTGGGCAAACCCCACCATTGGAGAAAATGTCTAATCTCAGGCAGGTGGTCAGGATGAAAGACTAAGGAATGGAGGTAGCCAAGGAATTGGTAATGGGCGCGTACCCGTACACCCACACCACAAGGGGCATCATGATCATTATGACCCAGATGTGCAACTCCTCAAGGGAGTTAAGAGTAGAGGCCCCTACGTTTGATGGCCACTTGGACCCTAAGGCTTTTCTAGATTGGTTGGTGGATATGGACCACTATTTTGAGTCATATGACGTATTGGATGCTCGTCGGGTCCGATTCGCCAAGATGAAGCTTGTGGGCCAAGCTAAGAGGTTTTGGGCTACTGTAGAGCGAAAGAAAGAAAGGTTGAGGAAGCCCCCAATAGACCATTGGAGAGAAATGAAAGAAACTCTTAAGAAAAAGTATCTCCCTTTCTCTTATCACTTGAGGTTGGTTGATGAATGACAATCTCTTCGACAAAGTTCAATGAGTGTTGCTGAATACATTGAGAAGTTCGAAGAGTACTTGTGTAATGACCCGAGATTTTGGTACTTGTGCATGTACATACACATGCATTCAAATTACCATATATGCATCCACCCACGCATCCATGCATACTTGCATCCTTCAATTTATTCAAGATGTGACCATTGATATGGATCGATTTGTTATCATAAACCATTGAATTAAATTGTTTTATTTTGGTGTGTATATATGTATATGTGTATGTGCACTCCCTTCACTTGTACACTTAAAACCATCCGATCATGCATTAACTAGCTCAAATCTAGCTATGGATCACACACTAAACCCACGCATTCTTTCATCGTACGAGGTATGTGATCATCTATTCATACATCCATTTTTAAACTTTAGTTTAATCTAGACCATTAACCTAATGATTTATTTATCTAATTCAAAAAATAAAAAATAAAAAATCTTTCACTAAGCTAAATATGAAAGTAACCATACATTAACCTATACATCAAATTAAACTCCTAACCATATAATTATTTACTTATATCTCAACCATCCAACTATACATCATACTTGTATCTGTCAACCGAGCCACCTAAACACAAATTAAACCATCCACCTGTAGCTTGTGGAGTATATACTTTAAATCTAATGGTTGGTTTCCATATGGGTCACACACACTCGTCACGTGAGATCATGAAAGAGTAAGAGCCGTTGAAATCTATTTTCGTCACCTTAGGATGATCATATGGTAATATTAAGCTTATTGGATAGAGTATGTCAAGTGTAAGTTAGGCATTAAGTTTCATTCTGATTCGACGGTCCAATATTGAGATATTCGCAATTTACATTCGTGTACAAGAGGAGCTAAGAGAAACCTAATGTCGTAAGACTCTGTCCACTCAAACAACTAACCTTTTTAAAAAAAATTAAAGAAAAGAAAATTTAAATTTAAATAAAATTTAAAAACAACCAACTCACCGAGATTCTCTGCCCAATTAACCTCTCTTCCCACGTTCTCCACCTTTATTTCCTTTTCCGTGAAGTGGGTCCTAGACCCATCGCATCTGGACCACCCATCATCACAATTGGCCCTAGAGTCATTGAATCTTATCCATCCTCATCTCATTGTTGTGGGACCCACTAAATCTAGGGCCGTCCACTTGGATGGATCCTAGGGAAGTTTCAATGTAAATTTTTCCTAACCGTTCTTTAGGATATGCAACCCACCGAAGTTTTGGATCTACCTCATTTTACAGCTTGTGTCTCATCAGTATCCAGTAAAACTTACGATCGGGGTGGATTTCTCTTAAACATCTTGGTGGACCCCACCTAGCCATTTTCACAAGAGAGCAAACAAAAGGATTCAGCAGGTAATCCACGACTCCCATTTCTCCTCCTTCAAAATAGGAATAGCCACATCATTGCAATGACGTGCCACGGCATGTGAATCACCTATCCATCGGGCCATTATCAACATTCAACTGCTCCATAAATTACACATGCATTGTGAGTAAAATTTTCTTTTTTTTTAAAGATAAATAATAAGAGAAAAGAAGCGGAAGACAGAGAGAATTGTGTGTACAGTGGTGAGGTTGAGCATGGGTCTAGCGTGCAACGGCGGGGCTCATCCAATAACATAAGATCAGGTAGGTAATCCTACTCATTTATGAATTTTCTATTCTTAGATATTTCCGAGATTTAATTTTGAATAATTTTATTAGAAATAGAATTATCAAATTCATTTATACACGATGTTTATATTTATGAATTTTAATATTAATTGAATTTTATTGATTCATAGAATTCAATTTTATTCTAACATTAATTCTGAAATTTAGTTTTAGGTATATTAAATTAAATTCACTAAATTTAGGCTTTAATTCTGAGTTAGACTTTTGGATTTAAATTTTTTTTATTAGAGTAAATATTAATTGCTTTATTTATATGTTTTTAAAATGAGAGAGAGAGAAAAATAACAATAAGAATAATAATAAATACATAATAAAATAAATAATTTATCTAAGTTTATATTTTAATTTAGAAATTCTTAAAAATTTTTTGTTAAGATTAAGAATTAAATACGAGTTATTCCTAAAAAAAATTAATTAACATGAAAGTAAATTATTAAAAATAGATTAAGTTCAAATTAATTTATGAATTTATTTAAATTTGTAAATTTGAATTAATTTTAAAATATTTTTAATTAATGATTATGTTAGTTATTAAATTTAAGTATATAATTGATTCGAATTATAAAAAAAAAAAAAACAAGTTAAAAAGTAAACCAAAATTTAAATTCCAATAATTTATAATACTTAGAATTAATTTTAATAATAAAATTTAAAATTTGAATATTCAAAAATAATAGTATGCAAAGTCCAAATTAATAACTTCCTTTAACTTATTAAATTTAGATATAAAAATAAATAATAATAATAAATTCTGAATTTAAAATATTTGATCTAAAATAATTAGATTAAAATTTTTAAGATAAATTAACATAAGTTATTAAATAATAATTTAATTACATTGTTAATGTTATAAATTTATGGAATCAGTGTAATATTTTGTTTCTGTAAAGATTAAAATCCAAAATTTAATTCTAGATTTTAAAGAGTTAATTAATTTAAATTTTAAATGAAATTAAGTTTAAGAAATTTTTCAAATTTTGGAATTGAAACTAAATTGATTAGATTTGTATATTTTGAAATTTTAGCGATTAATATATATTTAAAACTTTATTAAATTGAAATTTTAATAAAGTATAATATTAGGTTTTAAATTTAAAAATCTTCTTCTTGTAGTTCAAAATTTTTGCTTAAATTAAAATTTAAATAAATTTATCAATTAAATCTAAATATACATTCTCAATAAATTATCAAAGAGAAATTAAAATTAGTTATAAAATAATCAAGTTATTTCAATATATAAAATTAAATTAACTCAAAATCAGAACAATATATATATATATATATATATATATATATATTTGTTAAGTTTCTGTGATAATTAACATAAAATTTAAATTTTAGAATTTAGTGAATAAAAATAATAAATATTCTTATGCTAATATTTAATATTATTTAAGTAAAAATTTTGATTTAACTAAATTTAGAATTTAAATAAAATCTCTTGTACATTATTTCACAGTAATTCCTAAATTAAATAATACTAAAAATAATATTTTATTTAAATATTTTAATTATTAAAGTTTCAACAAAATTATATCTAGAATTATTAATTAGAAATAAAAATTTACATTGTTGATATTTTCGATTGCGAAACAGTGATTCATCTTACATGCATGTCTAACATTCATTGAGCATCGATTTTAATATGATGGATGTAACGTAAGCAAGTAGAGCGATCGTGTCCCTTGGGTGAAAAACCCTAAAGCCAGCAAGTAGGGCACTTATATCCCTTGGGTGGGAGACCTTAAAACCAGCAATTAGGACAATCGTGTCCCTTGGGTGAAAGACTCTAGAACCCATTGGATCCTTCGGAGTCTCCTTTGTGTACGGCGTATGAGTACAATTGTGTGCTCGGACATACGTCAGAGGTACAACTAGACCAATAGTCTGACCAGCTAACGTATGAATGGATCCCTCACCAAGAGGTACTGGTGCGTGGGCGTAATGCAACGTGGCCATCCACTTGGGTACAGTGTTGTAAGAGATGATGATTATTTAATTTTTATTATGGAATTCATGAGAGTATGGCATTTAAAACATTTTTACAATTCCAACATTACATTCATTTCATCCTTAGGATTCAATAACTTGATTCGCATTTGGATTTTTTTTTTTAAAAAAAAACTCATATATATAATTTCATTATTTATTCATTTGTTATAAATTTAGAGATTTCATATTTGAGTTGGATATAATACCATGAGTTGTTGTGCTCACACCCAAAATAAAAGTGTTTCAGGTCTTAGAGTTTAGTCGAGGCGAAGCGGAGTGAAGATCTACCCATCGGCTTAGCTGTTGTAAGACCCGTATCTTGGTCCGTACCTTTCCGTACACTTACGCGGTCTTACCGGTCGAATTCCGGCAACCTTCGACCCTTAAATGATATCGACGCGCGACCCTGATTCATGTGCCGACAACCCGTGTCGACTCAACCCGAGACCAATACCATAGCGACCGCGCCGTCGTTGCGGTTCCGATACCGCGACTCGCGCGCCGAGGCGATACCCTGGTCAAGAGATATGGGCCAACGTTCGGTGCGAGAAAACGCCGCGCATTGCGAAAACCAAGGGAATCTCTACGATGTGTCACATCAATCACACCAATCCCATCAATCAATTACACATCAATCCATCACATGTCAAGTACACATCACTTCCATCCCTTTTCCCAAGCAACCACAAAAGTCTTAACTACCCATACCTCTCTTACACAAAAAGCCACAAAAGTCTTCCACCACCCTCTAAGCTTTCTGTAAGCTTATGCACGACCGTTGCGTGCAGGTGACGTTGGATCGCAGCAGCGCTGAGGCAGGAGCACGTTGCTGAGCGTTTTGGAGTTTTTGTGCTTTACCATTGTATTTCCCTTTATGCTCATTGTACTGGTAAAGTTTTTGATCATAGTGGAAATGTAATGGAGTTCTTGGTTGTTGTTTGTGGGTTATGCCTTTGGTTATGCTTATTACGAATCAAACTGACATTGAAAATCCTCCTCGTAGCATCCCAGGATCGGAACCTGGCGAATGGGAGCTAGGAGCCGAGAATGGGGTTTTACGGAGGCTGTCGGCGCTGGATTCGGCGATCGGGAATTCTGTGAGCCCGGTTTTCGAGTTTGGGGCGTGACAGAAGTTGGTATCAGAGCATAACTTGGGAATAACCGAGAACAACATTACATGTCTGCTATGAGTATAAAATGGCTAAGTTTCGAAGTTCGGATAGCTTCGCGACCTTCCAATACAAACCATTGACCTTCGAGAGTTTTGAAGTTGATGGGCATCTTCGTTCTTTCCTGTAGGACATGGCACCTGGGAGAGTTACCCGATCGACTCCCGCACCACCACCTGAGGATTCTGCTTCACCATCGGAGGCTCCAGCTTTACCCCCTGCGTCTCCCGTTCCACCCTCAGAGATCCCTGCTTCCTCCCATGAGGATGACATTCCTCCACCTAAGGCCGATGAGGAGCCGACTGTGACCGTTAGTGCCTCTCAGTTACAGCAGATGCTACAGGCTGTGACAGCCGCACTACAGGGACAGGGCAGACGCCCAGCTGTTTCACCAGCTCAGGCAGAGCAGGAGCGCGCGAGCGCCTTACTACGTGAGTTCAGATGGCTTGATCCCCCACGTTTCCAGGGCGAGCCAGATCCGACTGCAGCAGAGAGATGACGCTCCGATGTGGAGAAGATTTTTGATACCATGTCATGTACGACCGAGCAGCGCGTCCGGCTAGCCGTATTTCTCTTCCAGGGTGAGGCCGAGCATTGGTGGACCTCGGTTACCCATGTTGCCGGACCTGATTATATCTGGACATGGGAGGACTTCGTTGACCGATTCGAGGAGCAGTACTTCCCCGACCATATCCGTCGTCAGCGAGCCTTAGAGTTCGAGACTCTGATGCAGGGAGACATGACGGTGGCACAGTACGCGGCCCGTTTTGTGGCACTATCGCGTTTTGCACCATATATGGTTGATGACGAGGGGCGGAAGGCCCGCCGTTTCGAGCACGGCTTACGTTACGGCCTTCGAGGTCGTGTTATTGGGCATGAGCTCCCTACTTTCCAGGCAGTAGTGCGGAGAGCTCAGATTTACGAGACTGAGTCAGCCGGTTCTCAGTCTGATCGCGGTCAGAGGGGAGGCCGGAAGAGGCAGGATTCTTCCAGTCCTTCCCAGCAGCGTCGACCACAGCAGCAGAGGCACACAGGTCGCCCAGCCTTCCGAGCACCATCAGCACCAGCAGCACCTCCACCACCACCTCAGAGGCAGTTCACCGGCACTTGTTTCAGGTGCGGTGCGACGGGACACCGTTCATGGGAGTATCCCAGCCCCCAGCAGCAGCAGAGAGGTCCACAGCAGCAGAGACCTCCACCGCAGCAGCAGAGACCCCCACAGCAGCGGCGACAGCAGCCTCCACCACCGAGGCCACCTCAGCAGCAGCATCAACATCAGCACCAGCCTCAAAGGTCACAGCAGCAGAGACAGCAGTTTCGACCACCTCAGCGACCCCAGCAGCAGCAGCAGCACATTCAGAGGGGACATGCACCTCCCCAGCCAGCTCAGGCTAGATTCTATGCCGCTCAGCAGGATCCGCAGTCATCTGGAGGTGTAGTTGAGGGTATACTGCCAGTTTCTGCATGCATTGCACGTGTACTGTTTGATTCTGGTGCATCACATTCTTTTATGGCCGAGAACTTCTGTCGATCGGCCGGCTTACCGTTGGAGTCTGCTGATGTGAGCCTATCAGTATCGACTCCCTTGGGGAGGACTGCAGCTTTGGGACGATTTTGCTCGTCTTGTCCCGTTTTAGTTGGGGATACCTTTGTGCTTGCCGATCTATTCGTTTTGCCGATGTCTGAGTTTGACATCATCCTAGGCATGGATTGGCTCGCTGAGTATTATGCCATTTTGGACTGCGCCGCGAGGACCGTCATGTTTTGTATACCCGGCGTGCCACAGTTTCAGTTCGTTGCAGAGGCCAGCGGAGAGCGGTTGTCTTGTTTGATGTCTTGCGCCTTAGAGGAGCCTATTATCATTTGCATCGACCATTTGCCGATAGTATGCGATTTTTCCGATGTGTTCCAGGAGATTCCGGGATTACCGCCTCGCCGACTCACCGAGTTTCAGATCGATTTCGTGCCCGGTACCGCGCCTATTTCGAAGGTCCCGTATCGTATGGCACCGTTGGAGTTACGGGAACTGCAGAAGCAGTTGGACGAGTTGCGAGAGTTGGGCTTTATCCGTCCGAGCAGTTCTCCGTGGGGAGCACCAGTACTCTTCGTGAAGAAGAAGGATGGTTCGTTGAGGCTCTGCGTTGACTACCATGAGCTCAACAAAGTCACGATCAAGAACAAGTACCCGCTCCCTAGGATTGATGATTTGTTCGACCAGCTGCAGGGTGCACAGTTCTTTTCGAAGATTGACCTGCGTTCCGGTTATCATCAGATTCGGGTCCGAGATGAGGACATTCCGAATACGGCATTCAGGACGCGTTACGGTCATTTTGAGTTTCAGGTCATGTCCTTCAGACTGACCAATGCACCTGCGGTCTTCATGCAGCTGATGAACGAGATTTTTCGCCCATATCTGGATTAGTTTGTTGTAGTCTTCATCGACGACATTCTGATCTACTCGAGGACCCATGAGAAGCACGAGCAGCATTTAGAGATTACCTTGCAGACCCTCCGCGCACACCAGCTGTACGCGAAGCTGGAGAAGTGCGAGTTCTGGCAGGAGGAGGTGAAGTTCCTCGGTCACGTGGTGACGAGGGGGGGTGTCGCAGTGGACCCCTCGAAGGTCGAGGCAGTGCGTCAGTGGGGCCAGCCCACGACTGCGACAGAGATCCGTAGTTTCCTTGGCTTGGCGGACTATTACCGACGTTTCATCGAGGGTTTCTCTCGTATTGCAGCCCCGCTGACCAGGTTGACTAGGAAGGGCGCAGAGTTTATTTGGAGTGACGCCTGCGAGCGAGCATTTATGGAGTTGAAGGACCGTCTGACGTCCGCTCCTGTCCTCACTCTTCCCTCTGGGAGTGACGGCTTTATTGTATTCACTGATGCCTCGCATATCGGTTTGGGTGCTGTCCTGATGCAGCACAGGAGACCAGTGGCCTTTGCGTCTCGTCAGCTCAAGGTCCATGAGCTGAACTATCCTACACATGATCTGGAGCTGGCTGCAGTTGTCTTCGCACTGAAGGTGTGGAGGCACTACCTTTACGGGGTTAGGTTCGATCTCTTCTCTGATCAAAAGAGCTTGAAGTACCTCTTCTCGCAGTCTGAGTTGAATATGAGACAGAGGCGCTGGATGGAGCTCCTGAAGGACTATGATTTTGACCTCCAGTACCACCCGGGCAAGGCGAATGTGGTGGCAGATGCCCTCAGCCGTCAGCCACGAGGCTTAGTGGCGCACATGATGATTCAGGAGTGACGGATGCTTGAGGATATCGCAGCGTATGATTTTGAGTTCAGCCTGCAGTCTTCTATTGTACAGTTATCGAGCTTGTCGATTCAACCCTCTTGTCGCTAGGGTGATCGAGGCTCAACAGGCTGATCAGTCGTTGCAGAGTTATATGGCTGAGGCGGCATCTGAGGGTCAGACAGATTGGCAGATCGGTACAGACGGTGGACTTCGCTTCAGAGGCCGATTATGTGTCCCGGATATTCCAGAGTTGCACAGAGATCATATGACCGAGGCACATCGATCGCGATTTTCTATCCACCCGGGCTCGACGAAGATGTACTGTAACATGAGGCGACAGTATTTTTGGGTGGGTATGAAGCTCCAGATCGCCAGTTTTGTGGCGAGTGTGACACGTGCCAGCATGTCAAGGCCGATCATCAGAGACCTCCTGGTCTATTGCAGCCGTTGAGTGTCCCGATGTGGAAGTGGGAGCACGTGTCGACTGATTTCATTATGGGTTCGCCGAGGACTCAGCGCGGTCATGACGCCATTTAGGTTGTTGTGGATCATCTGACGAAATCGGCACATTTCCTTGCGATGCGTGCGACTTGGTCTATGGACCGACTTGCAAGACTATTCATTGAGGAGATTGTGAGACTGTATGGCGTTCCAGTCTTGATCGTTTCTGACCGAGACTCGAGGTTCACGTCTCAGTTTTGGGGGAGCTTCCAGCATGCGATGGGGACTGATTTGCAGCTCAGCACCGCGTACCATCCGCAGACCGATGGCCAGACCGAGAGGGTCAACCAGATCCTTGAGGATATGCTTCGGGCCTGCGCGATTGACTTCGGAGGTAGCTGGGATGAGCATCTGCGATTGGCCGAGTTCGCGTACAATAACAGCTATCAAGCAACCATCGGTATGGCTCCTTTTGAGGCACTATATGGCAGACCATGCAGATCACCGAGTTATTGGACCGAGGTTGGAAAGCGCGGTCTCCTAGGTCCCGAGCTTGTGCAGAAGACTTCAGAGGCTATTGACATCATCAGGCAGAGGATGCGCACAGCTCAGAGCTGACAGAAGAGTTCTGCTGATCGTCGGCGTCGTCCCTTGGAGTTTGATGTAGGGGACCATGTGTATCTCAAGGTCTCGCCCATGAAGGGCGTAGTTCAATTTGGAGCGAAGGGCAAGCTTGCCCCGAGATTCATACGACCTTTTGAGATCACTGAGCGCGTTGGCGCCCTGGCCTACGGCTTGCCTTGCCATCACAGTTGTCTGGCGTCCACGATGTTTTCCACGTCTCCATGTTGAGGAAGTGTGGGTCAGATATAGTTCCCGTTATTGATTGGCAGTCATTGGAGGTTCGTGAGGATGCTTCTTACATTGAGCAGCCAGTCCGTATCCTTGATCGGAAGGAGCAGGTCGTCAGAACCAAGGTCATTCCATTGGTGAAGGTGCAGTGGGGTCACCATTCTGTAGAGGAGGCTTCGTGGGAGAGTGAGGC
Organism: Magnolia kwangsiensis; assembly: GCA_037074715.1. Lineage (NCBI taxonomy): Eukaryota > Viridiplantae > Streptophyta > Magnoliopsida > Magnoliales > Magnoliaceae > Magnolia > Magnolia kwangsiensis. The sequence continues at coordinate 14,616,391 of CM073576.1, read as the reverse complement.
TGAGATTCGAGAGCGTTATCCTTATCTCTTTGATGGTTGATCATGTGATGTATTTTGTATGCTGTCTCCGATTCTATATGATGATATTATGACGTTTCTTTTTCATGAGTTATTCTTAGTTACGATGCTTGTGTAAATTTCGAGGATGAAATTTTTATGAGGGGAGTGCTGTAAGACCCGTATCTTGGTCCGTACCTTTCCGTACACTTCCGCGGTCTTACCGGTCGAATTCCGACAACCTTCGACACTTAAACGATATCGACACGCGACCCTGATTCATGTGCCGACAACCCGAGTCGACTCAACCCGAGACCAATACCATAACGACCGCGCCGTCGTTGCGGTTCCGATACCGCGACTCGCGCGCCGAGGCGATACCATAGTCAAGAGATATGGGCCAACGTTCGGTGCAAGAAAACGCCGGGCGTTGCGAAAATCAAGGGAATCTCTACGATGTGTCACATCAATCACATCAATCCCATCAATCAATCACCCATCAATCCATCACATGTCAAGTACACATCACTTCCATCCCTTTTTCCAAGCAACCACAAAAGTCTTCACTACCCATACCTCTCTTACACAAAAAGCCACAAAAGTCTTCAACCACCCTCTAAGCTTTCTGTAAGCTTATGTACGACCGTTGCATGCAGGTGATGTTGGATCGCAGCAGCGCTGAGGCAGGAGTACGTTGCTGAGCGTTTTGGAGTTTTTGTGCTTTACCATTGTATTTCCCTTTATGCTCATTGTACTGGTAAAGTTTTTGATCATAGTGGAAATGTAATGGAGTTCTTGATTGTTGTTTGTGGGTCATGCCTTTGGTTATGCTTATTATGAATCAAACTGACATTGAAAATCCTCCTCGTAGCATCCCAGGATCGGAACCTGGCGAATGGGAGCTAGGAGCCGAGAATGGAGTTTTACGGAGGCTGTCGGCGCCGGATTCGGCGATCGGAAATTCTGTGAGCCCGATTTTCGAGTTTGTATTTGAAAACCAGGTTTTCGAGTATGGGAGCTAGGAGCCGGGAATCAAACTGACAGTTGTAGTCATATCTGTATTTGTATTTGAAAAAATAAAAATAAAAAATAAAAAATTATATAACAAGAACTTAGAAGTGAGTATAAGCTGCAATAGTTAAATATTGTATTTGATGAACATTGTTTATTGTAATGAGTTTTAATTAAGTGTGGTTGTGAATGTTTAAAATTGAATCATGTCCTGAGATTCAGAGTCGGTTCTGACCAACTCTGGTACCGAATTTTAGGGCGTGACAACTTGACCCGATGAGAAGTTGATGAGGATCCCGTACTCACTCTTGCTCAATTTAAGACGGGCCTCCGTTCTCACATTAGGAGAGAGTTGCTCACCAAGGACATAGACACTCTTGAACAGATGTATCAAGTAGTGTTAGAGGTCAAGCAATACCTCAAAGCATCTGTGGGAGGCGGTTTGACTTTCGTGATTCTGACGCTAAGGCCAGCCCTTCTTGGGCTAAGCCCAGCACTGGATATCAATGCAAGCCTTCCAATGGTTCTCAATCTAAGCCCAAGGATGATGAGGGTAAAGAGGTTGTCGGGTCTAGTTCGTACAAAAGTGAGGCGACCGGGTGTTTTAGATGTTAAGGGTTTGGTCACTTTGCCCCTCAGTGTTGCACGAAAGAGGGCACCAAGGTGTTCCTCATTGATAGGCAAGTAGAAGTAGTGCCCCCAGAGAGTGACGGCGAAGAGGAAGAATATGAGCTAGCAGAAACCCCTAGTGATGAGTAAGAGGGAGCGCAAGAGTCTGTGACCCTCGCAGTTGTGCGTTGCGCCTTTGCACAAGCCAAAAATACTGATGATTGGCGCCGCAACACGATCTTCTATACTTACGCAAAATGTGGTGAAAGAGTTGTAAGATGATCGTTGATAGTGGTAGTTATGCCAACGTGGCATCAGCTAGCACTGAGCCGTTTGGGTTTAAAGCTTGAAGCCCATCCTCAACCCTATAGAGTGTCATGGGTTGATGAAACTTTCATTCCAGTCTCACACTGTTGTCTTGTTCCTATTCAGTTTGGATCATATAAAGACACACTTTGGTGTGATGTTGTTCCTATGGATGTTGGCCATATCATTCTGGGTAGGCCTTAGCTCTATGACAGGGATGTCACCATATTTGGTTGTTTAAATGTGTGTACATTCTGGTTTGAGGGTAAAAAAGTCAAGCTAAACCCACTTTCGCCCAAGAACACGACTGGAAAGGACTCCACCACAGAGTGGTGTGAACGGCTCAAAAGAATTGAAGGAATCGAAGTCCAAGTCTAAGCCTCACCATATTCTTAATGCCAAGGACTTTGAGCAAGAGACTGAATCAAACTCAGTTAGAGCTAGGCATGTCTAACCTGATCTAGTGGATTTGACCCGATCCGAACCGAACCGACGGCCTGGATCGGTGCGGATCGAGTAGGACCATTCAGATCTGACAGTTTTTCGGATCGAGTTCGGATCGTGGTCAATCCGGACCGATCCGATCCGAAGCGGGTACTATATATATATATATATATATATATATATATATATATATATATATATATATATATATATATATATATATATATACCCTAAAATATTACTTTTACCCCTCTTTCTTACCCTACCCGTCCGGAAACCGAACGAACAAACCCTCTCTTCTTCTTCTTCAAATCTCGATACGAACCCACCCGTCCACCACTGCTCAGTCTGGCAAGTCAGCAACTCGTCTGGTCGTCCATGTCTTCTTCGAATCAGGTATGTATTGTTCTTTTTTTTTCATTTCTTTTACCCTAAGTCCCTCTTCTCTAAACCCTAACCACCCATCTCCTCTTCTCTAACAGTCGCGATTAATCCGAACTCCGAACCCACCCACCAGCAACTCGTCCTGCCCTCCAAGCTCGATCCGGTAAGTTATTTGGTGATTTTTTTTTTATGGGAATGTAGTTTCGAGCCAGTGGCTCACTGGTGTACTGCACTGGCTCAATGAAGGTCCGGCAATGGTCGGGTGGTGTAGCCTTGGCTCAACAATGGTCCAGCAGTGGTCGGGTGGTCCAGCCCTAGCTCGATGCAGGTCTGGTAGTGGTGGGGTGGTCCAACCCTGGCTCAACGTTGGTCCAACAGTGGTCGGGTGGTCCAGCCCTGGCTCGCTACTCGTTGGTGCCATATATAATGTTATCAATCATGTGGTTCATTTGAAATACAGACGGGCGGAAATTTTAGTCCATGGGCCTAGCGTGTGAGGACCGGCCTAATGGTCGGGTGGATTTTACATAAACCACATGTTGTTGACTAGCAGAGTTGTTAATCCCTTCTCTCCCAATGATGATTAACATCAATTAACGGCTCAAAATCCAACCGACTAGAATGGGATGTGGATCAGGTAGAGGCAGGATAATAGTTTAGTTGGTGAGGCTGTGACCATGAGCCCACCTTGATATATGTGTTGTATATCCAATTATCTACGCTGGATGTCCAAATTATGGAGTCCAGTATAGATATATCATGATCCAAAAATTAAGCTTATTTGATTGTCTGATTATTGGATTGGTGGACAGTAATCCAACGGTGTTATTTCTCTAAACAAGTGTCCATGAATCAGAGGCTAGGATTGCTAAACCAATCTGATATTGGGATTGTGATTTGGCGATTATGGGTTGCACAATCTAGTGGTATGTGTTGGATATGGGCCATATGGCCACAATGGGTTAATTCTCAAACCCACTTTAATGGATGCCTCAATTCCATGTGTGGCCCGCCTTTCGCATGAAAACCATCTCGACCATGAAATAAGATATTAGTTTTTTGTTTTTTTTTAATTTTTTATTTAGTATTAACTTTGTCTACAAATAGTTACCCGGACCCACCATGATGTTTTATTTGCTTATTTGCTTATTGCTTGCTTATTGCTTAATATGTTTGTATAATTAACTAATTGTATTACATTGCTTTTTCGCTTTTCTCATTATTGTGCATTGTATATAGTTAGCTTAATATGTATTACATTGCTTTTTTTTGCTTAAATTATTATTGTGACTTGTTAGTTGTGAGTTGTGAGTTGTGATTGTGATTTATAAGTTAGATAATTAGTTATCCATTTGAGGATTTCTATGTGGCCATACATATATATGGTGTGTTTTTGGTGGCATAGAAATCACTCAAATTGTCTCATTTTGGACAGTTCAAGGTTAGATGGATAGTATGTTTTCATATAATTTATTTAAATGTGCATGCCTGATCTGCGGTCCATTTCCTCATTTCTCTCTAGATATGTTTCTTCCGTTTCATATTCAATGTCAAATATCTTCACATTATTTTAGATATTTGGCATCGGAATGTAACGTAAGATCAACTTATCTGAAGAGGCATGGGGAGATGCTGCTGAATTTTCGACGTGAACGTTTAAATGGGAATGTGAAAGTATTATAATCCTTAAATGGTAACTAATTTAAGATTTAGTATAACTCTGTTAACATTAGATTGCTAATGCTAATATGATTTAATATATTTCAACTATCAGATGGAAAGTGAGGGTCTTTCCAATACCCCGGGCGGTTGGTCAATTACATCACCAATGATCATTGAAGATGAAGGATTAGGTCTTGAACATGAAGAGGTGTCCGTCGTTGATACTAGTACCACACAGACACAGTCACATGTTGCAAAAAAAATGAAAAAGAGATCGGTAGTGTGGGACGATTTTGAAAAATGGCACCGTGAAGATACAATGCAAGTACTGCAAGACTCAACATGCTAAGTGATCAGATGGTTCGACCACAACTTTGAAGAAACATATTTCAAAGTGTGTTATAAAAAAGTGAGCAGTGCGGCATGGCAACAAACACTTTCATTTACGCAATCTGCAGTGGGTCTGTCAGTGTCCATCTACAAGTATGACAAAGAGATGGTGAGTGAGTTGACAGCCAAGTTAATTATTACATATGAAAAATCATTTCAAATGGTAGAGTCCTGCTTTTGTTGAACTAGCCAGATGCCTTAACTCTAGATACGAGAAGGTCTCCAGTACAACAATAAAGAGGGCGTGTATGAAGATGTATAAAAGTGAGCAGGTCAAGTTGAAAGGAGAGTTGGAAACGATTTTCCAAATTAGCCTGACGTCAGATTTGTGGACGACATTCAATCAACGAAAGGGGTATATGTCACTAATTGCTCACTACGTGGGTGCCAAATAAAGGCTTTGCAAGAGAATAATAAACTTTCATTATCTTGCGTCTCCTCATAGTGGTTTGATGATTTCAGACTACATATATAGATGTCTTATGGAGTAGAAAATTAAGAAGAAGATCTCCACAATAACTCTAGACAATGTCTTTGCAAATGATAACGTGATAACGAATTTGCGCAACCAGTTTAGGGCCACCAGTGACCTGTATTTTGATGGAAAGATATCTCATGTTAAGTGGTATGCTCACATCCTAAAACAATCGATCCCACGATCGAGAACATAAGAGAGTGTGAAGTACATACGGGGGTCACCTTTACGATTACATATATGGAATGAGATCATAAAGCGGTTGAATTTGTCAACTCAGAGAACGATGAAGTTGGACGTCATGACGCGTTGAAAATTAACTTCTGAAATGTTAGATTTAGCGATAAATTTAGCTGCCTTCTGAAGATGATTGGTCAAGAGTTGAATCAGTTCATAAGTTCCTTTTAGTTTTTTACAATAGTACGAAGAAATTTTCGGGGAACAAGTATCCAACAACAAATATATTTCTGCCTGAACTTTGGAAGGTAAAATACGCCTTGCGCAAAAGCAGCAGTGGACTAGACTTTTTACACTTAATGACCATCGGTATGCAGGTAAAGTTTGATAAGTATTGGTCTAAGTGTAGTCCGGTAATGGTTCTTGCGGTCGTTCTTGATCTCCGATACAAGATAATTATGGTTGAATTCATATGTAGTAAGTTGAATGGTGTGATGGGTGTTGCTGAGGTCGAAAAGATTTTTGATGTAGTCAGTGAATTGTACAATTTTTATGTGTGCGCCGCAAAAGAACAATCTCCTCATGTGGGTTCTAGTTCTGCAGTTAATGAACCACGGTAGATGGTTTCATGTCTTATATGGCACAACGGAAAGGGGCTCAAATACAGACGCCTAGATTAAAACTTCAAGACTATATCAAGGAGGAACTTCTACTTGTAAAATCCAAAGGTGATGATTTTGATGTTTTGGACTGGTGGAGGACGAGATCTGGTAATTTACATTACCCCGTGCTCTCGTTAATGGCACGAGACATATAATCAATTCTAATTTCAACTGCGACTTCAAAATCTGTTTTTAGTACAGGAAGTAAGGTCGTAAGCAAGTATAGAAGCTCACTTACACCTGAATTGATTGAATCGTTTATTTGTACTCAGGATTGGCTTATCCAATATGGGGGAAAGAGAACTCTGTTGATGAGGAGTTCGATGAAGAGGAGAGTGACAAGATAGATGAGACAGTACCTGCAGCTGCAATATGATTTTGATGCCTTCAATTTCTGTTATATCATGATATTTGTAATTTTGTTTTAATAGTTATATTGTAATATTATGGTTACGGGTGGATGGATATTTCTCTTTTCTCATTTGTATTATTCAATTAGTTAATATTGTTTAAATATCTTATTACATTATTGGGTAATTGCGTTCATTCATGACTTTTACTTGTTTTTTTTCTTCTTTTTTTTTTGTCCTAACCTAACCAGATATACACTAGATATGTCATCGGAAGATGACGCATCGGCGGATATTTGGGATTATGGAGTCTAAGTCTACTCCCAAGATGGAAAGATAAAGTTGAAATATAAGTTGTGTGGAAAACAATATGTTAATAAAACAAAACGGCTCAAATTACATTTGGCTTGTCGGGGAGGAGACACCGCACCATTTAGCAAAGCTCCTCAGGAAGTCGGAGATTTATTTAGAGTCATTCTCGACTCAAATACAAAGACTTCCTACACCCCTCACCCTACAAGTACAACCAATACAACTAATCAAATAATATATAGAAGTAAGCCCATTATAAATGAAGAAGGGTGAAGCTGAGGAACTACTTCTGGCTCTGGTTCCAGGCCTTCCACAATTAGTAGAGAAGAAGAACAAGAGAAAATTTTAAGGGAACAAGAAGAGTACAATTATAAAGAGGTCGTTAAAGAAAGTTTACAAATGGCATCAAGATCAAGAAGTACCAAACAACAACATCCACCTCCAAGACAACATGATGCTGGAGCAGGCACGAGTAAACCATCAAAGTTTCTTAAAAGTCTTACAGCATTTTATAAGCGGCTGGAAATCCCGTATAAATCGGATCATAAAAAGCGTCTGAAAAAACTTCTTGCATCTGTGAATGAGGACGATGGGAAGGCGTCCCCACCATCCGATTTAGCAGAGGTGAACGACCATTTTTTGGACACATCCAGCTCGAAGTCGGCCAAGAGTTCTCCTACAGTTGAATCAGTAAAAAGAGAACCAAATGATGAATCTGACGACGAAGGTGGAGGTGGAGGAGGGGGTTACTATTACGGACAAGGTTCATTTAGTTACATGCCACAAATACATTCATCATATAGAGGGTATTGAATGTATGAAAGTTTTACCTAATCTATATGTCAATATGTGCATGTTAGGCTTATTTACTTTTGATTTTGGACATGGTTTATTTTCTTTTTTCATTTTATGTTAGAATGCACATGTTAGATTTTCATTAAACTATACATTGTGTATGATTTAAGAATCACCACCATTTTGTTACTATTTTTTTTACTATTTTTAGAATTTTTGTTTTTTTTATTTTTTATTTTAAAAAAAAAAACATCTAGACTGATCCGAATTGTGCGCGATCCGATCTGACTCAGTTTTCCTGACTAAGTCGGACTCGGATCGGATCAGGCCAGCAGTGGTTTGGATCGGTTCGAGTCAGATGACCCATACTCGATCCCGGATCGGATCGAGTTCGTGTCAGGCCATGTAGATTTCGGACCGAGTCAAGTTGGACCCAATCCGATCTGATTCGGTCCAATGCCCAACTCTAGACTCGGTAGTGTATGCCCTTGTAGCTAGGGAGAGTGCACCAGAAGCTAGCATAGAGTTACCCACTGAGGCCATTTCGGTAGTGGATGAGTTCCGTGATTTCTTTCTTGCGAATCTACCAAATGAGCTTCTCCCTATAAGGGATATACAACATGCCATTGATTTAGTCCTTGAGGCGACTCTACTAAACCTCTCTCATTACAGAATGAACCCAAAGGAGCATGCGGATTTGAAAAGACAGATTAATGAGCTCCTAGAAAAGGGTTTCATTCGAGAGAGCATGAGCCCGTGTGCCGTGCCCGCCCTTTTTACACCTAAAGAAGGATGACACATGAAGGATGTGTGTTGATAGTAGGGCCATCAACAAAATCACAGTCGAGTATCGGTTTCCTATACCGCGTCTTGATGACATAGTGGATATGATGGCCAATGCTACCATCTTCTCGAAAATTGACCTCAAAAGTAGTTATCACCAAATCCTTGTACGACCTAGTGATGAGTGGAAGACGGTCTTCAAGACGAAGGATGGGCTATGCGAGTGGCTAGTCATTCCTTTTAGGTTGACGAATGCCCCAAGTACTTTCATGCATGTGATGACCTAAATGTTGAGGCCCTTCATGGGGAAGTTCCCGGTCGTATACTTTAATGATATCTTGATTTATAGCATGACCAAGGAACAACACCTCAACCATTTAAGGCAGGTTTGTGGGATCCTTACAGCCGAAAAATTGTATGTCAACCTAAAGAAGTGTGCGTTTATGTCTAGTAGTGTTATCTTCTTAGGTTTTGTTATGTCAGCTGAGGGTGTAACGGCGGATCCCGAGAAGGTCAAAGCCATTGTCAATTGGCCTTAACCCCGCAATATTCACGAGGTCTTTCATGGCTTCGCCACCTTCTATAGGTGGTTCATTCGAGGCTTCAGTTTCATTATGGCTCCCATAACGGATTACATTAAAAAAGGAGAGTTTCAATGGACGAAGGTAGCCTCGAAAGCCTTCAAGGAGATAAAAGTTAGGATGACCGAAGCTCCAGTAACGCGACTTCTGGATTTTTCAAAAGCTTTTAAAGTCACATGCGACGCGTCAGGAGTCGGCATAGGAGGAGCACTTAGTCAGAAGGGCACCCTGTCACCTTTTTAGTGAGAAACTGAATCAGGCGAAACAAAAATACTCCACCTTTGACAAGGAATTCTATGCGGTAGTGCAATCACTGCACCACTAGCGTCATTATCTATTGCCACAAAAATTCGTCTTGTTCTCGAATCACGAGGCCTTGAGATATCTGAACTCTCAAAAGAAATTAAACCCTAGGCACGCCAAGTGGGTTCAATTCCTTCAAGAGTACACTTTTGTGTTTAAGCACAAGGCCGGTGCAGAGAATAAACCTGCCGACGCGTTGAGTCGTCGAGTTGCGTTACTCAATTCCATGAGTGTCGAAGTTACGGGCCTCAAGCGTGTTAGAGAGGACTATTCTGAATGCCCAGATTTTGGAGTTGTGTATGCCCCGATTTTGGAGTTGTGCTAGCAATGAGTACTTAATTTTAGACGGATATTTGTTTAGGAGTGATCGCTTATGCATACCGCGCACCTCCCTCTGCGATTTTCTTATCTGGAAGTAACATTCAAGAGGGGTTACATGTTATTTTGGTCGAAACAAGACCATTACCCTAGTGGATGATAGGTTCTATTGGCCAAGCCTCAAGTGAGATGTAGCCAAAATTATTGAGCAATGTCGTACTTGTCAATTGGCAAAGTAGAAAATACGGAACTCTACACACCTTTGCCAGTTCCATTCATCCCTTGGCAGGACATCAGTATGGACTTCATGCTTGGGCTCCCCAAGACTATTTGGAAACACGATTCCACATTTGTTGTCGTGGATCGTTTTTCTAAAATAGCCTACTTCATTCCTTGTTCTAAGACCTCCAACACATCTCATGTTGCCAAGCTGTTCTTTAGTGAGGTCGTTAAACTTAATGGGTTACCTAAAAACCATAGTGCCTGACCGTGAGATGCGATTCATGAGTTATTTTTAGAAGACATTATGGCACATGATGAATACTAGCCTCTAATTTTCTTCTGCCTACCACCCTCAGACCGATGGTCAAACTGAGGTGGTCAATAGGAGCCTAGGGAGTTTGTTCAAATGTTTAGTGGGGGGAGCACACCAGGACGTAGGACACTGCATTACCTATAGCCGAGTTTGCATTTAATATTTCTGTCAATAGGTCCACAGGTTTAAGTCCTTTTGAAGTCATTACTGGTTATAAACCTAGGAAGCCTATTGATCTTATCCCTATGTCACTGTCCCATATGCCATTAGAGTCTACAGAGTCTTTTGCATATCACATTCATTTATTACATTAAGAAATCAGGCGAAAGATCACTACTAGTAATGAACATTACAAACCTTCTGCAAACCAACATAAACGTTTCAAGGAATTCAATGTAGGGGACTCTGTGATGGTCTGCATCAGGCCAGAGCGGTACCCTCAAGGAGCCGTTCGTAAATTACACGCGCGTTGCGCTGAACTATTCAAAATTATAAAACGAAACGGTCTCAATGCGTATGTGGTAAAACTTTGATGCAGGACAATTAACCACTTGCTCTAAAAGCTCGAACTGTTAAAGTATGGCGAATTAATCCCTTTATCTCATAGCTCAAGCCCCACATCTCATGGACATCTCATGGGTTAGGACCTCGGCCGAACCCCCCTCGTGAGCCCCAAATCATATAAGTACTGCCTCACATGGGCCACCCACCTCGAGTGTGTCCCTGCATCCCACAGGCTACTACACTCGAGCCCGGTGTGAAATGCGCATTAATCACCTCCGGTGAGGAGTCTCAAACATGAGACCTCTCCCATGGGCCCCGCCCACCCCGAGTGTGCCCCTGCATCCCACAGGCGACCCCACTCTAGCCCGGTGTGAAAATGTCCCTACATTAATCACTCCTAGTGAGGAGTCTCGAACACGAGACCTCCCGCTCTGATGCCAATTTGATGCAGGACAATTAACCACTTGCTCTAAAAGCTCGAATTGTTAGAGTATGGCGAATTAATCCCTTTATTTCATAGCCCAGGCCCCACATCTCATGGGTTAGGACCTCGGCTGAACCCCCCTCGTGAGCCCCAAATCACATGAGTACCGCCTCACATGGGCCACCTACCTCAAGTGTGTTCCTGCATACCACAGGCTACCATACTCGAGCCCGGTATGAAATGTGCATTAATCACCCCCGGTGAGGAGTCTCGAACACGAGACCTCCCCCGCGGGCCCTGGTCACCCTGAGTGTGCCCGTGCATCCCACAAGCGACCCCCATCGAGCCCAGTGTGAAAATAGTAGAAAGAGATTTTATGAGGATAATGTGAAGAGGAGATGAGAATATTGAGAAAGGAGAAGAAGGAGGAGAGTTTGGGAGAAAATGATGTGTTAGGCTTGCTTGCCCTAACACATAGTGTTTTATTATGATACAGCATACAGTACACTGCAGGAGAATGGGGAGTTGTGCCATGCACTTACATTAAAAGATCCCACTAACCACACACCATACACAATACAATACACTAGCATTCTCTATACTCCCCCTCAAGTTGGAGCATAGATGTTGATCATGCCCGACTTGTCACAAACACAATGAAGAGCATCTCGACTCAAGGACTTTGTAAGAACATTGGCAAGTTGATCCCCAGATCAAACAAAAGGGGTGACGATTTCCTTAGAAGCAACTTTCTCCCTAATGAAGTGACAATCGACCTCAATATGCTTGGTTCGCTCGTGGAAAACTGGGTTACGAGCAATATGGATGGCCGCTTGATTGTCACAGTGAAGAGGAATAGGATCCGAAGGAGGATAGCCAAATTCTTCAAGAAGATTGCGAAGCCACATGAGTTCACACGTCGCATGAGCCATAGCATGATATTCTGCTTCAGCCGAGGACCGGGTAACAACTAGCTGCTTTTTGCTCTTCCAGGTTATAAGATTGCCACCTAGGAAGGTACAGAAGCCGGATGTAGAGCGGCGATCAAAAGTATTACCTGCACAGTCAGCATCTGAATAGCCAGAAAGATGAAGATGACCATACAACTGAAAGCGGAGGCCAAGACCCGGGGCTGATTTTAAATACCGCAGTATACGGTAGACAGCCGTGAGATGAGAAGTACGGGGAGCTTACATGAATTGGCTAACAACCCCCACCACAAATGAGAGATCTGGACGAGTAATAGTCAGGTAAATAAGCCGGCCTACAAGTCGTCGATACATCTCGGGATCAGTAAGGAGAGCATCATCATCTGGTCGAAGCTTCTGTGAAGTATCCATGGGAGTGGTAGCAGGATTGCACCCTAACATTCCGGTCTCCATGAGAAGATCAAGCGCATATTTTCGTTGTGACAAGACCAATTTGGATGATGAGCGAGCAACTTCAATTCCGAGGAAGTAGCGAAGAGGACTAAGATCCTAGATCTCAAACTTGGTCTTCAAAAAATCTTTGACCTCCCTCATTCCAGCAGAATCACTACCAGAAAAAACTATATCATCCACATAGACAATGAGAACCATGATGCCCGTCGATCGACGACATATAAAGAGAGAATGATCGACATGACTATGAACAAAGCCAAACTCCAAGAGAGCCCGACTAAATTTTTCAAACCATGCACGTGGAGATTGTTTGAGTCCATAAAGAGCCTTCTTCAACCGACATACAAGAGCAGGGTTGTGAGAAGCAACGAACCCAGGAGGTTGATGCATGTAAACTTCCTCTGTAAAATCCCCATGGAGAAATGCATTCTTAACATCAAGCTGAAACAAGGGCCATGATAAATTAACGGCCAAGGAGAGCACAACGCGAATGGAATTAAGTTTAGCCACCGGAGAGAATGTTTCGAAGTAATCCACACCATGAGTCTGTGTGTAACCTTTAGCAACAAGACGGGCTTTATAACGATCAATTAAGCCATCTGGAAGAAACTTGATTGTATAAACCCATCGACATCCAACAGGTTTATGGCCCACAGGAAGTGGCACAAGATCCCAAATATGATTCTTCTCAAGGCCAGACATTTCTTCCATCATCGCCTTTGTCCAATCAGGACTCTAAAGAGCATGTGAGAGAGATCTAGGAATAGTCTGTGCTGACAGGGAAGCTGCAAACGACTGAAGAGACGGTGAAAGATGATCATATGAAACGAAATTACTAATGGGGTGTTAAGTACAAGATCGTGACCCTTTGCGCAAGGCAATGGGAAGATCTAAACTCGAGTTAGGAGAGTCACCTAAACCAACATCCAAAGTGAGCGTAAGGGTGGATGGCTGAGCTTGTGAAGATTTATCTCGACGATGATACACCCGCAGAGGCTTAGGCTCACCCATATCACCAATAGGATGCTGAATAGAAGGGAGAGGACTAGTTTTCCCATGATCAGGAGTGAAAAGAGGACAAGAGTCATACTCCCCCTGACTCGCAAGAGAATCACAAAGGGAACGGTCTGGAGAGGAGAAAAAGGAAAGATCCTCAAAGAATGTGACATCGGCAGAGACATATTTCTTGCGAGTCAATGGGTCAAAGCATTTATACCCTTTCTGATTCCGAGTATACCCTATAAAGACACATTTAACCGCCTTGGGGCTAAGTTTATCATTACTCCCATCCAAAATTTGAACAAAGCATGTACAACCAAAAACTTTAGGTGGTAGAGGAAATGGATTATTATGAGGATACAATATAGTAAATGAAGATTTGTAAGACAGAATACGTGAGGATATACGGTTAATAAGAAAAGTAGCAGTTAAAAGAGCATCACCCCAAAAATGTTTGGGTAGGTGCATACCAAGAAGAAGGGTGCTAGCAACTTCAAGAAGATGAGGATTCTTTCGTTCCGTAATACCATTTTGTTGAGGAGTGCGAGCACATGACGTCCTAGACAAAATACCACGTTCTTGCAAGAAGGACAGAAAGGCAGTAGACATGTATTCACCCCCATTATCGGAATGGAGAGATTTGATGGAACAATGAAATTGAGTGCACACTTCTTGATAAAACGCTTTAAACGCATCAAACACTTCACTTTTAGATTTTAAAAGGTAAATCCAAGTCATCCGGGAATAATCATCAATAAAGGTAACAAAATATTTAAATCCAAAAGTCAATGTAACTGGAGCTAATCCCCAGACATCCGAGTGAACCAGAAGAAAAGGTTGAGATTTCCTCCCAGAAGAGCTAGGAGGAAACGCAGCACGATGATGTTTAGACAATTCACAGATATCACAGCACAATGGTTTAGTGACAGATAAAGAGGGAAACAAAAGTCTCAATCTAGCAATGGATGGGTGGCCTAAGCGGCAATGCCACCGAGTCATGGATTCTCGATCTATAGAGAGAGTACTAGAAGCTGCAACAGGTGTATCATCGAGAAGATAAACGCCTCCTCGCTCATGCCCCCACGAATCACTCTCTTTGTCTGTAGGTCCTGAAACAAACAATAAGAAGGAAAGAAGGTGATGGAACAATTGAGTGATTTAGTAAGAGAGCTAACAGACAATAAGTTTAATGAAAAACGAGGCACATGCAATGCGGAGGACAGAGACAACGAAGAAGAGAGAGGAATGGAACCAATCCCAGAGATGGGAGATTGAGTTCCATCGGCGACTATGACATACTGAGTGGGAGAAGAAGGAGAATAAGAAGAAAAGAATTGCAACTTACCAGTCATATGAGAGGAAGCTACAGAGTCAATGACCCAGGAGGTAAGAGGATGACGCAAGAAGGACAGTACCTGACTGGGCCGAAGCTGCGTGAGAAGGCTCAGGAATATCCTGAATGTGAAGCCGCATAAGGGCATCATATGTTGCCCGAGAAATGATAAGAGACTCCCCTGAAGTAGCCTGCTCAGCTGTCGGGATGGGAGACTGTCTCAAAAGCAACAATGGAAGCAACAGAAGTAGCGGCATACGTAAGACGACCATGAAACTGTCAGCAATAATCAATCGTGTGATTAGTTCTACCGCAATGTGAACAAATGTGGGAACCATCACGACTGCGTCCACGTCCACCACGAAGACTACGGCTACCACGACTGTGATCTCCCTCACGACCTCTACCACGACCAGCAAAACCAGAAATGCATCCTGAGCTCAAGGATGGTACCCGAAGACCAAGGGAGGACTGATCACCAGCAAGATGTGTCGAACGCTCGAGTGGCACAAATGAATGAGTAGGAAAAGTAGAGGTCATAGCACGCTGACACATGGCATAGACTGTCGTCAATGGGGGAAGAGGATCCTGCATAACAAACTGATCGCGAACATGAAAATAATCAGAACTCAACCCAGCGAGAAACTGCATAATATAAGTATCATCCCGTTGCTTATGAGCATGGTCATGATCCGCTTTACATTTGGAAGGGAGAGGCTGATACATATCCAACTCATTCCACATACCCCGAAGCGTCGAATAGTAGTCTTTTAAGAATCTGGAGTTTTGTTGAAATCGACCAATTTCTTGAATAAGCTAGAATACCCATGAAAAATTCTGAGATTCCGAGAACATATCATGAAGAGAATCCCAGATGCCTTTAGCCGAGAATAAAAACATCACTAAGTGGCTAATTGAGGAATCCATGCTATTCAACAACCATGCAATAACTTGATAATTCTCCTTTGTCCAAGACTTATAGGTAGCATCTGTAGAGTTTGGGCGATCATCCAAAATATACGACAACTTGTCACGGGCTCCTAAAAATACTTTTACCGATTGTGCCCATTGAAGATAGTTGTCACCATTCAACTTAATAGAGGTAATCTGCAAGGGGATGGACTCAAGAGACCCTTTGTCAGCAATAGTAGAGTTCAAGAGAAATAAACCTATGCCAAGAGACCCCCTATGCCAAGAAAGACTGATTCAAACAACTCTATCTCACTCAATCCTTTAAGATAACAAGAGATAAACCTCAAATGAATATCAATCATCCAAAAAAATGATGAAATGCAATTAGAAAGGGCCTGACAGAGTGAAAAACGGCCCAGCAGCACGTCCGTTTGAGGTTCAAAACCTCTCAAACAGTGATATTAAATAAAAAATTCACCATGGGTAGCTTGGGAGGAAGATTTCAGTCCATCTTGAGCAAAGAAACCAAAGAAAAGCTTACCGATTTGAGGTAGATCGAAGAAAAACGTAATCTAGGACCGATTTTCGAATTTCTCTATTTCGCCCAAAAAACCATGAAAGGAGGTCCAATAAATTCTGAAAAAATCATGACAAATCTTCTAAAATCGAGATCTATCAAACCCCTAAACTTTCAGCTCAAACGGAGTCCATACGTCCGTACAACGCTGACGTCAGTCGTACGACTGCTGATGTTAGCAAGGTGACATGTCGTCTCTCAACCTGGTGGATGCGGGATGCCTAGATCTTTTCTCTGATACCAAGTAGAAAGAGATTTTATGAGGATAATATGAAGAGGAGATGAGAATATTGAGAGAGGAGAAGGAGGAAAGTTTGGGAGAAAATGATGTGTTAGGCTTGCTTGCCCTAACGCATAGTGTTTTATTATGATACAGTATACAGTACACTGCAGGAAAATGGGGAGGAGTGCACATGCACTTACATTAAAAGATCCCACTAACCACACACCATACACAATACCATACACTAGCATTCTCTATAAAAATGCCCTGCATTAATCTTCCACCTTCCATAGGAATTAGTTGCACATTCAATATGGAGGATCTAGTTGCATTTCAGGGGACCTCCGATACATTGTCAGCCTCTCACCTAACCATCTTAATTCCCCAAACCTTTTCCTTGATCCATGGCCTCCTCCCGACCATTTTTCCCAGCCTCTACCTCCCATACCTACACTTCCCACACCCAGAGAGGAGATAGAGGACATTCTGGACCATCAGATAATGTCAATGTCGGACGGCGGATTTCAAAAGTACCTAGTTAAGTGGAAGTCACGCCCCGCTTCAGATAGTACATGGCTCACTGAGGAGGAGCTTCAACGAATTAATCCTAACAACTTGGAGCGGTTCGGGAGTTTTGTTTCGCTAGTGGCGAAATCTTCGCAGCCGGGGGAGCTAATGTGGACATCATGGGCATACGCACGTACGCAAGGAGGAAAGCCCCACCATCGATTTGGATCGATGACGACATCTATGGAGGGCCTCTTAGTTAGAGGGTTGTGCTTTGGTTCCTTAGAGTAGACCCGATCATCATATAGATCTCACCATTAGATCTCATGATCGTGGCCCACTATCCTAGATGATCTAGGACTTCGAGTTTTGCTTATTATCGTTATTAGGAACATCATGAACGGTTTAGATTGCATTGATTAGTTGTTATTTTTGTTACTTCGTCTCTAAGTAATAGTGTGCGCACATGGTGCGGCTTTTGGGGTATAAGGTTTTATTATAAATAGGCAACCCCTTGTAGGTTTTTAATTATTGAAGATTATGAATAAAATTCTGCGTTTTCCTACTTCTTTAATTCTCTGAGTTGTGGAAATCCAATTGGGTGCGAAACCCTCCCTTCTTCGAAGGGCTAACTACCGCGGTGCGAAGCCACACCCATCTAAAATCGCCCCCATCTCCTACCCTCAATATTCATTATCTCCCACGGCCATCCATGCTTCAAATCTACCCCCTTTTGCAGTCAATCCTTCCACTACAACAGATTTGCAAAATCAGACCCTACAAGGGGGTTGAAACTTCGGTGGAGCACTATACACAGACCAGACGTTAGATCAGCCTGAAATTTGGTGTGTGGGTGGCCCACCCCTGGCCAACCAGACCCAAGCTTTCCCGTTTTGGGTTCGTGGGCCCCACACACGTGCGGGCAAGATCTCACGCACGTGCGTCTGGACCCGGCCATTGTCCACACGTGTGGATCATCTCGGGTTTCTCTTTCCTCTATTTCACTCCTCTCTCGCCTTATTTCCCTAACCCTAACCGTAAATAATCCTAAATCCCAAGTTCTATTCCACTTTTGCAACCCTAAGTTTTCCCGAATTGAAACATGTGAATCCCTTGGATTGGGGAATAATCCTTTCCATGTGTGGATGAATCTACTCTCTTTTGAGCATTGTTTGGTCTATAATTTTTATTGATCAGCCCTAACATGTATAGGCTTGGACCCTCCTAGATTCCCCTTGTTAAATGCTTAACTTTATGTGGGATGTGAAATTTTTGTGATTGTTTCTAAATTAGTATGATCTAAAGCCTGAAATCTTGCATATCATATTTAATTTTCATGTCCTGCATCAATAGAATCACAATTAAAGCGTGATAGGGCTAGAAAACTTGGGCGGAAAGAAACTCACATAAACCACATGGGAGAGGCACACCAAGTGTTCGGGGAAATGCTCCAATGGATCGTGGCGGTAGTAGGGATTCAAAGCTTGCATCAAGGAGGCCTAATTCTACAATAAATAAGGGTGGTGGTCAATGTTGTCATGTGCGACCGCATATGCACATATCCATATGCAGATCGCATATGTGTCATGGCACATATACGGTCACACATGTGGCATATGCGAAAATATGCGATCGCATATGCGATTTGTTCCCAAAAAAAAAACAGCTTTTTGCCTATAAAAAAGGCTTCCAAACCTCCTCTATTTACAATATTCTCACCCCAAAACTCTCTTACTCTATTCTTCTCTTACATTTCTCAATTCCAAGTGGTCTTAATCTCTCTATCTCTCTTACATTTCCTACTTCCAAGTGGTCTTAATATCGGTTGTATCGCGTAATGTATCATTGTTGTTGGGAAACATGGGAACATTGGGAAATTGGTCAAATTTTTTATGAAAACTTCAAAGATTGTTGAAAAGGACATCAATACACACTTAGAAATCAAAATATATAATAATAATAAAAATGCACATAATAGGGGTTTTCCTTTGTATGGGGTCCTAATACATGCATTGTCCAATTGAACCGATGCAAGTATATTTAAAGTCTATTCATATAATTTATAAATGTAAGAAGACATGTATGGAAACACAAGCAATACATTCAAAAGCAAAAGAAGAATCAATAGATCAAGATACATACATATTTGATTTTGTTTGGATACAAAGATTACAACTGATTTATGAGAAATTGAGAAATTTCAATTTTTCCCAATTTCCCACAACTTGCCCCATCTCCCCCAAATCTCAAAATCGAAGCTCCAAATCCATGATTTTTCATAGAAAGCATGAAGAATCATATATTTGTAACAATTTGACACTGATTTAAGGTAATTTATAGCAAAAAACAAAAAACAAAAAATAAAAAAAGACCGAAAATAAGAAGTCACCCGATCAAATAGGTGGGATATATCGGCACTACTTGTGCATTTCGTATTACACAGGTGGGAGATAAGATATATCGTGGAATACATCGGTCGATATCATCGATGTTTAAAACACTAGCCATGATCTCTCTCTCTCTTCGAGGGGGTTGCTAATTTTATTTTTCTTTTATGTGGTTTTGTTGGGTCAATAGGAGTAACTAAGGGATTTCAAAGTGCTTTAGTTAGACTTGTACAAAAGAGGGTTGTAGAAAGCAGGGGACTTTTGGCATTTTACCATTGTGTTTGAGAGGGCTCTTGTCATGGTGTGCTATAATGGCCGTTATAGGCCATTACGTAAAGGTAATAGTGGCAACCATTATACATTATAGGGCCATAACGGCTGTAACAGCCATTATGGAAAAAAAAATGACCCATAACCACCTTTAATGGCCCGCTAAGTCCACTGAAAAAGCCATAACAGCCCCATAATGGTCTGTTACGGGGCAAATATAGTTTTTTAAACTTTTTTTTCAACATTACGGGATAGATACAAGTTTTTCGGGGTTTTTTTTTCAATGAAAAAGGAGACCATAACAGCCATTACAGGAGCCATAACAGCCGTTAAGACTCGTATCATAAAGGTAACCATGGTGGCTGTTATGGCACCATTACCATTACAGAATACCTTGGCTCTTGTAGAGAGAATGAGATTGGAGGGAACTTGTGCCCATCTACTAGAGTAAAACCCTTCCAATTCTCCCTGCTTCCATTCTCTTCTTGTATATTTCTATTCCCTCAAACCCATTTGCATTACTTTTTTCATTAAATCTCTTCTTCACAAACTTATTTGTGAATAAAACTAAATGTTGTTTGGATGCCTAAATAAAGTTAATTTTAGATAACTTTATCAGCATGCTTTTTTTTTTTTTTTTTTTTTTTTTAGAAGATTGCACTTTATCAGCATGTTAGTGGATTATTTCATAAATACTTTCTTTAGAAGTTGTTTTTTCTTATTCCAAATAATTTTATCCAAGTCAATGGGTGGGTGCTCTTGCATCTTCCCCTACAACTAGACCACCATTTGATTGCCATTATTAGATGGGTAAGATTGTTAATCAAATTGATTATCAGGAGACATAAGAATCACCAGGTCAAGGGACTTCACAGTTCAGAGTATAGAATGATAAAATGTCAAATCCCATGAAAAAGAAATATAGAATGGAAGCTCAAAGTGCATTGCAATGACCAAAATGAATAGGCAGATTCTTAAATGAAACAAACAAGCTCATACAAAAGCTGTTCATCGTTCCCCATTGATCAAATATAAGTGAAAACTCAAAAATAACAGAAGCATCCATTTAACAAAAACTGATGCTATATCATAGCCAAATAAAATTTTATAGTAACTAGTCCTATGAGCATTATATGTAGTAGAAAAAACACAAAGCAACTCTGACAGTAGGAAATTTCTGTTTCAATGAAGCAGTATACAATGCTTGGTTTCAGGCTTTCTATTTGTACAAGCAGCACCCATAGTTCAATTATCCAAGTTATTTCCAGGCCATGCACCAAAAATCCCCTAATATTGAAAGACCCTATCAATAGATACTTGGGATTTCTTGGCTGAGCATGTATCATTGCTATATTTTCTTTCTTGACCATCTGTTTGTTGGCCACCTATTGATGGGTTCAAAGTTTATTTTTTTTTCCATCTGGGGGATTTTTCATGCGACAGACCTCCACACTGAAGCTCGTAATATCATTGGTTAGGATTACTGAAACATGGGTATAGACTAAAACCAAGCAGTACCATAGAAACTTTTGGCCACAGCATTGTATAATACCTCATTTTTAAAACTGGAGGTGGTTGACTCCAACAAGCAGATGGAACAACCAGCAGCCAAAGAAAAGAGCATTTTCTACCTTCCGTGCTACTAACTGGAACTTATCCAATGCATCTCCTGTTGTCAACAAAGGATCTGATAAGCCACTTCCAAGGTGCTGTGAAACTGAAACAATCGGCAACGGCAGTACAACAGTTCCAGAGTCCTTCAAAGAAACCAAACACAAAATTGCAAAGATTAATGGAAACAGGAATAATTATGTATGTATGTGCTTGTGAAGAGGTCTCACATGCAACTAGTTGGACGATGACTTTCACTCAACCAGTTGCGAGTGAGGCTTCCTACATGTATCCTAGCCATCCAATCAATAGCATGAAAATTGGACAGTTAAGATTGAGAGGAGAAATAAAAAAAGGTCCAATCATCATCCTGACATATCTACTCAGCAGGTCCCACCATGGATTGCTTATGAAATCACTTTGGTTTGATAATTCTTTCCATCCAATATATGGCTAACAAAAAAACAGATGGTTGTAACAAAATGGCCCACATTCCTGTCCTGACTGATGATTAACCATGTCACGTGTTAGTTAAAAAAATTTGGGGGACGTTGCTAGCATATTTGTGAGCCTATTGGTGTAACTACAAAGTGTTGTTCCTGATGTCCTGGTCTGCATACGTGCGTGCGTGGGTGTGTTTGTTTGTTTGCGTGCGTGCATTTGTTGGTTTGTTTGTGAATGTGTTGCATTGCATGCAGAGTGTTTTCCCAATGCCCTTTGTGCATGCATGTGTGCATCCATGCATGTGTTTGTGCGGTCTGTGTGTGGTGTAACTACAGTGAGTGTTTTTTCCTAATGTCTTTGTGTCCATCTGTGCGTGTTATATAACTACAGCATGTGTTTTTCCTGACTTCATTGTGTCATGTGAGTGTTTGTGTATGTGTGTTTGTGTTGTTAACTAAGTGTTTTTACTGATGTATGGGTGTGTGTGTGTTGCGCATCTCTCATAAGTGTTTTTCCTGACCTTCACTGCAATAGAGGATTCCACCGGCTGCAGTTCTGGGGCTGTAGCAATTGAGGGAAATGAAGGTGCAGGAGAGTTCATTTCTGCACCATGCTGGATTACACCATCAGCCATCCCGATGTGAGCCGAGGCACTGTAACTTTAAAAAGAGGATTGCATGGATTAGTAATGGAAGTCTGTGAATGCAGACAGGGAGACTAAAAAAGATATGAAAAGCACCTAAAAGGTTGTGCCGAAAGGGGGTCCATCTCTTCAGGAATCAGATCCAATGGTTGGGCAACGGCACTGAACCCAGGAATCACTGGTTCAGCCGAATATATGCTTGAGATTTGCTGTCCTGAACTTGCACCATAAACACAGGTCAAGCCTGAACTAAGAGAACCACAATATGAACTGGTTAGACCAGAATGCGCAGCATTAGAACTGGGGCTTGACTGATTTTGCCATGGTTGCTGGACAAAATACTGGCATACGAGAAGGTAACATTAGTAAAGGGGAAATGAAAAACTGTCAGTCAAATCAGAACAATGTGAGATAGCTTGTGGAGGATAGCACATGTGCAACCTCATAAACTTGATGTTGGATAGTGGACAAGCAGCCAGGCTTGGGGCGAAGTGCCTCTGGTATGCTGGCAAAAGGGCCTTTTGTGTAAGTAATTGCATTATAAAATGCAGAACCAACTCCCTCCCTTTGCTTTCGTCTAAAATCTAGAGATGGAGACATATATCCATCAATGCATTGCACTGCCTGCCATAGTATATGTAGAAACATATTAATTTCAAACAAAAAACCTTCCAAGTAAAATTCCACTAACATAAATCAGTAATAGTAGTGGATCAAAGAATTATAATGGCAGTACCAATGTTTTAACACCCAGACCACATCAGACATTCATTCCTGTTTGGATGGTCTGAACACAAACTGGTTTGGTCACCTAGAAACCCATTTTTGGTCACCTAAATTTAAATAAAAAATTTAAAATAAAATATATATATAAAAAAAAAAAAAAAACAACACAGGACTGGCCTTATTTCCAGTTGGACCGGAGGGAGCGATGGTCGAATCTTTTTGAAAAATTGAATAAAATTTTAGATGCACTTTGTAAGTGCTGAACCTAAGCTCCTGCTTAGGAACATGCATCCTATTCACTCCACCACAGGCATTTTGTTGCATGATGTCGATTATTATATTTATGCATACTTTACGTAGACATCACTGGTCAGATCTGTTGATCAGGCAATTGGACCAGCTTTGATAGAACCACAGCAAGAATTGGTCAGGAAAATATGTCCATGAGTGCAGGCCAATGTAGAGATTTTCCATAAACTTCCCCTTTTTGAAAAAAAAATATTTTTCGAGCTATTCAAAATAAGTAAAAGTACATTATGAAAAGTGCCTTTGTTTGTCAATTAATGTGAAGGTTGAGTCAGTCAGTTCAGTGAGCCCCATATGAAAGAACTACAAGATGCAAACTCAACACAGTGGATGGATCAAGATCTTCAAAAGTAAATTAAACCTCACATCCCATGACCAAAACACCTCAAGTATATAATACCCGTTAAAAAACACTCTAATCTATTCAAAAACCAACAAGGAAAACATGTTTTATAGATTAGGTAATAGAAAACTAAGTTGAAAAATTATATGAAAATTTTGTCAGTTTTCTACTTCCCTCGAGTAATCAAACACTGTTCGATGACATCAAACATTCATGGTCGATGACATCGAATCTGACTCGATGACATCGAAAAAGTGCCTTCGGACGTCCAACAAGCTCAAGCAGAAAATCATCTGAAAATTCAATGAATCAAGCAAACATTCGATGACATCGAACATCAACCTTCGATGACATTGAAAGTGAATCGATGACATCAAAGAATGACCTTCAGATGTCCAGCGAGCTCAAACTGAAAATCACCTAAATATTTGATGAATCGAGCAAACGTTCGATGATATCGAACATAGCTCGATGACATCGAAATATGAGCAACTCTTGCCCAGCGAGCTCTGAAGGAAAATCACTTAAAAAATTCGAGGAATCGAACTCGATTCGATGACATCGAAATTTAAAATTCCATGACATCGAATCACGTTCGATGACGTCGAATAAAGATAAGAAAATGTCCAGCAAGCTACGAAGAAAAATTGCTTAAAAGTTCAAGAAATCAAACTAGATTCGATGACATCGAAATTCAAATTTCGATGACATCGAATCACGTTCGATGACATCAAGTTAAGACAAGAAAGTTTCCAGCAAGCTTTAACAATTTTTCAACAAAAATCTCGTGTCATAGAACTGCCACTCGATGACATCGAAGGTGGCCTTTAATGACATCAAACCTGATTCGATGACATCGAATGCAGAAGATTCTGCCCGTTTTATTTCCGTTGATATTTTTGCCTATATATCTAGAAGGTTGCTTTCTGAGTTTGTATTGAGAAAAAGAGAGAGCTTTGAGAAAGTAATTACTTACCTACCACCATAAACCCTTTTTCTCATGTGAGTTCATCCTTCAACCCTTTCTTAAATGCAATCATTGAATATTCAATAGATTGGATTGGAGAATGAACTTCACCATTCAAGTATCTTCCAGCAACTTACTTAATGGCAAATCATTGTACTGGAACCTCTTGAATGCCTAATACCCTAAAATCTCTCTGTCATCAAAAGATCAACATCCATTAGAGTAGATTCTTCTAAATACCTTGACCCAACCCCTGTGACTTGGATTGGGAGCATCTACAATTGCTGTGGTTCAAGGGAACTGAAGATTCTTCATCATTAAGGGAGATCATCTTCATCATGTGCTAGAATCGGGGCTCACCTACTTACAAGTAAGTCTTTAGAGTCCATAGAATCTGAGGATCCTTCCTTGTGTAGGATTGGGTTTCAAGTTGTATCTCACAATCTTACCAAGACCTTTTTACAGGCCTCCGATGGGAGAATATGCATAGACTCCTTGTGTAGGACCTATTGTGCCTTATGTAGGCATGATTGGTTGCCTTGTGTAGGCATGTATGATTGCCTTTGGTAGGCAATTCCTTGTGTAGGATATATCTGTCTAGTGTAGACAATACCTTGTGTAGGTTGTGAAAGTTTGTAGTTAACCTGATTTAAAACCATCAGATAGTGAAATCTGGCACACTCTAGGGTGGAGTGCATCAGCCGGGGGTGGAGTAGGCACATAGCTGAACCACTATCTAGCGCCATGTTTGTGATGATTCTTGCATATTTGGATTGATAGCTTAATATGTTTAAATATGCAGTATTTGTGTTGTGATAAACTTGGATCCTTAAAATGATTTATAGCCATGAATGTGAATGATTCTCCAATGATCTTACTTAACTAATTTTGGATTAGTAAACATTACAAGTTAGTAAGATTAGAATTTTTGAAAAGTCCTATTCACCCCCCTCTAGGACACTTTGACTAATTCCATACTTCTACTATAGTAGTATCACCGCAATTTCACATTATTTAAAATAATAATAATAATAATAATAGGGCAAGTTGAAAGCTCTAAAATGACAAGGGAAAGGCCCAAAAGGATGTGGATGGAGGTAGTAAGAAAAGATCATGTCCTATGGTCTAACTTAAGGCCTGGCCCTTGATAGAGTGGAATGGTAGAACATGATTGATGTAGCCATTGGGATAAGGCTTGGATGAAGATGATGATTTCAAAAATTAATAGACAGACTTCTTTCCTACTAAGAGTTGGTGTTAGTGTAAATCTAAATGGGGGTGAGAAAACAACACCACGAAATTCCCAAGGAAGGTCTCAACCCTTGGAGAGGACTCCTAAGATTCGGCTTTGTCACTCGAGCATCTCCATGCCTACCCCCCACCCCCATATGTCCACACACACACACACCAAAAGACAGCCCTTTTATATCTTGGGCACAGACAAATCTTTTATGCTGAAAAGGTAAAATTACAACTAATACAATGTAATCTGAAGTAGGAAGATGTCCAAATGTGTATCTTAGAGGCCAAAAAAAAATCTGTTTGGGAAATCTTAAAGAAATTACATACTATGCTCCAAAAAGGAAATTAATGATTTGCCCAATCAGCTCACATGCAACATCCAAGTATAATTTCAGAGATGAATGAGTTTTGAAACTCAGCCCCCTCATTCATCTGAAATTTAACCTCAAAAGGAATCTGAGATAACTACAACATAATACATGCAGTAGAGTGCGTCATTAAAAAATAAAATAAAATAAAAAAATTAGTAAATCCCAAAATAAAACCACCCAGAAGGAATTAAAGAGAACCTACCTTCTCAGTTGCAGCACGTTCAACCACTGCACATCCCAGACAAAGATTATCATTCGTAATGAGCTGTACGGTCCGTTTGAGAGAATCACTCGTAATATTCAAGGATTGAAGAGAATTGCGAAGCTGATTTGACAAGATTTGAGGAAGATATTCCTATCAATACACACATAACTAGTCTGTTATTCCTTAACAGTACAAAAAACAGAAATATACTTTCAGTAGATTTAAAGAGCTTTCAATAGGGATCCGCTAACCTATAACTATATGTTCAAAAGAGCATTTACTTTAGAGGAACAACAAACAACAGGGATAGAAAATAAGCAACCTTGCATTGCGCATGAGCTAAACATCCTGCTAGATTTGCCACCAATGCACGTGCAGCCGCATATATGCGACTTTCATCTGACTCAATAGCATAGTCCTACGATTACATTTGAGACATGCAGAAAAACTAGTATTAGAATTGTGGAGCTCAGTAACAAGGGTAACTAATGTAGTAAACAGTGAACCTTTAAAACAAGTTCCTTAGTAGTCTGGCTAGCAACTTTAACACTCTGTTCAACAACAGGAGATGTTATCTCTAGGATGGCCTTCTCCACAGCTGCTGCCACGATTCTGTCACAGATAGCTACCTATTCACTTAAAAAGGAATGATCAAATGACTGGAGAAACAGACTGCTAATTTAATAATCCCAAACCTCTGAAACTGCAACTGCCTGCCCAAAGCACCAAGCTTTTGATTGACAACAACATGAATTCCGATATTAGGGATTGGTGTCGGATGCTGCAGATAATATCACTTTAACCAAAATATGCAAACCAATCACATCTTTAACAAGCTATGAGGAAGTATGGCCAACTACCAAACCTGAGTAGCAAATAATGGTGACCGCGATGGAGTAGATTGGGACAGTCCCTGACCAGAAGAAAGGCATTCAGATGAGTTTTAGGTTCCCATCTTGCTAACTTCTCCAATGGAGTCGAAGCAGATGATGACGTGCAGTATAATACAACCATCAAATGCATTAACATTCAAGATACCAGTAATGAAGTGAAACAGCAACTTACCACATCAGCAACCAAAAAAAAAAAAAGAAAAAAAGAAAGAAAGAAAGAAAGGGAAATCAAATAAATGCAAACCGGGTTAATACAGTGTAATGGCCACTGGAGTGAGATGGATTGGTATGCTCGGCCTGCACCTCAACTTGACTCAATGAAGATACCATTCCAGAGTTAGCTTCCGCAACCATTGGTGGCTGGGATGCATCAGTATCTTTCTTAGAAAAATCAGGATTGCCTTCTATTTCCCGAACACAATCTTTAAGAAGGGAAGATGGTTTTACATCTTTCATATCCACACAAAGATTCCTAAACAGAACCTACAATGCAAAAACATAAAAGATAAAATGAATGATATATATAGCACCATTCAGTCAGCAAGACAAAATGAACCAAGACTATATCTACATGTATATATGCATGTACATATACCTCAATGTCGAATTTCAGGTTCATTTTAAGGTTTGGAAGTGCATAGATCTCAGCAAGTAAACTAAGGATTGCCATAGTCCAAGAATTAGGGGGCTGATAAACTAGACTGGACTGGCATTGTCCTAGAATCTACAGCAAAAGTTAGCACGTCAAAGTCACAGCACCAAAAGAAACTTGAAAGAATAAACAGATCAAATGTTCAAGACAGTCATACCTTTGAGGTAAACGGAATTACTGCAATCATCAATCCCTTTTCATATGCCTGTTCAGACAAACATGAAATTCAACAGAAGTGGGAACATCATCAGCAGGTATCGACCAAAACTTCCCCATAAGAAGATCTCGAAAGAACATAAGTGAAACTGTGGGTGGAAGTGCAAATTAGTAATTCCCTAAAAGAATATATGCAGATGTGAACACATGAAAGTGCAACATTTCATTCATAAAAGTAATTGATGCCTGCCAAGCCATCCAAGTGATTGACACTGGAGCTCCTCTAAGTGTTCCAGTCGGTGGAGCTACTCTCAAATTTCAAAATTATCTTTTAATAACTACAACCATGTCCTGCAGTGCTAGTCACTAGTCCCTTCAAAATGATCCAACGGCATATTAATCCATAATCACACCCATTATTACATGCACCTTCTGCAGATTGTGGTGCACATAATAAAGGCTAATAGGAATACAAAAACGTCAATGCAACAAGATCAAACAAGAACCAAAATTGCAAATATGCGTATGAATTTTGAGCCCAAGAACTTCACAGCAAGGCACATGAATGAAGCAGGCAGAACAAGATTGATAAACCATACATGTCGTAGCACAAGAGTTGCATCAATGGAGGAAGAAGCATCTCACCCCAAAATTTCCATAGTAGAAACCAAAAAACAAAGAATAGCTTTATTTCATCAATAATTCACTCATCTCCCAATATGAATGACCTGTAGTCCTTTAAATAGGCTATAAATAAATCTCTAAAACATTCCATAACTTTCTCCTAATTTATTCTCTAATATGATCATTCTCTTCTTAACTTATTATCTATACAATCATCACCATGATTCTGAATATCGGTATCGGGAGGCGCACCAGCCTGCCCAAAAAATGATACAATATAGGCATCACATATCAATATCGGTCTATATCGGACCAAATTGATAATAAAATAAAATAAAATAAAATAAAAGGTCAAAGAATTAAGGAAAATATCATGAAAAAAATAGAATACTAAGATATTCAAGAATCAAACTTTTATTTATTTATTTTAGGCATGCATATGATTAGAGCTATACACGAACCGAGTTAGCTCAATTAACTCGCTCGACTTGACTCAAAAAAGCTCGATTCACTGATTTTTAGAGCTCGAAAAATTTTCAAGCCAAGTTCGAGCTTGTCCGAGCTTGAACCGACTCGGATCGAACCTCAACTCGGATCGAATCAGTTCGCTGACTCGGTTATTTTGATATTGACATTGCTCACCAAGTGTTTGATGAAATGACTCAACGAAGTGTTGTTTCGGGTGCATACATTCTCCGCGAGATTAGCTAGTGGCGAGGATGGTACGGATATGAAACAAATCACTACAAAAAAAAACTTTACATGATAAAACTACCCTCGTATTTTGATTTTGATGCTGCCTATCGAGGGTTTGATAAAATACCTATAAACTGCTTCTGTTGTTTTGCATACTGTGAGAAACTGAAGGTGCACTCCATGTGTTTGAGAAAATGTCGCACAGGCTCGAATTGGCCCGAGTTGCTGACTAACCAAGTCGAGCTAGCCAGTCAAGCTTGAGGACCGAGTCGAGCCCAGTTCGAGCTGGGGTTAGCTACTGGCCGAGCCGAGTCGAGCTGTGTCAAGGTCAACTCGGTTCAACTCGTGTACAGCTCTACATATGATGGTGTATCAAACCATTATTTTATGAGATTTTGTATGTCAGTTTGACTTGTTAAAGATCAACTAAATGGGTTGTAATTAAACACAAATCAAGCATGATTTAGTGAATTAGGGTCCATTACATTGAAATACAACAAAAAGAAGATGAAAATATAAAAAAGAAAGTGAATGTTTACCCTTCTTTCCGATTTTTCCCATAATGGTCCACTTCGCTTTGATTTGTTAAATCGCATTCAAATTATCTGTTTTGATTCCAAACTAGGTCTAGCCTAAAATGAGTTTTTATGCTTCCTCTATAGTTTAAATAAATTATATAAAAAAAGAGACATGAGTGAGATTTTGAAAAAAATTAATGATCAAAATTGGGCTTTTATGGGTGTATCAGCCTATGTCAGCCCCGTATCAATGTCGATGCATCCTATTTCAGCCAATACATGTCAGTTTTATCATATTGGGCTGATACGGCCCGTATCGCATATCGTCTCGTACCAATATGGATGCGATATGGCTGTATTGGCCAATATGATACCGATATTCAGATCTATGATCATTACCAACTCACTTGTTATAAAGAAACAATCATAATAAAGAAAAATATATGTCATTTTAAACTACTAAAGACACATGTGGAGCCAAAATTAGGCAATGTGCTGAAATAATGGACAAAATCAAGGCCCCATTGAGCTTGTGGACCCCATAGCTCAATCAATCCATTGGATGGGCCATTCAGTTGAATATATGGGTACCATTGTCCAATCTGAAGTGGAGGGTCAGTCTCTTACAACTGAACAGGCTTTTGTTAAACAATCTGAGGAAACAGGAGATATATATGCATTAGTTGAAAAGAAAGAATATATAGAGCCTGTGAACATCCCAGGGGATTTGAAACCAGTGTTGCAGGAGCTCAAGGTGATTGTGCTCGATGAACTACCTAATAAATTGCCTCCCATACGAGATATACAAAACCACATTAATCTTGTCACAGGGACAAGTCTGCTTAATTGCCCACATTTTCAGAAAGAATATGAGATCTTGAAGGCAGAAGCGAAGGAACTGATCGATACTAGTCAAGTCAAGAAAAGCATGAGTACATGTACTGTGTCAGAATCATGAGCCAAGTCCTTTGAGTAACTCGAGGACGAGTTTTTTTCAAGTGGAGGGGTCTAATGTGGAACGTGTTATAGATATGTTCCTAGCATGGTTGGGCCAAAAGAAGGTGGACCGTAAATTGACCGTAACTTTTGATCCGGGTATCATTACGGGGCGTACAACCTATCAATCTTTACTAAAACGGGCCATCCGAGGTGAACCAACCCACATAGTGGGTTGCATCTGTCCGTTTTATCAGAAAAACGCACGCTTTCAGCTCAAAAACGATTTTTCAGGAAAATTTTACTATTTTTAGTAATTCCAAATTTTTTAATATTTTTCTATTTTTAGAGTTTTAGATTTTCTTTCTTTTTAGAAATAACTTGTAATTATGCTAGGACTCTTCTAGCAAAAGCTTATTTGGAATTTTTATTTTTAAAAATTAGGCTTTAGAAGAGTTTTAATAGAATAAGGATTTTTATTAGAGTTAGAAATTTGCTATTTTTGGTAATTACGAATTTTGAGTTTTTTTATATTAATGGTGTAAGGTACATAGATATTCGACATTCATCAATCAACAAATTTATTTCAAATATTTTAGAATTATTTCTATTTCTTTTCCTCGTGGATTCGAGAAGTCTCTATGAGGAGTCCAGAGAAGCTCCGTGGATTCAGAGTAGTTATCCTTGAGGAAGACGGTGATGGACCTCATCATGTTCATCCCTACATCAGTTTTCTTGCTCCCACTTATCATAGGTTGAATCATCCATCGCTAGTTCCCTAACCCGACCATTCACATTCTCTAGTTTTCCTCACCCACCAATATACATCTTGACGGATTGAGACCATTTGAGAAAATTCACACAATCCAACTTCATAGTTGTCATCTGCACACTAGGAATGTCACCATAGACACCTATGGTAGGAATGAAACTTGAATCGCCAGAAACATTATACGTTGATGAACTTGGGCACTAAAACCAGAAGTCGACATCTTTCCATAGAAAATAGCCCTTTATATGGATTTGGATTTCTAAATATCATTCCACGATATTTGGATTTCCAACTATCATTCCACAATATATAAGTCAACGTGATCGTAACCATCCATAAAAACATTCTAGATAAGTCATACATCAATTTGGTGTTTCAACCAGTTAAGAAGTAAGAAACTATACAAAAAAGCTCTAGGATTAAACATTGAAGAGAATATATAAACAACAAAATAAAATAATTTACCTTTTCTAAGCAATTCTTTTTTAAAGGTTTTTTTTTCTAAATGATTATTAAAGCCCCCACCAATTTAGAAACATAAAATGAAAGTTGAGCGAAGCTTAAAATAGAAGAAAACAAGTTTAATTTGAATCGTAAATCATAGGATTCAAATTATAAAATCATAGGATTAGTATGAAAAGGGATTCAAAGGTGGGATTCAAATCGTTTTGCTTAAGATTTGACTCAAATTGTAAATCGTGAATAATAAGATTTTCACAACAGGAGTAGGCTTTGAAAAGCAAAGCAAGTAGGCGGCTGGGTATCGTATCAACTATACAAGGGAGCTTTACAAAGGAGTTACGAGGATATTTAGCAACATATTGATGATATCAACAGGGGATTTTGTAATTCCCCTAGCATTTCGTATCAGAACCGCGTGATATTGATAATAATCAGACGATGTTATCAAAACTGCAAACACTGTGTGATAATGATATTTAAAATATTTGTTCTAACAATATGGCTAGGCATGACAATGTAATACACATGCAATCAGTGGCCACCAAATGAGTAGGCTTGATTTTTGGGCTAGATCATTGAAGGATGGGTTCCACCTATTATAACTCGCCCAAAATAATAATAATGATGATGATGATGATGATGATGCAAAATACAAAATGTTTCCTTCATCTAAAAGTTCACGAATACCATTGACGTTCCTCTTTCATGCAAGTTTAGCCAACACAGATCATCAATATTTCAAGTCACAATACAAACCATGGGGCCTACCCATATAATGACTTAGATCTTGCATGAACTTTCTACTTGAGTGACACATAACCACTATTGATTGCATTGTCCTTTCATATATACCAAAGTTTATATACATAATTTTTTTCAAGTTTTTTTCTCCTCTTTTCACTTGGTGTCTTGTACATAAGCTCTTCTTTATCCACACTCATCCAAAATGGTGTGGGAACCCCCTTGCCAACTTCTCACTACAACCAAACACCGTTGCGGCATGTTACTTCCACGGACGCCCTATCTAACCTCTGCTTGTTTCTCACTACACCTGGGTGCCAGTGCAACACGTCACTTAAAGGGAAAGTCCTACCCAAACCTAGCACATTTCTCACTATGCTAGTGCAAATTGACTAGCTTTTATTGAAAACATGTTCAAATCCGCTGCCCTTAAAATAGCTAAACCAAATCAGTAAATGAATTGAGTTCTGAATCAATTAATGAGATTTTAAGCAATGCACAAGATGAAAACAAAATATACCTGTATTATTAATGCTTTTAAATCTATTTCTCGGGCAAGTAAAACTTGATTCCTGCCGATTGTGAATTTTCCAAGCCAGCTCCCAAGATTTCTAATTAAGGAACGCTCTTCCGAACTTGATTTTATTAGTTCGGATCTTAAAAGAACCTGAAAATATATATTTAAAATCTAAGAGAACTTGATTGATAAAGCTAACATATACAAGCTTCAACAAAACAGAATGAATCAAAGGCACCTTGCAATTCTCATAACTCGCGTTCATGATCTCTTTATTCAATAGTCTCGAATTAACCTTGTCTATGAATTCCAAATAGAGGTCATGGAAATTTGGCTCAATGCTCGCCCTACAAAAAGTAAGGCCTCAATTACCAAATACAAAAGATAAAAACACTAAGGGCGTGTTTAGATACTGGGAATTCAAGAAAAAAGAAAGGAAAAAATAATAGGTTATCTAATAATGATTACTATCAGCATTATTAAAACATGGATTTCAATTTTAGGGTTTAGTTTGGAGAGCAAGTGGAAATATCATATTCCTCTCACAATAGTCACCGAGTTTCTTGTGCAAAGAATTCAAATTATGGAAAAGCACAATGATTGTTTAGTGGGATCCAACCTTTTCTTTCCTATCCAGACAATAGAAATCATCGCATCAAAGGAAAATCCTTTTTCCTTTTCCATTGTTTGGCATGGAATCTATAGCATCCAAACATGGCCTGAGGGCCTATTTGAGATCATGGAAATGAGAATGTGGATTTGGTAAATCCATCAACTTGTCAAATTCACATATTTGCATTGGATTTGGAATTAACAAATCTCGAGGACTACTGCTTGGTAAACAAGCTACAAATCCATGGATTAGAGGCAATGGCAAAGAATTTATTGTAGGGGCATGACCTTTATTGATTTTGAGAGAGCTGCTCATTTTATGGATTTGCCAAGTATTCAGTTTTGGAGGGGATTTGAATTTGGGCCAAATCTATAGATTTATAGGGGTATGGATTTGGGAATTCCCAAATTTGGCAAATCCAAAATGAAAAACAAACAGGGGAGATTTTAAATCCGTGAACGTCACAAATCACTATCACAAATCCCTCTCCTCGAACAGCCCATAAGAGAAAAGTTTAAGCCCATAGTTTACTAAGAAGCAACAGATCAAACTACAGGTATCATATACTTTCTCACCTTTTCATCACCATATATTGAGCAAACCATGGATAGTGCTGCTCTTCGAGGATCCCTATAAATTCTTTTGCTTTAGAATCTATATTTGCAGATGAGATATTGTTAACCATAAATGATATCTTTTCCTGAACTTCTACAGCAGGCACCTGCACCCAGGAGGTGAGGAAGTGGAACTTTCAAAATAAAACGAATGTAAGAGAGAGAATGTAGGGCAAGCCATAATATAAAGAGGACATTGAATGCAATACCTCCAAGGGAGTATCCCTTCTCTCAGCAGCTGCAAGTAGTGTTTCAGTGTTCAAAGCAGCTCCAAAACCCATGTTATGTGTGTTTTGTCTAAGCAATCCTAGGAGAAATAATGGTCAAAATAAAATTAGGGCAGAAGAGGCACTCAGGTCATTTATATTTGGAAAAAGCAGAAAACGAATGGTTAACATCCAGAACATAAACACGTCATTTAAATCATCAAACAATTGTGGTATGTAGTGTTCAAAGTATCGGTATTCGCTACCCAGGGATATGGAAACATAATATCAGCGATAACCAGAAATGCAGGGAAACATTAGAGAAACATGAGGAAAACAGGGGAATTTTTTAGTAAAACTTCAGGGGATGCTAAAATACACATTTGCATATATAGGAATCAAAAAATAGCAAAAAGAATACATACATAATAAATTCTCCTTTAATGGGGCCCTAAAAGCATATGTTATCGTAAGAAATTAGTCCAACCATCCCATTCATCCCATCTATCCATCCAACCATCCCATCTATCCATCCAAACAGTCATCGAAATTCTAGAATATCGACAACACATGATATTTCGCCGAGAATCATCAACAACTAGAAAGGAAAAGAAAGAATGTGGTCTCAATATCTCCCATGTTGTGATAATGATAACATCATCGGCAAATTGAACATCGCATACAACCATGCGCCTAAAAATAAAATATATGAAATGAAATTTTTTAATAAACAAAATTTTGGAAATATTAATACATTAACGACATGAAATATCGCCAATACACAGGCGATACAAGCGACACCTTTACACAGTAAAAAATATTGGTGACACATTGGTGATAACAATATATTTGGCAATACAAGTGACACCTAGAATTTACACAATTGAAAATATTGCCAATAAATTGGCAATATCGATACATAGGTGATACTTGCGATACATCACCGACACCTAGAATTTTTTATACTACCAGCGTTATCGATATCACTACTTATGTTATCAGAATCGCTAAGCTAGAGATAGAGATGATATCAGGGATATTTAGATAATATCAAGGATACTTTGAACAATGGTGGTACATTACCTACAGATGTTATTCCTTGAGAATGATGCAAAAACCCAAGAGAAGGTATCACAGTAGCTGGCCTGCTTGGAGGATGCTGAGAAGGCACAATTTGCAAGGGCTGAAAAATCGTTGCCACGACAGAAAAGACCACAACAAAGAAATTCTAAGATGGCAAGCGGAAATCATTACAGAAAAACACTGTAAGTCAATTCCTTCAAACCCATTCTATTACCTTCTGATTACTGATTAAGTCAACATTTGAGGAACCGAACAAAGGTTGTCCAGCAAAAGATAAAGGGAGCTCCATGTGGCTAACATAAGCTGCAGAAGCTTTATCCCAGCCATCCACAAAACCTAGATGCCTCTGTTGCAGTTGGCATGGAGAAAGTTGCTGTCCAGGTTTTGTGGTGCCAGAACCATTGAATATCCCTGAAGGTTCCAATGCCTGAGAACAAACACAAGAGCAATTAATGATGTACATTGAGAAAATTCCATCAAGAACCATTAA
The DNA here is from genome assembly GCA_037074715.1 of Magnolia kwangsiensis. Taxonomy (NCBI): domain Eukaryota; kingdom Viridiplantae; phylum Streptophyta; class Magnoliopsida; order Magnoliales; family Magnoliaceae; genus Magnolia; species Magnolia kwangsiensis. Next base: position 14,579,948 of record CM073576.1, on the reverse strand, counting down.
ACAATCAAACAAACCACAGAAAAGAACTCCAAAAATAGGACATGTTATCATAAGAAAATAAGAAATAATCTAAGGATATACAAAAAATGCTTAGTAACAATAAGGAAATCACCATAAACAAGCTGAACAGAACTCTATATGTAGCTAAAAGAAAGAACTAAAATAAGTTGAACTCATTTTGTGTTCCTTTATCCTGATCTTGTTAGAGATTCTCATAAACAACGGATCTATTGTTCCACAACAATGCAGTCACTGATTTTCATAAATAACAAACAAGCTATACAATGGACGAACTTTAAGACAGAGAAATTAATTGAAACCAAAAGTGCCTTGCAAGTCCTAACTTATAGGCAAATAAAACTTCTCATACATGATTTTCACAAAGACCATCATTTGCCAGCCTAACTTCTCATGGTTAACCTTCCTATGTAAATTTAACATATTGATCAAAGAAAAAATGTCCATGATATCATTAGAGCATATCACTGATTCTAAATGGTTTCCACATTTCATAACCATGTAATTGCATTGACGGAGTCCATTGAAAGCAGACTACATGTGAATATATCCTCAAATCATGCCTTAGTTCTTGTGCATTCTGCCACTAAGAAATTCACAAAACTAATTCACAAGGCTGAATCTTGTCTGCTTCTTGTGAAGCCACAGTAATTGTGAAGGGGATATCCTTGAACATAATTAATTGGGTGGCGAAAAAGGTGGTTGAACCTTGGACATTGAGGTTTATTTTTAAGAAATTAAGGATCTCCTTGGCTCCTACTGAAGCCATTAGTTTTGACATCTGATTTAGCCAAACACCGTGTTCGTAGGGGTCCTTATGCATTGAGAGCTTTGGCCCTTTGAAATAGCTTCTCCGTTTCAATAAATAATCATTGCCTATCAAGAATAGGTGTGATAGCAACACAGTTCCACTGCTCCTTAACCTAGAAGATACTAATAAGCCTTGAAAGCCTGTTACTGGTACAGCTCTATCTCCAGAACTTGTTCCAAATTTAGTACAAGAATACTCTTTTCACTACTTAATATAACACTTGAATTATATTCAAGTCACATAGTATGGTAGCCCACCACCCCTCTGAATTTTCAAGCCATCTCCTCTTCTATCTGGATCCTACACTAAATAACACAAAAGGGAAGCTTCAAAAAAAAAAAAAAAAGAACAGAAATTGCTTGGTGATGCCAAGTACTAAATTTAGGAGTTATGAGGGCCCAAAGTTTGACCTTTAAAAAATGGCCGACTTATTCCGCCAGTATGTTAACAAAAAGGTGAGAGGCTGCGATCTCTCTCATTATGATAAAGAAAAGATCTGCTAAACCCAAGAGAAATGGATAGTGTTTTGTGCATAATGTGGCCCATGGACTGGATCAAATAGAAACCTTTGTACGTGAAGCTTAACGTACAATGTGCATCCAAGTGCATCTAAGTTCATTTAAGTGGGTCTAGGTGCACCTAAGTGCATCTAAGTACTTCAATTTAACTTACATTTAAAATCATGTACTTCGACACACTTAGATGCATTTACATGCACATTGTACACTAAGATAAATGTACAAGGCGTTGTATTTATCTGGCCTTGGTGAGCCATACTTGCCGTAGACAATGCAAATAGACATCTCCTAAGACATTCAGCTAATGAAGATACTGAAAAAAGTTGTTATTCGTGCATTCTTTATTGGCCATAACACCTTATGAAGTTGAGATTGCGTAGAAAATTTTGTACATGGGAATTGCGGCTAGAAAGCACCAACTCCTGTGGTTGTGGGGTTAGGGCAAGAAATATGCCGAGATCAAGAATGTTGCCAGCATTGGTGAGTGGACTTTGCAATCAGCCATTCACAAAAGAGCACTTTTACATGCATATACATTTTTCCCAAAGCAAAAGAAACCCAAAGATAATTCTAACCATCTATTACGTCTAACCTTAAGCATCTATGTTAATAAATATCAATAACGACTAAAATATCCCTAAATCCTGCCGAAACATATAGGGTTCCCATTAATGGATCGTAACTCATAAAAATTTATGTCAAGAGTGAATGATCTTGTGCTCGTTCAAAAAGATGCTCATTAGGCTATCAAATGGCACCAATTTCATGTCCTTCGAACAACAGTTGGAACCCGAAAGTAGCCCACAAAATCAGTGACGAAAAACTGAAGGGAAATTTGCTCAATAAGTCACTAACCATAAGTCTAACAACTAATTATACTAGGGGCCCTATGGACATGTGGACCCAAGTTTTGGCTTTTGACTGCATCACTTGTGGGTCCCTCTAACTAATTGAACACTCAAGTGGGCACATAGATTAATCAAAACATTATCAGCAGCCCTCAAAACTGTCAGGGCAGATTACCAGGTGCAAACCTTTGATCAGGCAGATCTTGGGGCCCATTCCTGAGCTTTCGTAGGACCCACTCCTAAGTTGCATCATACCTCCCGATTCATAAGAACTCGCCCTTGAGTTCAGATCTCCGCACCCATCCATCAACATGGCCCACCTTTATATTGTGTCATGATTGTAGGGCGTTGATGGTGAAGGACCAACAAATCAACAAAATAACCACTGGAACCAAAATCAGTATGCTTCATTGCCTTTCTAAATTGGATCTCCCAAACTGCATTACTTCTACTGGTGGTAGAATGACATGGATTTACTGCCCCTTGGCGCCTGTATGGATGTGTGGAATCCATGGGAAAAGAAAGGAAAAAACAATAATTATGCAATGATGATTTCCTTAAGAACTACCAAAACATGGAATCCGATTTTGAGTTCTTGTTTGAAAATAAAGTGAAAATCCCATATTCCTCTCACAATACTGACATCGTTTCTTGTGCCAAGAATCCAAAATTTGGAAAAATGTGATGATTGTTTGGTTGAATCCACACTTCTCTTTGTTATCCAAACAACACTAATCATCACATCAAAGGAAAACCCATTTCCTTTTCCACTGTTTGGCATGGAATCCATGGTTTCCAAACATGGTCTTGCATTAAAACCATAATAGAGATTAGAAAATTTAGCAATCATTTCTAATTCACAGTTAGCAAAATTAATTTTCAGTTCTGAACTTCTTCATTTTATGGTTGTATCCCATTTTATGGTTGTATCCATCAGTCCAAATTGTAGGAATTTTACCTGGATAGTTGCAAAGGTTATGACCATGGTTTAAATATCCATGACAATACAGCCTTATCAATCATATTATTTTTCATCACCCCACCCTGATAAGTGAGACGGGGGTCCAGTACAGGGCAGATATGGGCCCATACCAGCCCACAAGGAGCTGATATGAGCCCATATATACCCATATTACATTAATAATTTAGGGCCAATATAGCAGGCAATACCGATATTTAAAACCATGGTTATGACTACGACTCAAAGGGGTACATGTGTGGTATATGGCAGTGACCAATAAATCAACTATAAACAATACCTCCAGGTTTTCTGAGGGAGCCTGACTAAAACCTTTGTGTTGATCAGTTGGAGCACCATTGCCACCATTTGATTCCAACTGGCCTGAGGAAATGTGTGTAAGAACCCGCTCAATATATGAAAAGAGCTCAGCCTGGGCACCACGCAAATGAGGTATTTGCAAAATCTCATTGCAATATTTTGGCCACTCCACCAAACGGTCTAAAAACTGCTCCAAAGCCTTGGCCCCAAATACAAACATCTGCAATTAAGGAGGTCATCAAATCAAGCAACAAAATTCATGGCATCATTCTGGCTGAAAATATAACTACCGACTTTCGAGTCCACAGGTTCACGCAATGCATTCAGAACGCAGCGGATGGCAACACCAAGGGTATGACAGTGCAGAAGTTGATGATTTATAAGGGATCCTGAAAGAAAATTCAAAACCACTGCTTTAAGGGTACACATAGAAGGGAACTTTCTTTCCAAAAGGAAATTGTAGGTATTAAATACTTCGAAGTGAACTTTCTTTCCAAAAGGAAATCATAGGTATTAGTTGCTACATCGTAGAGAAAAGAAGCTTTAAACGAAAGATGCACACAACGAAGAAATGGGAGCCAAAAATCCATCAAAAAATTTAAGGGACCAGTGCTTATCGCAGCCTCATGAAAGTAGCATAAATTTTTTTTCCTTTTTCTACCATAGTGACTGAAAGGGAGAAATAAACAGCCAATGTCCAACATGAACTCAAGAATCATAAACTACTTGGAAATTATATGACATGGATACAAGAACATCATAATTTCACATACTACGTTACCAGGGTGAGAGCAACAGTAAAGATATTGCAGATAAGATTGGCCCAAATTAGGGTGCAGGGACCTACCTGTTCCAGGAGCTAGAAAAACAAAAGAGGTTATTCTCCACACAAGTGGAAAGGAAAAATATGTCCTTGTGTTGACCAGCATATCAAATAGCGTCCGTAGCGTAGTGGTAGCGTATGCTATGCAGCGTAGCATTGCCATAGCACTACGTAGAGTACCCAAATAGCGTAAATCCCTTGCAGCCTACGCTACAGGGATCATAGTGTACGCTACGGCTACATAGCATGCAACGTAAGTAGCGTACACTACGATGCACCTTTTGTTTAGTTTTCTTTGTTTAAAAACGATTTAAGACTCATATTTTAAAGAATCTTATAATGTAAATTTGAGACCAAAAATTTCTTAATTGATTTTAACATAAAAAAGTCGTGTTTCTTTATTAAACTGTGTTAAACTCACACTAAAGAAAAATAAAAAAAATTTAAGTTAAAAGAAAAGTGATCGGAAGATGTTTTTCGAAAACCCCTCTTCAAACCCTAGTTCCGACGCAAACTCTCCTCCTCCTCTTCGAATAAGGAGATATTTTGGCTGATCATTGGAGCATGCAAGAAGGTCCATTTGATGTATTTTCAAGAACATTGGAGCTGAAACAAAGGAGAAATCAGATTTCCACCTTTCCGCATTCGTACAGCTATGAAGCTGCAGTTTTCCTATTTTTTATTGATTGAATCTCTTCTTCAGCCTGCAAGAGGTATGTTCTTGCCCCTTAATGAATTCCTTTTTATTTAGAATGAAGATTTATTAGTTATTTTGGGAATTTTTTTCATTTTTTCTTTTTAAAATGCAGGTTACTGTGCAATATTTGTAGAATAGGGGTTGCTATGCAATTTTTTCTTTTTTTTTAGGTGGTGTTTATATGGTTGGCTATGCATTATTTTCTATGGTATGGCCCACGCGGTGCTCAATGTGGTTTGTGTATGGGTGGTTGCGCATTGTTTTTTTTTTCTTTTTTCTTACTATTTATCATATTTTCCAATTTCTAGATTAAAAATAGAAGTATCGTGTAGCTTACGCTACACGATACGCTATTTATACTACAAGCTACAAAGAGCTAAATGCTACGCAACACGCTACCATTATTTAAAACACTGGTGCTGACATCAAAACTTTGGTCAACATATGTTAGTGATAACAGCCAACTGATACAATGTCAAAGGCCGCCACCATCATGGCCTTTGTAAAATGCAATTTGTGGTAAGTGTGGCAATGGGTTGGGGTAGTGCTAGGGCTAGGCCAGAGTTAGCCCTAGCCAAGCCATGGTCCCTAAGCCCTCCCCTAATTAAGCTGAAAAGGCATTGGACCAGCACTGGTCATCTAGGCCCTAGACCCAATCAAGCTGAAAAGTCTCTAGCACTAGCCCTAGAGGATAAGGTTGGGACAGAATCAGCCCTACAAAGGAAAAATTCAAATGATCAGAGGTCTGGAATAGCCAATCTAAGATGATGATGATGATGATGATTATTATTATTATTATTATTATTATTATTATTTTATTTTATTGTATTTTATTTTATTTTGGTGTCCTCCATCCACATGAGCCCCGCACATAAACATTTTGGATCATAGATATAACAGTGTTCACTCGTCTCCTTAAAATGCAATCAGTAGTCATATAAATGGTACCCTCTTGCAGCTTTAGATCCCAGTTGACTACAATAATAAGGTCTGTGTGGCGTAGTGAGTACAAAAGGCAAGGCACATGAAAACATAACCATGAAACGATTATTCCAAGCATCACAACCTAAATCATTAAACTAAACAAATCAAATAAGATCAACCCCAAGATGTTAGAAACTGAATTGAAGAACTGAATCGACAACAACCAAACTTACCAAGGAAAACAGCAGCGACTTTGAGTTGACTTTCTGGCTGACTATGGAAGAAGAGGTACTCTTTAAATAGATTTACTATCATACAATGATAGATTGATTGATCCCTGTCAATTCAAGTAGGACACCCCCTTGATCAGATCAGTCCTATAAATGATTAAAAACTATGTGTATTTTCAACTGCAATATAAGCCAATACAAAAATGCATTAACATGAGGAGAACCTCCCTTAACATCACTAGACCTCATCTAAGGATTCACTGTTCATAATGTGTGTGTGTGTGTGTGTGTTCTTGTATTCATATCATACATACAAACACATTTATATTCTGGATTAAGAAATCGATACCAGGACATGGAATAATAGTCAAGAATTTAGACATCTCTTGAATGAAAGCTCCTTCCTATAATATACATACAGACAAGGTACAACTTTCCAATTTCAAAATTTCCAACAATCAATAGGGCAATTTTGGATTTTGCATTTGTATCATTACTTCGAAGAAGGAAAGGTTCAACATTGAAGGAATTGAACATAGAGATATTATATTCATCAAAAAATGGCAGCAAGAAACGAACTTGACTGCAGAAATAAATACACAATTACGTATGTAGAATAGAGATGTAACCAGAGAAATGCCGTAGTATCTCTTCAAAATTTTCTACATGTCATGAAGTAAGGATTAAGAATCCAAAACATACTATTAACAATCAACAAAATATTGAAGTATAAGATCATCAGCGCTAATGCAGTACAATATCTCCACCCGAGATCACAAATCTCCTAGCACTAATGCACTAATGCAAGTGTATCCTTCAACAAAAAAATCCTCCATTAGCAAGTGCTCAACATTGTAAGTTTGTAGAATCTAGAGGAGAACTGGATATGCAGTGAAATGCATAACTACAATTGGAAAAGGTGTCAAAGGAAGCTTAAGCATTTGAATAGAGCTGTCAACGGGTACTGGACCCACAGGTACCCAATGGACCCAACCCAATTTTAACAGGTCTAGGTCCAATTTCTCAGACCAGTTCAGAAATCAGGTTGGGTTCGGTCCCACATTTGAACCCAGATAAAAATTAGTCTAGCCACATCTAGGTTTACCATATTGGACCTGATTAAAATTGGGTCAGGTCTAGATCAGGTATTGCTAATTTTATGGTAATGTACTAATGTAATAATATATATTATATTAACACACACACATTAATTATTTTAGCAGCAAAATGAGGTTTGGAAAGCCACAGCACATCGTATATGTCAAAATGATACACATAAGTGTGATCTATCCATTCAAGTGGCCTGACCATGTGAATGCCCTTATTTGACATTGGCCCAATCCAACCCAACTCAGAACCAAGGTCCAAGGAGCTGATGGGTACCTGAAACCCAATTGGATCCATGTCCAGGTCCTCAAAAAACAAGAACCGAACCTGAAACGTCCTGGATTAAGCAAGGTCCAAACCCGATTATAGACTGGGTCCAAGAACTCTAGGACCCCAACTGACATCCCTACTTTTGAAATTAGAAAAAGGGAATCAAGACAAAGGAATATCAGAAAGAAGCTATGAGACTACTACAAAATCAACTTCGTAGCAACCAACCTTTTTTCAGGAGAATCCTTGAAATGGGCAATCATTTTAATCATTTGATCAACAGTTAACTGCTTAGAATATATTTGGTGGAAGTAAGAGTCGGTTTCTGCCTCAACATCGCCAGGATAGCCATCAGATGGTAATGAATCTATAACTCCACCACCCTGCAGTCTAGGATTAACATGCCCAGATGCTACCAGCAACCTTTCCATTTCCTCAGAAAGTTGGCAGGAGACTAGCTGCCCAGAATGGGCTTGAAGGACCTGCCAGGATCATGTACAGCAGAAGATACTTGATGGTGATTTTTCCTCAACAATGTATGAATTAATGCAGGACAATAAATTTGTGACAGTTCAGCCTTTAAAAGAGTAGAACTTGACCTACATTCAAAACAGCACCAAAATGTTGGAAAGGACTAGCAGAAGCATCCCCATCTAAAGGTATTTCTTTTAAGGAATTGAGACAATCCTGGAAACAAAAGATGTCTTCCATGAGAAAACTCATATATTCTTCTGTTTGACAGATATTTAAGAATACAAGAATGCAGCATGTCTCAATGACAAGCCTGTTCTCACCATGGCAAAAAAGAAGAAGATATTGTTGGAATAGTACCTCAAAGAAAGAATCTTTATATGTGCTCAGATTTTGATGCAACCATTTCTCAAGATTTACATGTTCCTTCTGAGAAGCAAGCACAGCAAGTTTAATGCTGAAAGGAAATGGAGTCATGTCCAACACAGATGATAGGATCTGTATGACAAAAATAGCATAAGAACAAAGAGCAGCAAAGACACACGTGCACGCATGCACGCACACACACACACACAAAAAAAAACTTCAAGAAAATCAACAAATTCCTTTACAAAATCATAGAAAATCGAAATCATATTTTACCAATACAAGGACACAGTTTAGCAAACAATTAGTATCCTAAATATTAACCATCATGCGTAAAAATAAAAGCTTGGTTGGATTAATAACCATGTAGAATATACAGTTTCAGTCCATTTATTCGTCATGTAACGAATAAGCAATTACATATACAGGAAGCAACAATGTAAAATAATCAAGAAAATATCCATGAAATTCATTGATACATCACGCATTTTCCTCCCAATGGTTTGATTGGTAACATATTGGTGCTGGAATTCAACATGAGCACAAATTTAAAGATGAATAAAGACTGCTGCACTGAGTTATGATCCAATTTTACTGGACAACTTTCTGCAGACTGCCTCTGACTTTTGTTAGAAGGAAGGGAAGAAGAAGAGGAGGAAGAAAATGATGAATGATGATGATGAAAGTCTAGAGTTGAACCAGAGAAGATGTATAAACTAAGGACAGCGTCCACCACTCACCCCCTCAAAAGTTCCCATTCTCAGCAGCAAACTATGATGCCCAGAAATGTCATGGATGCCACATGACTGAAGCTTTTATGCTGATAAAAATATATTAGGGGCTGTCTGGGCAGTGATTTGTGAAATCCATGAGTTTCAAATATCCCATATTTGTTTTTGTTGCAGATTTCCCAAATCATTGGATTTCTCAAATCCGCACCTTCATAAGTCCATGGATTTTTTGGGCAAATCCAAACACCCAAAAAAACTAAAGACATGGCAAATCATCAAAATGAGAGACTCTTTTAAAAGCAAAATAAGTTATTCCTTGCAATAGATGCTCCTCAAATCCATGGATTTGTAGTTCAATTCCAAATAGTGGACTTAACAATTTGCCAAATACAAATCGAATGCAAATCCATGAATTTGACAACTTCATGGATTTACCAAATTCACATTCCCAATTCCTTGATCCCAAACAAGGCCTTACTGAAGATTTAAACTGGGTATCGAAACCTTAAACATGGATAGGACATAGATATGAGGTGAATTCAGCTTTTACGCTCGTAGGGTTTTTGTTTTTGAATAGTCATGAAGAGTGTTTATTTTAGAGTGTGGAGATGAAACTTGATTTTTTAGCAAACATTTTTTGCTAAAATTTAACTTATTGGAAAGGTTTACAGTTTTCCGATAAAGGGAACATTTTTAACTTCTGCAAATTCCCCTTTGCAGGTAGTGGTCAATAGTTGTTCTCCAGTGCAGTTTTGGGCCCAACAACATTGGCATATGACTGGTGTTGGTAATCATGCATCGATGGGTTCCCTGCTATTTTGAGCATCCACTACTCAATGATGACCTTCCATGTATATGGGTGCTTCACGAATAGCAATTGCCCCTCCATGACGTTACATTGCCCACTTGCCCTTTGGGGTTGGGCTGGGGAATACTGGTGGAGATGTCGGCATTTGAGTGCTGTCAAATGTGAGCCTCATCCATGGCCAATTCCAAGAGCCAAGAGAACTGTACTGGCAATATAATTTGTTATCTATAACAATGACTCAAGGTCTTCTTACTAAGAATCTGGTTTTGAAGTGGGTATTGCCTGGTCCAGTGCCATAATGCTCTTCATAAGCCATAAGCTAAGGATTCCAAACATGTGTGCATCAATTGGAATGTGAACCGATGTGTGCACTAACCTTGCAGCCTGATTTGCATCTTATGCTATGGCCTACATATTACATATTGATAAGTAGGAAAAATATGTTAAATTATGAATATGGATAATCTCACTTCATGCTTAGTGATTTTCTTGGCAACTGCCCCTCCATGACCCTACATTGCTCGCTCACTCTTTGGGGCAGTTATGTAATAGTTGTGCCAGGTCAGTAGTAGGTGCTACCATGTTGGCATATGAGTGGCGTCACTGTGAACCTCTGCCATGGCAAGCCCAAGAGCACAGTTAAAAGAGATTGATCATTGTCAGGAACCCAATCCTAAAACCTTGGCCAACCTACAATTTAAAGGCCAGCCCCAAATTGCTAGGAGAAATGCTAAGATGACGATCATGATGGTGGTAGTGGTGGTGATGATGGTGGTGATATTTTCAGTTAACAGCAGTACATTACATTTTAAATGATCCATTATTTGCTGCATTAGAACGCAACAAATTCATAAATAAAACATAAAAAGTTTCCAAGAATTGTTCCAATGCCTATAAACAGTTAACGATTGTACTATCGATAATACGGGCCGATATTATTGATATCGCACAATACTGATACGACATCGGGCTTTAGTTGGGATACTTCCCAGTATCGGTCGATATATCACAACGTACCGCCATGTATCGCAATGTATCACTATGTATCGGAAGTATGGCAATGTATCGATGATACCACAAGTGCATCAATCCCCATTGTGAAAATATTGAAAAAAATCACCAAAAATCCACCCAAAAAATGTTTTTTTCTGATTTTTTGTCTCTTTTTTTTTTTTTTTTGTGTGTTTTTTCTTTTTCTTTCATTACATCCCTAAGGAAATTTCGACCACTCTTTTCAATTGTTTGGAGAGGAAAGGGGATATGGTGGCAGAAATCGAAATCAGAGAACATGTAGTATCATAACCCAAATTAGTGATTTTTTGCGAATTTGAACAGCTTTTTTCTTGTTTAAATTCCTTGGAATCAATGGAATGAAGTATATAATTCATGATTTTGCATGTTTTGCATACTCAATCAAGGATGTTGACTTTTAAATTTCGAATTTGGGAAAATTGGGAGAAATTGGGAAAATTGGAGGAAATTGTGAAAATCTGAAATTTCCTCCATTTAACTTGCAATTAGAGGTTGGAAAAATCACACTGGAGTGTTTGGAGGCTGATTTACAGATTGACAGAACTTTCTGAAAATTTTAAAAAAATATGTTCCTAATTAGAAAATGTTAAAAATTAATTAAAAATAATTTTATTTGAAAACAATTAGATTGAGAAAATGTTATGTATACCTAATATTTTGTATTCATGAGTGTATACTAATCTTAACATCAGCCACACTTGTTTATTTATTTTCAAAAATTAATTTTACTTTTAAAAAATTAAAAATATACTTTTACATAAATGCACCATATACGATACAACATATCTAGTCCAGAATTTAATTCATTGAATGTGCTATAATGTGATGTGAATTATAGAAATATTAGTAATGTTTTTATTTATTGTTTTATATGAACTGATTTTCAATACAATTGCATCACTTCTATTTGACAACACATAGTTTAGTACCTTATACAAATTAAACTTATTATATGTAATGTACTTGATTTTTTGTAATCTTTTGAGTTTTAAGTGTGTAATGATGTCCTTTTTAACGTCTCCTACAGACTACAGTTTCATTGAAAAATTCGACCAATTTCCAAATGTTCCCCAAAAACAGCAATACATTACGCAATATATCCAATATTTCCCATGCAATGCCCGATATGTTTCCATATTCAAAGGGTGTAATATATCCATTGAAACCCATACTAAAAACTTTGTAAACATTAAGTACATTCACCAAGTATCAAACTTTAAAAGAACATCTAAACTATATATACTTATCATCGACACACCTAAAATATGATTTATTTATTTTTAACTCAATTACGTGGAAAGAATATAAAGAAGGTTATAGTTGCCAAGTTCTAACATAGGTGACTTGAAGTCAATGATAAATGGAGCAATAATATATTCCATGGAAGTATAAGGAAAATTTTAAAAGAAAAAGAAAAGAAAAGAAAAGAAGCTTAAAGCCCATCAGGACAAAAAAAAAAGCACAAAGATGACACAGTATTTCATTTTGATCCATAAAAAAAATGGAAGCCTAACTAACAAAATATTTTGATATTATAAAGGAGCGACATCAATTGCATTGTAGGCTTTACCTTCAGCTCTTGGCAAATGTCCAATATCTTCTCAATGGTGTCTGGATTAGTGTTGTGAATTTCAACAAAACCTCGCAAGACAAGTTTAGGATTAATTAGCCAAAGATGATGAACAATCCCACTTTTCATGGCACTTCCAGCTATCACGGGAAAAACAATGGAACACACTTCATGTTGGAAGAGGTTAAATGCAGTCTGCAATGAAGTAAAGCATAATTTAATCATCTGCTATAAGATGGATTAAAAAGAAAATACCATTTTAGATGAAAAATTAGATATGAAATAATGGGAAGCATACATTAATTTGGGCCATCCCAATAAGTAAGACATCAGGACACTGCTTCAAAGGGTACTCAAGCATTGTGCGGACAGAGCTGGCATAGCCACTTTCGGCTAATTGACATAACACCTCTAAAAGTTCAAGGCAGAACCAAGCATTATTTGCATGCTCAGGTGGAAGCATACTCCCATGCACCGCATCAACATGCGACTGCAAAATAGTCGGCCAGGAAAATTAATCAAATAAAAAATAAAGAAACAAGACATTAGAATAGGTGAACCAGCATACCAGCTGCTTAGTAGAATGTGTGAATGTAAACAGTTCTGGCGGTGCAAAAACAGCATGTCTTAGGAAAGATAGCTGGCCCTCAGCATTCTTCCAAACAGACCCGCAAATGGCATGGAGGGGGAATGGGTCCTAGACAGGTACATTTCCACTTACTCAAGACTACTTCAAAAGAATATGTTTCACATGTTTACATGATAAAAGTGTACCTGGCACGCTTTTGCATAAATAGACATGAAAAGAGAAAATGCCTTTTCATCAGGAAAGTAGAACCCCTCGTGATCCAAGTTTTCCATGACACTTCTCCAATCAATTTCAGGAGCCTGGCATGTGGAATATCAGAATTAGAGATGAATAATTCACCTACCATGCTATGTTACATGAACACATGGGTTTCAAAATCCAACAACAATACAGAGATTAACCAAACCATGACAAATAAGAGTTTTTGAATTAAAGAGTACATTTTATTTAATTCAAAAATACATTTTATAAATAGAAATAAAACATAAAGGTCCCTTTCCAATAGAGCATGGTATAATTCCTTACTACAGTTTTGACTTTTTACCAAGGAACTATATGACATAACCACATTTATCTTACTGGTGCATGCTATCATTATACTCTATGGGAGTACAATTTAGCTCCTCTCTTTTAATTTCTGAGTCTAAGAGAGCAAGAAAACATTAGCAAAATAGCATGCAAAACAATGTAGATTAGTTTTTTACTAATATTTTGTTGTAACATTAAAGAAGGAGATGGTGGGTTTTGAGAGAGGAGAGTAGGTGTGATGGTGGCCTCCTCAAATGGATCTATGTGGCAAACAAAGAGTTTCTTGTGGTTCTTTTTCAACAAAACCACGAGGACGATCGCAAGAGCACTACTGTCAGGAAGCAAAATATCCTTTGGCCGATTGCAATGTGGGTTATGTGAGCAAAGGGAATTCAAAAGAGTTTTTTTGGCTCCAAATGATTTCAAAGAGAGGAATGGAGTAGAAAGAGGGAAAGCAATTATCTTACCTAACCGTGAAATCAAAGAGGAGGGAAGTCGTCGTCATAACGATAGGTTTTCTAGGTAGAATGAATATTAGCATGATCAAGGAAGGAAGAAATTGTAGGAATACGCAAGAAAAAACCGGTAGAGTCTTGCAACCATTCAATGATCTGTTGTCCTCATCCTAGGAGAGGCGCCTTTTCACCCGGAGATTGCATTACTACATTTACTGCTTCCAGTAGCCATGCCGGGATTATTTCTACTCACCTTTGAACGGCTCTCTCCAGGCTTGCCGTTGTCCCTATTCACTCCTCTTCCGGATTCATCACTAAGATAGAGATCGCTAGTTTGCTTTGATGCCTGGCCCGGGTTGTGGGTTCCGTGTGGGTTGCTTCTTTTACTTTTTCTCTTCATGAGGTTTGCCCCGCTTGTTGTATCTTTTCAAGCTTTGCCCTAGGTAAGTAATAAGAGTGTATCACTCGCTTGCTTTCCCCCAAAAAAAAAAAAAAAAAATGCAATAGCTTTCATAGACAATTTTCTATTAGACTAGAGCCACACAAATTTCAAAGAAATTTGTGGGGATTACAGGGAGGTCAGGGAAGCTATGATATTGAAAAAGAAGGGAACGGTGGAGGTACGAGGATTTGCTTTTGTTCGAATGAAGAAGAGGGAAGAGTTGGCGGAAGCTATAGAGGCCATAAATGGAGTTCAAGTAGGAGGTGGAGTTCTAAGAGCAAATATTGCTAGGTACGGGCAAGAGGTGACAAACATAAGGAAATATGTTAAAAAGCCAGTAGTATAACCAACAACGGTAAGAGAATTGAAGTCTGTTAATAGGGAGGGAAAGATAGTCTCGGAACAATAAATGAAAGAAAAAAGTGGAGGATTGGAGGATAGGGTCTCTTTCAAAGATATCATTAGGGAGATCCCAAGCCATAGTACAAAACATGTATCTTAAAAGGAGAAGGAAGAAGATGAGAAGATTGAGATACATGGGGTTCTAAAGGAGCGGGTATGGAGAATTGATAACGAGATTATTCCGACAATCCAAGTGCGTCCGATAGTGATGCAGAAGGCTTGGGAATCCTTCGAGTGGAGTTTCATGATGATTACCCAGCCCAAAACAACGGAGAAGAAGATTGGAGTCTTAATTCTAATGAGTTGTAGTGTGGAGGAAGAAGAAGTGATGGTGACCAAGCTACTATCTAATTCAGAAGTGTGCGTCTCGTTGCATGCTCAGGTGAATATCAATAAGTTCCTAATGGCATTCAGTCTATACAGAGATGATATGATTCGGGAAGTGAAGAGATGGGAGGCGTCGTTTGTTTTTTGCTAGGAAGAGGCGTGGTACCAATTTTGGGGACATTCGTTGGAGCTTTGGATTAGAGAGATTCTTGTGTCAATGGGTCGTTTTTGGGGAAGGTGACAAAGATCAATCCAACATCAGAAGAATGCAAGATGTTACGTTTTGTCTGAATCTATATTAAATGGAGGAAACAAGAGCCAGTACCGAAAACAGTTGCGGTAATGGTGGGGAAAGATCGGGTGTTGACTATTGATCAAGATGGTGAAGGAGATGAAAACATGTTCGGCAATGGAAATTTTGGAGTCGGCATTGTTTTAAATATCGACGATATCGGCCGATATATCCTATGATATATCTTGTATCCCACCAGTGCGATACGAAACGCACAAGTAGTGCAATATATCCCACATGTTCGATCCAGTGAGCATTTTTGAATTTTGATGCTCTTATTTTCTATAAATCATCTTAAATTAGTGTCAAATTGTTACAAATTCATGATTTTTCATGTTCTGCAATTGAAAAATTGAAAAAATCAAAATCAAAATTTCCTAATTTCTCACAAATTGTTTGCAATTTTTGTGTTCAAACATCACATTAAACATGTCTATAACCCAATCTACCGTTT
This sequence comes from Magnolia kwangsiensis, assembly GCA_037074715.1. NCBI lineage: Eukaryota > Viridiplantae > Streptophyta > Magnoliopsida > Magnoliales > Magnoliaceae > Magnolia > Magnolia kwangsiensis. The sequence goes on along the minus strand of CM073576.1, from coordinate 14,563,956 downwards.
CTTCTTTTGCTTTTGAATGTATTGTTGCTTGTGTTTCCACACGTCTTTTTACGTTAATAGATTATATGAATAGATATTAAATATACTCGCATAAATTCAGTTAGACAACACATAGATTAGGACCCCATAGAAAGAAAACCTATTATGTGTAATAAATGCATATTGACGTCTTTTTTAACAATCCCCAAAGTTTATCGAAAAATTCAACCAATTTCCCAATGTTTCCCCATGTTTCCAACAACAGCAATACATTACACGATACAACCAATATATCCCATGCGATAACCGATATGTATCTGTATCCCAAGAATGCGATATGTAACACAATACCGATATTTCGAACACTGAGAATCGGTTCGGGCACAACATCAAGTAAAGGAGGGAAAAGGTCTCAAGAGGTCATCAATGGCAGTCTTAGGTGTTGTAGCCAAAGGAGCACGGCATGGGTGCTCTTACAATGCACGAGAAGTTGAAAGGGTGTATGTGGCAATGTGAGATTCTCCAAGAGGGGGTTGGAGAGGAGAGGGCTAAGAGGGTACCAACACGTGAAAAGGAGGACGACGGAGTTAGGGGGGCATTGTCAGCAACTGTTGATTTCGAGCAATGTGATGGGGTACATGGTGAGGGGAGAGATGAGGGTGGGTCTCGAGAGGCTATTGACTTCACCGATGACATCACAAACTTCAATGATGATAAATCTCAAGAGGATGCGTGTCCAGGGTTTGTAAAGGGGTCTATTGAAGAGCCAACACATGTAAAGGAGGCTTTTGTCTCGCATGGAGGGTATTCACATGGGTGGAGAGGGTGGCATGTGTGGAGAATTGTTTTATCTCCACATGCGTAACGAAATTATAAATCCTTCACACATGTCCGGTTCTAACTCATTTAAATAGAATCGGTGAGCAGTGTTCTCAAATCGTATGATTCATTAGTATGGGTGTACGATTTGAATCATACACCCAAATAGCAAATCCTAAATAATCATGTGATTATTGTACGAATCGTATGAATCGTACAATAATTATAGACTGCATAAATGGGCCTAAAAATTACTTAAATTTTTTTAAAAAATTTTATTAAGTTGTTTTCTTCTTTCTTTATACCCTTCTTGCTTATAAATCATGAAAAATGCACTCCCCTATTAAAAATATCCTCATTTTTTTCTTTTGAGAGATATATAGAAAGAGAGAGAGGAAAGAGGAGATTTGAGGATTTTAATATTCAATAACCCAAAACAAAGGAATCAAGATATCTTTTTTATTCATAATGGAATTGAATGCCATTTTATTAACATGATTCTACACTCGAGGAAGGTACAAAAGAACAAAATTATTAGAAGACTATTGTATTTTTTTTAAGGTAAATTTTTTGAAAGGCAACCAAAAAACATAAAGGAAAAATAGAATCCTTTACAATCACGATATGTATCACATATATATTTCTCAATTGATAATATCATGATATGTATCCCATATATATTTCTCAATTGATAATATCATGATATGTATTATTTTTCTAGTACATGTTGATGGGAAATGGATGGTTGATGAGATTTTAGTATTTTCTAATGTCCTTATATTTTTTCATATGTTTTAGATTTTTTTAAGAAATCAGAAAAAATCTTACGATTTATAATATGATTTGCATTTTGATACCATTCAACCCCCATAACGATTAGCGATACGATAACGATTTTGACAACATTGTCAGTGAGCTTCATTTCGAGTCCAATCGACGCAGGGTTGGGCCAAAGGGTCGAACTGGATGGTGAGTAGTCGACTAAAGAAGAAAAATGATCTCATTGCTTCTTCCCATTGTGGGTTGATCAAAGTCTTTTGTGACTATGTCAAGAGACAAAATTCCTAAGTTTCAAGAGGGGTGTTATAATGAGAGATCAGTACTATTATTCCACGGAGATACAGGAAGTTGTCCAATCGTAGACTTGGCTTTGATGGGGGTAGTAGAAGAACCAGACGAAATATCGACAATGAAAGGTTGGCAACTACGAGAGGAGGTCATCCAAGATGTGGTTGTAGTCTTGTACTTCAAAGCATTAGAGTCACAGGGTCAAAGCATTTCAAGGCCAATATCAAAAATTTCTGGGATGTTGATTAGTGAATCTCAATGGCAAGTGGAATGTTGTGGGTCAAAGATATGTTTTGGGACAAGTGGGCCACCTTTTGGGGGTTTCATTTGGGGATAGGGAGGAAGATTATATAGCATTGTATTAGTTTGTGGAGGAAAGAGGACAAATTTAGCGGGAGTCGCAAATCAGTCAAGTGCCGAAATCCGTTTGGGGTAGCAAACAGTTAAAAAGGTTGAATTCAAGAACAAATTATGAGGCGAGCGCATTGCCGAAGTGTGAAGGGGTAGAAAATGTAACTTATGAAGATCATAAGTTGGTTTGGGTGTTCTTGAAAAAGGAAACAAACAATTTACGCAACAGTATAAGGAAAAATTGGTGGCTTTTCAAGAAACTAAGCTGCAGATACTAATAAGTGTCTCATCGACTCGGTTTGGAAAGGCAGATCAATGAGTTGGGTGGCTCTTAAGGCCGTAGGGGGGATCCCAGTAATTTGGAATTCGAATATTTGGGGTAAGGAGGACAATTTATAGGGGAATTCTCAGTGTTTGTTCTCTTAAGGAAAGTGACGACTAGTTTTTGATCGGTTTTTAAGATCGGTAGATGGTCATAATAGGCCGGCTTGGTGCGATATATTGTAGGAGTTGGATGTATGTAAACAAAAGTGGCAGCTTCCATGGTGTGTGGGGAGAGATTTTAATATCGTCAGATACAATTTTGAGAAGTATAATGGGAGTCGGATGACTTGCAATATGAAGAAATTCTCCATTTGGGTTGCAAAGAAAGAGTTGTTAGATCTTCCCTTGGGGGATGTAAAGTATACATGGACAAATGGTCAAGGTAAGGTGATGAAGTCTAAATTATATCAGCTTTTAGCGTCACTTGAATGGGTGGAAAAATTTTAGAGTGTGCATCAAAGAGGTCTGCCGAGACCGGTGTCGGACCATTGTCCAATATTGTTAAAAGTGGATGAAGAAAATCGAGGCCCACATCCATTTAGGTTTGAATTGTCATGGTTTATGGTGGATGGTTTTAAGGATTTGATCAGAAATTGGTGGGCATCAATATAGATTCACGGTTATGCAGGGTTTTCTCTCTTCCAAAAGTTACAAGGACTAAGGCAAACAATAATGATGTGGAAAAAAGAGGTTTTGGCAGTCTAGAGATGGAGATGCCAAATACATTGCAGAAAATTCATGCTTTTGACATCAAGGAAGAAATAGGAGAATTATTAGAAGATGAAAAGGCATGGCACAAGGTGTATAAGATGAAATACAATGTAATGTTAAGGGAGGACAAAATTAAATGGCAACAAAGGCCTAGAGCAACTTGGCTTAAAGGAGGGGGGAAAAAATACAAGATTCTTCCACACACTGGCTAGCGCTTGGGCTAGAGTTAATAAGTGTAGAGGTAAAGGGGGTAAGGACAGAAGATAAATCAAACGTATGTGAGGCCATTGTGGAATTTTATAAAAATCCTCTATCTAGGGAAGAATGGATCAGGCCGAAACTCAATGATCTCTTTTTTATTCTATTTCAATTGGAGAGACAGAAAGTTTGGAGAAGCCTTTTTCAGAAGAGGAGTCAAATGGGCTTTAGAAGATCTAGGAAAGGATAAGGCTCCAGATCCGGATGGTTTCCCAATGGCTTTTTTCCAGGAGTTTTGGGCAATGATAAAAGATGATCTCATTGCCTTCAGTAATGAGTTCCATAATGCATAAAAAATAACGACCAAATTGGTTGCAACATTTATAACTTTGGTCCAAAGCTTGTGAGATTTTCATTCAATTGGTTTATAAGAAAGTCCATACAAAATATTAGCAAAGATACTGGCTTCAAGATTTTGGGTAGTGTTGAGTGCAGTTATGTCCAAATCGTTAAGGAACTTTTGTAGCAAACAGGCAAATAATGGATAGTGCATTGATCACGCATGAAGTGATTGATTGTTGACATAAAGAAAAGAAAAAATGGATTTGCAAATTGGATATAGAAAAGGCATACGACTATGTGGATTGGGATTTTTTGGACTACATGTTAGAACGTTTGAGTTGTGGTCAAAAATGGAGAAGGTGGTTACATATGTGTGTCAAGTTGGCCAAGTTTTCGATATTGATTAATGGATGTCTAAGGGGCTATTTTCGTCTTCGATGGGTCTAAGACAAGGGAACCCATTGTCTCTATATTTATTTGTAGTGATACAGGCTTTCAGTCAAGTGTTACAAAGAGGTGTGGAATCAAATATTATAGAAGGTTTTACGGTGGATAGATCATATTTTCGGGTTTCTCGCCTTCATTATGCAGATGACACGATTTTATTTTGTGATGCAGATTTGATCGAGGTGGACAATTTAAGGAAGATTGTTCCCTGTTTCGAGGGAGTTTCAAGTTTGAGAGTGAATATTAGAAAAAGTGAGCTATTAGAAATCCAGTTATCCAAAGAAGAGGTAGATGAGTATGATAGTGTAATAACCCTAATTCTTGTAGCGATTTACACACTTTTGCACCCACTTAAACCCTACAACATATGGAACTTAATAGACACTTAAACACACCGTTAATCAGGAGGAGTATCCTCTCCCGTTCACACGTTGGGTGTGTTTGAATTTTGAGGACAAAATTTTTGTGAGGATAGAATGTAATGACCTGAGATTTTGGTGCGCATGCATACATGTGCATACATGCACAGTTGCATTCATCTAAGCATCCATGCATAATCCTTCCATTTATTCACACATTCATGCATACACGCGTCCATAAAGTGTGCAAGTTGTGACCATTGATATGCATGATCGATTTATTTAGTATGTATCGTTGATTGATAATTGTATGGTTTTGGTGTGTGTGTGTGTGTGTACTTGCACTCCCTTTACTCATACACCTAAGACTAACCGTTCATTTATTAACCAGCTCAAATCTAACTGTGGAACATACACTAAACCCAATCATGTACGGTATGCAGTCATCCACTCATCCATTCATTTTTAGGATTGTAGTTTAATCACGTAAGTCGTTTATCCAATAATCCACCAATCGGATCAACTAAAAACCCATCTTGCACCTATCTGACCATGAAAGTAACTGTACATTAACTTGTATAAAGGATTAAACTCTTAATCATTTCATCATTTTACATATATCTTATCATCCAACCATACATCATACTTGGATCCACCAATTGGGCCACCCAAAAATCAAACAAAAATCATTGTTGTGATTCTCACTTTTCTCCGTCTAAATTTACTAGAGTACTTCTTACATTGGAATATGACTTAACAAGTTTCAGAGGCCTACAAGTCATATACATATTTTGGTGGTAAACTCATAATTTTAAAAGTGGAGAAAACCATTCAAGTATCCATATATACAATCGTAAATCCGACGCCCCATATCTTGCAAACGGGTAACCCATTCCAAAAATCAACCATACACAACCTCTATGCTCATTGAGGTACCATATGGTTCACTTAAATCTTATTTTTAATACATCTCAATCATTCATCCATGTACAGTATAACTCTCTAATATAGTTTGTCCTAAACGTGTGTAGCATGCCCATTTAAATTTTAACATTTTAAAGAGTTAATAGCATATATTAAATATTATTAATTTTTAGTAAAATATAAATATATATATTAATTAGTATTAAAGTTATTATCATGTGAATATTAGATTTAGAAATGAAAAGAGGCATGTGACTATCATCAAGGGTTACTAATCTAAACCACTCATCACAATGACCAACCCAGCAATTTCAAATCATCCAAGTTTTATTACAAGATCAGTCGATCATCTGTTCGTTAACTTAACCAACAAAATGAAATCGTTAAATTCATACAGAAATCAACACTGCCCAAAGAACTTCTCAATTAGTCATCCATACCCAAATTCATCCATCAATTTGACCCATCAACCCACCCACCTGATCAACCATCCATTATACATTAATAATTTTACATGTATACCCATGTGTACACTACTCACATATGCACAACCATGCATATGCACAACCACGCAACACATGCATCACTTCCTATACACACGTGAGGTAATTTTTATAATAAATGAAACTAAATGGTGGCTATTTCACTTCTATGAGATGCAATTGAAAGGTAATGTTTTATTTTATTTTATTTTTCACGTGTGTGTATTACGTCTAGTGGGACCCTCTAATATAAATAGGGTCGTGGATGTAGCCGTGTAGGCATAAGAAGGGAGAGTGTGAGGAAAAATAATTAAAAAAATAAAAAGGAGAGAAAAAAAAAAAAAAATTTGTAAAGATTTTGTCAAGGTGGGGGATCCATCCCTTATCTACAATTTTTATAGTTGTTTTTATTTAAAATTATTTTTTATTGTTATAATTAATTTTCTTGAAATTTGAAATTTACAGGAAATAATTGTTTATCATTGATATTTTTTATTGTTGATATACGCAGAAAAATAAAGATTTTACAAAATAAGATTAAAGAAAAATTCAAACTGAATTTTTAAATTAGTAAATTTAATATGTAGGAATTAAATAAGAAATTATTCCAAATCCTACTTAAGTTATATTTTAAATTAATTTTGCTGACATAAATTTGTAAAGTGACTCAAGTTATTAATTTTAGATTTTTTGTTCTCAAGACTAGTTAAAAGTAATATATTAAAATGATTCATACTAATAAAAAAAATGATATTTATAATATTAGGTAAAATTTAATAATTTTAAATATCTTATTAATCTAAAACATAAATCATGTAAAATTTCATTCTAAGAATATTGATGTATAATTAACTAATTTAAATTTAGATTTAATTTAGCATTGTTTAACTTAGTTTGTTTAATAGTAATTTAATTGCGAATTTTAGGGTTAGATTATGAATTTTAAGGATTATAGAATTTATTTCAATTAGGTAAATTTAATTCTAAATAGATAATAACTAATTCTAATTAAAATAAATTGATATCTAACTAATCAGATTTTAAATCTTGAAAATAAGTGATTAGTATAGATTTTCAATGTATGTACTTACCTAACCCTAATAGATGGAAGTGTACTAATAGTGGATATTGAATTAAGATTTATTAATATCTCTCTTAATTCAACTATTAGGGTTTGAAATAAGTAGAGAGAATCTGATTAATATGTTTAGTATGTATTTTCCCTTAATTTATTAGAAGGAAGTAAAGAATTATTATAAAATAGTTAGGTTTTATTAATATATTACTAAATCAATTAAATTAGAATGGGTAAATCTAAATAATACATTAATTTATTTGAATTTGGGATTTAACATGGAGTTCATATGCTTTACTAATTTATAATTTCATAAAGAAATTTTAATTCGAATAAAATTTTAATTTTGATAAATTAATTATTAACTTATATTTAAAAATAATAATTCTGAATTTATAATTAAGGATTTTAATTATCTAATTAAAATAATTACTGAGTTAATAGTCATTGAACCTTACAACGACTTATATGCATAATTTAAGAATAACGAAGAATATGTGACGTAAATATGTAGTTTGTAACTAACCTATAGTAAGTTGCGTATTTAATAATTTCGATTTGAATGGATGGTGGTCACTCATATCATGTATATATTTATTTTTAATTAAGAATGAAGATTGGAATGCAGGTGCGCTGCCCTGGGGATGTCCCTAAAAGGCATAGGCAGGTAGGGCGATTGTGTCTCTTGGGTGAAAGTCCCTAAAGCCAGCAAGTAGAATGATTGTGTCCCTTGGGTAGAAAACCCTAAAGCCAGCAAGCAGGGTGATCGTGTCCATTGGGTGAAAGATCCTAGAACCCACTGGATCCATTGAAGTCTCCTTTGTGTACGACGTATGAGTACAATTGTGTCGCGGACATATGCCAGATGTACAACTGGAGCAGTAGTGACTAGTTAACATATAAATGGGTCCCTCACATCGAGGTACTAGTGCGTGGGTGTTAATACAACGTAGCCATCCACTTGGGTACGATGTTGTAAAAGATAATAGTGATTTAATTTTGTTATTTATAGAACTCATGAAAAGTTTGGTATTCGGAGCATCTTTACAATTCCAGTATTACATTCATCTCATCTTTTAAGATTTGATACTTTAATTTGCGCTTTAAACTTTAAACAAATTATTTTCATTATTTGTACATTTTGTATAATTATACAAATTTCATATTTGGGTTGAACACGATCCCACGAGCTGTTATGCTCACCCCTACATTAACAGTGTTTCAGGGTTCGGAGATTAGTCAGGTGTGAAGCAAAGCAACGATCTAACCATCCGTCTAGTCGTAGTGAATTTTTTTTTTTGTTAAAAAAAAAAATTTGTATAGTGAAAAAATCAAAAGTGAGTCTAAACATTATATCGGATAAATATTTGATTTTATAGTAATGTAGTTTTTATTAGATTTTTGGTTGAAAATTAAAAATAAAATAAAATAATAATAATAATAATAATAATCACAACCTGGGATTCGAAGTCGAGTCTGGCCAACTCAGGCACCGAATTTCGGAGCTTGACAAATAGTCTTTGGATGTCGGCTGGGGTCTTTTCCTTCAACATATTTAAGTCTTCCACTACGTATAGGCAAACCGGCTAAACTCTTATGGGATAAGGTAGTGGAAAGATTCGAACGAAAGCTGTCCAGTGGGGTGGGGGGGTGCATTTATCTCTAAGAGGAAGTATTTCATGTCCCAAATGAATGTTGATTCACTTGGATAAATGCAAAAGAGACTTTGTGTGGAAAGGTGCTAAAGAAAATCATAAATTCCACTTGATTGGAAGGAGATGAGCAAGCCATTTGAAGAAGGGGGGGTAGGTATTAGAAGTTTGGAAATGATGAATTTGGCGTTACTAGAAAAATGGGGGCTGCTCGGTGGTGAGGAAAGTCATCTATGGAGATAGGTTATAATAAACAAATATAGAGCAAAGGAAGGATGTAAATGGATAAAAGAGTCATCTATATATAAAGCTTCAAGGGCTTGGAATGATATAGCAAGTCTAAGACGGAAATTTAAGAAGGGGGTTGGTTTCTCTTTGGTATATGATAGTAGCATTCGGTTTCGGGAAGATGTTTCGATGGGAAATGAGCCTCTTCAAGAAGATTTCCCAATTTTGGCCAGAATTCAATGGAACCAAACACTTTGGTTGCTCATTGCTTCTCAATTGAAAGAAATGAGGTGATATGGGCCCCTTTGTGTAGAAGGAATCTATTGGAATAAGAAGTTGAAGAGGGATAAAGTTGCTGGAATTTCAACTGGTTGCAGAAGTTGTGGCTAAGCGGGATTCTATGGCGTGGATTGTCATAGTAGAAAACAATTTGAGAGAGAAAAAAGCATTTTAGGGTTGGATGTATTTATAATAGATAGCCTCGTACAATTACAAGTATGCATTTAATATTGAAGAGATGCTAAAGAAATAGGAAAAGGGCCAAAGAAGAAATAAGAAAAAACAACTAAAGCCTTAATAATTAATGACTAAAACCCCATAACACAAAAGCCTAGGAGAGGCACATTCAGGCCCACATGTTAGACACACACGCAACAAGAACTAGGCCCACCCACTCATAGCACCAACACTCCCCCTCAAGCTAAGGCATAGATATCAATAATGCCCAGTTTCCCAAGAATACGTCGTCCAGCTTCCACAGTAAGAGCCTTAGTAAAAATATCCACCGATTATTCAGAAAACTAAACAAATGGAGTGGAAATGATGCTTGCAGAAACTTTCTTACAAGTAAAGTGATAATCAACTTTAACATGTATTATTTGCTCATGAAAAACTGGATTTGAAGAATGAGAATGGCAGCTTTTCTCACAATAAATCGGCACACGAGTCTTCACAGGAAATCTCAATTCAATAAGAAAAGCTTTTCAACCATACAATTTCACGTAACGTATTTGTAATAGCATGATACTCTACCACAACACTAGACCCAACAACAACCATTTGCTTCTTAGTCTTCCAAGTAACTAAATTACCATCGAAAAATGCATGGTAGCCTGTTATAGATTGTAGATCATCTAGAGAACCTGCCCAATCTGCATTAGAGTATCCTTCAATATCAAGTTTATCATGATAGCTAAATAAGAGACCACGTCCAAGAGACGATTTGATGTAGTGTGATGCGACAAACTACTTCAAGGTGGCTAGAATGGTGAGCATGCATAAACTGACTAACCAAACTCACAGCATGAGACAGATATAAATGAGTAATCATCAATAATATCAATCTCCCAATCAAGTGCTGGTACACACGAGGATCATCAAGAAGTTCCTCGTCAATCATCTGCTATAATCTTCTTATTTACTTCCAATGGAGAATCAATAGATTTGACACCAAGAGTACCAATTAAAGTTGACAAATCAATGGCATATTTACATTAAGACAAAACTATACCCTTTTTTAAATGAGAGACTTCAATTCCAAGGAAACATTTTAACAGTCCCAAATCTTTGATGTTAAACACCTTTCTCAGATATAATTTCAACTTAGAAATATTATTAGCATCATTACTTGTAATAAGAATATAATCCACATAGACATTCACAATAATGGTCACCTTCACATGCCTCTTGAAAAACACAACATGATCAAAATGCATACAAGAAAATCAAATACAAATTAAGGCCATATATCACCTTCTTCAGACAACATACCTTTCTCTCCCCCTCCTTTCGAGTAAATCCACGAGGAGTAAGCATATAGATCTCCTCAGTCAAATCATTATTCAAAAAGGAATTATTAACATCCAATTGATGTAGGGGCGAATGCAGATTAGCATAAAGAGAAATAATCACCCAAACAAAGTTCATCTTGACAACAGGCTCGGAAGAATTCTCACTAGAAAATGACGAAAAGCTTTTAGCTACAAGGCAGGATTTATGTCGAGCTATACTTCAATCAGGATTGTCCTCGCGTACATACACCCAACGACAGCCTACAAGATTGTTCCGAGCTGGTAACTCAGCCATCTTCCATGTAGATGATTCTTTTCAAGAGTTATCGTCTCCTCCTCAATAGCTTGTCACCACAAAGGAGAAATAAGAGACTCCTTATGATTTTTAGGAATGGAGGAGAAAGAGTACTCAAGAGCAGAAACAAAGAACCCGTGCTGAGGAGACAAAAAAATTATAGGAACCTGTGCTGAGGTGCACTGTCTTTTTGCTTTTCTAACAAAAAAGGGTAAGTCCAAGGAAGGGTCGTCTAAATATGGATCATCATAAATAGGCAAACAAGTAAGATCACTATCAGTACTTGTAGCCAAAGGAGCATGCTTTGTGGTCTCCTGAGAAAGAATAAGATTACGAACATTCCTTCGTGTTGGGCTTAGTGGAATCAATAGTAACCTTATCCCTAGCATTATCAGGTTTGGAAAGAACAAACATTATTTCATCATATTCAAGGACAAGGACAAGAACTATAGAATGATGCTCCCCCTTTCCACTAGAAAAATACAGAGCGTATTCAACAAATTTAATATCTATAAAAATATAACGTTTTTTAGTAACTGGATAAAAACAGTTTACCCCTTTTGTGGAGACGAATATCATATGAAAATGCATTTGACAACTCGATTTGACAATTAATTTCTAAGAGGACCAGTGTTATAGACATAACACACACCACCAAAGACCTGTAATGAAATTTCAGGGATTAGATAAAAGACCGGAAAATATTGGACAGGTGACTCTCCAACAAGGACCTTCATAGGAACACAAGTAATTCGGTAAACAAGCTGTGAGAACAACCTCTAACAAAAAAGATTTAAGAACAGACTACCAACGAGGAGAGCACCAGTTAATTCTAAAAGATGTCTATTTTTCCTCTCAGCAATTCTATTTAGTTGTGGGTATATGCACATGTGATCTAAGAATTAACACCGTGAATATGATAAGATAACAAGGTATGGGAAAGATACTCTTTTGCATTATTTGTACGAAGAGTTCCAATATCCAAACTAAATTAATTTTTGACCCAACTATGAAACGGCTTGAAAATAGAGCTAAACTCTGTCAAAACAAGGATGAAAGAGAAATTTGGAAAATTCTGAATCAAATCATTTTATAAGTTCATTTCTAGTCTTCATCAGGAAGTCAAATTAGCCATACATAATTTGTATGGCATTATAAAGCTCCCCCCAAAGTGGTGCCTTGGCATGGTCTGTAGGAAGAAACAAGGCGCTTACAGCCAATAATCTTCGACAGTGTTGGATTATTTTGCCGAATGTATGTTTAATGTGTTTGCAAAATGAAGAATCAGTGAACCGTCAATTTGTTCATTGCACTTTTGTAAGAGAACTACAGGATCAATTCTTTGCAGAAATTGGTATCTTTTGAGTATGCAATGTTCTATAGAAAGTTTTTTTTAAGGCTTGGCACAGAGGAGGCATTGGGAAGGAAGGGGGAAAAGTGTGGAAGATTACCTTCGTGGCCAGAATTTGGGCAGTATAGGAGGAGAGGAACAATATGTGTTTTCGAAATAGAAGTAGCCCGGTACCTAATGTCTTCAATCAAGCTAAAGCAAATATATTGGAATGGGCAATAGCTTTTAAAGTTATAGGATTTATTTTTTTTCTGCTCTCTTGTATTTTTTTCTCCTTTCCTATATTGTATTCTTTTGGTTTCGGCCAGTAATAATAAACCATCGTCTTTCAAAAAGGAAGAGAGAGAGAGAGAGAGAGAGAGAGAGAGAGAACATTAGCAAATCTTTTATCATTGCCTTTAGAAATGAGGGAGATGAGTTACTTGTTGATTTTAAAAATATTTCTTGATTGAGAAAAATATTTGTTTCTTAAATAAATAAACAAAGTCAGATATCTCTCAAAAAAAATGTCAGATAACAAAAAAGCAGTAGACCAGATTTGAATTTTTGACTATAAAACATTATGAAGTTTCAAACGTCTATTAAAATTGAGAGAGAAAAAGAAGATCAATAAGTTTTATCTTATAAAACAGAACAAGTTTGCTTTTTTAGAGAAATTCCATTAAAAAAAATTGTTTATGTTTTAAATTCAAACTAAAATTTATTTTTATCTTTCTTTGATACAAAGAGTCATATTATATTTCAAATAAATAAATAAAAATACAAAGAGTCATATTAGGAAGTAATTGGTAAGAGTACCCTCTGTGTGCTCATGTGTCTAAATGGCTGGATTCATATGGTAGAAGAATCCTAGTGGGTCATGTATGCATGTCAAAGTCAGATTCTTCGAACACACAATGTAAGCATTACTTGCAAGAATCCTCATAAGTCATAACATACCACCAAGGCAAATATGTTCCAAGTCATTGCTACAATAGCCAGGATGAAAAAAGAACAGAAAACAGTGTGGCTATGGAAGATCAATAGTAAAGCTTTAATACTCACAAGTTCTTTAATCGAGCCTACGAGGACATCAACATTCCAAGAGCTCAACCATGATGAATCAGCAGTCGAAATAGTACTAAGAGCAGAGCAGAATGTTGAAAATGTGTTTTGACTGTCCTCAAGACCAATATGGGTCCGTGCCATTGTGCAGAGTATCCTAGAGAGAGTAACTTCATTAAGGGGTGAAAAGAGAGAGAGCATCTCTTTACAGACTGAAGTATTAGTTGTACATCCATAGCCCAGTTCCTTCATTATATCTGCCATGCTAATTTCCTTCTCTATCTCAGCTAGAACAGTAACAAAATCATTCTCAGTGCAATCAAAGAATGATTCCAAATACCTGCAGAAAAATCGACCAAAATAGAAGTAAAAAAATATGACTTCCTAACTGGAGAATACAATGACCCATAACATGAATATTTAATCAACTGAAAGGTGGTCCTTAAAAAGTACCTCAATGAGTTGACATCAGATGAATCATCCGCCAGTATTGGGGCTAGTACAAAATGAGTCCTCTCTTTGAGTTGTAACAAGGACAACATCTTTGTAAAAGCATCCACATGCTTTGAAAGGCCCTTGGACTGAGAGAGAAATAAAACAATGTTCTGAATTTGCTCATGAGAAACAGAAGCAGGCTTTGTACATAATTCCTCAATATGTGCCACGCAGAAATTTTGCCCTGGAAAAATGACCAAGATTTAAATGCAAAACACCATGGGTGAAAAAACAAATGCAATAGGAATCTTTGTACAAAGGTATCTTAGAACAGATATTTCAAAACTTATCCCCAAATCAAGCAACTCAAGGAATGCTAAAAACACACTCAATGAGGATGTGGCACATGTACATATACGCACTTATTCATCAGGCCCCAACATGGTCTGGGCCATTAGCACAAGGACTTTTGTCCAGTGATGTGAGACAGGGATCCATTTTAAGGCAAAGGAAAGGCCCAAAAAGGATGACGTAGGTGGATGTAGGAAGAAAAGACTCCATGACCTATGGTTTAGTTGAGGATATGGCCCTTGACGGAGTGGAATGGTGGAATGGTGGAAGAGGATTCATGAGGCTGACCCCAATTAGTTGGGATAAGGGTCAGATGGTGGTGGTGATGGAGATGGAGATGTGAGACAGGGATCCACTTTTTCCATGAAACCATCATCTTTTCTTCAAAACTCGTAAGTGATTTTGGGCGATGGTCCATCTGCAATGGATGTCATACAAATACACCGTGTCATTCACGGAGCATGTGATACATTCCTCCAAGCAACTCAACTTACCTCTGATTCTGAAATCCGTATTTCCTGAATCTGACAGAGCAAGACCAACAGCAATTTTCTCAGGTGTAGACAAATGCAATTGCTTGGAGAGACCTTCTAGAAATCCTTCACTCATCACTTTACTTCTCAGTGCTTCACAGAAAACTGTGGCGAAATTTGGTCTACCCAAAAAGTATCTAAAGATAGCTGATAGAAGATATGGCTTTGACTGAAAGTCTTCGCTCTGAAATTTCACTTGATCTAAGCAGGCCTGGAGCAGTACAATGCTTCCCTCATTCCCATATTCAACAAACTACACAGCACAAGCAGATTGTTTTACAACTACAGGTCTCGGAAAGAAATGAGATAGGAGGGAACATAACTTATGCTGCAGATCCAAAGATTGGGAAAAGGAGGCATTCAGTACAAGATACAAAGAATCTTGAGAAACATCATATTATTAAGATACCCAACTCCAGTGTCCGTTGTGGACAGAACCATGTCCAGCGTGCAAAACACAAACGTGGAACACGTTGACAATATCTGGACCGTTCATCAGGTCGGGCCCACCATGAACAGTCCAGATGTCATCAAAAACCGCAATGACCAGATAATCCTCAACAGACGGGTGATGGAACTAAACAATTTTATAAACATAAATAAATAGTGGTGGTCCACATTAAACCGGCAAAGGTTTCTGTTGGGATGATCAGGATCATCTGATCATTGCAGAATAGGAACCGTGGACCATCCATTGTAGGGCCCACCTGATGGATGGGCTGGATCTCTAAAGATCTGTCAATGTTTATGTTAATTGATTTCAACCAGAGAACTGTGTCTGTGACAGATAATCTTCCTCGGCATTCGACAATCCAGTTGAGTGAAAATAAAATTAAAGCAAAGAAAGCCAAATACAGTAACTATGCATTCACTTTCCATGACAACGTAAGTTCATCAATTCAGTACATGTTCTACATATTTCATAAGAACGCATCGTTCTGAAAATGTACTTAACAAAACTGAATTGGGAACGCCATAAGAATGCCAATGTACGGTCGAAACAAGCCATGGACAACACAAATTACAAGAACACGATCGATACTGAAAAGGACCACAAGAAATCAAAAGAAACTCTTCCCACATCGAAATACAATTGCAATGCGTCGCAACAAGTACAATTTTCTACCAAGAAACAGTGATTTCGTGAGACATGCCATCTTACTTTTCCATTTCAGCATTTTTCTTCTGGTTTCCAAGCGAATTCAAGAAACAGAGAAGACTGAAGACCTAGGGCTTGCAGAGAGAAGATGGGAAGATAGGGAGGAAGGAGAAGGTTTCTGAGTACCTGACAGAGCTCGCGGAAGACCGAGTCGGAGTTGGAATCGTCCGAGTTCTGGAGCAAGAAGCGAATCTGGTCTGAAACGGTGGACGAAAAGGGAAGCATGGTGGGAGATGGAGAGAAGAATGCTAGGGTTATTGCATGGAAAGAACAGAGATGGGTTCCTGAGAGAGAGAGAGAGAGCGCGCCCGGGACACGAAGGATTTCAGTTCGAACGCATGAAGAAGGAAATGCGGAGAAGTACGATTTCTGCCGCTTTTATACCATGGAATTAGAAAATATATATGAAAAGGATTTAATGGATACGCGACCAGAAGCTTTTCGCGGTCTACCCGGGTCTTTTCTGACAAGTGGGGTCCACAATTTGTCAATCCAGACCATTGGAACGTTGTATCCGAGCGTGGATGGACCATTATCAAACACATCTCCGACAATGAAATATAATACCTTCTCTATCTACGGTGTACGACTGGATGGTTGAGAAGAGAAATACAGCAGCTGTCCGTTTCACCTGATAATTAGGGGAATGAATCTTTATAATCTGGGAAGGTTTTGAAACATGGTCCATGGACGGTGAGAGGAACAGATGAGTGGTCCGGATTGACGAATCATGGGCCATCTTTCAAAGCCTTGGGTGTATCGTGTGTAGCTATCCAAACCGCCCATTTTGGTGAGGTACATTATTGATGGATTATGCATGTAAATCTACTCAGATCAATAAATCCTAACCATCCAATTAATGCTATCAAATAAATGGTTAAGATTAAAATAGTGAGGATTGTGTCATGTAAGTGGACCACTGTGCATCAATGCTAATTATTGTCAATTCCTTTTAATTGTCCACTTTTAGTACAAGACCCACCTGATGACCGGAGGCCTCATTTTTTAGGGACAATATATGTGTATTAGAGATGCCACCTGATGAACGGCGGTGGGCCCACATAAACGCCCAAGTTGGCATGTGTGTAAAGCGCATGGTACATAACCTACTTACACATGTAGCCTTCTTTAAATGAGAATGGGCATGATAAGCCCGGAAACATCCGATAGATAAATACCAAAAGGGTTCTTTTTTAATGCAGACACAACCTTTTACATATTTCACCTGCCTCGACCGACCGCAAAACTTACGTATGAAAGTAGACCCTGAAAAATAGGGTCTACAGTCGTAATTGTTTCGTACCAAAATGGGAAATCTTTTTGTACTCTGCCAGGGTGTGATGGGTGATACGCGGGCACTAATTGTATATTTGCTAAATAATAAATTAATTTAAACCGTTCAAATTGTGATCCGATGTGCTATTAGTCAATTCTCAAACAGACTTTTCTTTTATCTAACGGGTACCTTGTTGGACATTTAATAGACGATGCCAATGGAAAATACAAGGTGGTCCGAATTCAGGAAGCAGGTGTTCACTAATCAGAGCCTAGGACTGTTAAACCAAGACATGCTGTGGCAAGTGACCTATGTACAGTGGGGCCCTCATTTTGGACGGCCTAGTTTGAGTTATTGTGACGCGTGTAAATTTTGTGAGTGCAGCGTAGCATCTGTCGCACTCTGCCGGAGTATCAAATAATTCCCGCCAAAAGGAAAAGTTCCGCAGTGGTATTCGATTGACGGTACGTCGGTACGTCATGCAACCATGCAATGGTGCGGCGGCACGCGACCTGCCTCTAACCCAAAGCTGTGGGGCCCAAAACGATGATTTATATCCACTCCGTCCAACCGTTTCTTCAGCTCATTCTGAGGCACTAGCCCAAACATGAAGGAGATCCAAAACATTGAACGCCCACCATTTGAAAGCTTAGTAGGACCACAGAAGTTTTGGGTCATGGTTATATTTGTGTTTTCTCTTCATCCAGGTGGGAATCACCAAATGAATGCGCTGGATGGCATCTAAACATTACCGTGGGCCCCAGGAAGGTTTCAACGGTGGGTGTCTCCATCCCGAGAGTTTCCTGAGGTATGGCCCACTATCAGTTTTGGATCTCCCTCGTTTTTGGGATCATGCCTTAAAAAGAGCTGAAGAAACGGATGGACGGAGTGGATATATCACAAACATCGTGTAGGGCCCCAAATGCACTCACGACCGTGAACTTTCCAAGCGTTTGCTCCTCACACGTGCAACTTGGCACACGTTTCAGTGATCGAAGCAACTCGTTGGATGGGCCCACTTCTGTAAATGTCGTGCCTCAGAAACAAGCTGCTCCACCGTCAAGTAGTAAACAACCGCAAGAAGTATAGACAATCGAAGGAATTCGACAGCGAGAGACACTGCCCATATGGGGCAGAGAACTGACCACCTACAGGCAAGGTACCACAACTTGTGGTACCTTACCGTCTTTCTCGCTAACATGCACTTACATAGGATATCAGTACCGATGTAAGCGGATTGCGCCCTACTCAGTCGTTGCAGGTGCTCTGTGGGGCCCCCCGTGATGTATGAGTTTTATCCACGCCATCCATCCATTTTAACAGATCATTTGAAGGCATTCGTTAAAAAGGAAGGCAGAACCAAGGTTCAAGTGGGCCACACAGGAAGCACTGATGATAATGACGCCGGCATTGAAAACGGCCACCGTGATGTTTATTTTCCGGAAGCGGATTGCATACTGAGTAAAGTTTGTGGGGTCCACCGTGATTTATATATTTTATCCATTCGGTTCATCCATTTAAAAAGATAATTTTAGGGCTCCAGCCGAAAATGAAGTATGTTAAAGCTAAAGTAGTCCACACCACGGGAAACAGTGTAAATTGAAAACCTACTGTTGAACAACTTTTGGGAGTCACTGAAGTTTTGGATCAAGATTTTATTTCTGTTTTCCCTTCATCTATGTCTGTGTAATCTAATGAACATGTTGGATGGCAAATAAACATTACTATCAGCCCTAGAAAGATTTTAACGGTGGAAGTCATTATTCCCACTGTTTCCTGTGGTGTGGTCCACTTGAGCTTTGTATATAATTAAATTTTGGTCTCAACCATTAAAATGGTATGAAATAATGGATGGACGGCGTGGATAAGCCACTTACATTCAAAGTGAGCCCAATTAGGTTTACTAAATACGATAAAAGCCCACCAAGTAATTCAGTATGCAATCCAATTTCTTATTTCCCATCTAACATGTTCATAAAGTCACGTAAGTATGATGAATTCAGTACGCAATCCAAATTTTTTTATTTTCCATCCAACGTGTTCGTAACGTAAGCGTAATGAAGGTAAAACAAAAACATCATCTTGGTCAAAAACTTCCGTGGTCGATCCATAAAGTTTTCAACGCTAGCTTTTAATTCTTACCGCATTGAGATTTGGATTTTCCTTGCTTTTCTTCTCATATTCTAAAATGATATGTCAAAATGGATTCACGGTTTTTAGGTGTTGGATTCTTCATCTGGTGGGCATTGTAGGATGGGCCATATTCCATAATTCCACTAGCTTTGATGACTTTGGCGGCCGACTGGAGGACCTCCGACGTTACTCAAACCTTGGCTTTAATATAGAATCCTTTGTGATTCGCTGCATCAATGGTGAGACCCAGAACGTGAAAGGTCTGGATCACGTATATGTTGCCACATGTACCTAGATCAATCCATAACTAACTCACCACCCAAAGATGGAATTTTTATCAAAATGGCCATTTCTAGAAAATAGCCTCCCTTCTTCTTTTTCTTTTTTTTCCTCCTTGTAAAACTCTTTAACTTTTTTAGGATCAAAATGTCCCACCCTTTATGAGTTTCCCCAGATGTGTGCGAAAAGCTTTTTAATCCAATGCATGATGTGACATTAAGTGTTGATTAGGTTATTTAACATTAGATCTAATTCATTTTTTGTATGGCTCATTTTTGTGGAAATATAGAAATTTTAGTTAGATATGAGGTATCTATGACTTACAATAACTGGTAGTGGTGATTACTCACTCCTAGCTTTTTTGTTGTAAAGTGATCTACATTATTTCATGTATTTAACTAGAGCTGTAGAAGAACCGAGTTAGCTTGTTCAACTTAACTCAAAAAAGATTGATTTGACTCGGTTTGAAATTGAGTTTAAGTCGAGTTGAGCTGATTTCTTGAGTTGGAAAAAATTTTGAGTTGAGTTCGGGTGCCCGAGCTTGACTTGAATCGAACTTGAATTGAATTAATGACTCAGTTACTTAGATATTGAGGTTGCTCACCAAATGTTTAATGAAATAATTCAACGAAATGTCAGCTAGTGACAAGGAAGGTATGGATATGAAACAAATATCCCTGTATCATGATTTTGATGTTAGTGTTTGATGAAACACCTATAAATTACTGTTTCTATTTTACATACTTCAAGAAATTTAAGGTGCACTCCATGTGTTTAAGAAAATGCCACACTGAATTGAACTCGATTCAAACTAGCCATAGCTGCTGATTAAACCGAGCCGGCCAATCATGCTTGAGGACCGAGCTAAGCCAAGTTGAGTTGTGCCAACTCATGTAGAGCTCTATATAATAATGCATTCTTTGACCCATAACTTTAAATTAAATTCTGAATTCAATAAATAAAGTGAATTCAACACATACACAAGATGACCTCCCCAACTTTTAATACATTAAAACCTGGAACCTAAAGTCATGACAA
The DNA here is from genome assembly GCA_037074715.1 of Magnolia kwangsiensis. Classification (NCBI taxonomy): domain Eukaryota; kingdom Viridiplantae; phylum Streptophyta; class Magnoliopsida; order Magnoliales; family Magnoliaceae; genus Magnolia; species Magnolia kwangsiensis. The sequence goes on along the minus strand of CM073576.1, from coordinate 14,543,313 downwards.
CCTAAACCTTGAGCCTTAACGTTGCAAGTACGTTATATATGGGGCTCATTGTCAGGCATGTGCCGAATCCGCCGAATCCACTCCGTCAAATGGAGTCAGTATTTCATATAAGGTTATGGGCTAAAGAGAGAGCCTCATTCATTAATCAGGTAGACCACATTATAGGGAAGCTTTTTAAAAAAATGTTAAAAAGTATACGGAGGCTTTTTTTTTTTTTTTTTTTTAAAGGAAATAAAAGGGAGAGTTATTTTACCATACCTTTGGGCCATTTCGATAAAAATCTCAAAGAATAATCCTCACAATCATTTAATCATCTGATGCAAAATCTTTCTTTCGGGGGAGATAATATAGAACAAGCCAAGCAACTCCCTTTGATCTACCCTCAGTCGTGCTAGCCAGCCATCCTCTACACCTATTACATGTTCGATGGAATTCTCCAACGAAAGGACGGTTTTTCACGGACTTCTTTCATCTCGAGTCTCTCCCAGCATAGATTTAGCAGCGAGCAGGCTCTATTCCTAGCCTCTCGCATGCGCAGCTTGGGCTTCGAACTTAATAGCTATTCCTTGGTCTGCCTGATTCGAGCTTTGTCGAATTTGGGGTGGATTTCGTACGCCCAGCAGCTGCACTCGTACATTTTAAAATCAGGATTTCATTCTAATGTCTTCGTTGCAACTGCCCTCCTCGGTGTGTATGTGAAATGGGGGTTCCTTGATCACGCGCACTGTTTGTTTGGTGAAATTCCTCAGCCAAATGTAGTTTCTTGGAATTCTCTGATCTATGGCTATGCACAAAGTGGGGAGTGTCTGAAGGCATTAGGATTGGTTTCTGAGTTGGCCCGGTCATCTCTACGGCCAGATGTTTTCACCTTCACAGCAGCGTTGACTGCCTGCACCCAACCGTCTTTTTTGGATTCGGCTCGTTCGGTCCACTGCAAGATCATAAAATTCGGTTTCGAATCAAGCATTATAGCTGGGAACTGTTTGATCGACATGTATGGAAAATGTGGGTCCGTATGCGATGCGATTCTAGAGTTTCACTTGATGAAAGATAAGGACATAGTCTCTTGGAATTCCATCGTAGGAGCGAATGCCCAAAATCAAAGAGTTGCTGATGCTCTTGACCTCTTCCATCAAATGCCAGTTCCAGACACTATCTCTTACAATGAAGTGATCAGTTGCCTTGCACAAGTCGGAAACATGGAAGATGCACTAAAGATTCTATCTGAAATGCCAAATCCAAACTCATCGTCTTGGAATTCAGTAATAGCTGGATATGTAAAACAGAACCGAGTACAAGAAGCATTGGATTTCTTCAGTAAGATGCACTCGGAAGGCATTACGAAAGATCAGTTCACATTTTCTAGCATTATAAGGGGAGTTGCGTGCCTATCTGCACTAAATTGGGGTGCATTGATCCACTGTTGCACGATTAAGTCTGGGTGGGATTCGTGCATTGTAGTCGGAAGCGCTTTGATCGACATGTACTCTAAGTGCGGGCAGATAAAGAAGGCTGAAATGGCTTTTGGATCATTACCTGGAAGGAATTTGGTGACTTGGAATGCTATGATTTCAGGATATGCACACAATGGCAACACAAAGGAAGCACTGTGGATGTTCGAAGAGATGAAGACAATGCGAGGCTTGAAACCCGATCATATCACGTTTGTTGGTGTTTTATCGGCTTGTGGACACGATGGACTCTTGGGTGATGGAATTCGGTACTTTGAGTCTATGACCCGCGAATATGGGATCCGTCCAACAGCTGAGCACTGTTCTTGCATGATTCATCTACTAGGCCAAGGAGGAGAGCTGTTAAGGGCACAGAGGATGATATATGAATTGGGTTTTGAGTCATGTGGGTTGGTTTGGAGGGCATTGCTTAGTGCATGTAGAGCCTGTGGGGATGTGGAGGTTGCCGAGGCTGCGGCTGTGAAAGTCCTTGCATTGGAAGGAGATGATGAGTTTGTTTATGTACTAATGTCGAACATGTATGCATCTCATGGGAGGTGGAATGATGTGAGTGATGTTAGGGAGCTGATGAGAGAAAGAGGAATGAGGAAAGAAGCTGGCTGCAGCTGGATTGAGGTGGAAAATGCGCTGCCAATTTCATCAATCAAGGAATGATCATTTCCTCTTTCAGTACAAAGGGCACACTTGGTTACATTCAAAATTCTATTCGAATTGGCTAATCTAAATGCATTTCTCCAGCGAAAGCCTCTCTGAGTAAGCTTGTATGGATAGACTATTATGTTGTACTGAGTACGGTTTGTCGACACCCTGTCTAAACAAGCATATATTGCCCATGTACACATTTAGTGTATTGGTGCATGTGGATATATTGTAGGTTAGTGCCGGCACATGCCAGTCACTTGAAGATGCACTTGGCATGTGGGACCACTTAAAAACGCATGGTGGCATGTGTCATATTTACATGTAGGCATTGCCACATGTGAAGTGCTTGAAATAGACTGATTATCTAAAAATTGGTTAAGTGACAAACAATGGATGGTGCTACTATACAGACACGGCAATCTAAATGCAACCCTTTAAGTGACCAAATGGCCCTTATGCATCCTAGAAACGTCTTGAGTACTTCAAGTGGATCCTCAAAATGGTAAGGCCACATTGGAGTAGCTGTGAGTAGCTGTGTGGTATTCTCATGGTGCCACTGCATATGAGTAGAGAGTGACAGTTTGCCTTATATTTTCGTAAGATTAAAGAGTGGCGCACTTGATCCAGGTCCTTCTCATGGATATATCCTGAGTTTGTAAATCTTGAATGCCGATTATTTGTGTCTTTGTGTGTGTGTGTATATATCCACAATAACAAAATACAACTCCTCGCACGCTGGCCCTGCTTGGTAAGCATGTCAGCTGCCACTACTGTTCTTGTTTCACTGTAGAAGATGACCTGATGCTGGCCAGTGGGATGGCCTTTCTATCATGATTCACAATTGTGGTATTAAAAAGTATGGCGAAATCTACATTTGTAATTGATGGACTGGGCAACACTTCCAAATCTATAACAAACAATAGCCCGTCACTTGGGGTGGGGTGCGTTTGGATGCTCTGTTGAATTGAATTGCAGTTATTAGTCTATAAAAGTGGTACTATTCAAATTATAATTTCCTTAAAATCCACACTAACCATCTGAACTACGCAGGTAGCTCACCGTATTCTGGGTTTGAGCAGTAGTTCGTCAATCAGGAAACTAGTAGCCTTCATTAGCTTTTCTCACTTCTTGATTGAGTGTTTGCAAAGTGCAATTCAATCACTTTCGCATCCAAACTCAGCCTTAACTGGATAAATCAATTCTTGGGTTGATTGAGATTCTTCAGCTCTCAAGCCATCTCAGATCTCGTTCCCAGATAAGGGATAGATATCAAATTTCCGAACTATAAGCCTATAGAGGGGGATGGAGAGACTCTGGGGGAATGCTCTGCCTCATATGCATGCAATTAGAAATTTTGTACACATGGCTGACATGTCAATCCAATCAAACCATACCACCTTGCTTCAGAAAGGTCAACTGACCAACAGTTGCACTTGGAAATTGTACACGTCACTGACGGGAAGCAGCCAATGCTCCATATCAGGCCTGTGTTGGATCGTGGATTCGGAACCCCCTAGATTTGGAATCTTCCTGTTTGGCACATTGGATTCAGAATACCTCTTATCCAAAAGTAGTTATGCAGAGGATATTTTAGGGGGTTTGAATTTAATTACTAAATTAGTTTTAATATCTCTAATTAGTGTACATATGTAATCTTACACAATGATTGTAATAAGCCCATTCAAATATATACTTTGCCAGAAAATGATGAAATTCCAAATCCCAGATGGGCCACAAGCACATGATCACATTTGAGAGACTAACTAACAATTTTTAACCATATTTGGACGGCACAGATTTTCCTATTAAAATAATTATAGTAATACAGTTAATAATCCGATTGTTTTGTGGGATATTATCGGTGACCCATGTGCCCAATAGGTTAGTAGCCTAGTGACACACATATTACACATGCAACTTTGAGAGGAATTTAGATGTAATCCAAGCTTACCACCTTAGATTTCCTACTCACTCTTTGAAGGAATTTGAAATTCCCTGAATTTGAAACACGTGCCAAACATATAAAGCCATTTGAAATCCCCAAAATCCATGGTGCCAAACGACACCTAGTTCATTCAAGCAATCTATTTATAGGGTAACGAACTGGGCCTCAGAATTTGGACAGTGTAAGGGGAGCCGATTATGTGTAGCCCTTGCCATGGCGCCTTGTATGTATTCTACATCCATGTCGTCCATCTATTTTGCTGGATCATTTCAGGGTATGACCCAAAAACAAAAGCAGATCCAAATCACTGGTGGACCATACTATAGAAAACAGTGTTGATTAAATGCCACCACCATTTAAAACTTTCTAGGACCCACTAATGTTTCTGTAATGTATATTTGCCATCCAACCTGTTGATAAGGTAAAAAGAAACCGGGATAAAGGCTCAGTCCCACTGTTTCCTATGGTATGGTCCAATTAATATTTGGATCTGCTTCATTTTTGGAGATCATGTCCTAAAGCTCTCAAGTGATCTGACAAAACGAATGGACGGAGCGGATGAATGTAGAACACATATATCAGAGTGGGCCCCACGGTAAGGGCCACACGTCGCACGCTGACAAGCATTAACTAGTGGACAATTGGCACCTGGTTTCTCAATTGAATGTGAACCATTGAAATTTGTCATTTTTTCTTCAAACCAATCCACTCTGACCCTGGGTAGGGCTTTTCTGAGCGAAGCAATGTTTCTCAAACTAGACAACATGCAGTCGGTCCCACAAAATTGACAGTTCAGATCATCCCTACATTTAGTCGTGCAGACAGTTAATCATGATACAAGTAGATAAGTAGAACTTGAATAAAGGTCTAGAGATGCGTGTGGCGTGAGTGTGTGGGGGGTGTGTGCGCGCGTGTATAAAAAATAAATAAAAAAAAAAGGTCTACAGATGCGGCAGATTCGTGCAGATTACAAGCACGGTGGGACCGATAGTCCTAACAGCCTTATTTCTTTCACCAATACGCATGGTAAGCCCAACTGATGATCAACCTGGATTTCGCACAGACGGGCAACCTATTGATCTCTGCTTTGTAAGCTCTAGATTGGAGCCATAGATGGGCCATGCATGTCTATATAGTTTCTATAATCATCATGATTATCCTGTTAACAGAGATTTGAAATCCCCAAGCTCCTCCTGCAGCTATTGGAGTTTGGAAAATCACATTGGTTGGACATGCACCCAGCACCCTCTTAAACGTATCCTCTTCTCTACAAGCAACCCATTGCCGTTTGTGCTCTCCCCAACTGTGGTGGAAGCTATGTGGGGACCACAGCAATGTCTGTGAGAAATCCACTCCGTCCATCAGTTCCACCAGCTCATTGTAGGACATAAGCGCAAAAATGGGGCAGATCCAAAACTCAAGTGGGGCATACCACAGGAGAGTGGCGACAAAACGGCCACTATGGATACCTTCGTGGAGTCGGAAAAGTTTTGGATGAGGTGAATGTTTGTGTTTTCAGTTCATCCCAGTACTAATAACCTTATAAAGGGTTCGGATGGCACATAAACGTCAGTGGTAGGAAGGTTTCAACCCTGGGAGTTTCCATCCCAACTCTTTCCTGTCACATGGCCAAATTGAGTTTTGGATCTGCTTCATTTTTGGGCTCATGTCTAATGTGAGCTGGTAGAACTGATGGATGGAATGGATTTCTCTAGAAAATTAGGGCAGGCCCTTTGCTAATCCAAAGCATCATGCATGTATAAGGCAACCCAAAATCCACAGCCCCTATGTGACAACAAGGAACATCAGTGCGAGATCCAAGCCGTCCATTAGTCTGATGCCAGTGATCAGATGCCCCAGGTCCAAATTCATGAAATAAAATGATGGCATCATAACTCTCCTGGCAATGCACAAGCAGCAGCAAACAAGCAATGATAAAACATGATTACAATGAGCATCTTCAAGTAAACTCTTTGATTTTTCTTTCTCATGAAGGCTTGTTTACCCTTGCCGGAAGAATCAAATCCAATTCACTTCTTATGTTTGAAATGCAGCATATAAAACAGATGGCCACGATAAGGACCTGGCTTACAATAACTTAGAAATTGGCTGCAAAGAACAGGAAGACCTTCCATGTCTGATAGCCGGAAAGAGACTGCTGCATTGGTCTGCTAACACTCTTCACCTTGGAACAGATAGACCGAACTCTAAACAAACAATGTGCAACCAGATTAGAAAACGAATAGTTCAATCAGTATCGTTAAGATGAATACAACCGAATACTCTTTTCTTACACAGCAAAAAGACTGACATAAAAGTTCACTCTCTTTTCAGGAGAAATCAATTTTATGGTCTCAAGTCACTGCATGCATTGAATAATGAGAGAAGCAAGGATGGAATTTAAACACAATGACGCATTAACCCATCATACAACCAGTAGGTTTGTGAAGCTTGTATAAATGGTAAAACAAGAAATCCCCATAACACTGATAAAAGTATGACAGGTAGCCAAGAGATCAGGATCAACTAAAACTACAACTCAAAATCTGTAATAGAATTGAGTCACTAGGAACATGGCAAGAGCCCACCTTCAAACGGATGAAGCAAAAACAGTCACGTACCATCGGTTCCATCTGGGAAAAGGAACCATTTCGTTACATAATTATAAGTAACAAGCTTACATGCAAGAAATTCATATTAAAACTGGGGTGAATTAGAATATCTAATTTGGCCAGGCCCATCTAAATTTAGATCATGAGCTTTGCTAAGTGTACACTTGTGTGCAATAAGGCTCATGCACACGCCACATGTGCCAGCATGTACATAGGTGCAAGGTCCAATCCGTCCATCAGATTGGTCCAACCTTCTACGTGTTTTCCCAAAAAATAAATCTCGCCTAAGCATGTGGGCCCCAACGTTCAAGATAGGTGAATGGGTTAGAAACTTCAGCCAAGTTTTTCCTGCTGTACATTTTGCAAACTGTTACCAAAGAATGTCCATAAAGTGTTTTCAAAGAAAGTGGAAACAAGCACCTCGAAAAACACAACTGGAAGCAACTCAAATAACATTAGTCCTGTTGTCGTATGGAAGTGGAAATATTAGATTAACTCCATGGGATGATAGAAGATAGATGCATTATAGTTTGTTGGAAGCATGGCTAGATTTTCTGCACTGGGAATTAGGCTCAAAGAGATTAATGGTTATTTTCCAAGTAACCAGATATCGGTTACCTTTAGGGCTGGACATCGAGCCGAGTCGAGTCGAGATGGGTCAAGCTTGGCTTGGCTCATCCGTGTTATCCTTGAGTTCGAGCTCTAGCTTGGCTTCAAGCTTACCATCAGAGCTTGGCTTGTTTGTCAAACCTTTCGAGTTGAGCTCGAGGCGAGCTAGTGGATCAAGTCGAGGTGAGCTTACCTCGAATCAAGTCGAGTCTGCTCCCAACCTAACCCAACCTACACCTGACTCAAACCCAGCAACCCAACCCAACTGACCCAACCCAACTGACCCAACCCCTAAATCAAATATTCAATTAATAATGTGTGTGTGTGTGTATTAGATAGAGCCATAGAGGGTACCTTGCTGTTTGTGCTGAGAGAGAGAAAGAGGAGAGCTCGGGCAAGTGCAAGTTGTATGGTTGAGATAAGTAGGGTAAACGCTAAGTCAAGCTCGGGTGAGTGGCCAAGAGAGAGAGAGAGAGAGAGAGAGAGAGAGAGGTAAGGAAGGGAAAGGGTAAGAAATGGAAAGACGGGTATGGTTTGGTTTAAGTTTTAATGTTTTAAATTTTTAAATATAATAATATATAATATAATATAAAATTTATTCGAGTTGAGCTAAGCTCGAACTTTGAGCTGAGCTGGGTTTGAGTCGAGTCAAGTCAAGCTCTACTATGTTCGAACTTGGCTAGTTTTCAAAACGAGTTGGATCATATGAAGCTTGGCTCGCCTCGAGTCATTGTTCGAGTCAAGTCAAGTTGAGCTAGATTGAGCCAAGCCAATTAAGCTTTTCGAGCTAGCTTGGCTCATGTGCAACCCTAGTTACCTTGGAACTCCCCCACTTTGGTTCAAGTAGGAAATGAACCGGGTTAGAAAACACATGGAGCTCAATTGTCAATTGATGGTTTCACATAGAGTTCTCCAGTCTCTCTTTTTTCTTTTTTTTTTGGAATAAAATTATTAAAAACAAAACAAATGCTTAAAAAAGTTAGCATCAGGTTGCTTCGGACACTTCATTCACATCTCTCAACATCAATAAATACAACTCTTCTAATAGTGGAAAGTGCACTAATTTCTGTTACTTTCCAAGGGTTTGGAATTGAGGCTATACCAAATTGATAGTGTCACAAGAATCCCCATCGCAAGATGAGCAGGTCCACCATTTGCAAGAAACATATAAACTAAGCAATGTCTTACATGTTGCGCTTTCTAACTTAAGTTTAAACTTTCGAAACTTTTTAACTCCGAAGGATTTAAGACTGCATAGCGGAGTCTCCATTTTCCTTTTTAGTTGCAGACATTTGGGGGAGCCACGATGATCATATCTTACATGATTGCATTTAGGGATGTTATTAGTCATCGTTAGCCATTCCGAGCATGTCTGCATGTTGCATGGAACTCATGTGGGAGTGTCCCCAGATATAAGGTCATGGAAGGTAGACAAGAAGCATGATTTTCATGTGTGCAATTGTTGTACTGGAAGAGTGACTGGATAAAGAAGAGTCCATGCCCCACAAAAGCGAGATATTCGAAAATCTTTGAATGTGCTATCCAAAAAAGAAAATGAAAAAAAAAAAAAAAAAACCTCTTTGAGTTTAAAATTTTGAGAAGAACAAAACCACTCTGGAAAATTGAGATTAGATAGTGAACATATTTTGCCACGAGTCTTACTGTTTCAAGAGGTTAGCATGAAGAACAGTTACGCTATCTACAAAGTGGCAAGTTACCATGCAGTTTGCTAAGCCCACGTGCATGAATAAGGCTGCTTGTCTGAACACCATCATATGTGCCAACATTGCACATAGTCATAAGATCCAGGCTGCCCATCATGTAGACCGGCATAAGATGCAAGTCATCCATCATGTGGGTCCACCATATAGACCCTTCGCCAGGAAAGCAGACCTGCCTGCTCATGAGGTAAGCCACGGCATTAGACATTGTTGGACGGCTTAGAGAAACTTGCCCAAAGTTTCCATCCACCCATTGGTTTTGTAAATTGTAGCCTACCAGTTTGCTTGGCCTGATATTTTTGTGCCTGAGGATCAAAAGGATGCAACACACCTGATGGACGGCTTGGATCTCGTGCATGTGTTCCATGATGGAAAATCTGGTGGTGTGTAGTTCCAATGCCCTATACACACTGGGCAGCTCAGCAAAGCCCATTTAGGATCATACGAGAAAAAAATGAAAATTTAACACAAATCTGCTAAATGCCCATGTTGTTGGGACAAGGGAATGACGATGAGAATCATGAAGGGAACATTTACCATGATTTAGCATCATCATCTGATTAATTGAAATTTTAGGAGGGCACCCAATTGCTGAGAAATAAATCAGCCAAATTTATTTTCTTTCTTTTATGGCCGAGATTTACCTGACTGTGTTGGGAACTATAACTCTTGCCTATCCCTTCAGCAGTAAATTAAGAAACAGGCACCTTATACAAGAAAGATGGCTACATGCAAAGTGTTCCATATCCTTACAATACGGTACGACCATAAAAGCCAATACGCATAGGTGTAACAGTCGTGACCGTTACGTGATATGGGGGTGAAACGAGGCAGTTGGTTTCTTGGGACCGTATCGGCCGTTATAGGACACAACAACCACTACCCCCATAAAGGTCAAAAAAGGCCACTTTTTCTATTTAAATCAATTTTTCCACTTTTCTCATTCCTGAAATTTTCCTAAATTATTCTACAACAGTTTTCAATCAATCTTACTATAGTTTTTAAGATTAAAACCATAAATTGAAGTGATTTGGGCAAATGGAAGCTCACAGCGCCATTTTTTCTTTTTAAAAAAATGGTATTTTTGCCTTTTTTCCGATTTCTTGTTCTGATGCTTGATTGTGATGTATAAGTATTAGAGACACATAACCATGTTTATAAATTCACCAAATACAACATTCTTACTAAAGAGTGGACCATTACACTACCATAAATAAGTTCAAAAAAATAAAATGAATACATATATATTCGGAATATTTACATTATTCTATATTTTCTAAATATTTGTTCCAAAAAATTTCAGGCAAATTTTTTATTTTTTTTCAACTGTTATGGGGGTCAAAACAGTCGTTGTGCCCCCATATCAGCCGTTACAGCCAATAACCGTATCGGTAATGGTGGTGACTGTTATGGCCACCATTACCGATATGAAATACCTTGGCTACATGTCTTCGCTTAACTTTTGCAATTGAGAAAAAACCAATGTCATGGTAGGTCTCTTAATGAGAACCTAACGAAAACGAGGGGTCAGATCAGTTTTGGAAGGAAAGAAAAAATCGAGTGAAATTGTGGGGCTTGAAAGTGCGTTTCCATCAGGACTTTCAGACCTTTAACAGGAACAGGTATTAACGAAAAGACGCACAAAGTTGTTCCTCAATGGAGGTTCAAAAAAAGAAAGCATCTATGAGTAGATGCATGTGTCTCTAATTGTTTTCAATTAACAACATCATCACCAAGAATGATTAAAATTTGAAAATGAGAGAGAGTGACAGGATTTCTCACAAAATAAATAACTAAGAACGATTAGAAACAAGAAAGGGGCAGGATGAATTCTGTGTAGGAGTGTGCCGCCTTGTGCAACTCCCATTGTCTATATTTTCAAGGACTTGCTACTTCTGAATAACACACCGACTGCTGCATTATGAAATACAAGAAAATACTAGAATAGTGGAATACAAATCTCAAGGAGGCAGAGTGTCGGTGGAAATGCACAGGTTCTCCCACTGGATTGAAGAAGAAGAGTTGCTCTATCTTCCTCTGCTGGGAGTGAAATTCACCTGGACAACTGGTAGCGTGTCTCCCGCCCTATCTAGGATCGACCGATTCTTGGTCACGGCTGACTGGATGGAAAAGTTTTCCGAAGCTACTCAATCGGCGCTCCCTAGGCCTACATCAAACCACACCCCCATCCTTTTGGCTGTCGATGAGCGCAACTGGGGCCCCAAACCATTCCGCCTCGATATCGCCTGGTTTCAGTTAGAAGCCTTTCGTCAGATGATCGAAGAATGGTGGATTGACCCTTCGTTTTCTGGTTTCGCTGGGTTCAAGTTATGCAGCAAACTGCGAATGATTAAGCGCAAACTTAAGGAGTGGAGTGGGGTGGAGGAGTGAAAAAGAGAAGCCGAGTCAGCGACCATCCTCGTTGAGCTGCAGAAAATAGATCGGGACATTGAGGAGGGTCAGAATTCTTCTTAGTTTTTTCGCAGGAGGATCCAACTGATTCAATCCCTTGTCGCTTGGCTGAAGGAAGATGAAAAATCATGGTGTCAGAAATCACGATGCAAATGGATTCGCGAAGGCGATAAGAATACCAAATTCTTCCACTGCATAGCCAGTGAGCGGTTCAGATCGAATAGTTTGATGATTGGGGATACCCGCACTGAAGACGAGGATCTAATTGCTGACGAAGCTGTCCAGTTTTACAGTGCATTGCTGAAGAGTGATGGGTGGGCCAGGCCTTCGCTTGATGATTTTCATTTTGACCATATCTCAGAAGAGAATGCTGCTACCCTTGAAGCCCCCTTTTCCCCCCTAGAGGTGAAGAGGGCCATAGACGAAATGGAGGAAGACAATGTGTCTAGGCCAGATGGATTCCCAATAGCATTTTTTCAACGGTTCTAGGAGATCATCCAAAGTGATGTTATGGACTTTTTCTCCGAATTCCACGCGAGAGGGAGATTATCCAAAGGGCTAGGGGCATCGTTCATTGTTCTCAATCCCAAAAATCCGGGAGCTAATTCTCTGGTTGATTTCAGGCCAATAAGCCTGATAGGGGGTCCTTATAAGATTCTTGCCAAGGTCCTGGCTTCCCATCTGAAAGGGGTGATTGGATCCGTCATCTCTAATCATCAAAGCGCCTTCATTCCTAGCAGACAGATCATCGATGGCGCCCTCATTGCTAACAAATGTCTCCACTCCAGATAAAAATCCAAAGCAAAGGGCCTTATATGCAAGCTGGATATACAGAAGGCATACGATCACGTGGACTGGGACTTCCTCATGTACATGCTTCAATGGATGAGTTTCGACGAGAAGTGGAGAAAGTGGATCAAAGAATGCGTCAGCTCGGCTGTTTTTTCGATTATTATCAATGGATCGCCGAAGGGTTTTTTCCCCAGCTCCAGGGGGCTGCGCCAAGGCGACCCGCTCTCCCCCTTCCTCTTCCTGATTGTGGGCGAGGCCCTCTCCAGAATGCTTAGTAAAGGTCAGGAAGCCGGTATCATCTGCGGGTTCAAAGTGGACGGGATGTCCACCCCGATCTACCATACTCGGTTCACCGACGACACCCTTTTGTTCGGCGAGGCCGAGCGTGACAAAGTCAGTAACCTGCGCACAATAATTCGGTGTTTTGAAGCGGTGTCGGGTCTTTATGTCAACATGTCCAAGTCCATAATGCTGGGAGTGAATATGGAGGAAGCTGAAGTCAAAGAATATGCTAATTTCTTCCGTTGTTTGGTTGGTCATTTTCCTTCCTCTTTCGTGGGCCTCCCGCTGTGTATTGGGAAGCCACCCATGAAGGCCTGGGGCAAGGTTATAGAGAGAGTCAGATCCTACCTTGCAAACTGGAAGAGCAGGTACCTATCTTTGGGGGGTCGCCTACCTCTCATAAAATCTGCATTATCTAATCTTCCTACATACTTCATGTCTCTGTTTAAATGTCCGACGTTGGTCGTGAACACCCTGGAGAAGCTTAGAAGGGACTTCTTATGGTGCGGCAAGTCTGAAGAGGAAAAATTCCACTTGGAAAACTGGAAGGTGGTCTGCAGTCAAATGCAAGACGGCGGGGTTGGTGTCAAGGATCTCAAACTCATGAATCACGCCCTTCTTGGAAAATGGATATGGAGGCTCAGGAATGACAACGGGGCTCTATGGAGTACGTTGATAAAAAGCAAATATGGGCGTTCTGTTGGGGGCTGGTGGACTGAAAAATGCAGCAATCATAAAGCTTCTGCCATCTGGAGAGATATTCTATCCACCAGGCCCGAAGGTCTCAACGGCATTTCTATATCAGTTGGAATGGGTACGCGCACCCGGTTCTGGTTAGATCCTTGGTTGGGAAACGAAGTCCTCTCTACTGTCTACCCGAACATATATCACAGTGCCAAAATCCCATCCATAATGGTGGCCAACTGCTATTCCATAGTTGGAGGAGCCCAGGTTTCGAACATTAAATGCAGAAGAAATCTTCGTGACCAGGAGATCGACGAGTTTGCCGCTCTTCTCTCTCGCATCTACAGCCTTCGGCCCCTCCCCCATGGGCATGACCGACTGGTTTGGAATCCGGATAAAAAAGGCACGTTCTCAGTCAAATCTCTATACGGCCTTCTAATCGGCAAACTCCCTCACCCCGCTGGACTCCTGCATTACCATGGCTGGAAGTATTCCTTTCCCCCTAAAATTGTGATATTCGATTGACTAGTTGATAAAAACAAGGTCCTCATCGTTGACAATTTGAGGAAGCGAGGTATGTTGATAACTAATATTTGTGTTTGCTGTATGGCCGACGAAGAGACGGTAAATCATCTCTTCATTCACGGCCCCTACACTTACTAGATCTGGTCGGCTATGCTCTCCCGGTTCAATGTCTCATGGTGCTTCCCGGCCTCTACTTCCAACCTCCTTGATTCTTGGCATGGGGTAAATTGTGGGAAACAGCGTACTCCCTTATGGCGGATGGCTCTTCTTGCTGTATGATGGGTTGTTTAGGTCGAAAGGAACGACATATGCTTTAATGATAGAGCCAATTCAGCGGAGGTCAATCTCCTTAGGGTGATTCATTGCCTGGTCGAGTGGGCCACCTATTCTGAGAATCCTTTCGATTGTAATTTTGCGTTCCTAGAAGCCTAGCTGCTCTGCTATCTCAGCAGATCAGCGATTATATTGTATCTTTTTTTTCTGCTTTCTTTTTCAGTAATACAATCCTTTGCGTTATCTCTCCACAAAAAAAAAAAATAATAAATAAAATCTCTTGGGTTTAATTGTCCTTGCTGTCACCATCTTGGGTTAGAAATTTAACTAGTTAAATGGTATCTTCCATGCTAGCAGTGTTCTGTACTTGAGAAAGATGCTTCCAAGCATAACTAGCCTATTTGTAGGGTAGTATACATCAGTAAAAACCTGATGTGACAATGAGTAGATGATAATGTAATTAATTGGTTTCAATCTCAACATCATGATAAACAATATCAACAAGGAACAAGAAAAGAAAAGGAAGAAAAAAAAAAACATGTCATCAGTTGAGTACTTGAAAATGCGAGGAAATGCTAGAATCAGTCATTAATTACTATTGGTTAAATATGTAATCACTTAAATGATATTGTCTATGCTAAATGCTAACAGTGTTCATACTTGGGAAAGATGTTGTGAAGCATAACTGGCGAATCTGTAAAAGCCCAGTATATTTCTTTCAAGCATTTGAAAATTCATGTGCCTGCAGGAATCAAATAGCTTAAGTTGGCTTTGAGAGATGGCACAAAGGTACAATCTTAAACAATCGAAGTTGTGATTTCTCAAAGAAACAAAAGACTGTTAAAATGCTTGGCCTGAACTAAAGGTACTTCAATCTGCAGAAGCATTTACTACAGGTGGGTCCTGTCACTTAGTGACCCAAACCGTTCATCTGGCAGGCCCAACAATGGACACATGATGACCCAAAAATCTCCCCTACCAAACAGACAATTTGTGGTCTTCTTGCAGTGCATACAGTCCATTGGGTGTGTATCTTCTCTCTAGCAGTCTGTTCACAGGCCAACCATAAGATGGATCACCTAATGGGAGATTATTTAATGGGAGTTATTTGGTACTCCAGCTACCTAGGATGCTTGATACATGGGCACTCAGAAAGTGTACACAAGACATGCATTAAGTCACATTAAACTGACTACATTGTGGGATTTACTTTCACTAAGTCAGAATCTCAAAATCAGATTGGTCGAACAATTCTAACCCTTATTTGTGGACGTGTTTGTTGAAATAGGAGCATTGGATATTTTCATTTGTAACAATCCAATAAATGTCCACAAATTAGATAGTCAGCTAAGCAAATAAGCATAATTTTTGGTTCATGATAATTTTTATTTTTAAACGTCCCAAAATGTCCACCAATTGGATTGTCAGCTAATCAAATATGTATAATTTTTGGTTCATGATATATCTGAATTGGGAACCACAGGCATTTTAATTTGAATTACTTGTACTCCATGTATGCATTTCTAAGTAATTTATAAGTGCCTGTGTATCATCCATCACATTAAGCCAGAGTATCGAATATTTTCTCTCTCTTTTTTAAATTATTTTCTTTTGTTCTTTCAGCAGTATCCCTTATCAACAGTGGGGCCCACTGGAGAACAGTCTGGATCCCTGAAAGGTGAGCCCTCCTGTACCAAATGTTGGCCAATTACAAAATGCCATAATGCAGTCTGAGCAGAGTATGAAGGATAGTGAACTACATCAAAATCCAATCTTCCCAACAAGAAAGTGAAGCTGTGACAGTCCTAAGGAAATGGAGATTCTGAAAATTAAAAAAAGGGAAGGGGATCGACAGAAACATCAGCAGGAGAAGCAGAGCTACTCATACAAGAACATACCTTGAGAGAGAGCCCGGCAGCTGCGGGAGCTCGAGGTGAGGCATGAAGTCAGCCTGGCGGTGGCGACGGCGCTGTGGACCGGCAAGAGAGACTGAGCGCATGCTAGCTCCGCAGGAGATCTGTATAGAAGGAATTAGGACGAGAGTACAGAGAGAGGTTGCTCCCTCAAACTGTAAAAAGAAAACTACGTAAGGGAGATTGCTGACCTGGAGAAGGAAGAGAAGCGGCCTGCTGGAAGAGGAGTAGGTTTGGTTGGAGTGAGATGTGGAGTAGATCTGTCAAGAGGCGTTTGGACCTTCTTGGATTTAATGGCGGATTTCAGAGAGGAGAGAGAAGTTCTGTTGATGAGCTTACTCCAGCAGTTGGGGGCGGCCATTGAGAAAATGCTCTCTCTCTCTCCAGCCCTGGGTTTAGGGCGGACGTGACTCAGCTGCCACCCCGGATCCCGCGATGTGGGTGGGACCATGACCGTGGGGCCTACCTCGATGTATACACTGTATATCTACGCCGTCTATCCGTTTTTTTCAGCTCATTTTAGTGCATCGACCCAAAAAATAAGTAGATCCAAATCTCAGGTGGACCACACCACAATAAACAGTGGCCTTTGACCATTAAAACCTTTTCATGGACCACAACAGTTTTGGATCAATCTGATACTTGTGTTTTCCTTTCATCTGGGTCTGTGTGACCAACAGGTTGGATGAAAGATATACATTACGGTGGACCCTAGGAAGGCTTTAACGATGGACGTTCAATGGCCATTTTTTTTGTGGTGTGGTCCACCTGAGATTTCGATCTGCTTCAAATTTTTTTCCCAGGCTCAAATGAGATAGAAAAACGGATAGACGGCGTAGATATAGAACTCATACGCTGAGTTGCGCCCAGAGTTAGGGTGCCCCGGATCCAGCGATTTGGCTAGGGGTAGGATGCGGTCGCAGGAACTTCCCGTCCATCCATATTTTTGGGATCTGGAAGGAAATGTACCGAAGAATTACGCAGATCCAGGACTTAGGACTTAAATGACATACGCCTTAGGAAACAGTGAGACTCACAGGCCACGGAAGTTTTGAATGTAGGTTTTTGGAATATTTGATTGGATTAAATAGAATATTAAAATCGAGAATGAAAAAATAAATAAATAAATAAATTTTGAAAAAGAATATTATTAAATTAAGATGAGGTGGGACGTGAGTTACTCGGCTTCAAATCGAATTTACTTTCTTGGATAGCCTCCCAAGTGTAATAGGTTTTTAAAGCAATCAACTTTAGGATACAACGATTATGACCTGGTCCCATTAGTACATTCACTGTATACGGGCTCAAACCACTTACAGTTTAACTCGAAAGTACTGAATTGACTCAACGACGAACTCGACAATCAAAATTCTTAAAACAGAATATCAGATAGTGTTTTATAAGAGAGAGATTTTTGTATATTTAAAATGTGAATAGGAAGTCTTTATATAGATTATGAAGTGGTTTATAAGCACCCTTTAGAAATGGTTAGGTCCGTTGGGTTTAAACCCAACAGTGCGACCAATCGAAACGGACACACATCTCTAGTTTAAAATGAAAAGGTACAAGCGACACTCGCATCGCACCTGCACCCAGGCCAACCCGTCTCATAGCGTCGCGCACGCTCACATGGACACAGACATGGATTCGGACTTGAACTCGGCTCAGCTCGGCACGCACGCGCGTGGTCAATGACATATATTAGAGCTATTGGCATAGCCCCCTCACAGGACAAAATTCACATGCCCCCTAAATGGGGCTCAAGCCCCAACGTAAAAACCTTATATTATATACAAGAAGATTTATTTTCTTTGGGAAATCCGATATGGGACAAAACCTACAACCAAAAACACCAAAAATCAAATGTGGAGGGAAACCAAAAAATTTGAAAATCAAAATTTTAATGTTTATTTTGAAAAAAATACAACAATCCCCTACATGTTTCAAAATAAAAACTCTTTTGGTTTAAAGCGTAATAGTTGTGCAATGGTGTTGGTGTCACCATAAACTTGAACCTACATTAGAATAAACAATACAGGTCTACATGAATCAAGTGACACCACAGTCTTGAATCCGAATCCTTTTAATATAAATCGCAAGTACATGTCACTCACACAACTCTTCCTCTGCAAGTGATTTTACAGTTCGGTGTATTTCGATCATACATCATTACTTGAATTTCATGAGTGCTTTAAAGAATTCGCGTAGATTCTCATAGGAAGCGGCCTCCACCTTCACACCCAAATAGGTGAATTCCAACAATTGTATGTAGTAACTGTATACACCACCAAATATATGACTATGGATTTATTAAGAGCTCTAAAAAACTAATCTTTTTACGTTGCTGCTCACACTGTACACCATAGAAGGGGCTCATATAACTCAGTGTAATTTTTTACATCGTGTCTTATTGTTTATCCATTGAAACCTATCTTATGGGATCTCCACTTATACAGGTTGGGTTGTCGACACTGGCAACTCATATAATAGGCTCAGCCTAATTCCTTTCGATGTATCATTGACTAACCTTTTAGATAGTCCTTTGGTCAGATGTTAGATTCTTTTCAGACCTCACAAAGTCAATGGAAATGACTCCATCATGATATGTCTAAGTCTAATATGCATGTTCTTTCCATTATATATATTTATTATTTGCTTTTGCTATAGCTGCTTGATAATCACAATGAATAGACATGACCGATACAGGCTTTGGCCACAATGGTATATCAGCTAAAAGATTTTTATATCACACGATTTCTGATCCAGTCTTTTCTAAAGCAATAAATTCGGATTCCATAGTTGACCGAGCGATACATGTCTGCTTAGTAGACTTCTAAGAGATTGTTCCTCCACCTAAGGTGAAGACATAGCCGCTAGTGGATTTTGTCTCATCTAAATCACTGATTCAATTAGCATCATTGTATCCTTCTAATACAACATAAAATCCATTATAATGTAAACAATAGATCATACTGCCTTTTAGGTATCTTAAAATACAAGACAAGACATTCCAATACTCTTTTCTAGGGTTATGTGTGTATCTACTTAGCCTTCTTACTGCAAAAGTTATGTCTGGTCTAGTGTAGTTTATTAGATACATGAGGGTACCAATTATTCTGAAATATTCTAATTGAGACATACTACTTCTTGTATTCTTTATGAGAGTCACACTGTAATCATAAAGAGTACTGACAGGTAAACAGTTAAAATAGTTAAACTTCCTCAGTAACTTCTCTATATAATGAGATTGTGATAATACATTAACATCATATTTCATAGTTACTTCAATACCCAAGATTATACTAGCCTCTCCTAAGTCTTTCATGTCAAATTTAGATGATAAGAATTTCTTAGTCGTAATAACTAATTTAATATTAGTTCCAAAAATAAGCATGTCATCAACATAAATGCATATAATAACATAATCATTTTCAGAAATTTTACTATATACACATCTATCTATATCATTTATTGTAAGAACTCTATTTAGTGGGCCTCACTGATCAACGGTCTGGATTGTCATACAGTTGGACTGGATGGTTGAGTAGACTAGTGAGCCCCACTTCAGGTGATACGCTGCGCAGTTTATCTGCACAGCTCTGCGTACTGAGGCTGGAATGCTATAGTTTGAGTTGAACTGGGATACTACAATGTGGAGCGTGGGAGGGAGGGTTTTGATGGGTTTCAAACTCTCTCTCCACAATCTCTATAAAGAGAGCTGGGTCCCCGAACCTACACCATGGCATAATTCCAAGTCTCATCTACTGTATTCAAGAAAGGGTGTGAATGAGAGGAAGATCTCAAGCTTTACAGGAATTCTGGTTTTCGTATCTGGCTTACATGGCGGCATCTCAGCTAGATAAGCTATCTGACCCTGATCGCCATGTCCCATGCACAAACAGATCTATGGGCCTATTCCGCATATAGTTTAAATCCCACATTTATATGATAACCATTTGATTTTAAAATACCATCAAATTTTTTATGTCATTGTTTAAAAACTTGTTTTAAACCATATAGTGATTTAATTAGTGTACATACTTAATTTTCTTTACCTGATATCATATAACCTTTAGGTTGCTCCATATATATTTTTTATTATAAGTCTCCATTTAGAAAAGTCGTCTTAACATTTATCTGGTGTACCACTAGTTTATATATGGAGGTTATCGCTATTAACACCCTAATAGTTATAATCTTAGTTACAGGGGAATACGTATCAAAATAATCTATTCTTTCATTTTGTTTAAGGCTTTTCACTACTAACCTAACCTTAAACTTATCAATAGTTTCATTTAGTTTTAGTTTCTTTCTAAATACTCGTTTACAGCCTGTTGGTTTGTTTTCAGGTGGTAGGTTTATAAGTTTTCAAGTGTTATTAGATATAATAGATTCTAACTCATCATTTATTGCTTCCTTCCGAAAGATTGTATCTGGAGAGTTAATTGCTTCTGTATAGGTTGTAAGATGATCTTTTACTAAGAAGGTGAAAAAATTATCGCTTAGGTTAGTTTCTCTTCTAGCCCTAGTACTTTTTTTTATTGTATCTCTTCTACTATCTGCTCGCAAGCACTTTTACTAGTAAACGTAATATTTGATTCATTAACTTCCTCTATTCCTATAGATTTAGATTTCATAAGGAATACGTTATCAAAGAACTCTACATCCCTAGCTTTTATAATTGTATTAGGATATACAATATTATCCTTAGTTTTTAAAACAAAAAACCTATAGGCTGCACTGTTTTATGCATAACATATAAATACATAGTCGGTCGTTTTAGGGTCTAATTTTCTTTTCTTAGTTTCATATAGTCTCACAGTTTAATATATTTATAACTAGGAACATGATTCTTTCAAAGTTCGTAAGATATTTATTTAGAAGATTTAGATTGAATTATATTTACGATATAACAAGCAAACAGAATTATTTTTCTCACATATTTGAGGGTAAGCCTGAACTATTTAACATAGCGTTCATCATCTCCTTAAGAGTTCTATTTTTATGTTCTGCTATTCCATTTGATTATGGTGTATAAGGAGCTGTAGTTTCGTAAACTATTCCACTCTTTTCACATAATTCTCTAAATTGAGAAGATTCATATTCACCCCCTATATCTGTTATAAGTCTTTTAATTTTTATATTTAACTGATTTTCAACTTCAATTTTATATTTAGAAAAAACATCTAAAGCTCCATATTTATTCCTTAACAGATAGACTTTAGTCAACCTATAGTAGTCACCTACAAAAGTTATATAATATCTTTTTCTACCTTTAGACGTGTGATTTTTAAAATCACTTAAATTATTGTGTATCAACTCTAATATTATAGAGGATCGTTCTGTTTGTTTAAAAGGTTTTTTAATGAATTTTGATTTGACACATATTTCACATTTATCAAATTTTTTATTAAATATATCAGGTAATAAACATAATCTTTTCATTTTTTTAAAAGATACTACATTCACATGACCTAATGTACTATGTCATAGATAAAAGGGTTCAACAATATAAATAGAACTAGATGTCTTATTATTATTATCATTGGATACATTTATAATGAATAAACCATCACTATAACATCTCTTACCAACAAAAGTTCCATTCTTAGTCATTACAAGCTTAATCCGGATCAAATACTAACTTAACACGAGCCTTATTGAAGAGCGAAACAGAGATCAAGTTTCTTCTAATGTCAGGCATATATAGGACATCATTCAACATTAGAGTCTTTCCAGAAGTGAGTTTCAGAAGTACTTTACCTTTCCATACAACTAGATATGTTCTAGCATTACCCATGAACATTTGTTCATCATCTCCTCATACTTGGTAGGAGGTAAACATGCTACGATCCTTACACACATGCCTAGTTGCACCAGTATCTAGTATCCACTCTAAGTTATTTATAAGGAAGACTTTTGACACCACAGTTACTAACATGTTAGATTGATTACTAGTTTCTGTAAGATTAGCCTGCAGCTTATCTTTATTTTTTTTAAGCTTGCAGGTTTTAATGTGATGTTCAGGCTTTTCACAGTTGTAGAAATTTTCATTTTTCTTGAATTAATTGTTTGCATTATTCCTTTTGAGCCTACATTCATTTAGATAATGTACAGGTTTGTCACAGTCATGACATTTGCCATTTTTTAAAAATTGTTTTCCCGACTTGATTCTAAAAGATTCGCTTTTGAATCTATTTCATTTCTATTTTTTTTTAGTCTCTGATTCTATTGGCCTCATTTATTCGTATGTGTACGATAGTAGTTTCTAAAGAAACACCATTATTTTTATATTTCATTCTATTCTTATATTCTTTCCAGGAGGGTGGTAGTTTTTTTATCAATGCTTCTGATAAAAACGTTTCTTCCAACTTAATATTCCTTCAGTTGATAATTTGTGAACTAGATTTTGAAAATCATAAATCTGATTAGTGACAGGTTTATTGTCTGTCATTTCATAATGAAGAAAATTAGCAATTGAATGTTTCTTAGCGCCTGCGTCTTCCAATATATACTTCTTTTCTAAAGCAGTTCATATGTTTTTAGCAGACTCGTAAGAAACATATACATTATATAGTTCGTTGGACAAAGAGTTTAAAATATAATTTTTATAATTATTTTCATCTGTTACTTCAGTTTGATTTGCTGGATTTATACTAAATGATTCAGACAAAATGTATGAAACTTTAAGGGTGGTCAATGCGAACATCAGTTTCTGTTTCCACCGTTTAAAGCATTATCCAACGAACGGTTCGATTTTGGCTAACTCAGCAGAAATATTTACTGTTACCGTAGCCGTAGTCTATGCAATTTAACAATTCGATTTCAAGATTGTTAGAATATTTGTTTGAATTAAATAGATTATTAAAATCGAAAACCAATAATAATAATAATAAATAAAATTTGAGAAAGAAGACTTATTGAATTGAGTCGATGCGTGACGTAAGTCACTCAGCTTAAAATCGAATTTTCTCTCCTTGGACAGCATCCTAAGTGCAATAGGTTTCCAGAGCAATCTATTAGTTATAATCCTTAATTGTAATCTATTAGTTGTAATCCTTAGTTGTAATCTAAGTTTATATTCATACGTTGAATGAGTTCCACTAAAATAAAAGCAGTTCTTCTTTTAGCAAGGTGCTTTACAGGTAATCCCTATGATTTACCGTAAGTGTTTCTTTTTTATTTGCTTTTGTATTTGAAAGTCATTTCGTACAGAATGCAAGGTGCAACCTATTTTTGTAGGACGAGCCCTCCCCTCTAATAATCACATGATCATTTTAAACAACATCTTGTGAGTGGTTAAATAAGTGACCGATCTTATTAGTTCCCGGTCATATACAATCAATTCTAACATATGCCTATCTTGGCGCTTAGGGTCAAAGTTGTACGCCTGGAATTGAGCCGTACAATAAATTTTGGCATACTCGCGCATATTACACGCGATCGATTTCTAAATTTGAGAGGCTAATAGTTTTTGGCATGCTCGGTGAAACTAAAACCTTCTTGGTTGCCATAAAATTCATTATGTACCGGCCGTGCGAACAGTTTTTGGCATGGCTAGTGGGACACTTGATTTGATATATATATCGACGCGACTTTATTTTAAGCAACTAATCCAACCTTGGAAAATATAAGCCGAAGGGTTACTCGAAACTCTTCTAAGGCTAATGAGCCTTCAACACCTGTTGCACTGCCTCCAGTCGGGGAAATGCAGGTGTAGCCAACACCTGAACTCCTAAGTTCGTCATCAAACCTAATGCTCAATCCTCTAAACTAAGAAAGGGCATCCTCATCTCAAAGTGACCCTCTTGAGACAATATCAATTGGGGTTGCGCTATGTACATATGGGAATCCAACATATTGTGGAGCAAGGGCGACCTCAGGCAGACCAATCACAAATTCAAGCAAGAACATTCAACCGCTGGATGGCCAGTCATATCAAGGACATAAACTAGATTGTGGCTATCTTTGCTGAGAGGGCACCTGATGTACCTCAGTGAAATGATGAGGTTAGTTTCATTAGAAACTTGGCGCCAATACCACCCCCCCAACAGAATACACATCTCACTCCGACACAGGGTATGTGGAATGTGCCTCTGTCTACTGAATTCAATGGACCTAAGCAGGAAGCTAGAAACTTAGAAATCAGGGAATGCCTGTGGGCATCATTTCCTTAGGAATCCACCTCATAATGGGGGACAATACCAAGTATGTTCATATCCATCACTAATGGTTAAACCTCAACATATAGATTATGATGATATTATACAATTAGTCCAAGAAGTGGCAGGCCAAGTTCTTGGCCGCACTACTGCCCCGGTATACCAGAAACCTTATCATGAATGGATTGACCGACAACATCCATTGTTTAGAAATTATTGACCAAACTTTACGCTTTTCACAGGTGACATTGGTCAATCAATCGTATAACACATATACCAATTTATCATGCAATGTAGTGAATTAGCTAACAATGATTATT
The DNA here is from genome assembly GCA_037074715.1 of Magnolia kwangsiensis. Taxonomy (NCBI): domain Eukaryota; kingdom Viridiplantae; phylum Streptophyta; class Magnoliopsida; order Magnoliales; family Magnoliaceae; genus Magnolia; species Magnolia kwangsiensis. Next base: position 14,518,949 of record CM073576.1, on the reverse strand, counting down.
GTAAGTTACAATATTTGGTAATTCCTTAACCGCAGTGGCCTTTACTTGGTATTCTAATTTATTGCCAAACTCCATCCCAACTTTGAGAGAGATGAAAGAGAAATTCCTTAGTGTACGTGCCATATACGTATTGTCCTGCCATGAGACCCACTTATCCTATATGTTTAGGAATATTATCCATTCAATGGAGCCTACTTGAGTTATATATTTATTCACAATGTCCTTATATTTGACCGTAAACCTAACCTATGTATATTGACGCAAGGAAGGATGTGTAGAGGTCGAGCAACATCTTCCTCAAGGGATAATTACTCCGAATCTATGAAGCTTCTTTAGACTCCTCATAGAGATGCTCAAATCCACGAGGAGAGATAAAAAATAGAAATAAATTCTAATAAAATTTGAAATAAATTGATTAATCATTGTTTAATGTGTGTGTGTTCCTGTTGCACCATTAATAAAGAGAAAAAAAACCAAAATTCATAATTACCAAAAATAACAAAATTATAACTTTAATAAAAATCCTAATTCTAGTAAAACTTTTCTAAAGCCTAATTTCTAAAAATAAAAATTTCAAATAAAATTTTGCTAGAAGAGCCCTATCACGATTAAAATTTATTTCTAAAAACAAAGAAAATTTAAAATTATAAAAATAAAAAAATATAATAAAAATTGAAATTACTAAAAAGTACTTTTTTCTTAAATTTACGTTTTTGAGCTGAAAGTGCATGTTTTTGGGCAAAATGGATAGATGCGACCCCTACTATTTGGGTTGGTTCACCTTGGATGGCTTGTTATAGTAAAGATTGATAGGTTGTGCGTCTCGTAACAATACACGGATCAAAAGTTATGATCAAGTTACGGTCCACCTTCTTTTGGTCCAACCATTCTAGGAATATATCGATGTCACGTCCTACATAAGATCCCTCCACTTGGAAAAAATCGTTCTCGATTTATCGAAATGACTTCGCACATGATACACAAACAATTTATGCCATAGATGTTTATCATCATTTTCTTTGTACTTTGCATTAGGGTCTTGAGCTGACACAATACATATATTCATGCTCTCCTTGACTAGCATGTATCAGTTCCTTCACTTGTGCCTGCAAGATCTTACATTCTTTCTGATAATGTGGGCAATTATACAGACTTGCCCCTGAGACAAGATCAATGTGGTTTTGTATATCTTGTATGGAAAGCAATTTATTAAGGAGTTTATCGAGTACAATCACCTTGAACTCTTGCAACACAGGTTTCAAATCCTCAGGGATGTTTATAGATTTCGTATATTTTTTCTTTTCTACTAATACATCTACATCTCCTGTCTCCTTAGATTATTTAATGAAATCAGGTTTGGTTATTAGAGACTGTCCCTCCACTTTAGAAGTTTTGAATTAGTTATCTGTTCCCATAGGGATGACATGTTTACCATCGATGAATCTTATGGCCTGTCGGGTCTTGGGTTGGTTATCTGTTCTCATAGGGATGACATGTTCACCATTGATGAGTCTTATGGTCTATCGCGATTCCATTTCAATTAGGTCATCTATCGTCGACAAATAATGAGATTTCTCTACATTACCCCTTACTGATCGGCTATCATGCTAATAATTTTAGTTTTGTTGGAATAATAGATGATTGTAGTTGCTAGGGAAGAATTGCATGCGCAACAACTGCTTCATCCACAACCATATGCGGATTAGCGCCTTCATTTGTCTCATCTGCTCGATTTGAAATTATTTCCACCAAATTAAAGCTCCGCCCATGAACTTGTAAGCCACAAGTTTAACTTTCTTTTCTTTTATGATGTTTATGTAGTCGAAGAAACGTTCGACTTCAAGTAACTAATTAAGGAAGTCCTTGAAGTGGAGTTGGCTGTTGAAACTAGGAAGATCGACTTTCGTATTGAATTCTTGATTCGTTTAATCTATCCGATCAATGCTCGTCTGGGATGTTGTGGAATCATGTTGTTGGATCCTACCTTTTCTGATGTAATCGTATGGTTCACTGTTAGTATAGTCCTATGATCAGTGCGATTACAAGTACTAACACCTACTGGGGGGCGGATCACCGCCATAAACACGGAATTGCTCTAGGGCCTTCGTCGTATGATCGATGGCAGCCCGCAGCCCTTGCATGACTTGCCGTCTCTCGCTGGGCCGCTTTGAAAGCCGCTGCTATTAAAGGTAAATTTTCTGGAGCACAATCTATGGGAAAGTTGCCCGACCCGTCGTTAGAAGCCATAGCTATGAGGAGAAAGCCTCGCTCTGATACCAAACTAATGCAAGGAAGGACGTGTTGAGGTCGAGTACCATCTTCCTTAGGGGATAATTACTCTGAATCCACGGAGCTTCTCTGGACTCCTCACAGAGATGCCTCGAATCCACGAGGAGAGATAGAAATAAAAATAAACTCTAATAAAATTTTAAATAAATTGATTGCCAAAAAACTTCTTAAATGTTATAAAGTCTTCAAACGTCTTTGTAAAGATCTCCCATTTTGGAAGGGCTATAAGAGATGACTTCGCTGGTATATCATAATTATATACGTGATAAGATTTATTCGGTTGGCGAATCTTTTATAGACATTCTAGGTATGCTGCTTTATCAATTGGCACACTAATTGTGGCCACATGGCATCCGCCAATTTACACCTCTAAAAGCATGCATATGTGTTTGTGTTAATAATGAAATGCATAACACCAAAGAAAGATCAACTAATGATACTTCGAGTATGAGTACGATATATGCTAATACTAATTCTATAGTGTCAACATGTGATGGCCTTTCATTGGTACACATTAAGGTGCTGAAAATGGATATAAACATTTGGTATAGATAAAACATAGGTATGATAAAACATGAGAGAGGGGTGTTATTAGCTATGGATTAAAACATGCATGGGTATGATAAAACATGAGAAAGATGTTATTTGGCATGGATAAAACAAGAGTATGGTACTAAAATAAGTAAAATTAAAAGCTGGGTTTTGTAATTCCTGTAAAAGTGACCCAGTAGCTTTTGATCAGCCTTTGAAAGTTGAAACCCACCTGGAAACAACAACACTAGTACATGCTAGTAAGTCATGGATTCATTGTCATTTCAAGCCCAATTAAAAGGGCTTTTGTTGGTTTCCCACAAATAGACAAAACAGGTACACTTAAAGGGATCGTTTTATCCCAAGTACTTTTTTGAAACATTTCCATTCGGGAAAGGGGTCACGAGCACACTCAGTGCGCTAAATATCAAGCACCCATGAAATAAATGAACGGCACACGTCCTTGTTTCGCCTTCAATGCCCCACTCACGTCCATCTCCTCCTACTTCTTTCCAAGCTCCCATCAATGCTATGCAATAAAAACCGCTACTGATAAAACCCATTTCTAAAAATAAGAATTATAGGATATTTGACCTTAGCATATGTATACCCCACTTGGGTTTTTTAGTTTATGTAAGTGGGACCCATTTTTCACTCATCCAGACCGTTGGACCACTGTGGATGGACCCTGCTCCAGCACTCTACTCTACAGGAGAAATCCTAACACTTCAACTTGATGGCTGCATGCAAATACACGGTTAGGAAGAGAAACACATCGACTGTCGACATTCAACTGATGAAAAGGACCCGAATTTGTGGGGAGGATATTCTTATCTATGAAATAAATGGGCCATAGTCTATCCATGATGGCCACACACTTACATAAAACCGGATACACGAGCATAGCCTATATATACTCGGGACCAGGATCAGACCATTCATATTCCAAAAGAGATATACCGTATGAACAAGGCAAGGATCACAGCCTTATGAATGCGACCAATGACCCTAGAAAAGGAAGGATTTCAGATGCTCCGAATACTATCCCCACATGACATGACTCCCAATTTCCAATGCATTGAATTCTCATCAAGAGAATCAATGTCCGAGAGTTGTAAGGATAGAGACCCAGACCAACTTCTATATTAAGATAATGATATTACTATAAAAAAAGCTATTAATCATAATAAATAATATATTTTCTTCTTATGATATATATATATATATATATATATATATATATATATATAGTTCAATTGATAAAAATGTTTGAAAAAAAAATCCTACTATCTGCCTAAGATAACTCATGTACATGGCACCAGACCCACGTACTAGAGCAGTCCCAATCTGCAGATAATCAGGTGGTGGCTGAAAAACATTGGCTGGAGTTTTCTAAGCAATCTATCTGCTTCTAATATGGTGGCCCACCTGACGGGTAGACCAGTCTGATTTTTGGACGAGAACATTTCGCCTTTTTGCGATGCTAGACTATACATATGCCTGGAGGTTCCCTAAAATGCTAGACTATAAATATAGCCGTTGGATCTGGGGTTATGTTCGGTGATCCAAACCGTTTATAAGATGGGCCTCACCATGATGGAGGATATCTAATAATGCAACTCTCCTGCTGGAATAATTTAGAACTTCGATTACATTTGTTTTTGTTTTTTTTTTGTTGTTTTTTTTTTTTTTTGGTATATGGACTGTTTTCTTGACCGTTGCTTTGTGGACATTGATTTGAAAGTTTATGATTTTTTTAAGCTTAAAATATTTTGGTGCAGCTGCATTCACGGGAAGCAGATTGCCTAGTGATCACTGGGGATACTCCTGGTGACCCCATGTGGTGGGATTTAATTGGGCCACCCATTGCTGTCAAGGATAGGGCTGATCGGTTAGGTGGATGCCTGACTGTGGAGCCCACTGTCGTGTACCACGCCGTCCAATTTAGGGCATGAGCCCAAAAATGCAGCAAATCCAAATGCTAGTTGAACCACACCACAGGAAACAATGGTGATTGAACGGCCACCATTAAAATCTTCTTAGAGGCCACAAAAGTGGATCAAGCTAATATTTATGTGAGCCCTTCATCCATGTTTGTGTGACCTTATCAACAGGTTGGATGACAAATAAACAGCAGTGAGGCCCCCAAGGAGTTTTTAACGGTGGGAATTCCATTCCCATTATTTCGTATAATGTGGTCCGCGAGATTTGAATCGGCATCATTTTTAGGATCATGCCCTAAAATGAGGGGTTAGAACAGATTGCATGATGATCCTATTCGGGTAGGGCTCTGTGGGGCACACCTATGTGTACGTATGTTTTGCCTGCTCATTTTAAATTATGAGTCCCAAATCAAGGCATATCCAAATACCAAGCATATACATCATAGGAAACAATGGGGATTGAATGCCTACTGTAGAAAACATATTGAGAGCTATAGAAGTTTTGGATCAAGGTGATGTATATGCTTTCCTTTCATCGAAGTCTACGTCTACCTAACTTTACCAATAGGAAGGGCTCTTAAACTCTGGACATGCTTTTATTTATTTTCACATGCACACACCTCATACACTCATACCATAATAAGATTTTTCTACATTTAGGTACTTGAACCCTTCACCTGGTGGTGTTGGAACTCTTGTGAGTCTAGTACCATTGAGAAAGAGTAAAGACCTGGTTGGCTTAAAATTTTGAACCCTTCAAATTCGAGCTGGCAAAGCAAAATAGAAACACAATGTATATAAAACACATATATTACAGTGGCCCCATAGTCTTGCCACTGTAGAGGTTTGTGGTGACAAAATCCGTGTCCCTTGCAAACATGCTTCACATGACTTATCTCTTGCAACATCACATGCCCCGATCGGCAACATTTTGTCATCAGGGATATCTCCCGTAACAGGGTCACCAGGCAATCCCTGTCCCATTCATCCTTGTACTTTGTCAAATCATCAATTTGGATCACTGAACATGACCCAAGATTCAAAGGCTATAGTTCCAACGCATACTATTGCAATCTTGCAATGCTTGGGGGTGTATTCTAGCAGACCTCATAAAGCATCCAAGAAGTATTTCGAATACGCTTAAGTCAGTGGATTCCATGGCAAAATAGTCAGGGAAGTGATGTTGGGATTTGTTTCCCACTTGTATATGAATAATTCCATGGATTATAACAACGGGGGAAAATGATCATGCACAATCTCAACATGAAAATCTTACAATGCTACACCATTTTCTTGCCCACATGTCACATGCTTAGGACATCCGAGCCATGCCAAAGGTGGACCCCGTCATGAATATCACCTAGCTTGAAGTCAGGGCCAATCCATTCATCAGGAAGCTCACACTACTGAAATCAAAACAATGTACGGTTGTGATGTATCGATGAGAAATCCCTCTCATTCTTGTGTCCCCTAATTTTCATGATGACACCCATCTTTTGCACGGTTCAGATGCCCTATGCATGTGACACGTTGGCAAGAAAAATTACTTACCTTAGTAAGATTAGGATGCTGTGGTCGTATGTAACCGTTCCAATCACTAATGTTCTTGCAAGGGTTACGCATCATATCGATATTTGTATTTTCTTTGAGCAATTTTCTCATGTAATTATCTAATTTCTTGTTTATAACCAGCAAATTTTTAATTTTTGTTATCAGGTAGGGCAGGGCATATATAGTACAGTGTACCACCTAGGCATTGAGATTTTACTATCTTCTTCAAACAATTTTCTGATACAACTACCATATGGATGCGCATCAATTGGACGATTTAAACGCCCACATAAAATTTTAGCTTCGTTTAATAAAAATAGAATAATAGGAGATCAAAACTGTCAACACTTGGGCTGCGTTTGGCTGCACGAATGCCTGGATAATAATTCGTGATTATTAGGTATCCAGGAATCATGTGGGTAGCAAAACAGCTCTTTCTTCCCGACACAACATCACAAAACGAACCCATATCACGATTTTTTAAATTTCTACCTGGGGGTGCGTTTGGTTGCACCACATATCATGAAATTCCATGGTACTTTGAAATATCGTGATCTGTGGTGCAACCAAACGCACCCATGAGTGGAAACTCTAAAATCACAAATTACTTTTATATGAGGTGGACATGAGCCAAACACACATACCATGGCTTAGATTAGACTAACATAAGAACTCAGAAGCATTAAAAATCTCATATTTAGGATTAATATATACATATGTGACTCAATCTCATCTTACTCAACACATGACATCCTTAAGGAACTTGTACCTACGCCGCGGCGAAGGCGTGCTACCTACGTTCTTACCGCGATCGCTACTCTCCTCTCTATCATTCCTTTTGATCTTGTCGCCGGAGTACTCAGATCGTTTGATGATGCTAGTGTCCTTCTCTGCTGATCTCTTTGATTGTGCTACAGCATGCCTTACGCTCCGCCCTTTGCTATGGCACCAATCGCAGACTGCAAGACCGTCCGCTGGAAACGATTCATCGTAGTAGTTACTACAGTATCTGTGAAATTACAAGAAACCAAGTTGAATTACTACACCAATGACAACATCATAACATGGTGATGGTGATGATGATAGAAAATCATACAAATGCTGGAACCGAGACCGGCAACCGGTGCAACGAAAGAGCTTGTCGGGGAAACCGACGTCGCCGCACATGCAACAGACGATGGAGTTATCAACCATGGCCAAAGGGGAGAGAGAGAGAGAGAGAGAGGGAGGGAGGGAGTATATATATATAACCATATGGTGTATAATCAATCTATGGGATGACAAGACGGTTGGGTTGGCAGATATAAACATAAGAGGAGATCTTTGATACTCTGCATAGAGTGATTGATACTCAGGCAGTTACAAGTTGAAAATGATTTTGGATGTATTATGAATTAAAAAATTACGCTAACTCGATTATTTAAATATAAGATTGGTTGACATTTACTGGACGGTTAGAAAATGAAAATATCCAATAGTCTACTTCCAACAAACAAGTGTCCACTAACCAAAGGTTAGAATTATTCAAACAATCTGATTTTTGGATCATAAATTAGTGACAGTGGGCCTCACAATGCAGTCTGTTTAATTTTAGTAAGTATATGTCACATGCAACATTTCTAGTTGCCTATGTATCAAGTGTCATACGGAGCCAAAGTATCAAATAACTCTTCTATATATAATCATAGGACCTGTTTGGATTCGCGTATAGTATTGTATTGTACTGTATTTAGGTACTATTCATGTATACATTGGATGATTTTCAGAATACATATACATCAATAAGATACTAATCAATGTTTGGATTGGAGGTATTGTTTGGCATAACATACAATACGTTATACAGATCAATGTTTGGATAAGACGTATTATGTCTGCATATTGTACAATTTTAATTGAGTCGGGTGGCCTGTTTGATGTATGGAACTTTTTGATTTCTAGCCTAGATGATTTTCACATTGAAATGTACTAAATGAACAGTTTGATCTTACACTGCATAGGTACTAGATATCTTGTAATCATACAAATTTCAAACTTTCATGCGCTGCTGAATATAGCGCAATGAATATGAAGTATTGACTGCAAGCCCATATTCTGACAACACTATACTGCGCTTTTGATTTTTTGAAAACGGTATGAAATCGCGTGCATAGGATACGACACTTGTATGCTCCTATCCAAACGTTGAATAATGAGAATATTCAAAAATAATCAATTATAATACGATACAACATACTCTTATATACGAATCCAAACAGGCCCATGGCATATGATCTATGTTTGAAGGATTGGAGACCGTAGAGTGGAGTCGTTTTCAGTTTGGAGGGAGAGGTCCATGAAATAATAAATGTGTAAGAGAGAAAAAGACGATTATACCCCTGACGTTTCGGGTATCGTTCTCGTCACTACTCAAATGTCATATTTGACCTTTTGTTCTCTTCGTGAATAGGATTGGTATGAAAATGCGTTGAACATAAGCTTGTGTTGGTATTTTTAGCAACTGAGCAGGGACCATATACTGTCGCAATCTGTCTATGGACTCATTTACTAGTCCAAATTGATCGAGACTTTCCATTGGGTGGGCCATCTTGATTGGATGGTCCCAATTGTGCAGTGAATAGCATGGAAAGAAAAAGTTCCACGCATCGATACGACGAGAAGTATTGGATGGTTGTCCTTATAATAAATGGAAAAGGATCACATGCGTTACCCTTTAATAAGTACCGAATTGTCACAGGTGGGGGTGGGAATGGGCTGGGTCGGGCCAGCCAGCCCGAACCCGAGCCCGAGCCCAAACACACTGGTTGGGAAGGGCTCAACCGTACCTCATCCAGCCTAGGACCAAAAATGGATTAATTCCCTATTGCCTACTTGAATTTCTAATCCATCATCTATCAAGCTCCCTAAAGCTGGTATGGAGCATGTGATTAAGTGGTATAAAATTACATTGGTCCAATGTAATTTTTATTTGGTGTTTGGAAACAATAGGAAGGATTAGATTAATTCATGCATATCATGTCATCCCATCATAACGAGAAATTCGGTGGCACTTTGGGTGGGCAGATTTCCAAGGCAATTATATCCATGGGCCCTATACTAACCACTAATGCATGGGTTTTTTTCCACGCTGCCCATCTATATTCCCTTTTATACATAACAATCAAGTTACATATGTATATAGGTGACCCGCATTAGTTGTGAAATTTGATATGAATATAATTCTATATGGTCCACCAAAAGGAATTTTCACTTAATATAATGTTTTTTCTAATAAAAAAATTTGATCCTAAATATGAGATTGGATGGTCAAAATAGCATAATATTTCCAGACATATAATTATTGTGTAATAATGGTGTTAATTCCATCAAATTACAATTCAATACTATTTAATCTCGCATTCCAAACAGGCCCATGAAGAAATAGACACTTTAGAGAAATCATACTAAAATCAAGATGAATAGATTGTTTAAAATTGGATAGATGGGTAAAGTGACTTAGGATTTGAATGGTATATTTATAGGATATAACACACACACACACACACACACACACACACACACATATATATATATATAAAGTCAGGTCTAGCTGAACTTGGTCAAACTAAAATGACTTGGGTGCCCAACCGCTGCATGTGGGGATGGCCCTGCCATGGAACAACCCCCTTGGACACGATGAGGTCAAGCTTACATAGCCTCTGATCCTAGAAAATATCTGAAAAAACCTGCGACAGAACTACCAAGCAGGGGCAAAAATACGATAAAAAGGATCCCTATGTTCCAGCCACCTACTGCCACCTACTTCCTCTGAAGGGAGTATGATATCGATGTCGCCCTGCCATGAGCTTGAGATTATACATCAAAAGAGCTAGGTATGTAAGCCATGTATCTTGGTGGAACTTCATCAAATAAGGGGTTTTGGTTCCCCTATTTTGGTGAGATCACCACTTCAACTAGTCTTAAGCAAGCAAGGCAGCCAGGGAAGTGAAAGCCAAGCCTGAGCACAACTTAAAAATAGACCATGAATGTGAGGCCCAAGCACAGCTCATGGACTAACTTAGTGGGTCCAAGCCCGGCATAAAGGTGGGTCGGGCGTGCTCACTTAATCACTTGCATTCTGAAACCTAGTAATTACTACACATTTGAGCTGTGTGGCACCAAGCCCCCAACCTCATTTAGTGAATGCATGAGCCCAGATGAGCCCTCTAATCTTAGCCTAGGTTCCAAAATCCATCCTGATCTATTACTCAGCTAGGCCCATCAAAAGGACTGATGGGGGACATCCGGACACCCACCATAGAAACTTCCATGTGGAATTTAGAGTTCCCCTCGTTGTGAATTTGCCACCTAACCTAGTCACGAGCCTTACAAGACAAAGGGATGCACCGAAACTCAAGCCATTCAAAATAATTTAAGTAGGCTAGAAGAAGATGATATATAGGTTTTAGGTGTGATTGTACACTTCTTCCGGAAGTGTTTGTCAGCGATTATACTTTAGATGTACGGTTTCACTCACAAGATTCATGGTTTGGGTTCCACGTAAACTACCATTGCTAATTGGCCCACACAGCTCGAAAGTATGACAATTATACCCTTTAAGAAGTTGATATATAACTCAATGTCTACCAATGCAAGCTGGAAAAAAGGACATCCTTGCTGTGTTGGGGTCCACTTAGGAGGTGGGCCCCATACGTGGTAGTTATGCTTTTTCTTCTTGCTAGCTGCCAAATGACCAATCATGGGGTGTTGTATGTCCGTCCTCTTGCTTTATCGGGCCGCGAGGTTTGCTTTGCTAAGTCCGAAAATGTGTGGAGATCTGCTCATCCACGTGTTAATGTGGCACTTGTATGTGAGATCCAAGATGTTCTCAGTTGGGCCATGCTTTAGTTCTCAATCAAAAATCAGGCCATCCATTGGTCAGCATGGCTACAGTTGATAGTGAGAGCTGAAACATTTTTGTAGCTATCCATTTATCATGTACACGCGGTCAACAGCGAGTGAAACCGCCTCACGTTTTTTATTTTTTTACACGCACTCACACCACGGTAAAACGGCCTCACGTTTAGCTAGAAAGATGATTTGAACCGTTCATTCCGCGGGTTAGTCGGTGGTGAATGCGAATCCACCAAATACGAATTTTACCAACCATTGATTTTGTAGCCCTCACTGATCTGAACTTTAAAAAATCACAACCCGTATTTTTTTTTTGGGACCATATGATCTTTGGTTAAAATTACATGTGGCCCACCTATCAAACAGTTGTACGTGACATCATTCGTCGTATCACTATCTTTGACAAAAATCAGAGTGCATGACGGGACCCTCAGAACATGGTCTGACAAAAGTCGGCACATGTTTTGGCCGACACGGGTCGTGTATCAAGTCCGATAGAGCCGACGGGCGTCACTTCACTCTATGGTTGAGAGCCTTTTTTTTCTCCATCTTATGGAAATGAGTAATGTACGGAATCCAGTAGCTCAGTGACACGTGTCCTCTTTTTATCAGCGCTGGGAGCATAAATCTCTGTGAGCCCCACCATGATGTACATTCGAAATCCAATGTCTGTTGGATGAATCTGAGTGGGTCCAACGGGGGTGCGGCTTCGGTGGATCGCAAGTCGGTGGATCTCTCACTGTGGGCCCACTGGGATGTATGTTCTTTACGTTCGTTCTGTTCATCTGCTTTAAGAATTCATTTTAGAGCAGGTTCCTAATCTATGGGAAGCAGATCATCTCATGCGGACTGCGCCACACATGACACCGTGGTGATTGAATACCCACCGGTAAAAGATTCTTGGGGCCGTCGGAATGTTTATTTTCCAATCTAACCTGTTGATAATGTAACAAAGACCTGCATGAAGGGACGACACAAATACCAACTTGGTCTAAAACTTTTGTGGCTTACAGCAAGTTTTTAATGGCCAATCACCACTGTTTTGTTTCCTATGGTGTGGTCACCTGAGATTGGGAGCTGCTTTAATTTTGGAATAATGATCTAAAATGAGCTTTTGAAACGTATGGAAGGTGTGGATTTAAGTGACATTCACCAAGGTGGGCCCCACAGTAAGGGATACACCCAGGTTGGTGAATCCCGGGATCCACCAAAGGCGCCCGGTCCAAGGGACTTGGATTCGGTACTACTCCCGCTCTGAGGGCCCACCTTGATGTATTGTATTATCCACACCGTTTGTCCATTTTTTTTCCATATCATTTTAGGGTATAAAACCGAAAGTGGTAAACGGATTGGATAGTCCCCCTGCCACCAGACCGGTGGCTGATGGTCGGTGCTCTCTGGCCACCATTATGTATGCGTTTCATCCATTCCGTTCATCCATTTTTACAGATCATTTAGGCTTGATCCCAAAAATGAAAAGGATATAAATCTCAAGTGGACCACACTACAGGAAAAAGTAGTGATTGGATATCCACCATCAAGTTCCTCCTACAGGCCAACTGTACCATATGAACAGATTGGATGTCAAATAAATAGTACAATGGGCCTTAGGAGGATTCTAATGGTGGATAAACGATCACTAATTTTTTCCTGTGGTGTGGTCCACTTGAGATTTATATCCCCCTAATTTTTGAGATAAAGCCTTAAAATGATCTCTAAAAATGGACGAAAGAATGATGAAACACATGCATCATGGTGAGGCCTAAAGAGCACCGACCATCAGCTACGGGCGGGTGGCAGAGGAGTAGCCAATCTGTTTCGGCTCTACATATACATGCACCGACTCCGCAGGATGGAAAATTGGGCCCTCAAGTCCAATTGGTCTATTCACGAGCTCTCCTAACAAATGCCAATGTAGAACCGTACGTGAGCTTAAGGCCATTCCTGATGGGTTTTTTGACCCGTGCTCGAGGGCTGGTGCACGACCATTCATGGAGTCGAGCCCTGACTCGACTCAAAGTCCAGCGAGTGTGGGTTAATTTTCTTTAGGGTGCTCGATTGGTAGAAGGTGGGTCTCGACTGGTCGTGGGTGGCGCTCGACCGGTCGTGAGCTCGTCTTGACCGGTCGTGGATATGCAGATTCGTTTCATGATTTTATGCGGATTGCGGATTTAAGTCCTTTTGCAACTGAGAAGCGAAAAAGAGTTTCTTAAAACTATAAATATGGGTTCCTAGGTTTTTCTAGGGTATGGTGTACAGGAAAAACATAAGAGGGCTATTAAAGGTGTGAGAGAGAGAGAGGAAGCTTGTAGAAGGGAGGTTATGCTCATATAAGTTATCTACTGTGCAATCTATATCTTAGCGCTTCTACGTCCTCGTAATCAGTGAGATCTCTCCATTTTCTTTGTTTCTCTTACTGTTTATCCACTACTGCGTAAGTGATGGAGGTTTGATCATGGCAGGGTGTGCTTATGATCGGTTGTAACGTTCTACTTCATAGTGGATTGTTGATCTGGACGAGGTCCCATGGTTTTTACCTCTTTAAGGGTTTTCCACGTAAAAATATCTTGTGTGGTGTGTGTTTTATGCTTTGATTTATTTCATTACTTTATTATCCATAATTCTGGTTTGTTTCGGAAGGCTAGATCCTAAGGTTTTGTGCAAGGCCCCCCAACAAAGTAGTATCAGAGCTCATCAAGGATGATCAGCCTCAATGGTTCTAACTGGATCATATGGAAGGCTAAGATGGAAGACTTATTTTATTGCAAGGACTTATATTCTCCAATTTTAGGCATATCAGCAAAATCCAAAGATATGTCTGATGATAATTGGAAGAAGATAAACCGAAAGGTGGTGAGGTTTATTAGACAATGACTGGATGATTTTGTGTTTCACCATGTGTCTACAGAGACCTCAGCCGCTAGCTTATGACTGAAATTAGAATGGCTATATGAGAGGAAGACTGTCACACCCTGAAAATCGAGGGTCGTGTATAAACTCAATTCCCGAGTCCAGACCGTCACTTATGCAACAAAAATGATTATGATTCAATGTTGTCTGAGTTAAAGCATTCACATGAGTAAAAGTATACCAAACTGCAATTCATACTCCAGATCCAGTGATAAAAGCAAGTGAAAGACTAAAGAATATATATATCACTGTATGGAAAACAAAGTAGATCTCAATTGTCTCCAAAGTATGAATACATCTCTAAGTCTCATATACATGTAAATAAACAGAAAATAAATCAAAATAGTCCCACTGAGTAGTCCCGCCAATCCAAGCCACCTAAGCAAAGCCGTCGTGGTACTGCATATATGAGAACTTGTCCTGGTCCTCATCATAGTCCGGCTTTACCTCCTGAATTGTCGCCTCACCTGCATCTAAGACAGGGTCTAGTGGGTATTACAAACACCATCCCGTAACGTGGGAGTGAGTAGCTAACTCAGTGGAATAATAGAGCAAGGATTAACATGTTCTCAAATTAATCATGCGATAATAGTAAAGCAGTAAATCAAACATTCCTAATACTGTTGTTAATGCAATATGACATGACATGATGGATGCCCTCACCGACGATCTCCCTCATACGGCACCATCTTACGCTCGCGGCATGCTTTCATCCCACAGTGCTCCACATCTTCCAGTCACATGTAATGTGATGGTGATATGATTACCGAGTATTATTAGTCCATTCAAACAGCAGGATTGAGAAACTAAGGTACTTCCCTTATATCAATCCCAACACAGATCCTATCTAGGGTCGTCACTCCTAGTAATCTCATACGATATATATTTTGTAGGTCGCTGCAAGGGCTACCAGGGCTATTTCTCGCACTCGTTGCACTGCTCCCCCATCACCTTATCAATACAGGCCTACTGTACTCTCACTGCTACGGAAGGGTCGTCGCCTCCTGTAGACTCAGAATACGCTCGCGGTCACTACAAAGGACTCGTCGCCTGATCAGTGTAGGCCGACAGTAAGAATATAGTGTCCCATACCACCATAATCTGCTCACGAGTCATAAGTGCTCACTGGTCACTACGGGGAGGTTTGTGGCCCCAGCGTAGGCCGACGCTCGACCACGGTGTCCCATACCACCATGCCCGGCTCATGAGTCTTCGTGGATCAAGGTACCATGGTTAAAAGGGTTTATAGTGGTAAGTTCAGTACCCTAGGTTCAAGCAGTTATGACTCATATAGGGTAAACATATAAAGGCTAGTCAGGTTACTTGACGGGCTCGACTAGCACGAGCGCACCTCAAGTTGAATGACATGAAGTGCGTAAAACACCTCGTGTGGCCTAACCACTGCCGCCAACTCCAAAACATGGCTCGCGTTCATCGACGCGTCGTTCGTGGCAAAGATAAACCAACCACGGATTTACTCGGTTGCCGACTGCCTGGACTAGGTGTAGTCCCAAACAATTATGAATCCACATCAGCAATCATGTAAGAGTATTGGAAATGAAATACAACAATGTGAGCATGTTAACACATGTTATAACATACAACTTAAGTGAATCATCTAACACATGCATTTCATACATATAATGAAATCATGCATATAGCTAACATGTAGGAAATCATTTACATCAGCATATTAATTGAGAATTCAATCTCAAACTAATTCATAACACCATTTAATTCAATACATACTAATACAAGCATTTATACAAACACTTAAACACACACTTAAGTCTACATATAGTATGTCGACTCAAAGTGCGCATTTATGCGAATCTCTTCGCCAAACTAATTATGCACGCATTCCTAATATCCTAATGCGACAAGAAGCCATGTCAATCACATTAGCAAAATATGGATGAAAACAGTAATTCCTACAAATGACTAAAATGCCCTAAATCTCATATTCTTCGTCTGCTTACGAAACAGGAAACGGACGGCATGTTGTACATGTCAAACGGCGTTGCCGTCGATAATCTACTATTAAACGACTTTGAAAGCGTTGGAAACAGTCAATCAAAGCGTCTAAAATCCGCACCTTTTCTCCTATAGGTGTATTGGTTCGAACGGAGCGTATACGCTTCGTATACGGTGAATAGGCAACCTAATACACAAGATCCATAAGTTATTTCGCTATGGAAACTAAGGAACCACAAATCAGCAAGTGTTTGGGGTGTTTGCTTACCTAGAATCGCGGCGAAATCACCGGGAAAGTGATTGAGGCGCGTTGCTTAAGCACGTGCAACACGTGGCACAAGTAGCAGAAAATTCTCTTCCACTCTCTTTCACAAACTCTCACTTTCTCTCTCTCTCTTGCTAGGGTTTCTAGCAAATTCGGATGGGTGAGAGGAGTGAGGGTTTAAGCCCCTTTTATAACCTAAAACTTGCCCGAAATAGGCTTAGGAACAATGTTTACTTGATACCTAACCAAATCGAGGCTGTTTCGATCCAAAAGGACATTTCTGGTGGTTCCCTGGCCGAACGCGATCGGACTTAAGTTCATGCACGTCGGATGTCGTTCACATCCCATTTTCAGTCCAGTAGTGTTCGTAGATCGTCTGTGGCGGTCCAGTTTCAGTTCAGCGTTCACCACACGTAGATCAGGTCTACAAGACTCATGATATGAAATAGAAATTTTTCCTGATCCGAGGGTGTAATTTGACTAAATTCTGACGGTCAGAACGCTTAATAATAACGCGTCAAGTCGTGTGCCAGATTTGAATTTCAAATTCCAAATCTAACCCTATTCTCACTCTCTTCACTCCAAGCTCAATGAAATAGCCTGTGAATGTCGGTTGGACTTGATTTCCGAAATGATTGTCAAGTCCAGCTAGGCGGTTCTAATGGTCTAAGATTGTAGATATCGGACTTTTGACGCGCGGTTTAGATCCAATACAAAGTTTCAAAGAGGTCCGGAGAACAAACCGGTTTAGAGTTTGATCCGAAGTTTTAGAGTATTATAGCGTCATTGGTTCTACTCGCTTTGGGTCTTATAGAACGTATTTAAAGTGATCAGGGACTATTTCCCAGCTACTCTAGCGTTGCGCTAGCTAACTTACACTTATTTTCTAAAGGAATTAATCCTACGCGATTTCTAGTCGAGTTGGTACTCGAGTCCAAGTACTGATTTTTCCAGGGCATTACAATCTACCCCCCTTAATAGAAAATTTCGTCCTCGAAATTAGTACCTTTTCGTACTCCTCGAGAAGCTGTGGGTAGTTCTTTCTGATCTTGGCTTCTGTCTCTTAGGTAGCCTCTTCCTCAGAGTGATGCGTCCACAATACCTTCACAAGGGGAATCACCTTGCTACGCAGTACCTGCTCCTTCCTGTCTAGGATACGCGTCGATCGCATGATATATGTAACATCCTCTCCTAACTGCACCTGCTCCCATCTGATGATATGGGAAGGATCAAAAACATATTTCTTCAGCATGGAAACATGAAATACGTTGTGAACGCTCGCGAGAGGCGTGGGTAAAGTCAAACGGTATGCCACTGCTCCCACACGATCGAGGATCTGGAATGAACCAATGAATCGTGGTGCTAGCTTCCCCTTCTTCCCGAACCGAAGGACTCCCTTCATAGAAAAAACTCACAAAAATACATGATCCCCAACTGTGAACTCTAGCGGCCGTCGTCTCGTATCGGCATAACTCTTCTGTCTGCTTTGCACTGTGAGAAGCCGACGTCTAATAATATCAATCTTCTCCGACGTCGCCTGTACTAACTCTGGGCCAATCAAGCTACGCTCACCGAGCTCTGCCCAGCAATGCGGTGCGCGACAAGGTCGCCTATACAACGCCTCGTAAGGTGCCATACCGATACTCGCCTGAAAACTGTTATTGTACGCGAACTCCGCATATGCAAGACAGTCATCCCAACTGTCCTTGAAGTCCAATGCGCAAGCTCGCAACATATCCTCTAAGATCTGGTTCACCCGTTCTGTCTGTCCGTCTGTCTATGGGTGGAAGGCAGTACTGAACTTCAACTTCACACCCATAGCCTCCTGAATGCGAGTCCAGAAAATAGAAGTGAACCGCGTGTCTCTGTCTGACACGATCTCCAATGAAACTCCATGCAGACACACGATCTCTCTGATGTACAGTCTAGGCAGCTCGTCTGCAGAGTTCGTAACTCTGATCGGTAGGAAGTGCGCCGACTTCGTCAGACGGTCGATGATCACCCATATGGAATCATGTCCCCTCCTCGTCTTTGGGAGCCCTGAAACGAAATCCATGAAAATGAAATCCCACTTCCACTCTGCGATCGGCATAGGCTGCAAGAGTCCAGGTGGTCGGTGATGCTCTGCCTTTACCTGCTGGCAAGTGATACAACAGGACACAAACTCTGCTATGTGGGTCTTCATACCTTCCCACCAATAGGTCCTCTTTACGTCGCGATACATCTTCGTACTGCCTGGATGCATCGCGAGTCTGGTACAATGCGCAGCCTCGAGAATCTCTTGTCTCAAGTCAGGGATATCTGGGACGCATAGGCGGCCACGATAACGTAAGCCCCCATCTATACCAACTCGCCACTCGGCGTCTGCATCATCACTGGCCTGCTCTCGAAGCTCAGTCAGATGCGCATCATCCCTCTGTGCCTCGATGACCCGGTCATCGATCTGAGATCGCACCTGCACATGTGCGATGAACTCATACGGCTCCTCTACAGTGAGTTTCTGCTCAAAGTCTCACAAAAACTTAACCATATCCCACTCAGCAACTATCAGCAGAGCCGCAAACTCTATCGCCTTCTTGCGGCTCAACGCGTTAGCCACAAGGTTTGCCTTCCCAGGATGGTAAGAGACTATGAACTTGAAGTCCTTCAAAGTCTCCATCCATCATCGCTGCCTCATATTCAAGTCTCGTTGCGTGAATATGTACTTGAGGCTCTTGTGGTCGCAAAAGAGCTCGAACTCCTCTCCATAGAGGTAATGTCTCCAGAGTATCAGTGCGAATATGACGGCTGCCAACTATAGGTCGTGTGTAGGGTAATTCTCCTCGTGCTTCCTTAATTGTCTCGAGGCATACGAAATTACCCTGTCCTTCTGCATAAGGACACAACCCAGACCAACGCTAGACGCGTCAGTGTATATAGTGTAACTAACCCCTTGGACTGCGTATATGGCAAGCAGAAGAGGGTAAGCTTCAAGAAGACAAGACGCGCTCCAAAGACGCATCTATTGGAGCTTGTACACACTGACGTGTGGGGACCGGCACAGGTATCATATCTTGGTGGCTCACGTTATTTTGTTTCATTTATTGATGATGTTAGCAGAAAATTGTGGGTTTATTTCTTAAAGCATAAATCTAATGCATTTGATGCTTTTAAGAAGTGAAAAGTTATGGTAGAAAACGAGACAGGTAAAACAGTAAAGTATCTCAGATCTGATAATGGGAGAGAGTATTGTGATAAGAGGTTTGAGTTGTATTGTGCAATAAGTGGAATCAAACATCAGAAAATGATTCTAGGGACACCGCAGCAGAATGGTGTGGCTGAGCGCATTAACAGGACCATCCTTGAGAGCGCCAGGAGCATAAGGTTACATGCAGGGTTATCCAAGACCTTTTGGGCAGATGCTGTAAATACTGTCGTATATCTTATCAATAGAAGTCCCTCAGCACCATTGGATGGTGGGCTACTAGAAGAAACATGGACTGAAAAAGAAGTGAACCTTACACATCTAAGAGTGTTTGGTTGCACTTCATATGTTCATATTGATGAAGAGCATAGAAACAAGTTAGATGCGAAGTTCAGGAGGTGCACGTTTATAGGCTACGGGCAGGATGATTTTGGCTATAGGTTTTGGGATGCAGAAAATAGAAAAATCATTAGAAGCAAGGACGTAGTCTTCAACGAAAAAGTAATGCATAAGGACTGTGCAGGAAAATAAGGTCGAGAAAAAGGAATTCGTAGAGTTGGAAGAGTTACTGGACATGGGTGTTACAGCGCCATAGGATGATCGTTCACAGAAGTATTATGAGACAGAGCCACAGATACCAGTTGTAAGGAAGTCTACTTGGGAGAGGAGACCCACGGTCCGATACTCACCCTCCTTACATTATCTGCTGTTGACAGATAATGGTGAGCCAGAGTATTTTGAAGAGGCATTACAGTCAGATACACTGATTTAGTGGGAGCAAGCCATAGATGAGAAGATGGACTCTCTTGAGTCTAATCGTACATGGGAGCTAGTCACTCTACCCAAGGGTAAGAAAGCTCTTCATAACAAGTGGGTTTACAGACTGAAGGAGGACCATGATGGTTCGAAACGGTACAAGGCGAGACTGGTTGTAAAAAGATTTCAACAGAAGACTGGTATCGATTTCACTGAAATATTTTCACCGGTACTGAAAATGTCTACGATTCGCATGGTCTTGAATATAATGGCTACAAAGAACTTACATCTAGAGCAGCTAGATGCTAAGACAGTCTTTCTTCATGGGAACCTTGAAGAAGAAATGTATATGCATCAGCCGACATGATACGTGGCACCAGGTAATGAGAACAAGGTGTGCAGACTAAAGAAAAGTGTATATGGCCTGAAGCAGGCCCCGAGGCAGTGGTACAAGAAGTTCGATAGTTTCATGTCGGGAAACGGTTTTATAAGATGTCATGCAGACCACTGTTGTTACTTGAAGAAGTTTGATACGTCATATATCATCCTTCTTCTGTATGTTGATGATATGCTTGTTGCCGGTTCAAGCATGAAGGACATCTCAGATCTCAAAAGACAACTGTCTAGAGAATTTACCATGAAGGATTTAGGAGCTGCAAAATAAATCTTAGGCATGAGAATAAAGCTTGATAGGAAAAATAAGAAATTAGTTTTGTCACAGGCAGAGTACATAGCCAAGGTACTTGATCGATTCAATATGGGAGCTGCTAAGCCGATTAACATTTCATTAGCCAACCACTTCAAGCTATCTAAGGAGCAAGGTGCAAAGACGCAAGAGGAACGGGACCATATGGCCAAAGTCCCATATGCGTCAGCGATTGGGAGTCTCATGTATGCTATGGTAAGCACGAGGCTAGACATTGCTCAAGCAGTGGGAGTTATTAGCAGGTTCATGAACAACCCCGAGAAGGAACATTGGGAAGCTGTGAAGTGAATCCTCAGATACCTGGTGGGTACCAAGGATGTAGGGCTGTGTTATGGTGGATCGAAAATCAAGCTACAAGGCTACGTGGATTCAGATTTGACAGGAGATATCGACAGCAAAAGAAGCACTACAGGTTATGTGTTTACTCTGGGTAGTGCTTCAGTCAGTTGGGTCTCTCAGTTACAGAAGATAGTATCTATCAGTACGATAGAAGCAAAATATGTTGCGGCTACAGAAGCATGAAAGGAGATGGTGTGAATGCAAGGTTTTATGGAAGAGTTGGGTAAGAAGCAAGTAGATTACAAGTTGTATAGTAACAGTCAGAGTGCAATACATTTGGCTAAGAATTCAGCCTTTCATTCAAGGACCAAGCATATTTCCATCAGATATCACTTCATACGTTCATTACTGGAAGATGGTTTGATTGTTCTGGAGAAGATTTATACAAGTGAGAATCCTGCAAATATGTTGACCAAGGCGGTCACAAGGGAGAAGCTGAGGCTCTGTTTAGCTTTGATTGGTCTTCAGGCTTGAAGACGGGGATGTGGTGCACTCCGGATGAAGAAGACAAAGGTTTTGGTGATGTGTCTCCAAGTGAAAGATTGTTGAGAATGTGGAGCCACATCTAGGCTACCTTTGACAGGTCGTAAGACGTCTTCGACTGGTCGTAGGGGCCTGCACGATGCAAAGTCTAGCGATGCTGTTTTTTACTGTTTTGGGCCCTAAGACTGGTCGTGGGGACTGTAAGACCGGTCGTAAGGATCCTACGACCGGTCGTAGCTCTCCTAAAACCAGTCATAGGTTACGCAGATTGTTTTCGAAACTGATACGGATTGCGGATTTTGGTGTCTCCTTTCGTAAGGGTGCGAAAGGGAAGTTACCTAAACTATAAATAGGAGTTCCTAAGACTTTTCTAGGTAGATGAGAAAGAGAAAAAAGTAATTCTAAGGTGTGGGCTAAGGGATTTCTCTGTTCTTCCAAGGGAGAGGTTAGTATATTGCCTTGTAATTTTTGTTCTTCTTCATAGTGGAAGTTTGCCTCCGTGGTTTTTTACTCTAGTTTGAAATTTTTTCACGTATATCTTGTCTTGTGGTTTGTTTGGATTGCTTTAATCTGTTTCTAGTTTATATTTTCATCGGTTTATCATTGGTGGGTGAGGCCTGAGATTGGATCTCGGTCCACTGCGTTATTGGCGTGCTGCACAACATGCTGGTGTCTCTAAGTAACTCCACGCCAGACGAAAAGATATCCATGGAACAAGTAGTCAGTTGTCTCTTCAATGAGGAGATAAAGAGGAAGTCTCAGGGGTCTACTAAGTAAGAGGCCCTTGTGACACAGGAATGAAGGAGAAGAAAGAACAGGAAGGGCGGGAAGGCCCGAGATAAATCAAGAGGCAAGTCGAGTAACAGAAAAGATGTTGAATGCTGGAATTGTGGCAAGAAAGGTCACTATAAGCATGAATGTCGTAAGGCTAAAAACGACAAGAAAAGAAAAGAAAAGGAGAAGGAAGATGAATCAGATTCCACTGCGGTTGCTTCAGATGATGACATTGTAGTTATTCTTTCTGCAGATCATGATGTATGTCTAACAGCTACGAGTCAGGACACCGACTGTGTATTAACTCAAGAGCTTCTTTTCATGCGAATCCACGTAGGGATTTCTTCACAAGCCACAAGTCAGGTGACTATGGGACCATGAAGATGAGAAATTCTAGCATATTGAAGATCGTAGGGATCAGTGATATTTATGTGAAGACCGACGTAGGCTGCACATTGGTTCTCAGGGATGTGAGGCATATCCCAAACCTTCACCTCAACTTGATGTCGACGGGAAGGTTGAATGATGATGGCTATGAAAGCCGGTTTGCTAGTGGGCGTTAAAAGATCATCAAGGGTTCGTTGATTGTAGCTAGAGAAAAGAAGTGTTATACCCTATAAAAGGCAAGTGTCAGTGTGTGCAAGGGTAGGCTAAATGCAGCGAAAGATTCAGCTATTGACATATAACACAGGCGTCTAGGCCACATGAGTGAAAATGGGCTTCAACTACTAGTGAAGAAACGACTCCTTCCAGATGTGACAGGTATGCCTCTCAAAACCTGTCGTGATTGTTTATCAGGAAAACAACATAGAGTTTTATTTATTAAAACTGCTTCTCATATTAATAAAGTGCATGTATTAGATTTGGTTTATTATGATGTTTGTGGTCTTATGAGGATAAAAACCTTGGGTGGGGCATTATATTTTATTACTTTTATAGATGATGCAGCTAAGAAGGTTTGGGTTTATGCTTTGAAATTTAAGGACGAGGTCTTTGATGTGTTTAAATTGTTTTATGCTATGGTCGAGAGAGAGACAGGTAGATCATTGAAGTGCATCCGCACTTACAATGGTGGTGAATACATTGGTGACTTTCACGAGTATTGTAAGTCCCTATATATACGACATGAACAGACAGTTCCCAAGACCCCCCAGCATAATGGTGTAGCTAAGCGAACGAATCGCACTATTGTAGAGAGAATCAGATGCATGTTATCCCATGTAATGTTGATGTTCTTGGGAGAAGTAATACACACGGCAGTGTATCTGATAAACAGGTCTCCATCAGCCCCATTAAATGGAGAAGTACCTGAGAAGGTGTGGACTGGACATGATCCATCGTATAGTCATCTCAAGGTGTTTGGATGCAGAGCATCCGTTCATATACCAAAAGACGAAAGGTCTCAGCTCAATATGAAGATCAGGCAATGTGTGTTCTTAGGGTACGGTGATGAAAAATTCGGTTACAGATTATGGGATCCAACTGAGAAGAAGCTCTTAAGGAGCAGAGATGTGGTTTTCTTTGAAGATTAGTGTATAGAGCACATTGGTAAGCTAGAGAAGAACCAGCCTAGTTCAGGTGAGTTAGAAGACATGGATCCGATTATTCCTCCTGTGGTGACTGATGACGGAGGAGTACAATAAGGTGCAGAGGACGAGGGAGTTCCTTAAGAAGATGACCAGGGGAGAAACCCCCACTTGATCCACTTATTGAGCCACAGGTGAGGAAGTCATTTAGGGACAGGCAACTGTCCAAGAGATACTCACCGTATGAGTACATTATGCTGACTGATGGGGGAGACCTAGAAGACTATTCTGAGGCTCTAGTCGATAAGCATATGGGGGAGTAGTTGAAAGTTATGCAAGAGGAGATAAAATCCTTACATAAGAACCACACCTATGACATGGTGAAACTACCTAAGGATAAAAAGACTCTGAGAAACAAGTGAGTGTTCAAAAAGAAGATTGAGCAGAAGAATTCACAAACGAGGTTCAAGGCCAGACTAGTGGTAAAAGGATTCGGTCAGAGGAAAGTTATAGACTTTGAGAAAATATTCTCACCAGTAGTGAAAATGACATCCACACGGGTGTTACTTGGGTTGGCGGCTAACATGGATCTGGAAATAGAGTAGTTAGATGTTAAAATTGTCTTCTTCCATGGTGACCTGGAAGAAGAGATCTACAGACACCAACCAGAAGGTTTTGAAGTCAAGGGCAAAGAGCATATGGTGTGTAGGCTGAGGAAGAGCTTGTATAGGCTGAAACAAGCTTCACGACAATGGTATAAGAAGTTCGACTCGTTCATGTTACAGCATGGGTATGACAGAATGGAGTTGGACCACTGTGTGTTCACGCACAAGTTCTCAGATGGTGATTTCTTAGTTCTTCTATTATACGTTGATGACATGTTCATCATGAGAAAAAACATTAAGAAGATCGACAGGCTAAAATAGGAGTTGGGCAAGTCTTTTGTGATAAAAAACTTGGGCCCGGCTAAACAGATCCTAGCACTACCAAAAAATGGAGCAATGACTATGGAGGTTGAAAGCTTTTAGCTATGGATTTAATCCGTAGCAATATAGCTATGGATGTAATCCGTAGCTATAGCCCAAGTGCTCTGTCGCTAAAGCATACCTCCCCACCTAAAACATATTAAATATAAATAGTTCTTAAGGGGATACATGAGGTCTATTAGAATATATGTGTTTGATCTAAGCCGTACAAAAATTCTGATATATAATTTTAGTGCATGAGACCAAAAATTATATGGATTAAATGTCTAAGTGGACCACACCATAAGAAATAATATAAATTAAATTTTTACTGTTAATATGTTGTATGGTCTCCTTACAGATTCAATCTAACTCGTTTTTTACATCAGCACTTATAATAATAATTTAAAATTATTGGACGGAGTGGATATGTGAAATACATCATAGTAGGCCCCACGGACCTAAAACTATGAAACGTCCAGGGAGCCGTCCGTCACGCGCCCCTTCAAAACCCCAAACCCCTCAAAAAATGAAAAGCCCCGTCCGCCATTTTCTCCCGCTTGAGAGAGAACCCATCTCTCCATCTCTCTCTCTCTCTCTCTCGCACTTAGTCTCTCTCTTTCTCTTGCCCTCTCTCGATCTCCCTATCTCCCTCACCCTCTCTCCCTGTCTCAAGGCCGCATTCCTCTCTCTGTTTTTAAAAACCCATTTCGCTGCAAGAAGGAGAAGAAGAAGGAGAAGGAGAAGAAGAAGCACGTACGGTTAGTTTATATCTTTCTCCCTCTTTATCTCTTTCTCAAATCTTTCAATCCTTCAATCCGCATTTCCCTGTCTGTTTCTGAAATCTAAGGGCTCGTTTGGCCAGTCGGATCGGAAGGGATTGGACGTTATTGGAAGGGATTGGAAGTTAAATCCTGGGATTGGCCGGGCGTGCCAAACAGAGCCAATGCTTCTTCTAAATTGGTTGCGTTGCTGATTGCTATTGAGTCTAGCTGTGGTTCTAGGTTTGAACTTCGAACAGAGCCCCACTTGCATCATATTTTGATAGTATATACATATAGTAGGGTTCCCATGAGAAAGAAAAATGGTATAATAATACCAGATTGTAACATTATGAAGATGCAGCAAGTGCGAGCAGTATGATCTAATAGGCTCTGATGAGCTGAACTTGCATGTAGGGTTGGGCCTTTTCAGCCCTAATTTTGCTCTGAGGTTTACTCGCTGCTTTCCACCAAAACAACATATTACTCATGGATTTGATTGCCTTGATGAAATTTACTTTTTGAGGACTCTTTTCTTAAAAATGGAAAAAAGAAAAAAGACAAATAGAATTTTTTTTCGTTTTGGAAAAAAAAAAATCCTTGTGCAAAGAATTTCTCTTGATTTTCACATGTTGTTATTGCTGTTTCTACTATGACGCATGCGATGATCAAGAAGACAACTGACACTGTAATTTGAGATGAAGGGAACCTATTGTTGTTAGTGTGTTGACCGTGCAGCCTAACTTGTGGCTTAACTTCGAAGGGAGATGAATAGGAAGCAGATTGCATCCTAACCGAGTCACGCATATTGATGAGGAAATGCAAATTTTCTTTGAATTTTCTTAAATTAATTGGTGATGCCATTTAAGTAATTCCATATAGCAATGCGTGTGCTTACTTCTGAACATTAACATGAATCTGATAATCCGTTTCAAACTACCTTACATTTTAAATTTTATTTGCAGATTTTGGTAGAGCACATCAGCGCAATTCTTCTAGGATTAAAAGCCTGCCGACAAATTTTGTCAATAGGCCTTGCTGGTTGGGGTGGTCAGTGAGTTGAGTCAGCAAGTTTTAAAACTATGATCATGGTCAGGTTACCTATACTGAGCATAAATGCACAGTCTCATGTTTTTTTGCTTCATAGTTGTTTAAGGATAACAAACAGTGGAGATGTCATGGTTCTTTAAATATGGATGTGGACTGAGTTTTCTGTATTTGCCATTATATTCATGTGTGGGAATGCGAAACTTCTGATTCATAAATGTAAATAGGGTTGGGAATGTGAAATGAACACATTTCAGAATCACTAAAATGAATGCAAATGTGGTTGTGAATGTGTTGTAATTCCTATTACAAACTGTAAATGCAAATATGTTGTGATGGTAAAAACTTATCCATGCGCTAATTCATTGACCGACTTTTCCAGATTGCAGCAGATCTTAGACTTTGAAACTAATGTAGACGCTTGTGAAGTGATGCAGATCAGTGGAGATGCATTCTAAGTGGTTCATAGATTAACCTTTTTTTTTGTGATTGCTGAGTTTGGTTGCAGGTTTTGTGAAGTGGTTTGTATCAATGGTTTTTTTTTTTTCAAATCAATCATTTACTTTCCTTTTGTGCACTCATTTCTAAGCTGATAGCCATTGATGCAGACCTGTCACCACATGTAGGAGTAGTACTTGGGCTTCATGCACTCATTTGTAGCCTGATTCATCAACTCATTTGTGTAACTGATTGACTTTTCCGTATTGCAACAGATCCTAGACTTTTGTAACTAATGCACATGCTTGTGAAGTGATGCAGATCGATGGATGGTTGTGAAGTGATTCATTGACTTGTTCTATGATTGCAATGATGGGTTGTAGGTTTTTGTGAAGTGATGCACATTAGTGGTTTTTTTTTTCCAAATCAATGGTTACTTTTCTTTCTTGCACTCATTTGTAAACTGATTCATGCACTCATGTGAACTGGATTGTATCATGTGATTGCAACAGATCCTAATCTAATTTGTCAACTGATTCATAGACTAAACTCCAGACAAATCTGTGAACTGAAACTCATTTGTGAACTGAACTTGAACTGGAATACAGACTGTAGCTTGAACTGAACATTTTGTTAAAGCCCATACCATTGGAATTTCTGTGAATTGAAATGCAGTGCTAAATTCATTGCTATTGAACTAAATTTTCCCCGAAGAGTCTATTGGCCTAAGTCTGTTGCTCATTTGTAAGAATCTTAGATCATCAATGAAATCCAAATTTTTGAAAAAAAAAAAACTAAATTTTCCTGTGGACTATGGATCAAGCTGAACTCAGTTGCAACTCCAACTGAGAACATGCATTTCTAAACTACAGAACACTGCAAATTCCTATGAACTGAACTTTTTGCTGTCCAAAATTATGCTTTTTCTATTGTGCAAAAGTTACTCTCCTTCTGTGACTGTTGCTATTGTGCAAAAATAGCACTCCTTCGACTTTTGAAAATTCACAGGATGGCATTGATCATGGGCATGGATAATACAAATGTCTTATTTTTCTAAAAAAAATAGTGATTGATACCATCATGATTTTGTAGTTTCATAATGGGATGCATGTACCGTTAGTAATGGGTGGTGAACAACAAGTGCAGCTACTATCATGGTTTCACGATAATGATGGTCAGCATATGATGATGTAGGATGACTCAAATTTGCTGCCTCAAAGGTTAGTGTTCTACTTAATTTTTTTTCTTGATTTTTCTGCTCCAAAGCAGTTGCTTGCCTCTCGACATGCTATTGCTAATAAAACCATTGTCTTGTGCAAACAACATATGGCTTGGACTCATGCATCCTGGGAGAAGTTTGCTATATCGTCCCCAGGTGTGGGAAGTGTAAGAATTATTTAAATTGCTCCAATTTTATCTTTGTTAACTATAGTTTGTGTTGCAGGTTGTAGAATGTGAGTTGCTGATGGTCCCTGTAAGCGAATTACCATATGAGGGACATGACCCAGTTGAGGTATGCTTCAGTTGATTGCTGAGGTTCAGGCTTCTCTTATTTTTATGGTCCTTCAAGAGCATTTTTATTTATCATCTGGGTATTTAAATGGGCAGTAGGAATGTAGCCAAAGATTCTATCTATTGTGAAGCTCTTCTATTATTTCTGTTTTGGAAATTCAAATAGTTTCATGTTTGAATTTATTTTCATTCTGTTGCTCAATCGGGCATTGTTTACTTTTTAAAAAATTGGAAACTGGTGAAACTTGTAGTTTTCTAGAGGGAATCTTATATATCTAGCAAGTGAAACAAAAATGAGATGATCAGAAGAGTAAAAACCTCATCAAGAACTCTTGCAAGAAACCATACCACATGCCTTGCTTTAGGATACATTTTTTTTTTTTTTTGGAGACCCCAGGAGAATCTTTAGGATATACTATCAGAAGGTTGAATTCAAGTTGAAGTAGATTTTTCAAATAACTACAGAACTATATTATGTGTATTTGTGTGAAAAAAAAGTTTTTATTTGTTTATTTATTTTAACTTGAGCAAGGACTATAGTTGAGGGTGTGTTTGCTTGTGAGTTTATTTTAATGTTGTTGAGTTGTTTGGCTGGCCTAACTATATCATTAGTTTTCTTATAATCATACTAACTGTGAGATTAGCCTAATAAAAGTTAACACACTTTATACTCTTTTTAAATAGATACAAAGCCAAAAGTGCAAAAGTAATTTCTCATAGGGATAACTAATCTTTTGTAATTAAAAAAAAATTAAATTAAATTAAAAATCTCATGAGAAGAAAGTTCATTTATAAACCACTCACTCATTCTCTGTCGGCCTCTTTTTCTCATGCAAAGCACGTTTCTACATTGTTGAATGCCCATTTCCAAATAGAACTGGAGGAATGCTAGTAGCTCCCATCATATAAGTTCATAGAGCTATCTTACTGATTTTGTTGACTCAGCTCTCCTTAAAAATCATACAAATTTTGAGCGCTCAAAAGGTCAAAGATGAAGCTCTATTATAGTTGTCAACTTCTTAAACTCGTTACTTTGATGCAATTCAAATTTGGATCTATAATTCCCTTTGGTTGGTCTGCAAAATTTGGATGATTTGGTTTCTGAATTTTCTTTTATCAGTGGCACTTTTTGAGTCTTTCTTTGATATCTTATTTGAACTTCAAACTTACAGTCCAATTTCATGATTTGGAGCAGGTTATTGATTATTTTAACAAGGCATTGAAGGGCTCAAGTATAGATCTGTCATAAGCCAGTATCTCTGTGTAGATTGATCTTGGGAAACAAACAATTACATGACCGCCATTGCTAAGGTAATTTTTTCTTATTCCCTAGTTTTAAGCTATTTTTAGCTTTTACACTGCAATACCAACATTTTAGTCTTGTACCGAGATAGGTAGATGTGAAGTCTTCTTAAGAGCCCATATAAGAAAGGACAAAGTTGTCCAATATCCTGACCTTGCTGTAAGTGCATCCCTCGTACCACTAACTAGTACCCTTATGAAAAGCCTATGTATAACTTTGAATTATATTACATTCATTTGTATTTTTCACAGGAAAAACTAGATGAGCTCTATAGTAGCAATCCTACTTCTAGGATGACCAGTGTGGATGATGCCCTTACAGAGGTACTAATAAAATTAAAAAATTACTTAACTTTTATGGTAATTATGAATATCCTAATAACTTAATTTACAATGTTTTATAGTTAGTTGGTTCTGACAGTAGAGGGCGAATGCGGGGTCTAGGTTGCTTAATAAGAGATCCTGAAAATGCAGTGAGTATCTCTGGTTTTATGGTTTTACTTGTAGATTCCTGTATTGATTACTCCAGCATGACGATTATGTGCATTCTTTCAGGTCGATGTTGCATGTGAGAGGATTAGAGCTGCATATTTCAGATTCAAGCATCTGGTACGTCTCTTGTCAAGAATGCACATGTGTAGTTATCATTGTGGTTATAGTTATTCAGTATGTGACAGGTTTTCAGGTGAGATGAATGAGTTTCAAAAGAAAACAGTTTTGCGATTTTGAGAAGAGATTTTCAATGCCATTTTATGTTTAAATGCATTGTTCACTCCCCAAGTGCAGGGTTGTGATGTAGTAATAAACTCGGTAAGACCGAGGTCGAATCCCAAGGGACTGAAACTTGTACGTAATCTAAAACTAACTAGATCTAGAACTAGAATGAGATGAAATTTAACTGAATGTAATTTGAGGAATAATGGTGAAAATATTAATCTAAAATTTATAGAAATCAGATGAAAGGAAACTAGGGATTCAGAGGATCCACATGTAGAGATTAGGGAGATCTTACACCTGTTTCATGAAAATTAAACTGAACTGTCATTGATCTAGTTTTCAAGAGATGAAAGATATATGAATTAGAATGGATTCCATCACCAAACCATGCCCAAGAGACTATGGCAAACAATAGAATTAAACTAATTACCAACCAATCACATGTATGAAGGTTAGGAAGGGTACTGGCATCCGACCATGCCCAGGAGACTATGGTGAACAACAGTACTTCCTGACGTCATAAACATGGAAAGGAAAAGAACATGCTTTAAGCCATTGCAGACCCATTGTAATTTTAGTCACAACAGACCATTAAAAACTAAAAATATTCCCATTAAATAATTTAAATCAATATCACTTCAGTTTCAAACAAAAGGCACAAGCAGAGGATCTCCCATCATGGTACAAGCTTCACCTCTTAGCCCTAGCTAAGAGGCTTAGCCCAACATGATGGGCCTAGATCTCGTAAAATTAAAAAGAAAGAAGAAAAAAAGAAAAGAAAACATTACAAACTCTCCCTATCTCTCTCTCTCTACATCTCCACGCTCCCCCGTGATTTCCTTTGCTCTTCCTTGCTTCACGTATGAAGATTCCAAGCTGGGACTCCCTTCCGTGTATCTCTCTCCTTTATAGAGGCAGCAGGGGCGGTGGCTGGAAAACTTCATGCGCAAGTTCTCTTTATGCACAACAAAAGGATTTTTCAATTCCGAAATAGTTACGCAGTTGCTTTTACTTTTGCACGAACTCAACCCGCATTTGGCGTAGGTTTCTGACCAATCCGATCAGTCTGAAATCTTAGCTGTGCTTTTGGATACCCGTTAAAGCCTGTGAACGGTCTGGATCATGGATTTGGATGTCCCCTCAATCGCAGAATGGCCCCAAAGTGCCGGTTTTCCCCGGACTGCGTAAACGACGCACGTGATTGCGCTGAACTCTCGGTGGGACCCACTTTCTATGGAATTTATGAAATCCACACCGTCCATCGTCTTGTCCTCGAAGTTTTGATCGGTTATGGATGGTTCTAATCATCTTTTAATGTGGTCCACTGAAACAATCAGGCTGCAACGGCCATTGAACGGTCATTTTATGATTGCTATAGCGATCGTGTACATGTGCATGGCCTCCAAAAAAAACATGATTCGACTGGTTTTCCTCCCTCTGCCTGATGGACAGCTCAGATCAAACTCCTGCAGTACAGTGGTGGCCCACTAAGCTTCGTCCGCAAGCTCTGTTGAGCCTGCGCAGTCTTGCGCTGTCTTGATCGATGGGCCCATGACATGCATCAGCGATGTAATCCAGTCCGTCCACTGGACTCAGCTCGAAAAATCGTTCGGATATGAACAGATTTGGATTTTCAATGCTATGGCCCACTGAATTAGTGCTTCAGTCATTCGACCTGCGTTTGGACGGTTAAGATTTGATCCTCACTGTCTTTTGTAATTTTACCACCTAGGCGAAGGTTACGCCTATACGCTGAAGTGAATGGACGGCTCAGATTAGTCGTCTGACTGATGGGTGGGGCCCACGGAGATCATCTGATCTCCCTGTTTCTTGCCCTGGAAACGGCTGATGCTGTTTTTGAATTGACTCGGTCAAACCCGACTTGGACCAAAAATCAAGACCGGTGCACAGCGAGTGAGATTGTGCACTATGCACACTCATGCATAAATGAGGTCCTCTATGATGCTTGTGAGAAATTCGTGCCGTCCATCCGTTTTGTCATCTCATTTGAGCCGTAGAGACTATAGATGAAGCATATCCAAATAGCAGGTGGGTCCAAAATCATGATTTGTCCGTTAAGCCACTTTCACAAGGATCCAACTGCCGAAATTCGATGTGTACGGTTAATTTATGGTCCTTAGGCCATGTATGAAGTTTCGTGTTAATCTGATGGCGGAAACATTGTGATCTTGCATTCTACACCAATTTCGAGCCATTTGAAGGTGAACGGCTGGAATTTCTCTAATCTCCGGCGTGTAGATCCTCGATCTTAGTCCCATAGAATCCTGTCCATTGCCTTGGTGATCATCAGACCGTTAAATCCATGTTTTAAGCACCTATTTCAGCTTAAGCTCCTAAATTCAACCTGCAGCATAAACACGATTAAATCGGGCTATTAAACAGTATCTTATGCGTAAATCCAGAAAATAAATGGGGTCTGATATGTAATATTTGACCCTCAACATGCATATTTCAGATTCAAGCATCCGGTACGTTTCTTGACTCAAGAATGCACATGATTGGAGTGGTCTGGCCATTTGGACAGACCGTGTTTATGTATTTGCTCGAAATTGATGGAGCAGATCCGGATGTGCGTCAGAGCTATTCGGAAGAGCGGGGGTCGCTGTAAAGTGGAAACCACTGTTATGACCATGATAAAGCTGTCCATTTCCTATAGACAGCATTGGAAGGGCCTGACCATTTGGACAGGCTGTGTTTATGTATTTTCTCGAAATTAATGGAGCAGACCCGGATGTGTTTCAGAGCTATCCGGAAGAGCGGGGGTCCCTAAAAGGTGGGAACCGCTGTTATAACCATAATGGAGCTATCCATTTCCCATGTACGATATTGGAAGGGCCTGGCCATTTGGACAAGGCATGTTTATATTTGTATTTACAGGTACCATACCCTTAACCTAAACCCGAATCGATTCTCAAACCCAAAAACCTATAACCTAAACCAAAACCAAAACCAAAACTTGTAACCTAAACCTAAACCCATTCTCAAATTCCAAAACATATAACCTAAACCAAAACTAAAACCTATAACCTAAACTCGAACCCATTCTCAAATCCCAAAACCTATAACCTAAACTAAAACCATAACCAAAACCTATAACCTAAACCCGAACCCATTCTCAAATCCTAAAACCTATAACCTAAACCTAAACCTAAACCTTATCCTAAACCTATAACCTATAACCTAAACCAAAATCATAACCAAAACCTATAACCTAAACCTGAACCGATTCTCAAATCTTAAAACCTATAACCTAAACCAAAACCATAATCAAAATCTATAACCTAAACCCGAACCCATTCTCAAATCCAAAAACCTATAACCTAAACTTAAACCTTATCCTAAACCTATAACCTATAACCTAAACCAAAACCTATAACCTAAACCAAAACCAAAACCAAAACCAAAGCCTAAGACCTAAACTCGAACCCATTCGCCAATCCCAACACCTATAACCTAAACCGAAACCAAAACCTATCACCTAAACCCGAACCCATTCTCAAATCCCAAAACCTATGACCTAAACCCGAACCCAATCTCAAATCTCAAAACCTATAACCTAAACCCGAACCGATTCTCAAATCCTAAAACCTATAACCTAAACCCGAACCCATTCTCAAATCCAAAAATCTATAACATAAACCTAAACCTTATCCTAAACCTATAACCTATAACCTAAACCAAAACCTAAAACCTAAACCAAAACCAAAACCAAAACCTAAGACCTAAACCCGAACCCATTTTCCAATCCCAAAACCTATAACCTAAACCAAAACCAAAACCTATGACCTAAACCTGAACCCATTCTCAAATCCCAAAACCTATGACTTAAACTCGAACCCATTCTCAAATCCCAAAACCTATGACCTAAACCCGAACCCATTCTCAAATCCCAAAACCTATAACCTAAACCAAAACTAAAACCTATGACCTAAACCCGAACCCATTCTCAAATCCCAAAACCTATAACCTAAACCCGAATCCATTCTAAAATTTCAAAACCTATAACCTAAACCAAAACCAAAACCTATAACCTAAACCCGAATCGATTCTCAAATCCTAAAACCTATAACCTAAACCAAAACCATAACCAAAACCTATAACCTAAACCCGAACCCATTCTCAAGTCCGAAAACCTATAACCTAAATCTAAACCTTATCCTAAACTTATAACCTATAACCTATAACCTAAACCAAAACCAAAACCAAAACCAAAACCTAAGACCTAAATCCGAACCCATTCTCCAATCCCAAAACTTATAACCTAAACCGAAACCAAAACCTATGACCTAAACTCGAACCCATTCTCAAATCCCAAAACCTATAACCTAAATCGAAACCAAAACCTATAACCTAAACCCAAGCCTATTCTCAAATCCCAAAACCTATAACCTAAACCTAAACCTAAACCTATAACCTAAACCCGAATCCATTCTCAAATCCCAAAACCTATGACCTAAACCCGAACCCATTCTCAAATCCCAAAACCTATGACCTAAACCCGAACCCATTCTCAAATCCGAAAACCTATAACCTAAATCTAAACCTATAACCTAAACCTGAACCCATTCTAAAATCCCAAAACCTATAACCAAAACCAAAACCTATAACCTAAACCCGAACCCATTCTCAAATCCTAAAACCTATAACCCAAACCTAAACCTTATCCTAAATGTATAACCTATAACCTAATGCAAAACCTATAACCTAAACCAAAACCAAAACCTATAACCTATAACTTAAACCCGAACCCATTCTCAAATCCCAAAACCTATAACCTAAACTTAAAGCTAAACCTTATCTTAAACCTATAACCTATAACATAAACCAAAACCTATAACCAAAACCAAAACCTATAACCTAAACCCGAACTCATTCTTGAATACCAAACCTATAACCTATCCTTAACCTTAACCTATAACCTAACCTAAACCTATACTTATAACCTAAAACTATTCCCAAATCCTAAAACCTATAACCTAAACCTAACCTTTCCCAAAACCTATAACCTAAACTCAATTCCCTTAAGCGAAACGTACACCTAATCCTAATCTCAACTCCCTAACCTAAACTTAAAAACACAAACTTAAACCCAATCCCGAACCTGAAACTGATTTTCTAAACCTAAACCATAACCCATTCTCAAATCTAAAAACCTATAACCTAAACCAAAACCTATAACCTAAACCTGAACCCATTCTCAAATCTCAAAACCTATAACCTAAACCAAAACCAAAACCAAAACCTATAACCTATAACCTAAACCCGAACCCATTCTCAAATCTCAAAACCTATAACCTAAACCTAAACCTATAACCTATAACATAAACCAAAACCAAAACCAAAACCTATAACCTAAACCCGAACCCATTCTCAAATCCCAAAACCTATAACCTAAACCAAAACCAAAACCTAAACCTATTACCTATAACCTAAACCCGAACCCATTCTAAAATCCCAAAACCTATAACCTAAATCTTATCCTAAACCTATAACCTATAACCTAAACCAAAACCTCTAACCTAAACCAAAACCAAAACCAAAACCTATAACCTAAACCCGAACCCATTCTCGAATACCAAAACCTATAACCTATCCCTAAACCTTAACCTATAACCTAACCTAAACCTATACTTATAACCTAAAACTATTCCCAAATCTCAAAACTTATAACCTAAACCTAACCTTTCCCTAAACCTATAACCTAAACTCAATTTCCTTAAGCGAAACCTACACCTAATCCTAATCTCAACTCCCTAACCTAAACCTAAACCTAAACTTAAAAACACAAACTTAAACCCAATCCCGAACTTGAAACTGATTTCTTAAACCTAAACCATAACCTATTCTCAAATCCAAAAACCTATAACCAAAACTAAAAGCAAAACTAAAACCTATAACCTAAACCCGAACCCATTCTCAAATCCCAAAACCTATAACTTAAACCAAAACCAAAACCAAAACATATAACCTATAACCTAAACCCGAACCCATTCTCAAATCCTAAAACCTATAACCTAAACCTAGACCTAAACCTTATCCCAAACCTATAACCTATAACCAAAACCAAAACCTATAACTTAAACTAAAACCAAAACCAAAACCTATAACCTAAACCCAAACCCATTCTCAAATCCCAAAACCTATAACCTTAACCTAAACTAAAACTAAAACCAAAACCTATAACCTACAACCTAAACCCAAACCCATTCTCAAATCCCAAAACCTATAACCTAAACCTAAACCTAAACCTAAACCTAAACCTTATCCTAAACCTATAACCTAAACCAAAACCAAAACCTATAACCTATAACCAAAAAGTTGTTATACATGATGCACTTCTTTCACTGTCTTTCTTTTTTTCAATGGGCATTCTAATTTATGTATGACATGACTGTTTGTAGGATGATGGAATATACGAAGCTGTTGAAATTTCAGGGTGAAGTCGAGCACATTTCTTTAATGAAGCCAAAGATTTGTATTTTCAGCATTATTGTAATTGTAATTGTAATTGTAATTGATTGAATGAATTGGATTGTAATTAATTGTAATTGATTGAATGAATGATTGTAATTTGATTGTAATTGAATGAATGAATGAGTGATTGTAATTGAATGAATAAATGGTTGTACAGGTGGTAATTGAATGAACAAATGATTATATATAATTTTGTAACGTACAAAATAGTTACGGCTATTGACCGTAGCCATTAATCTGACGGTGTAGCCTTTTTAATTTAGGCATATTGCTACAGAATTTTAGTTACAAATAATATCTGTAGCCATTAATCTGACAGGTGTAGCCTTTTCAATTTAGGTATATTACTACAGACTTTAGCTACGAATAATATCCGTAGCCATGAATCTGACAGGTATAGCCTTTTCAATTTAGGCATATTGCAACAGGATTTTAGCTACAAATAATATCCATAACAGTCTAAAGTTTTCACTACAGATAAAATTGCTACGGATTTTATCTGTAGCTATTGTACTCTATAGCTACTGATTAAATCTGTAGCCATAGGTTTTGGACCTATTGTTATGGCACCTACGGCAACAATCACGCTACGGACAAAAATCGTAGCCATAGGTCTATGGCTACAGTTTTTATCCGTAGCCTTTGGTTAATTTTTTGGTAGTGTAGGAATGGAGATAACCCGTGACAGAGTAGCAGGAAGCTTTGGCTGTCACAAGAGCGGTATACTGAGAAAGTCCTAGAGCGGTTCAATATGAATACAGTGAATCCGGTCAGTACTCCACTGGATGGTTACTTCAGATTGAGCGACAGACAGTGTCCCAAGATAAAAGCAGAGGTGGAAGAGATGCATAAGATACCCTACGCATCAGCTGTAGGAAGTTTAATGTATGTTATGGTGTGTACACGCCTACACATAACATATGCGGTTGGTGTTATTAGCCGGTATCTTGTCAATCCTGGCAAAGAGCATTGGGCAGCAGTGAAATGGATACTGCGGTATCTAAGAGGCTTATCCAGGTTGAGCCTATATTATGGTGACGAAAAACTTGTGTTAGAGGGTTATATAAATGTAGATATGGTAGGTGACATAGACTCCAGGAAGTCTACATTGGGGTTCACGTTCACGTTTGTAGGGAGAGCGGTTTCTTAGCAAAGCAAGCTACAGAAGTTCGTAGCATTATTTTATGACAGAGGCTGATTACATTGCAGTCACAAAGGTATGTAAAGAGATGCTGTGGATGAAGAGGTCCCTACATGAACTTAGCCTGAAGCAGGAGGAGCACATGGTTTATTGCAATAGTCTGAGTGCTATACACTTGAGCAAAAATTCAAGTCAGCATTCCAAGTCGAAGCACATAGAGATTCAATATCACTGGATTAGGGATACTCTGGAACAGAAGGTATTACAGCTTGAGAAGGTCCACACGGATGATAATGGGTCAGACATGATAACTAAGGCTTTGCTTAAGGGCAAGTTTGAGGTCTATAGAAACCAGACTGACTTGAAGAAAATGAATCTCTCTTGGGTCAAAAAGGAAAAGATTTGATAGGTTTTTGACCCGTGCTCGACTGGTCATGGGCCTCACACGACCGGTCGAGGGCTGGTGCATGACCAGTTGTGGAGTGGAGCCCTGACTCGACTCAAAGTCTAGCGAGTGTGGGCTATTTTTCTTCAGGGTACTCGACCGATTGAAGGTGAGTCTCGACCTGTCCTAGGTGGCGCTCGACTAGTCATGGGCTCATCTTGACCAGTCATGGTTACATAGATTCGTTGCGTGATTTTGTATGGATTGCGGATTTGAGTCCTTTCGCAACTGAGATGCGGAAATGAGTTTCTTAAAACTATAAATAGAGGTCCCTAGGATTTTTCTAGGGTATGGTATACAGAAAAAATATAAGAGGGTTATCAAAGGTGTGAGAGAGAGAGAGAAAGAAAGAGAGAAAGCTTGTAAAAGGGAGGTTATGCTCGTGGAGGTTATCTACTGTGCAATCTATATCTCAGTGCTTCTACGTCCTCGTAATTAGTAAGATCTTTCTATTTTCTTTATTTCTCTTACTGTTTATCCACTCCTGCATGAGTGATGAACGTTTGATCATAGAAGGGTGTGCTTGTGATCGGTTGTAATATTCTACTTCATAATGGATTGTTGATTTGGACGAGGTCCCGTGGTTTTTACCTCTTTGAGGGTTTTTCACGTAAAAATCTCTTGTATGGTGTGTGTTTTATACTTTGATTTATTTCATTGCTTTATTATCCATAATTTTGGTTTGTTTCGGGAGGCTAAATCCTAAGATTTTGTGCAAGGCCCCCAACAATTCCTTATGTGGGGTCCAATGAATTCACTGCCACTGTACGGTCGGTCATTGAGCTACATTTGCATATCTGATGTTGACCATTGGTCAATCATTTTCACGTGTTTCCAGCTAAGGACCTGACCACCTTTCAGGGCACGTTATACTTATTATGCGTCATGAACGTGTGTCATGTGGGGTAAGGAAACACGAGATATGAGTCATTTTGAGTGAATGAGCTTTGTGAGAGAGCTATTTTGAAAAATCAAGTCTAACAAGTGTTATTTAATTCCTTATATGCAACTCCATGGGTAAGAGATATATATATATATATATATATATATATATATATATATATATAGAGAGAGAGAGAGAGAGAGAGAGAGAGAGAGAGAGAGAGAGAGAGAGAGAGAGAGAGAGAGAGAGAGAGAGAGAGAGAGAGAGAGAGAGAGAGATAAAAGACTTAAAAATAAGGTTGATTAAAGTTATTTATAGTCGCTATCTTGAAGGCTATATGTGCCTCCTATAGATACAAGTTACCATTTTAACAAGAGCTAAATACAAAATTCCTATGTTGAATAGCAACAAGCCAACATTTCTGACCGGGTAATGTGCACTTCAACTTGCAAACTCATGAAAGTTGCATCTTAAAGAGGATGACTACAATAAACACACCCTAACTTTTTATTCAATACTAAATGTCCCATGATTTTCGAGAACTTCTATATGACAAAATGAAAGAATCAACTACACGAGATTTATAAGAAAATTAGAGGAGGGTGGTTAGAATTTGTAGAGATTTTAGAATGATCTAAGGTTGGAATTTTATAAATTGATATGGGTTACTTTTAGCAACCCTCAACATGCTTGTGCAATTTTTAATTTAAACATGTTTCTAATGGTTCACACATTAAGACACATTCTAGCATGATCTAATGGCCGATATTACGCTTGATTTGACCTAACTAATAGATCGCTTATATACACTAATTTTTTTTCTTTAATCTTTTCTAAAGGGATTTTCCAAGTAGATGGAGGGTATGGTGGGAGCTCCAAAATAGTATTTCTTTTAAAAAAATTTAAGAATTAAAAGTGTTTTTTATTTTTATTTTTAGGATGAAAATGCTCCTTGATTGACTCCTCCATGCCTTCTTCATTTATCATTACTCTTCAACTAATTTTTCATTTACAACTACACTCAAGTATCTCTCATGCTTTCCCATTGCACTTTGGCCATTTTTCATGCTTCCTAGCGACCCTTTTAGCAAAAACTCCCACCTCAGAAAATGAGTTATTCTTCTCTTTTTCACATGTTGTGCTAAGATGGACTTATTTAAAATGAAAATAATATGACAAAATATTACTAAAATTTGGCTTTTAGAAGATGACTTTATAAAATTCTATGGAGATTTTTTTTTAATAAATAAACTTTTTTATTTTTTTTGAAGGAGAAGAAAAGAGATAAAAAAATCTTCATTTTTAGAAAAGGCGTTCTTCTTCTTTTTGTAAGATACTGTTTAAATAAATTTGCTTAGAAAAAAGCTTATAGAAGATGATTAGATTTACAAAATACTCCACTTTTAGCAAACGAGTTCTTCTTTCTTCAAAAAGTCATTTACCATAAATAGACTCTGAACCTACTTTTAATAGGGCAAATGATATGTAATTTAGAAGATTTAAGTCTTATTTAAAAGGTCTTAAAATTATCTTTCTAAAAAGCTTAAGATTATCTTAATCCAACCAACAATGTAAGAGTTATAACCATTTTTGTGATATCGTGCAATACTGAAAAAACAATGATCAAGACTATAGTTTCTTGATGCAGGGAAGGACGTGAGGTCGAGCACCGTCTTCCTCAAAATGATAAATATTCCGAATCCACGGAACTTCTCTGGACTCCTCACAGAGACTTCTCGAATCCACGAGGAAAGGAAGTAGAAAATAAAAATAATTTCTAATAAATTTAAAATTGATTAATGAAATCCTAAAATCGAGTTCACAACCCCTTAAATAAGGGAACCAAGCAATAAGAAAGAAATCAGACTCAAACTACAACTAAAACTCCTAGAATTCGCAACTTACTATAAATAGTAAACTTATTATTTATAGACGGTGGTGATGTCTAGTAGTGCGCAAGGTTTTCGGCCAAAAATATTAAGTGTCCTATTTGGCTTCACCAAACCGTTCTCCTAATTATCCTAAGCACTTTTCATGTTGGACACAACTCCTAAAGCCCAACGGATGAAAAGTTATACTCAAACTCAAACTTACTATTTATAGTAAAAATAAAATTAAAACGAGGAAACGACCGTCGATTAGGGGCTTTCTTGCAAATCCGGGCTGCGCAACCTGGCATAGCGGGGTTGGTTGGCTAAAGTAGCTCGTTCTACCCCAAAATCATATATTTTACGTCGGATAACTCATTCTGGATTGTGAGATACGCCCGATCTAAGGTTCGATGGTCCGAATCACTTCTGTCGCCGACCGTGCCTTTTCTGATCCATCTTGGCCATGAAATTGTCCGCGACCCGCTCTATATCATTTCTACACATAAGCAATCACCATTACATGTACAAACTACAATTGTGATTGTAGTTTTTTCTACTTTTAGAAGATCACAATTATAATTTGTACACTAACTAAAAGTGATTTGTACAAGTGATCAAATGCAATTTGTACACATAAATAATGGTGGTTTGTACATGATTGGTTGTGCATACAAATTGCGATCATTTACATGTACAAATTGTGATAATTGACTTGTACAAACTACTTTTGGTTACATGTATAAATAGCTACTACAATTGGGTTTTTTTCTGCATCAGATTATCTCATGAAAATGATCATAATTACCTTATTAATAGTCAAATTAAGGTGATTTTGGACTCATGGAAAAATAATTCAAAGAACTTTTAAATATGACTAGAATAATTTTCTTTAGACACAATTTAGCCTTTTAGAAGTGGGCTTAAAGTTCAACTCTTGGTAAAATATTTAAGCCTAATATTTTAAAGACGGAAGAAAAAACTAATTTCTAAAAGTAATTTTTTAAAATATCTTTCAATCATTCTATCAATTTCTTTTCAAAGCAAACCCATCT
This sequence comes from Magnolia kwangsiensis, assembly GCA_037074715.1. Lineage (NCBI taxonomy): Eukaryota > Viridiplantae > Streptophyta > Magnoliopsida > Magnoliales > Magnoliaceae > Magnolia > Magnolia kwangsiensis. The sequence continues at coordinate 14,476,196 of CM073576.1, read as the reverse complement.
GAATAGAATTTTTGTAAAAAGAGGAAGAATGCATCTTCTAAAAGTGGAGTCTTTATTATATATTTTTCTTTCTTTCTATTTATTTATTAAAAAAGATCCATCTACATAGAATCTTTTTTTAAAAAAATGAAGAAGAAAAAAAAATCATCTTCTGAAAAGTAAATTTTTTCAGAACAAACGAATCTAAAGATAACAAGTAAAAAATAAAAATAAAAATTCTGAGATATTAGTTAAAAAGAACAAAAGACCACTAAAGAGTAATTAGAAAGCATGAAAAATTGTCCGAATATAGTGGTAAAAGAAGAGCTAATCGGATAATAATAATAAAAGAGAAGAGCAAGGAGAAGATGTCAAGGGATAATTTCATTCAGCAAAGATTTAAAAAGATATTAAAAGCTAAAAGGCAGTCTATTTGAAGACAAGGCAGACCTCTAGTTACTTTGAAAAGAAACCTTTTTTAAAAATTAACACCAACTGACGTATTAATTCATTCTTCAAAAGCAACTTTAGCATCGGAAAAGCTAGTCTAATAAGTCAAAAATGCAAGACATATTTTTAAAAGTATGTTAGACGGGATAGATGATTGCACGTCTTAGAGATGTTCTTCGGAGCCATAATTGAATTTTTGAAGACATGCTCCGGCCTCCGTGTACAATGTGTTCCACATGAATGGCTGTACAAGAAGCCACGTGTGAGGATGAAAAGGAAGCGCCATTTTAACTACCATTTTCAAGCTACGATGAACAGTAATAGGAATCTATTTATTTTATAGAGGTCGCCCAGCCGCTGATCGAGCAGGACGGCCGTTTGGACAAGCCACCTACAAGGTGGAGCCCACGTCAAATGTTTGATATGGAAACGGATTGGCTACTCCCCCTGCCATAGCCCGGTGGCTGGTGGCCGGTGCTTTGTGGGCCCCACCATAATGTATGTGTTTCATCCATACCGTTCATCCATTTTTACCCATCATTTTATGGCTTAAAAAATGATAGGGTTATAAATCTCAGGTGGATCACACGATTCACACCACAGGAAAACAATAGTGACTAGATATTCACCATTAAAATACTTCTAAGGCCCAGTGTACTGTTAATTTGACATCCATTCTGTTGATTAGGTCATACAGACGGGAAAAATCAAATATCAGCTTGATCCAAAACTTTTATGACTCCTAAAAAGGTTTTAATAGTCGACATTCATTCAACACTGTTTCCTGTAATGTGGTCCACTTGAGAATGGGATTTCGGTCTCATAGCCTAAAATGATCTAGAAAAATAGATGGACGGCATAGATGAAACTCATACATCATGGCGGGGCCCACAGAGCACCTACCATCAACCATTGGCCGGTGGCAGGGGAGTAGCCAATCCGTTTCCGTTTGATATACTTAGACCTAACCCGCCCGTCTCCGGCTGGGAGCGGGCAGCAGCTTTGAATAGTCAACTGAGCTATGGGTCTTATCAACACCGTCCATCCATTTTTTCCTATCATTTTAGATTAAAAAATCAAAACTGAGGCAGATCCAAGGCTCAAGTGGGCTGGAGATTAAATTCATACAGTTAAAAATTTCTTGGGGACCACATAAGTTTGGATGGAGCTGATATTTGTGTTTTCTCTTCATCCTGGCCTATGTAACTTTAGGAATAGGTTGATTGGAAGCTCTAGAAAAGTTTCAACGGTGAGAATCATTATCACCACTGCTTCCTATGGTGTGGTCCATTGATAGTCAAATCTGCCTCATTTTTTGAATATATTACCTAAAATGATAGGAAAAAAATGGATGAACAGTATAGATAAGACCCATACATCAACGTGGCCACTCAAAGGTGCTGCCCGTTCAGCTGGAGACGCGCGGGGTGGGACGCAACCCGTGTCCAACCCTAAAAGCCAAGCGGCCGGTTGTCGGACGCGGATTTCACGGGAAAGGCTTTCGCAGAATTTACTGCGCTGGATAGCTAGGCGGACCATTACGATGTTTGTGATGAATCTATCCTATTCATCCGTAATCCCCGCTCATTTTAGTACAGTGGACTAAATCCGAAACTAATATAGAACTCAACGAGAGCATATGAATACTTGGGTTGTGGTCTTACATTCTAACCGACAAAGAAAAAGAAAAAGCGCAAAAAAAAAAGGAAAAAATTTAGCCTAATACTAAAACTTCCGTGTACATATGAATATTTGGGTAGTGGTGGCTCAATCTCTATTGTTTCCTCTCATGTGGTCCACTTGAGTTCTGAATCTGCCTTATGTTTTGTATCATGTTCTAAAATAAGTAGTAAAAACAGATGAATAGGTTGGATTTATCACAAACATCAAGGTTGTAATCTTTCTATTCATGGTTCTTCGTTTGGCTATTTTATTGAAATCTTACAATAAAAAATATCTTTAAAAACCTGAGTTTAAAAAATTCTTATTACCTGAGTTTGTGAGAGAAAGACCCCGAATATTTTTAATTTCCAAAAAGATCGTCTAGGATGACACAATGATGAAACTGCTCTCATCTTCTAAGTACAACTCATGTGATTTGGGTACAACATACAAACCATCAAAAGATACACCCAACTATAATGAACAAATATATAAAAAGTTAAGCTAATCAATTATCAAGTGGCCACACCTGAAGGTCTTCCACGGCCCAAAAGAGGAAAAAGCGACATTTTGAGGCCCTTTGGGTTATGATAGATTTCTTGCTATTCTTCGACTTGAGTCATCCAATATCTCCTGGAAGGGGGACACATACCTCATCTCATAAGAATCCCTCCTAAATTTCTCATTGGCATCGGATATTTGCTGGAGTTTGTAACATGACTAAAGTGTTGATGATAAAATCTGGTCGGCCCTCCCTCCACGTCTTCTGGAGCCTGCACCAAAAGAACTGGCAAAGGTAACTTCGGCTCAAAAAAATGTTGATGATAAAATCTGGTCGACCCTCCCTCCACGTCTTCTGGAACCTGCACCAAAAGAACTGACAAAGGTGACCCTGACTCAGTCGGGGGACCCTCCGATACCTAAGTCAAGACAAGGGAATCAGGGTCTAAGTCGAGTATAGAGGAGAGAGCACTTGTTTTTCGCGTACCTGTAGATATAACGTGATGTGCTATTTATACTTGTCTGTGGAATGGTCTGGATCCGATAATCTCGGCACGATTAGGGGGATTCCCGGATCGTGGAGATACCGTTCGCGATCTATCGATCGTGTAGCGTATCCAGTGGATTATGCGTATCTACGAGCGAAGTTATCGGCCACGTATGGTCGTGGCAGTTTTCATGTTTAACGAACGGGGTATGCGCCTCTGAACGTCAACTCGGCTCGGCTCAGCCTGTCCGACTATAGTCTCGGCATCCGACCCGACCCGTCTGGCTCGAGCTTATGTGGTTGGCCAAGAGTATATCGTGGTTGGTGAATAATCTGTTGTTCGATCGGATGTGACCCCTCCGAGCTGAACCTTGCTCTAAGACACGTGTCGTCGTGTTAACTGGGTCGTGCCTCAGACGTAATGACGCTGGGTCGGCTCGAAATAATGGGCTCGGATCTTCCCATAACAAAAGCCCTCTACTCTTCGAGTTTATCTGCAGGCTCGGAGAGTACTTATGTAGAAAATCTCCCGCCCTTATTGTAATGATGACGAATCTCGAATTGCGCGCATGCTGGTCGCTTTGGTTAACGCGTGGCGACAGTTACAATCCCGAATCTCCCCCCAACCTATAAGAGGTTGCCACGCAGGCCTGAGGAGGCGTGTACGTGATGACTCCGACTGCTGGGGGGTCGCTTCGCATGTTGAGGTAAACAACCCGATGTCAGAGTCGTACTAACGGTTCAGTACTCCTCCAATGCGGTGCGGTCATGTGTGCTCGGAGATCGGCTTGCGCCGATTCGACTGATGCCATTATGGCTTGCCATCAATGCAGAATTCCTTCGTTGCCTATATAAGGCACTCCGAATTTTCATTAGCTACTTTACATTCTGAATTAGAGGAGCATACTGGAGGAGGCGATTTCCGGTGAGGCGATTCCGGCCAAATCCGAAGTTTCCGGTAGAAGGCGATTTCCGATCGAATCCGAAGTTTTCGGCAGAAGGCGATTTTCGGCAGTTACCCGGTGAGTCCTGTTGATCTTCACCCTTCTTTTTGCCATATCTTCCCATAACATGTAACATGACTAAAGTATATATAAAAAATCTTGCACTTGTTGACACCATCTTGTAATGACTTAAGCTTTTAGACAACTAATTGGTTAACATGATATCAGAGTTAAAGATCTTCTATTTGAATCTTAAGAGTAACAAATATGCTTCTCTAATTTATTCTCCTATGGCAGGCCATTTTCATAGGGTCATTACTAGCCCTTAATTTATCAAAATGCCCGTCTACCATTATCATTATATTACGGACATTATGGTCATTACATAAATATTTTTAATACCTTAAATGGTATATAAACATCATAGTTGGCCCAAGAAAGATTTCATCGACGGGTGTCTCCATCTCAACTATTTCTTATGGTGTGTCCCACTTTAGCTTTTCATTAATCACATTTCTCAGCTCATGTTCAGATGAGCTGGCAAAATGGATATATCACAAATATTATTGTGCGGCCATGGATCTTTGGGTTAAAAGGAATCTTTTGTTGATTTTTTTATTTTATTTTATTTTATTTAAAGAAGAAGACTGGAGTGATAGTTTACCACCACTTTAAAAGTGGTGATGACTTCTCTACCAGCCATACGATCTAGGCAGTCCAAATTGCTCGTCCATTGGTTGATGCAGTATTAGAAAAAAAGGTTACGCTAAATAAATATTAACCTACTGATTTTGTTGTTGATGTCTTAAATCTATTAATAACAGGATTTGTTGATGCTATTTACAGACCAGTCGATTCCATTGAGCAGACATCAATGCCATTGACAGGTGCTCGATGTCATCATAAAAATTCATAAAATCCCATGTTGGTTGTTAGAATGTTTTAGTGTTGCTACTCAATGTCATTGAAGGTGTTCGATACCATCAAAGTTTTTGATAGATGCTCGATGCCATTAAAGGTCCAATCGAACGTGTGCACAGAGTTACATAAGTGTGGGATTTATATCCTATTTTGGTTGTGATATTTTATATATCGGGTGTAATTGGGATTTGAGAGTAAGAGGTGTTGTCCAAGGCCTTTCTAATTCGTTCTTTAGGATTTCAAGAGCATAACTAGGGCTTGTGAGGAAGATTTGAGACTTGTTTGAATCGGTAACATTCTATCTCTTGTAATTTCTATTTTCATAGTGTATACTTGACATTTTCTGCCGTGATTTTTTCTCGAAAGAGTTATTCCATGTAAAATTTAGATTGTTCTTGTTTGGACTTAGTTGTGCGATTGCGAGTAATTTGCTTGATTCATCTCTAAGTGTTTCTATGGTTTCTCAATAGATTTTACCATTAGAATTTCTACCACTATTTTATTTTAACCATTCATTTGAAAAGTTTAGCCTCCTTGAACTGATTTTTGAGATATGGCCTATCATGATGTGCCTAGAAATTTGGATGGCTTATATTTCATGAGTGCCATATATGTTAAGGTTGAGTCACCATCATCTTTCAAATCACTCTCCTTTTTTTTTTTTCCAATAAGCAACTCTCTTATTTTATTTCTAAAATCATCTGTTATCCTCCCAATTCCTACACTAATGGAAAATGTAGGGATGAAAATGTCCACTTTTAAAATCTTTCTGGATCTACTGGTCAAACATTTGTAGTGTCATAGAGGTTTTGGATTAAGCTATATTTGTGTTTTCAATTCATCTCAATGGTAATGACCTTATGAAGTGGCAAGGGGAGGGACGTGATGAGGCCGATTCCATCTTCCTTAGGGGATTACTACTCCTATTCCAGGGAGCTCTCTAAACTCCTCACAGAGCTTCCTCGAATCCACAAGGGATAAAAGCAAGAATAATCCTTAATAAATTTGAAATGATTTGATGGATGATATGAAAAAATGGAATTACAACTATTAAATAAGGAACTCAAACCTAGGATAGAGTTTCAGACTTAGACTCTAACTCAAACACCCTAAAAACGTAACTTACTATAAATAATAAACTTATTATTTATAGACAACCTCTATTCCAACTAGACTTTATGGTTTTCGGCCAAAAATAATAAAGTGTCCAATTTCGCACAACCATGTTATTCACCTAACTTTTCTAAGCCCTTTTTATGTTGGGCATGACTTCCACAACTCAAATGATCAAAAGTTACACTCGAACTGGAACTTACCACTCATAGTAAAAATGAAACTAAAGGGAATTTTGACCATCAATCTGATGGAATCTCACAAATCCGGTGTGGGCAACTCAAAACAATGGGTTGGTTGGCTTAAGTAGGACTTCCTACCCCAAAATCATATATAATATTTTGAAAAACTTATTATAATTTATGAGACAACTGATTTAAGGTTATGACGGTCTAGATCGTTTCCACCTCCAATTGGCCTACTCTGGTCCATCTTTGCCATGAAAGTGTCTGCGACCCACTCTACACCACGAGGGTTCATATGACATATTAACATAATGGTGAGCCTTGATGAGGTTTCAATGGTGATTATTTCCATCCCTTTCTTGTAGTGTGGCCCACTTGAGTTTTGGATCTACCTCATTTTTTGACCCACATACTAATATGAATATAGCCGGTGAAACGGATGAGCATGGTCGATTTCCCGTGAACCCATATTGCTTTCGGCCAGAACAACTTCCCGTTAAGATTTTGGGGGAGGCATACACAACTCGTATCTGCTTCTCCTGCCAATTGCGTGCTGATGACAGGTGTCGCAATGAGAGTGCGTTTTGCCCCAAATGGGCCCCTTGCGAAAATCCCCTTCAGCATTCCTTAATTTAAAATTCCCAAGTTCTTTTTTTCAGAAAAGAACCTGTAATGTAATTATTGGGCTGGGCCGGTCAGGTTAAAACAAATTGATCCCAAGCCCATCCTAAAAATTGAAAGGCCCAATACCCCTTTGGCCCACAGGTCAGCTGAAAGGTCCAAGCCCAGTCCAAAACCGGGCCAGTGTAAGCCGTCCAGCCCATTTCCACCTTAATCTTATTGTCTTTCCTTCTCTTTCCATCTCTGTCGTTTCAGAATTCTTGTTTGTGGATTATAGCTAAATTATCATTGGTTTGACCGATTACAACTTACGTTGTCTTATGCGGGCTATTTACATACCATAACCCAACTGCGAACCTAAAAATTCAGCTGAGCGTAGACCCGACCCAGCCTGCCTGATAATTGATAAAGTCAATCTTTTCCACTTAAATGTTCCTAATCTATCCATTGATCAAGTGGGCCACATATGCACAAAGAAATAGACATGTGCATAAACAAAATCAATGGTTTATATTCAAGATTTGGGTTGCCTGATCAAGGATTAGAATGGCACATTTGCCATTTGCAGAATATAAGATGTGTATAACGAGCTTGAGCTGCATTAGAATGACTTGAGCCGAAGCCTAGCGCAAAAATTTATAGGGCCATTCATTTTACGCTGGCTGAATCTGACGCAGGGAAAGATGTGGGGTCAAGCACCGGCCTCCTCAAGGGGATAACTGTCTTCTCTGGACTCATCAGTGAGACTCCTCAAATACACGAGGAAAAGAATAAGAAAATAAAAAATAAATTTTATAAAATGCAAAATTGATTGATAGATAAAAAAAAATTTACAACCATTTAAATAAGCATACCAAGCTTTGGAAGAAATTTTGGAATTAAACTATAATTAAAACTCCCTAAAATTCGTCACTTACTATAAATAGTAAATTTACTATTTATAGTAACAGTCTAGGTGGCTTAACCTCGCTAATCTCCTAAATTTTCTAAACACTTTTCATGCTGGACACAGCTCCTAAAGCCTAAGGAATGAAAAGTTGTAATTGAATTAAAACTTACTATAAAGAGTAAATACAAAAATAAAATTAATTTTTGACTGCCAAATTTGATGGAATCTCACAAATTCAGCGTGGACAACCTAGTTTTGCCTAGTTGGTTGGATAAAGTTGTTTGTTATACTCTGAAATCATATTTGGTATGGTGAGTAACTCATTCCAATGATTTATATGTTTTAAGGTTCTGATGGTTTTGGTGACTTCTGCCTCCAATCAGCCTTCTATATTGATAAATTCTGCCTCCAATCGGCCTTCTATGATCCATCTTGGACACTTGACCGGCTCTACATCCGAATCGTAGCTCATATGTCCAAGCCCATTCCAAAGCTAGGTATAGAGCCCATCTGGCCCGGAGATTCCCCAGCGCATTGCCATTCGAAAGCGGATTGCCGACTTAAGCTGTAAGCAGCCAATAGCTGGTGCTCTATTCCTAAATTCTGCCTCCAATCGGCCTTCCATAGATGGTGCTCTATGGCCCCACCGTTATGTATTTGTTATATCCACGCCGTCCATTCACTTTTTCAGATCATTTTAGGGAATGCTCTCAAAAGATTGAGGCAGATCTAGATATCATGTGTACCACACTATAGGAAACAGCGGGGATTTAACGGCCACAGTTAAATACTACTTGGGGATATAAAAGTTTTTGATAACGCTGATATTTCTGTTTTCCCCTCATCCAGATCTGTGTGGCCTAATCGACAAGTAAAATAAACATAACGGTGGGCCCTAGGAATTTTTTAACGGTGGGCATTTAATCAACACTGTTTTCTTCTAATCAGGTCCCCTCAGAGATTTGAATCTGCTTCCTTTTTTAGCTCATGCCATAAAATGAGCCGGTAAAATAGACAGACGGCGTGGATAAAACACATACATCAATGTGGGGCCCACAGATTTATGAACCGGAACTTCGGATCCTACAGGCGTACCATGTTTCCCCACCACGGTTCCACTTGCACGTAATGTCAGTACCACAAAAGCAATAGGCCCGACCATGAAAATCACATGCGTCAGAAATAGTGCTGTTCTACTCATCAGATAACGCACCGAGCTGGAATCCATGAATCTTGACAGTCTGACTAAAATATACATTTGTGGCCCACCAAAGGAACGAATCAGACTCATTTTCAAGAATAGGGTTCTTCACAGCAAGGCCTACCGTCTTCATGCGACTTATGCCCTGCACGAGTGCCACGTTGGCTCTAAATATGGCACGTTAGTACGTTACCCAAGTTGTGATAATGCGCCGCACCATTGCTTGTACGTGCTCATCAACTCTCCGAGTGTTCCATCTGCCAGGATTGCTGAATGATGGCGCACTTGTACAAACTGAAAATCTGAACAGTACTGTACAGCGGATCTGTCCATGCATTGTACACAATACCCTCTTTAAAATGGAAGCGGATTTGCCGGTGTAACACACACCGCCGATCCACCTGATGTGTTGACGTCAGTAAGTGCTGTGGGTCCCATCAGGAGATATGTGTTATATCCCAACCGTCCTTTCATTTGGAGAGCTAATGCTATGGCTTGAACCTAAAAATAATATATATCAAGAGATCAAGTGGACCACACTGCAAAAAGATGTGGGATTGAACGTCTACCGTTGAAAACCTTTTGGGATCGCTGAAGTTTTGGATTAATATGATATCTGTTTTTTCTCTTCATCCAGGTCTGTTTGACCTTATGAACATATTCGATGGAAAATAAATGCTATGGAAAATAAATGCTATGGTGGACCCATGTATGTTTCAAATGTGAGAATCATTATTCTTACTACTATTTCTCGTATGTAGAATCAGCTTGACTCGCCTAACTCAGCTCATCCAACTCGTTTGGACCCAACTTGGCTTGAGCCGAATGGGTAAGTCAATACGGATAGAGTAGTTTTTGCGTAATTCAAACTTAAACTGAGTCAAGTTCGAACCGGATAGCTGAACTCAAAACTCGATTCAATAGACTTGACTCAATTCTGGGTACATATAAAATAAAAAATTTTAATTTTTAAATATCTCTAACCTTATACGCCGTAAACACGCACCACTATTATCACCCTCTCTCTCTCCTCCCCACTCCCTCCCACACTCTTCTTCCAAGCATGGCAGCTACCCATCACTCCTCTCTCTCCTATCCATTCCCTCCCTCCCTCATCTCTTGATTCGAATCGGTGCCAACTCAAACTGTCTCGGTACTTTTTATCGAGTCGGACTCATTCCGAATTAGTCCAAGCCAAACTTGGATTTGGATCAGTTCAAGCATGTTGGACTCGGTACCGAGTCGAGTTGAGTTCGGTTGAAGCCTATTTCAAAATCAGATGGAGTTGGGTCAGTCCTAACTCACTTTGTCTCGACTCGGTGCCCGACTCTATTGGTGTGGTTCAATTAAGCTTTGGATTTGAATTATTTTTGGTATCATGCCCTGAAATGATCTCATAGAATGGATGAACGGCGTGGATATAATAAATACATCGCTTTGAGGCCACGTAAGTTTGACATCCTTTGAACCATTCGTACAACTCTGGAGCTTGAGGAGTTACAACGCTCGTACACCAGCCAATCCGCTTCTCTTAAAAATAAGAGAATTTCAATTTCTTTAAATTCATAATTTCCAGAGAAATTCATACAACTTCCAGGGCCGTATTAGCTGTATGTGCAAGACAGCACTTTTTCAAGAGAGAGATCCAATTCCTATTCCATTCTAGTCCGGACGCACGATGAAAAACGCTCAAGCTCTGTGGGGCCAGCATGTTGTATATATATGTAAAATCCATTCGGTACATTAGGTGAGAATCAGTATTTGGACCGTACACTCATAGGATAGGATTGATTAGAAGCTAAGATTAACCACACCAATGAAACAATATAAAATAGCTAAATTCACAGTGTGGACCGGTTGACTTTTGTTTCAGGATGATTTTTGTATTTTTCTCTTTGTCCTGGTGAGTTACACCTGATTAACGGATTTGATGAAAAATATACACCATGGTGACCCCAATACACAAACATATGATTGGTATCTCATTCCTATTGTTCCATGGCCCATTTGAGCAATGGATCTAGCTGATTTTGATCCCAAAGGTCTAACATCGAGGCTACAACCTGATAGACGGAGTGGATTTTACATATACAGCATGATTGACCCGACAGACTTGGTTCAGGTGTCGTATAGATTTCGAGTTCTCCTAGTCGCAGGAGAAGTTTCAGATAGGCATGTATGCCCCAAATCCAAAGCATGGCTACATATGCAAATGGACGGCCCAGGTATCCTTCTTGAAATCAACGGCCCATCTCTTTCCTGCGTCAAAGTGGTTATCTCGTATGAGCGAAGGGCCGGTGAACCGTGGCCCACTCTATAGAAGGCCCGTTGGGAAGGGACGTTGATGTCCAATAGGTCCAGACACGTGATCATGTTTGAGTGTCATGCGCGTCTGGTGGGTCCACCGGTACCTACAGAGAAGAGCGTGCGGTGAGGGCGAGGATTAGATACTGACAGGTTGAGCACCGCGAGTCGCTACTGAAGTGACGTCACCATGTTCTGTGGACCCCACTATGATATATGTTTTGTATCCACGCCGTCCATCTATCTGGAGAGATAGTTTTAAGGCATGGTGAAGAGAATGAGGCAGATCCAAAGCTTTAGTAGACCACACCACAGAAAACAGCTGGAAGATTGATGCCTACCGTTGAAACCTTCCTAAGGCCCACCAGGATGTTTTTTCGAAATCCAACCCGTTACAAAGTTAGAAAAGACATTAAAGAAGGGAAAAGAGAAATATCAACTTGATCGAAAACTTTTGTGGCCTTTAGAAGTTTTTAACGGTGGCGTCACTCTCCTCACTGTTTTCTTTGATGGGAATATGGGATCCACTGGAGCTTTGAATGTGAGTCATTCTTTGGATCTTACACAAAAATTACCTCTACAGATGGATGGATGGCGTGGATACAAAACATACATTATGGTGGGGCCCACAGAACTTGGTGACGTCACTTCAGTATCAGTCTCACTGCTCAACCTGTCGGTAGCCAATCCGCGCCCGTGTGGTGAAGGGTATGTGCAGACGCTTCGGCCAGCTGCACCGCATGGTCATTACATGCCGTGCTTCGGTTGGTGCCGTCCAACAGCCGATACGGGTGAAGTCCTTGTCGCAAGCAGCGACGTGATGGATGAGCTGAAGTACCTCTCGTGGCTGGCGACGCCGTTGATGTGCCCTCCGTGCTCGGCATCATCCGCCCTTGTGGTCTTCAAATCACATCTAACATTCAGATCCGGCAGTGGGAAGTTCCATCTAAGTATTTTCAGGAGGTCGGATCATTCAGTGCAGTGGACGATGTTCGCCTGATGTTTCAACATCTTGCATATGTAATCTTATGAATATAATTGGAGATGCATCCCAAGGACCAACAAACAATGGGAGATGTCTCAATCATATTTGTCGTTGAGTGGATTGGTGCACATGGGAGAGCAAGACAGTTCGAACACATGCATGGCATCCCGGGCTGAAATCGACCCGAGGCTGCTTTCTCACGGATTATTTCTTTTGAGGATTCTGGGTTGTGATTGGCTGATTGTGTTTGACCAAAGGCCATAGATAATTTCTTTGTCTTTACATTCGGCTAAATCATAAACCTTAGGGTAGGAATTTGAAGATTTGAATAACTTTTTGATTCTACGATCAGAGAATCAGAGTAAGGGATCATGATAATAAAGATAGAAAGCGATGAAAATGAGTGTATTTGATGGACAGAAGAAATTAGTTGTTGTGGAAAAAAATAGGACAAGTCCGGAAACCTGATTATGGAATGGACCAATTCAACTGATACTGTCCGAGGCGGCAGGTCAGACCGAAACAAGACGAAGCCTAAAGGAGAGACTCAACTCGGATTGCAGGAAATGAATCCCGACTAAGACTTGAAGAGTAAAGAGGCATAGGCAAAATGTGTAAGATATATAAAGTTGACTCGGCTAATAAGGCAGCAACGTCTAAAGGGACCGATTAAGGCCTAAAAGCTTAAAGCCACCTGACCGACCATAAAACCGACCCATGTTATGCCGGTTACAGTGTCGGCTATCGGATAAAGGAAAGACATCGGCTATAAACCAACCCTATATTATCCGACAGAAGGCAAAAAGCTCCAACCTTATAGCCAGCCAAGACTGATTTGTTATCAGAATCGGTTGAAGCCGAGCTAAGCAAGGGAGAGACAATGTAAGTATAAATACTGTCTCGAAAATCTTGTAAAAGGATTCCCGATCTCGAAAATCTCAGGATCGGAAAGTATCCGTAAACAGATTGTAAATAAATCAAATCTCCTAGAAATCAGGGAAAGAATTCCCGCACGCTAGGACCTCTCACTCCTATAAAAGAAGGGCTCTTCAAGATCAAAGGTATGCAAAAAAATACCTTGAAAAAACCTACTTCCTAGTCTCATTACTGACTTCACTATCGGAGGTTCCCTGGCTCTAGCCAGGGTTTCCTTTGTCTCTCATCATTATGCAGGTGGGAAGTACGGGGAGAGGCGCATCAGGTTTTTCGCATCAATAGTTTGGCGCCATCTGTGGGAATTAGAACAAAAAGTCGTTTCCTACGCTCTAACCAGAAGCTGTAAACGTATTATAATGGCGAAAACTAGAAGAATGGTCTAAGAAGAATCGAATGATGCCGCTATCACTGGACCACCGAGTGCGAGCATAGCCCAAGGGGCTCAGAATCAACCCAACAACCGCTAAGGTTCCGCGCCCCGCCCAGCAACTCCTGTTGCGACTGACGCCCTGCAGAACCGAGACAATGGGCAGTTGGATCGGGAGGTCTAGGAGCTCAAATCCGATATAAACGTTATAAAACAAATGTTGGAGCAGATATACTGTCAACAAGCTCAGCAACTTCATCAAGGTCAAGCGACGAACGTTCTACAACAAGTTGTCAACCCTCAGCCCACCATTTCGCAATCACTCCCACAGCCGAGTCAGCCCCATGGTCCGTCCGAGCTAGTGCCCGCTCATTCTGCGACTGTCGTACTACCCCCACTGATCTCTGACACGAGATGATCGAAGGAGGTGCAACCAGGCTTCGGTTGAGGGTATGGAAGAAAGCGACGAACCTTGGAAAGCTGACCCTCAGGACTTTAGGAAAGAAGTGCAGGAAGAGATTACAGATATGAAGCAGAGTCAGGATGCACATCAAAAACGGCTCGAAACAAAGACATCCTCATTCATTGATGAAGTAATGCAGGCTCAATTACAAGAAAAGTTTCGTCTTCCACAGATTACACCTTTCACTGGTAAAACTGACCCAACTGAACATATCGCGTGCTTACAAACATATATGGAACTGCATGATACTTTGGATGCCATAATGTGCTGAGCTTTCTCTCTCACCTTAGCCGACGTAGCTCGACTTTGGTTCAAGCAGCTGAAATCAAAGTCTATCAGTTCATTTGCAGAGCTCAGCAATGCCTTCCTCACCAACTTCATTGGTGGAAAGAAGAAAATAAAGCCTCCCACGCACTTAAACAATGTAGTTCAAAAGGAGAGAGAATTACTAAAGGACTACATCAAGCGTTTCAATTTTGCGTTGCTCCAAGTTCAAAAATATTCAGAAGAAACAACACTCAATTCAATCATGTAAGGTGTTAAGGACAAGTCATTTTTGACATCATTGGACAAAAATTCACCTATGACTCTGGCCGAGTTTATGACTCGATCGGATAAGTACGCGGATGCTAAAGAAATGCGAATTATGTGTGAGGCTGCCCAGAACACAAAAGCCCCGACCAAAGAGTCAGCCAAAAAGGAAGTTGACTCGGCTGGAGGGAAGAAGTGTAAGACCCGTATCCTAATCTGTACTGTTTCGTTGCTTCCCGCGATCCTTCTCGTCAAATTCTGACAATCCGCGACCTGTAATCGACGTTGCGCATGACCGTAAGACGTATCCTATATATTTAAGTCAGCTTAATTCAAGACTTGTATCATTGCGACCGCACCGTCGCTGCGATTCCAACGCAGCGACTCATGTACCGATCCGATACCCTGACTAAGAGATGTAAGCCAGCATTTATTTTAAGAAAATGCCGCGCGTTTACATTTCCAAGAGAATCTCTACAAAGTGTCAAATCAATCTCATCAATCACCTCTCATGTCAAGTACAATGCATCCATGCTTCCTTTCTCCACAAGTCAAGCAACCACCAAAGTCAACTAATACATCACCTCACCCATTAGTCACATCCATCACCCATCTCCCATCACTTCTCCTTACATCCCATCTCCCTCTCTCTTTTCTCACACCAAACCCAAGCAAGAGAGCACTCCCACGTCCAAGCTCTTCCCATGAGAGAAATGTGATTTTGGTGGCCCACTTTTCCATCCCAAAACCTCTCATCTTAACCATCCATTTCTCATCTCCACCATCAAAGTGAAGCATAAGGAGTATAGCTTTCCAACGGACCAAGAAGATCAAGTGGTGGGTGCCTCTATAGCCTAATTTTTCATATTTTTAAGAAGGGCCAAGTGAGGCCAACTGATCAATGGTTTGGATCTCACTTGAGACCCTAAGATGTGGCCGATGGCCCATCTTAATCATCAAAATTATTTCATGATGGGGCCATTCTCCATGTACCCCATCATAATGTTTACTTTTCTTGCATTAAGAGGTCATATAGACCGTTCATTTTGGATGGAGAGGGATCTCCACTGTTGATCTTTTATTTGAATGGCCCATATGCAATTGGACCCGTTGATGTATGATTGGATGGTTGAAACGGAGGGCCCATAGTGTCGGGGTCCCTCCATCACGCGTGTCCCACTCTATCTCTCTCTCTCCCTCTCTTTTCATTTATTTTATTTCTTTGTGTGTGATGAAACGGCGGTATGGCCCACTTGGAAGGACCCCATCTTGAAGTAGGAATTTTATCCAAGCCGTCCATGAGTGGGGCCCATCTTAGATATATCATCCATCTTGTGGTGACCCACCTAAACAAAAAAAGAAAAGAAAAGAAAAGAAAAGAAACGTCCAGACGCTGGACGCTGGAAGGAAACATAAATGTAAGCTTGGTTTCAAGCTTCTTGGGGTGGGCCACTTGTATAGGCCCCACCTTGATGTATGTTTCTAATCCATGCCGTCCATCCTCTTTCCCGACTCATTTTAGGCGTTGAGCCGAAAAATGGTGTCGATCCGATATTCAGGCGGGCCATAGCATAGTAAACATCATCTTTACCGTTAAAAATTGGCTACGGCCCACCTTGAGTCAAAAAAATACCGTATATTAGACTTGTTTGATTTGTATTGAGCCATGGAATCCAATGGCTGGACTGGATTCATCAGCTGCGGGCCCCACACGATAAAAACCCCAGAAAAATGGGTTTTAAAATTTTTTTTAAAAAATCACACAGTAGCAATAGCTGCTGTGTCAGAAGCTGGCCGTGCCAGCGGCTGGCAGGCGGACATGGGCAGGGACCCACGGCCCCGTGTACGGGCCCCACCATAATGTATATTTTGTATCCACGCCGTCCATAAGTAAACATTATGGTGGGCCCCCCTACATGGGACCCACAGTGATGTATGTGTTTTCTTCCACCATCCAGGCAGACTGTGAATCCCATCTTAATGTATGTGTTCTCTGCACACCGTCCAGCGGACGGTGTGGAAGCCCACCATGGTGTATGTGCTCTATTCACACCATCCAGGTGTGGACAGCAGGCCCCACCATGATGCATGAGCTGCATCCGATTTTTCCATCCAATTTTGATAAATTATTTTAGTGCATGAGCTAAAGAATGGGCAGATTTAAAGTTCAAATGGACCCCATATTGGCATATGTATGGGCCCCATCTTGATTTACTTATGGCCATCCATTGAGGCCCACCTTAGTATATATTTAGAGCCCATGGGACTAAGCCCATTTGATACATATAGAGCCCATGGGACTAAGCCCATTTGATACATATAGAGCCCATGAGATTAAGCCCATTTGATGTACATGGGGCGCAAATGGAGTGGCCCATTTAGTATATTTAAAACTCATGTGTGTAGGCCCATCTGATATATTTAAGGCCCAAGTTGTGAGGCCCACTTTGATGTATTTCAAGGCCCATGGGTCATGAACCATTGTAATTTACATAAGGCTCATTGGTGAGGCCCATCAATGCAGCCCATTTGATGAATGTAAGGCCCATATGGTACGGCCCATTTGATGTATCTAAAGCCCATGGATCGAGGCCCAACGGATGTCCTTAGGGTCCATTGCAATGTACGTTTCTCATGGTTCATGTAATGATATTTATGGAGAGTCGTGCCTTAGGAGCAATGATGGTTTGACGTCCACATTGTATGTACAATGTTGGTTAAATGTCTGCATTGTAACTCTCTTTAGGGCCCATTGATAGGCCCATACTCGTTACTATTCATCACTTTATAAAATGCTTAGAATAATCTCATGACTCATGCCCATACGCATCATATGTATGCTTAATTTGAGTTGTGACTGATCATAGTATACCCCATTAGGCAAACCGTTTACAGGACTCGTTATGTGACTGAGTGCCCCACATGATCGCGCAGTACGCGCTGGATTTCTGCATGATTTAACGTGTGATTCATGCATCTCGCATATGTGTGACTTGATCACTGCATGTCCTAGCGACATCAGGGCCGTGGCTCCATAGGTACATCGTGGACGACCGTATTGGATACTGAAAATACTTGGTTCTAGCATTGTGGGCACTTAGGATGTCCTTGGGTGAAAGTTTCAGAACCTTTTTGGTATCATGAGATGCTCCAACATCTAGACCGAGTGGATACACGAGCGCCCGAGTGCCGAATACCAGTAGGCCGCGTCTTCCACTGTGTCGTGGTCGGTTGGAAGGGGGTGTGGCCTTATCCGCCTGAGTGAGGGGACTATAAGCTAGGCTGAGTTTGACCAACTCGCAAATGAATCCCCTATCGACGAGCCGGGTAGGTATTAGCAGACTACTAGTCAGGCGGATAGTGAGGTCTATTCCGCTTGCTTGACTGTGCAGCTAGGGAGGTAGCAGTCTCTGCGAAGTGTATTAGACCCCGGTGATATCTAGAGGGGAACTGTACTGATATGTGTATATGATGAGTACTGACTTGCTTGGATTGCATTTCGCATATGACATTCAGTTATGTAGGCCTTGCATTGCATTGGTGTGGCCGATGACATTCATATCTCACATTACGTGGCCTTGGTATGGCCGATAGCATTCATGCCTTGCATTACATAGCCTTGGTATGGCTGATTTTATTCATGGACTTATCGCATACTTCCGTATTACCTGATATTGTACACTCGGTGTTTGCCTTGCGCACACACTTACACCACTCTCTAAGCTTTTGTAAGCTTATGCACGACCGTTGCGTACAGGTAGCGTTGGACAGCAGTAGCGCTGAGACAGGAGCGCGTATCAGGATCTTTTGGAGCTTTTGATCACCTTGTATTTTGCTTTCCTCATTGTACTTAAAGTTTTTGATATAGTGGATATGTGGTGATGTTATTTTGTGACTTGGTTATGCTTGTGATTATGCTCCATTATAAAAAAAAATCATTCTGAAAATCCTCCTTATAGAATCCCAGGATTAGAATCTGGCATTTGATTGTCAGGAGCCGAGAATGGGGCACTATGGAGGCTGTCGGCACCAGATTCAGCAATCGGGATTCATGTGAATCCGATTTCATAGTCTGGGGCGTGACAGAAGTTAGTATCAGAGCATAACTTGAGAATACCTGAGGATCACATCACATATCTACTATAAATAGGTTCTGAGTCTAAACGACTTAGCGCTTTCCTGACATACACCCTTAATGTTTATGCCTTCAAAAATTCTCAAGGCTAATAGGCCATTGTTCCTTCCTGTATGACGTTATGGCTAGAAGAACGACCCGAGCGAATCTCACTCCACCACCTGCGACTCCCGCACCACCACCCGTAGCTCCTGCTTTACCACCTACTACTCCTGATCCACCACCAGATATTCCTGCCTTTGAGCCTGAGGATGCCAATCATTTACCTGAGACCGGTGCAAATCCGACCGTACCTGTGAGTGCTACTCAGCTGCAGCATATGTTGCAGGCGATGACCGCCATTCTTCAGGGACAGAGCAGGCATCCCACTGTTACACCAGCTGAGGCCGAGCAGGAGTGTGCGAGCGCACTTCAAAAGAATTTCCGACAGCATGATCCTCCGCGTTTTCGGGGTGAGCAAGACCCTACTACTGCAGAGATATAGTGCTCCGAGGTGGAGAAGATATTCGACACTATGAGATGTATGACCCAGCAGCGAGTTCTATTAGTTGTATTCCTTCTCCAAGGTGAGGCTCAGTATTGGTGGGCATCTGTGGCCCGATCAGTAGCGGTTGATTTTGACTGGACCTGGGAGGACTTTATAGACCGGTTTGACCGGAAGTTCTTTCTCGAGCATGTGCGACAGCAGCGCGCACTAGAGTTTGAGACGCTGGTCCAGGGAGACATGATAGTGTCTCAGTACGAGGCACTTTTCGTCGCACTATCCAGATTTGTGCATATCTTGTCGATGATGAGGGGCGGAAGGCCCGCCGTTTTGAGAACGGCTTATGTCCTGCCCTTCGGAGTCGTGTGATCGGACACATGCTTCTAACGTTTGAGCAGATAGTGGAGAGAGCCCTGATATATGAGACAGATTGGGCCGGTGTGCAGAGAGCCCGCGATCAGAGGGGAGATCAGAAGAGGAAGGCACCATCTAGTAGTTTCCATCAGGAGCATCGCTCACAGCAGCGGCGCACGACCCACCTAGCATTTCGAGCACCAGTAGTACCCCCAACACCATCTTCAGGACCATTTACAGGTACTTACTTTGGATGCGGTCGGACAGGGCATTGTAAGCACGAGTGTCCCCATCCGCAGCAGCAGCAGCAGCCGAGGGCACCACATCCACCTCCGCGATAGCCACCACAGCAGCAACGACCGCAGCACTAGCCTCTTGTACCTCCCCCACAGCAACAGAGGCAGCAGGTTAGGCCCCCACAGCGACCACAGCAGAAGCAGAGCCCTCAAAGGGGAGCTTCACCTCCTGAGAAGGCTCAGGGTAGATTTTACGTCGCTCAGCAGGACCCTCAGTCATCAGGAGGGGTAGTCGAGAGTACTCTTCCTGTTTCTGCATGCATTGCACGTGTATTATTTGACTCTGGTGCATCGTATTCATTTGTCACCGATGATTTTTATTGATCGACCGGTTTACCGTTGGAGTCTGCCCGTGAGGATTTGGTAGTATTGACGTTATTAGGGAAGACAGCAGTGTTGGGCCGATTTTGCGCATCTTGCCCCGTTTTGATTGGGGATATCTTCTTGCCTACCGACTTATTTGTATTACCGATGTCTGAGTTTGATGTCATCCTAGGCATGAATTGGCTCACCGAGTACTACACCATATTAGACTGCTTTGCGAGGACAGTCACGTTCTGTATACCCGGCGTGCCAGAGTTTCAGTTTATTGCCAAGCCCAGAGGAGGGCAATTTTCTTGCCTGTTATCGTGTGTCGTTGAGGAGTCAGCTGCTTTGAGTATCGACTAGCTGCCTGTTGTTTGTGGTTTTTCTGATGTGTTCCAGGAGATTTCAGAATTACCACCTCGTCGGCATACTGAGTTCCAGATTGATCTTGTACCTGGTACCGCGCCTATTTCGAAGGGCCCGTATCGTATGGTACCGTTGGAGTTACGGGAACTGCAGAAGCAGCTGGACGAGTTGCGTGAGCTAGGCTTTATTCGTCCGAGCAGTTCGCCCTGGGGAGCGCCGGTACTCTTCGTGAAGAAGAAGGATGGCTCGTTGATGCTTTGCGTAGATAACCGAGAGCTTAACAAGGTCACGATCAAGAACAAGTACCCGCTTTCGAGGATCGATGACTTATTTGATCAGCTGCAGGAGGCGCAGTTCTTTTCGAAGATAGACTTGCGGTCCGGTTATCATCAGGTTCGGGTTTGAGATGAGGATATCCCGAAGATAGCCTTCAGGACGCGCTACGGTCATTTTGAGTTCCAGGTCATGTCCTTCGGACTGACCAATGCGCCCGCAGTATTCATGCAGTTGATGAACGAGGTCTTTCGTCCGTATCTCGATCAGTTTGTTGTGGTGTTCATCGACGACATTCTGATATATTCGAGGACTCGTGACGAGCATGAGCGGCATCTTGAGATTACATTGCAGACCCTCCGTGCACAATAGCTTTACGTGAAACTGGAGAAGTGCGAGTTCTGGCAGGAGGAGGTGGAGTTCCTCGGCCATGTAGTGACGAGGCAGGGTGTTGCAGTGAACCCCTCGAAGATTGATGCCGTGCGTCAGTGGGACCAGCCCACGAACGCATTCGAGATCCACAGTTTTCTTGGTTTGGCGGGCTACTACCGACGATTTATTGAGGAATTCTCTCGTATTGCGGCCCCGTTGACCAGGTTGACTCAGAAGGGTACTGAGTTTGTTTGGAGCGACGCTTGTGAGCAGACATTTATGGAGTTGAATGACCACATCATGTCCACTCCTGTCCTCACTCTTCCCTCTGGGAGTGATGGATTTGTTGTATTTACCGATGCCTCACGAGTTGGCTTAGGTGTTGTCCTGATGCATCATGGGAAGCCGGTGGCTTATGCGTCCCGTCAGCTCAAGGTCCATGAGCTGAACTACCCCATGCACGATCTGGAGCTGGCAGCGGTTGTCTTTGCATTGAAAGTGTGGAGGCACTATCTTTATGGGGTGAGATTCGAGCTCTTCTCCGACCACAAGAGCTTCAAGTATTTGTTCTCTCAGTCCGAGCTGAACATGAGGCAGATGCGTTGGATGAAACTCCTGAAGGACTACAATTTTGATCTTCAGTACCACCCGGGAAAGGCGAATGTGGTGGCGGATGCCCTCAGTCGTCAGCCATGAGGCCTGGTGGCGCATATGATGATTCAGGAGTGAAGGATGCTCGAGGATATAGCAGAGTACGACTTTGAGTTTGGTCTGCAATCATCTATTGTTCAGCTATCGAGCTTGTCAATTCAACCCTCTCTTGTCGTAAGGGTGATCGAGGCTCAGCAGACAGACGAGTCGTTACAGGATTACCGAGCAGAGGCAGCATCTGAGAGTCAGACGGATTGGCAGATTGGTTCTGACGGTGGACTTCGCTTTAGAGGCCGATTATGTGTCCCGGATATGCTCCAACGTCTAGACCGAGTGGATACATGAGCGCCTGAGTGCCGAATACCAATAGGCCGCGTCTCCCACTGTGTCGTGGTCGGTTGGAAAGGGGTGTGGCCTTATCCGCCTGAGTGAGGGGACTATAAGCTAGGCTGAGTTTTACCAGCTCGCAAATGAGTCCACTATCGACGAGCCGGATAGTTATTGGCAGACTACTGGTCAGGCGGATAGTGAGGCCTATTCCGCTTGCTTGACTGTGCAGCTAGGGAGGTGGCAGTCTCTGCGAAGTGTATTAGACCCCGATGATATCCAGAGGGGAACTGTACTGATATGTGTATATGATGAGTACCGATTTACTTGGATTACATTTCGCATATGACATTCGGCTATGTAGGCCTTACATTACATTGGTGTGGCCGATGACATTCATATCTCGCGTTATATATCCTTGGAATGGTCAATAGCATTCATGCCTTACATTACATAGCCTTGGTATGGCTGATTTTATTCATGGACTTACCGCATACTTCCGCATTACCTGATATTGTACACTCGGCGTTTGCCTTGCGCACACACTTACCCCACCCTCTAAGCTTTTGTAAGCTTATGCACGACCGTTGCGTGCAGGTGGCGTTGGACAGCAGCAGCACTGAGACAGGAGCGCGTATCAGGATCTTTTGGAGCTTTTGATCACCTTGTATTTTCCTTTCCTCATTGTACTTAAAGTTTTTGATATAGTGGATATGTGGTGATGTTATTTTGTGACTTGGTTATGCTTGTGGTTATGCTCCATTATAAAAAAAATCATTCTGAAAATTCTCCTTGTACGATCCCAGGATCGGAATCTGGCATTTGATTGTCAGGAGCCTAGAATGGGGCACTACGGAGGCTGTCGGCACCAGATTCGGTAATCGGGATTCATGTGAATCCGATTTCCTAGTCTGAAGCGTGACAAGAAGCACAAGGACGACCGAACTCGCTATGAACGCAAGTCGGGTAAGCGACTCGACCGAAAGTTTTTTACATATACCTCGCTTAATAAACTCTAAGAGCAGGTGTTGATGGAGATTAAAGGTGAAGGATTTGTCAACTGGCCAGATAGGCTTCGAAGCAATCCCAACTGATGGAATAAGAACAAGTATTGTTACTACCATTGCGATCATGGACACAATATAAGTGATTGTTATCACTTGAAGGAAGAGATCGAAAGGCTCATCCGAAAAGACCGACTCAGAGAACATGTCGAAAGAGCCGAGACAACGGAAGAACGCCCGGGTGGCAACCTACCCACGGAGGAAATACAGACCATCGTCGGTGGCCCCCGAGGCGAAGGCGACTCTAACAATACCCGAAAAAATTATGCCAGGAGCATCAGTTGACCCGAGTCCGAGATCCTCATCTTGGGTCGGCCTTCGAAGGAAAAGAAAAGAGAGAAATACTGTATTTCATTCACCAATGAAGATGCCCGAGGCATTTATCACCTCCATGATGATGCATTGGTTGTTATTTTGACTATTGCGAACTAAAAGGTGCTCCGCATACTTGTCGACACAGGATCGTCTGCTGATGTGTTGTTCACTCAGGCGTTCGACAAAATGAGAGTTGAACGATCGACATTACAACCGGTTCGTACCCCATTGATCGAATTCTCAGGAGGACAGACATTCCCAAAAGGAACCGTTTCACTGCCGCTCACTGCTGGAAACCCTTCACACCAGGTGATAGTAATGGTTGACTTTTTAATAGTCGATCAGTCATCCGTTTACAATGTTATACTCAGCCAACCCTCTCTGAGTCTCCTCCAGGCCGTTGTATCTATGTATCACCTCTTCATGAAATTCTTGACTGAGTCGGGAGTAGGAGTCGTCAAAGGAGATCAACAAGATGCAAGACATTGCTACGCGACAACTGTAAAAGCTCCTGCCGAGGTATCTGTGACAGAGTTACTGGATCCCCGGGTCGAGACTCACGAACAAGGACAACTGGTGAAAGATTTTATCTCGGTACCACTAGTCGAGACAGATAAATCCAAAATGGTACAAATTGGCTCGTCTCTACGATCGCCCCTGAAAGACAATTTGATGACCCTTCTCCTCACATACGCTGATGTATTTGCATAGAGCCATGAAGACATGCCAGAAATCGACCCATCAGTGATGACTCACCGACTCAACATTGATCCGACCTACCGGCGACGCCCACTCGAACCTGAAAGGTGCGCTATTATTGAGGAAGAGGTCAACAAGCTCCTCAAGGCCTAATTCATAGAAAATATATACTACCCAGAATGGGTAGCTAATGTCGTACTTGTGAAGAAAGTCAATGGGAAGTGATGAGTCTGTATTGACTATATCGACCTAAATAAAGCCTGCCTAAAGGACAGCTTTCCTCTTCCGAGGATAAATCAGTTGGTGGATAGTACTGCGGGGCATGAACTTCTTAATTTTATGGATGCTTATTCTGGGTATAATCAAATTGTAATGCATCAAACTGATAGATCTAAGACCACCTTTTTCACTGATAAAGGTCTTTATTGTTATCGTGTGATGCCGTTTGGTTTGAAAAATGCTGGAGTAACTTCTTAAAGATTAGTGAATAAAATATTTGCTCGGTAAATTGACCGAACCATCGAAGTGTACATTGACAACATGCTCGTCAAAAGCATACGTGCGACCGACCATATACCCGACCTAGAAGAAATGTTCTTGATCTTGAACAAATTCCGAATGAAGTTGAACCCGAGCAAATGCGCCTTTGGCGTGAGCTAGGGAAAGTTCCTCGGTTTTCTGGTTAGCAAGCGAGGAATCGAGACAAATCCAAAGAATATCAAGGCATTGTTCGACATGGAGTCTCTGAAAATAATCAAAGACATATAAAGGTTGACTGGACGAGTAGCCGCACTTAATCGTTTCCTCTCTCGAGCTACCGATAAATGTCTCCCGTTCTTCAAACAACTGAAGGGATGATAAACGATGGATTGGACAAAAGAGTGTGAGGCTGCGTTCCAACAATTAAAGTCTTATCTCGAATCTCCACCTCTTTTATCAAAACCCAAACCAGGGGAAGCTCTGCTGTTGTATCTCGCAGTGTTTGAGTCAGCAGTTAGCTCTGCTTTGATACGGGAGCATGAAGGAAAGCAACTACCGGTCTATTACGTCAGCAAAGCACTATTACCGACAAAGACAAGATATTCACTCCTGAAAAAAGTGACCTTAGTCCTGGTAGTCTCCTCATGACGACTTCGGCTATATTTTCAACCTCATACCATTGTTGTTATGATTAATCTCTCACTGCGTCAGATTCTACAGAAACTAAAAGCATCTGGCCGACTTACGAAGTGGGCGAATGAAATCAGCGTATTCGACATTCAGTACAAGCCGAGAGTAACAATCAAAGGGCAAGCCGTGGCTGACTTCATTGCTGAAGTAACACCACAAGCCGACCTAATAACTGAACATGCTACTATGCTTATTGACGAATTGATGATTGCTTCTCCCGAGTCCGTGCCCACCCCAGTACCGTGGAAGCTGTATGTTGACGGCTCTTCTAACTGTAAGGCAAGCGGGGCAAGAGTCGTCTTAGAAACTTTCGATCAAACCTACATGCAGTATGCCTTAAGACTTCGATTTCAAGCCTCGAACAATACAGCGAAATATAAAGCATTATTGCTCGACCTCCAACTCGTGGCCATTTTAAGTGTTACGTATCTCAACGTTTTTAACAATTCACAGCTAGTCGTTAATCAAATCACTAGCGTGTATCAAATACGAAAAGAACAACTGAAAATATATATGGAGAAAGCCAAAGAACTGATCGGCAGCTTTCAGCTTTGTGTCATCACTCGGATCCCTCGGACAGAAAATGTCAAAGCCGATCTATTAGCAAGACTTGCCTATGCTGACGAAGACGACATACCCTGTTCCAATCGAGTACGTCGTTAAGCTATGTATCAGTGAACCAGTTAGCTCAATCGTACGCGCATTTGACTCGGAACCTACTTAGCTCGACCCGATCGTCTGATATCTTGACAGTGGAGAGTTGCCCGAAGATCGTGCTGAGGCTCAACGATTGAAGATTCGAGCTTCTCTCTATACCATACTTAACGGGACCTTATATAAAAAGGGTTACTATGCTCTGTTGCTATGGTGTTTAAACCCCAATGAAGCTAACAATGTACTATGAGAAATCCACGAAGGGATCTATAAAAATCACTCTGGAGGGCGATCACTCGCACACAAGGTCTTATGTAAGAGATATTACTGGCCGACTATCCAGCACGACGCTCGTAAGCTCGTCTAGAGATGCGACAAATGCCAGCGATACATGGCTATCCCGAGACAACCTCCTGAAGAACTAACTCCCATGATCGGTCCTTGGCCCTTTGCGCAATGAGAAATTAACATTATCGGACCACTCCCTATAGGGAAAGGCCAGACCAAGTTTGTTGTCGTGGTAGTGGACTACTTCACAAAGTGGGTTGAGGCAGAGCCATTGATAAAGATAACCGAACAGAAGATTACGAACTTTGTATGGAAGAACATTGTCTGTCGGTTCGAGTTACCCCAGACTATTATAATTGACAATGGAAAACAGTTCGACAACAGGAGTTATCGAGAGATGTATGATAATCTCGGGATCAGAAACGTGTATTCATCGCTCCATCATCCTCAGACGAATGGACAAGTTAAAGCGGTCGATAAGATCATCAAACAGCATCTCCGAACTAAATTCGACCGAGACAAAGAAGCATGGGCTGAGAAACTCCCGAAGATATTGTGGGCATACCGAACCACAACTCGAACCGCTACAGGAGAAACTCCTTTCTCCCTTTCTTATGACTCAGAAGACGTTACCCCAGTCAAGATCGGGTCGCCTTCAGCCTGAGTCAGTTCATTTAATGAAGATGATAATGAAGAACTTTTAACCCTTGACTCGATCTTGTGGATGAACAAAGGGAAAGAGCTCGATTACGGATGATGACTCGGTAGCAACAAGTAGTTCGGTTCTACAATGCCTGAGTCAAGGTCATGCATTTTCGAGTCAGAAACATTGTCCTCCAAAACATGTTCCCCAATACCAAGGAAGTTGGTGCAGGCACACTAGGACCCAACTGAAAAAAACCCTATGTCGTCTCACGCACCATCCGACCAGGAAGGTTCCGATTGGAAGTCCTAACCGGGCAATTACTACCTCATCTGTGGAATATTGAACATCTAAAAATCTATTACCCTTAGCTCAGCCCAAGGAAGCGTTTGGAAAGATTCAAAAATGACAAGCATATAAACTTAGTCAAAATGAATAAAAGAAAACTAAGTATATTCATTCATCAGTATGTTTGTTACATCGAGTTACATCTTGCTTCGGTATTACATTGATAGAGTAAAAGGGTTAAAGGAAAAATAAAGATCGGCCGTAACGTGCGAGCTTCTTCCTCTGTTATCGATATTCTTGAGCCTGTCCAAGAGCTTAGTGTGCTTAAAGTGCTGATGTGAGTGCCAAAAATCAAGTGCTTGTCTGAGTGCCAAAAACCAAGTCCTGGAGTGAGTGTCAAATATGAAGCCTTAAGGCTCAGCTACTACAACCACTTGGAGCAACCTCTGGAACCGCCTCATGCACAACCTCGACACCAATCACAGCGTCGGCAGACCCAACTACCCCGGCCTCCTAGCCCTCAGATTCGCAAGCTCCTTCATCAAATTTTGAGAGATCAAGATTGGGAAAAGCTTCTCGTATCAATCGAATATATTCGGTGTACCCGGCCTAATATAAGATATCCCTCTCTTCCATGAACTCTCGGGACTCGAGGAAAGCCTTTACAGCCGGTCCTTGGCCTGTTTGGCCTAATCTTTGGTCTGTTCAATGGCTGCTTCGGCCTCAGCCTTGACCTGATTCAGCCTATCTTCACAAGGAGCATGAACCATACGAAGCCGTCGACTCTCTTCCTAATCCTCTTTCAGCAAAAAGGCCACGCGGGCGCACTCAACCTCGACATCCTCGACAGCTTTTTCGGCAAGACTTAAGTCGCCCGACAGCACGCCGACCTGAGTCAGGGCACCTTCAAGCTGCGTCTCTAACTCCGTAACTCATTTCTCTGTGTCAGCAAGATCCGAGCTACCCCTAAGCACACATGGGGCAAACTGCAAAAAGAAAGTTTGAAGTCAGAACTAAGTCACTAAGATAAAAAGAAAACTACTTAAGATGACAAAGATCAAAGACCTTACCTCAAGCAGCACCTTCGTCGCGTGAGCAAGAACCCGCCTCGAGGGGGTGTTGCAGAGGTCGACATAATCCTTCTCTCCTCCATGAGAAATGGCCCATGGGATCAGGGTCGACACATCTCACATAAGGAGAGAAAGCTCATGTTGAGTCTCCTCTCCTAAGGTCTCCCCTCTCAGCTCCTTTCTCAGTTCCGAGACCAGCTCTGTAATAGGTCCTGGCTCAAGAGCCACCTGAGACTCGGTAGAGACCGCGTCCACTTCTTTTGCCTTCTCTTTTGTGTCAGAAAGTACGACAACTGTCGGGATGATCTGGGCAGGGCGACCGGGGCGGATGGCTCTCTAGCCTTTGGAGCCGTCTTCGGCTTCTTCGAAGGCCGAGTCTCCGAAAGAAGCACTGACCTTGAAAAAGCCTTCACCTTGGAAACTGGTTTCAGAAGGGGCCGAGCTTAAGCCATATCTGTATCAGACAAAGTGCAGAGTTAGAAAAATATGGGAGAAATGCGTTAGAGCACTTAGAGGATACCTGTCACAGTCGAGTCTAAGCCCGAGAGAAGAAAATGCTCTGGTTGAAGAAGATTCTTTCAAGACCGATCCTCTGGACTTAGTACCCTCAATTCTTTGATCTGAGTTAGAGCATTGGCTCCTAACTTCGGCCTTTTGTTGGGGCTATCTGCAGAATACATTCCGTCAAACTCAGAAACATCATAGCAAGAAAAGAAAGAGAAAGGACATACCAAGTCACTTGCTTCAGAGAATGCCCGAGGAACGCGAGGTTTAAAGAGCCGAGGCTCGGCAGTCTCCCAGCAACCTCACACCCATAACCACCTCTCTCCAGTGTTTGTTGGAGGTAGGAGGGTTGGTTATCATAGAGTCGCCCTTGTTCCGCCAAGCACTCAAAAAGTATCAGCCGGGCTGCTGAGAGTTTGGCCGTACTTGGTACAGATAGAGGAACTCGTCAATAGTCAGTGGGGGCTGCTCTACCTCAGCTCATAACACTGAACATCCGAATAAGTTCCTCCACCCATTCGGAACTATCTTCCAGGGAACAATTCGAAGTCGGGAAAGAAAATTCCGAGTAACGGGTTGAAGGCGCAAACGCAAGCCCCAATGCATGACGACTTAAAAAATTCCGACCATCTCAGGAGGAGGATGGTTGGGTAATTCACTCGGGAGGGGGAGGCAAAGAATCACTGAGTCGGGGACATGGTACCTGACTCGAATTCTGTCCAAGTCTACCTTAGTTAAAACTGAAGGGACTGGACCCCTCTACTTGTCTCCAGTCTCCCCACCCTCAGCATTCTCTCCTTCTTCATTTACCGACTCAACGACCCATGTCGATCTCTTAATAGGAACCGACTCAGTGGTTTCCTCAAACTCAACATCCTCTTCTTCCAGTTCATCCCTAGGAAAATAAGGGTTAGGTCTACCTGGGACAGTCACCAGAGACGCCCCTCCGCTAGAAGGACTTGCCAAAGCAGGTCGTTCTGCTGAAGTTCCAAATACCCTTTTAGAGTAGCGAAAAGCCTCATTAGCACCTATCGCCATCTCCATCAGTAATGAGGGTGATTCCGAGACATTCCAGAGATGTCTCGTTTTGTCCTCATCACCGAAAATCCCCTCCCGAGGACTTGAAGAATGCATTGCCATTAAAGAGTGAAAAGGAAAGGAAAGGAGAGAACTCACCGGATAGGCAAAAAGCACACAGATGGGGAAGTAAAAGGGAAAACGAAGATGAAAACGATGGAGAAAATGGACACAGTGAAGGAAGAGAATTCAAAAGGAGAAGAAACAGATGCGCGAAACTGGGAAAGAGACGTCCCGCTCCTCTTTTTATAGCCCTACCACATGGTAGAGACATTTAAGGAGGGGTCAAATCGATGCCTGTTTCAACTCCCCTGCCCGACACATGGAGCACGCCAACTGACACAATTAACGCCCTCGCCATGCGTGAGACGCTTATAGGCGGATGAAACATTTTGACAGTTGTCCGCTCATGTGACCTCGAGTAACGGACCTACGCCATTTAAAGGGGACACAAAAAGCATTAAATGCTCCATCATAACCTCGGTCCCCAGTGCAAACCAACTTAAAAAACTCATTACTCCTTAGTGTTAGCACAGCTGACACAAGGAGTGAGGGGCCTTACTGTTGAGGGAAAAAATATAACAAGTCCGTAGACCCGATAATGAAATGGACCAACTCAACTGATACTGTTTGAGGCAGCAGGTCAGACCAAGACAAGATGAAGCCTAAAGGAGAGACCCAGCTCGGATTGCAGGAAATGAATCCCGACCGAGACTTGAAGAGTCAAGAGCCATAGGCAAAATGTGTAAGACACATAAAGTTGACTCGGCTAACGAGGCAGCAACATCTAAAGGGACTGATTAAGGCCCGAAAGCTAAAAGCCACCTGACCGACCATAAAACTGACCCATGTTAGGCCGGTTACAGTATCGGTTATCGGATTAAGGAAGGACATCGGTCATAAACCAACCCTATTGTTGAGGGTCAAATATTGCATATCAGACCCAATTATTGCTTGGATTTACGAACAAGATACTGTTTAATAGGCCGACTTACTTTTGTTTGTGTTACAAGGTGACTTTAAGAGTCTGGACTGAAAAAGGGTGCTTAAAGGATAGATTTAACATTTTGATGACACCAAAGGCAAAGGACAGACTCCCGGGGACCAAGATCGACGGAATTACATGCCAGGGATCCAAGAAAATCGAGAAACTGAAACTCAAGTGGCCTAAAAGACATCCAGAGTGCAAGATCAAAAGGTTCCCACCATCAGTTCGGCTCGAAACTTCAACGTGGCCTGAGGACAAGAAATTAACCGTACAAGTCAATTTTCAGCCATTAGATCCCTCTAGAAGTGGCCCAATGGACAGATCAGCCTATAAATCAGTAAATTGGGGCCCACCTGAGTTATGGATATGCTTTAAAAATACTCTGGACAGTTCAAATGATGTGACAGATTGGTTGGACGGAATGAATTTTTGACAAGAATCATGGTGGACCCCACAAGGGGGCATGCGCGTGCATAGGCGGTGCACTCCTGTAGTGCACTGATTCTATACAACGGGTCAGCAACCGCTGACCCACGTTATCTTTAAAAAAACAGAAATTTCCATTTTTCTTCGTGCACCAGCGTCCGCACGGACGATTTTTGTGGGGCCCATACATCCTCAAAATGGATGATCTGAACCGTTAATTCACTCAGAGGGGTGGCCAAAACCCTCTCCTAGCTCTCCGTTTGGTCCTATGCACGTGTACACACGTGAGTCATGTTCAAATACAAGTTGGACGACGATATGGAAAGATAAGTGGGCTGCATTGTTGGCAATTCAAAACAGTCCATATCCACACATTTTTTCAATCTGAATCTACTAGACGGTGTGGATTTTCAAAATAACAGCGACGTGGGCCCCACCGAACATGTCAGCGAAACCTGCGTCAGGTTTACGCACGTGGCTCGTCGGCTGATCACAGTGGGCCACATCCATCGTCCAAACGGACGATCTGACCCATCCATATGCTCTGGAGGGTGGCAAAGATCCTTTCCAAGGTCTTCTTCTGTGCCCATGCATAAGAACAGGCGTAGTAAAGAAGGAGCCAATGAACGTTGATTAGCACTGTAGCCCACCCAGAACTCAGATTCACTTCAATTTTTAAGCAAGTGTCTGAATCGTCCATATGAGGCCAATGAACGGCCTTGATCCATGAAAAATGCACTACAAGTGGGTCTCACAGAGATCAGTGCATCCACTTACGTAACGCCTTACGCAACGCAGATCCGATCGCTGTCCGATTTCATGGACGTTGTGCGATCATGGAACTGATCGTTTGGCCCATCTGAACCGTCCAAAAGCTCCCCTAGCGGGTCTTGACCCCCACCATGAAGTCTGAATCAAGTGATGGAGAAGTGCACCGTCTTGAAAACCATTTCAAACGCAACTCTTTTATGTTGCTCACGCACTTGATTCGACTCCAGCTTGCCAAACCGACCCTTGTGTCTATAAAAAGGAGAGAGAGTGAGATAAAGTTATCTTCCAGGGCTTGGACGGGAAGCACAAGGGAGAGTTTGCTTTGTTTTTTATTTTTTATTTTTTTCTTTCTTTTTCTTTTATGTTCTTTTGAGATTTAGCATGATCGGGCCTATGATTTGCTAAACCTCTTAGCTAGGGCTAAGAGGTGAAGCTCGTAGTGTAATGGGAACTCTTTTCTTGCCTTTTGTTTAGATTGAACTAACGTTGATTTTGGTTTTACTAATGGAATATTTTTAGTCTTTAATAGTCTGTTGTGACTAAAATTACAATGGGTGTGCAATGGATTTGAGTATTCCTTCTTCTTCTTTAAGTTTATGACGTTAGGAAGCCCTGTTGTTCACCATAGTCTCCTGGACATGGTCGGATGTCGGTACCCTTCCTAACCTTCATACATATGCTTGGTTGGTAATTAGTTTAATTCTGTTGTTTGCTTTGTCTCCTGGGCATGGTTTGGTGATGAAATCCATTCTAATTCATATACCTTTCATCTCTTGAAAACTATATCAATGACAGTTCGATTAATTTCCATGATTTTCGAACAGGCATAAGATCTCCCTAATCTCTACAAGTGGATCCTTTGAATCCCTAGTTTCTCTCCTCTGAATTCTCTTAAGTGTTAGATAATGATTTCATAATTCTTCATTAAATTTTATTTGATTTAGATTTCATCTCATTCTATTTGATTCTCTGAAATTAATTAGTTTTAGGATTGGTTTAAGATTAGGTTTTAATTATAGATTTAGATTTATTTATTTTTTCTGATTTTTAGAAACTAACTTGTCTTTTCTGTTTGTAGGATTCTGAGATAGGAACTTCTAATTGGTGATATCTTTCTAATTTCATTTTTTTTTTCTATTTCTAGAATTAGGGTTTTGTTCTTAGATATTTTTCTAGACTTTTAGAAACTAACCTATTTTGCTTTATTTTTCAGGTTTTAACTTAGGAACCTCTAATCGGGTAACTTCTTTCTAACTTCTCCTCCTCTTACTTTCTACATTCCTGTAGAATCTTTTCTTTTATTTTTCTTAGGATTAAATTCAGGTTAAGGGTTTCATCATGTATGTCACGCCCCAAACCTGAAAATTGGATTCACATGAATCCCGACTGCCGAATCCGGTGCCGACAGCCTCCGTAGTGCCTCATTCTCGGCTCCTGACAATCAAATGCCAGATTCTGATCCTGGAATCCTATAAGGAGAATTTTCATAATGATTTTTTTTTGTAAAGGAGCATAACCACAAGCATAACCAAGTCACAAAACAACATCATCACATATCCATTATATCAAAAACTTTAAGTACAATGAGGAAACGGAAATACAAGGTGATCAAAAAGCTCCAAAAGGTTCTGATACGCGCTTGTCTCAGCACTGCTGCTGTCCAACGCTACCTGCACGCAACTATCGTGCATAAGCTTACAAAAGCTTAGAGGGTAGTGTAAGTGTGTGCATAGGGCAAACGTCGAGTGTACAATATCAGGTAATGCAGAAGTATGCGGTAAGTCCATGAATAAGATCAACCATACTAAGGCTATATAATGCAAGGCATGAATGTTATCGGCCATACCAAGGCCATGTGATGCGAGATATGAATGTCATCGACCACACCGATGCAATGCAAGGCCTATATAGCCGAATGTCATATGCGAAATGTAATCCAAGCAAGTCGGTACTCATCATGTACACATATCAGTACAGTTCCTCTCTGGGTATCACCGGGGTCTAATATACTTCACAGTGACTGCCACCTCCCAGCGGAATAGACCTCACTATCCGCCTGACCAGTAGTCTGCCAATACCTACCCAGCTCATGAATAGCGGACTCATTTTCGAGCTGGTCAAACTCAGCCTAGCTTATAGCCCCCTCACTCAGGTGGATAAGGCCACATCCCTTTCCAACCGACCACGACACAGTGGAAGACGAGGCCTACTGGTATTCGGCACTCGGGCGCTCGTGTATCCACTCTGTTTAGATGTTGGAGCATCTCCTGGTACCAAAAAGGTTCTGGGACTTTCACCCAAGGACATCCTAAGTGCCCACAGTGCTAGAATAAGTATTTTTGGTATCCAATGCGGCCATCCACGATGTACCTGTGGGGCCACGGCCCTGTTGTCGCTAGGGCGTGCAGTGATCAAGTCACACGTATACGAGATGCATGAATCACGCCGTCAAATCATGCAGAAATCCAGCGCGTACTACGCGATCATGTGGGGCACTCCGTCTCATAACGGGTCACATAAGTGGTCTACCCAATGGCATATGATATGATCATCACTACTTAAATCAAGCATACATATGATGCGTATGGGCATGAGTCATGGGATTATACTAAACATGTTATAAAGTGATGAATGGTAACGAGTATGGGCCTATCAATGGGCCCTAAGGAGAGTTACAATGCGGACATTTAACCAACATTGTACATAAAATGTGGACGTCAAACCAACATTGTTCCTTAGGCACGACCCGCCATAAATATCATTACATGAACTATGAGAAACGTGCATTGCAATGGATCCTAAAGACATCCGTTGGGCCTCGATCCATGGGTCATAGATGCATCAAATGGACCGAATCACATGAGCCTTACATTCATCAAATGGCTACATTAATGGGCCTCACCAATGAGCCTTATGTACATTGCAATGGTCCATGACCCATGGGACATGAAATACATCAAAGTAGGCCTCACAACTTGGGCCTTAAATATATCAGATGGGCCTACACACATGAGCTTTAAATATATCAAATGGACCACTCCATTTGCGCCCCATGCACATCAAATGGGCTTGATCCCATGGGCTTTAATATATGTATCAAATGGGCTTGAATCCCGTGGGCCTTATATAGAATAAATGGGCTGGATCCCATGGGCATTGCATATGTCAAATGGGCCCAAACCCATGGGCATTACATATGCCAAATGGACTTAATCCCATGGTCTTAGATGTGCACCAGGGTGGGCCTAAATGAATGGCCATAAATGGATCAACATGGGCCCTATATACATACCAAAGTGGGCCCATTTGAACCATAGATCTGGCTCATTGTTAGCTCAAGAAATGAGTTTTCAAAATGGATAGACGGTGAGATGCAACACATGCATCATGGTGGGGGTCACATGAAGGCCCACCATCATAACCATATTATGTATAATATAATATATAATTTATATACAGTATATATATATACAATATTATATGTAATATAATATTATATATATATATATATATATATATATATATATATATATATATATATATATATATACACACACACACACACACATACGCACACACACGCATACACACACACACGTATACACACACACGTGCACTCACACACCGTCTCCTGGACGGTGTGGATGATACAAAGGGGGGCTTTCACCGTCCACTGTCAGTGGACAGTGAAAGTGATAAATACATCACTGTGGGTCCCATGTGGGGTCCACCATAGTGTATATTTGCGATCCGACCCGTCCATAGGATCACACGGACATGAATGAGAGGAAAACAAAAATACCATCTTGATCTGAAACTTTTGTGGCCCATAAAAAGGGTTTCATCGATAGACACTCAATCACACTGTTTCCTGTGATGTGGGCCACTTAGGTCTTGAATTTGGCTGAAAATTGGAGGGGGCCCACTTCAATGAGTGGCCCACCTCATGAACGGGCTAGATGACAAATAAACATCTGGCTGGCGTCCGCCCGCCAGCCGCTGGCGCGACCAACGTCTGTGCTGCTGTAATTTTATTTTTTAAAAAAAAAAATTTCTAAAACCCATTTTTCTGGAGTTTTTCACGTGTACAGCCCACCCCAAGTAAATCCACTCCGTCCATTGGATTGCATGCCTTAATACAACCCAAACGAGTCTAATATACGGTATTTTTTTTGACTCAAGGTGGGCCCTTGTCAATTTTTAATTGTAAAGACGATGTTTGCTATGTTATGGCCCGCCTAAATATCGGATCGACACCATTTTTCGGCTCAACGCCTAAAATGAGTCGGGAAAGAGGATGGACGGCATGGATTAGAAACATACATTAAGGTGGGTCCTGTACAAATGGCCCACCCCAATGGCCCTCATATTTGGATTTTCTTCCAGTGACGTCCAGCGCCTGGACGTTTTTTTTTCTTCTCTCTTTTTTTTGGGGGGCTTTATTAAATACATTCAAGGTGGGCCCTGTTTAGGTGGGCCACCCCAAATGGATGTACATTTAAGATGGGCCCCACCCATGGACGGCTTGGATAAAATACATATTTCATGATGAGGCTCATTCAAGTGGGCCACATAGCTACATTAACATACAAGAAAAATAAATAAAGAGGAGAGGGAGAGAGAGAGAGAGTAAAAGAGTGGGACACGGGTGATGGAGGGACCCCAGCACTATGGGCCCTCCGTTTCAATCATCCAATCATACATCAAAGGGTCTCACTGTATATGGGTCATTCAAACAAAAGATCAATGGTGGAGATCCCTCTCCATAAAAAATGAACGGTCTATATGACCTCTTAATGCAAGAAAAGTAAACATCATGATGGGGTCCATGGAGAATGGCCCCATCATGGAATGATTTGATGATCAAGATGGGCCATCGGCCACATCTTAGGGACCCAAGTGAGATCCAAACCATTGATCGGTTGGCCTCACTTGGCCCTTCTTAAAAACATGAAAAATTAGGCTATGGGGGCACCCACCACTTGATCTTCTTGGTCCGTTGGAAAGCTACTCTCCTAAAGCTTCACTTTGATGGTTGAGATGGGAAATGGATGGCTAGGATGGGAGATTTGGGATGGGAAGTGGGCCACTAAAATCACTTCTCTCTCATGGAAGAGAGCTTGGACGTGAACTCTCTCTTCCTTGCTTGAAAATTGAGATGAGAAATGAGAGAGAGAGGTGAGATGGGATGTAAGGAGAGATGAAAGATGAGTGATGGATGTGAGTGATGGGTGAGGTGATGGTGTACTTGACATGAGAGTTGACTTGGTAGTTGCTTGGCTTGTGCAGAAAGAAAGTATAGTTGCTTTGTACTTGACATGAGAGGTGATTGATGGAATTGATTTGACATTTTATAGAGATTCCCTTGAGATTTGTAACGCGCGGTGTTTTTACTCGAACTGAACATGGGTCCGCATCTCCTCGTCTGGATATCGGATCGGTGCGTGAGTCGCGGTGTTTGAACCGCGGCGACGGTGCGGTCGCAATGATACAAGTCTCGGATTAAGCTGACCCAAATATGTATGATACGACTTACGGTCGTGCACAACGTCGACTACAGGTCGCGGATTACCAGAATTTGACAAGAAGGATCGCGGAAAGCGACGAAACAGTACGGATTAGGATACGGGTCTTACAACTCTCCCCACTTAATAAAAATTTTATCCTCAAAATTTACACTACCATCGCAACTAAACACAACTCATAAGAGGATAGGGAACTTAACATCATATATGATCAAAACACACCATATCATCAAAATCAAACACCTTAGAGATGAGGATAATGCTCACTATTTCAGGCTCTAACTCCCAGGACGCATCGTTCATGAGTAATCTAGCTAGACGGTGTAGGGGTCAAGTCACACGAATCATCGATGACTGCTCCTGATGACTGAGGGTCCTGTTGGACAGCATAAAATCTGCCCTGGACCTGATGGGGAGGTGCAGGTCCCCTCTGAGGTCTTTGCTGCTGCGGTGGAGGTCCCGGAGGCTGGTAATGAGGTCGCTGCTACTGCTGCGGGGGTTGTCGCGGAGGCTGATACGGTGTCCTCGACTGCTGTTGTTGTGGTGGCTATCGCGGAGGCTGATGCGGTGCTCTCGGTTGCTGTTGCTGCGAATGGAGACACTCATGCACACGATGTCCTATCTGGCCACAACCAAAATAAGTACCAGTGAATCGTCCTGAAGGTGGTACTGGGGGTGCCACTGGTGCTCGGAATGCTGGGCGGGTCGTGAGTCATTGCTGTGGACAATGCTACTGCGGCTGGGAGCTACTAGAGGGCTCCTTCCTCTTCTGATCTCCTCTCTGGTCACGAGCTCTCTGCACACCGGCCCAATCTGTCTCATATATCAGAGTTCTCTCCATTATCTACTCAAACGTCGAAAGCATGTGTTCGATCACACGGCTCCGAAGGGCAGGACGTAAGCCGTTCTCAAAACGGCAGGCCTTCCGCCCCTCATCATCAACAAGATATGTCACAAATCTCGATAGTGCGACGAAATGTGACTCATACTGGGACACGGTCATGTCCCCCTGGACCAGAGTCTTAAACTCCAATGCGCACTGCTGTCGCACATGCTCGGGAAAGAACTTCCGGTCAAACCGGTCTATAAAGTCCTCCCAGGTCCACTCGAAATCGCTGGCTACCGATCGGGCCACAGATGCCCACCAATACTGAGCCTCACCCTACAAAAGGCATACGGCTAATGAGACTCGCAGCTGGGTCGTATATCTCAAGGTGTCGAATATCTTCTCCACTTCGGAGCACCATATCTCTGCAGCAGTAGGGTCTGGCTCACCCCGAAAATGTAGAGGATTGTGCTGTCTGAAATCCTTGAGAAGAGCACTCGCACGCTCCTGCTCAGCTTCGGCTGGTGTCACTGTGGAACGCCTGCTCTGCCCCTGAAGAATGGCGGTCATCGCCTGCAACATCTGCTGCAGCTGAGTAGCACTCACAGGTACGGTCGAATCCGCACCGGTCTTAGGTAAATGAATGGCATCCTCAGGATCAAAGGCAGAAATATCTGGTGGTGGAGCAGGAGTAGCAGGTGGTAAAGCAGGAGCTGCGGGTGGTGGTACGGGAGTCGCAAGTGGTGGAGCGAGATTCGCTCGGGTCGTTCTTCTAGCCATAACGTCCTACAGGAAGGAACAATGGCCTATTAGCTTTGAGAATCTCGAAGGCATAAACGTTAAGGGTCTATGTCAAAAAATCGCTAAGTCATTCGGACTCGAAACTTATTTATAGTATATATGTGATATGATCCTCAGGTATTCCCAAGTTATGTTCTGATACCAACTTCTGTCACGCCTCAAACCCAAAAATCGAATTCACATGAATTCTGATTACCGAATCCAGTGCCGACAGCATCCGTAGTGCCCCATTCTCGGCTCCTGACAATCAAATGCCAGATTCTGATCCTGAGATCCTACAAGGAGGATTTTCATAATAAAATTTTTTTTATAATGGAGCATAACCACAAGCATAACCAAGTCACAAAACAACATCACCACATATCCACTATATCAAAAACTTTAAGTACAATGAGGAAAGGGAAATACAAGGTGATCAAAAATCTCCAAAAGGTCCTAATACGCCCTCCTGTCTCAGCACTGCTGCTGTCCAAAGCTACCTGCACGTAACTATTGTGCATTAGCTTACAAAAGCTTAGAGGGTGGTGTAAGTGTGTGCATAGGGCAAACGTCGAGTGTACAATATCAGGTAATGCGGAAGTATGCGGTAAGTTCATGAATAAGATCAACCATACCAAGGCTATATAATGTAAGGCATGAATGCTATCGGCCATACCAAGGCCATGCGATGCGAGATATGAATGTCATCGGCCACACCGATGCAATGCAAGGCCTACATAACCGAATGTCATATGCGAAATACAATCTAAGCAAGTCGGTATTCATCATGTACACATATCAGTACAGTTCCTCTCTGGGTATCACCGTGGTCTAATATACTTCGCGGTGACTGCCACCTCCTTGGCTTAACCAGTAGTTTGCTAATACCTACCCGGCTCGTCGATAGCGGACTCATTTGCGAGCTGGTCAAACTCAGCCTAGCTTATAGCCCCCTCACTCAGGCGGATAAGGCCACACCCCCTTCCAACCGACCATGACACAGTGGAAGACGAGGCCTACTGGTATTCGACACTCAGGCGCTCGTGTATCCACTCGGTTTAGACGTTGGAGCATCTCCTGGTACCAAAAAGATTCTAAAACTTTTACCCAAGGACATCCTAAGTGCCCACAGTGCTAGAATAAGTATTTTCGGTATCTAATACAGTCATCCATGATGTACCTGTGGGGCTACGGCCCTGATGTCGCTAGGGCATGCAGTGATCAAGTCACACGTATGCGAGATGCATGAATCACGCCGTCAAATCATGTAAAAATCCAGCGCGTACTACGCGATCATGTGGGGCACTCCGTCTCATAACGGGTCCCATAAGTGGTCTGCCCAATGACATATATTATGATCAGTCACTACTCAAATCAAGCATACATATGATGCGTATGGGCATGAGTCATGGGATTATACTAAGCATGTTATAAAGTGATGAATAGTAACGAGTATGGGCCTATCAATGGGCCCTAAGGAGAGTTACAATGCGGACATTTAACCAACATTGTATATAAAATGTGGACGTCAAATCAACATTGTTCCTTAAGCACGACCCGCCATAAATATCATTACATGAACCATGAGAAACGTGCATTGCAATGGACCCTAAGGACATCCGTTGGGCCTCGATCCATGGGCCATAGATGCATCAAATGGGCCGAATCACATGAGCCTTACATTCATCAAATGGCTGCACTAATGGGCCTCACTAATGAGCCTTATGTACATTGCAATGGTCCATGACCCATGGGCCATGAAATACATCAAAGTAGGCCTCACAACTTGGGCCTTAAATATATCAGATGGGCCTACACACATGAGCTT
Source organism: Magnolia kwangsiensis (assembly GCA_037074715.1). Taxonomy (NCBI): domain Eukaryota; kingdom Viridiplantae; phylum Streptophyta; class Magnoliopsida; order Magnoliales; family Magnoliaceae; genus Magnolia; species Magnolia kwangsiensis. The sequence goes on along the minus strand of CM073576.1, from coordinate 14,435,177 downwards.
AAAACATATCAAATGGGCCACTCCATTTGTGTCCGATGCACATCAAATGGGCTTGATCCCATGGGCTTTAATATATATATCAAATGGGCTGGATCCCATGGGCATTGCATATGTCAAATGGGCCCAAACCCATGGGCATTACATATGCCAAATGGACTTATCCCATGGCCTTAGATGTGCACCAGGGTGGGCCTAAATGAATGGCCATAAATGGATCAACATGGGCTCTATATACATACCAAAGTGGGCCCATTTAAACCATAGATCTGGCTCATTTTTAGCTCAAGAAATGAGTTTTCAAAATGGATAGACGGTGAGATGCAACACATGCATCATGGTGGGGGTCACATGAAGGCCCACCATCATAAACATATTATGTATAATATAATATATAATTTATATACAGTATATATATATATACAATATTATATGTAATATAATATTTATATATATATATATAAATATATATATCTACACATACGCACACACACGCATACACACACACGTATACACACACACACGTGCACTCACACACCGTCTCCTGGACGATGTGGATGATACAAAGGGGGAGTTTCACCGTCCACTGTTAGTGGACAGTGAAAGTGATAAATACATCACTGTGAGTCCCATGTGGGGTCCACCATAGTGTATATTTGCGATCCGACCCGTCCATAGGATACGGAACAGTATGCTGGAAGCGATGGAACAGTACGAATTAGGATACGGGTCTTACAATGTATTTGCACGAGTGACAACGTCAGTATGCTGAGAAGAATAACCTATTTTGGGGTGATGATGAGATAAATCAACTTATGTCTCAAAACTTTTCTGAAACTATCATTGAGAACCGATCAGAATATAAAGATCCACCGGCTAAGAAGTCCTTACATAATTATATGCAGGAAAACAATTATACCCCACGGATTAACAAAACAGTACATGAGTGTTGGGGTTATCATAACTATGGTTGTGAGAATTATTATCACCCATCCGATAAAAAAAAACACTGCCTGATTATATCATGAGTGATAATAAGTGTTACCAACCATCAAATTCTCCTACATATGATTCGTATGACTATAACCACTGGAAACATCAAAATTGGGGAAATGAACCAACAACATGTTATAATGATTATTCTCTTGGATCCCGTACCTTTGAGATCTAACTAGAAACGATCCAAGAAGATTCATATCAGCGTGACATGGCCTGTCTTAAGAAAATTCAAGAAATAATGGAAACACTCAATTCGTGCCTTGAAAAAATAGAGGAGGCTTGCTCATCCCAACCACAACCCAATCCAGAAATACAATGCAAGGAAAGTGATCCTCATTCACTTTTGAAAGAATCTAAAATTTGAAATGAGGAGTTGGATTCCGTTAATGAGCATGTGGTTTAATTTTTCGATGAGTCAATCTCAATGATTGTTCGAAAGAATGGTGAAGATACATGGGTGTCTTTTAAATACATTGATGATGACACCTTTCTTACATGACACACATGATTTCAATGATGAGGAAGTTAGTTTATTCGAACCTCAACTGAGTTTAGGAATAGAATGTGAGGAAGGAGATCTCATCCCAACTGTGCACTGCACGGAACTGGATGATGATGCGTATTGGGATGATGATGATGAATATGCAGCCACAGTTCCCCTGGAATCCATCTCAAGTGTGGTCTAGGTCAATGATCAAGACGTACATGAAGTAGTCGGTTATAATGAGCCACTCCCCTTACCTGATATATCTGATTTAAAGGTGGGGAATGAGCCCCTTACAACCGGCTCTTCTAACTCTTGTGAAACATGTTTGGACCATTCCTCTAAATCGAATGATGATGTAATTCAGGAGAAGGACAAGTTGCTCGCTATGACCCTAGAATTTGAAACCACTCGATTGAGGCCACCATCTGAGTTGTACACGTTTGATAATTCAACGCCTCAATTGAGTAATTACAATGAACAGAGTGATTACATCAATGCTTCACTTACTGATTTTCAATCTGTCTGTGCAGGACTGGAGCAAGAGAGCGTACCTCCATCCACTTTTAAGGACGATGGATTTTTTGCGTAGATCATCACAAGCCACAATAAGTCACACTCAGTTGAACTTCCTAACTCTTGGGATTACTTGGCACACTTTGTAGTTTCAACCAATCCCATGATAAGAGACAAAGCGGATGCCTTGCGAGATAAGATCTCGGTAATCATCACTGACCGAGAGAACCCTTATTCTTCCCCTGATCCTAAATATCTACTAGTAAAGGAAGAGGAGTTGAAAATTGAACCGAAGTTTGGAGCTTCGGAATGTGTTGAGACTACGTCACTTCTTAGAAAGTTTTCTAAACTTTATTTATTTGTAGTCTTTGATTCACTATGCGATACTAACGTTGAAACTTCTTTTGTCATAGGTGAATCGTATATATTACGGATACCTCAAGCAATTCAATGGAAAATTTCTTATGAGGTACATAAGTCTCTCTGGAAATTCATGCTCCAGGGCGCCCAAGCCTATTGTAAAAAGGGCTTTTGGATGATCCTGTTGAGGAACTTACTGAGAAACTTATCAAGATATTGGCCGGAAGGGGAACCTTGCGGCATGATCACTTCAATGTTTGTGGGTAACATTACTGCAAACTCTCACGAGACTGCAACTTATCCACTAGGGATAACCTAGGGGTTTAAAGGCTTGTTGCATACGCTAAATGCAATCAAGAGTACCTGCGAAAGTAGTATAGGTAGGATTTCATTTTTGTTATTTTATTTTACTTTTTCTCTCGTACTAACCTGTTCTCTCCCAGCGATCTCTTGAAAAATCTCTCTTGATTCGTTATCCAGGTACTATCTTCCCATCACTTTTTCTTTACTTTCATTGTCCCATGTTCATTGCATTCTTATATCTTTTACATTGAGGACAATGTAGATTTTAGGTTGGGGGTGAGAGATTAGGTTACCTAATCAGTGTTTTCTTAGTCTTGAGTAAAATGGTGAATTTTTGAGAATTCGAAGTGATTTTGACATCTATCTTTGATTTAGAAGTGTAAGATACGTAATGTTGGATTTATGACTCTTGGATTCAGTATCTGTTAGATATCACAGTTAAGTTTGAATTGATAAGTCATGATTAGAAGTTTTAAACATTGATTGAGTCATAATTTCACATGTCACATCTAGCTTTCACAGCAAGGTTTCAGTTTGATATTGAAAGGTTATCTTGGTAATAATTAAGTATGAAAGGAACTAGCCTGGAACATTTGCCTGACAGGATCGATAAAAAAAAAATCTATTTGAAAAGATTTGGGCAAATAATTTTTACCATAGGTTTGCTCCCTATAGGTGAGGATTTGATCCCCTATAAATGATATGTGAAAAAGTTTTGGGTGTACGGTCTTCACCATAGGTTTGCTCCCTATAAGTGAGGATTAGATTCCCCTTCTCGGTGTTACTTTTAATGAAAAAATCAAAAGCTAGAAGAATGAAAAGATGATCTGTGAGGCAAGTTTTGGTTACTATGAATTCTCTTGTTGATTACCAATGATATCCTGAATTAGAGAAGTGGATTTTAATGATGATAAGTTGAGATTAGACTATACACCCATGGAACTCAATGTTTAGAATTTTTCTAATTGATGGATTCATACCTCGAGCTTGATATGAAGTTTACCGTGCACTTGAGTCCAGGAGAAAATAATTTTCAACATTCATGAATTTTAGATTTCTAGTAGCTAATTCGTTTTTTAAAATATCACTCGGTTACATAGAAAATTCTCCCATAATTCTCAACTTATTTTTTGCATATCTTGCTCGGGACTAGCAAAATGCTGGTTGGGGGCTGTGTTGAGGGTCAAATATTGCATATCAAACCCAGTTATTACTTGGATTTACGAACAAGATACTGTTTAATAGGCCGACTTACTTGTGTTTATGTTACAAGGTGACTTTAAGAGTCTGGACTGAAAAAGGGTGCTTAAAGGATAGATTTAACATTTTGATGACACCAAAGGCAAAGGACAGACTCCCGGGGACCAAGATCGACGGAATTACATGCCAGGGATCCAAGAAAATCGAGAAACTGAAACTCAAGTGGCCTAAAAGACATCCAGAGTGCAAGATCAAAAGGTTCCCACCATCAGTTCGGCTCGAAACTTCAACGTGGCCTGAGGACAAGAAATTAACCGTACAAGTCAATTTTCAGCCATTAGATCCCTCTAGAAGTGGCCCAATGGACAGATCAGCCTATAAATCAGTAAATTGGGGCCCACCTGAGTTATGGATATGCTTTAAAAATACTCTGGACAGTTCAAATGATGTGACAGATTGGTTGGACGGAATGAATTTTTGACAAGAATCATGGTGGACCCCACAAGGGGGCATGCGCGTGCATAGGCGGTGCACTCCTGTAGTGCACTGATTCTATACAACGGGTCAGCAACCGCTGACCCACGTTATCTTTAAAAAAATAGAAATTTTCATTTTTCTTCGTGCACCAGCGTCCGCACGGACGATTTTTGTGGGGCCCATACATCCTCAAAATGGATGATCTGAACCGTTAATTCACTCAGAGGGGTGGCCAAAACCCTCTCCTAGCTCTCCGTTTGGTCCTATGCACGTGTACACACGTGAGTCATGTTCAAATGCAAGTTGGACGACGATATGGAAAGATAAGTGGGCTGCATTGTTAGCAATTCAAAACAATCCATATCCACACGTTTTTTCAATCTGAATCTACTAGACGGTGTGGATTTTTAAAACAACAGCGACGTGGGCCCCACCGAACATGTCAGCGAAACCTGCATCAGGTTTACGCACGTGGCTCGTCGGCTGATCACAGTGGGCCACATCCATCGTCCAATCCATATCCACACATTTTTTCAATCTGAATCTACTAGACGGTGTGGATTTTTAAAACAACAGCGACATGGGCCCCACCGAACATGTCAGCGAAACCTGCATCAGGTTTACGCACGTGGCTCGTCGGATGATCACAGTGGGCCACATCCATCGTCCAAACAGACGATCTGACCCATCCATATGCTCTGGAGGGTGGCAAATATCCTTTCCAAGGTCTTCTTCTGTGCCCATGCACAAGAACAGGCGCAGTAAAGAAGGAGCCGATGAACGTTGATCAGCACTGTGGCCCACCCAGAACTCAGATTCACTTCAATTTTTAAGCAATGGTCTGAATCGTCCATACGAGGCCAATGAACGGCCTTGATCCATGAAAAATGCACTACAAGTGGGTCTCACAGAGGTCAGCGCATCCACTTACGTAACGCCTTACGCAACGCAGATCCGATCGCCGTCCGATTTCGTGGACGTTGTGCGATCATGGACCTGATTGTTTGGCTCATCTGAACCGTCCAAAAGCTCCCCCAGCAGGTCTTGACCCCCACCATGAAGTCTGAATCAAGTGATGGAGAAGTGCACCGTCTTGAAAACCATTTCAAACGCAGCTCTTTTATGTTGCACACGCACATGAACCGACTCCAGCCTCCCAAACCGACCCTTGTGGCTATAAAAAGGAGAGAAAGAGGGAGAGAAAGTTATCTTCCAGGGCTTGGACGAGAAGCACAAGGGAGAGTTTGTTTTGTTTTTTATTTTTTTCTTTCTTCTTCTTTTATGTTCTTTTGAGATTTAGCATGATCGGGCCTATGATTTGCTAAACCTCTTAGCTAGGGCTAAGAGGTGAAGCTCGTAGTGTAATGGGAACTCTTTTCTTGCCTTTTGTTTAGATTGAACTAACGTTGATTTTGGTTTTACTAATGGAATGTTTTTAGTCTTTAATAGTCTGTTGTGACTAAAATTACAATGGATGTGCAATGGATTTGAGTATTCCTTCTTCTTCTTTAAGTTTATGACGTTAGGAAGCCCTGTTATTCACCATAGTCTCCTGGACATGGTCGGATGTCGGTACCCTTCCTAACCTTCATACATATGCTTGGTTGGTAATTAGTTTAATTCTGTTGTTTGCTTTGTCTCCTGGGCATGGTTTGGTGATGAAATCCATTCTAATTCATATACCTTTCATCTCTTGAAAACTATATCAATGACAGTTCGGTTAATTTCCATGATTTTCGAACAGGCATAAGATCTCCCTAATCTCTACAAGTGGATCCTTTGAATCCCTAGTTTCTCTCCTCTGAATTCTCTTAAGTGCTAGATAATGATTTCATAATTCTTCATTAAATTTTATTTGATTTAGATTTCATCTCATTCTATTTGATTCTCTGAAATTAATTAGTTTTAGGATTGGTTTAAGATTAGGTTTTAATTATAGATTTAGATTTATTTATTTTTCCTAATTTTTAGAAACTAACTTGTCTTTTCGAACAGGCATAAGATCTCTCTGTTCTCTACAAGTGGATCCTTTGAATCCCTAGTTTCTCTCCTCTGAATTCTCTTAAGTGTTAGATAATTATTTCACAGTTCTTCATTAAATTCTATTTGATTTAGATTTCATCTCATTCTAGTTCTAATTCTATTTAGTTTTAGATAACGTACAAGTTTCAGTCCCTTGGGATTCGACCTCGATCTTACCGAGTTTATTACTACATCACAACCCTGCACTTGGGGAGTGAACACCTATTCCGTCCGACGGAAGGCAAAAAGCTCCAACCTTGTAGCCAGCAGAGACTGATTTGTTATCAGAATCGGTTGAAGCCGAGCCAGGCTAGGGAGAGACGGTGTAAGTATAAATACCATCCCGAAAATCTTGTAGAATGATTCCCGATTTCAAAAATCTCAAGATCGAGAAGTATCAGTAAACAGATTGTAAGTAAATCAAATCTCCTAGAAATCAGGGAGAAAATCTCCGCACGCCGGGACCTCTCACTTCTATAAAATAAGGGCTCTCCAAGATCAAAGGTATGCAGAAAAACACCTTGAAAAAACCTTCTTCTTGGTCTCATTACTGACTTAGGCATCGGAAGTTCCCCGGCTCTAGCCAGGGTTTCTTTTGTCTCTCATCATTGTGCAGGTGGGAAGTACAGGGAGAGGCACATCAGGTTTTTCGCATCAATAGTTGTCAATGATATTTTATAGTTTCAGTGCACATGAAGATTATATTTACTTGTACACGTGTGACATGTTTTAATGTGCCATGTGTGGCCAAGTTCAAACATCCCTTCGTATCATATGAGTAGACTATCATTAATGTTTAAGCACTCAAAAATATAGTACATGCCAAATGTATACCACCAATTAAATTTAATTTCCTCATATGACCACAATTAGAGGTGTGCACGAGTCGAACTGAGTTAAGCTGGGCACAACTCGACTAGGCTCGGCCACTCGCTGAGCCCAGCTCAAACTCGACTCGGCTCGGTCCTCAAGCCTAACTGGCCTACTCGGCTCGGTTCAGTTAGTAGCTCGAGCCAAGATCGAGCCAAGATCGAGCCGAGTTCGCTTATCCGACATTTTCACAAACACGTGAACTGCACCTTCAAAATTTTGTCGTATGTAAAACAGCAGCAATGGTTTTACAGTTATTTTAGAAAACACCTTCTAAGCAACATAAAAATCAGGAAGAAAATGGTATTTATTTCATATACATACATTCCTTGCCATCAACCACACTTTATTGAGTCATTTCATTAAACACTACTGAGCAACATTAATATCAAAATAACCGAGTCATCGAACTCGTTCGATCCGAGTTCGATTCGAGCTGGGTTCGATCCAAGTTGAGTTGAACTCGGGCAAACTCGAACTTAGTTCGAAATTTTTTCGAGCTTAAAAAATCAACTCAACTCAGCTCGAAACTGAGTTTCAAACCAAGTCAAATCGAGGTTTTTCGAGTTGAGTCAAGCGAGATAACCGAGCTAACTCAGTTCGTGTACGGCCCTAATATATTCGTATCATAATTTGACAAATAAGAGATGAAACAACTATTAGCAACAATATACAATCCTTGAGTGCCCTCACTTTGTAACTATCAAAGCTATGTCTTAAGTGGCTTTCTATGGGACACGAGAAGATGCTTCGTTTCAACACCTAAGGTCATGGTATCGGGGTGGCTAACACCGGAGTGTGGACTGACCGTGGGGTGTATACTAACAAGCTAACCCAAAAAGAAAAAAAAGAAACCTATTTTTTTTTATAACAACAATACAAAGGACAATAGAAAAACAAAACGAAAGAAGTTTAAATAGTGACTAGTGGCATCTTTTGATAATAATAATATAAAAAAAATTATTGTGCAGGCCTATTGTAATACACACGTGCAACTAGTATTAATAGGGCACTAGTGCCTCCATCTCCATTTAAATACCACATATATAGGCATATGTATCACTTGCAGAGGAAGAACTTATGTCCTGATTAAACTGTGTCCATGATAGAACTTTAATTGTTACCAAACACGTCCTAGTCATTAAGTAAAGGATGGTCTGAAATTCATAAAGCATTCCTTGAGCAGAGATAGAAAGAAGCGAGGAGAAGAGAAGCTTTTATTCTTCTCATAAAAATGGTGGGTGGAACATTTAGTGGGAGGAAAGAATGAGAAGGACGTTTGGGACCCCCCCGGCAAGAAGTTACTTCCTGTCTTAAATTAGGAGGGACCCACCGTGATGTTTGCGAGAAATCCACCCTGACCATCCATTTTGCCCGCTCATGTTAGGACACGAGCCTAAAAATAATGCAAATCCAGAACTCAAGTGGGCCACCCGACATGGAAAAGTGAAGAGGAAAATTCCTATTGTTGAAACCTTCCCGAGGTCCACCGTAATCTTTATATGCATCCAAGCTGTTCATAAGGTCATTTCCATTGGAATGAACTTAAAACACAAAAATGCAAGTCTGATCCAAAACTTCAGTTGCCCCCTGAGTATTTCAACGGTGTGTGTTCATTCCATGTTGCTTCCTATTGTGTGGCTGTAAGTATATGTTGAGGGTTAAATATTGCATATTAGACCCTAGTTATTGCCTAAATTTACAAGCATGATACTGTTTAATGGCCCGATTTAATCGTGTTTGGGATGCAGAGTGTATTTACAAGCATAGCCTGAAAAAGGGTGTTTAAAGCATGAATTTAATGCTCTGATGACACCAAAGGCAAGGGACAGACTCCATGGGACCAAGATCGATGGAATTACATGCCAGAGATCTGAAAAAATCAGAAAACTGAAGATCAAGTAGCCCGAAAATGGTCCAGAATGCAAGATCATAAGGTTCCCACCATATATTTGGCTCAAAACTTCATAAATAGTCTGAGAGCCATAAATTAACCGTACATATCAAATTTTAGCCATTTGATCGTTGTGAAAGTGGCCCAACGAACAGATCATCTCCTTAAATCCTTTAGTGGGGCCTACCTGGTATCTAGAAATACTTCAATTTTTGTCTCAACCCCTTAAATTAAATGAGGAAGGGGATGGACGGAGCAGATGTATCATACGCATCACAATGGATCCCACTCAAGAGAGTGCATGTACATAGTATGCATGCACTTGCCATGCAGCGCAATACCAAAGTTGGTCAGCGTTACACTGACCGACAATTTTTATAAAAAACTCACCAGCGGACACACTGCATCTGCCGGTTTTGAGTAGTGAGCCTCATTAATCATCCAGTTAGATGATCTGAACCGTTAAGAATGTCCATAGGAGGGGCGTAACCATCGCCTAGCTTTCCTTTTTTACCCATGCACGTGTACGCACGTGGATCATGATTAAATGCAAGATTGACGGTGGAATGAAGAATGCAAGGGCCACACCGATTTCAGTCCAAAAACTTTCCTTCCTGAATGGTTTTTCAAGAACATTCCAATGAACGGAATGGATCCCTCGTCTGATACCACTCAAGGGTCCACTATTCTTCACTGCGGCACCTGTATGTTGCTCTGTTGCGAAACAGAGCTGCGTACGAACACGGGTGGGCCACCATCATTGATCAGTTGGAAAATCCAAGCCATCCATCTTGTTTACCATCCAAAACCGATCGTCCCATGGGCCGCTTATTGATTTCCTCAGAGGTTACATGTACATGAAGGTTTAGACGAAGGATGGACGGTAACAAGAAAGATTCTATGGGCCATAACAAAATCAATCCAAAACAGTCCCTTCCTAACCGGGTTTTCGACGTAGTTCCAATGAACAGAGTAGATTTCCTCACCGACGCTGATGATGGGCCCCACCAGCAGCTCAGCTCAGGTCTTGCGCAGGCAGAGAGTCCAAGCAGAGCCCGGACGCTGCCACCTTTCGTGGACTCTTCTGTGATCTCCATCACAATCGGATCAATGATCCAAACCATCCAAAAGTTCCCCCAGGGGGTCTTTACTCCAGCCATGGAGAAATTTTGAATCCAAGGACGATCACTGTTTTGCAAATGCATTCCAAACGCAAGTCAGTCTGCGTTTCTATGCACACGGTTTGAATGTGCTGGCTGCATAATTTTTCCACCTATTCCAACCACGAACCGACTCTCTTCATACCTATAAAATAAAGAGAGAAGGAAGAAGAGGGCATTCAATTCTAAGGAGACGGGGGCAGAGGCAGAGAGAGAAAGAGAAGAGTAGTCTTAGTTTGTTTTTTTCTTTTCCTTTGTTTTCTTTCTTCTTCCACTTTGATTTGTTTAGAGATCTTTAGCTAGATCATGTCTGGCTAAACCTCTTAGCTAGGGCTAAGAGGTGAAGCTTGTGGCCTGATGAGAATGATTCTATAGCCTTAATGCATGTTATGAACTAATTTTGATTATAATTGATTAATAGAAATACTTTTAGTTCTTAATGGTTTGTTGTGACTAAAATTACAATAAATCTGTGATGGCTTTGAGTATTTCTTTCTCCTTTTTATGTTTATGATGTCAAGAAGCCCTGTTGTTCACCATAGTCTCCTGGGCATGGTCGGATAACGGTACCCTTCCTAACCTTCGTAGCATGTTGATTGGTTGGTAATTAGTTTAATTCTGTTGTTTACTTTGTCTCCTGGACATGGTTTGGTGATGGAATCCATTCTAATTCATATACCTTTCATCTCTTTAAAATTATATCAGAGGAAGTTTAGTTTAATTTTCATGATTACACTCTTCAACTGGATGAAGATAGGACTCTAAGTCCAGTTGAGTTCTTGATGCAAGCATAAGATCTCCCTGATATCTACAAGTGGATCCTCTAAATCCCTAGTTTTCTACCCCTGAATTCTTTAGATTTTAGTTAATTATTCACCATTATTCTCTTAAAAACACTCGATTTATATTTCATCTTATTCTAGTTCTAGTTCTGCTTAATTTCATATTACGTACAAGTATCAGTCCTTTGGAATTCGACCTCGGTCTCACCAAGTTTATTACTACATCACAACCCTGCACTTGGGGAGTGAACAATATATAGTTTTGGATCTACCTCATTTTGTGGGTATGCCCTGACATGAGCTAGCAAAATGAGGGATGAGGAAGATTACTCGAAAACATCACGGTTGGCCCCACCTAGATTCGAAAGCCGATTGGCTGGTGCACCCCACACCAACTATATAGCCGCTGTAGATACGTGTCGTGCGAAGACGAGCGCCGAAGCTCCTCGAGCTCCGAGTTGTACAAATAGTTCAAATGAGATCAAAGTTACATGGGCCCACAATAATGTATTTATTATATCCATACCGTTCCTCCATTTTTAGAGATCATTTTTTATCATTAGACAAAAAATGAATCATATCCAAGGCTCAAATGGACCACACTAAAAAATAGCAGCAAGGAGAATGGTTTTCACCGTCAAAATTTTCGTATGGCCCACCATAACACTTATTTTCCATCCAATCTATTAATAAGATAAAAAATACATGGATGAAGAGGAAAAATAAATTTCATAATGTTTATTTTCCATCCAATCTATTAATAAGATAAAAAAAAAAATACATAGATGAAGAGGGAAAACAAATTTCATATTGATTCAAAACTTCTGTGACTCCGAAAGTGTTTCAATGGTAGATGTTCAATCCCCCACTATTTTTGCAGCGTGGTCCACTTGATCTTTAGTTCTGTCTTATTTTTCGTCTAAAGCCTTAAGACTATCTTACCAAATGGTTGGATTGTTTAAATATAACACATACCTCATGATGGGATCCACAGTACTTGCTTCATTACACAGCTATATAGCTGGTGTATGGTTAGCTACATTAGCTGGTGTATTGAGGTCGGCAAGTTCTGCAGGTCCCATCATGAGGTATGTGTTATATCCAAACTGTCCATATATTTGGCGAGCTCATCTTAAGGCTTGAGCCAAAAAATAAGAAAAATATAAAGATCAAGTGAACCACATTGCAAAAAACAATGGGGGATTGAACGTCTACCATTGAAACCCTTTTGAGGGTCACAGAAGTTTCGGATCAATATGAAATTTGTTTTTCTTCTTCATCCATGTATGTTTGACCTTATTAACAGATTGGATGGAAATAAACATTATGGTGGGCCCTATGAATTTTTCTACTGTAAAAATCATTATCCTCGCTACTATTTTTGGTGTGGTCCATTTGAGCTTTAGATATGTTTGATTTTTTGTCTAATGCTCTAAAATTATCTTTAAAAATAGATGAGTAGTATGAATATAATAAATAAATCATCGTGGAGTGCACCTATATAGCTGGTGTGTGGTATACCAGCTAATTCGCTTCCCTACGGATGGAGCATAGAAAAAAGTAAAGGAAAAGGATAAAAAAATCGATGAAAATATAGTAACCCTTTGATTTCATGATGCCAGAAGCTCCGTGAATTCGGAGTAAATATCCCTTGAAGAAGGTAGCACTTGACCTCATTATGTCCATCCGTGTGTCATTTCACCTACCATGGTTGGACATTTTCTGTTGGCTTAATAGCAACTACCTCCATTTTAACTACATTGTGTTCATAGTCTAACATGATTTTGCCCCCTGTCAAGCTAAATTGCCACTTATTAAGTTACAACTCTTTGTATTAACCACACATCAAATGGCCACCATCGAGCTGTTAAGATTGTGTTAATGCAAAAATCTTGTTCACCCTTTCTAGGCCTTTGAGTACCTGCACAGGAAGAACACAAATGAGACTCTAGCTAGAGCGAGGACCCTCCAATGCCAAAGTCAGGAATCCGGGTCTACTAGTTAAGGGTAGAGACAGTATGTGTGCGTACCTTTCACCATTGGGAATCCCCTTATTTATAGTTGAAGAGGGATAAAAACGTAGAGCGATCCGCCTGGTTTAAAGGGTACGTGTCGTAAATGAATTAGGATGCATAGCACTTGGGATTCTCTCAAGATCCTCGACGGATATCTCGGGATCCCGAGTAGCCAAGGACTTCTCTCCTCAACCCTTGGAGAGAACTTCATACCGTTCTCTTGGATAAGGTCAGACTGCAGACACAGATAAGGTCGGATGAACTCCTCCCTGGTTGTCGACCTGTCCTTTCAATTAGGAAGAACATCTTTACAAAAGGTCCTTGTGATGTCTAATTTCTATAACCCTCAGGGCCTGTTTGGTTTTCCAATATTCCAACATTTAGGCGTAAAGAAGTCATGTTGACTTCCGACGCCTATTTGGTTTCAGAGGTAAATACATGCGTTGGGAATTAACGGTAGATGGATGTAAAGTAGCTGCCTGATTTTTAAATCCGCTATAGGTAATCGAGAGGAAATCCGTCTCTCAGTAGACCTATCATTTACAAATACCGTGGTCCACGGGTGCATCATAGGGCACTCGTTCGAGTCAGTATAATCTTTAAATCTCTCATGGCATCTTAGTTGTTCTTGGCAGGGAGGAACCGATCCGACCTGTTCAGAATTTTCGCACCAATAAGGTGAGAAGACGACACCCGTTGATGATCCTCTTTCTCAAAGATGACTGGTTTTCTGGTCATCCTTTCATTCACACTATCTTCGTCTGTTTTTCCATGGTTCATAGGTATCAGCTTCGAAAATGATCTTGCCGAAGATCATCAAACACTACTGTAGCACATACAAACGACGACAAGTATGTATGAAGGGAAGTTTTGCTCCTATAGGGGGCTTGCATGTTTCTGCATGTTTATCTCCTTGCATGTCCTGCAATATTCAGGCTTTGCATGTTGTTGTAAAGCCTTGTATTGTATGCAACGGCAATACACAAACCGTGATTTTGATATCCATTTCCTTCCTGCAGCGGACTGCTTAGCCGTCAAATCCGGACTTTTTCTCCATGTAACACCCTGAAAATCGGGGGTCGTGTATAAACTCAACTCCCGAGTTTCAGACCGTCACTTATGCAACAAAAATGATTATGATTCAATGTTGTCTGAGTTAAAGCATTCACATGAGTAAAAGTATACCAAAACTGCAATTCATACTCCAGATCCAGTGATAAAAGCAAGCGGAAGATTAAAGAATATATATATCACTGTATGGAAAAATAAAGTAGATCTCGATTGTCTCTGTAACGCCCGTGAAAAAAATCCATACTTGGACTCGAGTACCAACTCGACCCCAAATTGCGTAGAATTAATTTCTATGGAAATTAAGCGTAAGTTAGCTAGCGCAACGCTGGAGTGGCTGAGAAATAGTCCCTGATCACTTTAAATACATTTTACAAGACCCAAAGTGAGTAGAACAAACGACTCTATAATACTCTATAACCTCGGATTAAACTCTAAGCAGGTTTGTTCTCTGGACCGCTTTGAATCTTTCTATTGGATCTAGACCGCACGTCGAAAGTCCGATACTTCCTATCTTAGACCGTTAGAACCGCCTTGCTGGACTTGACAATCATTTCGAAAATCAAGTCAAACCGATAATCACAGACTATTTCATTGAGCCCAGACTGAAGAGAGTGCGAATAGGGACAAAATTGGAATTTTAAATTCAAATCTGGCGCATGACTTGACGCGTCAGTATTGAGCGTTCTGACCGTCAGAATTCAGCCAGATTACACCCTCGGATCAGAAAAAATTTCTATTTTATATCATGAGACTTTCAGCCCTAATCTACGTGCTGTGACCGCTGAACTGAAACTGGTCCGCCACGTACGATCTGCGAACCCTGCCAGACTGAAAACTTAATACGTGATATATCTGGTACGCATGAGCTTAAGTCCGATCGCATTCGACTAGGGGACCACCAGAAAGCATCTTTTGGACCGAAAAAGCCCCGAATTGGATACGCACTAAGTAAACTTCTTTCCGGAGCCTGTTTTCAGCATTTTTAAGCTTATAAAAGGGGTTGAAACCCTCATTCCTCTCTTCCATCCGAAAATTGTAAAACCCTAGCTTTGGGAGAGAGAAAAGGAGAGAATTTGAGAGAGAGAGTAGAAGGATTTTTCCCGCCTTCGTGTTGCTGATTGCACGTGCTTCAGCAACTCTTCCCAATCACCTGGCCGGTGATTTCCCCACTTTTTCAGGTATGAAACGACCCTAAAAGTTGCTAATTTAGGGATTACTTGGATTCATAGCGTGTTAGTTAACGTAACTCGCAAAACAGGTTCTCCTACTGCCGTAGACGAAGCGTATACGCTCCGTTTCAATTCACGAGTCTACAAGACATAAGGTGAGGATTTTAGACGCTTTGATTGATGGTTTACAACGCTTTCAATGTCGTTTAATAGTAGATTATCGACGGCATCACCGTTTGACATGTACAACATGCTCTCCGTTTCCTGTTTCGTAAATTAACGAAGAATATGAGATTTAGGGCATTTTAGTCATTTGTAGGAAGTACAGATTACGTTCATATTTTGCTGATGTGATTGACATGGTTTGTTGTCACATTAGGAAGTTAGGAATACGTGCATAATTAGTTTGGCGAAGATATTCGCCTAATTGCGCACTTCGGGTCGACATACTATATGTAGACTTAAGTGTGTAGTGTATGTGTTTGTATAAATGCTTGTATTAGTATGTATTGAATTAAATGATGTTATGAATTAGCTTGAGATGGATTTCTCAATTAATATGCTGACCTAAATGATTTTCTACATGTTGACTATATGCATGATTTCATTACATGCATGAAATGTATGTGTTTGAAGATTTACTTAAGTTGAATGTTATAACATGTGTTAACATGCTCACATGATTGTATTTCAATTCCAATATTCCTATATAAATTGCTGATGTGATTCCATAATTGTTTGGGACTATACTTAGTCCAGGTAGTCGGTAACCGATCGAATTCGTGGCTGGCTGGTCTTGGCCACGAACGACGCGTCGATGAACGCGATTCGTGTTTGAAGTTGGCGGCAGTGGTTAGGCCACGCGAAGTGTTTTACGCACTTCATGTCGTTCGACTTGAGATGCGATCGCGCTAGTCGAGCCCGTCAAGTAACCCGACTGGCCGATGTATGTTCACCCTGTATGAGTCATAACTGCTTGAACCTAGGGTACTGAACTTACCGTTGTAAACCCTGTTAACCATGGTACCTTGATCCATGAAGACTCATGAGCCGGGCATGGTGGTATGGGACACCGTGGTCAAGCTATCGGCCTACGCTGGGGCCACAAACCTCCCCGTAGTGACCAGTGAGCACCTAGACTCGTGAGCAGATTATGGTGGTATGGGACACTATATTCTAGCTGTCGGCCTACACTGATCAGGCGACGAGTCCTTTGTAGTGACCGCGAGTGTATTCTGAGTGTACGGGAGGAGACGACCCTTCAGTAGCAGTAGAGTACAGTAGGCCTGTATTGATAAGGTAATGGGGGAGCGGTGCAACGAGTGCGAGCAACAGCCCTGGCAGCCCTTGCAGCGACCTACGAAATATACATCGTATGAGATTACTAGGAGTGACGACCCTAGACAGGATCTGTGTTGGGATTGATACAAGGGAAGTACCTTAGTTTCCCAATCTTGCTGTTTGAATGGACTAATAACAACTCGAAAATCATATCACTATGCCATTGCATGTGCCTGGAAGATGTGGAGCACTTGAGGGTCGATTGCATGTCGCGATCATAAAATGTTGCCGTATGAGGGAGATCGTCGGTGAGGGCATACATCACTTCATGTCATCTTGCATTAATAACAGTATTAGGATTGTCTGATTTACTGCTTTACTATTATCGCATGATTGAATTGTGAACATGCTAATCTTTGCTCTATGATTCCACTGAGTTGATCACTCACTCCCACGTTACGAGATGGTGTTTGCAACACCCACCAGACCCTGTTGTAGATACAGGTGAGGCTGAGATCCAGGAGGCAGAGCCAGACTTCGACGAGGACCAGGACGAGTTCTCGTACATGCAGTATCATGATGGCTTTGCGTAGGCGACCTGGATTGATGGGACTTCAGTGGGACTATTTTGAACATTTCATTTTGTTCATGTATATGTATATGAGACTCAGAGATGTATTCATACCTTAGAGACAGATGAGATCTACTTTGTTTTTCCATACAGTGATATATATATTGTTTAGTCTTCCGCTTGCTTTTATCACTGGATCTGAAGTATGAATTGCAGTTTTGATATACTTTTACTCATGTGAATGCTTTAAATCAGACAACATTGAATCATAATCATTTTTGTTGCATAAGTGACGGTCTGGAACTCGGGAGTTGAGTTTATACACCACCCCCGATTTTCAGGATGTTACAGTCTCTAAAGTATGAATACATCTCTGAGTCTCATATACATGTAAATAAACAAAATCAAAATTTCAAAAGTAGTCCCACTGAGAAGTCCCGTCAATCCAGGCCACCTAAGCAAAGCCGTCGTGGTACTGCATATATGAGAACTCGTCCTGGTCCTCATCATAGTCCGGCTCTGCCTCCTGAATCGCTGCCTGACCTGCATCTAAGACAGGGTCTGGTGCGTGTTGCAAACACCATCCCGTAACGTGGGAGTGAGTAGCTAACTCAGTGGAATAATAGAGCAAGGATTAGCATGTTCTCAAATCAATCATGCGATAATAGTAAAGCAGTAAATCAAACAATCCTAATACTGTTGTTAATGCAATATGACATGACGTGATGGATGCCCTCACCGACGATCTCCCTCATACGGCACCATCTTACGCCCGCGGCATGCATTCATCCCACAGTGCTCCACATCTTCCAGGCACATGCAATGTGATGGTGATATGATTTCTGAGTTATTATTAGTCCATTCAAACAGCAGGATTGGGAAACTAAGGTACTTCCCTTATATCAATCCCAACACAGATCCTGTTTAGGGTCGTCACTCCTAGTAATCTCATACGATGTACATTTTGTAGGTCGCTGCAAGGGCTGTCAGGGCTGTTGCTCGCACTCGTTGCACCGCTCCCCCATCACCTTATCAATACAGGCCTACTGTACTCTCACTGCTACGGAAGGGTCGTCGCCTCCCGTAGACTCATAATACGCTCGCGGTCACTACAAAGGACTCGTCCCTGATCAGTGTAGGCCGACAGCAAGAATATAGTGTCCCATACCACCATAATCTGCTCACGAGACATAAGTGCTCACTGGTCACTACGGGGAGGTTTGTGGCCCCAGCGTAGGCCGACAGCTCGACCACGGTGTCCCATACCACCATGCCCGACTCATGAGTCTTTATGGATCAAGGTCATGGTTGACAGGGTTTACAATGGTAAGTTCAGTACCCTAGGTTCAAGCAGTTATGACTCATACAGGGTGAACATACAACGGCCAGTCGGGTTACTTGACAAGCTCGACTAGCACGAGCGCATCTCAGGTCGAATGACATGAAGTGCATAAAACACCTCGTGTGGCCTAACCACTGCCGCCAACTCCAAAACACTGCTCGCGTTCATCGACGCGTCGTTCGTGGAAAAGATAAGCCAACCACGAATTTACTCAGTTGCCAACTGCCTCGACTAGGTATAGTCCCAAACAATTATGAATCCACATCAGCCATCATGTAAGAGTAATGGAAATGAAATACAATAATGTAAGCATTTTAACACATGTTATAACATACAACTTAAGTGAATCATCAAGCACATGCATTTCATACATATAATGAAATCATGCATATAGCTAACATGTAGGAAACCATTTACATCAGCATATTAATTGAGAAATCAATCTCAAACTAATTCATAACACCATTTAATTCAATACATACTAATACAAGCATTCATACAAACACTTAAACTACACACTTAAGTCTACATATAGTATGTCGACCCAAAGTACGCATTTAGGTGAATCTCTTCGCCAAACTAATTATGCACGCATTCCTAGTATCCTAATGCGACAAGAAGCCATGTTAATCACATCAGCAATTTATGAATGAAAACAGTATTTCCTATAAATGATTAAAATGCCCTAAATCTCATATTCTTCGTTTGCTTACGAAACAGGAAACGAACGGCATGTTGTACATGTCAAATGGCGTTGCCGTCGATAATTTACTATTAAACGACATTGAAAGCATTGGAAACAGTCAATAAAAGCATCTAAAATTCGCACCTTTTCTCCTATAAGTGTATTGATTCGAACGGAGCGTGTACGCTTCGTCTACGGCGAACCGGGAACCTATTTTACAAGATGCATCAGCTACCATACTAAGGAACCAAAGGAACCTTAAATCAGCAAGTATTTGGGGTATTTTCTTACCTAGAAACGCAGCAAAATCACCGGCAACATGATTGGATTGCGTGGCTTAAACATGTGCAGCAGGTAGTACAAGCAGCAGGAAATTCTCTCCCACTCTCTCTCACAATCTCTCACCTTTTCTCTCACACTAGCTAGGGTTTCTAGCAAATTCAGATGGGTGAGAGAAGTGAGGGTTTAAGCCCCTTTTATAACCTAAATCTTGTCCGAAACAGGCTTGGGAACAATGTTTACTTGATACCTAACCAAATCGGGGCTGTTTCGGTCCAAAAAGGCATTTCTGGTGGTCCCATGTCCGAACGTGATCGGACTTAAGTTCATGCATGTCGGATGTCGCTCACATCCCATTTTCAGACCAGCAGTGTTCGTAGATCGCACGTGGCGGTCCAGTTTCAGTTCAGCGGTCACCGCATGTAGATCAGGTCTGCAAGTCTCAAGATATGAAATAGAAATTTTTCCTGATCCAAGGGTGTAATTTGGCTGAATTCTGACGGTCAGAACGCTTAATACTGACGCATCAAGTCGTGTGCCAGTTTTGAATTTTAAATTCCAAATCTAACCCTATTCTCACTCTCTTCACTCCAAGCTCAATGAAATAGCCTGTGAATGTCGGTTGGACTTGATTTTCGAAATGATTATCAAGTCCAGCTAGGCGGTTATAACGGTCTAAGATTGTAGGTATCGGACTTCCGACGCGCGGTCTAGATCCAATACAAAGTTTCAAAGAGGTCCAGAGAACAAACCGGTTTAGAGTTTGATCCGAGGTTTTAGAGTATTATAGCGTCATTGGTTCTACTCGTTTTGGGTCTTGTAGAACATATTTAAAGTGATCAGGAACTATTTCCCAGCTACTCTAGCGTGGCGCTAGCTAACTTACACTTATTTTCTAAAGGAATTAATCCTACGCGATTTCTGGTCGAGTTGGTACTCGAGTCTAAGTACGGATTTTTCCAGGGCGTTACACTCCATCTCCTGTGCATACGAGAAGTGTGTGGCCCATCTCGTTGATATTCATTCTTCAATCCCTGGATGGTCTGGGTGTAACCAAAATCCCATTGTTGAATGGTTCTCTATTGTTTCATATTTCTTTATGTTTTTTTTTTTTTTTTTTTGTTATAGCATTTACTCTAGCAATTGGTGTTGTGGCTGTATGCAGATCTATTTTTTGTCATTTTTTAAAAATATTACGAATAAAATGGATGTATGTTACATATGATCCAACATCACAAAACGTGCCTGCCCCAATTATTTATTTATTTTTACATTTTCTTGTAGCATTCGCTGCTCTGGCCGTTTGAAGATGATGTTTTGATCATTTTTATTTTACTAATTCTGAATAAAATGGACCCATTTGACATATGATACTACTCACAAAAAGTTTCTGCATTTTTTTATTTTTTTTTACAATTGCTTATAGCATTTGTTGTTGTGGCCGTTTGAAGATCATGCTTTAATCATTTTTAATTTACAATTGTTGAATTAAATGGACCTATTTTATATGTGATCCTAATCACAACAGGTTTAAAATTAATTTTTGTAACAATTTCTTGTAGCATTTGTTGTTGTAGGATGTTGGATGATAATGTTCTAATCATTTTTAATTTTCAATGCATTGAAAAGAATGGACCTATTTTATATATGATCCTAATCACAGCAAGTTTTTGCTCTTAATTTTGTATCAATTTCTTGTAGCATTTGTTGCTCTGGCTATTTGCAGATCACATTCTTATCATTTTTAATTACACTTTCTGTACATTGATGCTTTTTCCATTGTTACCATTACATAAGTCCATTTGCAACACTAGATGGACGATAAGCTTGATTTATGACTCTTTGGAACATCATGTTTCAGATGTTGATATGTCAACATTACCCATTCTGGTCTAAAACAGGTCCACCAGGTAAACGGCTGAATTGTGTTTTGGTGTATTTTAATTGGTGTTGTGGACCAGACAATATGTACCACATACCGGTTCTTCAAGAAATGAAGCAATTCCACTGTGGTGGACCAAAAAACATGCCTGGAAGATCATACTGATATGATCCCACATTGATACAGAATAAAATCATTTTACATGATTAGTACATCATATCAATTATTTGGTACGATTGGAGCAACGATTTCTTTGAATTTTCTGTAGAAAAAATGGGTCTCAGTCATAATTGACCAGAGTCGTCCGATGTCCATGTTCCGGGCACGTTGGATATTTAGCAATACAATGAAAATATTTAAACAACCGTTTTAAGTTGCTGTATAACTAAAATGGTGGACACCATAAGCGCAATAACAGACTAACATGACTACTACACTGTTTTTCCAAACACACGTTTACCGAGTTGGTGTCTATTACTAGGGGTGTACATCAAGCCAAACCGAGTCAAATTCGGCTCAACCCGGCCCGGCCCAGTCACCAGCCAAACCAGCCCGAACCCGGCCCGTCCCAATCATCAGGCCAACGTGTCCAGCCCGAACCCGGCCCGGTCAGCAATCGGGCGAGTTCGGGTCAGTTTCAGACCCACGATTTGGACGACCTTAATTTTTGACTCTGCTCCATCTATTCCATGGGGAAGGGCTTTGTCAGGTAACTTGAACAACCTTGATTTTTGTGAAGGACTTTTGTCATAGATTTTTGGGACTTTGGTCCATCTAGACAGGGACTCACGATTTAGAAGGCCTGGATTGCTGTAAATGGTTAGGGTAACTGGGTAAGAATTTAGGATATATATATACACACACACACACGCATACATATACACCGAGTCGGGCCAGGTCGAGTTGGGTTTTGGGTCGAGTTGGGTTTCGGGTCGAGTCAGGCCGAACTGGAATCTATCCAAACTCAGCCCGAACTTAGTTTCGGACCGAAAAAAATGGCCCGTCTCAACCCGAACTCAGTTCCAGGTCGGGCCGAGTCGAGCGAGTTAATCGGACTAGTCCGATTCATGCACAGCCCTATCTATTACACCAAAAAAATTGTAAAAAGCAAGTGTGGGAAAGCAGAATCCTAGTATTGCACCAATGATTAGTAATACATATAAAACGTTAGTATGATATTTTTATGATCAACTACCGTGGTAATTGAAAAACTAAATAGACCCTTAACTTCTTTATGAGTCTTGATAGCTTCTTCAGGTCATTCCTCGAGGAATCCATTCTCGATCATACTTACCTACAGGTTGACCTTGGCCGTACCAACTTATGTTGTGCTAACCTACATGGCCTACCTTTCTCTTTGACCTGGCATTCCGGTTTCTCATCTTCTGTTGTGCATGTAAGATCTCTGCATTATATGTTTATTCATGTTGGTCTATTTTTTCTTAAAATAATAAAGTCTCTACTTTTAAGTCGGTGAAACACGTTTGAAAATTTCGCGGAACGCATTCAGGTTGAGTCATCCTATCATTAATGCTCAATGTAAAAACACTGCGGAAGGTTCATGCAAATGTACGTAGATCCCTTGCTTGCCACGTGTTTGCTCTACCATTCGTACAAGTATGTTTTCATTTATGAGCCATCCCATCATTAATGCTCAATGTAAACGCACTCTGTTACGATGATACATTGCAATAAAAAGAAATTCCTAATTATGGTAAGACAAGGATCCCGATACCACGCAAATTTGCAGTCATTTTAAAATCTTCGATCAACAAACCAATGAGTAATTATAGAGTACGGATGTCAGCTTTGCTTGTACGAGATGCGTTGAGGTCCTCTGCTTGATCGCCAATGCGGCCATGATTTGAAAGGCTTGTAAGTTGATTATGTGCTTTGCAGCCTCACCCAAAACGGCATAATTGTCGTGAGGCTCACTTTGATGTATGTTACACGCTGTTTGGTTTATCTTAACGTATCATTTGATGACATGAGCATAAAAATATAAAAGATCTAAATCTCAAGTGAACCGTACTCTAGGCACCAATGGTGATTCAACTCCACACCATCAAAAACGCCCTAAGGCCCACCGTAATATTTACATAATGTTTATTAACCACATCTAACCTATTAATAAAGTTATGTAAATATAAAAAAAATGAATAAACACATATCAGCTTGGTCCAAAACTTATGTAGGCTTTTAATGGTCAACCACTGTTGTTTGTTTCTGTATATCTATCAGAGAATTTGACCAGCTACATTTTTGGGCTCGTCCTGAAATAATATGGCAAAATCAATGTACCACATTGATATAAAATACATGCATTAAGGTGGGGCCATTATAAAGCTATACCTTGCTCTGTGCACACGTATACTTATGTGCCACGCATGCAGTGGATCAATTGCTGCAATTTAACAAATATGTCAAACACATCTACCTTGAATAGCATGTCGTACAAAAACGGCTTAAGATTGAGAGCTGTGGTCGGAAGCTATGTAGGGCCCACATAGATGGTAGTGGCAAATTCACTCTCTGTCCGTTTCTGACCAACACAGGAGTCCAGGATCAGACAAATTGAAAGCGCAGGAGCCACACCACACAAAACAGTGGAAAAGGAAATGTCCACCAATGAAACATTAGGGCCTTTGGGAGCGTGGATTTGGAACCCTTGGATTGGAATCCCCTGGATTTGAAATCCTCCTATTGTGTTTGGCAATCTAGATTAGGAATCAACTTTAATCCAATAGTAGCTATGTATGTCATATTTATAAGGATTTTATTTTAATTACTAAATCAATTTTAATATCTCTAACTAGAGACGTATGTAATGTTTGACACAATGGCTGTAATAAGCCTGCTAAAATATATGTTTTGCCTAAAAATGATGAAATTCTAAGTCTCGGATGGGCCACAAACATAAGATCATGTCTGAGTGACTAACTTCTAACCGTTGATTTGCATGGACAATGTTTAGATGGTGTTGACCATCATGTTAAAGTAATTACAGTGATGTCATTAGTGGGCCATGTGTCTAATAGAATAATCGTATGGTGATACACATGTTACACATGCAACTATCCAAAGGAATCCAAGCTCTCACCTTGGATTTGAAACCCCCTCTTTGAGGGGATTTGAAACCCCCTTGATTTGAACCCCCATTTACTTTATGTTGCCAAACAACCATGGGATTTGAAATCCCCTCAAATTCCCCTAAGGCCATGGTGCAAAAAGATATATATATTCCATCCAAACCGTTTATATGGTTATTATTACCACTTAGATAAGCACACTATCATCCTAATACATAACTTTTATTTCTCACAAAGTTTCCAATGGTGTGCATTCAATCTCTATTGTTTTATGTGGCGTGGCCCACTAAGTTTTAGAATCCTATAGTATTGTGATCTCGAGAGATTGTTGGATGGAGTGGATTCGTCACAGGCGTCCATGGCCCCCACATAGCTTCCTACCATAGGAACTTCCTGTGGCCGGGATACATAGGTAATTCGCATCCCTTCCATTTGCCTTGGCACGCATACAGGATCGACCGCTTATAAGGTGGGTCCCCAGTGATTTTTCCCCTAATCACAGTGTTGATTTTCTAACATATAAGATCATGCAAATGCACATAGATCATCTACCCACCATAAATAGAATTTTCCTATTTTACATAAGGGTGCACATCGAACTAGTAGAACCGTGGAACCGGACCGGAACCGATTAAATGATCCAGTTTGGTCTGGTTTCAGTTCCAAAAATCAAAGAACCATTTTGATCGGTTCGGTTCTGGTTTAAGGGTATGTAGAACCGTGGAACCGAACCTAGAACAGAACTTAAAATCGTACCTGAAACCAAACCAAGAACCGAACCTACATTTAAAACAAAAACAAAAAACAAAACCTTAAGTCTACCCGACCCTGCCCTCTCTCTCTCTCTCTCTCACCATCGCCGGCCCTCTCTCGCTACTCCTCTCGCACCGCCGCCGGCCCTCTCTCTCTCTCTTACTGCTCCTCTCTCTCTCGTTGCTCCTCTCTCTCATTGCTCCTCTCTCTCTCTCTCTCTCTCTCTCTCTCTCTCTCTCTCTCTCTCTCTCTCTCTCTCTCTCTCTCTCTCCTAAAGCTAGGCATTGGACCGAATCGGACCGAATTCGACCTAACCCGATTCGATCCGAAATCTACGTGGTCGGATCCGAACCCGATCCGATCCGGCACCGAGTTTGGGGCATCTGACTCGATCCGTTGCATGATTGACTTGACCCGAACCGAGTCTGACTCGGTCAGGGAAACCGAGTCGGATCGGATTGGGTACGAATTGATTTTTTTTTAACAATGAAAATCACTATCCTCGCTTCTATTTTCGCTGTGGTCCATTTGAGCTTTAGATATGATTCATTTTTTTTCTAAATACTTTAAAATGATCACGAAAAAATGATAAACGGCATGGATATAATAAATATATCATTGTGGCACCCACGTAATGTAAATCTCATTTAAGCCGTTCGTACAACTCGGAGCTCAAGGAGTACAACTGTGTTGATGTGCACAGCACGCTAGTAGTTGTTACGTGTTGTGCACGAAAGTCCCGTGCATGTAACGTTAGCAAGTTCTGTGGGTCTCATCATGGGGAATGTGTTATATCCAAACTGTCCATCCATTTGACGAGCTCGTTTTAAGGCTTGAGATGAAAAATAAGAGAGATCTAACTATCAAGTGGACCACACTTAAAAAAGTTGTGGTAATTGAATGTCTACCATTGAAACTCTTTTTGAATTAATTTGAAATTTGTTTTTCCTCTTAATGTAGGCCTATGTTACCTTATGAACAGATTGAATGGAAAATAAACGTTATGGTGGGCCCTACGAATTGTTTAACGGTGAAAATCATTCTCAGCTGTTATTTGCAATGTCGTCCAGATGATCTTTGGATATGATTCATTTTTTGGATAATGCTCCATTATAATATCTAAATATATATGAACGGTGTAGATATGATAAATACATCACCGTAGAGCCATATAGCTTTGATCTCACCGTTCGTATAACTCGAAGCTCGAGGAGCATCAGTGCTCGTCTTCGCACGACACGTGCCTACAGCTAGCTACTGCTAACTTTGTGTGGTACACGGGCAAATCCTTTTACCGTAGTGAGTAAACTCTGTTGGGGCCCACCTTGAATGCATGTGGTTTATTGACGCAGGGAAGGACGTGAGGTCGAGCACCGTCTTCTTCAAGATGATAAATATTCTGAATCCACGAAACTTCTCTGGACTCCTCACAGAGACTCCTCGAATCCACGAGGAAAGAAAGCAGAAAATAGAAAAGAATTTCTAATAAATTTGAAATTGATTAATGAATGAATAAAAACATGTTCACAACCCTTTAAATAAGGGTACCAAGTAATAAGAAAGAAATCATAATCAAACTACAACTAAAACTCCTAGAATCCACGACTTACTATAAATAGTAAACTTACTATTTATAGACGGTCGTGATGTCTACTAGTGCGCATGGTTTTCGGCTTGGCTTCACCAAACCGTCCTCCTAATTATCCTAAGAACTTTTCATGTTGGACACAACTCCTAAAGCCCAACGGATGAAGAGCTATGATCAAACTAAAACTTACTATTTATAGTAAAAATAAAAATAAAACAGGAAAATGATCGTCGATCAGGGAGTTTTTTGCAAATCCGGGCTACGCAACCCCACATAGCAGGGTTGGTTGGCTAAAGTAGCTCGTTCTACCCTAAATTCATATATTTTACGTCAGATAACTCATTTCGGATTGCAAGATACGCCCGATCTAAGGTTTGATGGTCCGGATCACTTCTGTCACCGACCGTGCCTTTTCTGATCCATCTTGGCCATGAAATTGTCCGTGACCCACTCCACATCATTTATCCACACCGTCCATTCGTTTTTTCATATTATTTTAGTGGTTGAATCCAAAATTGATGAATATCCAAAGCTTAAGTGGACTATACCATAAGAAAAAGTAGAAATATCGATATGAACCATTCCTGATCGAATTGGTCCGGTTCCATTTGAATCAGTTCGGTCCAGATTAATCACAACCTGATCTTGATCTGAAAATAGCCAAATCTAAAATATCTCTACTTAATCTGCACTGATCCAGGACATCAGTTCAATTCAGAACAGATCGAATCGGGTATGATCGGATCAGATGTGCCTACCTCTACTCACCGCTCCTCTATCTCTAACTGGTTCTCTCTCCACATACCATAAAATCATTCGGTCCTAGGATGCTAACTGACAAAATCCTTATAATCGCATGTAACGGATCGGATCCGAATGCACACCAGAATCAGACCGAACCGCCGGATGTGCACCCCTAGTTTTACATTGTCATTGGTCCACGTATGTTTTCAGCTCCACGGCATCAAATACCGTCTGTGATGACGTCACATTGCAACGAAAAGATAAAACCTAGTTACGACAAAAGGAGGATCTAAATTCCACCTAAATTTGCAATGATTTAAAAATCTCTAAACAGCTGTTGAGGAATTGTAGGGTATAGATGTCAGCCTTTGCTTGCACCAGAGGTGATAAGGTCCTATGCTAGATCATCAATGCGGCCATGATTTGAAAGGCTTGCACAATCTAAAGTGGGTTAAGTGCTCCGCAGCCTCACCCAAAATGGTATAACCTTTATTGTGAGGCTTTATTTTTTTTTATTTTTTACGCACTCATGCCACACGCGCACCGTGGGATTTCACCACTATGGATTTCACCACCATGGGTACTTAACCCTTGACCGGTGTTGAAACTCCAAGGCTCACCTTAATATATGTATTTTGCATCCGCACCATTGAGCTATCTTACCACATCATTTTAAGCATGAGCCTAAAAGTACATAAGATCTAAATCTCAAGTAAACCATACTATAGGATGTAATGGTGATTGAACTCCACACCATTAAAAACTGCATAAGGCCCACCATAATGTTATCGTAATGTTTAGTAGGCATCTAACCTATTGATCATGAATAAACACATACCAGCTTGATATAGCTTATTGACGGCCAATCATTATTATTGTCTGTGTAGTCAATCGAAGAATTTGACCTGCCCCATTTTTAGGCTCATGCCTTGAGATAATCTATGAAAAATGGATGTGTAGCCATGTACCGCATTGATAAAAGATATACATTAAGGTGGCCCATTGTAAGGCCACACCATCTGTGGTGAGGCCAGGGCACAACAAATCTGCTCTGCATACACGAATACCTATGTGCCACGCGCGCATTGGATCAATTGCTGCAACTTAACAAATACGACAAACGCATTTACGTTGAACAGCATCTGGTACAAAGACGGCATAAGACACGCAATCCCAGTATAATTGTGTAACTAAGGAGGAAGGAGATGGCCCTACCACGTGGCACTTGCGTGGGTGTACGTTCTGACTTCCTCCTGTTCCTATTTGGACGGCCACAGGAAATTGCTGTGGTCGGAAGCTATGCAGGGCCCACGGAGATGGTTGTGACAAATTCACACTGCCTTTCCTGGCGATCACAGGTGTCCAGAATCAGGCAGATTGATAGCTCAAGATCCACACCACATAAAACAGTGGGAAAGGAAACGTCCACCATTGAAACACTTGGAGCGGACTTGTTAGGGAGCTTGTGGATTTCGAACCCCTTGGATTTGAAATCCCCTTACTGTGTTTGGCACTTTCGAGTTAGGAATAACTTCATTCCAAAAGTAGCTAGGCATGGAATATTTAAATGGGTTTTAATTTAATTACTAAATAATGTTTGTAATATTTGACATAATGGTCGTAATAAGCTGGCCGAAATATATACTTTGCCTGGAAATGATGAAACTTCCAAGTTCCAAATGGGCCACAAGCATAAAATTATGACAGAGTGACTAATCAATAATTTTTAACTATTGATTTACATGGGCAATGTTTGAATGGTATTGATCATCATATTAAAGTAATTACAATAATGACATTAATGAGCCATGTGCCCAATAAAATAATAGTATGGAGACACACATGTAGCACATGCAACTACCGGAAGGATTTTACATGTAATCCAAGCTCTCACTTGGATTTCAAACTCTCTCTTTGAGGGGATTTGACGCCTCACTTACTTTATTCACCAAACAACCGGGGGATTTAAAATCCCCTCAAATTCTCCCACAGCCATGGTGCCAAACAATATATACTCCATACAAACCACTCATATGGTTATAATTACCACTTAGATAAGCACAATATTATCCTAATACAAAACTTCTATTCCCCACAAATTTTCCAATGGTGTGCATTCAGTCTCTGTTGTTTCATGTGGTGTGACCCACCTGAGTTTTAGACTACTGTAGTATTGTGATCTTGAGAAACTGTTGGATGGAGTGGATTCATCACAGGCATCCATGGCCCCCACATAGCTACCAACCATAGGAACTTCTTGTGGACGGGATGGCACAGGTAATCCGCCCCCCCCCCCCCCCCCCCCCCCCCCCCATTTGCCTCCTTAGGCACGCATACAAGATCGACCACTTATGAGGTGGGTCCCCAGTGATTTTTTCCCTAATCACAGTGTTGATTTTCCGACATAAAAATCAAGCCCATATACTAACGTAAAAGACAGAAGGAATTGCCTCACATTGTTTACGTGTCCCAGTTGATGAGTGAACTAATCTTATATTTTGGGATCCGACTTGCCTCTAATATAGGAACGGATTAGGTGCAGCCTTGACTGTGGGGCCCACCTTGATATATGTATTATATATCCATGCTGTTCATCCTTGTTTCCATATCATTTTAGGGCATGAGATAAAAAAATGAAGCAGATCCAAATATCAGGTGGACCATACCATAGGAGACGACGGTGATTTACCATTAAAAACTTCTTGTGGGCCACAAAAAAATTAGAATCAAGCTGAGATTTGTTGTTTCCACTTCATCTAGGTCCTTGTGACCTTATCTTCAGGTTGGATGGAAAATAAATATTAAGGTGGGATTAAGATGGGCCCTAGTATGTTTTTAATGGTGGGCATTCAATCACCACTATTTCCTATGATGTGCTCCACCTGAGATTTGGATCTGCTTTATTTTTGGGCTTATGCCTTAAAAAGGAGCTGGCAAAATATATGGATGGCGTGGTATATATAAATACATACATCAAGGTGGGCCCACAGTCAGGGCCACACCATGTTGGGTGAGCTTGGGACGCACCTAATCTGCTCCCCTCCATACAGGTAACTGGAATCCCCTGTAACCCCAAGTTCTCTGCAGCCCACTGTGATGTTTGAGTTATATTCACTTTGTTCATCTATTTTGTGAGGTCATCCTAGGACATGAGGCTAAATATGAGGGACATCCAGAACTCCAAGTAGCCACATGATGGGAAATAGTGCGATGGAAATGACCACAGTTAAAATCATTTTGGATCTCACTATGATATTTATATGCCATTTAATCCATTCATAAAGTGATCGTCTCTTGAACCAAGGAGAAACATAAATATTAGCCTAATACAAAACTTGAAGTGAACTGGAATGCTCCAATGGTGGGTATTCAGACCACCTGGCATGTCCTCCTTGCGTTTGGACTCGGGTTGCATATAGTTGGTACTGTGTATACTAGGAAAAATTCTATGGGCCCTACCATGATGTATGTCTTTTATCTAGGCCTCACATTCATTTTTTAGGTCATTTTAGGGCAGATCCAAAGCAAAAGCTACTACGTCAAATTGGGATTTAACGACAGACTTAGTCCGTTTCTAATGGTTAAAAGTGGCGTGATTTGGTCCGTCGCAAATTTGTGACAAAATTCTGATCAGTTGCCAAGTACCGCCCAAAAAACCGACTTGAAGCATTCAGCGACGGAGTTTATTTGCTTTTCCGACGGATCATGGTCCGTCATAAATTGACTTTTGCCTTCATTTTTTTTTATTTTTTTATTTTTTGTAGAATAGGGTGGAAAATAGTGTTTTATTATAGTCTAAGAAGTATTTTTAATAGAATTTCAGTGGTTTAATTGTATTTATTTGTATGTAAGATTATTTTTGTATCAATTGATTGAATGCATTGATTTTTATTTTTTTATATGAATTATGTGGAAATTATTATTAATTTTTTTTATTGACTTAAAATTGATATTTAAATGTTTTGCATTATCACTCAATTGTTACTCTGTGAGATTTCAAGCCAAGTGATTGTCACTTGGTGCACATGACCTAGTCCCAGATTGACAAGACCCTGACAACTCGGTCCACCTGACATAGGCCGCATGACTTGTGGTGACTTGAGCCAAGTCACTTGCCAGGGTTCACAACATCCACAACTATGTTAGCAGGCCTAGGTTGGAGTGTTTGGCTGCACCAAATTTCCTGAAATATTGGACTGAATTAGATTAATCAATTGTGAAATCTCATGATATTTGGCACAACCAAATGCAGCCTTACGTGTTTTTATTACTCCAAGCGCCTTTTCAATCTTTTCCTTACATGAATCACTAAGCAGTTTTTTTATGTTGCCATAGTTTGTTATACGAAAGATTGAAGAGTGAAATGTTGCACGTATTGCGGGTTTCTTTTTCTGAATTTAGGATCATATATCTTGGTTTTCATGGATTTTCAAGAGTTGAATTCTTCGGTCTTGAGTTGAAGATGAGAGATTCTTCTACACAGTTTGAGAATGCCTGTATCGTATCCTTGAGTAATGAACTAAACAATATCAATGCAATATAAAATATAGATTTTGGAAAGCACTTGCATTTTACTAATAGAATGTGTGCTTCTTTAAACGGGTTGTTGATGTAAAACAATTGTTGCTTCTGTGGAGGTTCTTATTGGAAGACCATCTTCAAGGTAAGACGGCAATGTGGTCACACTTCAATTTAGGTTATTTACTATATATTTAGTTTACTTTGCTATTTAGGCAAACGGAGCATCCAAACACACCCAATGTTCAGAAGGACTATCATGCTAGCATTCACAATGCAACATCAATGAAAGTAACTTACAGCTCTATCATCTTTAGTAGTTCTCTTTTGTTTCAATTGGATATGTTTATAGAATTATTGAGAATAAAAGTCTCTTGGATTTGTATTTTAACTGATCGGACATAATAATGATGATCATTTGTTTAGTTTTCAGGGACGATGATATTCTTTTCATTACCTTATTTCATCAGTAGTTGACTCAATTTTGACTATTTACTATACATTTTGTTCAGTTTGCTATTTAGGCCAACTTACGAACAAGTCAAAAATCAACGACAGACCGTATCTGTCGCCAAAATTTATAACGACGAATAATTCAGGTGGAGTTTTCCATAGTTCAGCGACAAATTATTAAATTGTGTTGTCATTTAATTTTTGTGACCTAGAAAACAACGACGAACCATGCGACAAATCAAGTCTGTTGTTTATTGCGTTTTACAACAAATCTAGCCCGTCGCAAATACACGATTTTGGTATAGTTGTGGACCATACCATAGGAAAGATTAGGGATTGAATGCCTACCATTGAAAACTTCCCAAGGGCCACAAAAATTTTGGATCAAGTTGATATTTATGTTTTCCCTCCATGTTTGTGTGACCTTATGAACAGGTTGAATGGTAAATAAACATCATTGTGGGTTCTAATAAGGGTTCAACGGTGGGTATCATTATGTCCACTGCTTCCTATGTTATAGTTCATTTGAGCTCATGCCCTAAAATGAACTGGCGAAATGAATGGACAGTGTGGTTAAAACACATCATCGTGGGTCCTATAAGAGTTTTGCCACTTACACATAATGCTGACATTAGCGATGTGTTCTACCATACGTAATCTGAGCCGGCCCCTGAGTTTTGGATCTCCCTCAAGTTTGAGTTCATGCTAAAAAAATGAGCTGTACAAAGGAATGGGTGGATGAGTGGAGTACTGGAGTGGAGTGGAGTAGACATAACACAAAAATCAAGCTGCCTCACAAAGCTTGGGGTCATAGAAGATTACTTCAACCCCAGTGGCAAGCAACAGCCAATATTTTGAGTTTTGCCTATGGCATCCATGCAGTGGGGCATGCATAATGAGTGGTTTGGATCCTGCGCACATTTTCTTTATTGACACACGGGAGGAATGAGTAACCAAAAAGTGCACATCCATATCTTTTTAATGTACTGTTCTTGCCACCCCATATTAGAAACAAGGTTTACAATCAATGTACAGGTCATCACATCCCTCGCCATCAATACAGCCACATACGGCCCCCATCGCCCTCTTTTGGACTGTTTTGAGCCAATGCGATAGTATTTCTCATGGACGGTACTATAGCGTGTCTTGCAGTAATTACAGGTTGTGGGGCGTAGATGAGGTAGGTTGGGGCCGTGCACAGACATTAGTTGATAATGTCACAGACATGGACGTAGGTAAAAAAAAAATAGATATCGGCTTGATCTAAAACTTTTACCATTCATAAGAATTTTTTAATGGTCATTCACCATTATTTCCTATGGTGTAGTACATCTAAGATATGGATCTGTTTCATTTTTGGAACCCAGCGATAAAATGAGCCGAATAAACTTATGAACAGAGTGGATATACAGCACAGGCATCAAGTTGAGACCCACAGTCAGGAAACAACACATACATCCATGCTCCCCTGTAAGAGTAGGGGGTCTTTTGGCACCAATGATCAGGGGAATTCCCTTATTGTTTAGCTCCCTGAAGTAAATGGGGTTTCAAATCCCCTCAAAGAGGGGGTTTGAAATCCATGGTGAGAGCTTGGATTACATCTAAAATTCTTTCAAAAATTACATGTATAATGATATCCCAAAACAATTAGATTGCATCACTATAATTACTTTAATATGATGATGAGCACCATTTAAATATTTTCCATTTAAACAACAGTTAAAAATTATTAGTTAGTCACTCGGATATGATCTTGTGCTTGTGGCATCCACAACTTTGAATTTCATGATTTTCGAACAAAGTATATATTTCAATGGGCTTATTACAACCATTGTGTCAAACATTACATACGTTCGCTAAATTAGAGATATTAAAGTTAATTTAGTAATTAAATTCAAACATGTGAATATATACCTACTTTTGGATTAAAGTTGATTCCCAATCCAGAGTTCCAAACACAATAGAAGGATTTCATATCCAAAGGGTTCTGAATCCAATAGATTCTAATTCCACGCTACCAAACGGACCCTAAAATTCAATTGCTGCTACTATAACCAAAGCCAAACAAGGCATGGCATGTGCTTAATTCAGGACAACTCATTATGGCCCATGTATGTGTTGAAAATTATACAGAATAATATTTTTTCTATAAAAATGTGGAAACCGAAAAACTAAATTGATTTGAAAAGGACAAGCTGAAGCACGTCTGAGACATTGTCCTTAAACCATTATTTGCCCCTACTTAAGTGAATTGAATATGCTGATGAGTTACAGGAAAACCACTGCTGGGATACGACGAGCCTGATGTGGGTTTGCATTCAGCAAACATGAAGGCCCATTACTAGAACTTTGTTACACACCGTCTAACAAAAATACAGTAAAAGAAAAATCCTATAAAAAAAAGAGAGAAGAAGCTTTGTGATTTAGACCACTGTATCGGTCTGCTCTTCAGTCACTGGTTCAGTTGAACTGTTATAGACCACACCACTAGTTTAATCTTCAAGCAAATATTAAACTTGCTGGAGTTATTAGAGTATAGGAGAGTAGTTGCTATCTCAATTTGTATATGTCTGCTAGCGTGGGTTGAGAGATGGTTTAGAAACTCACTCATGTCTAGTTTATATAGGCTATGGTGGCTAGGGGTTATGGTCCAGAGAAATAAATTTCATTGATCGTTTTCTAGCTGTTGGAAAAAACTAGCCGTTTATGGCTATTTTCTTACTGTTGTGCATAATCACTGCTACATGTTGACTGTTGTGAGACAGTGGCTAGCCATTTTCTAGCTGTTGGGCTAGCTATGCGACAGTTACAATGTGATTTCTGCACTAATGGCACAACTGTTAAACATTTCTACAACAGCTCTATTTTTCAGCTTTTATATATACTGAGAGACTCTCATACTGTTACACATTTCTACAACAGCTCTATTTTTCAGCTTTTATATATACTGAGAGATTCTCATTTGGTCTTCTAGTCACTCTTTCAACCGGTCATCTGCCTTAGCTACTTAGTCGCACTGTGAAGTGCGCCACTATTGCCTCTACAGCCACACTACCTCACATGCCCATGCCCTCACACTGAGGCCGTGACCGAGACCGGCACTAGAACACGCAAGTCCCATAGTCCATGAACTATGTGAGGAAATAATAATGTACTCCACCATATTGATTTAAATCACAAAAAATTCTCTTCATTTTCCCATGGGGGACCAAAAGCATTTTTTACAAAAACTTATATATATATATATATATATATCACTTATTTTATAGCAGTATGCACAGAATCATCCCATCCATACATCACGTTGGGCCCATCGTTTCAAAAAATAAACCAATGGTCCAGTTTCCATGGGCCCATCGTGGTCCAGTTTCCACGCCTACACGTGGCCTATTGGATGATCAGACCAACCCAATTTTTGGACGTCCCTGATATCACACGGTGACGAAATCAGAACCTGAAATCCTTCCTACTCGCGAGTAGTCTGGGAGAGGTCTCGAAATAAAAGTCGAACATGCTTTATCAGCACCTCTGCATCTTACTGTTGCCGTCAACCACCTGTAACACGTACAAGCTCCCGATAAAAGTAATTTTCATTTGGGATGATCCTATCCATCCAGCTGGCACTTGACAGCCACAACGCTCGCTGTCAGGGTCGGCCACTGAACGGGTGGTTCAAATTCATGATCGGATGTTTTCAGTTTTCAATAAATCTCTACAGGGAACATTGACCGAATACTTTTGCGATTTCCACGAGTGCATGGGCCGTACACATCCACGAGCGGGTGCATGTGTCAGTGACACGTGTGTGAGATCTGAGCTTTCCATCTGATAGCCATGTTGTTTAGATTATGTGGTATAAAATTCAGGCGATTTCACATTGCAGACGGGCCAAAGCATATCTAATCAAATGAACGGCTAGAAAAACAAATAGGTAAAAAATTATAATTTTGCAGCCTTTGCACAATGTGGGGATTGAAATAGTATTGCATGAAACTTTTTAAGCAGAAGATCTTAGCAATCATTTCCAACGTTGTAGAAAGCTTGGATAACATACAGTTGTCTTATATCTGCATGTGTGAAAGCGTGTGGACGTCTATATCTCTACACGCGTGACTAATTAACAAAGATCGAATGGATGCCATCCTAACCGTTGAGCAATAATCCACGATGAATAGGCAAACTACTAGGATTATATGGTCATGGTAGTTTTTTTTTTTTTTTTTTTGACGTGGTTAATTCATGTTTGGTCTTGCAGGATGAATGGTCTAGATCACATGCCTGCAATAGATGATAAAAGACCTCATTACCCCTTTGATCCTATTGATAAAATGACTATGATATATGATTGACAGTTTAGATCATTTAGAAGCAATTTAATGGATAATGGATATTTTCTCCTTATCTTTAGTAAATTTTCTTACAATTAGCTAATTAAATGAGTCCTTTTACCGAGAAATACTTCCCTATACTGAAGGGATGAATCAAGAGGATTAAGGGCGTGTTTAGCCCGAAGAATTCATAAGGATTAGGAGGGATAGTATTGTAAAATCCATCCTAACCCTATTTCAACCTTGTAATTGGACGGCGATGGATAGCCGACTGTCCAATTCCATCGAGCGGATTTCGGGAGGATATGGAGGGATTGCGAAATCCTTCCTTAGATTCGTCGCCGGGTCTTACTCCCTCATCTAGCCCATCCCGTTGTCCTCCTCAGTCCATTGTGAGGACAACGGGATGGGAAGTTTCAACCATCTACATGCATGCGAGATGGTGGGGAATGATTTCATTGGCGCCAAAAGAGGGGTTATTTAGGGCTGGTGGGTGGCCGCTGACCTAATTCGGTGGCAGGCTTTTCATCATCACTAGTCGCCGGATTTTTTGGGGAGAGGTAAGTCTCCTTCCTCGTATCCGGTGACGTTACTCCATGATTTCTGTGGGTTTATGGTTTTTATCCACAAAATCGGGAGTTTTTTTATTTTCTGAGAAGGACAGATAGAGAGAGGAAAGTCTGATCATCTACGACTGTTTTGGCATGTTAAAACACCCTCTGAATGAATTGTCTCAGGGTTGGCTGTCATTGTCTAAGGATTTCCCACCTCACTTTAATAGCAACAAGTTGTACGTGATCAGGACAGGAGCTGAGATTCTACTGTGGCCCATCTCCTTTTGAGGATTTGTTATAACAACAATAACCTATTGTCTTTGTGATTTGGATGGCAGAGATATTTGATTAAGGTGCTCGAAGTTCTATAACTAATCTTATTTTGGGACCAGGTACTGCCTTCTCACTTCTTCTATAATTAAATGTAAATCACAGTTTAATTGTAGGGCTCATATTCGGAGATTGATTTTGCCTAGCTTGGAATGTTTGAATGAGTTTTGAATATCACCTCAGCGTTAGCAAAGATGATATGAATGCATTTAGATTAAATTTTGAATCTAATGGTATGTTCTTGTTTTGCCAATTATGATGGTTTCTGTTTGTATTACTGGATTGTGAGAATTATGGTAAACTCATTGTGTGAATTAAGCTTTGATTCGGTGGATTATAAGGAATGTGAATTTTGTCAAATCCCTGTTTATTGAATGTAACCATGTCATTTCACTGTTTGAATGTAATATGCCATTATTTACATGCACTAGACTCTTAAGATTTAAGCATCTTTGCTATGAAAATTTCTTGTTTCTGTGATGTACTGTACATCATCAATTGAAAATAATGAGGTTTGATTTAGACTAGCTGATGTAAGTCAGGAAAAAGAGATTTTGAGCAAAATGTTTCAGTAACATTTCGATAATGGACATATCAATGCAGATGGCTAAAGAAAAATACTACGTTGTACTGGTGGGGCGTCGGCCAAGCATATATCTGTCATGGGATGATGCTAGATTGGAAGTCGAGGGATACAGCAGAAGTAAACATCGAGCTTTCAAGAATTGGAAGAAAGTTGCTGCATGTGGGGACAGTCACTTCGGTATTGCCAGTACACAATCGGGACTTAAATGAGGATCTCATGCGAGATATGTGCCACATATTCTGACAAGATTAACATCCATCATTTATCAACTTTGTCTATCTAACCGACGACCCGAGAGATGGTTTATAAGGCCATGTCGACTGATGATCCCGCCCCGTCTTTTGGAGAGAGATTTTGTGCACTTCTAATTGTCATCCTAGTTCTTTTTTTTGCATTGTTTATTATTTTTAAATTCTAGATATGAGTGGTTATGTATCTGATTAAATAATACTTATTTTAAACTGTTTCTTTGTGGTGGTTGATTTGATCACATGGTTATCATTTAGGATGAGGGTGCTACATAGCTAGGCCTACTTCACCTTGACTGTGATTTTATCACCAAGCACTGTCATTTGGTGTGGTCCATTGGATATGTAGACCTGCTACACAATCTAGTTATTTTATTGCACCCGAATCATTTGTCGTGGTCTACTAGATATCTGGACCACACTTGTCATTAAGATAATACCATTTACACCGTCAATCAATTATAGTGGACGGTATAGATATTGTTAGTTGAATTTGGTGAGCCACTTGAATTCTGGACCTGCTACACGTGCATGACCCTTTTAATGCCCCATAATGACAATGGTGTGGTCCACTAGATATTTGGAGTACTCTTTTTTCTTTTTTTCTTTTTGTAAGATGCCAAGTCCTCAATCTATCAGTTCTATTGGATGGCTTGGATATCGCGGTCTGCAATTGGTGCGGTCCATTGAAGACCCTTTTTATATGAGAGTACTGTGTCCAAAGTACCACAAGCAAGATGGATTTTGATTTGGAAACAATCCCATGATTTTGATCCAAATATCCAAATAGGCAGAGATGTTTTCCCCCAATGGATTACTTCAATCTCATGCCACATCCAAACACCTTCATAATCGTAATCCTGGAATTTTCCAACTTGCCCAAACAGCCCATCAAAACTTGTCCTGAGATATAACAATACCATGGAACTTCAACCCATCCACTAACATCATCATCATTACCTTAAAAACGATTTCGTCCCTCCTAATCTCGTTCAATTCGGCCGGCCAAACACGCCCTAAGAGTTCAAATATGGCAAGAATGATCCCTGTCACATTCAAAATCTCCCCTTTATCATTATCCGAACTTCAAAACATAATAGAAAGAAAAACTTTTCAGAAGTTCGAATTGTGTGATTAAACTCCATGGATCCCCCTATAGATATACTTAAGTTCTTAGAAAAGTAAAATAATAAAAAATAAATAAAAATTACAAATCCTATTAGCTAGGATTTACCCTCAAATTCGATGAAAACTATCTTTTTATCCATCTATTCTAGATGGATGAGAGTGGAGATCTTAACATGTTTGAAGAAGAAATGGAGAGGTGCTCTCCCTCTCTCTCTCTCTCTCTCTCTCTCCCCACCCCCGCCCCCCCCCCCCCCCCCCCCCTAAGAGCATATAGAGTTGTGCTCTATATAGATCTCATTGTCTTAGCTATGACCATACAATTTATAAGATATACTTACAATATACAACAAATGGTCATCTTATGTAACGTCTTGAAAATTTCTGTACTGAAACCCTAGTGCGTCCACAAGTGGAACCGTCCCAAGACAGTATTAGTCAAACTAAAATGACAAATTATGCGAGGATTGGTGGATTTAAGACAAGTAGGGTCGAATGACTGTTTCTGCAAATCGTAGACAGCTAATGTCACAAACTTAACTAATTCTAGTGCTAACCGAGACCCGTGAGAAGTTTCAAGGATTAACTCCTCCCGGAAGTGTCCTGATTAGCCGTATTAGATCTCGACTGCACGTTGGTGGTCCGCTAAATCCAAAACTATAGAATAATATCTGTCTTGTCGAGCTCGATGTCCATCATGGATATTGAGTCAGGATAGTGCCTAAGATCACTGTACTTAGGCCTGCAACTTGGGTGCATCAGATGTGCGAATGCCTTAAGCGCTAACTCAAAATTTAAGTGAAATCAACATCTTCATTCGCCTATAAAGTTATAGCTTTCGGACCATTAGATGATGACTAAATTTGTGGTACTAACCTCGATTATTATCCTTCCTGGATCCGTATAGTTAGGGACCCGATCAACACTTGGTTATCGTCAATCTAAGTTAGGGCCCTCCCACTTGATCGATGCACCCGATCATTAGATGGTTATGTCAAAACATAGATATCTTAGTGGAACACCTATTCCATGACGTAAATTGCCCCGACTACTTCTCGTGTGGCTCCATTGGTGTGAAACCACATCCCTTAGGGTTAATATGATGGACAAAGTCATTGGGGCCATTTGTGCACAATCTGGCACTATAAATGCCAGTTTATTTAACATCCCCTCCCCTTACATGAATTTTGGTGCCCTAACCTTGAAATTAAGAGAGAGAGAGAGAGAGAGGATAAAGAAGAGGAGAAAGAGGTGTGAGAGAGAAGGATTGATCGGGCGAAGTTATACTTCCCGCCTTCGGTCGTCCTCCCTACTGCAACCGTAACCCTCTTCGGAGCCTCCCGGCAACAGTAAGGTAAGATTCGACTCTTACTCCCAAGCCCTAATGTAAGTAGAGGGATTTTCACAAAATCTTTATAAGCTCTTTATGGTTGTTTAGGTCTCGGTGATTTTCCCTGAAACCCTAACCCTAGGAGCGTTAAGTTGGGCAAATCGTCATGAAGGTTCAGACTATTATTCATATGTTGTTGTTTATCGAGTCTTGAGTTTTAGTTAATGATTTTTGCCTATGAATATGTAAATGCATGCTAACCTGTGTACATTTCGATTTTGATTACATATAGTACTTTTTCCAATGTATCGATGTTTACATGTTTGATGAAATGACTGAATGGGTGAATTGTTAAATTTAGGGCTCATGTTATATTTTGTTACTATTATCTATCAGATAGTTAGTTTTGACTGAAATTTTGAACTACTTAGGTCATTGGGTTAGTTGATAAATCATTGAATATGGGGGTGGCTCGATTTAGGTTAGCCAACTTAGGCTTCCTCGACTGATCTGGGCTGAATACAGATGACCAATAGTAGCTGGACTATACGAGATGCTCGCACCAATGACGGTTGCGTCGAGGTTCGCCCAAGTCAACCGAACTCGTCTAATGGCTGACTAATCGTATATGTTCACAATGTTTGATCATGACTGGTTGAATATGGGATAGCCCATACCCTTTAAAAAGTTTACATATAACCATTAATGATATAATCCACAAGTCTCATGAGTTGAGCATGGTGATATGGAAAACTCTATCCATGTTGTCAGCTTACACTGAGGTGACGAGCCTCCCTATAGTGACCGTAAGCAATGATATCAATAATTTACCTATTGTATATGTTCAAGTAAGAGTGACAAAACCAAGCAGATCAAGGGATACAGGTAAGGAACAGCTATAGTCGTTCTGAGCCTAGTGATCCAGATGAGAGTAATGATAAAAAAAAATGGAGGTACTCTAGCTTCCCTAATATACTGGATGAATAGGACAAATTAACTACTCGACTAAACATAAACATCCACTGCATTGTATTAACCTAGGTTATGGTGATTTGGCATTGTAGTCACGTGATGATGGAGTATTGGCATTCGCGAAATAAGCGTCGAAGTCACTTGTGAGGGAGTTAGATTTCGGCTTGTCATCATTAAACTTCACTTCTCTATTTCATAATATCATTGGTAACCAAAAAGAGAATTCATGATAACCAAGACTTTCCTAAAACTTGCCTCACAGATCATCTTTTCATTCTTTCAGCTTTTGATTTTTCCATCGAGGGGGAGGGGGATCAAATCTGCACCTGTAGGGAGCAAACCTATGGTGAATATCGTACACTCAACGCTTTTCACATATCATCCATGGGGAATTAACTTTACACCTATAGGGAGCAAACCTATGGTGAAGATTATTTGCCAAACCCTTTTCAAAGGTATCTGTTTGTTTTCTTTTTCTTTAAATGATCATGACGAGCAAATTTCAAGCGAGTTCCTTAAATGCTTAGTGATCACCAAGTTAACCCTTCAATATCAAACTGAATCCTTAATGTGAAAGTGAGATGTGACATGTGAAATCATGACTCAATCAATGTTTACAACTTCTAATCATGGATTAATAACTCGATCGTAATTGTGAAATCTAACTGATAACTGAATTCAAGAGTCATACATTACCAATATCACGTATCTTGAAAATCTAAATTAGGGATATCCGTCAAAATCACTTCGAATTCACAGAAATTTCAGAAAAATTTTAAAAATTTTCACAATTTTTAGCTCAAGACCAAGAAAACACTGATTACGAAAAC
This sequence comes from Magnolia kwangsiensis, assembly GCA_037074715.1. NCBI lineage: Eukaryota > Viridiplantae > Streptophyta > Magnoliopsida > Magnoliales > Magnoliaceae > Magnolia > Magnolia kwangsiensis. The sequence goes on along the minus strand of CM073576.1, from coordinate 14,392,370 downwards.
TAATCTCCCACCCCCAGCCAAAAATTTACATTGTCCTCAATGTAAAAGATATATGAGTATGCAATGCACATGGGACAACGAAAGTAAAGTGATGGAAAGATAGTACCTGGATAACAAATCGAGAGAGAGACTTTTCAAGAGATCGCAGCATGGAAGCCGGTTAGCACGAGAGAGAAAGCAAAATAAAAATAACAAAAATAAAATCCTACATATACCACTTTCGCAGGTGCTCTCGATGACATTTAGCGTATGCAACAAGCCTTTAAACTCCTAGGTTGCCTCTAGTGGACGAGTTGTAGTCTCGTGAGGGTTTGCAGCAATGTTACCCACAAACATTGAATCGATCGGGCTGCAAGGTTCCTCTTCCGGCTAGTATCTTGATAACTTTCTCAGTAAGTTACTCAACAAGATCATCCAAAAGCCCTTTTTACAATAGGCTTGGGCTCCCTGGAGCATGACTTTTCAGAAAGACTTATGTACCTCATAAGAAATCTTCCATTGAATTGCTTGAAGTATCCATAATATATACGAATCACCTATGACAGAAGAAGTTTCAACATTAGTATCGCATGGTGAATCAGAGACTACAAGTACATAAGTTTAGAAAACTTCCTAAGAATTGATGTAGTCTCAACACATTCCGAAGCTCCAAACTTCGGTTCAATTTTCAGCTTCTCTTCCTTTACTGGTAGACATTTAGGATCAAGGGAAGAGAGGGTTTCAGAATAAGGGTTCTCTCGGTCAGTAATGACTATCGAGATGTTATCTCGCAAGGCATCCACTTTGTCTTTTAACAAGGAATCATTTGAAACTACAAAGTGTGCCAAGCAATCCCAAGAGCTGAGAAATTCAGCTGAGTGTGACTTATTTTTCATATTAGATCTCGCGATGATTTGCTCAAAGAATCCATCGTCCTTGAAAGTGGATGGAGGTACGCTCTCTTGCTCCAATCCTGCACAGACAGATTGAAGATCAATAAGTGAAGCATTGATGTGATCACTTTGTTCATTGAGATTACTCAATTGAGGCATTGAATTGTCAAATGTGTGCAGCTCAGATGGTGGCCTCAACTAAGTGGTTTCAAATTCCAGGGTCGTAGTGAGCAACTCGCCCTTTTCCTGGATCACATCATCATTCGATTCAGGGGAGTGGTCCAAACATGTTTCACAAGAGTTAGAAGGGTCGGTTGTAAGGGGCTCATTCTCCATCTTTAAATCAGACATGTTGGGTGAGGGGAGCGGCTCATTATGACGGACCACTTTGTGTACGTCTTGATCATTTACCTGGACCAAACTTGAGAGGGATTCCAGGGGAACTGTGGCTGTACATTCAGGATCACAATCATATTCTAATTCAGTGCAGTGCACATTTGGGATGGGATCACTTTCCTCATATTCTATACCTAGTATGGGTTGAGTTTCGCATAAACTAACCTCTTCTTCATCATTGGAATCTAGTGTGTCCTATGAGGGAAACGTGTCATCATCATTATATTTGAAAGACAACCATGTGTCTTCCCCATTCTTTTGGACAGTCATCGAGATCGACTCATTATAAAATTGAACCACATGCTCGTTAACGTAATTCAACTCTTTATTCCAAACTCTAGAGTTCTTTAAAAGTGAGTGCGGATTACTTTCCTCACATTATGCTTCTAGATTTGGATGAGGCTGGGATAACTTAGTCTCTTCCTTTTCCATAAGGTGTGACTGAATTATTGGAATTGAGGATTTGAGCAATTCACATGATTGTATGACAAGTTGATTGAACTGCTCTTGTGCTTTCATGAGTTTCTAAAGTGAATCCTCTGGGATTGTTTTTTATTGGGTTTCAAAGGTGGAGGACCCATAAGAATTATCACTATGATATATAGTTAGTTCAACTTCCCGACATTGATGTTTCCACCGATTATAGTCATATGGATCATAGGTGGGAGAATCTGATGGTTGGTAATACTTATTATCACTCATGATATAATCATGCATTGTTTTCTTTTTATCGGATGGGTGATAATAATTCTCACAATCATAGTTATGATAACCCCAACACTCACGTACTGTTTTGTTAATCCATAGGGTATAATTGTTCTCCTGCCTATAATCACGTAAGGACTTCTTAACTGGTGGATCTTTATATTCTGATTGGTTCTCAATGATAGTTTCGAAAAGTTTCGAGACATAGGCTGATTTATATCATCATCATCTCAAAATAGGTTATTCTTCTCAGCATACTGATGTTGTCATTGTGCATATACATGATGAAACCCTTAATCTGAATTTAATCCTAAGAAAAATAGAATAAAAGATCCTACAGTAATGTGGAAAGTAAAAGGAGGAGAAGTTAGAAAGAAATTACCCGATTAGAGATTCCTAAATTAAAACCTGAAAACAAAATAAAATAGGTTAGTTTCTAAAAGTAGAAAGTTTCTAAAAGAATGTTCTAAACCTATAATCAGAAATTAAGTTATATTCTAAAAATAAAAGGAATCCTAGAATTAGAAAATTTTTAAAAATAGAAAAATAGAAAAACTAGGAAGAGATTACGAAATTAGAAAGTCTACCAACAACCCTATAAAACAGGAAAGTTAATTCTGAAAATCAAATAAAAAGAAAAGTTTAAAACTAAAGTTAGTACAATCCTAATCTTAATCTAATTCAAAACCAATTAATTTCAGAAAAGCATAACCGTCAGTCCCCGGCAACGGCGCTAAAAACTTGTTCACACCCTAAGTGTAGGGTTGTTATGTGGTAATAAAACTCGGTAAGATCGGGGTCGAATCCCAAGGGACTGAAACCTGTATGTTATCTGAAACTAAATAGAAGTAGAACTAGACTAAGATGAATTCTAAATCAAATAGCAATTGTGGAATAATTAATCTAGAGCTTAAGAAAATTCAGAGAAAGAGAACTGGGGATTCAGAGGATCTACTTGTAGAGGTCAGGGAGATCTTATGCCTGCTTCAAGAATCATGAAAATTAACTGAACTACCGTTGATATAGTTTTCAAAAGATGAAAGGTATATGAATTAGAATGGATTCCATCACCAAACCATGCCCAAGAGACAAAGTAAACAACAGAATTAAACTAATTATCAACCAATCACATGTATGAAGGTTAGGAAGGGTACCATCATCCGACCATGCCCAGGAAACTATGGTGAACAACAGGGCTTCCTGACATCATAAACATGTCATCTCAGACCCATTGTAATTTCAGTCACAACAAATCATTAAAGACTAAAAATATTTTCTTAATTTAAACTAAATTCAAGATCAGTCAGTCTAGACAAAAGGCACAAGCAAGGTCTCTCCCATCACACTACAAGCTTCACCTCTTAGCCCTAGCTAAGAGGTTTAGACCATCATGGATGGACTAGATCTCTCCATAATTATAAAAAAAAATAAACAAAATAAACCTAAGGAAACCAAATAACTCCCTTACAACGTCCACCACCCACTAGCTCCCCAAGCTTGAATGCCTCTCCTCTCTCTTTCTTTTCCTTTTATAGAATAGTACCAAGTCGGTGGCTGGAGAGTTGCAGTCAGTGCTGTCTACGCACAGCCTAAGTCAGTGGAAGCCTTCTTTACGCGGCAGCAGAAGTCGGTCGCGTGCATAAGGCTTCCGCAGTGAAAATCAGATCTCCAAAACTCCCCCATTCTAGTGATTTTTCTCAAGAGAATAACGTCTCTTGGGACGTTTTCAAGTGGCCTATACGATGGACGGTTCAGATCGACCATCCAATCATTAATGGTGGGCCAAAAATGATCCGAAACGTCCAGTTTTTTCGGACTGCATAACAGGACTGCGTACATCTTACGTTGTTCTGATGGTGGGGTCTACTTCGCTGTCATTTTAAGAAATCCACTCCGTCCACCGGATTCCTCTCGAAATTTCGATCAGAAATGAATGACTTTATATTGCTTTTGATGCGGCCCACCTAATTAAACTTATAGCCATCAGTCCTGCGTTTGAGTGGTTGAGAATTCATCCTCGCTTTTTCTTAAAATGTGGTCACTTAGGTCTTGCTTAGACGAACCTTGAGACTTGAATGAACGGTCCAGATTAATTTTCTGGGCTATGATGGTGGCCCCCAACATACAACTGCAAGCTCTGTTGGAGCATTCGCCATGCAGGAATTCGAATTTCTAAATCCGGATGGTTTTGTGTGGGTCAGCGCACGCTGACCGCCTGACTCGGTTCAATGTATTGAGAGATTCGGTGCACTGGATGCACACTCACCCCAAGGTGGGTCCCATTGAGATGTTCGTGAGAGATCCGCTCCATTCATCTGTTTTATCATCTCATTTAACGGGTTGAGACCACAATTGAGGCATATCCAAAGAGCAGGTGGGCCCATATCAGAGTTTAATGGGTTGATCTATCCGTTGGGCCACTTCCGCAAGGATCCGGGAGCTGAAATTCGACGTGTACGGTTCTTTTATGGTTCTCAGGCCATGTATGAAGTTTTGAGCTGAACGGATGGCGAGAACCCTATGATCTTGCATTCTGGACGTCATTCAGGCCATTTGAGCTTCAGTTTCTCGATTTCCTCGAACCTTTGACGTGTAAATCCGTTAATCTTAGTCTCTTGGGGTCCGTCCCTTGCCTTGGTGAGTTCAGAGCGTTAAAATCACTCTTTTAGCACACTGTTTCAGTCCAAGCTCGCAAATACACCTTGCATCACAAACACGATTAAATGGGCCATTAAACGGTATCATGCTTGTAAATCCAGGCAATAACTGGGGTCTAACATGCAAATATTTGACTCTCAACACGTAACCTGATATAGCGGGGTTGGTTGGCTAAAGTAGATCGTTCTATCCCAAAATCATATATTTTACGCCCGATAACTCATTCTAGATTGTGAGATACGCCTAATCTAAGGTTTGACGGTCCAAATCACTTCTATCGTTGACCGGCCCTTTTCTGATCCATCTTGGCCATGAAACTGTCCGTGACCCGCTCTACATCAGTCTCCTCTACTTCAAAAGAACTCTTCCTCAAGTTCTCATCCTGCTCTGGTTCATGATATTCGGTCAGGTCCGCGACGTTAAAAGTCCGTGAAATCGCCATGTCATTTGTAAGATCAATAACATAAGCGTTGTCATTGATCTTTCAAATGATCGGGACAGATCTAATCTTCTTATTTTTTAACTTGTTCTACGTCGCGGTCGGAAATCTCTCTCTACACAGATGGACCATTTTAACAGTAGACTGACCATGGGTGAATATGAGAGTGGAATAAATAAACTTAACAATAGATACTCATATGACTTTGGAATTGAACCATGTTTTTCTATTTTAATAGACAAGCGTAAAGTATATTGTTTACCAAACACTCTTATCTAAAAACTAAGATAAGCCACGTAAGGCATAAGCAGTAACTTACAATCCATGAATTTTGGTGCAGCTTGTTTGGTGACTGGAATGGATGGCATTTATAAAATAACAGGGCTGACTCCACACGCAATAGGCCATTTTAATCGTAGACTGACCCCCACACGCAATTGACTATTTCAACGGTAGAACTTCCCATCTCAACCGGGTGGATCTCATCGATGCAAAATCGTTCCATCACGTACAGTAAATCACGCGTCATCCAGTGGCTTGAAGTGAAACCGGCAGCTGATTGGCTGGTGTACCACACACCACCGACCTGGCTAGTGTGGGTACGTGTCGTGCGAAGACGAGCTCCGACGCTCCTCGAGTTTTGAGTTGTATGAATAGTTCAAAGGAGATCAAAGTTACATGAGCCCCAGGATGATGTATTTATTATATCCAAACCGTTCATACTTTTGGAGAGAACATTTTAGATCATGACTTCAAAAATGAATTATATCCAAAAATCAATTGGACCACACCAGTGGGACAATGATTCTCACCGTTAAAACATTTATATGGCTCACCATAACTTTTATTTTCCATCCAATCTATTCATAATGTCATAAAGATACGGATGAAAAGAAAAAATATATATATATTATCACATTTGATCCAAAACGTCTGTGACTCCAAAAGGACTTCAATGGTAGAAGTTCAATCATCCACTTCTTTTTTAGTATGGTCCACCCGATATTTGAATCTATCTTAATTTTTGGCTCAATCATTAAAACGAGCTCTCCAAATGACCGGACTGTTTGGATATAACACATACCTAGTGATAGGACCCACATAACTTGGTGACGACAACACTAACTAGGTCGGTGGTGTGTGGTACATCAGCCAATCCGCTTCCAGTGAAAGCGGGCCTGAAGGGATGCGGATTGCGTACTACCCCTGCCCGTCCCTAGCTTCGACCGAACAGTTTTATGGGTGGGCCCATCGTAATGCATCTGTACATCTAAGCCGCCAATCCCTTTCCCCAAATTATTTGAAGGCATGAGCATAGAGATAAAGCAGATCCAACGCTCAAATGGACCTACCAAATAATAAACTTGGTTGCATTAAAATGCAGGTAGCATCAAATGTCAGTTGCATTAAATGCAAGAGTCGTCTTTGGTGTGCTCCGTTTGATTGTTTCATCTGCTTCATTTTTGTTGCGATGCATTAAGATAATCTAAAAATAGGATAGACATATTGAATGTAAAGATACACCACGGTGGGCCCGGCCATAGAACTGCCCGCTCGGAGCTAGGGACGGGCAGGGGTAGTACGCAATCCGCGTCCGGCCCGAAGGGAATTGAATTGCGGACGCGGCTTCCGTAGACTCGCGGATCCTCCGAAGTGGATGGGGCCACTGACTGTGTGCCCCCTTGATGTATGTGATACATCCACGCCTGCCTAACTCAAAAAATGAAGCAGAACCAAATTCCGTATAGGCAATAGTAATGGACACCATGGTAATTGAAATTAAAAAAAAAAATTGAATGGACGGTGTTGATATAACACAAACATCGTGATCAGGCCATAGAATGTTGCCACGTCAACACACCACCGAGGTCAGTGGTGTTTGGCTCACCACCCGTTTCCCCGACAAACGTCCTTTTTGAGTGCCAATGATCAAGCGGTCCGGAGTGCCCGATCGGTGTGATCCTCGTTGGAAGCCACGTGTGGCACCCAACCTTTAGCAACGTGTACGGTGGCGATGGATGGCTAGATGGCTTTTCTTTTTTTCCGCTCCTTGGTTGGATCTTCCAATGTTACTCGGGGGGGAGCAAGCAAGCTGCCTGGCTTTAGGCAGGCCTGTGTTGCTATTTGCCGCGCCAGCAACCGGTCAGGTGTCCGTCTATCTTCCGTCTTGTCCTTTTCCGTCGGCTTTAAACAAAGGAAGAATCTGACAGATTCTCCACTCAAACCCTCCGGTTTTCACTTTTTACCAAAATGCCATCTCTACAGCTTTCCCCGTAGTCAGCTTGTTCACACCTCTCCCGACGATTGACCGAAATTCCAGGTAATTAGGAGTGTTGATGCGGTGGAACTCAAACATGCAATGGCCATGAGCTAGGTGGGGCTATCATGACTTCTTCTTCTTCTTTTTTTTTTAATTTTTAATTTTTAATCTAGACCATACCATCCATACGTTTCCCGATCATGTTAAGAACATGGTGCACCAGGAATGTTGCAAGGATATGCATTTTTCCCATCCACTTTTAAGTGATGCATTAACATGTGCCCGTGTAATGGAAAGACCGTGTGAATTTCTTACGGATATTACAATACTTATAAAAGAATTGTGCCAGAAGGCCAAATTATTTTTAGCTGCTTGTGAATTGAATAGAATTCGGTTCTCTGCTTATCATCAATAAAAATATCATGTTTGCTAGGATATAATTGAGTCAACCACTGCATTTAAAATGAATAGACGTGTGAATTTGATGTAGAGCGGGTCGCGGACAATTTCATGGCTAAGATGGATCAGAAAAGGCACGGTCGGCGACAGAAGTGATCCGGACCATCGGACCTTAGATCGGGCGTATCTCACAATCCGGAATGAGTTATCCGACGTAAAATATATGATTTTGGGGTAGAACGAGCTACTTTAGCCAACCAACCCCGCTACGCCGGGTTGCGCAGCCCGGATTTGCGAAAAACCCCCTGATCGACGGTCGTTTCCTCGTTTTAATTTTGTTTTTACTATAAATAGTAAGTTTTAGTTTGAGTATAACTTTTCATCCGTTGGGCTTTAGGAGTTGTGTCCAACATGAAAAGTGCTTAGGATAATTAGGAGAACGGTTTGTTGAAGCCAAATAGGACACTTACTATTTTTGGCCGAAAACCTTGCGCACTAGTAGACATCGTGACCGTCTATAAATAGTAAGTTTACTATTTATAGTAAGTTGCGAATTCTAGGAGTTTTAGTTGTAGTGTGAGTCTGATTTCTTTCATGTTGCTTGGTTCCCTTATTTAAAGGGGTGTAAACTCGTTTTTAATAATTCATCAATCAATTTCGAATTTATTAGAATTATTTCTATTTTCCTGCTTTCTTTCCTCGTGGATTCGAGAAGTCTCTGTGAGGAGTCCAGAGAAGCTCCGTGGATTCGGAGTAGTTATCCTTGAGGAAGACGGTGATCGACCTCATCACGTTCATCCCTGCGTCAATTTGGTATCAGAGCGAGGTTTTCCCTCGGGCCGATGGCAAACAATGAAGGTATGAATCAAAATCCTGTGGACGATGATCCAGGGATTCGTTATCTTTCGGAAAGAATGGAAGCTTTCCATCGGGAGAGTCAGTTGACCATGCAAGGGCTGCAGGCAACCCTCGACCGTCTTGCGGATGCGCTACTTCCGCCCCGAGCCCTAGGCGGTGCTCCACCACCTATGGTCGCGCCACCACCCGTGGTTGCTGTACGACGTGACCCTGATTATCGCAGAGCACCACCAGCGATAAATCGTAGGGCTACACCAGATGATTCTAGTTCCAGCGACGAAGACATTAATGAGGGTTTTGATCGACGACCAGTCCATGGAGGCGATCGTCTAGATCGTGCTGAAAGAGACTATCGAGGTAAGGCTGAACTTCCTAGTTTTAACGGTTTATTACGTATCGAAGATTTTCTCGATTGGCTAGCCGAAGTAGAGAGATATTTCGATTATATGGATGTGCCAGACCATAAACGGGTGAAGTTGGTAGCGTTTAAATTAAAATCTGGTGCTTCTGCATGGTGGGAACAATTGCAACTCTCACGAGCCCGCCAAAACAAGGCGCCCATCGCATCATGGCCTCGGATGAGACGTCTTCTTCGTTCACGATTTCTCCCCAGTGATTATGAGCAGATATTATTCCAGCAATACCAGAATTGCCGACAAGGAAATCGAACTGTTACAGATTACACTGAAGAATTCCAGCGGTTGGCTACACGAAACGATTTGTCAGAATCTGAGTCACAGAAAGTGGCACGATTTATAGGTGGGTTGCGACCGGTAATTCAGGATCGAGTTCAGATGTACCCAGTCGGGACAGTAGATGAAGCAGTTCAATTGGCAGGAAGGGCAGAAACACAGCTTACAAGGGCTCCTGCTCGTCCCTATCCTTCAAATCGACCCCCTATGACAGGTCCCACACAGGATCCAGTGCTGGTTCGAGGAAAAGATCCGGTAGGAGAACGTCCTCAACCTCCTCCACCCGCGAACCGTGATACGGGGAGCGGACCATCCAGACCTCAACGGGCAGCACCCACAACAGCGGGCCTGAGTAGGATTCCGAATCCTTATGCTCGGCCAAGGCCGAACAATTGTTACCGCTGTGGCCAACCAGGCCACTTATCAAACACTTGTCCTCAACGTCCGGCAGCGCACTTGACTATAAACGAAGGGGGCACTGAAGATGAGGCCGTGGAAGAGGATCATGGCTTTGATGAATATGAACAAACCACTGAAGAAATAGCAGGTGGCGATGAAGTGACAGGCGAAGATCGTGGCGAATCTCTCGTTGTGAGGCGACTACTGTATACCCCACGAAAGGAATTACATCCACAGCGGCACAATATATTTCGTACTCGGTGCACTGTCAGCGGAAAAGTCTGTGATGTGATCATAGACAGTGGTAGCAGCGAGAACATCGTCTCAAGAGTGATGGTGGATAAGTTGCAGCTACCAACGACGAAACATCCTTCCCCGTACTCAATTGGCTGGATAAAAAAAGTGAACGAGACCAAGGTAACTGAACAATGCACTATCTCGTTTTCAATTGGTAAACATTATAAGGATCAGATACTTTGTGACGTGGTTGACATGGAAGCCTGCCATATGCTACTCGGTCGACCCTGGCAGTCGGACCGTGATGCGACCCATCGGGGGCGAGACAATGTCTACATATTCGTCAAGGATAGTCGAAAAATAATCCTTGCCCCTATGGCACCAGAGAACCACCCTGAAGCCTCTAAAGTGGAGGGGAGTTCTCTCTTGACCATTCGGGATTTCATAGAGGAGTCCAAGGAAACCGGCGAGGTATATGCCGTAGTGGTGAAGGGCGAGAAGGAGGAACCCTCAAACATCCCTCCAAGCTTAAGACTGTTACTAAACGAATTCAAAGAAGTCTGGCCTGAAGATTTACCTGATGGATTGCCCCCCATGAGAGACATCCAACATCACATAGACCTCGTTCCTGGGGCTAGTCTGCCCAATCGCCCTCATTATCGGATGAGTCCGAAGGAGTGTGAGATACTTCAGGGGCAAGTGGAGGAATTGATCCGTAAGGGTCTATTGAGAGAGAGCATGAGCCCATGTGCTGTACCAGCATTATTAACGCCAAAAAAAGATGGAAGCTGGCGCATGTGTGTCGACAGCCGAGCAATTAACAAAATTACTATTAAATATCGGTTTCCAATACCACGGTTGGACGACATGCTCGATATGTTAGAAGGGGCTAAAGTGTTCTCTAAACTCGATCTAAAGAGTGGGTACCATCAGATTCGTATTCGACCCGGCGATGAATGGAAAACGGCATTCAAGACAAAGGAAGGGTTATATGAGTGGCTAGTCATGCCTTTCGGCCTATCGAACGCACCAAGTACTTTTATGCGTTTGATGAATCAAGTTTTAAAACCGTTCACTGGCCGATTTGTGGTAGTATATTTTGATGACATATTGATATATAGCCAGGATGAGGCGGAGCATAAGAAACATCTCAGGCAGGTGCTGCAGGTCCTACAAGATAACAAGTTGTACCTCAACTTGAAAAAGTGTAGTTTTTTAACTAACAGCCTGTTGTTTTTAGGATTTGTTGTAACGTCCACAGGGATTCGGGTAGACGATGAAAAGGTGCGAGCTATTAGGGAATGGCCGATCCCGACAAACATTCATGAGGTGAGGAGTTTTCACGGATTGGCGACTTTCTATCGTCGATTTGTGCGAGATTTTAGCACCATAGTCGCGCCAATAACAGACTGCATGAAAAAAGGGCCGTTCCAGTGGACCGATAAAGCTGATAAGAGCTTTCATGAGATCAAGCATCGTTTGTCTACAACACCGATCTTGGTGCTTCCTAATTTTGATAAATTATTTGAGGTGGAGTGTGACGCTTCATATGTCGGAATAGGAGGAGTATTATCACAGGAAGGCAGGCCGGTAGCCTTCTATAGCGAGAAGCTCAGTGAAGCCCGAAAGAAGTGGTCGACTTACGAGCTTGAGTTGTACGCAGTTGTTCAGGCGCTGCGACATTGGCGGCATTATCTGATTCAGAGGGAGTTTGTTCTGTACACCGACCATCAGGCATTAAAGTTTATTAATAGTCAGACTAACGTGAATCGTGTGCATGCTAGATGGGTTGCGTTTTTACAGGAGTTTACGTTTGTTCTGAAGCATAAGTCAGGTCAGCAGAATAAGGTGGCTGATGCACTTAGCCGTCGTGCGTCACTACTTGTTACGGTGAGCAATGAGGTGGTCGGCTTTGACTGTCTCAAGGAGCTATATGCCGAGGATGAAGACTTCAAAGATTCCTGGTTGAAGTGCCAAGAAGGTCACCCCAGTGACTTTCATATACAGGATGGTTTTCTCTTCAAAGGGAATCGATTGTGCATCCCCCAAAGTTCTCTAAGGGAGCAGATTATTCAGGAACTACATGGAGGTGGCCTCGGTGGACACCTTGGGCGAGACAAGACGCGAGCTCTTGTGGAAGAGCGGTATTACTGGCCGCAATTAGTACGTGATGTGGGAAGAGCCGTACAACGTTGTCATACTTGTCAGACCTCCAAGGGACAATCTCAGAATACGGGCCTCTACACCCCGTTACCTGTGCCCGACGGTCCTTGGGAGGATTTATCAATGGACTTCGTACTTGGTCTTCCACGAACTCAACGCGGCATGGATTCGGTGTTCGTAGTGGTCGATCGTTTCTCCAAGATGGCGCACTTTATCCCATGCAAGAAAACCCTTGATGCAACACATGTGGCGAATTTATTCTTCAGGGAGGTCGTACGGCTACACGGGGTCCCTAAGACCATTACTTCTGATCGTGACACGAAGTTCATTAGCCACTTTTGGCGGACTTTGTGGGCTCGATTCGATACACGACTTCAATTCAGCAGTGCTTACCACCCACAGACTGATGGGCAGACCGAAGTTGTGAATCGCACTTTGGGAAACCTCCTTCGATGTATTTCAGGAGAGAAACCGAAGCAGTGGGATTTGGCCTTGTCTCAAGCGGAGTTTGCATTCAACAACATGGTGAACCGCTCGACAGGAAAATCTCCGTTCCAGGTTATTTACGGACGAGTACCTCGCCACACACTAGACTTGGTCCCTCTGCCCAAGATCCCAGGCATGAGTATTGCAGCAGAACATATGGCAGACAGGATCATGGGTATTCATGCGGAGGTGCAGACTAAGCTACATGCCTCGAACGAAAAGTACAAGGAACAAGCGGACAAGCATCGTCGACAAAAGGTGTTCGAGGTGGGCGACCAGGTAATGGTCCATTTGCGAAAAGAAAGATTTCCGACCGGGATGTACAACAAGCTGAAGAATAAGAAGATTGGACCGGTACCGATCATCCGAAAGATCAATGACAATGCTTATGTTGTTGATCTTCCAGATGACATGGCGATCTCACGGACTTTCAACGTTGCGGACCTGACCGAGTATCATGAACCAGCGCAGGAGGAGAACTCGAGGACGAGTTCTTTTCAAGTGGAGGGGACTGATGTAGAGCGGGTCGCGGACAATTTCATGGCTAAGATGGATCAGAAAAGGCACGGTCGGCGACAGAAGTGATCCGGACCATCGGACCTTAGATCGGGCGTATCTCACAATCCGGAATGAGTTATCCGACGTAAAATATATGATTTTGGGGTAGAACGAGCTACTTTAGCCAACCAACCCCGCTACGCCGGGTTGCGCAGCCCGGATTTGCGAAAAACCCCCTGATCGACGGTCGTTTCCTCGTTTTAATTTTGTTTTTACTATAAATAGTAAGTTTTAGTTTGAGTATAACTTTTCATCCGTTGGGCTTTAGGAGTTGTGTCCAACATGAAAAGTGCTTAGGATAATTAGGAGAACGGTTTGTTGAAGCCAAATAGGACACTTACTATTTTTGGCCGAAAACCTTGCGCACTAGTAGACATCGTGACCGTCTATAAATAGTAAGTTTACTATTTATAGTAAGTTGCGAATTCTAGGAGTTTTAGTTGTAGTGTGAGTCTGATTTCTTTCATGTTGCTTGGTTCCCTTATTTAAAGGGGTGTAAACTCGTTTTTAATAATTCATCAATCAATTTCGAATTTATTAGAATTATTTCTATTTTCCTGCTTTCTTTCCTCGTGGATTCGAGAAGTCTCTGTGAGGAGTCCAGAGAAGCTCCGTGGATTCGGAGTAGTTATCCTTGAGGAAGACGGTGATCGACCTCATCACGTTCATCCCTGCGTCAGAATTTCTGACTGATATTATGATACTTATAAAAGAATTGTACCAATAGGCTAAATTAATTTTATCTTTTTGTGATTTGAATAGAATCTAATTCTCTATTTGTCATCAATAGAAATATTATGTTTGCTGCAATATGATTAAGCCAATTACTACATTTAAAATTGATAGACGTGTGCATAAATATTACAATAGCTATAAAAGAATTGTACCAACAGGTCATATTATTTCTATCTTTTTGTGAATTGAATGAATCTATTTCTTTGCTTGTCAACAATAAAAATATTATATTTGTTCCAATATGGCTGGGCCAACCATTGCATTTAAAATGGATAGATGTAGGTCAAATTACTTTCAGTTTTTTGCTAGTAGAATGGAATTTGATTATCGATTTGTCATCAATAAAAAAAATTTATGTTTGTCGCAATATAACTTAGCCAAACACTACATTTAAAATAGATAGATGTGAATTTATGATAAATATTACAACACCTACGAAAGAATCCTACTACCAGGCTGAATTACTTTTATCTTTTTGCGAATTGAATGGAATTTGATTCTCTGCTTGCCATCAATAAAAATATTACGTTTGCTGAAATATGATTGGGGAACCACTATATTTAATGTAGCCGTGCTGATAATGCCAATGATTACGTCGGCCACTTAAAGCGTGCGAATAAAAATTACTATCGGTAGTGAGAGGATCGGAGTTCAGGTAATTAGGTGGTTACCTACGTTATGACAGGACGCGTGAACTAACAATGCTTGGTGTCTCTTTCCTTTACTAGAGCTACCAAATAGTCTGGTTTGGTGTAACCTACCCCACCACACCAAATCCAATCTGTACGGTTCATGCAGACACGTACAGAAATCAGGACGGTTGACATAAAGGGCCTCAGCTTAGACTGGGGCAAGTTGTTAACCGAAATTTAACCTACTATTCAAACTCTGGATTCTTAAGTTAGTTTTCCACCATTTAGAAAACACTGGTGACCCTTAAAACGTGCACATGACATAGTTTCCAGAAAATCCAGACCGTCTAAATCATCGAAACTAACCTCGGAGGGTGCATAACTAGAAATTGTACTGAGAAGATAATAGTACGCATCTGGTTTTTTTCCTTCGAATTTGGACCACTCAATATTTTTTTTACTTTTAACTGATTTATGATGGGACCCACAGCTTGAATGTCTGGACAGCTGTCCATCACTGACACGTGTAAGGAGTCACTAACATTTTTTTAATGGTGTAAACCTGACAGAGGAGTGTAGCCTTTGCACGTACAGATCATCCAGCCGTACAAAAGTGAAGAACGTGCCCATCTACGGGCTCGCCCACATGATTAGTGGCATGTGTCGTTGCCTGAGAACCACATGTCGAGATGTCAGTGTACAGACGAGGCGTTTAATTGGTGTACCTTCCCCGGAAGAAATTAATATTTCCCAGCAGAAGACTAGGATATTATACACTGAAACGCGGTGTACGTAAGTCCATTTCATCCAACTGGCTATCCAAAACTTATAATTGATGGACCCCCTTGAGGATGAACCACGACGAAAAATCATCACCATCGGATGAGAAATGTCCACACCCACTCTAACTTTTGACTCGACCGTTGATCTTGAGGTGTGGATGGTTCTAACCCTTCTGCTTGTGTGTAAAATCCAACCCGTTCAATAGATTGGCTTCATTGTACGGATCACCTGTTGCAAAAATCAACCCATTCCACTCATTAACTGGGCCACACATTAGAAAACAAGGGACCATTATCATCTAAGCCATTCCCACCTACTTTGGTCAGCTACACAAATCCTGTTCCCTTATTCTACTCCATAAAGAGCTAATGTTAGGTTCTGATTTCGTTGGATACTACTCATGGGGCCATGGAATGATCCAATCTCCTCCCGGTGGTTATGTGGACTTTTGATCTATTTTCTATCTTTGGCTTTTACAAAAGTCTTAAAAAATTTTAGAGCATTGAATCTCATAGGCCCACCCATCCAAACTGTCTTTCAAGTTCACGACAAAATCAACAATAGAAGTATTGTACCAATCTTACGCAACCTTCCACTTTTATTCGAACCTGGGACCACAACAATAACATGTAACTCTCACTAATGACTTATAGAAAATAACGGATAACCTACGATATATTTAAGAAATAAATGTGTATCCCGTCTAATGAATGGATTTAAGCTGATTTGTTATAAGGTGAATTTATAGTGGGGCCAAACTTCTGGATGGATTAGATTTCATGAAAACATGATAAGATGAAAAAAAATACAATAGCTAGATGGTAAATCAATGGTCCAACCGTTGGACATGAGCCTCCCAAGTTTCTACTGTACCACACGTGTAGGACAAAACAAACTCCATCTTCTACTGGAGCAATATTCGATTTAGAAGGCCCAGCCATGGAATGATCCAAACCATTTATCCGGCTGTCCTCATTGTTTCAGTTAATGGACCACAAAATCTCGAATCGAACGATCCAAACCATCTGTTCTCAGGTCTTTTCACGCTACACACGGAGCACTAACTATATGTGAGTTCTAAATTTTTAAAGGGGGGGAATTGGACGGTTAGGATGTCATATTATTGAGGGAAGGGTTCACCAACAGGCTGGAGCATGGACAGGTGGGCCGAGTATGTACGGGTGCTGGACCCAACTGAACAGGGATTGCCAACTGTATACAGAGACATGTTCTGTACACTCGCGCTTGAACGTGATTTTAACTGTACTCGCTTCGAATCATATTGCACTTGTGGGATGTCGGAGATTCTCATCAGGCCGGCAATTCCTGCGCCTTGTAGATGCCATGTCTCAAAATTCAGGCCTCCATGGTCATCAGGTGGGCGATGGATTTGCATGGAGTGCGTACAGGAGGTGAATTTATATTAACCCTTCATTTGTTTTGGTAAGCAGCGGGGATTGACTAACGAGAGGCTCCAATTCCGCGCACATGTGCCTCGTTTCCACGTGCGAGGCTTACCTTTGAATATTTCCTCGTGCGCGGAGTTACCATGTCTTCTTCGGATACGGCTTTGGTGGATCCCTGATTATGGGGCCCACCTTGATTTATGTGTCTTATATCCACACTGTCCATGTGTTTCTCTGTATCATTTTAGTGCATGAACTAAAATATTAAGCAGATCCATGTCTCGGGTAGACCACACCACTGGAAAGAGTGGTGACTGATTGTTAAAAACTTTTTGTGCGGCCCATAAATTTTGGATCAAGCTGATATCTGTGGAGTCACTTCCTCCAGGCATGCGTCTTAAGCAATTTTCTGCTCATGCTCCAAAATGATCTGCGGAAACGTATGGATTTCAACTATATAAGACGCATACATCACAATGGTCCCCACATTCAAGGTTCCAAGTAAGCCTCCTATGCCTTCTTTCGTTCTATGCGTCGACAATGTTGAGATCCTATCCGGGAGTGTGGATTTGGAAACCCTGGGCTCAGAATCCTTGGGATTAGGATATAGGAACTCCCTAGAAACCCTGGATTCGGAACCCTCAGGATTAGAATTTAGAAATCCCTTAGATTTGCAATCCTCCCGATGTGTTTGGCACCCTGGAGTGTGAATCAACTTTAATCCAAAAGAACCTTACCATAGTATATTTACAAGGGTTTGAATTTAATTACTAAATCAACTTTAATATCTCTAATTAGTGAGATACGTAATTTTTGACGCATTAGTTGTGATAAGCCTGCTAAAATATATTCTTTGCTCGAAAATGATGAAATTCCAAGTCTCAAATGGGCCACAAGCACAAGATCATGTCCGAATGACTAACCAATGATTTTTGATAGTTAATTTACATGGACAATGTTTGGATGGTGCTGGACAATGCTTGGACGATGCTAATTTATATGGATAATGTTTGGATGGTATTGATCATCATTAGTGGGTCATGTTCCCAATAGAATGATAGTGTATACTAACACACATGATACACCTCCAATTATTGAAATGATTTTAGGTGTAATCCAAGCTACCACTGTGGATTACAAACCCCCCTTAAAGAGGGAATTGGAAACCCCGATTATGTTACGCTTCCAAACAACTAAGAGATTTGAAACCCCTTAAATTTCATCCAATCCATGGTGCCAAACAACTCCTAAAAAGCTTACCTAGCTCCCGCTGTGTTTCTATTGGAGTTACTTTTCTCTGATGCGGAAACAAGGTTTAACATGCATGAAATCCACAACTATAGCACATCACCCCTACTTTATTCTTAATCCACCAAAATAGCTTAAGCTTAAAATTTAGAAATTCTTGTGGTGTGCCTACTAGAGTTTAAAAATATTTTAATTTTTTAATATTTCTTTTACAAGACAAATGGATTAGAAGGCGAACATGCCTCTTGCCAACGATGTCTTATTTTGGGGCTTCTTTGAATTTTGGATTATCATGATTTTGAGATTCAAAGTACATCTTATTAAGTTCCGCCTACGTGGTTTCGGAAGTCCTGTCCCACATAGACAATGATCCGTCCTAACAGGGACTTTGCCAAGAGTATGGTATCTAGGTTTTTATCCGTGCCTTCATTTATTTTTTCATATCATTTAAAAGCATGGGCCAAAAATGAAGTAGATCCAAGCTCAAGTGGACCACAACACTCAAGCAGCAGTCATATAGAAACTTAACCTTGAAATTACTTGGACAATGATACTCTTCACTGAAACCTTTATAAGGGTGACTTTAATGTTTACTTGTCATCTAAATCATCCATAAGGTTATATAGACCCAGAGAAGGGAAAATACAATGACATCTTGACCGGCAGCTCTCACGAAGTTGTCAATGGTGGGCATTCAATCTCCCGTTGTGTGGTCCACTTGAACCATGGTTTGCCTTACTTTTGGGCTTAGACTTTAAAATGACCTGGAAAATGAATGGTCAGCATATATAAAACTCATACATGAGGGTGGCCCCCATGCAGCCTTGCTTGGATGAACGTTTGAGCAATGGTAAGATGCAATCAACTTCCCAGGGCTTTGCTTGGGGAAGCAAATTGCGTACCGAGTAACTTAGCGCACTAAAGGGGGTGTTTACCGCATGGTATTATATTGGATTAGGTAGTATAAGATTAAAAAAAATATAATCATTGCATGTGATAGAAATTGTCTCCTATTACTATGGGATGTCATGGGACAAACATAACTCTATGGTATGTTTATGTCATGGTAGCATTTGGTGGTTAGTTTATTAGTCATTGAATATATACACCAATCAGCATTTGGAACCATTGAAAATAACATGTATGTGTTATATCCATTGAAAATAACATCCATCCATTTATCAACCTCATTTTATGGCATGGGCCCAAAAAAAAAAGTAGATCCAAATCTGTGTACCACAACATAGAAAGTGGTGGGGACAATGACTCTTAAAGTTGAAATCTTCTTAGGGTCCATCGTGTTATTTATTAGACATCCAACCTATTATAAGGTCAAACATATTTGAATGAAGGGAAAACACAAATATCAGCTTTAACCAAAACTTCATTAGACCCCAAGAAGTTTCAATGGTAGTCATTCAATCCTTATTGCTTTTTATGGTGAGGTCCACTTGAGCTCTGTATTTGTCTGATTTTTGGACCAATGCACTAAAATGATATCAAAAAATAAGTAGATGATGTGGATATAATCTACATATTATCATGGGACCTACAAAACTTGTAAACATTAAAAAAAATTTCAAATGCCAAATGATAGAAGCAACGCTATAGTGCTCATAATTTAATAGTGACCAATTACAATTCCACTAACCTAATCCCAAAGTTTTCCATTCTCCCCGAATGTTAGACATATAGAATTTAGATGAGACCAAATGCTAAGCCCATCTAATACTGTGACCCAAACGTCCCCTGAATGTATTGAGTAAATTTTGTTATGTCCATCATAATTTATATGTTTTATTTCTATTCATCCATTTTAAAGGGGAATAGGTGGGAGTGGGTTTTAATATCTCATGGATCATTACAACATCCTATTTTAAAATGGTTGTGAAGCCTCTTTTTAAAATCTGCGCTTGAGGAAGGGATTTTCGCATTTCTACTTTGGTCGGTGTTATGTGAACCCCACCATGATATATATGTTTTATCCACGCCGTCCATCCATTTTGAAATATAACTTTAGGGCTTGATCCCAAAAATGAGGTAGACATAAAACTCAGGTGGGCCACACCATGAGAAAACAGTAGTGATTGAATTCCATCGTTAAAAACCTCCTAGGACCAACCGTAATGGTTATTTGACATCTAACCGGTTGATTAGGTCATAAAGGCTTGGATGAAGGGATATATATATATATATATATATATATATATATATATATATATATATATATATATATATATATATATATAAAAGCTTGATTTAAAAATTTTGTGGCCTCCAAAAAGTTTTTAATGGTGGTCGTTCAATCAACACTGTCTAGTCCACCTGAGATTTGGATAAAACTCATTTTTAGGCTCTTACCATAAAATGACCAAAAAGAATGGGCGGATGACATGGATGAAACACATACATCATGGTGAGGCCCACGGAGCACCAACCAATAGTGGTAGGGTGATTTGCCAATCTATTTCCATTCCAGACGCCAAGCCACGGATTAAACAATAATTCTGAACACTAAATAATTATTGCATTTTTCTAATTTTATTCCACTTAAACCCAGGTCAAGCTGCTATTTATGTTTTCCCTTTGTCCATGTTTGTATGATCATATGAATAAGTTATATGACAAATAAACATCACCTTATGCCCTAGTAAGGTCTCAATGGCGGAAATCATTATTCTCGTTGTTTTCCATGGTGTGGCCCACTTGAGCTTTGGATATGTTTCAACGTTTGGGTCAACCACTAAAATGAGCCGGGAAAAAGGATGGGTGGCGTGGCTAAATGAGTTTAAAGCATACCGAGTAACTCAATAAGCAGTCCGATTTCTTTGCCAGGGATAAAAATCGGAGGTATTTTTATTTTTTTTCTGGTGCTGAAGCATCGTGACTCTCCGTGTTTAATGGTAGCAGGTAGTATCTTAATAACCGTACATTTGTCAATACATAGTATCCGCCATCCAATTCGTTGGGAACATCGTAGATCGAGGACAGTCCTGAAGTCAGGTTGATCTAATGATCCTAACCATTCGATATTTTGGCTGTCAAATGGGTGGTTCAAAATATATTGGTCTGCGGTCAGAATTCCGAATCGCCGGAACAGTACGCCACCGATTACAATGATTGAGTCATGACGTTTTCTTCTCATCAGGTAACGCACCATACCTGCCTGCATGGCACGTGTGTACAGGATCCAGGACGTACATATAAGGCGGATGCCATGGTGATTGGTCCTCAGCCCAAAAATCAGGTGAGTCTCTTTAGCATGCGTACGATGCATGTACAACAAAATGAATGGTCTGAAATATGATAACCAACGGTTGGAATTCAATGTGCATGTGCTTTCTAGCTAATGAGTGGGCCATCCGATATTTGGGATAGAACAAAAATGCTACGAGTAGACCGTCTGACGAACGTCCCGGCACCCACCCACGTGTGGCATGTGCACACGTGTGGATGTTTGTGTTTGGTGGAGGGAAGTAGCATTCTTTCTTGCCCGTAGGTACGTTTCCGGTGGATACGATTTCCATACGGGGGTGAGTACGTAAAATGCAATTCTCGGAAAGTAGCCTGGTTCGTAAGGCAATCAAACTTGCTTCAGAAACAGTGGCAGCTACTATTTTCGTCGTCTCTGACTCTTAAAACCCTCATTGTTTCTACGTTTTGGAAATAGAACGTAACAGATTTGTACCATTTTATAACTAAATATAGATAGGATGGGCTTAATTAACAGCGGAGCGGGTGCGCATGACATTCTGCTTTTGAGATTTCTCCCGTAAAAATGATAGCTCATCCCAAAAAAAGGAGTTTCCTATGGGTACTAGTATCATTTTTTTTGGGGACGCGGGTTATGTGGATCCGGTTGGTTGGAAACGGACCAGCCCGGTGGCTGATGGTCGGTGCTCTGTGAGGCGTACCATGACGTATGTGTTTCATCCATTCCGTTCATCCATTTTTAAAGATCATTTCAGTGCTTGATCCAAAAAATTAGAGGTATATAAATCTCAGATGGTCCACACCACATGAAAAAATAGTGATTAGATATCCACCATTAAATCCTTCTAAGGCCCACTGTACTGTTTATTTGATACCCAATCTGTTGATTAGGTCATACAGGCCCAGATGAAGGGAAAAAGAAAAAATCAGCTTCATCCAAAGCTTTTATGGCCCCAAAAATGTTTTTAATGGTCGATGCTCATTCAACACTGTTTCCTGTAATGTGGTCAACTTGAGAATGGGATATATCTTATTTTTGGTCTCATATTGTAAAATGATATATAAAAATAGATAGACAGCATGGATGAAACACATACATCATGGTGGGGCCCACAGAACACCGACCATCAGCCATTGGCTGGTGTCAGGGGCAATAGCCAATCCGTTTCCCAGTTGGATGGCCTGGCGGGATTTGATTGGCCACGTGGAGAAATGGACGCAAGGCCTGTGCTAGGTTTCGGTGGATCCCCGGCATACCCGGGTCGGTGGATCTCTAAATGTGGGCCCGCTTTGTTGCATGTGCCTTACATCTACATCGTCCATCCAGCTTGCAAGCTCGTTTTAGGGTATGCTCCCAAAAAATAAAGGTTATCCAAATATTAGGTGGACCACACCATAAGAAATAATCATGATTGAATCCCTACCGTTAGAAAACATCACTGGGCCACCGGCATGTTTAGTTGTCATCCGAACTGTTGATAAGGTCACAAAGATTCAGATGAAAAGACCACACAAATATCATTTTGATTCCAAACTTTTGTGGCTCGTGAGAAATTTTTAATTGTTAATTCCCATTGTTTCCTGTACCATGGACCAGCTTTGATTTGGATCTCCTTCATTTTATTTTGTCATGCATTAAAAAGAGTTTTCAAAATGAATGGACAACCAATATAAGGTACATGCATAAGTTGGGCCCCATGATCAAGGATTCATTAGTTAACTAAATTTTCAATGGACGCTGATGGGGTATTAACTGGTCTACCCCAAGATTGGAACAGGCTAAGCTCTGATGGGCCCACTATGATATATGGGCTTATCTATTATGTCCATTTTTTTCTATTCATTTTATGGAATTAGTTCAAAAAATAAGGAAATCTAATGCGCAAGTGGACAACACAGTGGTGATTAATCTCCCACCATTTTTGTATTTTGACTTCATCTAGGTCTAAGTGACCATCAGGTTAGATGACAAATTTACTCTTGCTTTGGTGGTAGACTCTCAGGAGTTTCAACACCCGGTTAAGGGTTCAAGTACCCCATAGGTGGTGAAATTCCACTAGCGTGAGTGTGTGCGGGTGTGTATATAAAATATAATAAATAAATAAATATAACAGTGAGCTCAAAGAAGGTTTTCAGTAGTGGCTGTTGGTATCAATGATAGTTCCCATGTTGTGGTCCATTTGTGCTTTGGATTTATCTTAATTTGTGTTAATATCCTAAAATGACGGGACAAAATAGATGGATAGTGTGAATAAACCCATACATCATGAAAACGATGTATAGTGACCTTTTAGAGTCTCAGTCTATCAAACATGGGTCATGGGGTTTGAGCACCGTCATAGTGGGTTGTTACTCATGCCTTGGTGGTAAACTAACAAGAGTCTCAACATTAAGTCATCGGATCGATCACACCTAGTGAAATCCTACCATCGTGTGCGCATGTGAAGAAGCATAAGAATGAGCTTGATCTAAGCGTAAGGTGAGTTAACACTCATTTTGCATCCACTTTAAATAAGACTATGGATTGGATACCCTCGTTGACTAGCAATCGATCGGTTCTATAAGCTACCATGACACATGGGTTTTACCCACATCCTTTCATTTTGTCAACTTATTTTATGACATAAGTCATGAAAACAACTGTGATAATGACACCTATTATTGAAACCCTCTTAGGGTGTCACGCCTCAAACATGAAAATCGGATTCACAGAAATCCTGATCGCTGAATCCGGTGCCGACAGCCTCCGTAGTACCCTATTCTCGGCTCATAGCATTCATATGCCAGATTTTCGATCCTGCGATCCTATAAGGAGGATTTTTTTGTAAATTTAACTAGTAATAAGCATAACCACAAGTTTACTCAAATCATAAAGGCAACATCATCATCACATATCTATTAATATAATCATTTGAATACAATACTGAAAGGAAAATATATATGTCAGAATCAAAGCTCCAGAAAACAGTTGTACGCTCCAAGCTCAATGCTACTGCAACCTAAGATCACCTATACGCATCTATCATGCATAAGCTTATAAAAAGCTTAGAGGGTGGTGTAAGTGTGTGTACGAGATAAGTGTCAAGTATTCAATACAATATCATAATCATACAATACCGGAAAGTTATTAATCCATAAACCATACAATGATTGAATAAGCAGAAACACTGATAAGAGCAGGAATTATCAGCGTAAACAGAAATACTGACAAGATTATAATCATGCGTAACAAAATAAGCGGAAGTATGAACAAGTCCATAAGTTAATCAATATCAGAATACGCAATATAGGACAGCTATGCAAATGTGGAGTTATAGATAATCAAATGTCGAATGACAAGGATATATTGTAATACACAATTCGAAAGAGCTAACAAATATCATCACTCTCATCTAAGTCACAGGAATACAAAAACATAACAACCCACAATGCCACACGTCGAAGATGTAATGGAATATACAGTATATGGTGCTAATGGAATGACCATACTGGAGTGTGATGTCAGGATGATAGTACATAGTATCGCAGGCTACGGGATCCACCACAAGGAACCTCTATCCAAACCAGTCTCATACCTAAATTTGGATAGTCTGACTTAACGTGGTAAACTCCTGATCTCAGGTTAGATGCGCGCCCAACCGAAATCGTTGCTATAACGAAGATACACAACAATTAGTTGCGCACCACCAGCCCGAGTGGATAGTGAATGGATGAATGAATGAGTATGCAACTCTTACTCAGTAGCCTGTCAGCACAGTAGCCTGCCAACCGCTAGTAGCTCGCCCAGTTTGGTAGCTCGCCCAGGCTTCAGCCCCGCCCATATCACACCCGTCCACGTGCGCCCGTCCACATGCATAACAGTGACGGGATGTCATAATATCATGTCAGTCCTCATATCAGTACGGTTCCTCTATGGGGAAATCACCGGGGTCTATTACACTTCACACCACCTGTCGCCCCAATCAAGCATATAACTGGGTAAGTGGAAAAGACCTCACTATCCGCCTGTCAGTAGTCTGTCAATACCTAACCGGCTCGTCGATAGAGGACCCATTCCTCGAGCTGGTCAAACTCAGCCTAGCCATGCCTACTCCCTCGGGCGGATAAGGCCGCACCCCCTTCCAACTGACCACGACACAGTGGAGAGCGCAACCATCTGGTAATCGACACTCAACGCTCATCTACCCACTCGGTCTAGACATTGGAGCATCCTCTGGAACCAAGAGGGTGTTTAGAGATTTTCACCCAGGGCCATCTATGGCGGTCCGATGCTCGAACAGATTTTCGGTGTCCCATCTGGCCATCCACGATATGCCTGTGGAGGCTACGGCACTGATGTCACTAGGGCGTACAGTAATCACAACACAATGCAAGATGCATGAGTCATACAACCCAATCATGCATCAATCCTGCGCATGTCATGCGCTCATGTGAGATAATCTCCACCTATCAGGGAGTCTCACATTATCATGCCTAATGACATATGCAATGGTCAATCACATCTCATAACAAACATGCAGATGATGCGAATGAGCATGTATCATGATGTTATGATGTCACATACTCATAAACGGTATCAATAACTGGCGTCGACAATGTGAACTTTTAACCAACATTGCCCCCAAGGAATGGCCCACATAGAATCAAATATATAATGGGCACATGGCCTCACACAAGGGCCAAATATACGAAACAAGTGGGCCCTGGTCATAGGCCTAACACATATCGCAATGGGCATTGCCCATAGGCCTCAAATACATCTGGATGGGTCGCACCCATGGGCCTCAGATATATCACAATGGGCCTCAAATATACTTCGCAGGTGAGTCACATACCTGGGTCTAATACACATCAGTATGAGCTACATCACATAGGCCTAATATACATCACATAGGCCACAACCCATGGGCTTTAAATACACAATAGGTAGGCCCTACACATGGGCTTCAAATATATACCATGGGTGAGCCTCAATGGACGGGTCACCAGTACAACAGGATGAGCCTAATGACATGGACCCCATAAATATATCGAATAGGCCGCACCAATTGGACCTTACATACATTGCAATGGGCCATGACCCATGGGCCTTGTATACATCACAATGGGCCTTGCAACATAGGTCTCATATATATTTAAGGTGGGCCTCAACAACGAGCCTCATACACATCAAGGTGGGCCTCAACAACGGGCCTCATACACATCAAGGTGGGCCGGCCTCAACAACGGGCCTCATACACATCAAGGCGGGCCTCAACAACGGATCTCATACACATCAAGGTGGGCCTCAACAACGGGCCTCGTACACATCAATGTGAGCCTCAATAACGGGCCTTATACACATCAAGGTGGGCCTAATCAATCATATAGGCTAAATCAATCAAATGGCCGATACAAATGAGTTGTATACAAATGGGCTGTGCGTCATGGAGTTATACTAAGCATGTTATAAAGTAATGCCCTATCCTTACAACGCAGCTGGCCTAGACGGCTTGCATAAAACAAGTACGGGCCTACCAATGGGCCCTAGGGAGAGTCACAATGTGGACATTTAACCAACATTACACTCGCAATGTGGACGTCAAACCAACATTGCTCCCAAGGTATAGCCCGTAGTGAATAATATTACGTAAATCAGGTTGGGATCACACATTGCAATGGACCTTAGGTACACCCCATTGGGCCTTAAATATATCAAATGGGCCATGTCATATGGGCGTTTTACTCATCAAATGGGCCGCACCAATGGGCGTTATGTGCATTGCAATGGGTCATAACCCGTGGGCCTTAGATTGCATCAAATGGTTCTCGACCCATGGGCCTTATACATATCAAATGGGCCTAATCCCATGGGCTTTAAAATGCATCAAATGGGTCCAATCCCAGGGACCTTAGAACACATCAAATGGGTCCACTTTATAGGCCTTAAATTACATCAAATGGGCCTAATCCCATGGGCCTTCGAACACATCAAATGGGTCCACTCTGTGGGCCTTAAATAGTTCAACAACTAGCTACATTCATGAACCCAATTAAATTCAACTGTGGTGGGCCTCAAAAGTACATTCATTAAGCCCAACATTTAAGGAACTAAAGGTATAAATCATTTTCTCTAAGATTTTTATAATATGGTGAGCCTCACTCCTCAAAATTTCAGTATTTTTATATATCTGTAAGTATTTTAATTAATTTAAACAAAACAAACTGTCCAGAAAAATCGGAGAGACCTGGACGTCCCAACGTGGTGGGCCAGTTCGGCCCTCACCACGGTGTGTATAGGGGTCCATTGGCCCTGAAATTTGGTAAGTGAGTTCTAAAATAAGTGAACCACACTCCTAAAAAAATTCAGAATTTTTGGACATCTGTAAATATTTTAATTCATTTACATAAATCAATCTGTCTTGAAAATCGGACTGATCTAGACACCATATTATAATGGGCCGGTCCCGCCATCACCATGGTGTGTACAGGTGTCCATTGGCCTCAAAATTTTGTAGGTGGGTCCTACCATAAGTAGGCCACCCCCCTGAAAATTTTTATAATTTTTAAAAACCCATAGGTATTTTAATAAATTTCAAAAATCCAACTGTCCATGGTGGAATGTTGCTGGAACAGTGCATAAAATCCAGACTGTCCACCTCACTTGGACCACACCTCTGAGACCCCGATGAAGGTCAGCTGAGGCAGAAATTTGGGGGACATCAAGATGAGATCCTCACCTTTCAGAAAAGTATATTTAATAGGTATGAATATTCTCCCAAACAGTCCCAAAATCTGGTCCAAAAACAACTAGAAATTGTCCAGAAATTTCTGGACAGCAACATGTATTTAGATAAAATTTATTATATAAGTTAAATAAAAAGGGAAATATATTAATGGGCCACACACATCAGAAAATAAAATGAGGAAAAAGAGAGATAGAAGAACAATCCGGCCATAGGGAAAGGGGTTCCGCCACTATTGAGCCCTCCCAAGATCAATCACACCCGCACATCATACCTATATCTACATTTACAACATGGATCTTGCACATGCATGTCCTGTAATTAAAATACATGGTGATGATGTCATCCCCATCATGGTTATAAGGTCTAGATGATACAAACATAATATGATATGAAATAAAACTACCATGATGGGGCCCATAGAGAAAGGCCCCATGCATGGATCATGCATGCATAAGGTAAACCATTAGGCCACAATCATGGGATTGTGTGGGATCTCCACCATTGATTGGTGGGTCCTACACTTCCCTCATGAAAGAAAGAAAACATGTAGGCTATAAAAATCAAATTTTTTACATATAGAGGAGCACCTACCATTCGATCTTCTTGCTCCTATGAGTTCCTTAGCATCTTAGCTTTGATTTCAATGGAGGAGATGAGGAATGGATGGTTAGGATGAGAGATAATGGGGTGGGAAAGTGGGTCATACTTGAAGTTTTGAAAGAGAGGGAGAGGCTTGGAGAATTCTCATACGTATGAGATTTCTCTCCTTAAATTTTTTTGAGTTGAAAATGAGAAAGAGAGAGAGAGAGAGAGTTGTAAAGGGAGAGAGAGATGGGTGATGGATGTGGTGAGTGATGGGTGTAAGAAAATCTTGACTTTTGTGGCCATTTGTGTAAGAAAAGTATGGGTGGTGTAAGAACTTTTTGACTTTGAGGGCTTTTGGTGTAAGAGAGGTATGGGCTTGTAAGAGATTCTTGACTTTTGTAGTTACTTAGGAATGGGTGAAAGGTGATGTGTACTTGACATGTATTTGACATGTGATGGATTGATGGATTGATAGATTGATGAAATTTATGTGACACCTCGTAGAGATTCTCTTGGATTTCGTAACACGCGGCATTTTCTTCGCATCGAACATTGACCCACATCTCTTGACCAGGGTATCGCATCGGCGCACAAGTCGCGGCATCGGAACCGAAGCGACGGTGCGATCGCTATGGTAAAGGTCTTGGGTTAAGTCGATACGGGCTGACGACATACGAATCAAGGTCGCACGCAAATATTGGTTAAGGGTCGAATGTTGCCGGAATTCGACCAGTAAGACCGCGAAAGTCTATGGAATGGTACGGTCTAGGATACGGGGCTTACATAGGGTCTATTACATGGTTACACGTCATCCAACTTGCTCATAAATGTCATATAGACTTAAAAAGGAGGAAAAATTCAAATATCAACATCAATAACTCTCAAGAAAATTTTAACAATAAATGTATAATCCCCATTATGTAGTCCACTTCAACCCTAAAGTTGCCTATTTTTTAAGCTTATACTCTAAAATGATATGAATAAAACTCATACATTATAATGGTCCCCTCAAAGCCCTTGCATGTTTCTAGCTAGGACCAATAGGTAGGGTTGTATATGAATCGTGCTAGCTCAATTAAGTCGCTTGACTTGACCCGAAAAAGCTCGACTTGGCCCGACCTGGAATTGACTTCGGGTCGGGACGGACTATTTTCTTCAGCCTGAAACTGAGTTCGGGCCGAGTTCGAATAGGTCCCAGTTCGGCCCGAAACTCGACTCGACTTCGTCTGACCCGGCCCGACTCGGTCAAGTGGTGTGTGTGCGTGTGTGTGTATGTGTGTGTATGTGTGTGTGTTGTGTATGTGTATATGTTTCAAAATCTCACCCGTCCCTTTCCCCTTTATCCTTCTGAGATAGTTCATCGTCCATCTTTGAAGTGACAGTGACTCATCCACCTCACAGACGTATAATTTGAACGGCTTAGATTCATCCAAATACAAAAGGAATTATAATGTCTTGACTAGTTAAATTTTTTATGGAGTCTATAGTTCAACTATCTAAACCGTTAATCGAGAGCTTCGTAATGGGACGCGGATTACCTGATAAAGTCCTTCCTGTGAACTTGCTGTAAGGTCTGAAACTGGCTCAAACTCGGTTGATTGTTGACCGGGCCGGGTTCAGGCTGGACGTGTTGGCTCGGTGACCGGGGTGGGCGGGGTTCAGGCTGAGTTTGGCTGGTGACCGGACTGGGCCGGGTTGAGCTCAGTTCAACTCGGATCGACTCGTGCACACCCCTACCAACAGGTAATACTCCATCCACATCCCTTTCAATATGGTGTACACACACACACACGAAAACACTCACTTGCAAACCAGTTCGTACGTATCGTGTATGAACTTTTTTGAGAACCCATCATACGTGATGTGGATCCAAAATCTGAACCATTCATGTGAAGAAGCATCTCGTGAAAACCCCCGACTCAAGTTTTACTTTGATCTAAAACTTTGATGGGCTATAAAAAATGAAAACAGTTTCCTCCATTGATTTGCATTTCTCTTTTCTACTGTCTACTAGAATTTTAGATTGAGGTGAAAATTTGTTATATAAGATTTCATAGGATTCCGCATCACATAAACAGTTAAGATTAAACACCCATAGCACGTGTGCCAAGGTGTACACATACATTGGTGCACAGGGGAGCATGACTATATATATATATACACATTTGGTTTTGTCGGTCTCCTGGCTGGAAACATCTTCGTTATTTTGAGTGAGATAGATGATGCGCAGACCACACATTTAGAAGCTCGAACTAAATTATAGCAATTAATGCCGGGGTCTATTGGTCTATATGTATCAATTCATACTAGACTACACAAATTTCCTTACGGATATGTACCTATCATGAATGTTATCCGATTATGATATTGGTGGAAATTCATTTGCGGGTAAGATCAGAAACAAAAGAATATTCCTGTTTCAACAAACATGCATCCACTCAATTACTGGTCATGATTATTCAACCAATCACGTATTGGATGGTAACCTTTTTAGTATCTTAAATAATATTTAAGTGGAAGATTGTCAGAAAAAAATACTACTGTCTTTTTCCTTATGTAACTTACAAAAAAATGTCACATTCTCACTTGTTAATTTTCAAATGGCAAAGGAAAAGTGGACCCCGTGTTTCTAAATAACTTACATTGAGAGATTATGTGACCAGATTATCCAGCTTCATCTTGACATGCAATCACTTAAAAGTCGTATGTGCTGTGAACATTCCCTCACTATCCATTATCAAGTCCAATGGTGAAAAGAACCATACTCTCATGACTATGCTAGAATTCTTTCTGCCCAATCCCAACCCTCTAAATCAATGCGGTGCAGAATTACACCAAAAGGCAAAATTACCTCACCAACGGCTGAGTCAATTTAAATAAATCAAGTTCATTCAGTTGATGGAAATGACAATCCGATGAAATCTATTTTTCATAAGACACTACAAAATGAAGAACCCCACTTGATTCACGGTTCGGATCACGGTAGATCTATACCACGTATATAGTACGCGATGTAGAGTCACGAAATTCGGTGAATCCGCAGTGCACTGGATTTGCTTATTGCCGTAATTATTTTACAAGCAGCAAACAGTCGCTGAAATTTGAAAATTTTATATAATTTCAAAACTGGCGAATCGATATGGATTATGCTTTTTCAGATGACCCCACATTAATGCGACCTTACCCTTACTCTCTATGGTCTTGTCACCCCCTTCCTCCTTCCACCCAGTAACTCCACTGATTGACCCTCTTTCACATCATTTTTTACACGTGTCAGTCACATGCCCCGCTGGCACGTGAGAGACATCCATTTCACACGTGACACCCCTACCCTTGCAGCCTTTTCATAACACTCCCTTGCTTCCCATTGGATGACAAGGGGCCGCTTCTTTCCCTGCAGCTTCTGCTACCTGACTCTATCCATCCCACAAAGAGAAAAGAAAAGAAAGAGAAGAGAAGGAAAGAGAGAAAGGGATGGAGAATGTGGGAGGAAACGGAAACGGAAACGGTAACGTTAACGGTAACGGTAACGGCAGTAGTAACGGAAAAGGTAATTATTTGCCGTGGGATTATTGGGAGCTCGGGAGCAGTTCGTCGAGGCTGGACTGGAACGCCTTCCATCCTCCTTTCGGCAGTGAGGAGGCGCATCTGATGATGATGTACCCTCCACCTCCTCCGCAGGGGAACAATGCGCACCCCCTGCTGGGCTGTGGGGACGGCTCGCACGCGCCTGATCCTCACCTCACGTGCCTCAAACTCGGGAAGCGGCACTACTTCGAGGACGGGGGAGCGACGGAGGAGCGACACGTGGCGGGGTTCCCGCTCGCCGGGAAGAGAGGGAGGGGTTACCCATCGTCGTCGGGGGCGGCGCCGGTGCCGAGATGCCAGGTGGAGGGGTGCCACGTGGCGTTACTGAATGCGAAGGATTACCACAGGCGGCACAAGGTGTGTGAGATGCACTCCAAGGCGCCGCGCGTCGTGGTGTTGGGGATCGAGCAAAGGTTCTGCCAGCAATGCAGCAGGTACGCGATCGTTGGCGCACGTTACCCCTCGAGCGTATTTTAGAGCTCCTCTGAAGACGGTTTCTTGTCTATCTGTTTTTACTCCGTGCGCACGCGTATTTTAGCATAACGCGCATTTCTGAATTAAGAATATTACGATTTTTTATTTTTTTATTTTTTAAAAAAAGATAAATTTGGGACCGTAGGTTTCATGTGGTGTCTGAGTTCGACGACTCGAAAAGGAGTTGTAGGAGGAGATTAGCAGGTCATAACGAGCGAAGGAGAAAGAGCTCGAACGACTCTATCATTACTAGAAATGCTTCTCAAGGTATTTTCTCACTTTATAGAAATATTATTTTCCTTTTTAAAATTATAGAAATATTATTTTCTTTTGGTGATAGTTCCTCGCCATTTTGAAACCCTGAGATCTTATGAAGATGGAGAATAACCTTAAAACCACATTGATCCAACGATCCTGGCCGTCAGATTGGTTACTATCAGATGGATAATTAAAGCGAGGTGCTTGGCGGTGCCATATTAACGGCAAACTAGTCAGATCATGTAGGGTGTTGAATTAGCGCGTTTTTTCAAAATGGTGGTGAACTAACACTGCAGTACAGTAGCGCTTTTAGTTCATCAAAGCCATTGATCGGATATTTATTTATGCTGTGCTATTTATGTCTTTCTCTGTTTAAAATGCAATGGGATCGCGTGCAGAATATACGGTTTGTTTTTGTAGGGGCCTTCTTGTATTTTTCTGCTAATAAATAAATGGAGCGTATGATGACGGATTAGAATTTGTTTTATGTGGCTGATTTTCGTAATTTTGTTTGTTCATGTCTGCATGACAGTTACGTACTGACCTAGGAAGGAAGCAATGTTTGATGCTTACCTTAGATGAAAAATATAAAATCAGTTAACCCTTATTGGGCATGTAGTCCTCTTTTCTACCATAGTAGTAAATTTTTTTTTTTTTTTTTTTTTTTTTATAAATTTATACTTTTTGATTGTTATGCCTCGAAACGTGGGTCCAAGTTAGCCAGGCTGGAATTCAAATCCCAGAACTACGAGATTATAATAAATCAAAATAGGTTTATAATTCATTCATTTTCCATCCATTTCAGTACGACATTAGAGCCAACTAAAGAGAATAAATCAAATTTCTCATTAATATACTATTACATTTTTAAGTCTTAAGTGGAACCTGATTACATTGAGATTATGATACAAACTAACCTAATAATCCAAATGCATTAAAATTCAACTAATACAAAAATGAACATCTTCAGCATTGTCCAGCTTGCACATCAAAATCTAAACCTACAAAACAATTTAAGGGGGTATGAGTGGCGTGTAGGGTCACATCATCCCTAGTCAAGATTTACACGCTTGTACCCTTAACAGAGTTTAAATAATGAACTGAGATCAATAGAAAAAAAATGCTTCATAAATCAAATTGAATTTAAAACACATACCACTTAAAGATATAAATGTGATGGAACTAATGTAATTGTCCTCAAGTGACTTGAAAATAAATACAAGTGACGATCTTTTATGGAATGATCCTGGGCAGAGCACCGCGTGATATCTTTTAGGGAACGACCCTGGGCAGAGCACTGCATGATATCTTTTATGAGTTAGTTTAGGACAATGCACCCGTGTGTGTATCTTTTAGGGAATTTTTCAGGGCAGAGCACCTACGTCGATCTTTCGGGAGTAACCTCGGGCAGAGCACTCACCATGTCTTTTAAGAAATTTTCCACGGCACTGCACCTATGTGTGATATCTTTTAAGAAATTATCTAGGGCAGATCATTTGTGCTGATCTTTTAGGAATGACCTCGGACAGAGCACCCATATTAAATCTCATACCACACATTCTACATTTCCATTGCAAGTTCCACATTTGAGAGATGGCTAAAATGTGCAATTACAATGACCAAGAATTGTGGCATGCTAACACACTATAATCTCTATAGATAGACAATTGCATGTATAATATAATGAAGTCGAAGATAATAACAATATGTGAGGTTTCCTATAGTACGTGTGATTGAAACATGAAGAGCACTTCTTAAAAATTTATGAACCAACATGTCATAGTCAATATCACCATGGAAAAAAAAACAATGCAACAATGATAACATATAATATGGAACTTACAGGAGTAATAACAACTCGATGTTAGCACTAATCATGCATGCATTAGAGAAAGAATATATGTATATATTCCATGTTTGGCGTACAAAAATAACAAACGAACATGTACAAGTATTAAAGTGTAATTCACGATGTGGGGTAGATCACCTACCTGATGTGAATGATCAGATGCATGGTAGAAATAGGCGGGTATACTGAAATCCAATGTGAACGTAACTCGCTCAACTCGGTCGATGACAAAGGAAATATTCAACTTGGTGGTTTTATGTGAAACGATAGAGTTCTCCATATGGATACACACACGTATGGGTTATGAATCTATCATTCTAGGGTTTTTGGGTTTTCAAAATCAAAATACAATAAATCTACTCATTGACTCAGTGAGTCGACTCAATGAGTCATTAGAATCACAACTATAACAACATATAATATAAGAATTAGGAGGGGAACTCATCTGATGGATGGCATGCATACACTACTCGACTCAGAATCAGTTTTGTGGATCCAGTGGGTTGACCCACTGAGTCGACTCGGTCGACAAGCTACCTTCTCTCTCATTCGGTTCTACTCATCTTTACAAAGAGATAGTACACTCATAGATGTATCTGCAGCTCAGTGTTAACAACAACCTCAAACCCTGAATATTCCTCTGCTTCAACCTTAACACATCTCAGCTCAAATTCTCTTCAACCTTCATGTATCTGCAGCCCAATTAATTTGAGCTGCAAATTCATCTAATGAGTGTACTATCACTTTGTAAAATTTCATCCTAATCTGAGGTCTATAGAAAGTCATAAAATTCAGACATGGAGTGCTATCCAGAAACAGACGATTTCAGACCAGTCTAGATGTAACCTAAAGTCGGTATAGGAAACTTCTGGTTTTTCATTTTTCACTTATTTTTTCCTGAGATTAAATTTATCAAGCTATGAATAGGCTTTTGAATTGCCATGATTGGAGTTGTAAATTTATAGTTATGATATTTCGAAGTTGGGTATTTTCTACTGACTATTGCTGTCCACAGCGACGTTGCAGTTAAAAATTTCTAAAAGTTATTCTAGGGTCCAGATTTGGGCTGTAAATTCAGTGTATTTCCTAAATAAGATCAGATTTGATGTCATATAGATGCAAAGGGGTTCCTTAGGTCATATTTCTGGTTTATTTCATCACAAAAGCAAGGGATCCTATGTTTGGATCTCTAATTTGAAAGACTACCCTAAGTCCTCAGTTGATTCTAAACCTAGGCTCAATCTTTAGTGTAATATATGCCTAGAATCTAAAGCCAAGCTATGATACCAATTTGTCATGACCCATGATAGTGATGTTTTCTGCTGCTTATGGAAACAAAGTGGCTGCCAGTTTTTTTAGAAGGGCATTTTTTTTTTTTAAAAATTGCTACAAAAAAGAAATAAAGATTTTTATGGTTTTTTAAAGAAACAATTCTCACTTTTTTACGATTAACCTTTCCACACTTTTGTAGTATTCTCTTTCAAAAGGGCAACTTTCACATTTTCTCAAACAAACAAGTTTAGTTGGATTCTCTTTTGAAAGTTTCCTAAGGTCCGGTTTGAGAAAACAAGTCAGCGGGTGATTTCCTTGAAAAGGGAAATTAGTTATTACTAACAGAAATATATATATATATATATATATATATATATATATATATATATATATATATATAACGTTTTTTGAGAAACAACCCTCACTTTTTTACCATTGACCTTTTCACATTGTGTAGAAATCACATTTCTCAAGGGATCGTTTGGATGTTGGTAAATGAGGCAAGTTGTAAATGATTTACTAGTAAATCATTTACAACTTGCGTTTGGATGCCCCTTTTTGCTTGTAAATATTTTACAAGTTATAAATGATTTACAACCTGTAGTCCCTTTTCATTTCCTAACAAAAAGAGATGATTTTATATACTGGCAAAAAGATTCAAACGGCTTTTTATTTTATTTTTAATTCAAGGGTGGGCTATAAAGGAGAGATGCACCTCCCTCTCCTATTCTCCATCAAAACTCCAATGTCTCTCTCTCTCTCTCTCTCTCTCTCTCTCTCTCACTACTGCCCCCTTATAAAAGAGCATTCGGATTTGTGGGCCCACTTCTATGGCTCACCTACTGCTAACTCTTAAGCTTTAGTGATATAGGCTCAACCCAATGATCCACTTTAAAATCCACTCTTATATGCCATTTTAATGTTTTTTTAATGAATTACTTTTCTAAACTATCTTAGGAGTGAATAAACAATTACATGATATGAACCATTTCCAAGCTATCCAAACACTGTAAATAATTTACTAGTAAATCATTTACAACTAAAAGTCAAACAGACATGCTGTAAATCATTTACATCCTATAAATGATTTACTAGTAAATCATTTACAGCTTAAACCATTTAACACCATCCAAACGACTCCTAAAACAAACATGTTTGCTGGATTCTCTTCTAAAAATTTCCTAAGGTTCAATTTGGCCCAACCCCACAACGCAAATTACTACAAATTTTCATCAATATCCCACACGAGATTATACAAATTTGTGACAAATTCATGCATATTTCCGATACTTTGATGATCTGCCACCATATGAGTTACAACCCTTTGATCCCTGGGGATGTCCACCACCTCCCAAAAATGCCCGGACCCACCATCTCCACTATCAGTTCTTCCTAGCCCATCCTCTACCGAATTGTTTTTTGGGTAGGTATCATAATCTTGAAATAGATTCTTGACAAGATTTTTTCTAATTCCACCCAATGGTACCAATCATACCATAGCAGGGACTTCTCTTTGATAATCAATCTACAAGGCTTCAAAGTCGCACTCCACACAGCCTCTACCCATCAAGAATGGTTTGGGGCTTACACTGCTATATTTGAAGCTCTCCGATTATGAAATGAGACGACCATCCTACCTTGCAGGTCCCTGCAAACTCCATCCCCGCCAGTCACTTGATGAGCCATCCACAAGAATGGACAAAAATATCCCAATCTAATTCAAAAATTCCCAACACAAGTTTCAACCACAAAAGGAAATTTATTCATCATATGACAACATATCCATGCCTTACGCATAGAGGTTGTTGCTCTAACTCCATCATTCATAAAAAAAGGGGGGGGACCTTGGCACCCCCTTACCTTCCAATGGGAAGGAATACAAGTTAAAATTCAGACTCAGATAACAAGATAACTAGAGGAATGCGTCAACGACACATTCCGTGTTTTATAATATATGAATCAAACAACATATTTTCCAATACATTATCTTGTGGGATACAAATTTTCTTGAGAGATGAACAGATATGGCGGCTGCATCATAAGTTTTGATGCAACAATTTTCTCCCCACCAACGTGACACGTATGTAGAATATCTTACCTGTACAAATGGTCGTGTGGTCTGAAAATCAGGCCAATCCACATGGAGCAGGATGCTAGGCCAAAATGTCAATGAGCAACTAATGTATGACGTAGTGTACTCTTGTGGCCCACCCAGTGAGTTAATAGGCCTAATTTTCTTCCAGGAGATTATCAGGGTGCGGTTCGCCCTTTGTACTGATAGGATGTTCTATAGATGTAGCACATGGTGTCATAACTTATGATACAACTGCTGTAGTTGACCCTTTCTCAATGTTTTTATCATGTCGTCCAATGAGTTCATCGTTATATGTTCCTTTTATGATTCATATATTTTAAGCATTCATCCCCCACTTTTTTTGTTTTTGGTTTACATGAAAAAGATCCAGTATACAATGCATATATGTTAGTTGCCCAAGAACTCCTATCTTTGTAGCTGTGGTATGCATCAATATAAAATTGGGTTGCTCATACCTATGGTTAGGTTTAGCCATGCCTTGGATATGCAACCACCAGATGACCCTGGCCTATGACAGGGGAGTTTTCCCATGAACATCAAGTGGTGCATGACCATCTTCCTGAATTCCATTTATTGTCATCTTGGGGTTTCCATGCACGGTAAGGTATATCAAATGAATAACTCCAATCCCTATTATACACAAATTTGCATTTGAAATTCAAAGTTCTGTGAATTTTATGTATGGAAATTGAGAAACATAGATTACAACAATTTATTTTTGTGGGTTCTTTTGGTTTCCTGAGCTTGAACTACCCAGCTTTTATCTATCCCTCAATTGAGAGCAGGTTCAAGCCTTTGGCCCTCCTAGACCTAGGCCTTGATTGCAACAACAAGACAAAAAAAGGCGTATTTAGGGTGTTGTTTCAGGTTAAGTTGCTAACATCGTGCGTCTGTTGCTAGTTGATGTGGATGTTGCAAGCTGTTCGAGAGCTTGTAATGATAGAGTAATGGCTCTAGTTGGTGCCGTTGGGGTTCTGAGAAATTTTAGCCCTATTTATAACCTCTGGAGATGGTTGAAAGTGTAAGGATCACTTATGATTATTCCCCATTTTAGGTGACAGTTGATTGTTTTTTGCGGAGGTCATGTTGTTGTGTGGGATGTTGTGTGTTGTGTTGTGGATTGGGTGTGATCAACAACATACCATACCTGATCAGGTCCATTTCATGGGCCTCAGAATCTTGCGGCAGGTGTTGGATTGCTTGGTGTTGAGCTCTATTTTCATTTATGCACTTGAAGTACTGGTGGACCTTTGCGTGGACCTCAGGTGCTGTGTAAGATGGAATAGATAGTTGATTTGAGGCAATCTAAACACTTTAAACAGCCCGGTAATTACAATAACATTCCCATATAACTAGTCACATGGATAGGCAGCTTAATAAATAAAATACAAGTGGTAGCATTGGATATTGTCTGTCCTGTTGATAAAAGCATACTTGCTTGGGTTCTATGTTGTTGGTGTCCATAACATGTGTGGCAAAGGGTTATGAGTTCTTTGGAATGTAGGCTTTCTTGTGTTTGGTCCTAATCAAAGAACCATAGAATGAGGGTACAAAATATGAGTTGAAAAATTCTAAGTTTTGGATTGGATTTGCAAACACGGCGCAGATAGGCAGGTTTCATTTACTAGTAATGGAGCTACTGTTTTTGCCGCCAGGATGTGTTGTGTTGGTTGCAAGGGTGGATGCTCAGCTACAACTGAATTAAAAAATCGTAATAGAGAAGCAAAAAAAAAAGGGTTGTTGCTTGTAACATAAAAGGTTGAATCGAGCATTCCCATTGACCGGCTAACAGACTACCCAAGATGCCTTGAGGAGAGCCATGAGGGGGCAGGCCAATTGAGCACTCGAAACTTGGTCTCTTGATTAGTCCTCTCATCCCGTTTGGGTGGTCCTGATAGCATGTAGTGGTAGCAGTCTTTGTTCTGCTAAATGAAAGGTTCTATGTAGGCCTTGTGTGCAAGAGATCGATGTGAGCTCAGCTTACACTTGTTGACATCTGGTTTAGACCAATTGCAGTATACTTCTGCTGCGTTAGATGAGTGGCAAGCTGCCCAGTTAAAGCGTGGGTCAACTAAAATATCTTGGGATAGTGTGATTCAATCAATGTGGGATCTTGGATTGGCTGAGGATGGAAAATGCTGTGTCCGTGCGGGAGTTGTCACTGGACAAGATCTTGAAAAATCGTCCAAGGTTTGCCTGATCCGGACTTGAGCCCTTAGACGGCAAACCTGTTCAGCCAACTTTAGATGTTGTAGGAGACCCAAATCCAAAATGAACCTCTATGGCAACCTGCATGAAGGGCCCTCCGTGTTTTGTTATCTCAGGCAGTTTAAGTGGTTAGTCGCAAGGCACTCAACCATTGGTACTACTGATTTGACTTGATCTGGGTCCTCAAACTTGAGAATCTATGGCCACTTAAGGCCTATGACTAGGGTCCTCGGTCTAGCATGTTTCTCATCATACCTTGATGATGTTGGTATCTGAATCTTCTGAGGCAACTCAGATGCATCTCTTACTTGAACAAAGTGAGATTGAAAAATAAATTTAAGGTTTAAATACTTAAAAACTCAATTCAACTGATGATCACTTAAGTCAAGTCGAGTAAAGTAACTTGGACAAGTTTTTTAAGTTTATTTTGAGTCTTTTTCATGGTTAACAAATAAAATATGATAAGACGAGTATTCTTTGAGTGTGTAGAAGTTAGTGATTTGGATCCAACGAGCAAAAAATAAAAATGCTTAAGCAAGTAATAGAAAGAGGAGAAAGATAGGATAATTGCTTTGATTGAAAAAAAGGAGATGACAATACACTCTAATGACTTGGGGATGTACTCACCTATGGTTGGAGATTCACTCACCAAAATACAAGGAGGATTCACATACTCTCACAGACGATCAAAAGACGTCACAAAAAAAAATAAAAATAAAAATACTAACGCACTTTCTCCGGTTACAAAACTAGTAGAGAGATGGACAGAGATTAAATGGGGTGGGTGGGAGCGAGAGGAGCATCGAATGGGGAAGGGCCCAAGGTGACTGTTGGTATCTTCAGAACCAAACTTGAGTATGATATGATGCTTCTTGGTGTACTAAGGGTTGCATCAATCTCCTCCTCATGAAAATAACTCGTATTCGAGTTCAGCTTGATAATTTTTTTTTCCACATTTTAACATTGAAATCTTGTAACTCTTCACTGTTGACCCAGGTATTTTTGTATTTAGTCTTGTTCTTTCATCGGACAAGATATTTAGTGTAGGTACCTTGCCTTGTAAGCATGGATCGTTGGTAAAATGTTGCTAGGTCATGGAAGTGCTACACTTCAATAACCAATTTTCAGGTTGGTCGTTCCACACTTACTTTGATCTTCTCTTCATCTACTTTGATTCCTTTGGATGAAAGGACATAGAATAAAAAACTACATTGTCAACTAAAAATGAGTATTTCTTGAGGTTGACATATAACTTCTTTTCATGTAAAACACGTAGAAAATGGTCTTTGGGCACTCGAGGAGCAGCCAAAATTTTGTGAATAATAAGGTTTTTACCTTCATTTGATCCAGTCATTTCATAAAGCACTTAATAAGCATTTTCGTCATGAATCGGCTCATCATCATTAAATTCTATATAGTCTTGGTTTACTTCACCTTCATTTGGTTCAGTCATTCAATAAAACACTTCATGGGCATCTTCGCCATAAATCGGCTCATCATCATCAAATTCCATATAGTCTTCATTCACTTCACTTTCATTTGGTCTGATCATTTCATCAAATACTTCATGAGCATCATTATCATACATTTGAATATTTGTGGAGGCTTGTGCAGGAAGTCTTCACGAAACTTCCTCCATTATGCATTGTAGATTGTTGTTGTCATACTTCAAAATTTCAATTTCTTCGCAAAGGTGGACATCTTGAATTGAAGCCATCCGCTCGGCCTGGTTTCCTCCTCTTTTCATAAGAAATCAATCCTGATCCAAGAGCCGGACTTACTCTGATAACAAATGATGTTAATCCAACAGACTAGAAAATAGAAAATACTCAAGCAAGTGGTAAAAAGAAGATAAAGAGGGGATAATTGCTTTGATTGAAAAAAAAGGAAATAACAATACACTATAGATGGGCTTGGGGATTCACCCACCCAAGGTTGGGGATTCATTCACTCTTAAAGATGATAAAACGACCTTACCAGAAAAGGAAAAAAAATAAATACACCAATACATTTTCACCACTTACAAAACTATATTTATAGAGAGATGGAGGGAGATTAAATGGGGTGGGTGGAAGATAGTGGGGCATTGGATGGGGAGGGGCCCAAAATGACCATTGATATCTTCAAAGCCTCCCTTAAGTATGATATGGTGTTTCTTGGTGTACCAAGGGATGCATCAGTTAGTTAGAGCCTTCTTGAGTTTTCACGGAGCTTTTTCTAAGTCTTCACAAGTAGTGACTAGCTTGGAGAATGGGTAAGTTAAGTTTGATTCTTGGATTTGACCAGCTAATTGTTCGGGTTCATAATTGTATCTAATGAGGTAGCTTCAATTTAAACGCTCGACCAGATTATTAAATGGGTCTGGACTGGGTCCTGTCATAGTGCACTTTAGGAGGGTGGTAAAATTGAAGAGTTTTGAGTTCTTTAATGATCATGGTCATCCTTTTAAAGAACTGTTGAACTTATAGGTAGTGCAATATTAAAAGAGGACGTGTTCGAAACTCCAATGTTAGCCACCCCCATAAGTGAAAGACATGGAGTTGGAGAGAATTAAAACTTGTAAATTTTTGTGGTTCTGTACATATACCTCTGTCTATTTTGTTAAATGTGCTTTGTCACCATGATTGTGGGATGTTCTTTATAGTTTAAAGGGTTTTTTTCTCTCTTCAAAGTAAACTATTGTTCTAAACATTATCACCTCATGTGAAAATGGTTTAGGGCTTTTATCACAAGTGGTTGGTTGCATATGCTTCGGTTTTTTAAGACAGTCGATGGCATGTGCACCACACAGTGAAATAGTGAATAGATCTTCTATGGCACTTGGTTATTGGAAGTCATGTAATGTTTTCTTTGAATGGTGAATTAAAATGAAGGAATGACTTAGGTAATTGTATTTACTTTTGACACATTTGATATGAGATTTGCTTGAATACACCCTGAAGTATTACAA
This sequence comes from Magnolia kwangsiensis, assembly GCA_037074715.1. Classification (NCBI taxonomy): domain Eukaryota; kingdom Viridiplantae; phylum Streptophyta; class Magnoliopsida; order Magnoliales; family Magnoliaceae; genus Magnolia; species Magnolia kwangsiensis. The sequence goes on along the minus strand of CM073576.1, from coordinate 14,349,224 downwards.
TATGATATGTGGGACTAGGAGATGGATTTAGGTTTTTTTTTTTTTTTTCAATGACCAAAATTGATAGGGATCCACTTGGATGGGGGATGTGTGAAAAAAAAAAAAAAACAAAAACCCTCTCTAACTCAATATTTATTATGAATATGATGCTCAACTCATATAACGGATTTGCAAAAATATCTCAAGAGAAAAAAAGAAAAAAAGAAAAAAGAATAAGGGTAAGAAACCACTTCGAGTGTGGTGAGCCTCCTTAGTTCTTTGCTTTTCTTTAATGGCTTTCTTTCTTCGAGATACACCATTCTTTATTCTTCACTTCTAATGACTCCTATCTTGTAGTAACTGAATTTAAAAAAAAAAAACATTTAAATTTAATAACTTAAAGAGAGGATCAAGATAAATGTGATCCTCCTATTAACAATTCCATACTTCTTAAACCTAGGGATAACTTGAAGAGAGAATCAGGGTGAGAATGAAGGTGATTTCCTTTACTCCATGTGTGTGCATGATTAGTGGGGTGCGCAATATTCTTTGCTACTTAGGGTCTGTTTAGTATGTGGGATTAAATGGTATGGAATTGTATTAGATGTGATTAACACCATTATTGTGCAATGATTGCATGTTTGGAAATACGATGGTATTTGGCCATCCAATCTCCATGTTTGGGATAAAATTCTTGTTATGGGAAAAACACTGGATTAAGAAAAACCCCATTTGTTGGACCATGGAATTGTAGTCAACTAACCAAATTCACAATAGATATTGGTCACTTGTACACATACGTAACTAAAATGTCACGTGCAAAGGGAGTATATGGATGGACAACATGGATAAACCATATGCATCAATGTGGGGCCCACGTGTAGTGGATTTCAAAATCCACTGGAAATCCCACATGGGACAAATGCAATTCCGTCCCACCTAATCCCAACCCTTTTTGTCCTCCCCAAACGCATGATGGAATTTGCATGAGACCAATGCAATTCCATCCCACCTAATCCCATCTAAGCTCACGTACCAAACAGGCCCTTAAAAACTATGGTCCTTAGGTGATGCCAACTTCCTCTACAATATCTTCTTCAGAACCCATGTGAATAGCTAATTGTTCCTTACATTGGAGATGCATGCTAAACTTTTCCTCACAGTTATATAACATAGTCTATGTCTTTGACGTTCTCGCATTTCTTCGAAAGTCAATTGCTTGATAGGGCAGTGTGCCCTCCTTGAGAGAGAGAGTCGTCATAAGGGTTGAAGGTTTCAAGTCATTGGACCGTAAAGTTTGGTTGATGGAATCCGCTTCTTCATGGAGTGTCACCATTTGGAATGCTTCTACAAGAGTGGATGGTTGAAGGATTTTAACCCTCACTTGAATATCTTCATGCAACCCTGAAATGAAACACCTAATTAAGAAAGGTTTGGGCAATCGCAAGGTGCGATTTTCTAATATATTAAAATGGAATGATAATTTCGAATCATGGTGATTTGTTGTAGCTTGGACAACTCGCCACTATGTTCCTCACTATTTGCAGTCGCAGTGAGCCCCACCATTTGATTATCCAGAATTTGGTTGAACTCCTAAAATTTTTAGGCTGTGTAGATCTAGTTGGCGGGATCATGACTATCAAATCTGGGAAAATCAAGCTCAACCCATTGATGGTATACTTGATTTCGTTTTGGACTCCTGGATTCAACTGTAGCTCTATTTGAATCCCTCTCATCTTACATGAGTTGGATGGAAAAAGTAATATGTTCAAAATGATTAAACATTTCTTATGGTTGACCACGAAGATTGCTGACCTTCTGTGCAAGCTCCGCATTGGAAACCATGGTTAATGGTATATGTGAGCAGTCTGAAAATCATTGGCTCTATTACAAGTTGTTACGATCTTCAACTCATATCATCGATTTACATAAATATCTCAATCAATGTTGTCAAATTGCATATGAAATACATTTAATTAAAAAAAAAATAAAACCATACATGAACATGAGATACATCATACGTTTACAATTTACTAATTTAGTAATTTACAAATTACAATATAGTTAACTTCTTAAATAATCTTATCTTAACATTAACAAATTAACAATTAACATTTTAGTTAGTACTTAGTAGTTAGTAGTTACATTTATGAAATCAGAAAAATCAGAAAAAAATAAAATAAAAATCAGAAAAATCAAAATAAATTATTATGTCATTGGGACATGAAATACATTTAAGTAAAAAAAAAAAAAAACCATACATGAACATGAGATACATCATACATTTACAATTTACTAATTTAGTAATTTACAAATTACAATATAGTTAACTTCTTAAATGATCTTATCTTAACATTAACAAATTAACAATTAACATTTTAGTTAGTACTTAGTAGTTAGTAGTTACATTTATTTATTTAAAAATAACAAATATGAAATATGAAATATGATTTATGAAATATCAAATATCCATATTCAACATTCAACACTACATGTACATGATAGATGATACAAATTGTCAAATACAATACATAATGTATCAAGTTATCATTTATCAATGATTTAATATCAAGTTATCAACAAACAATTGACAACATTAACACACTTAGACTTATGAGACAACCATTAAACAAAATTAAGATGTATTTATTATTTATTTATTTATTTAATCAATAATTATGATATACATTGATCTAGCATCTATTGTGGCACATTATCACCAGGTCCACCACCACCACCACCATCATCATCATCATCATTCGAGTCATCTCCTTCTTCCATATACACTTCTTCTTCTTTCGTTTATTTGTCATCTGTACGTACTAATACTTCATCAACATCCAATGGTGGATGGTCTTCAATTTGATCATCATTATCACCTTCTCCTTCAATCTCCTCAATCTCATCAACGGGTTGACAACTACTACTCGCCCCCCGGCTTCCTCCCGCCCTTCACCTTCGAGTGGTATTACTACTACTTTCACCAGGTGTCGATCTATATGTGGCATCTTCAACTTGTGCTCATGTCAGATCCTCTCCAGCAAATATCGGGTCCTCTGTCTTTACGAGCCACTCACTATCTGCATCCAACTCATCTAAGCAAATATGGTCAAAGAAATCAGGCTTTTCTTTTCTACTTTGGAATCGTTCTCGCAATTTTTGATTGTATTGAACGAAAACCAAGTCGTTTAGCTTTTCTTGCTCCAGGCGATTCCTTTTCTTGGTATGAATCTGCAAGAAAGAAAGCACATTTGACGTTAGCTATTTAGGTAATTAATTTAGCTTAGGCCACTAAAAAATTGAAGTTTACAAAAAAACAAAACAATTACTAAATAGTCTAAAGTCTAAATAAACTTTTACTTTCCGAATCGAACGTGCTCCAATTGCGCTCGCAACCACTGGCAGAACACGTGAGTCCAAGAATCTTCATAGCCAGCTTCTTTAGAGCTGGATCCTTCCTGTTCGGGTCCACTCTAGAGGCAGCTCACCAGTCAGCTGAGAAAAACAGTTGTATAGGACTATAATCCATAGGTTAGATCTCTTAGAGAGTAGAGACACTTTGTAGAATAACTTTTTGTAAGAGTGCAGTACACAGTTGAGTCAGTATACACTAACATAGTAACATTCATTCATAGAAGTATTTACTAGGTAATTTCATTGTCGGATGTCTTATTACGATATCCTTGAGAATATTCCTTCACTTTTTGTGTAGAAGTTCATTAAAGTTGAGATCTTGTCTTGTTCTCCTTTATATGGAATCATTCTTTTGCAAGACATCAATAAATCCAACCATATGCATAGTTAGTGCTTCTGTTGGATCAGCAGAAGTGAATAAACAAGCTGGGTTAAGGATGTAAGCAGCTGAATACATTGGGGATGACATTTGGCTGCCCCATCTTCTATCTATAATATTTAAAATTGGCCTGTAATCATGGTCTTAATAGTTAAAATGGTCCGTGATCTTATTTTTCGCCCTCTCCATCGCATCATATATGTAGCCCATTGTGGGCTTCTCATCCCTGTCCACCAATCGCAACACAGGGACTAAGTGCTCAGATGATTTTAGCGCCTTTATCACCTGAGTCCAAAAACTTTGAGAAAGAATTGTTTGTTGAACCCGTTTCCCATCAACCTTTGACCACGGCCCACTTGTAAAATCAGCCGACACTATAAGGCTTTTAAGTTCTGATTTCTTTGCATGTAGCCTTTGTAATGTTAAACAGGCTGTAGCGAAACGGGTGACTGCTGGACGTAGCAAGTTATCCCAATGTGTTTTCTCATTTGACTGAGAAGAAGGGTGTGTTTGTACATAAAGACCGTGATTCTTCTAGCCCTTGCAATTACGTTTATAAATAATCTACCTATATCTTCTAACATAAGATCAATACAATGGGCCGCACAGGGGGTCCAAAATAAACGCTGCCTCTTCTCCATAAGGAGACGACCGACCATTACATACGAGACTGCGTTATCTGTAATTACTTGTACAACGTAGTCCTCACCTATTTCTTCAACTACACTATCTAGTAAGTTAAACAAATATTCTCCTGTGTGGAATGGCCCGACGCATCCACTGGCTTCAAGAACATTGTCCCAGCTGGACAATTTATCAAAAAGTTAATGAGAGACCGACCGGATCTATCGGTCCATCCATCGGCCATTAGTGAACAACCATATATTTTCCATGATTCCCTATATTCAGCTATGAAGGATTGTGTATATTCAACTTCAGTTTTTAGGCATGTCTCCCTCATTTCATGATATGAAGGAGGTTTAAGCCCAGGTCCAAATTGACCTATAGCCTCAATTATTACCTTGAAGCTTTTCGATTTAACGACGTTGAAAGCAACGCCGGTTTGGTAAAACCACTTAGTAATATATTGAATTGTGGTTTTTCTATATTTTTGTTTATACCGGTAATCTAAAGTTGTTTGAGCCGGCCCTTTTCCTCTACCCCTTTGGTTGAGCACATCCTCGGGGTGTGGTCTACACCATCTATCTATGGGCCCATGCCCTCGGGCTCTTTTCGATGATTGTACTTGTGGTCTAGATCGGCCTGTTGAAGTAAGGGGAGTGAGATTAGCTTCATCTATATTAAATACATTTATATCTTCATATGCATCTTGTTCCATATAATCCTCTTGACGTAGGGCACTATCACATTTTTTTCTTGATTGTTTTTCCATATACTCCACGATCTCCCTTCGGATTTCTGGAGTAATTTTGTCGCATGCTTTTGCATTCGACCCCGGTAAATGTGCAAGGTGTTGCTTGTGCCTTGCAATGCAACCAGAATTCACAAACCCACATAACTTACATACTATGTGAGTCTTTTCGGTAGCACTATGGTAATGCCCATACTTCCAACCCGGGTCATTTGACTTGGGCTTCAAAGAGGAAGATTGGGAAGAAGACATTATGATGGTTGATAGTTGTTCACTCCCCAAGTGCAGGGTTGTGATGTAGTAATAACTCGGTAAGACCGAGGTCGAATCCCAAGGGACTGAAACTTGTACGTTATCTGAAACTAACCAGAACTAGAACTAGATTAAGATGAAATCTAAACTGAATGTAATTTAAGAAATAATGGTGAAATAATTATCTAAACTTGAGAGAAATCAGGAGAAGGGAACTAGGGATTCAGAGGATCCACTTGTAGAGATCAGGGAGAATTTATGCTTGCATCAAAAATCATGAAAATTACTGAACTGGCGTTGATCTAGTTTTCAAAGAGATGAAAGGTGTATGAATTAGAATGGATTCCATCACCAAACCATGCCCACAGACTATGGCAAACAACAGAATTAAACTAATTACCAACCAATCATATGTATGAAGGTTAAGAAGGGTACCGTCATCCAACCATGCCCAGGAGACTATGGTGAACAACAGGGCTTCCTAACGTCATAAACATTAAAGAGAATGGGAATATTAAAAGTCATTGCAGACCCATTGTAATTTCAGTCACAATAGACCATTAAAAACCTAAAATATTTCCATTAAAATCAAACTAAAACCAACTTCAATTCAAAAATTAAAATTAAATTAAAAGCATATAATCTCTCATCTCACTACAAGCTTCACCTCCTAGCCCTAGCTAGGAGGATTTAGCCTGCCATGGATGGGCTCAATCCAAATAAATAAAGAGAAAAAGAAAAGGAAAAGAAAAGGGAAAGAAAAAACCCAAGCTCCTCTCTCTCTCCTCTGCCCACGTTGAAACCCAAGCTTAAGCCCTCTGTTCTTCCTCCCCAGACTCTGAATGAATGCTCCCCACGTCCAAAAACCTCTTTTTATAGCTGCTGGAAGGCTGGAGTCAGTGACAGAGTTGTAGCAGGACACGGAGTGCAATTTTCGCAGCCAAGTTTGGTACCATGAAACACGCCACTTTCCTCGCTCAAATTCCAAAGAAACACCGTCCCTTAAGATTTTATTAGGTCCTCTACATGATAGACGGTTCAGATCTGCCATATGATCAAAGATGGTGGGCAAAACCGTCCGAAAAAGTCGGTTTTCGCGGATGTGCGAAACCTTTCGCACCATTTCGCTGTTGTGGTCGGTGGGCCCCACAGAAGCATTTTCTGGAAAATCCACCCCATCCATTGGATTCAGAACGAAATTTCAGTCAAGAATGGGTGGTTTTGAACGTCCATTGACGTGGCCCAGAGAAGAAATCACAAAAGAATCAGTTTTGAACGCTACCGAGCAGCCCTTTTGTGGCCTCTGTATCTCACACGTGTGCACGCATGGGTACAAAAATTTAGCATGTTTTTGTAGTATTCGAGCCCCTCTACACGGTGAACGGATCAGATTTGCTATACGAGCAATGGGTGGGGCCCACTACCGTTCGCAAAAACGGTCGCGGCCGTGCGTCCGCTGCGATTTTTTTTTTTTTTCTTTCTTTCGGTCAGAGACGGTCAAGCCGTCTCTGACACTTGCCATGCACGGTGAGTGCACCTGTGTACTGTACACGCTCATCTCATATGAGGTCCATTGCACTGTTTTGGAGAAATCTGCACCGTCCATCTGTTTTGACTCCTCATTTAAGGCGTCAATAATAATTTTGAGGCAGTTCCAAATATCAGGTGGGCCCAGAATCAACGGTTTATGGGCTGATCTGTCAGTTGGGGCACTTCCCGAAATCTTCAATGACTGAAATTTTATATGTACGGTTAATTTATGGTCCTCAGGCGACGTATGAAGTTTCGAGCCGAACGGATGGTGGGAACCTCGTGATCTTGCATTCTGGACGTCCTTCAGGCCACTTGAGCTTCAATTTCTAACTTTTCTCGGATTTCTGACCGTGTATATTTGTCAATCTTGGTCCCCTGGAGTGTGTCCCTTGCCTTTGGAGTCATCAGATCGTTAAATCTCAACTTTTAACGTCTTTTTTCCATCCATGCTCATAAAATCACTTTGCCACACAAGAATGAGAAAACGAGCCATTAGACAGCATTATATTCGTAAATCCAGACAATATCTGGGGTCTAATATGCAATATTTGACCCTCAACAATAGTGGTGTGTGTGTATTATTATCACTAAAAAGTAACTAGCTAGCTACTAACTAGAAACTAGAAAGAGACTAAGAAGTATTAAGAAGAACTAAGAAGTAAGAAAGAAGTAGATCTAAGAGAGTAACTTGGTAAGTAGGGGTAAAGAGTAAAGAGCCTAAAGAGATGAGACTTGGAGAGAGAGAGAGAGAGAGAGAGAGAGAGAGAGAGAGAGAGAGAGAGAGTTACACACTTACACTTACACACACACTTGTAGAAACTAGAAAGGGAGAAGAAGAGGGAGAGAGAGAGTTGAGTTATACACTTACACTTGTAGAAAAGGAGAAGAAGAGGGAAAAGAAAATGAGAAAAAGAGAGAGAGTTGAGTTACACTTACACACTTACACTTGTAGAGAGAGAGAGAGAGAGAGAGAGAGAGAGTTACACACTTAACTTGCACACTTGTAGAAACTAGAAAGGGAGAAGAAGAGGGATAGAGAGTTGAGTTACACACTTACACTTGTAGAAAGGGAGAAGAAGAGGGAAAAGAAAATGAGAAAAAGAGAGAGAGTTGAGTTACACACTTGTAGAGAGAGAGAGAGAGAGAGAGAGAGAGATTTACACACAAATAAAAGTAAAATTACAAATGTAACAACTAACAACTAACAAATATAAAAGAGGTTCCCAAATCCCAACTTTATTCTTGTTGTAACTTGTAGTCTTGTACTCATAATCTTAAAATCTTGTTGTAAGATGTAACTTGTAGTCTTTTAATGTAAGTTGTAAGTTGTCACTTGTAACTTGTAAGTTGTAAGTTGTAACTTCAAACTTGTAAGTTGTAAGTTGTAACAACTAACAATTAACAAAGTAACAAATCAATTAACAAACAAAATATTAAAAAAAAAAAAATGATATAAAGAAGTTAGAAACTTAGAACTTAAAAGTTAGAACTTAGAAAACTTAGTGGATGAAGATTGGAGATTGGAGAGGACCAGAGGACTGAGGAGTCTCTTGACTCTTGTCTTGACTCTTGATCTTGATTCTTGAATATGGATGGTAATGGTATTATGAATGAAGAATGATGTATCATGTATCATGTATCTTGGTCATTGGATTCTTGATTCTTGTTGTACCCTCTTGAGTCTTGAATCTTGATTCTTGAAAGTTGAAAGAAAAGAAAAGAAATATGGAAATGGAATATGGATGGAGAGGAGTGGATGGAATGTAGAATGTATATTGTAAAATGTAAAGTACTTAGTAAGAGAGCATGTAGTAAGAGAAATAGAGAATAGAGAGAGTTTGAGCTTTTTTTTGTAAGTATGAATGCTTAGAATGCATATATATAGAGTAAAAATCTGGTTTTTCTTTTTTCTTTTTTTTTTTCTTTTTTATTTTTTTAATTTTAAGGTCAAAAAAGGGTCAGAAATCTGACCGTTGGCCAGTATGCGATCGCATATGCTGGCACATGTGGTGTATGCGATCGCATATGTGCAGGGATTGCATATGCCACTGCTGCATATGGGATCGGCCCCCGAATATGCGCATATGCGACCGCACGTTACAACAGTGATCTCAATAAAATATGAAGAGAAAAAGAATAAGAAATGGATACGAAGCCACTTCGAGGGTGGTGGGCTTCCTTAGTTCTTTGATTTTTCCTTAATAGGCTTTCTCTGAAATACAGCACTTTATTCTCCACCTCTAACTACTCCTATCTTGTAGTAAATGAATTTTTTTTCAAAAAAAAGATTCAAATTTAAGTGTAACAAACCACTGGGAGAATCAAAGTAAACGTGATCCTCATATTCAAACTCCAAATTTCTTAAACCTAGGGAACAACCTGAAGAGAGAATCAGGGTGAGAATTAATTTGATTCCCTTTACTCCACATGTGTGCATGCTCCGTGGGGTGTACAACATTTTTTCAACCCTTTGATTATTTAGAGTTTATTTTGACTATTCTTCATGTTCAAAGCCAAAGAGCTATTTGTTGACTTTCTACCATTTAAAGTGAGACTCATCATATAAGCGGCTAAGGTCGTTGGAAGATGATCCAGATTTGAAGGCTAAGTCCCAACGTATCGTATTGCAATATGTGTGGTTGTATTCAAGCAAACCTCTTTGTTTCCAAATTTTTATGGTTGCCGTCAATGGTGGGGTTGTTATGCAATATTTAGGATTTGTTTTATCCTAGATGCATGATTATTGCAACCCATTTTGGATTTAGAATTGTTGTAGAGGTGCAATATCTGTCTTAAAGAAAGCGGACTAATTTGGAATTCAAAGTGTGGTTTCTCTCCCCCTCCAAAATTTCACTCTTTTTCTTACATTCTCAGTTCATCTGTAATGTAACAGTGAAAGAAGAACAAAAATACAAATACCTACATTCATCCCAAAAAAGCATTTCAAATTGCCATGCTATTATAACAAACCTTTGTACTTTTGATCTGATGGTGGGACACTTGTTTTGATCTGATGATATAAAGGGAAAGTTTTATTTTTCTGTCGTGTATTTGTACTTTGCTGCTCCCTAGGGACACCATATACCTTTGTAATAGGATTTTCTTAACAATAAGGGTAATGATTACTTCTTGGACCATGGCTTGCTGCAAATAACAGGAGAAAACGTTCTGTTAAAGAAAATTGATTTCTTTTCTTTTCTTTTCACACTTAACAAACAGGCCCTTTATATCATGCTTCTACAGGATTACCCATGAGTGGATAATCTTTTCACCTAAAATGAAATAGGATAGGCTTTTGATTTGAGAGATGGATGCCAATCATTTCAGAATCACAGTGAAAGATGAAATACTAATAATACTGGTTCATGCACAATGACTGAGTTGGAAATGTGTAGGCTTGACTGGTTTCCATGCTTTGAAAGGAGACTCCAACAGCGCCCTCATGAAGTCATTGTCACAAATGTATAAATGGGTGGCTGCTTTGTGTGTCTCAGTGTGGATGCTTATCCATGCAAATCATGTGAACCCCACACCCACAAGGGGTCCTGTCAATTGGAGCCACGTCCAACTAGGTGTTGAAACTGTTGGGGAACTTTGGAAGCATACAAAGATGAACAAGCAAAGTACTCTAATCACACAACTAAGTTCAAAAACAAACAAATCGAATTTTACGTGGAAAAACCCTTGTGGGAAAAAACCACAGCACAAAGTGATAATAATGCAATACGAAAGTAGAAAATTACAAAAGATAGAGATTACTGATTTAAACAATCTTCCTCACAAGCCAAGCTATGCCCTTGAAACCCTTAGGAACGAATTTAGAAAACCTAGACTACCTCTCTTGCCTCCAAATCCCGATTATGCCTGCTATATATGGTATAACATTGTATCACAATTGGAATAGGAAACAAATCCTGCACTTTTGCAATTCTGCACGCGCTCAATGGCACCTTTGATGGGACTTTGATGGCATCGACGATCTGTCGATTGCATCGAACACCTTCAATGACATCGAGAAAAACACAAAAACATTCCAGCGATAAAATATGGGTTTTTTGGATTTTTTCGATGGCATTGAGCATCTGTTGATGGCATCGACAAACCTTGTTGTTTACTGATTTAAGACATTCTACAACAGAAACACACTGTCTACTACTTGAACCATGGGCTGGGAACTGTCTTAACTGGTTTAATAAATATAGAATACTGATCTAATGAAACAGGTTTTGGTACCAGTTGGTTTTGTTGGAAGACATGATGTTCAGCACCATGAAGCTAATACTGTTTTGGCACGCTAACATTTCTCTAGTGTAGATGCATAAGAGCTGCAGCATCCAATGCTCAGACGAGCTTTGTTATTCTCGATGCTTATATCCTTTAGATTGGCACTCTTTCATATTTAGGTTGGTTCCCAATTGCAACGTTTTGAACTTGGACTAAAAATGTATCTCCTTCCCGACATTATGTTTGGTGGAATTCAGTAATCTCTCTATTTTATTTCAGTTTCTCTTCAATTACATCTGTCATTCTTGCTTGCTGGAAAAGATTCTAACCTTCACATGCTGCAGAGAACAAATTCATGGATGGAAGATTTGCGTGCATATCATCGGCGGCAACGGGATGTGCTCTCTCTCTTCTGTCATCCAAGAATTCTTCTTGGGTTCCTTCCACTGATCTCTCCTCTCGATCCAGCGCGGCCCTCCGCGAGCTCATCGCTGAGAACCGCGCAGCCGTCCTTGCCAGGCAGCTGATTTCAGATCGTGGTTGGAACCATGGGACAGATGAGGCGAGCAGGGCCCAGGAGTTCCTTTCAAACATCCCTCACCAGCACCAGGCGGGTCCTGGTGGGCCCGAAGCATGCCGGCTGGTGTCCCAGTGGGACCACTTCCATGAACCAGCAGTGCATGTGACATTGGATCTGATGCAGACACCAAACTCAACGTTCCAGATCATGTCTGGGAGGAGCAAGTCCAAGGAAGAGGAGGAAGGGTGTTGTGAGATCTGGAAATCATTGGAGGGAACTCATGTGGTTTGAAATGTTTGGAAGTTGGCTGTTGATTGCCCACCTTGATCTGCCCGGCTGGATCCTGACATTGGCAGGCATCTAGCTCGTCCTGTCCCTAGATGCCCTTCGTTGGAAATAGCATGGAACAGATGATCATAACCATCTGTTTCTCATGTCAAATTTTGGTTGATCTTGACCGTCCATTGTTTGGTATGCTTTTCTGCAAAAGGCCATTCCTGCCAAGGGCTCGCTAAATGGACGGTCTGGATCTGCTGGACAGCCTGCCTAAGTAATTTGATGAAACGTGCTCCGTTTCATAATCCAGTGCGGCAAAAGGCATAAAAGACCAGCTGTTGTATTTCGATTTAGCAATTTTATCGTCTTTGTTTTATTTTGATCATTTATTTAGTAATTTACTTACGTTGTTAAGTAGGATTATGATGTGTTTAATAATTCCAAAACTCAATAATGAGGATTGTGTTGCGCCAAAAACCCTAGATTTTGATAGCCCGAAGCCAACGGTCTGATGATGGAGATGGTGATTGATGGGCCGTGTTCGTGTAGATTTGTGGCCCACATGGAAAGTCCCCTATCTCGATCCTTCCATTCTTCCCTTTGTTGCTTACCCTACAGCCGGGTACTTCCCACTTGTAGAAATTCAGACGTAAATAGCGTACACGTACAAGTTGGGCAAGTCCAGATGTAGACGCCCAGCTTATTAGAAATTGTGATCCTGATCAACGGTTTAAAGTTGTTTGAACCAACTGATGCAGTTAAGTCCAAGATCTGCAACGCCACCAACGTTGTATCTTTAATTAACTCAACAGGACTGATTATTGTAGGCCAGATGAGTTAGCATCGTATCAGAGCCAAAGTTGTTGCATTTCATCAAATTCCAAACACTTATCTTCTACCATCTTTTTGGTTTCTATAAATGAATTCAGAATCTTAAAAACTGTCAATAGTTAGTGGTCCCACATATGGGCCAGGCATTGATCAAACGCATAGATACAAAACTTCAATGCTATCAAATTGTTGATAGAATAGCTCTGAGTTAGACGTTCTAAGTTGTTGCCGGCTGGAGATCGGATAAGCGTCGTTGATTGATGCTAGATCTAGACAAGTGCTCGATTGTTAACGAAGAACATCTCGGCAAGATGTGAGAGAATGGCGAGAACTTGGGCAATGATCATGACAACATCAAGATCGATGCATAAAGAAGTGGTCACATCTCTATGATTTGATCTCGGCCTAGAGGCAAAATGATACGGTGCTAAGAAATCTCCGGACAAGGATTGTTGTCTTTCATTAATTGAGAATTGGGCCTGTTTAGATTCATGGTAGGGGATTGAATTGTATTGTATTAAAGGGGTTAAAATATATTATACAGTGTCTGATTTGAAGTTGTGATCCTTGAAACACGATGCGTGCGAATGCATCTTTTCTTAAAAAAATTCAAACGATGATAATATATTATCAAATGACTCTATTTCCTTTAGTATAACATATTTAAGATGCTGTATTCGTGTGCGATAAGATCTAATATTTCTACTCTAATAGCACCTTAGATCATCTCCAACCTTTTGCATGTGACCATTCAGTGAAGAAGGTTTACTTTCGAAGGTTTGATTTCAAAATACAGTTGGAAAATACACTTTGATCTACGTTGGATTGTAGCAAATTGGGCAATCTTTCACCAGATCGTTTGGAGGAAAGCCGATCATTCAGGTACAAATATCTTCCTTTCTGATTGTATTGCAATATACATCTACCCTGTAATCATGAGTTGATTCAAATTAGAAGTTGCATGGCCCTCTTAGAGTGCAAGAGGCCGCTCATTGATGGGGTGTACGCCTTTTACAGGAAGATTCTGCGCCGGTAACCCAGGTGGGCCCCATTATCATGTTTGTGAATCATCCTCCTCGTCCATCGGAGTTGTCATCCATACCGTTAATAAAGTCATTCCTATTGGGATGAATTGAAAACAAAAATATTAGCATGAATCAAAACTTTCGTGGCCCCATCCCTATTTTAACTGTGGACGTCTGATTAAGGAGGATTACACTCACGACCTCTTTTGATACGGTTCAATTTTGACAACACGTATTAAAATGAGATCACAAAACGTATGGAGGGATAGGATTATTCACAAAGATGACAGTGGGCTCCACCTCGGTTCCATTTTCAGAACTTAAAAATAGTCACTGTCCTACCTATACTAATAATATCATACATATATACAATATGCAGTCCTAATATATCGTATTCAAACATTGAGTTATGACATGTTGAATTGGATGTATTTTGAAATTGATCGAACGTATACATGAACAATAGTTGGATATAATACAATAAACTCTTATATGCGAATTCAAAATGGCCCTTCGTACTCAGCCAAACAATGTAATCTTATGCGTTGTGATTAACATACATGATATAAATGTAAATTCGTCGATTGAATCTTTCGTGCCGTAGTCTTTATGTTATAGAAGGGTTCTTGATTAAAATTGACATAAGGTCTAGAGGTTAAGTGGTAATTTGATTTGTTTTGTGAGTTTCTATGACAATATTATTGGTTTTTACAGTTTATTTTCTCAATTTTATTCATTTATGAGTGGTAATTGTAACTTTAATAATATTATTTGACTGTTAAGTGCTTGATTTTCTGTATTAATATATGCTACTAGCAGAGGTTAATTTGACCTAATCAGAATTGTGTTAGGGTTGAGTATTCATTAGCTTAGTTGGGTGTGGGTCAAGTAGCTTGGGTTGAACATAGGGTTAGGTCGGGCCTTAGGCGGATTCCTCTAAAAGTTAGGTGGGGCTTCAATTAACCCTTAACCTGACCTGACTAGCTTGAGTTGCATCTTTGTCATTTGCTAGTAAATAATGCTACGGATGTTAGTAATTAAGGCCCAACTGTTGAAACAAACACTTTAACAAGGATTCTGAACGTTGCTCAAGTGCAAATGTGTCACATGAGATGTGAGCCGTCCACCCAAATGGCTGTCGCTTAATAATCTCCCCTGTTAAGCCTATAGGGTAAATAGTGTGCCACAGTCTTGAATGCAGTCATACTTAGGTCACCTTCTCAGTTCTCGGCTAAAATTCATTAAAATGATTTTTTATTTTTTTTTAGTCTATTTGCCCAAACACGTTTGGGTCGTTTGGCTTCCTCCTTAAAATCTTGAATTTTGGGGAATAGGGAATTTAAATTCAATATTTGTAAAAGTAGGGTTGTTTTGTACCCCTATAATCTAAGATTTCAATGCCAAAGTGGTTGAAAATTTTAGGATTTCAGTGACCTTTAATTATTTTCATATACATTTGTATTAAGATGATGAGATGCAATAAAAATCAAGTTTATATAATCATTATGCGAGATGCAAAGAAGAAGAACTGAAAATTACTCAAAAACAAATATTAATTTTTTAGGCCACCTGTGTAACCATTTAGGAAATTGTGGACCCACTTTTATGAACCACCTAATGTTTGGAATTGCCTTTTTTTGGGCTTAGGCTATATTACAATAGCCTCGTTATAATAATTTTTAATATGGTATATGCATGTATCATTTTAAAATATTAGAGACATGCTGCAGGAAATTTCTAACCATTCAAAAATGACCTATGAACAGATATTTAAATTTCATCCGGCTTAAGCATAGTCTAAATATTCTTTAGGTATCCCCCATTCACGACATATCATGTAAGAGTAGTGGCTTGGATTTCCAATCAAGCCATGTCTTCCACATGAGTTGTTTTTGTGGTGGGGCCAACAGTCTCCTTAGGCCCCACCCCAATAACCCTCTCATTAACACACACACGCTCTCTCTCTCCATAATGATAATCCCCCTCCCTCCCTTTATAAATGTAGTTCGGTGAGAGGATAAATATACTAGTATATATTTCCTTTTTATGAGTTATGTGATAATTTTTTAGAGTGAATGGTTCTGATTTTAGCAAGGGAATTTCGAGCCATTTCTATTCTATTGTCACCTCTATTTTCAATCAAACCAATCAATCTTCTTTTTCTCATTTTTGTTTTGCGTAGACCAGCATCAGCACCGCGCATAGTACAATTCATTAGTCCCAATTATTCATTAGGTCTCACAAACATTTCATGGGCTATCATGTGAACAATACATTGATTTGACAAATGTTAATAACATAACTGATGTTTGGATAAAAGAGAAAATATCCTACCTTCTTCTAAAATATAACCCTTAAATCAATAAGAAAAGAGGATTGTCTAAAAATTAAAGTGATTTTATTGATAAATGTATGTTTATAAAGTCATCTCATATAACTTATACAAGTATGAAACCATAAAATAAAGTAGATACATATGTAGAGCTCCTTGATAGCTTTCCAATGATGTATGAGCATCATACACGCGAAAATAGATACAAGGCACAAGGTTATGACAGCCAGAAACTATAATACGCTATAAGCCCTTGGATCGAACTTTCTTTTCTATCCTAACCGTACATATGATTTTCCTTGATCATGTCACACATCAGTAACCATATGACCAATGGCTTTTATTATGGACGGTAAAGATCGTTTACAAAAAAATTAGGTCAAATCAACAATGTGGTCCATCTATTTGTTAGAGCAACTTTCATTAGGCAATTGTAAGCATCAGATAGATAGCTTAGAAATGGAAGGCTATAGAAAGTAATTTCTAATCAAGAAAGTATTGGATCGTCTAATCAGTGTAATTTTTGCTTGGTAGCTATGAAAAGTGTTCTTAACATAATGGACTGTTCTGATTGTACTTTTTTGGAATGAACCGATGCAACCAGGAGCTATTCCACTGTTCGTGGCCCATTTTCCTGCCTACAGATCTTACACCATACACGTGGCAGATATTATCCGAACCCGGATTGTCTGTGGCCGCTCCCTTGATTGGCCACCTATAAGGAACTGCTCTGATAGGACTATCTTAACCATCCACTGAATGGACCTCTCCTCACTGAATGTAAACCAATGTTGAATTTCCTTGAGGGTCCATTTGTGTCCCAGAAATTAGAGGGCTGGGGTTTGTCCAAACAGTACAATTTTTGTACTATGGCCCACTCGCTACTGGGCCTATCAGATGAACGGTTTCGATGTCATCCATGTATGACACGTGGGAAGCAATGAAATGTATGGACAGGACCCACCATCCATCCCGAGGCACTGGATCCTCCCACGTGGGCCGTGGCGTATACGCCGCACGGGCCCGAGCATTTGACTATTTCTGGTTTGCATTTTCCTGCAACAATCTTAATTGGTCTCCGGTCCATGGCCCACCCCAGCACCCGTCCCTATCATTCACGTGCATTTCACGTGCAGGGCCACCTACCTTGGGTGTAGGCAGGGACTATGGTGCACGTGTTCTCATGCCCACGCCACGTTGAAAAAGGCATGCTTGCCCCTACTACAGCAGCAAGCGGTTGTTGTAAGTAAGAGGTGGGCCCCATGAAGCCAACGGATGTAGTGGCTGTTCGAGGGGGTGTGGGGCCCACAAAAAGGGAAAGCCAGCGGTGGGAGTTGCTGCTGCGCAAGAGGCAATGTAGCTTTCACCCCAGCAGATCCCTTGCCCGGAACTGGCGCCAAGGAAAAGGGACATGTTTGGATAGAAAACGAGATTCTGAAATCGAAAGCCATATACAAGAACGTGGCCACGTGTGAACAACCAGCCCGAGATTTTGCTCCCTCGCTTGTGATGGCCACCAAGGCTTCTCTCCACACGTGTAAACTTATTGTACGTGTGCATGATCTCGCCCATTATGACCAGTACCATTTTTTGGACCAGGTTAACATAGTCCCGTAGTGACATTTACCATCCATTTCTGTCTTGTTAACTAACCCATATAAATTTTGGCGGGCCAAACATGATGAATGGTATGGATCTTTTGAAGGGACTCTATGAAAGGCACGTGTGCCGCGAAGTTCTGACTGTTCATCTCAAGCGAGCGAATACAGTAAGCATTCCTTAGTGTCAAAGAAAATAAAAAAGCAAGAGACAAGTAAAAAGATAATGGTACTCTCACCTGCACGGCTTTGTTCATACATCTCATTTGAAACGCAGGAAAATTGGAGGCTGGGGCACAGGAAAAAGACCCTTCTCCAAACCAATCAATGCACCCACTCCATTGTAATCTGACTCGTTGTATGATTTTTTCAGAAAAAGAATACGTATGATTGGGTAAGGCCCATTTCATCCTCCGCCACAGGACCACTGGTATATCATATAATTCTCCCTTCTTCTAGATTATCGTACAAGTGGGGTCCACGGTTTGGCTTCTAATTCGTTCACCCAATGGGCCACACGTGCCTGAAAATTTCTACCATTGCCACTGTTTTGTATGTGGCCCGTAAGTAGATGCTTAAAAACCATGCTTCCAATCAAATGGAGAAGCGACCGGACGTTGGGATGGCTATTATGAGATGCTTTTTGTGCCGTGGTCCAAATGCAGTGTCCCATCAGACCAATGGACATGATCAGTTAACGTGTAAACATACCATAGATAGAGATTTTCTCGGATATATCTCCACTAGAGCTGAACACGATTCAAGTTCGAGTTAAGCTGGGTGAAGCTCGGGTCAGCTCGATCCCCACCAAAACACAAGCTTGAGATGACACCGTCAGGTCTTTGTACCCAATCTTTTAGCTTGTCTCGGCTCATTGGCTCGAGCCAATTTGAATCAGGATTGAGTCGAGTTGAGTAAGCTCTTTGAATCAATTTATATGATTTTTTAATATTATTTTAAAATTTGTAATAAAATCATTAAAATGATAAAATCAATATAGTTAGAATCAAGGTAGGTGTAGTGACAATGTATAACAAGTTATTATAATTAACAACATAAGAATATTTGTTACTATAAAACTTTAAATCCATTCAACATTCATCAACTTGTTAATATAATTCATATGAGGAGCACCTTCCCCGTCAGCAGACAAGAGAGTTATCACCTGTATTTGAATCGGATCCATCAACATCGCTTTTGTTATCATCCACTTGATGCGTTTCCAGTTTTATTGACAACATGAGATATGTTTGTTGATTCATAGGTGTTATTATCTCGTAAATAATTGTTTACTTCTTCTAAATCAGACGGTGGTGAAACTTTATTATTATATTCTTATATAGATTTAGTCAACTTTTTCAAGCCTTCTTTATGAGCTGATGTATGAGTTTCTAACATTTTATAAATTAAGTAGAGTTTAGAGAGAAACTTTGATATTTTATAACTATTACTTCTCGTGTTCAGCTCTGTCTCCACATCATGTTGTTTTGGAGAACATCGATATCTACATTCCTCCACCTCTATCACAATTATTTTTAATGGAAGTTTCAATTGTTCTACTTTCAGATATTTTAATATAACATTTTACTTTTCTTCTTCCCTATTAATTCATTACACTGTCTTTATTTCTGAACTTTTATTTATTATAATAAGCTTGTTATTATATTTTTGTAGCTATTTGAATTTGGTGCAGAGGGGGCCGGGTGGACTTTTTCTTGTTTGAGTTTAAGAGAGCTTGAAATATAATTCTTACTGATGCAAGACATTGGGACATGATTTTGCGTTACCTCCCCAACTAGATAAGTATATTCTAAGCCGCTTTGTTTTGTTCAAGAATTTATTTCCACACAAACAACATTTAATTTTTATTCTTCAATATGTTGGAAAGTAGACTTGGGTATCGTAATACCAAATGTCGGCGGATGGGTCATCATATGATATATCTGCACAAGAGCTTTTGTTAATAGAGAATTACTTTTTAAAGTGAAGTTATTAAGCCAACATAATTTATAAGAAATAAATTATAGTATATTAAAAATTCAAATGCTAATGTTAAGTTACTCTAAAAATAACTAAAATTAAAGTCGTACAGAAAAAAAGATAAATTATTACAACTACAAGATAAATATATACTAAAAATTAAAAATCACGTTTAAATAGATGAATGTGCAGTCTCATCTAGACTCTCGGTCTCGTCCTACTAGCCGTTTTTAAATATGAAGATAATAAAATATGCATTAGATATGTGAAGTTTGAATGTGTTATTATAATATGTGATTTGTATGTATACATTTTCTAACGTATCGTAAATTTTAATTTAACTTTTTATCCCATTTAGTAATATATTATTTGTTCTACTCACACAATTTACATGTGAGTCAAAAATTCGACAACATCTCCCCACAATTTTCTAAATATATATAAAATTTTTATAATGTTTGAGTGTCATCACCATTAACTGTTATTTACAGAAGAAAGACGGTTAATCAATTGAGAACCATATCTGTTGAGGTTAAAATTTGGTCGGCCCTTTCTCCACGTCGCTCTCTATGTGTCGTCCTTGAAGCCTGCACCAAGAAAACAGGCAAAGGTGACCCTGGCTAAGCCGGGGGACCCTTCGATGCCTAAGTCAGGACAAGGGAATCGGGGTCTAGGTAGAGAGTAGAGGAGAAGAGAGCTCGATATCGCGTACCTGTACATATGGCGCTGTGTGCTATTTATACTTGCCTATGGGGCGGTCTGGTCTCGATAATCTCGACACGATTAGAGGGATTCCCGGATCGTGAAGATACCGTCCTCAATCTATTGATCGTGTAGCGTATTCGACGAATAATGCGTATCTGCGAGCGACGTTATCGGCCATGTTTGGTTATGATAGTTTTCATGTTTAGCGAATGAGATATGCGCATCTGAATGCCTGTTCGGTTCGGCTCGTCAGACTATAGTAAAGAACATTCTCCAAGTCAGACAACGTCCGACCTGACCTGTCATGTCGAATCCGATGCGGCCGGCTTGAGCATCTCGTGGTTGAGAAATCCGATCAGATTGTTAGGACCCTTCCGAGTTGACCCACACCTAGAGATGCTCGTGTGTCCTTGTTGCGATGCTGAAGTCTAGTCAGATGGGTCGTGCCTCGGTTGCCTCGGCTCAGACTTACAGCCAGATTGATGTTCTACCATGGGCTCGGATCTTTCCATAACAGAAGCCCCCGCCTCTTCGAGTTTGCTTGCAGGCTTGGAGAGTACTCATGTAGGAAATCTCGCGCCCTTATTGCAATGATGATGAGTCTCGAATTACGCGCATGCTGGTCGCTTTGGTTAACACGTGGCGACGGTTACGATCCCGAATCTCCTCCCAGCCTATGAGAGGTTGCCACGCAGGCCTGAGGAGGCGTGTACGTGATGGCTCCGACTGCTGGGGTGTCGCTTCGCATATCCAGGAATACTGCTAGATGTCAGAGCCGTACTAACGGTTCAGTACTCCTCCAATGAGATGCGGCCATGTGTGCTCGGAGATGGCTCGTGCCAATTCGGCTGCTGCCATTAAGGCTCGCTATCAATGCAGAATTCCTTCGTTGCCTATATAAGGCACCCCGAACTTTCGTTCGTCACTTTACACTCTGAATCAGAAAAGCATACCGGAGGAGGCAATTTTTGATAAGGCGATTCTGGCCGAATTCGAAGTTTTCGGTAGAAGGCGATTTTCGGCAGTCACCCGGTGAGTCCTGTTGATCTTCACCCTTGTTTCTTCCATGTCTTCCAACCTCGAGATGGTTCGTGAATACGCTAATGACTCCGAGCCGGGGAGTTTTGAAAGTGGGAGTGGGGCTTCCGAAGGTCCTTTCGAGACCACTCTCCCATACCTCCCGGCTAGGAGGCAAAATACGTTAGGATCTAAAACCAAGCAGCTCAGCAAGAAGACGACCACCTGAGCCAGTCGAGTCAAGACCACTGCCACCACCAAAATGTCCGCGAGTTTATGCGCTGCAAAGGTAGTCGCAGGAGGCTTTGTCATGTCGGAATCTCAGATGGAGTGGATCCGTTCAGAATTCCAAATCCCTGACTCCGTTCAAATAAGGGCCCCTGGGCCTTTGGACGTAGCTGACGCTCCTGCCAAGGGGAAAGTAGCCATCTTTCTTTGTGCGCTGCAGTCCGGAGTCCGGCTCCCACTATACCCCTTTATCAGGAAGGTCGCGGCTTACCTTAGATTGACTCCCGGGCAATTTGCTCCAAATGCCTGTATAGTGATGATTTCTGCCTACATTATTTGGAGACAAGTCGGCAACTTCGAGCTGACCTCAAAGGAACTGCTGAGTCTGTACCTGGTCAACCATAACAGCAACGATCCATGGTACTATTTTATGACTCGAGAGAGCAAGGGGTCGGGATTGGTGATGCACCTACCGTCCTTCAACAAGGACTGAAAAAATAAGTGGTTCTGAGCGGCAGGTGAATGGGAGGCACCGGCAGCTGAGCTTAGGACCTCAACGGCTCGTATTTTGACCCATTTTATGAAACCAGGTCAGACTTCATTTAGTATCCGGATTGCTGCCTTAGTTTTTACTTGTTTCAATTGAAGTGAGATTTTTTCTTTTCCTTTTGCAGCTTTCCCAAAGGGGTTGCCGCTCCTCGACTCAGACCAGAAGAATCGTATTGCGAAGGCCAGAGCGCGATCGGAGACGCTTCGTTCCTGGGCTGATCTGATCACCGCGGCCAACCTTCACTGGTCTGGGCTTTGTAAGTCCCAGCCTTTGCCCACGTCCCTCAGTAAGCTGCCCTAATCTCTTCGATGGGCTTCCTTTCGGTCACTTAGTAGCTGACACCGTCTTTTCTTTCGTAGGCATGGTCGAGGCATCCAGAGCTCGGAAGAGAAAAGCGGCTCCAATAGCGGCGGAGTTGCTGAAGGAAACCCCCTGAGTGAAGATCACTCGGAAGAAGTTAGCCCTCCCTCGCGCGGGGAAAACTTTTGTTACGCCGACCCTAGCACCCCCAGCTCCGAGACCAGTTGACTCTGTCCCCGCAGTGCCGACTCCTTCGCGCCCTAGTACTACCGCGACTCCTTCGATAGTTTTGCTCCCGGTGGTATCTCCTCCTCCGGGGCTCTTCCGAACGACCGTGGCCGACACCCCATTCGTTCCGAGCCCTGTTGCTCCTCATGCTCCTGGTATCGCCGTTCTCCCCATCGCGAAAGCCCCTGCCGCAGCCCCCGAACCCCCCATCGCTATCCCATCCTCTTCCGAACGGGAGGGCCTACAATATGATTTCTCCCCCCAAGATATGGGGAGATGTCCGCGTCAAGGGTCAAAACTCGGTCGGCAGCAGGGTAGGAGCCGAGGAGGCTGTGGCCTCACCCCAGGCGGGCACGAGCGGTGAGAGGTACGAGCCGGGCTATCATATGGCCTGTTTGGCTTCGTGGGCCGCTAAGCATGCCCCCGAGGAGGACATTACTCGTAACATTGGCAGGTCAGAAGGAGTCTTTCTGAACGACCTAGCCACCGTATGCTACACGGTACGTCTCTGAGAGGATTCTCTCTTTCTTTCATATTGTTATATATATTTTTTAGATTCTGACCTTTGTTTCCTGTTTAGGCTGTCCCGATGTTGCTCTCAATTCGGGAGAAAGTTCGGGAGCATCGGAGGAGGGAGAGAGAGTTTGAGGCTCTCTAGGCTGAGACGGCGGCCTTGAAGTTCGAGCAGACCGAACTGCGTTGGCAGCTTTCGGACGAGAGGGCCAGGGTGAGCCGACTGGAGGGAGTCGTCATCAACCTGCAGGCCAGGGAGCTGCACCTGCAGGAGAGGGCAGATAATCTTAAGGCGAGTGGCGATGCAGCGACCGCCGAGCTGACCCATGTCAGGGCCCACGCGGATTCTTTGGCCATGAAGACTACTCGACTAGGCGAAGACCTGAAACGCGCCAAGGCCGAGGCGGTTGAAGAGCGGACCCGAGCCGTGAATCAGGCAGTGGAGGCTCAGCGGGCCAAGGACGAGGCCTCTCTGGCCGCAGCGGTTGCCACCGCGGTTGAATATTTCAAGACCTACAAGGAGAGGGACGCTTAAGCTGCGACATTATACAACCGCGGCTTCGATGCTTGTCTCGAGGCAGTCTTGGATTTATACCCAGACCTTGATCTTGACCCTCTTCTTCCTGAGGACTCCGAGGAAGCTCCTGCTGAAGTTGCCCGCTCGGATCAAGCCCCTGACGTCCAGGCTCCTCCTCCAGCATGAAGGCATATTTTATTATATATATATATATTTTAAAAACTATCAATGTATTTTTTACCCCTCCGAGGGGATTCAATGAAAAATATATATTTTTTTGTATTGCATTAACTTGCTCTGAGATGTAATCGAGCAGGCCTCTTTATGGGCCTGGCCCCTTCATTCCTTTATATTTTTGAGCTGAGTACTCCAATAGAGGGTCAGGTCATTATTAAGCTTTTTTCCTCGGAAGGGATGCCTTGTCGATCTTTTGTAAGATTAGGCTCCGATCCCTTAAAGGATCGGACCATTTAATTCGTGCTTGTGTTGATTAGACAATTGGACAAGTATCCAAAGTAGAATTGAACTTTTATTAAAAGCCTTAAAGGCTAGCCACTCGGAGGCGTACATTTTATTATGAGCCTTAAAGGCTAGTTCCTCATGGATAGTAGATCTTCAAGTGCTCGGCGTTCCAAAGATGAGGGAGATGACGGCTTTCGAGGTCTTCTAGGTGATACGAGCCTGGTTTGGCAGACCTGACCACACGATATGGTCCTTCCCAGTTAGGTCCGAGCGCTCCTGCTCCTGGCTCAGCTGTGTTCTGGAAGACCCGTCGGATGACTAAGTTCCCTGGGCGGAAGCGCCTGAGTTTGACCTTTGAACTGTAGAAACGCGCTACCTACTGATGTCGAGCCATCGTTCGAAGCTTAGAAATCTCTTTGAGTTCTTCGAGCAAATCCAGATTAGCCATTGGGAGTCCGATTTCCACTAGCACCATTGCCTCCGAGCCATAGGACTGAAAATGGAGTTTCTCTCGTTGAAGTCTGGGCTGTGGTCCTATAAGCTCACAGGACAAAGGGGAGCTCCTTGGCCCAATTTTTCTTCGCTTTTTCCAGCTTCATCTTGAGATGTTGCTTGATGATCTTGTTGACCGCCTCTACCTGTTCATTCGACTGCGGGTGCCGAGGCGATGAGTAAGCATTCACAATGTGAAGCCCTTGATACATACTACGGAACTTGTCATTATTGAATTGACGGCTGTTATCAGAAACGATGGTTCGTGGGATTTCGAATCGGTAAATGATATTTTTTCATACAAAGTCGATTACTTTTTGTTTAGTGATCTTGCGACTAGCTCGGCCTCGGCCCACTTAGTGAAGTAGTCGACTGCAAATATAACTAACTTGACTTGTCCCTTCCCAGTGGGCAAGGGACCGATGATGTCAATCCCCCATTGGGCGAATGTCGGCCTCGTCCGGTCGAAGGCATTTAAGGTAAGGCTAAGAATGTCCCTTCTTGTACAGCACTCCGTGCAATATAGCAAATCGGGCCGCTCTGACTCTAAGTTACCTCGCCTCTAGTTTGTTCGAGGGAGTTTCGCCGGATGACAGATAATTAAAGATCGGGTCCATCCAACTAGGAATGGACTGGACGAGATTGACTTTCTCCGACTGGCTGATACTCGGGTGCTCAATGAACTCGATGGAACGAAACGCGGGATCTTTCCCTCGGAGGCCGAGGCGAGTCTTGCTAAGGCATCGGCCCATGAGTTCTCGGCTCTGGGGATCTGCCGGATGGTCTAACTCCAAAATCTCTCGATCAATTTCCTTACTTCCTCGAGGTAGGCGATAATTCTTACTTCTTTATCTTCGTACTCCGAAGAGATGTGGTTCACTACCAGCTGCGAGTTGCAACGGACTTACAGGGTCTGAACGCCTAGGCTCGCTGCCAGCCTAAGCTCAGCTAACAATGCTTCGTACTCGGCTTCGTTGTTTAAGGCTTTGAATCCGAGTTTGACTGCGTATTGGATTGTCGTTGAATCAGGTGCAACAGGACAACACCGGCTCCTGCTCCTTTAATATTGGAAGACGCATCAACATAAAGGACCCACCCCGGATCCGATGCTGCCTCTTAGTTGCTCAATGGGACAGGTGGTGTCATTTCAACTTCTTTACTGACTTGTTCCTCATCCTGAGTTGTGAACTAAGCGATAAAGTCGGCTACAACTTAACCTTTGAGTGCTGTTCTGGGGCAGAATTGAATGTCAAACTCTCCGAGCTCTACTGCCCACTTGGTCATCCGACCCGACACTTCGGGTCTCTGGAGGACCTGTCTCAGAGGAAAGTCTGTTAGCACAACAATGGAGTAGGCCTGAAAGTATGGCCGTAGTCTCCTGGCTGAGACGACGAGGCAAAGCGCCAGTTTTCCAAGGACTGGTACCTTATTTCAGCTGGTACCATGGCTTTGCTTACTAGTACACGGGTACTTCTTGCTTCCGACCTCTCTGATCAGAGCCGAACTAACAGCTGAAGCCGAGACTGCGAGGTAGAGGAACAAACGCTCCCTTTCTTCAGGCTTGGACAACAGAGGCGGTGAACCCAAGTATTATTTTAATTATTGGAAGGCATGCTCACACTCTGGTGTCCACTCCGCCTTCTTATGGTCCTTCAGCTGTTAGAAGAAGGGAAGACACTTATCCGTAGCCCTAGATATGAAGCATTCGAGGGCGGCAACTCTTTCCGTGAGACACTGTATCTCCTTAAGAGTCCGAGGTAAGTTCATGTCGAGAAGAGCCTTGATCTTATCCGGGTTGGCCTCGATACCTCGCTGACTGACTTGAAAGCCAAGAAACTTTTCTGATTCAACCCCGAATACACACTTAGCATGATTCAATTTCATCTAATATTTTAGGAGGACGCTGAATGTTTCTCCGAGGTCGGCAAGGTGGTTGGAGCCTCGGGTACTTTTCACTAACATGTTGTCCACGTACACCTCTATGGTGCACCCAATCTGGCTAGCAAACATCTGATTCACTAGCCTCTGATATGTTGCCCCATCATTTTTCAGGCCAAATGGCATGACCCGGTAACAGTAGAGCCCTCTGTCCGTAACAAAGGTAGTCTTCTGCCTGTCTGAGGAATACATAGCCATCTGGTTGTACCTGAAATAAGCGTCCATAAATGAGAGTAACTCATGTCCGGCTGTGCTGTCGATCCGAGGTAACGAAAAGCTATTTTTGCGACATGCTTTATTCAGATCAGAATAGTTTACATAGACCCGCCACTTCCCGTTGGATTTTCTGACGAGCACTACATTTGCTAACCAGTCAGGATAGTACACTTCTTCTATGAAACCCGCATCGAGTAGGATTGAGACCTCCTCGGCAATGACTTCATATCATTTGGCATCGAACGGTCTTCTTTTTACTTAACTGACCGGGGATCTGGGTCCATGTTCAGCCTGTGGACCAGCACATCAGGTGAGATCCTCGGCATATCTGCGTGCGACCATGCAAAGATATCTCGGTGTTGCTTCAAGAAGGCCAATAACTCGTTCTTCTGCTCGGAATTCAGTGATGATCCGAGCTGAACAGTTTTACTCGGGTCTGATTCATCGAGCGGTACTCTTACCAGATCTTCGACTGAGGAGCTTTCCGTCGGTCCTCGAGGATCCAAGGCGTCCATTACGAGCGTTTGTTTCGCAGCTCCTTTTCTCACGGCTATCGCATAACACCTCCGGGCCTCGCGTTGATCGCCTCGGAGATAACCAATCCCACCTTCAGCTAGGAACTTCATCATCAGATGGTAAGTTGAAACGACCGCTCTCATTACGTTGAGGGAGGGTCGGCCCAGGATCACATTGTGAACAGATGGAACATTGACAAGTAAAAAGTCCATCAAAAGTGTGACTTGATGTTGCCCTTCTCCTGCTGTTACTGGGAGGGAGATGGCTCCTTCGGAGATGACTCTCTTTTCGATAAAGCCGTTCAAGGGAGTCTTCACGGGTCGGAGCCGAGACCGTGAAATTTTTATCTTTTCGAACGCTTCAGAATACATAACATCAGCTGAACTCCCGGTGTCGACCAAGATGTGGTACACTTTGTGATTTTCTATGGTCATGGTAACCATTAGCGCGTCATCGTGCGGATGCTGGATCCCGCGCGCATCATCTTTTGTGAAAGTCAGCCTGCACGGAGCGACTCGAAGTTCCTTACTGAGACGTTCCGTCAAGTGAACGTGGTGTACCGGCTCAGATCTCCGGGAATTGACTTTTCGAGCCCTGTTTGAATCCCCTCCCACAGCTAAACCCCTGAAGATGGTACGAATTTCGACGGGTTCCTCTGCGGGGTTGTTCAGCTGTTCTCGCGGCCGTTCCTCTCTCCGAGCGGACTTCTTTTTTTTGGTGTAACGACTTAGATGTCCCTTGCGGATGAGGGACTCAATCTCATCTTTCAGATTCATGCAGTCATCCGTGTTGTGACTATGGTCCCGGTGGAAATGACAGAATTTTCGCTTGTCCCGGTGCTCTGGGTCAGCCCTCATGCAGACCGGCCAATTAAGTAGTCTGTCTCATTGGATATCCAGCAAGATTTGCTCGGCGGATGTATTAAGCGGGGTATAGGAATGAAAGTTTCCTTCCGGCCTGCGGCTCGGTCGACAATCGCTGGAAGCGCGGTCATCCGCCCCTTTGCCAGTCGGCTGAGAGTCTTCGTTCCGAGGTCTCTTCCCTTTGTTCGTCGAGTCGGATACTTGTGTACCTTTTCGAGCGTTAGTGAACTCCTTGGCGTTAGTATACTTTTGGGCTTTCGCCATGAAGTCCGCTAGCGTCTTTGGTGGATTCTTTCCAATAGAGAAGATGAATTTTTCTTCCTTCAATTCGCTCAGAATGACAGCGAGAGCCATCTTGTCATCGTAGTCCTCGACATGCAATGCTTCTTTATTAAAACGGGCGTTGTAATTCTTTAACGACTCTTTCGGGGCCTGCTTGATGGTGAGCAGGTGAGTGTTGGGTTTCTGACTTCTCTTACAGCTTATAAACTGTGTAAGGAATAGTCGACTTAGTTCTGCGAAAGAATCCACGGAGTTGGGTTTGAGCTGGCGATACCAAATCCGAGCGGACCCTGTGAGGGTGATAGAAAACCCCGTACACATCATTGCATCCGTTGCCTTCTGGATCTGCATCCACGATCGGTAGGACTCCAGGTATTTGGATGGATCTCCAGTTCCTGAATACTGGATGATGGGAGGCATCCGAAACCTCTGCGGCATCACTTCTGCCATGATGGCTGCGGTGAAGGGAGGCTCGGTCTCTTCCATCATCACCTGGATTGTGGTTGGAACTGTCGATTGTTGATGCTTTTTTTTCAATGTCAGGAACCGGTCTTTCAACTCCGCAAATCGTGCCTCCCATGGGTCCCTATTTTCTGCGACGACCTATAGGGCATCCTCGACCTCCGGCGTTCTCCTTTCTCTCATCCGTTCTAACTGATGACGGAGGTCCGTGGGCGACAGGGCAGATGTGGTTGAATGAACGGTTGTGAGGGCTCCAGTGGTGGCATTCAGTACGGATACCTCGACGTGTACTGCAGGAGGATTTTGACTCGAATGCGGCACCCCCGAGTGTTGGGGGGCTTCAGTTCTCACACTCCTCGGTACAGAGCGAGTTTCCACGAACAACTCCACCGACTCGAGAATAGGTCGTTCCTGAACCGGACGTGGCTCCGGCTCTCTCTGCTGTTTCATTCGGTTTATCTCGTCGCGTAGGGCCTGGATCTCGTTCTGCATGGCGCGATACTTGCTTGACCGATTGCGTGAACGTTGGGAAGGTCTTGGTGCGGACTCGGCATGAAGCGGTGATGACGATCGAGTCTACTCATTAGGTTGCGGCTGCACCATTGCAGCTTTCTTCTTCCTCGCCATTGCTTGGAAAAATAAGAACTTGACTTCTAGTTTCAGGTTCCCACAGACGGCGCCAAAAAATGTTGAGGTTAAAATTTCGTTGGCCTTCTCTGCACGTCGCCCTCTACGTGTCGTCCCTGAAGCCTGCACCAAGAAAACGGGCAAAGGTGACTGTGGCTAAGCCGGGGGACCCTCCAATGCCTAAGTCAGGACAAGGGAATCGGGGTCTAGGTAGAGAGTAGAGGAGAAGAGAGCTCGATATCGCGTACCTGTAGATATGACGCTGTGTGCTATTTATACTTGCCTGTGGGGCGGTCTGGTTTCTATAATCTCGGCACGATTAGAAGGATTCCCGGATCGTGGAGATATGTTCCGCAATCTGTTGATTGTGTAGCGTATTCGACGAATAATGCTTATCTGCGAGCGACGTTATCGGCCACGTTTGGTTATGGCAGTTTCCATGTTTAGCGAATGAGATATGCGCATCTGAATGTCTGTTCGGCTCGGCTCGTCAGACTATAATAAAGAACATTCTCCAAGTCAGACAACGTCCGACCCGACCCGTCATGCCGAATCCAATGCGGCCGGCTTGAGCATCTCGTGGTTGGGGAATCCGATCGGATTGTTAGGACCCCTCCGAGTTGACCCAC
This sequence comes from Magnolia kwangsiensis, assembly GCA_037074715.1. Classification (NCBI taxonomy): domain Eukaryota; kingdom Viridiplantae; phylum Streptophyta; class Magnoliopsida; order Magnoliales; family Magnoliaceae; genus Magnolia; species Magnolia kwangsiensis. The sequence goes on along the minus strand of CM073576.1, from coordinate 14,318,964 downwards.
ACCCAGAGATGCTCGTGTGTCCTTGTCGCGATGCTGAAGTCTGGTCAGATGGGTCGTGCCTTGGTTGCCTCAGCTCGGACTTACAACCGGATTGATGTTCTACCATGGGCTCGGATCTTCCCATAACAATATCTTTGGACAATAAATTAAGTTAATGTATCGAATCTTAAATTCCATATAAATTGTATAAGCAACATTAGGTACATAATATATTACCAAACTGTCTAACTTAGAAAATTCAAGAATTATATATATATATATATAAAATTAATAAATGATTTGAATACAATTTATTATATATGAATTATTAAATGGGTAAGTAAATTATTAAATTCATCTGTCAAGTGTGTCAAGTGTCAAGTGGGGTAACTCTAAATCTAATTGATTTGTATTTAATTGAAGTATACAACTATAAATATATATATCATTTATAGTTGAATACTTGAATTAAGCATAAATCAAATTCAAATAATTAACTGCACGTCTATATAAGTCTAGAAATTTTCAATTTAAGTAATCAACTAACGAGTCTAATTGTTTTCAATTCAAGTAGTTCAAGTCATCAAATTCAAATAATTCTAGATTTTTTCAATTTAATTAATTTAAATAATTTAAGTAATCATCCCAAACTCACCAGACACAACTTAAGCACCCCCCAACCATGTCAGACTAACCCTAGCCCAACAGGACGCAACCTAATCTTGATCCAACTCGACGTAACCCAACCCAGACCCAACCCAAGCATTCCCTAACCATCTTAGCCCAACCTGATGCATTCGAACTGGCCAACCTCGACACAACTTGATGCAACCCAACCCTAACTCAACCCGGCAAACCCAACCAACCCCCTGACCATCCTTAGCCCAGTCCTAACCCAACTCGATGTAACTACATAGAGAAGGAGAGAGAGGTGGGGTTGTCGCTGCACACCGAGCGGTGGGCTCGTTGTCAACCTCCCACTTAGGTAAGGTAAAAGGAAAAAGGAAGAGGGAAATGGGGTGAGGGGTGAGATGTTAGGTCGGGTAAGGTAGATTTATGTTTTAACGTTTAACTTTTACTTTTTAATATTATATAATAATAGTAGTAGTACTAGTAATAATAATAATAATAATAATAATAATAATATAAAATTCAAGCAAGTTGGCTCGAGCTTGGTTTCAAGCCGAGTTGATTCAAGCTTGACCCAGCTCGAACTCAACTTGATTTTTTTCAAGGTACAGGTTTAGGCACTTGGATTGACCCGAACCAGTATGTGAGTCGAGTCCGTTCGAGTGAGTTTTTCGAGCTAGCTCAACTCATGTTCAGCTCTAATCTTGACGTGTGGCAATAAGATACATCAAGATTATGGTGGTTGGATTTAGTTTATATATATAATCAAAATCATTTATTTGATGGGGCTCACATTGCATGTGTTGTCCTAAACAACTTACAGATTGAATATTTTAATCATTGATATAAAGGTTAGGGAGACCGTGACCGTTCATTTTCAAAAAAGCCAAGTTATCAAGTGGAAATAGGGTGCAACTGAGAATTTTTATTAGCTAATTTTCTACCATAAAAGTAAAACCTATCCAATCAAAGGTTCGAATCATTGAAAGATGACCCGGCTTCGAAGGCTAAAGATATATTCCAACAAACCTCTTATATGTATTGGACTGGAGCATGTATAAAACCATACATTCGATATTTTTATTGGCAATTACAATCGTTCAAATCATGGCTGAGCATAGCCTAAAAATTACATTTACTATTCCCTTTTATTTAAATGAATTATAGTTTTTTATTCTTTATTTTTAATACTTTTTTATGCTTTTACATCTATCTTTAGAATTGAGAAGACTTAGGTTTGAATCAATAAAATTTTAGGTGGTTTATTCTCACCTGTCCCCCTCCCCCCCCCCAAAAAAAAAAAAAAAAATCATAACAGGGACTTAATTATTTACTTTGATCCATCAAAATGTGAACCTTTAAGTGAATCATAAGAGTTAGGTAGTTGTTATTATTATTATTTTTTACTGAGATTAGGGTTCTCTATAAATAATATATAGCCTCACATGTTTTGCCTAATGAGGAATCAGAACATTGTTGATTAATAAGATGAACCTCCATTTCTTTTGTAAATTGTTTTGATTAAAAAATTGATTTTGAAATTATTATATGCATTAGTTTATAAAACCGCTAATCTTGATTATTAAAATTTTTAATTCATCAATCATGGCTATGGGATATAATGTGTCTTAAGGAATTTTTTTTTAGTTTTAATTTAAGATAAAAATATGCCTACCAAGAAGTAGAACCTGCTTACTTCCACCAGGTATCACCACTTTCAACGCACATAGCATCGGTATACAACAATCTAGATTGTCTAAATTGTTAGCCCAATTGGATGGAGCATAACTGAAAATTTATAATAAGAACACAATATTAACCATCTAGTTTTTCCTTTCAAATATAAACCATTCACTATTTTACTTTTTAAGTATCCTTTTGATGGCCATAAGTTGGATCAGTAAGATTGCTTATGTGATTATGAAAACATGCTCGATTCACAATAGGCTTAATTTGGATTTCTATACATCAGTGTAAGATGTAATGAGGATGGTGAGATGTATGGACTCTTCCCACTTATTAGTGTAGCACGTGTGTCATGATTTTCAAAACGCCGTGGAATTTAAGATTTTTCGAAATCTAGACTTTAGATTATTTAGATAAGGATCCACATTTAAATATTATTAAAATTTTAAAAGATTATTTACATAAGGATCCACATTTAAATATTATTAAAATTTTAAAAGATAAAAACCAAATATCCTATAATTAGGATTACCTTAATCATTGTCAAAATAAAGGCTAATTTGCTAATGTTGATCCTTCAACCTAAAAGGTCACTCCTTAATCTATCTTAGATGGAATAGAAGATGGGACATAACATAAACTTATTAGGGCAGGGCTATGAAGATGTCCAAAGACATCTACGGATGGACTGCACAAGTATAAAATATGTGATGGAAGGAGAAAATATTCCCTCCACCCTTTCCCCAACGACAATGAGGTTTATCGAACGCCTAATAAGTTGTTTGTAATTTCAATCCCAAGTTAGGTGAGAATTTTCACTAACCCTTTTCATTCTTCTTTTCTAATATAATTTCTTCACAGATGATCGTGAGGCACAAATGGCCATTCTCTTCCTGAGTTTCAATTGACTACGGCCGGAAGCTCTCAAAATGAAATAGGTCGACGACCCTCTCCCTATTACCGCATGCACTATGATCATGAGTTGAATGTTCAGACACTACACAGTGGGCTTCTAAGGAAACAACGTTGATTGAACATTCACCATTAAAAACTTCTTGAAATAAACACACATTTTCCTATGATCTGGTCCACCGCAAATTTGGATCCGCTACATCTTTTTTGGACGAAGCCTTGAAATGATCTGGAAAATATGGACTCCGGCATGGATGAAACGCATACTACATGGTTGGGCCCAAGGAGCACGACCGGTACCCGCCTGGCTAGTGGCAACCTCACTAGCCAAACGGCGTCCATGGCTGCACTAGTTCGGTGTACACTTTCTACATGGAACAATCACACCTGCCTTGTTTACCAAGGTCAGCGAAACAGTCAGTGGAGCACCATACCAGGGAAAATATTTGCATTTATCTCCTCGTACCACGAATCAAACGCTGGGAGTTAATAATGATGACCAATTTCATCATTTACTTTTGAAATCAAACGTAAAAAACACAGGCACCAAATGGAGGAAATGCATATCATTTCCAATGATAAGAAATGAGTACTTAATTACATGTATTTACAAGTAGTAAATTAGAAACAAACGGACCTTGAACTCCTCACATGATTTCAAGTCTAAGGATGAATAAAATATAGTATATCCACAAATGAATTATATTCTAAGCATGATATATCTTCTGGTTTAGAGATTTAAATTAATCAACCATACTAGTCCAGTGGGTCTAACACCAAGAGCTTGTTCCCATGACACGTACACTTGCATTCTTATACACGGTATGAACACGACCCCTATTCATTGTAGAGCCTTATGATTGAGACCTTTCATCTTGACTTGTCATAAGTCCCATCGTATAGGATGATCACGTAGTAGCAGTAGCAGTAATAATAATAATAATAATAATAATAATAAGTCTGTCACTGTACCTTGCTAGGTAGTTATATGGAACAACTGGTACTGAGATCTATGGCTTCACAACTCTCACTTCGTCAATGATTGTTGTATTCAATTTCAAGTTTTTGAGGACAATAAGAGAAAACTCCTTTAACTTATGTTGACATATGTTTAAGCACATCCATATATTAATCATGATATAATTATATGTCCATATAAGACTCATGGTCATCATAATTTGTGGACAAGATTATCAATAATGTATCTTATCATCAATAGACAAGATTTACATTGGTTTTTCACATCACGACTCCATCAGTGTGAATAATCCAAGTCATTCTATCTAGTATGTCTCACTATATGTCATGGTTCATTATTAGGCTGGCCCAATTGTTAGGTAAGAGCATCACTGGTCAAGCAATGATGAAACTAAATGGGTGTGAATGCAGGTTCCAATATTATTTTTGAACCTAATTAATTTCTAGGCCCGGTGTAGGTATTACCATGTCATACCCAAACACATTTACACATGCTGGTGATCTGTGAACCTCAAATATGAGATGCATGTATTGTGCTTGAAAAGGCAAAAGCTTAATTCAATGCTGGTGTAAGACTAATCAAGGCTGATCTGGTCCAAATTCACTTTGATCCACTTATTAGGTACCATAAGTTCATGGCGGATACGCATCATTGGCTACCATTTTTTAACCATTGAGCTCTCATACACATGGGTCTGTAAATCGGGAGCGGATTAGGTGTGCCCCTTACCCCGGGGCTGTCTTGATGTATTTATTATGTATTCGTGTTGTCCATCAGTTTTTTCATATTATTTTAAGGCATTAGCCAAAAAATGAAGCAAATCCAATTCTCATATGCACTATATCATAGGAAATAGTGGTGATTGACCACTAATGAGCCACACAAGTTTTAGATCAAGATAATATTTCTTTTTTCTCCTACATTTAGGCTTATATGACCTTATCAACCGTTTGAATGGAAAATAAACATTACAGTGAGCCCTAAGAAGTTTTTAATGGTAGGTTGTTCAATTACCACTATTTCCTATAGTGGTCCACTTGAGACATCAATCTTCTTCATTTTTGGGCTCATATCCTAAAATGATCTGACAAAATGGATGAAAGGGCCGCGCCATCAGGCAACACCTAATCCGCTCCCTGTAAACCAGCATACTTTAGGGATATGTTATATATTTTGATTCCCACCTAATGGTTACCATACTACTTTTAGATTTAATTAAATTTTCATTTTTTTAAAAAATTGCAATAAAATTTAATATCTTGAAAATAATGGTAACTTTTTAAAAGTAGATTACTTATACCCTAATGGGTTAAAAAAAAAAATAAAAAAAATCTAAATCATAAGTGGATTACTATTACCATATTGGGTGAATTTTTTACATATTTTTTATTTAACTCGAGAACATAAGTGGATTACTAATACCATAATGGGTAATCAATACCATTGTTGGGGCAGAAATGGATGCTTATTTTAGGGCCGACATGAGTATAGTGTACGGGCAATTATTCATTTTAGGTAAGGTTACATCTAACCAAGCCTAACCTATTAACATCACTATTATTATCGGGTGGGCCACTGTCCACTGCATTTTGAAAAGATAAACACTGTTAATAAAATTAATCAAGGGTCTGTATGCATCACACACCTTGTTGCTGGACTGCTCTGATTTTCTGGGAACAGAACATGTATGATGGGGCCCACCTGCTGAACGGACTGGATCTGCATTGGCAAGTGAGGGGGAGTAGAATTGGTGCCTATTTTGCATGTGGGTGGGTCCCACTGTGTTGTGAATATCTCTGAACCTTTAACAGTTTGTGGGCCCCACACGCAGGTAAGCGGTAGCTCGATCGAGCGACAATCACTTCATGGGACGCGGAAGGAATTATGAGTCCGGAAAGAGTGCAGGTCCCACGTAGATTCTCACGAACGATTTGTTTTGGTAGTCCCACCCTCAATCTTTTGCACACGTGTCAACCTGGCAAGCGTGTGGTATGCCTAGACGGTGCATCAGGTGGCCCCCTTCATGGGTGCAAAACTCTTATCTCAAGAGTTTTAAAGACAACCACCCAATCATATCTGCACAGGTCTATGCACTCTCAGCATGCACCAATATCTAAGACTTGAAAAGTCCCATTTACAATATGGCGGGCCTCCTCTCGCCATAGCTGTCCAGTATCAGTTTTGGATTCTCTTTAAGGTTCGCTTGGACGGATCCTCGATGAGGCATCCGATATTTAAATAGAGTTTTAAATTAAATTTCAGTTTGGATTAATGTTTGGATGTAATTATATAAATTTCACAGGTGTTGAAACCTAACAAATTAATTTCCATTTTGTAGACTGATGTGGTACATGCATCAAGAGAAGGTGAAATGTAAATTGACCATAACTTTTGATTTGAGTATCGTCATGGGGCGTGCAACCTATCAGTATGTACGACTCACATAGTTGGATGCATCTATTTGTTTTGTCAAAAAATGCACGCTTTCAATTCAAAAACTAAAATTTAAGAAAAAATTACAATTTTTATTAATTCTAACTTTTGTAATATTTAAAATTTTTTTTTTTTTTAGAAATAACTTTTAATCATGCTAACTCTTCTAGCAAAAGTTTATCTGAAATTTTTACTTTTAGAAATGAGGCTTTAAAAGATTTTTATAATAATTGAGATTTTATTAGAATTAAAATTTTACTATTTTTGATAATTATAAATTTTGGTTTACTTTTTTTTATTTTTTTTAATATTATTAATAATATAATAGGTATATGTGCACCTAAGACATCTATTAATGAAATTTCGAATTTATTAGAATTTATTTCTACTCTTTTTTTTTTTTTTTCATGGTTTCAAGAAAGATGCGAGGAGTGCAGATAAGCTCCGTGAATTCGGAGTAACTTATCTTCGTAGACGACGGTCATCGACCTCATCATGTTCATTAATGCTGCGTCATTTACGAAGCTCAAAGGGTAGCAGAAAAACCGTTCAGTGGAAATCTCCTTTTGCAGCAGTGTATCCAAACGGGCCATTATTTTTCGAAGTCCAAGTCCTGGGATGAGTGTCAATGGCGGGGACGATGTGGATGTGACGATGACCTCCCATAGCTCAGCTCTTGTGTTCTCTTCCTGCAACAGGTGTTGGCCAACGTAAATGACAGGGTGGGTCCACTTGTCAGGCAAGCCACATGTGTACGAGAAAATGGGCTTTTGTCAAAAAGAAAAACTAATGGTCCATATTCAACGTCAATGTGTGGCCCACCTAGCGCGATAGAGAATTTATGAGCATGTGCGTGTGTGAAGGGGTAGACGACAGGGAGAGTAGAAAAAGTCCGTGATAATAATAATAATAATAAAAAAGAGCTGCTGAGAATCGCACCTGATATCTAGCTCTCTCGTCTTCAGACGATACGTCGGCACTCCGAAAGACTTTGAATATATATATATATATATATATATATATATATATATATATTATAAAAAAGGACAGTGAGACTGTTGAGGTGGGCCCCACATTCATGTGGTCTGATATTCAGGTCCTCATTGCATCATCCTAACTACGTAACCCTCTACCTCACGCCAATCATGTGCGGCCCACCTTTTCCCCCTTTCTCTTGTAAGTGGGAAGGAATCTTTCCAAATAACCCCCTTAAAAATTGACATTCTTTTGTGAAAGCTTTTCATTAGTTTATTTATATTTACCACCCTCAATTAAAAAAATATTTCAAACATCCCCTTCTGTTTTCTTTAAATTCCACCCACAAAAGAGTCTCATGGTGCTATATTTTCATGAATCGGGATTCTACCATCTAATGATTTCTTATCACATTAGGCTGTCAATAGATATACTTTATGTCGATTACCAGACCTGTCTAATCCAAGACAATTATATTCAGCTAAGGGATTTTTTATCCAGTTACCTAACTTTAAGGGCCTGTTTGGATTGTTGAATACTATACTTATGTGGTAGAAAATGCATCTGTTAAAATGGTAATCTTTCGGAATCACGGCAGAGAATTTGATTAGTCTTATGTGTGTTTATGTGGCATAGTCTCATGGGTCCCACCATGATTTATGTGTTATGTCACTACTGTCCATTCATCATGCGAGATCATTTTATTGAATGTGACATAACATGAAGTAGATTCAAAGAAGAAATGGACCACGCGTTGGAAAACAATATCGGGGATTGAAAGCCTGCCATTGAAAACTTCCAAGGGGTCCACAAAAGTGTTGAATCTAGCTGCTATTTGTGTTTTCCCTGTGAACTCATCGATAAGTTGGATAGTGAACAAACATATTGGTGAGCCCTAGCAAGGTTTAAACGGTGGGCATCATTGTCCCTACTACGCTGTATGGTGTGGTCCACTTAAGATTTGAATCTGCCTCATTTTTGGGTCATCTCCTAAAATAATATTACAAAATGTGAATATAATATATATGGAAGAATTTACATCCACATGTATCTAACCATAGCGAGTACTTTACACACGCATCCAACTAATTACATAAGCTCATTTTATAAGTTACCCAACTACAAACGTTTTTTACTAAAATATTTAATTGTAACACATGATAATATTAATAAATTAGGTACCACAAATAGAAACTTACTAGTTTGAATTCATTCCTTCCAAAGGGATGTAAAATGAAGATTTAAATCAACATAAGTATCATTTTAATAATTAATAGGTGTGTGTGTGTATATATTATAGATTTTTTCTAATTTTATTATGTCTTTAAGTTCTCTTTTTAGTTTTATAATTACTGGAGCATCAATCAAAAGAAGTCGGATACAAGTAGGAAAATATTGGAATCCGAGTCGGATACAGCCAATCTTTCAAATTAATAGTAGCTCTTGATGGCATGTGGAAATATGCAGCAATGCCACTAAGCACGTTGATGCATATAACTTTCTGTGCTCTGTTCTCTTCATTTTACTCGTGAAAATTCAATTATTGATTGGAATCGATGCTATGGTGGGTCACTTTCTGATGGGCTGCAGCTAAAAAATCTTAGCAATCGGAAAATTTCATCCATTCATTTCATGTGAGTTGGCCTAGGCCTAGCTGGAAGGTAATTATTCGACGAGGATGTAAGTGATCAGTGGGCTCCACCATGATGTATGTGTTTTATCTGCACCATTCATCCATTTTTTCCAGCTGATTTTAAAAATAAGGCAGGTTGAAATCTCAGGTGGACCATATCACTGAAAACAATGGTGATTGAACGCCCACCATTAAATACTTCTTGAGTTGCATATAAGTTTTTATGTTTTCCTTTCATCCAGGTCTTTGTGCACTAATCAACAGGTTAGATAGCAAATAAGCATTACAGTGGGCCTTAGGAAGTTGTTAATGATGGGTGTTCAATCAACATTGTTTTCCTGTGGTGTGGTCCACCTGAAATTTGGATCTGCCTTATTTTTTGAATCATGCCTTAAACTAATGATCCAAAATAGATGGACAGCGTGGATAAAACACATACATCATTGAGAGGCCCACAGAGCACCATGCAGTAGTGATATCACTAGTAGCAGTGATCGGTACACAATCCATGTCTGTCTTTGCGGCACATGTCCATGTGGCACGTGTGTTCATATCGTGAACTTTCCCTGTTTCGTAATCAGGCATGTACAATCATTCATCAGGTAGGCCACAAGTGTACCTTGAATTGGACCGTTGATCAACACCTTATTACATCGTCAGGTCCACTTACAACCCAACAGCCTGAATTCCGGGCCATCCAAAGAGTAAGACCCAACTGAGCAGTGGTTTTGGGTTCTAATGCATGCCGTGTGTGGTCAGCACCATATATGTTGAATTGCTCGACTTGCAATTCCTCCAATTCGTTTGAAATAGAAACTACTTTCCTACTCTCCATATAGCCTTATACAATGGAGACCACGGACTGCACCGGTTAAAAGGAGTTGGTTCAAGTTGAAGATTCTATGAGAATGGTCAAGAGGATATGAGTTGGTGATCCATAATATTTTTATATAATTTTCCACGGTGGATCTACTATTCTCTGGAGGTCAAGATCGAAAGTATCATTCCTTTGAATTGATGCTAACCAATAGATGGTTAAGAATTACATAGATTGAATTTTAGTAATAATAGGAGTGAAAAAAGAGAAATTAGTTAAAGATTGCTAATCAAGAAATTTTTCAAAATGATCACTATCAGTACTTTGGGTCAATAATTTATGGAATTAAAGTTATCTTCAATTGGATCAATTTAGACTCAAAAATTGCCGACCAAGCAAAAGCTAAAAAAATGGAGGTTTATTGATGGGATCGAGTGGACTCTCAATGAGATCGACAACTGTTCAATGGAATTGACTGGTCTATTGATGCCATCGGCATATCCAGTTACAAATAAATTGAAGATATATGACAATAATTTCTACCATGTCTTTAATTACCACGAGCCACAACTCCCAGCTCCATGTTCAGTTGCCTCTATCATAACTCCACCATCATTGTTGCTTCTCGTGCACACTTCGTCTTCATCAAGCCTTTGTCAAACCCAAAGAAGCTACTCAGAACTTGAACTTTTCTTAAGAATCACCTTTGTAAGCATATCCGTTGGATTCACCCGCATGTTGATCTTCTCAAGAGTCACACTACCTTCCTCTATTAGCTATTAGATAAATTGATAACAAACATCAATATGTTTAGTACGAGAATGGTAAACCGAATTCTTTATCAAATTGATCGCACTTTCGCTATCACAATCTACTGGTATGGCTTTCTTCTAAAGTCCAAGCTGATTTATCATCTCTCTCAACCAAATATGTTCTTTAAATGCTTCTGTCACTGTCATATATTCTGCTTTAGTTGTGCAAAGAGCCACTAAAGACTGAAGCTTCGACATCTAATTGATTACTCCACCTGCTAGTATAAATGAGTAACCAAAAGTTGATATTTTGTTATTCACATTACCTGTCCTCAGACTTTTTTAAAATCAAGACGTATTCTACGGTACCTCGTATATACTAAAGTAACCATTTCACTGCCTTATGTTGAGGGTCAAATATTACATATCTGACCCCAGTTATTACCGGGATTTACAAACATGATACTGTTTAATTGCCTATTTTAATCATGTTTAGGTTGCAAGGTGGAATTATAAGCGTGGATTGAAAAAGATGCTAAGAGCGTGAATTTAACGTTCTGATGTCACCAAGGTAAGGGATGAACTCCAGGGAATCAAGATTGACGAATTTACATGGCAGAGATCAGAGAAAATCAGGAAACTGAAGCTCAAGTGGCCCGAAAGTCAGCCAGAATGCAAGATCACAGGGTTCCCACCATCCGTTTGGCTCGAAACTTCATATAGGGTCAAGGGACCATAAATTAACTGTACATGTCGAATTTCAGCCGTTCGATCCCTGTGGAAGTGTCCCAATGGCTAGATCAGCCCACAAATCGTCCATCTGGAGCCTACCTGTTATCTGGATATGCTTCCAAAGTGGTCTTGACGGTTGAAATGATAGGACAAAGAGGATGGACGGATTGGATTCTATATATAACTCAAGGCGAGGCTCACCTTATGTAAGTAGAGTGCACCATACGGTGCACTCCCGATCCACACGGAATCAACGCACGCGGTCAGCAGGCGCTGACCCGTGACAATTTCAAAATTTTTAAAAAATAGGCAGCAGGGAACGCTGTCCGTCCGTTTGATCTTAGTGGGGCCCACCCATAATGAATATTAAAAATTCGATCCGTCCACGGTGTCCAGGAGGTGAGTACGACCACAACCATGTTCACCTTTGGGTCCCATGCAAACTATTGGAATATACTTGCCATTGAAAGCATGATGGACGGCGAAACAGAAGATCAAGTGGGCCGCACCGATTTCACTTCAAATTACGCCCTTCCCGGATGGGTTTTTGGCGTGAATCTAATTAACGGTGTGGATTTTTCCATAATTGACAATATGTTACCCACCGACCATCATAGAGCATTCGCGTAGGCTCTGTTTGGCAACAGAGCCTGCGGAAGATTTGTGTGGGCCACTGTCATGAATCAAAAGTCTGATCTGAACCATCCATCGGGCTTGAAAAGGCCCTATAAACATGTCCTAGGTGACCAAATCTTAGAAGACTATGGAGATCAAAATCCATTCGTCCAAATAAAAGGTTAACGGTGTAAGGAAAAAAATGGATGAGACACCAAATTCGGTCCAGAAAATGTCCAATTTTACTGAAATTTCAGGAGGAATTCAATGAACGGAATGAATTCTTCCGTTACCAATGATAATGGCCTTCTTTTAGGAGTCCAGCGCGAGTACGAACTTCTCCTGTTGCTGCGTAACGAGTTACGCACGGACCACCGCTATCTTTGTGCGAAAATTGCTTCCCACGTCTCCACCGACCGACTCAGCAACCAGCCCTCCCTGCCATGTATAAAGAGAGAGAGAAAGAGAGGGCAGGGGCATCTTCATCTTGGCTTGGAGTAGCTTTAATTATTTTTTCCTTTCTGTCTTTTGTTTTCTTCTTAGTTTTCCTTTTAAGATGCTTAGCTTCACTATCACGTGTTGCTAAACCTCTTAGCTAGGGCTAAGAGGTGAAGCTTGTAGTGAGATGAGAGAGTTTATTTTATGATTTTTGTTTAATTTATGAACTGAATTAATGTTGATGTTAGTTTAATTAATGGGAATGTTTTTAGTCTTTAATGGTCTGTTGTGACTGAAATTACAATGGGTTTGCAATGGCTTTGAGTATATTTTTTTCCTTTTGATGTTCATAACGTCAGGAAGCCCTGTTGTTCACCATAGTCTCCCGGGCATGGTCGGATGACAGTACCCTTCCTAACTTTCATAGCATGTTGATTGGTTGGTAATTAGTTTAATTTTGTTGTTTTCCATAGTCTCCTGGGCATGGTTTGGTAATGGAATCCATTCTAATTCATATACCTTTCATCTCTTAAAAACTAGATCAATGACAGTTCAGTAAATTTCATGATTCATGAAACAGGCATAAGATCTCCCTAATCTCTACAACTGGATCCTCTGAATCCCTAGTTTCCTTTCCTCTGAAGTTATTAAGTTTTAGATAATTAGTTCACAATTACTTCCTCAATTCCATTCAGTTTAAATTTCATCTTATCCTAGTTCTAGCTCTAGTTAGTCTTAGATAACGTACATTTTCAGTCCCTTGGGATTCGACCTCGGTCTTACCGAGTTATTACTACATTACAACCCTGCACTTGGGGAGTGAACACTTTACAGTGTTGCTTGTCGAAACTAGCCATATATTTTCTCACAACATCAACTGCATGTGAAATATCAAGTCTTGTAGAGACCATAGCATACATCAAACTACCAACAATGCTCGAATAGGGCATATAGAGGTGGGCATCGGTCCTGGTCGGATCGGATTGTGGCCAACTCGATTAGATCCGCAATATCGATGCCTTGAACCGAATTTGATTCGACCCGTGGCTGGATCTGAGACACCTAACTCGGACAGATCCGATGGAGGGTTGACCTGACCCGAACCGACTCCGACTCGGTCAGGAAAACCGAGTTGGATCGAGTTGGGTGCATTTCGGATTGTATGGTTTAATTCAATTGATTCATATGGTGTGGTCCACTTCAACTTTTAATATATCATTTTTTTTTCAAGGCCTAAAATGATATTTCAAAATCGATGAACGGCTTAGATAAAACATATCCATCAAGGTGGGCCCCACATAGCTATGAAAGAACAACATTTACCGTGATCATGTTTTTAACAAGCCATTGACGTGCACTGCACGAAATGACAGTTACTTGCTTCTTACGTAAGCACAGACTTACAATGCATGACATATGTACTTATCGACGTTAGTGTGTTCTGTGGGTCTGATCATGGGATATGTGTTATATCTAAACCGTCCATTCATTTGGCGAGTTCGTCTTAAGTCTTAAGACGAAAAACAAGATAGATCTAACTATCAAGTGGACCAAACAAATTGTTTAATGGTGAAAGTCATTCGCTGCTGTTATTTGTGGTGTGGTCCAAATGATCTTTGGATATTATTCATTTTTTTTTTTATGATACTTTATAATGATCTCTAAAAATATATGAACGGTGTAGATATAATAAATACATCACTATGGGGCCCAAATAACTCTGATCTTCTTTGAACCGTTCATACAACTCGGAGCTGCAAGGAGTGCCAGTCTGCCAAACGACTGGAAACTGGCTACTCCCCCTGCCACCAGCCATTGGTTGGTGGTCGGTGCTTTGTGGGCCCTACCATGATGTATGTGCTTCATCCATACCCTCCATCTATTTTTATAGATCATTTTATGTTATGAAAAAAAAAGAGATATATCAAAATCTCAAGTAGACCACATTTTGAGAAACAGTGTTTAATGAACGTTGACCATTAAAAACGTTTTGGAGGCCATAAAAGTTTTTGATCAAGCTCATATTTATTGTTTCCCTTAATCTGGTTCCTTATGACCTAATCAACAGATTAGATGTCAAATAAACAGTACATTGGGCTTGAGGAGGATTATAATGATGGATATCCAATCATTATTGTTTTCCTATGGTGTAGTCCACCTGAGATTGGTATCCCTATCATTTTCTTTACTAAAGCTCTAAAACGATCTGTAAAATGGATGAACGGAATAGATGGACGATTTAGATATAACACATACCTCGTGATCCGACCCACAAAACTCATTGACGTTACACCAGCCAATCCGCTTCGTACATTACCCAATCCACTTCTGTCAACTTGGGTTTGACAGACAAGACTACGACCTGTAAACAGCTGCTTCCGCAAACTTCTTCAACGATTTGGATTGCATACTGAGTTAAACTCTGTTGGGCCCACTGTAAATGTATATGATCTATCCACGCCATTCGTCCGCTTTTCCATCTTATTTTAACGGTTGAGACCAAAATTTAATTATACCCACAGATCAAATGGATCATACCATAGGAAACAGTTGGAATAATGATTTCCACCATTGAAACCTTTTAATGGGCGACAATGATGTTTATTTCTAGTCAAACCTGTTCATACGATCACACAGACATGGATGAAAGGGAAAAAACTAATACAAGATTGATCCAACACTTCTGTGGCCCCAAGAAATTTTCAATGGTAGATATTCAATTCACACTGTTTCCTGTGGTGTGGCCCATTTTAGGTTTATATATACTTCATTGTTTTGCTCAATCCCTAAAATTATCTGGTAAAATGGGTGGATGGAGTGGATAAAATACATAAATCACGATGGACCCCACAGAATCTACTCGGTACGCTTAGGGTACTGAATTACTCAGTACGCCATCCGCTTCCACTCTTCAATCAATGCTGCTACGACTCTCTCTCTCTCTCTCTCTCTCTCTCTCTCTCTCTCTCTCTTTCTCTTCCGTACACAGCTATACACTATTTCTCCATATATACATCTCTCCAACAGATAAATCGCATAAAGCTTTCGAACCCGATGATAGAAAATGAGGAATTTGATCTACCAATAGACATCCAGCTTGCCTTCTTCTTCAACAGAAAGGGAGAGACATATACAGAGAGAGAGATAACCAGATATAGAGAGCGATATAGGCAAATATAAAGAGAGAGTTGGGTTTTTTGCGCCAAATGAAAAGGTTGGGCGGTAAAACTTTTATTTTTTGAAAATATGCGTGGTCGGTAAATCTTTATAGAGAAAGAGAATTTTACAAAACTATAGAGGTATTACATCCCGGGTCGGGTCGGGTCGGGTCGATTCGAATCCTTTCGGTTCGGTTTTCGGATCGATTTTGTCCGGATACACCACTATCCGAACCCGACCCGAAAAAAGATTTGATCTGGATTGATAGACTCGATCAAGGCCAATGTAGGCCATCGGTTCTGTTCGGAACGATACCGAGTCGGGTCGGATCCACCAGATCGGGTATGACATGCCCACCTCTAAGGGCATAAAAGACATCACTTGCTTTTCTTCATATGTAGTTGGGCATTATTTATAAGAAAGCCTAAAGTGAGCAACATGAGGTGTACTAATTGATTTTACATTGTTCATACCGAACTTAACCAATACATTCTCAATGTATTTTTCCTATGACAACTGTAATATGCTTCTCTTTATATCTCTATGAATATGTATGCTAAGAATTTTTTTAGCAACCCCTAAATCTTTTATTTTGAATATCCTTGACAACTGAATCTTCAACATAATGATCTCAAATCTAAAATGGCTGATGATAAGCATGTTGTCGATGTACAGTACTAGTACAATGAATTTCTTATCACTTAGTGTCCTATACTAGACATAATGATCATATTCACTTTTGATAAATCGCTTATCATGAAAGTATCAAACATTTTATGCAACTGCTTAGGCAACTGTTTTATGTCATACAATGACTTCTTTAAACTGTAAACTTTATTATCTATTCCTTTTACTTCAAACCATTCTGATTGCTTTATGTAAATCCGTCCTTCAACTCTCTATGTAGAAAAGCAGTCTTTATATTCATACGTTCCAATTCCAGGTTGTATTAGGCAACCAGTGCTGATACAAATCTGATAGACACCTGAAAATCTCTCTAAAGTTGACATCCTTCTTCTGCGGATACCCTTTCACGACCAATCTTATCTTGTATCTATTGTGTTTTTTTAATGTAAATTAACTTACAGCTGATCGCTTTACACCTCATTGGAAACTCCACCAGATCTTATGTCTCATTCTATATGTACGAATTCATCTCGTCATGCATAATCGTTATCCACTTCTCACCATCAGAGACATCTAATGCTTCCTGGATATTAAACGGATCTCCTTCATCCGTAATGAGGACGAATTCGACATTCAAGTAATCCCTTTATCTGATTAACAATTTGCGATCTCTTGACAAATTTCTTTTAAGAGGTGGTTACTCCTGCTCTTATACCTTCATCTACAGCTCGGGCTCAACTTGTGTTTCAATTTTTTTCAATT
This sequence comes from Magnolia kwangsiensis, assembly GCA_037074715.1. NCBI lineage: Eukaryota > Viridiplantae > Streptophyta > Magnoliopsida > Magnoliales > Magnoliaceae > Magnolia > Magnolia kwangsiensis. The sequence goes on along the minus strand of CM073576.1, from coordinate 14,301,835 downwards.
TCAATGTCTATTATCGTTTATTTTTCTGATTCCTTGTATTTTTCCTTACGAAGCAATAAGTCTTCATTGAACCTTATGTCTCAACTAATTATGATCTTCTATGTGACCCAATCATATAACCTGTACTATTTGACGTCATCACCATAACTCACAAAAATACACTTATTAGCCATTTGGTCTAGCTTATCTCTCAAATGAATGTGCATGATAGTTAGCATCATAACCAAATACACGCAACTGTGAGTAGTCTACCTCATAACCACTCTGCACTTCTTTAAGAATTTTACAATTTATCGACATAGACAATGACTGATTCACCAGGTAACAAGCCATGTTAGGGCCTGTTTGGCAGGGCGGATTGAAAGGGATTGGAAGTTAAATCCTGGGATTGGTCGGGCGTGCAAAATAGAAAGGGTGATTTGATCCCGGGATATAGCAATCCCATAGATTTTAAGAAAATCCATTGACAACAACATCATTACCTTTAAATCCCATCCAATCCACCCTAATCCGTTCAAATTTGCCTGGGACGTGTTTGGTTTGAGGGATTGGAAGGGATAGGAAGGTTTAATCCAGGGATTGACCTGGCGTGCCAAAAAGGGTCAATATAACAATCCCATGGATCTTAAGACAATCCACTGACAACACCATCATTACCTTGAAATCCATGCCATCCATGCACCCTAATACCAGTCAATCCCTTCCAATCCACCCGGCCAAACACGCCCTTAATGATCTCCATCCATAACTCCTTGCCTAATTCAGTATTACTCAAAATGCTTCGGGCTCTTTCTAAGAGAGTCTGATTCATTTATTTTGCCATTCCATTCTGTTCAGGAGTGTGTCTCACTGCATATATTGTGCCTCATAATCCCCCGATCTTTGAAAAACTAATTGAATTCCTTTATAGTGAATTCACCTCCGTTATTAATCCTTAATACATTTAGTTTCTGCCATTTCTTCCTTTTAACCATTATCTTCCACACTTTAAATGTGCCAAAAATATTAGATTTATTTTTTAGGAAATAAATCCACATTTTCCTACAGTAGTCATTGATGAATTAGACAAAATACGATGACTCCTCGGTAAAAAATAACGGATGATGGGTTCCATACATCTGAATGCACATACTCAAACATACCTTTATAAATATGATTTCTAGTCTTAAAAGTTAGCATTGACTATTTATCATATATACAATGCTCACATATAATTAAGTTCAATACTTTTAAAAATAAAAATCAAGCAGTGATCAGAAAATACCTTTATACCATGGTCGCTCATGTAACTTACATAGGCATGCCTCAATTGTGTCGACGTGAATTCCACTACAGATGCTGCAACTCCACCCATTTTAGTATTTTCGATAAGCTTGTATAGATTACTCCTCTACAACGCTTTCCTCACAATAAGTGCCCCTTTCGAAACGTTAAGAACCTTATCATAACTAATGAATGAATTCCGCTACAGATGTTGCAACTCCACCTGTTTTAGTATTTTCGATAAGCTTGTATAGATTACTACTCTACAACGCTTTCCTCACAGTAAGTGTACCTTTCGAAACGTTAAAAACCTTATCATAACTAATGAACTTATAATCAAGTTCTTAAAGAGACTCCAAAGATATCAAATTATTCCTTAGGTTCGTAACTTGTCAAACATCTGTCAGAATACACACCACCCCATCGAACATCCTTATGCGCACAGAGTAAATTTCAACAATTTTACAAGCAATGTTATTGTTCATAAAAAATTGTTCACTGTTGTATTCGATGTATGTGGTTAACCAGTTCATATGAAATGTCATGTGGTATGATGCCCCCGAACCTAAAATCTAGTCGTTACTAAGTTAACAAATTTAGATGCGGTCAAGACATCCCCACCATCCATCTCCTCGCTTGATTGCAATATATTGGCCTCTTTTGTTGCATTCTCCGATTTTTCTGTCTTTTAAGCCTTAAGGTTCATGCGGTCATTTATATGTCATGTCATCCAACAATTCCAACACTTCATCTTGCTTTTTCCTTTTGATTTAAATCGTGATCGAGAATTGCCCTTCCCCCTTTCAGACAATCTCAACATTGATGATATCCCTACTGTGGATCAGCATGTCTACTAGATCCTTGAAAGATGGTGAAAGCAAATTCAAAAGAATTGAGACTTGATATTTCTCTCCAATCTTAACCTCCGCATTCGTTAGTTTATATAATAATTCGTTGAAAGTGTTCACGTGTTCATCAATGTTAGACCCATTTGTCATCTTAAGATTATAAAATTGCTTATTAAGATATAAATGGCTACTCAGGGATTTCTTCATGTACAAACTATCAAGTTTTGTCCATACACACAGTCTTTTGATCCATGACATTATATAGAACATTGTCCACTAGATACAATTGTATCGAGGTTGTAGCCTCTTGTATAGTTCATCCCAGTCTTCATCGGTCATAGATGCATGACGCTTAACTTTGCCAATGAGAGCGTGTTGCAATCCTTATTGAACTAAGATGCCTCTCATCTTAACATTTCATTACTCAAAGTTATTTCTCCCAGTAAACTTCTCTGTTCCATACTTAATATTAGATCAATTACACGACATGTTTTCAGATTCAAAAAATTCAAAACCCCAACGTTCACTCTGATACCATTTATTGGGAGATGTGCGGAAGCAACCTTGAGTTAGAATCAAACAATGAGAGATCATATAAAGCAGGCACATAGAAAACACAGTTTTTACGTGGTAAAATCCTCGCCAGAAAAACTATTATACAAAGCGACATCGAATCCACTATGATAAATAATGTTATAATAGATGGAAAAACTAACTGATATGAGAATTAACCTCGAAAAGCATACAAAACTCTTTGCTCTCCCTTTGCTCAAAAAGCCCCAAACACATTCTTAATACCTTAACTCCCGATTATAAACCCTTAAATAGTGTCATCGATGATCTATCGATGGAATTGAAGCCATCTTCAATTTAGATCAATTCGGATAAAAAACTATTAAACAATCAAAAGCCAAAAAATAAAAGTTTATCAATGAGATAGAGTGGACTACTGATGGGATTAACAACTGCTTGATGAAATCAAGTGGCCTGTAAATACCAACAATAGACCCAATTACAAATATATTGAAGACATCTGATAATAAGAACATGCTGGAAGTAGCAAGAAAAGACCAAGGTCTTGTGGGCTAAATGAGGATATGGTCCATGAGAGGGGAGTAGTGAAATAAATGTTGTGTAACTAATGTAATTAATTAGGTAAGGTTTCAATTAGGATAATGATGATGACTTCTAGGAAACAAACCCAATTGTCATTTTTGATGTTTCCCTCTTACAAACCATGGTAAACTTCTTCTTAAACAAAGACAATAGAATTTGATTACAACTATGTGAAATGCAAGGAGGGTTTTGCAAATAAGGTTTAATCTTTGAGGGGGCATGTGCGAAAAAAAAAATACGAAGAGGGGAAGAGTGCCCGTGAAAGACGTTAATATGAAATGTGAAATGGGCCCCACAAATCCGTCCAAACGAGCTTCACGATCCATGAAAAGAAATCCCACTAACTAAAGAAGAATCATTCTGCATAAACAAGGCGACAACTATACTTTAAAGAAGTAAAACATAAGCTAATCAAAGGAATAAGATTGCCCAATTTTTAAATATATAAGTGATGCGGATCCCCCAAAGAGAAACATATCTCCTTTTGCATTGGACCTTCATCCCATCCACCTTTTTCTCATCTCATTATTCACGAGAGAGAGAGAGAGAGAGAGAGAGAGAGAGAGAGAGAGAGAGAGAGAGACTTTGGTCATGCACGCGAAATCAAGGTCATTCTTGAGGTGGGCCCCTTTATGACACAGCCAGAAAATCGGGAGCTACCGACCAGTTATCCCACGTGTGCAACGATCGAATGTTGCCCATTGGTTTTTCTCTCTAGCAGACCATTTGTATCTCACGTGTGGTGCACCTGATCACCATGCACTTACACTCCTGTTTTTGAGCTTAGGAACAAAAACGGTGGGGCCCACCAGATTGATCGCCCCATGTGTGCCCCCTCACCCTTTAGGCAAGAACAGCCAAGCACCCTGCACCATGCACGGCCCCACGGATGGCACTGAAATGGAATTTTTACGCATTCGGGTCCAAAAATAGATGGTGATATTCGTTGATCCCAACCGTCGACATGGGCGAAGCGAACTCCACAAATATGATACAGCGGGCTAACTGAATGTAAACCTTCCATGCACCTAGTTGCATTTAAACATGCCGACAATCAATATCATCAATCTGGACCGTTAATTTGGAGGTCTCCCTCTTTCATAGGCTGCCTTGATAAAATTATACAGATCTGACCATTGGCAAGCACAAGTGGATGCACAAGATTATTAGCAGAAGATAGAAAAACTCACGTATGTTTATGACCATCCCATTGCCATGATGTTTTCAAAGCAGCAGAATTGGACTGGGCTGAAGCTGATGGATGGTCCAGATAGTTTGTCTGGATGCCAACGAATCCCAACGCGACTAGATGCACGGAAATCTTTCCACACACTCGGCCCACTAGATCATTTTTCATAGTTAAATGCTCTAATCATCAAAACTCATCTACATAAAGTTAGCATTTCGAAAGCTGACAGAAAAACCCTCCATTCAAACAACACATACCATTCTTGTCCTTTCCGCTTGCATGTCTTCAACTCTCCTCCTCCCCGCTTTTAACACAGATGAAAAAAAGGGTCAAAAAATAGAAAATCAGAAGGGTAATTTCGTCATATACCCGAACTACTTTGAAGATTTACCAAAAGCTCACTGCCGACAGGAGAAGTTCAAAAACAAAAACTGAAGATACGAGAGCAATAGGCGCGTGCCTGCCAAACCCCCACCCCCGCAGGAAAATCATCTTCTGTTCTGAGTTATTTGATAATATTCCCGGATTCGGATTCGGATTCGGGTTCGGATAGCATACATTAACAGAAAAGAGAAGCAGCAGCTCTGGTTCTCTAGCATTTAAAAACAGAAAAAACCCAAACAGATCGGAAGAAAGAGGAAAAAACAGATAGGTTCTACCCTTCTTCTACTGTCCTTCTTCATCTTCGTCCCAGATCCGACGCTCGTACTGAAGGAAATCCCCCCTCGGAGAGAAACGGGAGTTGGAGGACGAAGGCGATGCCGAAGGTTTGTGCGTCGTCATCGCCGTCAGTTGGAAGCAATCGAATGCGATCTGTGGTGGAGAGATGGCCATCGACACCGTCGAAGACGACGGCGTGCCCGATTCTGGAGAGGATTCTGCGAGAGTACGACACGATCGGAGGCGATCTCAATGCAAATAAAATGAGAGAGAGAGAGAGAGAGAGAGAGAGAGAGAGAGAGAGAGAGAGAGTCCAACACGCATTAAAAAACTGAGATTTAAAAATCCCATCGTGAAATTGCGGCTGGATTCCCGCTCCCAGTGGTGTAAGAAGGGAAGAAAGTTACTTGATGGAGTTTCTACTCGCGCCAGTGAGGTCGTAACGCTCTCTGATTGAGATTGCAGCTGCTGCGGTTGTGATTTTCGTCTTCGACGGTTGTGATCGGCCAGCCGTTTCCTGCAGCTGCGTTTCCCTTGATCGAATTCAGATAGTAGATGAAACCTGTTAAATAAGATTATTTAGACTAAATAAGATTATTTAGACTAATCCACAATTAAACCTACTTAATAGAACTTAAACGTCCACATGACATTATTTTGTTAAGTTACTACACAGAAAGGATAATGCCTTTAAAAAGCTACATTTTTCATTTTTTCCCGGACGATAAATACCCTCGGAATTAACACAAGTACGGACTCGCCAATCATTGGTTTTGAAACCCCCAGGGGTATCTTCGTCTTTCCCTTGCAACCGGAAAAGGAAACGGACGGCATTTGGGAAGGAAGACTATCCAATCTCGACTCTAAAAAGCGTGTGAAGTGGACCACGTGCTTAGGTGATCAAGACCGTCAATCTGGTGGGGTATTTCTAAAAGTTTCCTATGTTGAAAGGTCTTTACAACCATCAGATCAATTTCGAGCGACTAGGGGTCCCACGAACCAACGGTTTTGATTACTGATCATGGGACCACATGTTCAAACTACAGATAGCCTCATCGTCGGCTTATTTACGACGGAGAAGAATTACCCTTGGGATATAACGGAGCATGCTTTATGATAGAAGGGTATTTGCGTCATTTCAGCTATACCTGCTGCACTGCTGGCAGAAGCGCTGGGTGAGACCTGCGGCCAAGACCGTTGACGCTTTGGAGTGGAACTCGCAGACCTTATGCCGCCGGTGGTAGTGCTTGGCGTGTGTCAGATCAGCGTTGCAACCCTCTGCCTGACAACGGGGCGAGTTGGTCGGACATGGTTCGGTTGTTCTGGACCGGCGGTAGAGCCGGCTCACAAAATCGTCCTCAGCCGAAGAGAAATACGTCCGGACACCCAAATTCAGACCGATACGTGCCGGAAACTCTCCTCTGCTGCCGGAAAAGTCCTCAGTTTTGGGACCTACCAACGGTAAATGCTGACGTGGGGAAAACCGAACTGCCGCCGGAGACGGTGAGACCGGCGGACGGGGGTAGGAGAAGGGGTAAGCGCGGGTATCGAAACTCTGGAAAGGGGCTTGGATCTGCTGCTGCTGGAATGGCTGGGAAGAGAAGCCGACGGCCGGCTGGAGGAGATTTCCAGAGATGGTTTGGTTGTACGGGTCGAAGATCGAGCGCGTTTGGTCGGAATCTGAGGTGGGATCCTCGCCGGGAAGTAAGATCGATGCCGCATTTCCCCATTCGTAGTCCAACATTGCTTCCTTTGATCTCTTCCTCGCACTCTTGAGAAAAAGGCAGAAATTCGCCCGTCGTTTAGGAATTCATTTTCCGGCTAGAGTATTCAGATGCGAGCTTCCCTTCTGCAGGAGAGTGAGAGAGGAATGGAAAATGTCAGTTTTTGAGGGGTGATTATTGGAAGAGAGTATTTTTTAGACTGCCTGTCATTTCATTTTCATTTTCCGTTGTTGGGTTTTCTTTATTTTCCTAATTTATTTATTTTATTTAATTAATTTTATATACCTGCCGTTGCTGCTGCTGCTGCATGGAAAGAGAGGCTGACAAGGCGTTTATCAGAATGCGATTCGTCATTTGCTTGCAGAATCATCTTTCTTCTCAGTCTGCTGCAGCTTCTTGAATGCCTTGTGCTGCAAGAAACACAGAGATGGGTTTTCTGTTTTTGCGTTTGCTGCTGGGTTTTGAAGATCCCGAACCGACTCTCTCTCTCTCTCTCTCTGGAGAGAAAGGAAAGGTTGAGAAGATCAAAGAGGATTCGGAGGAGAGAGAGGGAGAGAGAGAGAGTGGGAGAGACAAAAGTTCAGGGAACAGGCGTGGGAAGAAAAAGCGAGGGCTCTCTCTTCGAACTGAGAAATGAGGCGGCTGCACAGCGCCTGGGGTTTTACTGTTTATATAAGGGCAAATTACGAAAATGACACATTGATATTTAGAAAACTACGCTACTGCCACCGTGATTTGGAGTAGGTATCTATGTGGAGGTCGTTTAGAAGGATTATTTTCTTTTATTTTTTCACAGCTTTTGCTAATTTCTTTGGTTGATGAAGAACCGGTCCTGGGGAGAGTCAAACGAAATGACATAAGGGCCTGTTTGGATTATCAATTATGATAGTAATGTAAAATATGTAAATTCCTCATCTCCCAACAACATTTATAGTGGAGCACCTACCTCATTGTTTGGTTAATCATTTGTAAAATTGTAATAAGAATATTTTATTTTTAATTTTATTTGTCAAATCACATTGACTTATGGTATTATTTGGATTTGAAAATTTCAAAATAATGTCATAAAAAATTACACTGATTATAATAGCTCACCAAGTTAACATTAAATCAAGGATAAGACGTGTGGAGTAAATTGTAGGGCTCGTTACGATGTAAGGCTATTTTAATTCACTTTTGAGTGTTTTAAGGGCATGTATTGGGTTTGTGAAGTAAATTTGAAACTTGTTCAAATTGATAATCTCTATTTCTTATAATTTTTATTTTCATAATGCATTACTTATCATATTGTACAATAATTTTTTCTTAAAAGAATTTTTTCATCTAAAATTTAAAAGATTTTTATTTGGACTTGATTATGTGATTAGTGGTACTTTGCTTGATTCATAGTTGTGTGTTTAGATAGTTCAACAACAATATTTATGCTAATCATTACTTTTTCTTCAAATCATTTAGGGCCTGTTTAGCCAGCTGTATTGGAAAGGATTAAGTGCGATGAAATTGCATCTAGTTCCGTGCCAATTTCGCTCCATGTTTGGAAAGAATGGAAAAGCTTGGAAGTAGATCAGGTGGAATCACATTGGGTCTTATCTTAATTTTATTCAATGTTAGAAAGTTGTGTAGGTCCCACCATAATGTGTGGGCTATATCCACGTTGTCCACTCATTTTTTGAGATCATTTTAGAGTATGGGCTAAAATATCAGGTAGATCTAAACTCAAGTGGACCCCACCATAGAAAGCAATAGGGATTGACTACTTACTGTTGAAAGCTTCTTTGGGGCCACGTAAGTTTTGGATCTGCCTCATTTTTAAGTCCATGCCATACAATGAGGTTACAAAACAAATGAACGGTTTAGATATAACACATGTATGTTATTCTCAATAGTTTCAAATGATGGCAGGTATATCCATTCAATGTACCACCTTATTACAAACAAAGTATGAAATTAAGCTTATCCAAGGAACAATCCCTACCATGGGTAATAATTATATTTTTTGAATCTCATCCCACCTAATCCTTTCCAATGCAACTAGCCAAACAGGCCCATGAGATCAAGTCCGAGCTAAAACAATAAAGCAAATCTAAAGCTTAAGTTAACTGCACCACGGAAAAAAGTGAGAATTGATCACCAACCGTTGAATGCTAAATGGGGACTACATAAATTTTGAAATGAGCTACATTTATCTTTTACTTTCATCTATATTAATCTGTGAGACCTAATGAATAAGTTGTTGGATGTCCAACATACATTATGATGGGCCTTAAGCTTTAATGGTGGACAACCTTAACCCCATCACTTCTTATGGTGTAGTCCTGATGATTGGATTTGTCTTATTTAAAGCTCATGCCCTACAACAATCTTACAAAATGAATGAATGGCATAGATAAAACACATTCATCATAGTATGACCTAAAGAGTTTTGCCATGTAGGCATGACACTGACATTACACCACCCACTCTCTTTTCAAAATCTGCAAGGTCAATGTAAAAATATCAAAATAATTATATATATATATATATATATATACACCTTTTTTCAACACTTGAGGTCTTGGTACCAATCCCTAGCGGGGTTAACTAACAGTGTCTTGGCGTCGATCCCTGGGGGGGGGGGGGGGGGGGGGGTGGGGTGGGGTGGGTGGGTGTAACTAACAGTGCATGTACCGGCAGTTGGTGTGTACTAACAAGCTAACAAAAAAAGAAAAGAAAAGAAAAGAAGTCATTATAAGGCTAGGTGATAATAAAATAGCCATGATGATTTTATTTTTTTCTTTATACTAATGATGATACATTTTCTTTACGTAACCATAGTAAATGCCAGCAAAACTGTATATTCTAAATGCCGGCTGACATTATAAGATGAAAATTGGAAAAAAAAATTCCATGTGCTATTTACACCAATGCTAATAACAAATTTACGTCAGTCCGTGAGGTTCCACCATACTTGGACGATCCTATTGTCAGATCAATGGACGTTTGGCAATTGGTGGACCATCGACTGACCAATCTTGTCATGATCATCAATTAGACAGTTGAAAACACTTCCACCTAACATGTAACTTGTACTGGCGTCTGCACCATGAAATCAATGGGCCCCACTTTCCGTAAATCAAGTTGATATCCATGCAAGAGATGGGCAAGGGTGTCAGACCTTTGGTTGTCCCTTAGTCCTGAGATGTGGTCCATTTAATGATCGGCCAGGCCTGACTTTTGTGCAAGGTGATCTTGACGGTGGGCCTACCGTTCTGAAGGTACAGATGCTTGCACTGATGGCAAGCAGGGAGGTTGCTGCAACACCAGAATTTGTTGTCCTTGCCTGCAGGCCTTCAAGGCCGTATTTTACCAAGCAATAGTCTTACTCAGCTCCTACGATATGGACAATGTGATTGTGGCACGTGTGCAACATGAGTTAAAGATCTGGGACATTCATCAGTTGAGGTCCACCATATCCATGCCTTGGTCCAAGAAGTCACTGTCACTGCCCACCATGTGCTTGATGGAAGCAGATTGAGTACTGGGTAAACTCTGCGGGGCCCACCTTGATGTATGCACCTTATTCACACTGGCCATCAGTTTTACTAGCTTATTTTAGGGTGTAATACCAAAATTGAAGCATATCCAAAGCTCGAGTAGACCACACCATAGGAAACAGTGTGAATTGAGCGCCTACCAATGAAAGCTTCTTGAGGCCACGTAAATTTTCAATCAAGTGATATTTATGTTTTACTTTCATCTATGCCTAGGTGATCTTATGAACAGGTTGGATGACAAATAAACTTCACTGTGGACACTAGGAAGGTTTCAACAGTAGACATCATTATCCCCATACAGTTTCCTGTGGTGTGGTCCACTTGAGATCAAAGGAAGGTTTCAATGGTAGAGGGATGATTGATTTAAAAATAGTTGAACTAATATAGATTATATAAAATGCAATTTAAGTAATAATTTGAGAGATGATGAAGTAATTAAGATTGCCTGAGTTGAAAGAGATACAAGACTCTTTGTGATTTGAGTGGAGGGGAAGTAATTAAGCTTGTTTTATTTAGTTATCAGGCTGAAGGGAAATTTATGTAAGATAAATACGAGAATAACCATACTTCATGGGATGAAATGCTGTGCAGTTAAGAAACAACATCTTCATAAGTAAGTGTAGCCAAAATGAGAATGTTTGGGTGAATAAGTGGCAAGATGAATGATGGAATTAGAACTGAATGCATTTGAATGAACTATAGATAATAAGATGGGAGAGATTAGACTTAAATGGTCAATCATGTATAACACAACCCAAGAACTACATCAAACTAAAGGGAAATTTTCATTGGATAGCAAGAAGAGCAAACCATACTTCACGTGAGAGAATGTTGGGAAATAAAGTAACAATATGTCTATAAGACAAGCATAGATGAAATAAGAATGCATAGATAAATAAGTTGCCATATGAAGAAGGATTGAATTAGAAATGAATGCATGCGAGTGTACTTAAGAGTTGTATTGATGGGAATAAGTTGAGGGAAATTAAACTTCAATGATTTAACATATTATGGACATTGTATCTTGAAGTGCAAAATTGGCTCTTGCTTACACGGGTGGCCTTTTTTCTTTTCAAAGAGCTTCATGTTGTGATTAAAAGTATGCTATATTTGACTAGGGTCGCCACTAGCCAATTGTTCATCTCTACAGTCGACTAAACTCTATAAAAACGTTAGGAGAGAGGATTTGGAGATTCTCAACCCTATGATGATTATGTTATTTTGTGACCAAAGATTGAGGGTAATGGATTATTGTTACAGAGAGGAAATGTGTTAGGCACTCACTCCAGTTGTATACTTTCACACGATATCTACTTCACAAGATTTAACTATTATTAAGGGTTAAGGATCAGTTCTGATGCATGAATGACACAAATGTGCGTGGGATGTGGTGTTGAGTGCGAAGGTTATGACAAGCTTAGGTTTGGGCTAGAGAAATCCAACCAAATTCCTCCACTTGCTAAAACAAATGATCAGTTAACATAAATTTCTGATGGACAGTATTTGACTAAGTCAGCAAGCCATAGAGCATACATTTATATTGACCAAGTGCGAGATGCAATGTTATGCAGAAAATGATAGACTTGATAAGCATGGGGGTTGAGAAGGGAATGAATGTTGTACAATGCTAATGATAAGCTTTAAAAGAAGTTTATTAAAAATTGAATGGTCAGATGGACGATAGTGATGCAATGATTAGTTTGAGTGTCTTGAATTGAGTCTAAATGGCTCAAATGGATCTAGATTAGACTGGACTAAGCTAGACCTGGGTTAGACTCTTTCGTATAGCTCTTTCCTCTCTTTGGTAGAGTGATGAAATAGGTAGGCTAAGGCTTAAGGGATGGATAAAGCCTTTGAAAATGAGAGAGGATGGTTTAAATGGGTTTTAGGCTTAGTTTGATAATGTGAGTTGACTGATTTTTTTCTAAGGTTAGGTTTCAGGGCTAGGTTTCTGTCGGGTATGTTTGACTGATTAACTAGGTTTGGGGTTGGACCAAGGGTCAAATGGACGGCGTGGATAAACCACATCCATCACCGTGGGCCATGCCTAAAAAGTAGCCTACTTAACCCTCTCTCTCTCTCTCTCTCTCTCTCTCCCCCTCACCATCTCCTTCTCCCTCTCGACCCTAATCCCTGACTGTTGCAACCCCTTCACTCAAGTGAAAATCTGCCTCTAAAGCCCCATTCCTTCACCTCTTCTCTTTTTCCCCTCTCTGGCCAGGTACCCATTTCTCTCACCATCCATTCTAAGTTCCATATTGAGTTTTTACTTATAGATATTCAAATATGCATATTTAGGGATCCATTTCCTGTAAAATCTATAACATGAAAAAGATTTAGGGTTATGTTTCTACTTCTTCAAATCATCGTGTAAAAAGTGATTACAAGTGATTTGTGTGCTTCTCATTATCTATGATATTCTCAAATCATTAGCAAATGGAGCATAGCCTGAAAATCGAAGTGATCACTTCGAAGTCATGGATACTTTTGGCTACAGATTTAGTTCGTACCCAACTTTAAATTTCGCTATAAATTTAGCCCATAGCCAATTATTTAAAAGCAATGGCTACAGTCCTACTATGGATAAAATCCATAGCTTCAGTCTTATGGCTACAGGTTTAGTATTTGGGCTTTGCTCTTTTTTTGGCTAGTGACTATCGGCTTGAAAATTCAATGTAGTTTTATCATAAAGCACATAACATATGTAAGGAATAGAGACTCAATGTTCTAACAAGTAATTTTCCATAGCACAACTAATGAGTAAAATGACGTAGTTTCTAATCTCTAATAATTAATAGGTGAGTTCCGTGCAATTTTTCTCGAAATATTTATGATTAAATACCACTTTTCCAATTCCTTTTATTTTAACATTCAAATTCAAACCAAAAGAGGATTTGTAAAAGGTAGAGATTCTAATAAAAGGGTGTTTGGATCTTAAGTTATTTAAGATAAGCTATTTATGACTTAAGTACCTTATCTTGATTCCTACTTATTAAATTGAAATGATTAAGTAACATTAAATAATAAAAATAAGCTACTTATAATTTATCATAAGCCAAATTTATCTTAAATAATTTACCGTTGCAAGTAGAAAAAGTAGCTTATTTGGTGGGCATCTAAACAAGCCCCCTCAAAAAAGAGAAAAAAAAAAAAATCCAAACAAGCCCTAAATGCCTAACTCCCCCTTACCTCTAAGATAAGTTTTATAAAGAGAGGCATTCCCTCATTTAAAGCATGTGAAAAAAACCCTAAGAGAAAAAAGAAGAAGAAGAGAGAAATAATAAGAACATATTCAATTGCCAATTAGGTTACCCTCATATGATCTAAATTATTGATAATTTCCTATAGCCATCCTAACTATATATGAATTAAAGAAATGAGTGGTTCATTTATGCTCTCATAGTAGTTAAGTGGATGAGTATACATCATTCATCTTTAACTTTATGAAAGTCCTTAAAATTGCATAGATACCCATTCGAGTCTTTTAGGCGATACTTTAATCTCAAATTTTAAAGATTTAGGAATAAAAGTTGGAATAATCAACCCCACCACTGGTCAATCATTGTAGGCTATAACAAAGGGATTAGGAGCATTGGATGGTTTAGCCAATCCAAAATGGACCAATACACAATGATCCAAACATTAGGACCATTCATTTTTATTTTTTTTTCCTTTTTTCAGGCCGTGATAGTACTTTTTACACCATCTTGTCATTAGGACCATTCATTTTAAAATATCATGTTATATTTTAAAATCACTTTCAAGAAGGGAAAAAAAAAGTTATATGTATATTTTTTAAAAAAGTGACTTAATATGCCACTTGCCTGCCTTCCCCTTACCATATTAAGGTAAGCCATGGCTTATTGTATCATTTCCCTCTAGAAGGATGCATGGTGGGACCACTAGTTGAAGTGATCCAATTGCAGAATGTTGGCCCATGCACCAAAGGGCTGAGGATGGTTCGCAGGCTATCAATCCTTGTCCATTTTAAGAGCTTTACTGTATACAAGGCAGCTCATGTACATTCCCAAACGCCCAACTAGCTTGAGCATTGGTATAATATCCAATCCATTTATTAAATCACTACCACTATGTAGATGCACTTGCCCAAGAATCATGCTGGTCCACTGCTGAATGAACCAGATTTATTTTAATGCAAGAACATCTACAAGATCAAACCCACCTGATGGACGACTTGGATTTTGTGCACATAGGCTCCCAAGAAAATGTGGTGACCTGAGCATGAGCTGCTTTGTCCATGTGTGTGGCCCTAGAAAAGCTCCTATTTTAGGATCATATAAACCTTTTAAATATCAGTGCTAGTTTTGGGAGGAGTTTATTATCAATGAAGAGGCAGGTTTGGAAGCTATGGACCACCAAATAATATGGAGTTTTTTCCTACTGCACTCCTTACTTTAAAGCCACGTACCTTACTAAGCCATTCCAAACTTATCTTCCAAGACTACTCCCCTCTTGTACAGATGCATATTTACTGGACCAAAATTCCCCTGCTTTGTTAGAAATGTTATTTCTGAAAGCTGGGTTTCCCTATGGCTATGAGTTATAACCGTAGCCATTGAACTTGACCCGAAGTGAATGGAATTGACCGTGAAGTGAATCGAATTGACTGCGAAGTAAACGAAGTGAATGGAATTGGCCATGAAGTGAGGAAAATTGACCGCTAAATGAATGGAATTGACCACGAAGTGAATGGAATTGACCGCGAAGTGAAAAAAATTCACTGCAAAGTAGATGAATTGAATGAAATTCACCGTGAAGTGAAAGAAATTCACCGTGAATTGATGGGAATTGACTGCGAAGTGAAATAAATTCACCGCGAAGTGAACTGTAAGACCCGTGTCCTAGTCCGTACCGTTCCGTTGGCCTCCGCGGTCCTTCCGATCGAAATTCGGCAATCCTCGACCCGTTTCTGATGTTTGCGCCCGATCCTAAGTCGAGACCTGTATGCCAAAGTCGGCTCGACCTAAAACCTATACCTTAGCGACCATGCCGTTGCCGCGGTTCTAACGCAGCGACTCGCGCACCGACCCGATACCCAGGGTAAAAGATGTAAGCTCGCGTACGATTCGAAGAAAACACCGCACGTTACGAATTATGAGAAAATCTCTACGAGATGTTCCATCAATCAATTAATCACTCATGTCAAGTATAACCATACCTCAAGTACAAGTCATATCCCTCATTTTTTTCTCAAGTCAACTCCCTTTCCACCTCACCATCTCCCTTTACAAAATTTCAAACTAAACCATCCCTCTTTTACCCATTTTTCAAACCAACCCATACCCCATTAATTACACACACCACTCCATCCATCTCATAATATTCCATCCTCTCTCTCTCTCTCTCTCTCGTTTTTTCTCAATTTCTCAAGCCCCACACGTCCAAGCCTCTCCTCTTCCAAGCAAATTCCATACCAAGTGTGGCCCACCTTCTCATCTCATATCTCAATCCTTCATCCATCATCTACCTCCATCAAACTTGAAGGTAAAGAGCTAAGGAGGCTAAGGGAGCAAGAAGGAAGGCCTAGAGGTGGGTGATCGACCGTTAGATTTTAATTTTTATAAAGACCCCTTGTAGTGGGGCCCACAATGATGTACGTATTGTAGTGAGGGGCCCATAGTGGCGGGGTCCCTCTATTTCACCGGTGTTCTCTTTCTCTCTCTCTTTCTCTTTCTTTGATGTGATTTCTTGTAGCTACCATGTGCAAGGTGATCTTGGCCACTTGATCGTGAGGCCCATCTTGCAATGGGCTAATTGGACGGCCAAGATGATGGGAAAACACAAATATCATGTTGATCCAAAAGGTGGGCCACGTTCATGTGGGACCCACCTTAATTTGTGGGCCACGTATATGTGGGGCCCACCCTAATGTCTGTGTTTATCCACGCCGTCCAGCGTCCCTGGATGCTGGCCGTGTGGGTTGGCTAACATGGAGTGCGTGTACAGACGTGGGTGTGTACTCACAGTGAAGTGTGAAGTGACATGGGTGTACTAAGAATGGGGTGGGCCACTCATGCAGACCCCACCTTAATGCATGTACTTAATCCAAGCCATCCATCCTCTTCCTTGGATCATTTTAGGCGTTGAGCCGAAAAATGAGACCGATCCAATTATCTGGTGGGTCGTGGTATTAAGAATGCTAGTATTTTCTGTTAAAACTTAGAAAAATGATTGCTAGGGTCCACAAGAAGCTTGAACTGACTTGAAACTTGGTTTGGACCCCTAATTTTTTGGAACACATATAATAGACGGGGTAGATCTGGTTAATGTGGGTCCCACATGCATGGCATGCCTTTGCTGCCATGACGTCCAGAGGATGTCCAACGTTAAAAAAAAAAGGTGGCTGGACCCTACCATGATGTATGTTCTATATCCATGCTGTTCATTTAATAGGTCCCCTTTAATGATGCATTGGCTCCAAAAATCGGCCATAAAAAGTTCTTGGACGGCCCACACCATCATCATTCATGTGATGGTATGCCAAACCACATGGAATCAAATATTGGGGTCCACATGCAGCTTAGACCCACCTGAAACTCGATTTGGACCATTAAATTGGTGGGACACACACAATGAATGGGTTGAATTTTCCTAAGGCGGGCTCCACCTACAAAAAAAATAAAAAGAAAAGAAAGAAGTGACGGACGGTCTGGCTGGGGCTCACTGCCCCAGCTGTGGGTCCCACGTGATGCCTTTCGAACATCCATGCCATTCACTAGGTGGCCCCTTAGGGCAGTGGGCCTCCTTCCAAAAATCAGCCATATACGGAACTCAGGTGGGCCATACCATCTAAAATCATGTGAAGACATGCCTGAAACATATAAAAGCACTTGGTGGGGCCTACCTGAAATTTGGATACATTTGAAACTTGGTCTGGACCCTCAGCCAAGTGGGATGCACATAATGAGTGGGCTGGATTGGTGAACCACCTTATGGTGGGCCCCTGACCGTGGCCTCATGAACCAGTTGGATGACAAAGAAACGTTACGGTGGGCCCCTGGTCCATGTGACCATATGAATAGGTGGGGTGGCAAATAAATATCACGGTGCCCCCCCCTCCCCCTTGTGATCGTGTGACCTTCTGAATAGGTTGAATGACAAATAAATATTACTGTGGGCCCTACCCTAGTCCACGTGATCTTATGAATAGATTAGGTGGCAAATAAAACATTACAGTGGGCCCTAGGCCCATGTGACCCTATGATCAGTTTGGATGGAAATAAACATTATATTGGGCCTTAGATTGGGAGGAAAATAAACATTATGGTGGGCCTCACATGAGGCTCACTTTATTATATCTGGGCCCATGTGTGTAGGCCCATTTGAGGTATTTATGGCCCATTGTTGAGGCCCACTTTGGTATATATAAGGCCTATGTGATTAGGCCCATTTGATGTACATAAAGCTCATGTGATTGGGCTCGTTTTTAATGCATACTAAGGCCCATGGGTGATGGCTCATTGCAAAGTACCTAAGGCCCATTAGTGAGGCTCATTGAGGTGGCTCACTTGATGAATATAAGGCCCATATGATACGGCCCAATTGATGTACTTAAGGCCCAATTGGGTACAATTAGGTCTATTACAATGCGTGATCCCTCCATGGCATATAATGATGTTTGTAGCAAGTAATGCCTTGGGAACAATGATGGTTACATGCCTACATTGTAAGGATGACGTCGGTTAAATGTCCACATTGTCACTCTCCTTAAGGCCCACTAATAAGCCATACTTGTAGTAAGTAGGCCGTCTAGGCCTATCTCTGTTATATATATAGTTCATCTCTATATACATGTTTAGTATAGATTCATGGTTTATTATCATACGCATCATATGTATGACTGATATGAGAAGTGACTGATCATAGCATATGCCTTCGGGTGAACTGTTTATGGTCTCCCTGATAGGTGGAGTTGCCCTGCATGAGCGCATGGTACACGCAGGACTGTTGCATGATTGGTAGTGTGACTCATACACTTGCATTGTGTGATTGTAGTTACTGTATGCCCTAACGACATCAGGGCAATAGCCTCCACAGATACATCATGGATGGCTGGGTTAGATACCGAAAATATTTAGTTCTAGCATACGGGCGCCATAGATGTCCCTAGGTGAAAATCTCTAAACCCGATGGTACCAGAGGATGACTCCAACGTCGAGACCGAGTGGATATATGAGCGCACGAGGGCTGAATACCAGGAGGCCACGTCTCCCACTGTGTCGTGATCGGTTGGAAAGGGGTGTGGCCTTACTCGCCCTAGGGTAGGGGGCAATACTAGGCTGAGTTTGATTAGCTCGTGAATGGATCCGCTATCGACATACCGGATAGGCATTGGCAGACTATTGGCCAGGCGGATAGTGAAGTTTCTTACACTCACTTGGACTGTGCGGCTTGGAGAGCAGTAGTGCCATTTGGAGTGTTCTAAATCTCGGTAATTATCCTGAATGAGAACTGTACTGATATATGATGAGGTTTGACATGCTTGAGTTGTAACTCGCATCACATGGTCTGGATATGGCCGATAGCATTCATATCTTCCACCGCATAGCCTTGGTACGGCTGATTGCATTCATGTATTCATCGGCATGATTCTGCATTTCTCTGACCCTGTATTCTGAGCACGCTTATATTGCGCACACACTTACACCACCCTCTAAGCTTTTTATAAGCTTATGCACAATTGATGTGTGCAGGTGACGCCAGGACGCAGCCATAGCCTCGCCATCGTTGGAGCGTGCAGCTAAGCTTCTGGAGTTTTTGTTACTTTCTGTATATTGTATTTCCCCTTTCATACGCCTTGTACTCAAAGTTTTTGATCATAGTGGATTTTGTGATGGTGTTCTTGTGGTTATTGTTCGTGGGTTATGCTTGTGGTTATGCTCATTACGAATCAAATTATGTTTAAAATCCTCCTTGTAGTATCCCAGGATCGAAACCTGGTATATGGGTGCCGGGAGCCGAGAATGGGGTACTACGGAGGTTGTCGGCACTGGATTCGGCGATCGAAAATTTTATGAGCCTAGTTTCTGAGTTTGGGGCGTGACCTGAATGAATTTGACCGTGAAGTGAATGTAATTGACCGTGAAGTGAAGGAAATGTAACGCCCTAGAAATCGGGGGTCGTGCATACACTCGACTCCCGAGTTTTCGAGATCACTTATAACTAGTTTTCATTAATATGTGCTTAATCAGGTTTAAATACGCAGCCTAGAATTTCTCGGAACATGAAGCACAATCTCACACGTTTACTGAAGTAAAAGAAATCTATCATATATACAGGTCCAAAAATATAAATGGGTCGCACGAGGCATTGCCCAGCAAAAACAACAAAAGAATACTATATCCAAAAGGAATAAAGCTGAGCCCACTGCTCAGCAAATCCCAATCCTGTCCATTAAGACGATGGAGAGCCGTCCATCAACTGGAAATAGGATAGCTCGTCCTCCTTGATCGGGCGGATTCGGTGGTTTCATACGGTTGATTAATCGGACTTGTGTGGTTCTTTACTGGTACCACTCCTGTATAGACTAACATTGAGTGCTAATGGTTATTTAAGTGATATTATAAGTTAATTTATAAAAATTTTTTTAAGGATTTTTGAGAATCCAAAACGGTGAAAATTCAGGATGTTGCAATTTACCCCCCTTAAAAACAATTTCATCCTCGAAATTGCCTAAGGGTATTAAGTAAACGTATTATTATTTCATTTGCCTAAGTTTTTATTGATTCTAAGTTTATATGCATGGTAGGGGGTATAATACATATACTAGTTTGACTCATTTTAGTCTACCTCCCTTAAAAATTTTTCACCCTGATGGTATACTATAATTTATTTAATTATCTATTTATTTTTTAAAGGTTTGGATTGCTGGCAACAATTTTCCTCTATATAGAGTAAAAATATTTATTTTTAATGTTAGACCAATACGGAGAGACGGTCGTAGTGAGATTGAACCTGATACGTCGATCATCTACCTGACCAGGGTAGAAGGCTCATCGTATCCCTTCTTCATCCTGGTGGATCCTGCTCTTCTGCTCGATCAAAGCAGTGAGTCCATTGGTAGTCACCCAGGATTGAGAATTGAGTCAAGCCGCGAATGCTTTGCAGACGTATACTTCCGTAATTCCGTAGTCTGATCAATTTAAATGTTTAGGGAACGACCATTGTTAGAAAGTTTAAATCTCTTATTTATACGGTTGTCTTTTGGGTCTTGATCTATGAGAGTCCTCGTTTTAATTCATATCTAATTTGGAGTTTAATAATTCTTTCAACATGCTTATGGGTAACGATCATCATAAAAAGTTTTTAAAGACACAATTTTTTTATATGAATTACCATTTCAATCCTATGGCTGGTGGGTTAATCGCAGACTACACTTTGGTTTTATAAATTTCAAGAATGAAGGAATAGTCGAGGTTTTTAGGTATTCAGGAGGTTTGGAGTGCTAATAACGCTAATGAGGGCGCAGGAAGGCAAAGATGAAGGATATCATCTTCTCGATTTTGTTGGAACCTTGAGTCCATAAGAGAATGGGAAAACTTAAAATATTTTACTATAGTTAGCCTCTAACATGAGCTTACAGAGTATTAAACTATGGAACTCAATCCTACTTACGGGTTCTAACTTAATTGCACCAAAACAACTTAAACAAATATATATATATATATGTATATATATATGTAATTAAACTTAATCACGGAATAATTCCGAGCACGATTATAAATAATTCCCAAATAGACACTCAATGTTAAACTTTAATATGAAAAGGCATGACTAGTCTATTGATAACAATACATGCAAGTATTCACAAAGTGACAAGACAATTTCAATTCATATATTCATGTCGAATTCCAAAATGTTATTGGCATGGCCAGTTACATGTTACGGCATGGATTACAAACATCATTAAATACGGTAGATGAAAAGGAAATGCAACCTACT
The DNA here is from genome assembly GCA_037074715.1 of Magnolia kwangsiensis. Classification (NCBI taxonomy): domain Eukaryota; kingdom Viridiplantae; phylum Streptophyta; class Magnoliopsida; order Magnoliales; family Magnoliaceae; genus Magnolia; species Magnolia kwangsiensis. The sequence continues at coordinate 14,280,540 of CM073576.1, read as the reverse complement.
TAAGAAAAAGTCCTTACTATTTCAGTACATGGGATTAGACCTAAACGACCTGAAGCAAACTACTGATCATCAGTAAGGTGGTGCTGCTACTCGTCTGAGTCGGGCGAGAGTGGAAGCGAATCTTCCCCCTTACTGCAGCAAATCAGGGCCTTTATGGCTCGGTATATCTTCTTATTCTACTTCTCCTGCTTCGCCTGGTTCTCCACGATCCTCACCTGATTCTCCTTGATCTCTGCTACCTCGGCTTGGAGTGCATCCAAGCGCTCACATATATCTAGGATGCTGAGGGGCTCTCTACTGTTTGCCTTGATTTCTTCAGCCCCATCCGCCTCTTCAGCTTCATCCTTGCCCTCATTCTCGCCCCGTTACTTCCTTCGTCTTCCCCTTCATCAGCCTCCCCATACAGGTCGATGTGAGCCTGTCTTTGTTTGGGTCCTACTCCCATAGAGTTTAGCAGCTTGTCCCCCAGGATTTTCGTTGGTGCGGGGTTCCCGTCCGATCCACATATCCCATACTGACTTGCGATATGGCAAGCTAGGTGGCCAAACGGGATAACTATGTCCTTCCGTACCGCCCTTGCGGCCTTCACAATTTGGTGGAGCACTATGCTAGGGGCGCACATATTTGCTCATTGGCCCACCTGATACAATAACTCCAACATGTAGCGGGTGCACTAGGTACGGTTCTTCAACCTCGGGTATATATTGTGGGTGGCTATGCGGTGGAGTACCCGATATTTGGGAACATGGCTATTGCGTACAGGCCGACATCCCGATTTCGAGGGACAGCTTGACCACACAAGAAACGAGTCCGTTCATTGTGGGCTTCTCTCGATTCAAGGTTCATTTCTTCAATCTGCACCTCCCCCAATGCCACTCCCAGTACTTCGGCGAAGTCCTCAAGTCCCAAATGGATTTCCTCGCCACGCACCATAATATCGAATCCAAGGGGCTCGAATTGAGAATTTCTAATCCGAGTGTAGAATATCCTAGCCTGCCCTACATCAGCCTGTTCGCTTATATAAAATATGGGACCCCAATCCTTCTCCATAAGTCGGTTGAGTAGAGAGTTATTACCTAGCAGATGTTCTTCCACTGAGGCCTTGAAGGTGACTTGGCGCACATGAAAGTTTCTCAATCTTCAACGAGCATCTCATCTAAATCATTTCACCTCTTAGATCGAGCCTCCGAGCCGGTTTTCCTCCTCGGATCGGCCTTCTTCTTACTACGTTGCTTTTGACTCGGCCCCGCCTTCTCAGGAGCTGCTCTTTTCTTTCCCATAAGGGAAAGGATCACCGGAATAGTGAAGAATGAGGCGATGGTGGTAAGGAATGCCATCACCCTCGATTGAAGGGAAGTGAGTCTTTAGAAAGGGGGTTGTAGATTTGGGTTTTAGGAATGACTTTGTGAAAGGATGAGAAATGTGGGTTGGGTATGGATTTGGAATGGGATTTTGAGAACAGCTTGAAAATAGGCTATGAAATGTGAAGATTTAGAAGTGGAGCTTGAGAAAGAGAGGATTTTAAAGGTAAACTTGAGAATGGGGTGAATTTTGCAAATGAGGATGAAATGGGTTTGATGGGGTTTGAAGTTTGTATGGGAATGGGTTTAAGAAGATGGGTTGGAGAATGAGTGGTTGAAATGGGTTTGTGTGAAGGAAAGGGATTTGGGATATGAAAGTTGAGAAATAGAGATGAGTTGAGAAATGGGGGTTGAGATGGATTTGTTGGAATGAAAAGTAGGAAGGTATTTAGAGATGGAAAAATGTGAAGGAGGAGAAGATAAGAAAGGAGGAAGAGTGAAGGTGAAACTTGGTGGATGGGTCTTGGGAAGTGAGAGTGATGAGAGGGAATTAAAAAGATGTGAGAAAGAAGAGAAATGGGAAATGTAGAAGAGAGGAGGTGGGTTTTTCTTTGAGGAAAGGAGAAATGGAATTGAGGATTTGGGAATGGGTTTTGGGAGTTTGAGAGGGAAGGTGGATAATGGGAAGAAGAAGAACTTATGAAAGAATGGAGAGTTGTTGAGGAGGGGTTTTGGAGAGATGAGATTTGAAGTTAAAATGGATATGAGAGGGGTCTATGGAATGGGTTTGGAAAGGTGTTGGAAGTAGGTTGTAGAATGGGAGATGGGTTCTCCTTAGAAGAAGGTTGAGGTTTTGAAGATGGTTGGATGAGAGGTGTTGAAGGTGAGGTTGCGGATGATGGGTTTGAGGAGACAATGAGTTGGGGGATGGGTTTTCAAGATGGGTTTGAGGTGGGGAATGGAGAGAAATGATGAGAATGAAGGGGTGTTGAGAATGGGAGACGTGGGGTGGTAGGCACTTAAGTGCACAAGCAGTGGGGGCCCACCCCAATTTCAAATTTTATTTTATTTTATTTTATTTTATTTGCAAGGGCTGAAAAGGGCGGTCCGGCGGGGGCAACGCGCCCCGCTGGACATCGTGGCGGGGTGGCCATGCGGCAGTGGCAGGGTGGATCGCGGGCGCTGGCGGCGGCCACACGACACTGAGGGAGCGACATGGTCCTCTGGACCTATGGCGGGGCATCCACGCTGCAGTGGCGGAGTGGCTCACGGGTGCTGGAGGGGCACCCACTCGAGCGGCGGGGCGACCACGCTGGTGTGCGGGGTCTACTTGTTGGGTTTTTTTGGGGCTCCGATAAGGCCCTCTATGACATGTCATATATGATTTTGGGGTAGGAGAAACCGATCTACGCAATGGGTATAGTAGTTTCATGATATTTCTCTCAGTTTGTGGTTCAAATCCTGGGTTTCCTCTGTTTCACTAATTTCAGTAAAAACTCTTCACTCCTTAGTTCCAATCCCTGAATGGGTCGAAATTATCAATCTCAGCCCGGTACTAACTCATACGTTCGTGGATGTTGGCTCCGACCGTCCCATCATTCAGTATCCGGCTCACTCTTGTCAGCGCCCTGAGAAAATTAAAGGACAAAGTGAGGGTACGTAAAGGTTTTAAAGGAATCGGATGGGGAGATGAATTTGGCCGCATACCAGTTTGGCCAGTGATATGACGTTATAATAAGCGAGGTTACAATGCTAATCCCCGTTCAAGGTAGAGAATGACATGTCTAGAATCTTGTGTAAAGAGCTCAACTTCATCTCATAGGCTTTATTGAATGAGCCTTGCGTTAGATGGTGAAATGTGGGGTTTCCACGCACTAGGATGATGAATTTCTAGGTATGATTGGGAAGAAAAATCTAGAATTTTCCTTGCTCTAGGGTTGCTATTCTCTCTCTCGCTCCCCACTCCTAACTTCCTGGGAGGTCCTACCCTTCGTCTACGATTATTGGTTCAGAGTCTAGGATGGTTCCTAGCATTTTAAGTCCCTATTACGTTTTCTAATACGTATCTTTTCAAGTCAGCGGACGCGGTAGTGAGCTCATGATTTATGGCCCAAGGAATTCCAAACTATTGCTCTGATACCATTTTGTAATGGCCTAAAAATTGGAGGTCGTGCATACACTCGACTCCTGAGTTCCCGGGGTCACTTATAACCCATTTTCATTAATATGCGCTTAATCAGGTTTAAATGTACAGCCTGAAATTTTCTGAAACATGAAGCATAATCTCACAAGTCTACTGAAGTGAAAGAAATCTATCATATATACAAGTCCAAAAATATAAATGGATCGCACGAGGCGTTGCCCAACAAAAATAATAAAAGAATACTATGTTTAAAAAGAATAAAGCTAAGCCCACTGCTCAGCAAATCCCAATCCTGCCTATCAAGCCGATGGAGAGCCGTTCATTAACTGAAAATAAGATAGCTCATCTTCCTCGTCCAAGCTCATGCAGTCATGCTCCTCATACTCCTCGTCACCTGCAACTACGGGAGAGTCTGTTTGGTATTTTAAAACACCATCTCAGAGTGAGAGTGAGTGATCAACTCAGTAGGTGCTATTAAGCTTAAGTTATAACAGGCATCAATTATAGTATGAATTTAATGAAACGCAACCAATCATCAACACTTAGTAACTCTTATTAAAATGCATGCATGCGGAATGATATGATGCATGCCCTCACCACAACGCTCCCTCGAGCGACTCCATCTAACAATCACGTATGTCATCACTCCCTCAGAGCGACCTCAACTTCTGAGTCACCATCCTAACTAATACGATGCAATGCAATCGTATTAAACGAATTATTAGTTAACTTCATTCATTTAGTAGGATAGAGAATCTGATACACCGCACATATCAATGCCTTAAACGGGTTGCGAGACCAAGGGCCCCCAATACGTGAGGGTGAGAACCCGCGGATCGTGATCCCGACGGGTTCTTCATCCCCTACTTCAAGCACATGAAGAGTGCTGAGAGAAAGGGATCACTCACGGTCACTACGGGTAGGCGCGACACCCCAACGTAGGCCAACGGCTCAAACACAGTGTCCCATTCTACCATGCCCGGCTCACAAGGCTGTGGACTAGTTTTAAGTGGGTTATAGATGGGCTCCAACGATTTTAGGGTGGTTCAGGTTCCATACATATGTGAGCAACCAGAGTCAATCAAACAAGATTAATCAGGCAGTAGTCTAGACCGCACGAATTGGGAGAGCGCGAGACGAGTGACATCGGACACAAGAGACCCATGTAGTCGAACTACAGCCACCCAAACACACCTGTCCAAACCCGCGGGTCTAGCCATAGCATAGTCCAACCAATGGGACTACCGTCTCTCCTCAGGTTCCTGACCAACCTAAGAATGTGAGGGGATCCATAACATGCCAACTCTCCAAGTTATCAAGTTGCATAACAATAACATGTTCTCATGCATCTCAATCATACAAAACAGATACTCCAACAAGTAAGAAAACATTATAAAAAACAAGTGCGTATGAGTGTGTGGGTGTGTGAGGATGTGAAACACTTCCTCCATCTTAAGAAATTGTATGCATAAGGGTAATAGATTATACACACATTAAAACACCGCATATGGGGAAAAGGATCAAGCAAACATGAGCATACAATCATCTATACATAATATCATGTGAGAGGCAAGATCAACACCAAATTTGAGAGCTAAGCATTCACATCCATACAATTCCAACAAACATATAATTCCTAAGATTTCTCTAGAATTTCAAATATAAAATCCAAGCAATCAAAATCATTAATCTCATACTAAAATTGGTGCTAGGCCACCTAAGAACAATAGTCTGTACCTATGGGTCGTTGGAGACTCAGAAATCAAATTAGAAATGAGGGCTTCGGGTCGGACGGTCAGAATCCCTAAAGCAAGTTCTTACGTGTGATAAATCTAAGCCAATCTTTTCTCAATACATGGGTACCAAGCAAAATAAGTGAAGGATCTTACCTATATGCTCAACGAAATGATTATTGTGGTGGTGGTGTAGGATCTCCTTTGGAGAAAGGAGTAGAGAGTTGTGATGCTTGATCTCCTCGGCCCTACCATGATCTAGGGTCCACCTTGGATCTCTTATACACTCTCTCTTTCTTCTCTCCTCTTTGCTCCTTTGCTCTCTCTTTCTCCCTTGGTGGTTGTGGCAAAAGGGAAAGTTGTGAGAGAGCTAGAGATGGGTTGTTGGAGAATGGAAGAAGTATGAAGGAAGCTTGATTATTGGAGATTGTAGGAAGTTATGAAGGAGATTTTTTGTTGGAGAATGGAAGAGGATATGAAGGAGAGAAATTTTTTGTTGTTAGAGAATGGTGGGAGATATGAGACAACGGCTAGGGTTTATTTCCTAGAGTTGGGCCCTTAGCCCTAAGTTTTCTCAAATTCCTAAAATAGCACACTAGGACTATCTATTGGTGTTGGGGTGGCCCTAACAGTCATTTGGCTACCAAATTGGGTGTGTAGGTGTCTCATGGCCCAACAAGGGTCCATGGAAAGTTTGGGATCAAACGGATAAACGAATATGAGGTTTGACCATATGGTGTCGATCCTTAAATGGCTCGATGGGGTCCATTCAGATTTTTGGGGCAGTTTTGGTGGCCCCTTAGCCATGAAACTTATAGGATAGGTGGTCCATGGCCCGATGAAGGGCTATGTAAAATTTGAGAACAATCGGATATGGGGTTTGGTCATACGGGTCTGATTTACGATCAACAGTCATCGTATCATGATCGGGTCCCAGATTTTATGGAGGGGTATAGAACACTATATTATACCTTCTCCAAAAATTTGAAAGAAATTCGATGGTTGGAAAGTCCGGAGCCTCAGTTTCATTATCTAATGCCAGATTTTCACTTTGGCCTTAGATGAGTTAACCAGTGTTGTTGGAACGGTTCGAATAATTAACTTCTGGGTGTCCAATAAGTTTGTGGTCTGTGATAGACCACAAGCCTAGTGAGATATATGGTTCCCTAAATTTTTAAAATTTTTCGACCCTCCCGCGTCGCGGTATAGCCCATACGGCTGATGCTAAGTATAAATGGTCATCTGACTTGGTGGCCTGTACTAGGCCCTATCATGGCCTGACTGATCTACTTTAATGGGCTAATCATAGGTTAATTAACTTGTGATACCCCACCACGAGCGGTTTAAACTAACGGTCCTACAGCAAATCATACGTGGACGCCCCAAGACACTGTGCTGGTTGGACGGGACGTTACAAGGGTTGATTTGGTCTATTAGTTAAAATTCAGGCCTTATCTGACTCGGCTTCGATTAGATCTTTAATTTAGTTATGCACGTCTTAATTAGTTAGCGACGGGTCAATTAGATTTAGGTCCTGTGTTAGTAAATCATGGGGTTACCTTGATGTTCAAGTGATCGGGCGGATTCGGTGGTTTCCTACGGTTGATTAATCAGACCTGTGTGGTTCTTTACTGGTACTACCCCTGTATATACTAACATTAAGTTCTAATGGTTATTTAAGTGATACTATAAGTTAATTTATAAAAAAATTTTCAAGGATTTTTGGGAATCCAAAACAGTGAAAATTCGGGATGTTACAGAAATTGACCGCAAAGTGAATAGAATTGACCGTGAAGTAAATGAAATTCACTCGAAGTGAATGGAATTGACCGCGACGCGAAGGAAATTCATCGTGAAGTGAACGGAATTGACCACGAAGTGAAGAAAATTCATCGCGAAGTGAATGGAATTGACCACGAAGTGAAGGAAATTCCCCACGAAGTGAATGGAATTAACCACGAAGTGAAGGAAATTCCCCGCGAAGTAGATGAATTAAATGAAATTCATCGCGAAGAGAAGGGAATTGACCAGGAAGTGAAGTAAATTCACTGCAAAGTGAAGGAATTTGACAGTGAAGTAAATGTAATTGACCGCGAAGTAGATGAATTAAATAGAATTCACTGTGAAATGAGTGAAATTCACCGCGAAGTGAATGAATTGAATGGAATTCACTGTAAATTGAAGGGATCTGACCGTGAAGTGAAGGAAATTCACCATGAAGTAAAGGAAATTCACTGCGAAGTGAATGTAATTGATAGTGAAGTGAACGGAATTCACCGCGAAGTGAACGAAATTGATCTCAAAGTGAGTGAAATTGACCGTGAAGTTTATTAGCCATCCAACATGTTGATAGGGTCACACAAACATGGATGAAGGCAAAACACAACTATCAACTTGACCCAAAACTTTTGTGGCCTATAAAATTTTTTCAATGGCCATTGATCATTGTTTCCTGTGGTGTGGTCCACATAGAATTTCATTCACTTCATGGTGAATTTTATTCACTTCGTGATGAAGTTCACTCATTTCGTGGTTAATTTCATTTACTTCATGATGAAGTTCACTTACTTCACAGTGAATTTCAGTCACTTCGTAGAAATGTTGATGGACATTAATGAGTTACATGATTAATTAGGAGGAATGTTGATATTTCATAGCCAGAATCCTTCCCCTTACCTTTGTGTAATCTATCCCACCCTAGTAAGGTTGATGAAGGACAATGATGGAAAGCACCACCCTGGAGCGGAACTTTTAATGCCTCAAAAATCGGCATCCAAGTACATAGACTCCGATCCCGAGTTCTCAGGTGTTAATCAAATGAAAACGTACATGTATCCTTATTCAGATTCAAATTCATTTCACACACAGATAATTAGAGTAGCACAATTCGAATTAGCGAATCCAAAGCGAGGTAGAAACAACAATAAATTCAGAAATATGGGGCCAAGAGTTAAAGATACAATTTCAATTATGATGATCACCCAAAATGGAATTATATAAGCCACAATATACATACTAAAGATTATTAAAGTGTAAAGCTTTCAGTTTACTCTCAATTCTCCAAAACATAACAACGTTAGCATAACCCGATATAAGCCTACCTGTTTGAGGTTTCACTAGCACCTATATCAATGATATGCCTGGTTGGTATTTTAAAACAAAATCCCAGGTGTAAGTGAGTAGCTAACTCAGTGGTTTCATAGGTTCTAAATTACACATGCTATCGACATAATCAGCGCAGGTAATGATAAAATAAAAAATCAAACATTTTCCAAATACTCTTGTTAAATGTGTATATGAAGGTATGACATGATGCATGCCCTTTCCAAACAACACTCTCTTACATGTGATTCTGATCACCTGTTTCGTAAATGACAACACTTCCTTATCATGTTACAACCACACCTGTTCGTCACATTCTAAGCTAATGTAAAGCGATGAATGATCATGTTAGCCGAATAATTATTAAGTTCAATTCATTCAACATATTGGTGAAGCTAGGATACCGATGTTATATCACGAGTCCTTATCCAGATTACATGGCTCGTTGTCACACGTAGTGGATCCTTACCAGTGTCCCTTGATCTAAATTTAGGTACCACTCTTTATATCACAAATCAATAGTTTCAAATATATGATATGATACCTAAACATATGGTATCAACCTGGTATGGGTCGTCACCCAAACCGAGTATGATCACTCAGTTCCAAGGTTGTAACAGCCCACAGCACGCAGCCTCGACCAACTGGAGCACTATTTTTGAAGTCTCACTGATCCCACACATGGACTCGGATGACAACCCACGCTCGGACCATAACCCGGATGAACAGTTGCTAGGGTGTTACAAAGGTGTGGACTTATCACATTAAACCAAATCAATGCAAAGGAAAGGGCTCGTCACCCAATTCCATTTACGCCCGATCGTTTAAATGGTACTCTGGCACAGAACGATCGGCCGGGTAATTTGATGGGGGCCATTCGAACAATGGTCTATCACCTTCATTAGTGTTCACTAGTCACTATTGGGAGGCTTATCACTCTAGTATAGGCCGATAGCTCTTATGAGTCTTAATTGCTCACTGCTCTCTACGGGGAGGCTCATCACCCCAGTGTAGGCCAATATTTCAGACACGGTATCCCATACCACCATGCCCGGCTCATGACTCTTAATAGGATCATATCATACTAACGGTTATGAATGGACACATCCATTGAGAACGGGGTATCCTAGATTTCATTTAGTCGTGTCATACATTTTGAACATACATGATCAGTCGACTAGTGGACTACTTTGATTGACTGGGAGAACCACAACACAACCGGCATTGGGTGCAAGTAGCTCGTGTAGTCCAACTACTGTCGGTTGTCCGTGTTCAACCCGGGTCAATCAAAAAATTCTACGGTGGCCTCCCTAACTTGGGCCACCCATTGATTTGGGCGATTTACCGACTGACTTAACATTATAAGCAACTTATGCATCACTACAAACTTAGCAATTCGTCATGCCGTCAACATAGATTCAACGACACAACCACATAGGTATTTCATAGAATATGTAAGCATATATATGATACTACGTTCACTAAGGCATTCAATCAAACATTTGAGCATGCATAAAGTAATACAATCATTTAAGTATTAAATCAAGCACATGAGCATCGAAAAAGTAATACATTCCACCATTCAAGCATTTCATCGAACATGTGTGCATCAATGGAACAACACATTTACTTAGGCATTTTATCAAACATGTCGGTGTCAACAAAATAACACATTTAGTTGGGCATTCAATTAAGTATATGAGCATCCATGAAATAAAACATTCAATCACCTATAATTTTATTAAACACGTAAACATCCATATGCAACCAATAACATATATTATAGAAAAAAAATCAAAATGTCAACATATTAGCACGCACAAATTCATCTACAAGCATTGAATCATTAACTGAGACCCTTAAGGGTCGATAAATGAAAATCTAAAAATAATGGTCCACACCTTAAGAAGGAATATCTGATTTTGAGCTCCTAAGGTTAAGGATTTGGAGAAAATCACAAATTCATATATAAACACCAAGAACTACATGAGATTTATGTAATTTATTTTAGAAAAACCTAGGTTAGGAGTAGGATTTGTTTCTTAGCTCTCAATCGCAAGTATGATAGATTTGATGGAGGAAAATGATCGAGGATAGGGCCTTAGTTGGAGGAGACCGATGAAAGGAAGCACCAAAACCTCTCACTCCTACTCCCAATCTTCTTCTTCTTTTTCTTTTTCTTTTTCTTTTTCTTTCTCTCTCTCTCCTTTAGAAAATACAAATTCGTATGGAGAAATGGGGTGCCCAAATGAAGCCCTTATATAGAGTCAAGTTTAGTATAAATGGCCCTAAGGGCTGGGTTTTTACTATACTAACCATATGAGAGGATTTTTCTAACCTTTAGGGCCCACTATGGGGTGTACATGTTGATGTATACTGTAGGATAGTTAGGCCTAATGATGATTTACGTATGGATATGATCGGTCCATGATTTGGATGTGTTAATCAACGGATATGATTAGAAGTCTGTTTAACGGTCACCGATGATCGATCGGGGCCGCGACTATACGGATATGAGAAGAAAAATATCATTAACTCATACCTCGAGTTTTGTTGTGATGTAACAATCGGAAAGCCACAACTCCACGAAAGAGTAAAAGGTCTATTTCACTTAAGTTTCAGATTTCAGCCTAAGAAATTTGTGCGTATCAAGCACTTAGCTTCCGGCCCAAGTTGAGCCATTTTATTTACTTTCTTGGTTCGCCACCCATGATGGGCGTCAAGCCCAGTGAGGCGGATATTATTCTATAGTTCCGGAACTAGTGGCCCACTAGCGAACAGTCTAGAGCTTGTTCGGAGAATCGGGACATTTCTGGAGTGAATTAGGTATCGAGATTTTTTGTGGGCAATGATTAGGGTTTGAATTAACTATGTTCATAGTGTGACCTATTTATAATTAGTGAAAGTAAAGATTTGGTCATGATTGCTCTAAATCGTCGGTTTCAGGCTAAAAGAGTAACGGGGTTGATTTGCTTTATTAGTAAAGATCTGGGCCTTATCTGACTCGAATTCGGGTAGATCTGAGTGTGTTGGAGGGTTTATGGGGAATAAAAATGAGTTTGAAGGGGTAAAAGGAGGTTTAAAGGGGTGTGGGGTCGTGTAGAGGGGCCCCTCGCATGTCGGAGGGACCCACATGGTTAGGCCAGCGGCGGCGCGCCGCCGTAATGGCAGTGCCGACGCGCTCCTCTGGAGCTTTCGGCGGTGTGCCACTGATTTGGCGGTGGCCACCCCACTGGAGTTTGTGTTTTCGCTCCGTGGGACCCCTGAGTCGTCCTAAATGTATCTATTTCATCTCTAAGTTGAGTGAGGTGCACGTACTGCAGTCCAGGGGGTGTTTTTAATTAGTGGTAGGTCGGTTAGATTTGGACCCTTGTTAAGGGTCAAATATTGCATATCAGACCCAGTTATTGCCTGGATTTACGAGTATGATACTGTTTAATGGCCGGATTTAATCGTGTTTGTGATGCAGAGTGTATCTACGAGCATGGACTGAAAAAGGGTGCTTAAAGGAGGGATTTAACGCTTTGATGACACCAAAGGCAAGGGACAGACTCCAAGGGACCAAGATCGACGGAATTACATGCCAAAGATCTGATAAAATCAGGAAACTGAAGATCAACTAGCCTAAAAATCATCCAGAATGCAAGATCACCCACCATCCGTTCAGCTCGAAACTTCATACAGGACCTGAAGACCATATATTAACCGTACACGTCGAAATTTATCCGTTGGATCCTTGTGGAAGCGGCCCAATGGATAGATCAGCCCATTAAATCATGATTTGGGGGCTGCCTGGTATCTGGATATGCTCCAGTTTTAGTCCCAACCATTTAAATGATATGATAAAATAGATCAACGGAGAGGATTTCACACGAGCACCACGAGTGGACCCCACATATAAGGTGGAAGTGCACAGTGCAGTGCACTCCCGAGCCACATCACACCAACCAAGATCAGTCAACAGGCGCTGACCAATCCAATCTTGTGGAAACAGCGTCCGCACCATACTGATGTTGATTTCAGTTGTGGGGCCCACCTCTCGCTCAAATGGATGATCTGAGCTATCCATATGATCCATATAGGGGCCACAACCCACGCCTAGGTGATAGAATTCTAGAAGACAACAAAGATCGATTTTTAACCGTTTAAATGTAGGATGAACGGTGTGTTGATTTGATACAATGGGCCACTCCAAACTCAACGAAACCCACACTTTTCTCACTGATTTTTCGCCAGGAACTCAATGGATTGGGTGAATTTCATCGAAAACGACATTGTGGGGCCCATCAATCATCACAATATCCCTGTTCACGCAAGGACGTGCGTTCACACGTCCGGCCCTCCGTGGCCATTCCATGATCTTAATCGTGGCTGGATCATTAATCCAAACCATGCAAAGTTCCAAGCAGGGGATTCTTTTCCTCACCAAGAAAGCGAATTTCGAAGATAGGAGATTCTTTTCTCCCAAACGAATTTCAAACGTCGAGTGCACTCTCCTTGTCGGACACAAAAATAGAGTGCGGCTGTTTTCTTCAGCATAAACAGAGTCGGTCCAACCGACTCTGGACTGACTATTCCACCTCTATAAAAAGAAGGAAAATGAGAGGAGATGAAAGGGCGGGGACATGGAGGCAGCCGTGGAGGCGAATTTTGAAGTCGGAGTTCCTTTCTTCTTCTTTTTTTGGTTTTTCGGTTTATTTCTTTCTTTTCATGTTTTTTCTGGTTTTAGCATAACCATGCTAAGCTAGATCTCTTAGCTAGGGCTAAGAGGTGAAGCTTGTGATGTGAGGGGAAGATTTTATGACTTTAATTTATATTGTTTGAACTACCTGGATTATAGTTTGATTAAATGGGATGTTTTTTTTTCTAGTTTTTAATGGTCTGTTGTAACAAAAATTATAATAGGTTTGAGATATCTTTGAGCATGTTCCTTTCCTTTTACGTGTATGACGTCAGGAAGCCCTATTGTTCACCATTGTCTCCTAGGCATGGTCGGATGACGGTACCTTTCCTAACCTTCATAGCATGTTGATTGGTTGGTAATTAGTTTAATTCTGTTGTTTACTTAGTCTCTCGGACATGGTTTGGTGATGGAATCCATTCTAATTCATATACCTTTCATCTCTTTAAAACTATATCAGAGGAAGTTCAGTCTTGATTTCCATGGTTTCACCTTCAACTGGATGAAGATGGACTCTAAGTCCAGTTGAGTTTCTGATGCAGGCATAAGATCTCCCTAATCCCTATAAGTGGATCCTCTGAATTCCTAGTTTCCTACCCCTGAATTTTTTAGATTTTAGATAATTAATTCATCATTATTCCTCAATTTACAATTGATTTAGATTTCATCTTAGTCTAGTTCTACTTATACTTAGTTTCAGATAATGTTTAGGTATCAATCCCTTGAGATTCGACCTCAGTCTTACTGAGTTTATTACTACATCACAACCCTGCACTTGGGGAGTGAACAGCCCTATGTGAACATATCATAGGGATAAACTTTATGTTTAAGTGATCTGTTGGGTTCATTGGTTTTATACGGTTGATCAATCTTTTATACGATTCTTTATCAATACCAGCCGCGTGTAAGATCATCTCGAGTGTCAATAGTCTGTAAGTGATGACGTAGCTAGTTATAAAAAAAAAATTTAAGGATTTTTGACAAATCCAAAACAGTGAAAATCCAGGATGTTACAGAACTTATCCCCAATTTCGACCACGAGCACGCTTTCAAAGAATGACTTGCTAATGTGCACACACTTGTTTGCTTCCTTGGGAAGCTTACCGGCAGCTAGGTCGATTCGGCTAATGGCCTTCCCTTATGCACTCTTTGTTTCCCTTGTCACCGCGAATAGAATGAAATTCACCGTGAAGTGAATGAAATTTGACCGCGAAGTGAACGGAATTCACAGCGAAGCGAACAAAATTGACTGCGAAGTGAATGAAAGTCACTGTGAACTGATTGAAATTGACCATGAAGTTAATGAAATTAACCACGAATTGATTGGAATTGACCATTAAGTGAATGAAATTAACCACCGCGAAGTGAATGAAATTGATCGCGAAGTGAATGAAATGGATTTTTGACAATCAACTTGATGAAATTTTGAAAAATATCCAAGTTGATTGGCTAAAGTAGCTTCTCCTACTCCAAAATCTTATATGACATATTAAATAACTCTTTCTGATTTAGGAGATATGCTTGTTAAATGAATAAAGAAGGAAATGAATAAATTGAGAAAAAAATATTTTTATATGCTTATATATACATATTTACATAAATATGTATTAGGGAAAAGTGTTGGGAAAAAAAATTTCACCTTGTAAAAAATTTCACCTTGTAAAAAATAAAAAAAAACTGCACAGACACCAGCTGCGGTAGTGCTGCCTGTCTCTGTACAATTGTTTTTTTTTTCTTTTTCTTTGGCCTGTGCGATGCCTACTGCTTTTGTGGGTCTTATCATGAGGTATGTGTTATATCCAAACTGTCCACCTATTTAGTGAGCTCGTATTAAGGCTTGAGACAAAAAATAAGACAGATCTAACTATCAAGTGAACCACAATGTAAAAAGCAGTGGGGGATTCAATGTTTACCATTGAAACCCTTTTAGGGGTTTCAGAAGTTTTGGATCAATATGAAATTTGTTTTTCCTCTTCATTCATGTCTTTGTGACCTTATGAATAGATTGGATGGAAAATAAATGTTATGGTGGGCCCTATAGAATTTTTAACGGTGAAAATCGCTGTTATTTGTGGTGTGGTCTAGCTGAACTTTGGATTTGATTCTTTTCTTTTTTTATAATGCTTTGAAATGATTTTGAAATATGAATTAACGTTGTGGATATAATAAATACATAACTGTGGGCCACGTAACTTTGGTCTCTTTTGAACCGCTCGGGAGCTCGGAGTTGGAGGGGGGTCAGCGCTCGTCTTCGCACACCGGCCAATCCACTTTAGAGTGGAATGGCGTGGGTATTTTGGTCCGGTAAAAAGTCATCCGTACACCATGAGCTTATCTTGGTACAGCGAGTTTGGACGGGTGTGCTAAGGTTGTTGGCTTAAACGAGAGGCATACGGGAGAAAAAAACACAATAATTTGGTACTTCTGATTTCCATCTTTATATGAGTTCTAAACCAGAAAATGGTGGGACCAACCTATATTCGGTGTTACGCCGTGGAATGCGCTCTTTGGTCACAGTGGTCCAAGATGGTTCTGAGCACTGAAACCAATGAGATCCGATGGACCAACTAATTTGGTGGTCCTCCGAAATTCAATCCTTTCCTTCCTACTGATTTCCGTAGCGGTGGTGGATCATCCACCATACACATGGCACCATCTTACCTATAGCCATGGATTGGGTATTTGGGATCATTCAATTACAATGATTTTCTCAATTTGAGCCATCCACACCGGGCATTAGAATTTCAATGACCCTGATTGTTATGCTGATGTAAGGATGAACGTAACGAGGTCGATTACTATCTTCCTCAAAGAAAAGTACTCCAAGTTTATGGAGCTTCTCTGAATTCCACAGAGAGACTTCTTGAATTCATGAAGAAAAAAATAAGAAAGTTAAAAATAATTTCTATAAAATTTAAAATTTGATTGATGAATGAAATAAATGAGTTTCCAACCCTTTAATTAGGGATATTAAGCAATGGAAGAAATTTCATAATCAAATCACAACTAAAACTATTAGAATTGGCAACTTACTATAAATAGTAAAGTTACTGTTTATAGACAGCCATGATGTCTACTAGTACGCAAAGTTTTCGGCCAAAAATAGTAAGTGATACATTGGCTACTACTCTTAAAGTCCAATGGATGAAGAGTTATAATTAAATTGAAATTTATTATTTATAGTAAAATTGGAATTAAAATAGGAAAATGACTTCAGATCTGATGGTATTTCGTAAATTCGACATGGGCACCTTAAAATCATATATGGTATGCCAAATAACTCATTCCGGATGGTGAGATACGCCTGATTTAAGGTCTTAAGGTCTGGATTACTTCTGTCATCGACCGGGCCTTTTTTGATCCATCTTGGCCATGAAACTATCTGCGACCTGCTTGACATCACATGCACATATGAATCGTGTACGTATAATCACTATGTTTAAAATGCTCAGGCCAGAATCATCTGCAACAATTGTTACGCCTCGCAGTTTGTAAACACCCACTCTCAGTGGAGTCATCGTTCTATATATGTAAAATCCACTTAGTTCATCATATTTTTCTTTAATTTTAGATATTTGTGATGAAAAAACTGTCACATCCATAACTTAGGTGACGCCACCAAAGAAAGTGATGAAATGCAATGGCAATCATAAATTTGTACTGGGCCACTATGGTGTGTATCACTTGTTAAACTCATCAGTCGAGTCTACTCCTATGAAGATCCAGTAACAAAATCAGCCTAATAAAAATCTCAAGTAGGCCACACCACATTAACTTCAAAGTTTTAGGAGTATATTTACATGCTCCTAAGTATGTGGTCCATTTAAGATTTTTATTAGGCATATATTTCTTGTGTGTATGGTGAACATAAGAATTATCATGTGAGGGACTGAGTGCATTTTATATATACAGCATGGTGGGACACACACCGGCAGGTTTCAAAAATAGCTATTTTTTGTCCCAAATTTTCCTATCGTGTGGCTCACACTAACTAATATTTCGGTTTCCCACAAGCATTATTGTGGGCACCACCTAGCTTCCCACCACCTAGGGTCAAGGTCCCTCTGTGGAAAGCTCTTGCAATCTGAAGTTGGGTGAGGCCTACGGTGATGCTAGTGAAAAATCCACTCTTGTGAATCCACTTTTTTAGCTCGTGTTAGGATATGATCCCACAAATGAGACAGGTTCAAAATTCAAATAGGCCATGCAACTTAAAGGATACTCAAGTGGGCTATTAGATATGAAACAGTGTGTATTGAATGCCCTTCTTTAAGACATCCATAGGGCAATAGAAGTTGTGGATTAGGCTAATAGTGTTTACATTTCCTCTAATTGGGATTGACCTTATGATTTCAATTAGAGACGGGCATGGAGCCTAGTCGAATTAAGGTGAGCCAAGCTTAGCTTGGCTTATCTATGATGTACTCGAGTTTGAACTCAAGCTCGAGCTCGGTCTTGAGCTCAACATTAAAGCTTAACTTGTTTACCAAAGCTGTCGAGTTGAGTCAAATTTACCTCGAGTCGAGCTCGAGCTTGTTGGGTGAGAGAGTAATGGATTCTGTTCTTAATCCTACTCAATTGATGAAAATTTTATAAAACTTAGGAGAATCAAAGCAAAACTCGATAAAAAAATCAAACAAAGTTTTGAATCGGATGAGAAAACTTGTAAGAACCGTTCTGTTCTTGATCTTCTTCCACCAGAAGAAATTTAAGTACTAAAAAAGAAATAAAGCAGAACACAGGTTAGAAATCTAAGTAAAGATCTCTAGCCAATCGAATCATTGAATTTCCTTGAAACTCTAACAAATCTGAGAAGAACCCATCTCGAATTTCTGGCCCAAGAAGTAAATTTCAAGAGATCGAAATCATACTATTGTGAGCTGAAATGAAAATTGGAGGTGGTGGTCCGAGCGGGCGTGCAGCTGGCAATGGGTAGAGAAAGAGAAGAAAGGGAAAAGGCAAAGGGAGTGCATGCGGTCAGATAGAGACTTTAAGATTTTTTTTAAAAGTTAAAACTTAAAACTTATATAATATTTAATATTTAATATATTTATTAATCGAGCCGAGTCGAGATCGAGTTCGATCTTTGAGTCAAGTCGAGTTGAAATACCCCCTGGTCGAACTCGGCTTGAACTCAACTCGAGCTTTAAATAATTAGCTTGCCTCGGCTCGAATCGGCCATTCGAGCCGAGTCAATCTGAGCTGACTCGAGATGAGTTGAGCTAGTTTTTCGAGCTAGCTTGACTCGTGAACCACCCTAATTTCAATGGCAGCCCACGAAAGTTTCAACGACAGGCATTTCCTTCTCACTTCTTCTCTTGATTCCAATTGGGATTGACCTTATACTACTCCAGTAGAATTGAACTATTGGGGGAAAGCATTAATTACCAAATGACAAAAGACTGAAAGTAAGTGAGAGGAAACCATTAATGAGTGATAGGCATATTCTCACTAACAACCTATAGGTTACATGAGGCCAGCAGCCTAGTGCCCTCTCACCATTAACCTAGCAACCTAATGCCGTCACACCAGCAATCTAATTCCCTCGTGCCAACAATCTCGTTCCATCTCACCGGCACCCTATACGCCCTCTCACCTCAGTTTTTCTTCCATAAACAAAGAGGGGCAAGGGTAAGAAACCCAGGAGTGATCAGAAAGTGAAAGCCAAGGATTTCTCTAAGTCCATTAGTGTGAATTTATTAGCAATTTTCACAATGATCGATCATTGAAACAGCCCAAGTGAAGAGTAGGGGTATGATTGGAGACGTTTGACCATCTATTTTCACTTAAGAGTGTCTAACTTTTCCTTTTTTTTCTCACTTCTTTAAGACAGATTAATTTCAAATCCATATATTCCAAGCAATTTTCTTTCTTTATTTTCAATTATTTTATTTTATTTTTCTTTAATTTTATCCATCTAATAAGTTATTATAGAATCACTTAAGAAATTAATAAAACCCAGCTAAGTAAAAACTATACAAGTACACAGGAGGAAAATGGTATCTACCCCTTCTTTTTCAGTAATTGTAATCCTTACTCAATATCTATTGTGCATATTAGTATAGGAGTCATTCTAATAGTAGGTGTTATGGAAAATCCGAACTCACGATACAACACTGCTCCGAGTGCTAATCGGAGCTGAGGCGTGATCCTTCAAACCTGTTTCGGGACGTGACCCGTCCGAGCAGATGACATGGTTGAGGCGCGACTCGGAACCATACTCCGATCGGATGATCTCCCACGTTGTAATCATACTGCTCAACGAAGTCAGCCCTTCCAACTATGGTGGGACCAGTTGAGCCGACCGGGTGGATCGGATCGGTGGTATCCTTAGATAAGTCGAGCCGAGCAGACCTTCCGACGTGCGTATCCCGCTCGCTAAATATGGAAACTGCCATAACCGAATGTGGCCGATAACTTCTCTCGCAGATGTGCACGATCCACCAGATACGCTGTGCAATCAGTAGATTGCGAGCAATATCTCCGTGATCCTATAATCTATCTGATCGTGCTGAGATCATTGAATCCAGACCGCCCCATAAGCAAGTATAAATAGCACGCATCACCACTTCTACAGGTACGCGAAATCGAGCTCTCCTCTACTCTCTACCCAGACCCTGATTCCCTTGTCTTGACTTAGGCATCGGAGGGTCCCCCGGCTTAGCCAGGGTCACCTTTGCCTATTTTCCTAGTGTAGGTTCTAAGGATAATACGTGGTGGACGACGTGGAGGGAGGGCCGACCAGATTTTGGCATCAACATTTTTTGGCACCGTCTGTGGGAACCTGAAACTAGAAGTCAGGTTCTCATTTTTTCAAGCAATGACGAGGAAGAAGAAAGCTGCAATGGCGCAGCCACAACCCAATGAGCAGACTCGGTCATCATCACCACTTCATGCCGAGTCCGCACCAGGGCCTTCTCAGCGTTCGTGCAATCGGTCAAGCAAGTATCGCGCCATGCAGAACGAGATCCAGACACTGCGTGATGAGATAAACCGAATGAAGCAGCCGAGAGAGCCAGAACCACGCCCGTCTCAAGAACAACTCGTTCTCGAGCCAGTGGGGTTATTTGTGAAAACTCGCTCTGTACCAAGGAGTACGAGACCCGAAGCCCCCCAACACTCGGGGGTGCAGCGTTCGAGTCAAAATCTTCCAGCCGTACACGCCGAGGCATCCACTCGGAATCCCACTGCTCGGGCCCCGACAACCGTTCATTCAGCCACATCCGCCCTTCCACTCACGGACCTCCGTCATCAGTTAGAAAGAAGGAGAGAAAGGAGAACACCGGAGGTCGAGAGTGCCAAGGGGATCGTCGCGGAGAATAAGGACCCGTGGGAGGCACGATTTGCGGAACTAAATGACAAGTTCCTGACATTGGAGAAAAAATAACAGCAATCAACGGTTCCAACCATGATCCAAGCCAGGAAGAGACCGAGCCTCCCTTCACCCCAGCCATCATGGCTGAAGTGATGCCGCAGAGGTTTCGGATGCCTCCTATCATCCAGTATTAAGGATCTGGGAACCCATCTGAACACCTGAAGTCCTATCGATCGTGGATGCAGATACAAACGGCAACGGATGCAATGATGTGTAGAGAATTTTCTATCACCCTCACAGGGTCCGCTTGGATTTGGTATCGCCAGCTCAAACCCAACTCCGTAGGCTCTTTCGCGGAGCTGAGTCGACTATTCCTTACGCAGTTTATAAGCGGTAAGAGAAGTCGGAAGCCCAACACCCACCTGCTTACCATCAAGTAGGCACCGAAAGAATCATTGAAGGATTATATCGTCCATTTTAACGAAGAAGCGCTGCATGTTGAGGACTACGATGATAAGATGGCCCTCGCCGCCATTCTGAGAGTACTGAAAGAAGGAAAGTTCGCCTTCTGTATCGGGAAGAATCCGCCAAAGACGCTAGCGGACTTCATGGCGAAAGCTCAGAAGTACACCAATGTCGAGGAGTTCACTAACGCTCGAAAAAGTGCACAAGTTTCCGACTCGACGAATAAAGGGAAGAGACCTCGGAACGAAGACTCCCAGCCAACTGGCAAAGGGACCGATGACCGCGCTTCCTGCGATCGTCGACCAAGCCGCAGGCTGGAGGGAAAATTTCTTTCCTATACCTCGCTCAACACATATGCCGAGAAAATTCTGCTAGATATCCGAGGAGATAGACTGCTTAATTGGCCGGTCTGCATGAGGGATGACCTAGAACACTGGGACAAGCAAAAATTTTATCGTTTCCACCGGGACCACAATCACAACATGAACGATTACGTAAATCTGAAAGACGAGATTGAGTCCTTCATCTGCAAGGGACATCTATGTCATTACACCAAGAAGGAGAAGTCCGCTCGGAGAGAAGAATAGCCGTGGGAGCAGCCGAACAACCCCCTAGAGGAACCCATCAAAATTCGTACAATCTTCGGGGGATCAGCAGGGGGAGGGGATTCAAACAAGGCTCGAAAAGCCCATTCCCGAAGGCCCGAGTCGGAACATCATGTTCACCTGGCAGAACGTCCTAGCAAGGAACTCCGGGTCACTCCGTGCAGCCTAACCTTCACGGAAGATGATGCGCATGGGATCAAGCATCCGCACGATGACGCGTTAGTGGTTACCATGACCATAGCCAATCACAAAGTGTACTGCATCTTGGTCGACACCGAGAGTTCAGCTGATGTTATGTATTCCGAAGCATTTGAAAAAATAGAAATCCCACGGTCCAAGCTCCAGCCCGTGAAGACTCCCTTGCACGGCTTTGCCGGAGAGAGAGTCATCTCCGAATGAGCTATCTCCCTCCCAGTAACAGCGGAAAAAGGGCAACATCAAGTCACGCTTTTAGTGGACTTCTTAGTTGTCAATGTTCCATCGGTCCACAACGTGATCCTGGGCCGACCGTCCCTCAATGAAATGAGAGTGGTCGTCTCAACTTATCATCTGATGATGAAGTTCTCAGCTGAAGGTGGGATCGGTTATCTCCGAGGCGATCAACGCGAGGCCCGGAAGTGTTATGCGATAGCCGTGAGAAAAGGAGCTGCCAAACAAACACTCGTCGTGGACAACTTCGACCCTCGGGGACCAACAGAAGAAAGCTCCTTAGTCGAAAACCTAATAAGAGTGTCGCTCGATGAATCAGATTCGAACAAAACTGTTCAGCTTGGATCATCACTGAATCTCGAGCGGAGGAACGAGTTATTGGTCTTCTTGAAGCAACACCAAGACGTCTTCACGTGTTCACACGCGGATATGCCGGAGATCTCACCCGATGTGCTAGTCCACAGGCTGAACGTGGACCCAGACCACCGGCCTGTAAAGTAAAAAAGAAGGTCGTTCGATGTCGAACGATATGAAGTCATTGCCGAGGAGGTCTCGGTCCTGCTCGATGCGGGCTTCATAGAAAAAGTATACTACCCTGATAGGATTGCAAATGTTGTGCTCGTCAGGAAGTCCAACGGGAAGTGGCAGGTTTGCGTAGATTATTCTGATCTGAATAAGGCGTGTCCCAAAGACAGCTTCCCGTTACCTCGGATCGATCAACTCGTGGACAACACGGCTGGACATGAGTTACTCTCGTTTCTGGATGCCTACTCCGGGTACAACTAGATCGCTATGCATCCCCCAGATAGGCAGAAGACTACCTTTGTCACGAATAGGGGGCTCTACTGTTACCGGGTCATGCCATTTGGCCTGAAAAATGCTGGGGTGACGTATCAGAGACTAGTGAATCAGATGTTTGCTAGCCAGATTGGGCGCACCATGGAGGTGTATGTGGATGATATGTTAGTGAAGAGTACCTAAGCCTCTAACCACCTTGCCGACCTCGGAGAAATATTCAGTGTCTTTCGAGAATATCAGATAAAATTGAACCCCGCCAAGTGTACGTTCGGAGTTGAGTCAGGAAAGTTTCTCGGCTTTCAAGTCAGTCAGAGGGGTCTCGAGGCCAATCCAGATAAGATCAAGGCCCTCCTCGACATGAACTCGCCTCAGACTCTTAAGGAGATAAAGTGTCTCACAGGAAGGGTTGTCGCCCTCAGACGCTTCATATCTAGGGCTAAAGATAAAGATCTTCTTTTCTTCTAGCAACTGAAGGGCCACAAGAAGGCGGAGTGGAAGCCCGAGTGTGAGCATGCTTTCCAACAATTGAAACACTACTTGGGTTCTCCACCATTATTGTCTAAGCCCGAAGAAGGGGAGCCTCTGCTCCTCTACCTCGCTGTCTCGGCTTTGGCTGTCAGTTCGACTCTGATCAGAGAAGTCAGAGGCAAGCAATACCCCGTGTACTATGTAAGCAAAGCCATGGTACTAGCTGAAACAAGGTATCAGTCCTTGAAAAAATTGGCGCTCTGCCTCATCGTCTCAGCCAGAAGACTGCGACCATATTTCTAAGTCCACTCCATAGTTGTGCTAACCGACTCTCCCCTAAGGCAGGTCCTCTAGAGACCCGAAGTGTCAGGTCGGATAACCAAGTGGGCCGTAGAACTCGGAGAGTTTGATATTCAATTCCGCCCCAAGACAGCGCTCAAGGGGCAAGCTGTAGCCGAATTTATCGCCAAGTTCACAACTCCGAATGAGGAGCAGGTCAGAAAAGAAGTTGAAATGACACCGTCTGTCCTGTTGAGCGATCAAGAGGCAGCCTCGGATCCGGGGTGGGTCCTTTATGTTGATAGATCTTCCAACATTAAGGGAGCTGGAGCCGGTGTCGTCCTGGTTGCACTTGATTCAACGACAATCCAATATGCTATCAGGCTCGGGTTCAAAGCTTCAAATAACGAGGCTGAGTACGAAACACTGTTAGCCAGGCTCAGGCTGGCAGCGAGCCTAGGTGTTCAAACTCTGCAAGTCCGCTGTGACTAACAGCTGGTAGTGAACCGTATCTCCTCGGAGTATGAAGCAAAGGAAGTCAGAATGATCGCCTACCTTGAGGAAACGAGGAAATTGATCGAGAAATTTTGGAGTTACACCATCCGGAAAATCCCAGAGCCGAGAACTCATGAGCCGATGCCCTAGCGAGGCTCGCCTCGGCCTCCGAGGGGAAGGTCCCACGTTTTGTTCCGGTCGAGTTCATTGAACACCCAAGCATTAGCCAGTCGGAGAAAGTCAATCCCGTCCAGTCCATTCCTAGTTGGATGGACCCGATCTTCAATTATCTATCAACCGGTGAAATCCCCTCGGATAAGCTAGAGGCGAGGCGACTCAGGGTCAGAGCGGCCAGGTATACTATATTGGACGGAGTGCTGTATAAGAAGGGTCATTTTCAGCCTTACCTTAGATGCCTCCGATCAAATGAGGCCGACTACGCGCTTCAGGAGATTCACGAGGGAATCTGCGGAAACCATTTTGACAGCTGCGCCCTAGCCATGAAGATACTTGGTCAGGAGTACTTCTGGCGAACTCTTAAGCAAGACTCCAAGGATTTTGTTCGTAAGTGTGACAAGTGTCAGCGTTTTTCTGTCGTGCCGAGGCAACCGGCAGAAGAAATGACCCCCATGAGTGGACCATGGCCGTTCGCCCAATGGGGGATCGACATCATCGGTCCCTTGCCCACTGGGAAGGGACAGGTCAAGTTCGCTATAGTCGCGGTCAACTACTTCACCAAGTGGGCCGAGGCGGAGTCAGTCGCAAAAATCACCGAGTAGAAAGTAATTGATTTTGTGTGGAAAAATATCATCTGCCGGTTTGGGATTCAAGAACCATCGTTTCTGATAACGGCAGTCAATTCGACAATGACAAGTTTCGCAGTATGTGTCAAGGGCTTGGCATTGTGAACGCCTACTCATCGCCTCGGCACCCACAGTCGAACGGACAGGTAGAGGCGGTCAACAAGATCATTAAACATCATCTTAAGACGAAGCTGAAAAAAGTAAAAGGAAATTGGGCCGAGGAGCTCCCCTTCGTTCTCTGGGCTTACAGGACCAAAGCACAGACTTTGACGGATGAAACTTCATTTTCGTTATCCTATGGCTCGGAGGCAATGGTGCGAGTAGAAATCGGACTCCCTACAGGGCGGGTTAGGGGCTTCGAAGAAAGTCAGAACTCCGAGCAGATAGCGACTAATCTGGATTTGTTCGAAGAACTCAGAGAAGTTTTCAAACTCCGAACAGCGGCTCGACACCAGCAGGTAGCGCGCTTATACAATTCTAAAGTCAAAGTCAGGCGCTTCCGACCAGGGGACTTAATCCTCCGACGGGTTTTCCAAAACACGACCGAGCCAGGGGTAGGAGCGCTCGGACCCAATTGGAAAGGTCCATATCATGTGGTCAGATCTGCCAAATCAGGCTCGTACCACGTGGAAGACCTCGAAGGCCGTCATCTCCCTCATCCTTAGAACTCTGAGCACTTGAAGATCTACTACCCGTGAGGAACTAGCCTTTTACGGCTCATAATAAAATGTACCCCTCTGAGCGACTAGCCTTTAAGGCTCTTAATAAAAGATCAATTCTACCTTTAAATGATTGTCTGATTGTCCTATCCGCACAAGCACAAATTAAATGGTCCGATCCTTTAAGGGATCGGAACCCAACCTTACGAAAGATCGACAAGGCATCCCTTCCAAGGAAAAAAGCCTAATAATGACCCGACCCTCCTGTTAAGTGTTCAACTCAGCATACAACAAAACAAAGACGACAAGCCGAGCATCTTAAAAGAATGGACCTAACTAAAACTTGGGCCGAGGAGGCTCGGAGAACCAACCCTAAGAACTAACTAAACGGCAGTGGACTAAACCCATAAAGAAATCAGCTCGACATCTCACAAACAAATTAACAATGTAAAAAAAATGTTCTTCATTAAATCCTCTCGGAGGGACAAAAGTACATGGTTAAAAGTACATTGATAGTTTCAAAAGAAAAAAAAAATGATAAAGTGTCTTCAGGCCGGAGGAGGAGCTTAGGCATCAGGAGCCTGGGCGTCAGGAGATGGATCCGAGAGGACGACTTCGGCCGGGGCATCTTCAGAGTAGTCGGGTAGGAGGGAATCAAGGTCGAAGTCCGGGTATAAACCCAGAACTGCCTCGAGGCAAGCGTTGAAGCCGCGATTGTAAAACGTTATAGCTTCAGCGTCCCTCTCCTTGGAAGTCTTGAAGCTTTCGACTGCAGCAGCAACCGCTGCAGCCAAAGAAGCCTCGTCCTTCACTCGCTGGGCTTCCACGGCCTGATTCACGATTCGTGTTCGCTCTTCAGTCACCTCGGCCTTGGCGCGGTTCAGAGCTTCTCCGATCCGAGCGGTCTCCATGGCTAAAGAGTCCGCGTGAGCCCTGGCACGGGTCAGCTCAGCGGTCGCTGCATCGCCACTCTTCTTAAAATTATTTGCCTTATCCTACAAATGCAGCTCCTTGGCCTTCAAGCCAATGACAACTCCTTGTAGTCGCCTAACCCTGGCCCTCTCGCCGGTGAGCTGTTGGCCCAGGCTGGCCTGCTCAGCCTTTATGGCCGCTGCCTCGGCCTGTAGGGCCTCCAACTCTGCCTCCTCCTTGTGCTCCCGCACTCTCTGCCGAATAGAGAGCAGCACCGGGACGGCCTGAACAGAAAACAAAGATCAGAATTTACAGTACAACGACATGAAAGAAAAGGAGTCGTTTCAGTGATATACCATGTAGCATACGGAGGCGAAGTCGTTCAGGAAGCCGCCCTCCGACCGCTCAAGGTTCTAAGCGATGTCCTTCTCCTTGGCATGCTTGGCGGCCCACGGAGCCAAGCATGTCATGTGATAGCCGGGCTCAAACCTCCCTCCTCTCGTGCCCGCTTGGACCGAGACCCCAGCCCTCTCGGCCCCTACCCTGCTGCAGGCCGAGTTTTGACCCTCGGCCATGATCTCTCCCTTGACCTCGGGGGGGAGGGGGGGAAAGCATATTGTCAGCCACCTTATTTACCCCCTCCCGTTTGGAGGATGAGGGAACAGCGATGGGGAGCTCGGAGGCTGCGGCAGCGACTGCGGGGGGAGGAACGGTGACACAGGGGCACGAGCAACAGAGCTCGGCACGGCTGGGGCGTTAGCCTCGGTCACTCGGATGACTCCCGGAAGAGGACGTACAACCGGGTGAAGGACTACCGGGGGAGCCGCGGCAGTGCTAGGGCGTTTCAGAGTCGACAGTGCGGAGGGAGTGCCGGCGGGCCTTGGTGCTGGGGCTGCTGGAGTCGGTGTAGCGGAAGATTTTTCCAAGCCAGGGGGAGCCGCTTTCTTCTGAGTGATCTTAACTCGGGGGGCTTCCTTTATCAACTCCGCTGCCATCGGAGTTGCCTTCCTCTTTCAAACCCTGGACGCCTCGGCCATGCCTGCGAAAAATAAGACCATGTCAATCACTAAATAAGTAAAGGAAAGTTCACTGAAGAGGTCGGGGTAGCTTACTGAGAGATGAGAGTAGAGGCTGGGATTTGCAGAGCCCGAACCAGTGGAGATTGGCTGTGGTAATCAGATCCGCCCAGGAGCGAAGCGCTTCCGACTGCGCTCTGGCCTTTGCAATCTGATTTTTCTGGTCTGAGTTTAGGAGCAGCAACCCCTTTTGAAAAGCTGCAAAAGGAGAAGGAAATGTTACTTCGACTAAAGCGGGTGAAAATCAAAGCAGCAACTCGAATATAAAATGAAGTCCGACCTGGTTTGGTAAACTGGGTCGGAACATGAGCCGATGGGGTACTGAGCTCAGCCATCGGTGCCTCCCAATCACCCGCCTAGCAGAACCACTTATTCTTTCAATCCTTGTTGGAAGGAAGAAAGTGCATCACCAACCCCGACCCTTTGCTCCCCCGAATCACAAAATAGTACCATGGGTCATTACTATCATGCTTGGCCAGGTACAGGTTTAGCAGCTCCTCTGGGGTTAGCTCGGAGTTCCCAACTTACTTCCAAATTATGTAGGCTGAGATCATCACCCTCCATGCATTCGGAGCGAATTGTCCAAGGGTCAATCCGAGGTAGGTCGCTACCTTTTGGATAAAGGGATGTAGCGGGAGTCGGACCCCTCACTGCAGCACGTAGAGGAAGATGGCCACCTCTCCCTTAGCCGGAGCTCCAGCAACGTCCTAGGGACAGGGAGCTCTTATCTGAACGGAGTCCAGGACCTGTAACTCCAAGCGAATTCACTCCATTTGAGATTCTGACATGACAGAACCCCCGAGGACTACCTCTGCGGTACGCAAACTTGCATGTATTTCAGTGGTGGTAGTGGCCTCGACTCGGCGGGGTCGGGAGGCTGTCTTCTTGCTGAGTTGTCTGGACTTAGAACATAATATTTTTTGCTTCCGAGGCGGGGGGTACAGGAGAGTGGCTTCGAAGGGACCTTCGGAGGACCCGCTTCCACTCTCAGTACTCCCTGGCTCGGAGTCATCGCCGTATTCGCGAACAATCTCCAGATCAGAAGACATGGCGGAAGGAAAGACGAAGGTTAGCGAGACTCACCGGGTGATTGTCGAAAATCGCTTGCTGCCGAAAACTTCGAATCGGCCAAAATCGCCTCTCGTCGAAAATCGTCTCTCCGGTATGCACTTGTAAATAAGAACGTAAAATGGCAAACGAACGTCCGGAGTGCCTTATATAGGCAGCGAAGGATTTGCGCATTGATGGCAAGCTTTAATAGCAGCAGCCGAATCGACAAGAGCCGACCTCCTAGTGCACGTGGCGACACCGCATTGGATGCGTACCGAACCATCGGTACGGCTCTGACATCGGGCAGTGCACCTAGATACGCGAAAGGACGCCCCAACAGTCGGAGCCGTCATAAATACGCCACCTCAAGCCCGCGTGGCGACTTCTCATAGGCCGGGAGAGGATCCGGGATCGTAACCGTCGCCACGCGTTAGCCGAAGCGATTAGCACGCGCGCAGTTTAAGATCCGTCATCATTGAAATAGAGGGCGGAAGATTTTCTATATGAGTACTCTCCGAGCCCGCAAGCAAACTCGAAGAGTAGGGGGCTTCTGTTATGGAAAATCTGAACTCACGATACAACACTGCTCCGAGCGCCAATCCGAGTCGAGGCGAGATCCTTCCGACCTGTTTCGAGATGTGACCCGTCCGTGCAGATGACATGGTTGAGGCGCGACTTGGAACCATACTCCGATCGAATGATCTCCCACGCCGTAATCACACTGCTCAACGAACTCAACCCTGCCAACTATGGTGGGACCAGTTGAGCCGACCAGGCGGATCGAATCGGTAGTATCCTTAGATAAGTTGAGTCGAGCAGACTTTCCGATGTGCATATCCCCCTCGCCAAACATGGAAACTGCCATAACCGAACGTGACCGATAACTTCACTCGCAAATGCGCACGATCCACCAGATACGCTGCGCAATCAGTAGATTGCGGGCAATATCTCCATGATCCTAGAATCCATCTGATCGTGCCGAGATCATCGGATCCAGACCGCCCCATAGGCAAGTATAAATAGCGCGCATCACCACTTTTACAGGTACGTGAAATCGAGCTGTCCTCTACTTTCTACCCAGACCCTAATTCCCTTGTCCTGACTTAGGCAACGGAGGGTCCCCCGGCTTAGCCAGGGTCACCTTTGCTTGTTTTCCTGGTGCAGGTTCCAGGAGTAATACGTGGTGGACGACGTGGAGGGAGGGCCGACCAGATTTTGACATCAATAGTAGGTTTCGTAGATTTATCGTCCATTCACCAATTTTATGGATTTTAGCCGACCATAAATTTTGAAGCCATAATTTAACTTGTGGCGACTCCAAAATATTTTAACATATTAGATATGCCATTCTAGGTATTGCACCGCTAAAAAAGTAAAATCAAATCAAACTAATCACCCATACTTGATTATCATCCCAAAAGTTACATAAGGTGAACTTTTATTCAGTTTGTCCTCATCCCAAGACAAGACGATCGAAAACTTCATGGGGCACCACACACATTGGCCCACTTAAGTTTTGAATCTACCTCATTTTTAGGCATGTGTGCTAACATGATATGCGAAAACCGATGGACCATTAGACTCATAAATATCATGATTGATGTGGAGAGGGTCACGGACAGTTTCATGGCCAAGGTGGATCAGAAAAGGTTCGGTCGACGACAGAAGTGATTCGAACCATCGGACTTTAAATTAAGCGTATCTCGCAATTCGGAATGAGTTATCGGACGTAAAATATATGATTTTGAGGTAGAATGAGCTGTGCAAGTCAGATTTACAAAATACCGCCAGATCGATGGTCATCTCCCTATTTTAATTCCATTTTTACTGCAAATAGTAAGTTTTAGTTCAATTATAACTCTTCATCCGTTGGGCTTTAGGAGTTGTGCCCAATGTGAAAAGAGATTAGAAAAATTAGAAGAACAACTTGGTGTAACCAAATAGTACACTTACTATTTTTGACCAAAAAAATTATGCGCTAGTAGACATTGCGACAGTCTAGTAAGTCACAAATTTTATGAGTTAGTTGTAGTTTGAATTTGATTTCTTTTCCATTATTTGGTTTTCTGTTTAAAGGGTTATAAATTTTTTTTCATTCTTTATTCATTTTTAAATTTAGTAAAATTTATTTTTATTTTATTATTTTCTTTCGTTAGTTGATCGCGAAAGTTTATGGGTTTATGGGAGTAGCTCAAATAAGTTGCACGAATTCGGAATAATTATTCTCGGCAGGAAGACGTTCTGACATCGCGTCCTTCCCTGCGTCAATGGTGGCCCTACCTAACTAGGAACGCAATCCGCGCAGATGAAGAAGCACGGGAAGGGACGCGACATCTACCTGACTCGCATAATTTCTCAGGCGTATCGCTGAAGTAATTTCCTTAACTACCCCTGTCATCGGGGATGATTTACCCGATTGGACTCTCCCGACTAGGGACAGAAACGGCATTTGGGGGATCTTCTGGTCACCGGAAGAGACGCGTCCTCTGTCTGACGCGCAAAACTTCCCTCTACCAGCAAATCGACAGCGTATCTCATCTCACGAGTATCTCAAGCGTATCCGAAGTTAATTTCCTTAATTGCCCTTTTCTTTTGGGGTGAATTACCTGATTCGACTATGACGACCCGGACAGAGACAGGGCATTTGGGGGATTTCTGGGTGACTTGTCGAGAATAAACAAACTGGAGGGGAAGCAGAATCCTCTACCACACCTGCTTTCCGAAGCGCGTAAAATGCCCAGGCTTGTGGGCCCATCATTATGTATAGGTAAAATCCATCCCGTTCATCCTTTTCTATCCTCTATTATCTATTAGGGGAGAAAAAATCACTAAATCTCACTTCTCAGGTGGGCCACACCAGAGGGAAAAGTTGGTATGGGATGCCAACCATTGGTTTGTATGAGGTGACCGTAATCACGGTGTTTATCTTTCATCAAACCCGTTAAATACGTGTAAATCAATGGAATGAAGTGAAAATCAGCCAGACCCAATTATCAATTGCGCCACACCGTGTGAAGGAACGAAGTCACAGGTTTTAGTAGCAGTTTTACATTGTTCCCATTGGTGTGGTCCATCGGACCGTTTATCGGAATGATATTTTTTATGCGGTCAAAATAATGTTTCTCATACGATAAACGGATTGGATTTATATACAAACATGGTGGACCCCACAGAGTCAGTGTGTAACAGGTGTTGAAGACGATTCCGGTCCGAATGGTAGGGCACAAAAATACAGGGTTTGGGCAGTATCTACGTAGGACGTATTCGCGAACAGCTCTCATCTGTACGGCTTCTGCATCGAGTCGCCTCTATGCAGGTTTCTGGTGAGAAGTCTGACACGGACGTTGACCCTCTGTACGGAATGTTTGAATAATTAGGAGAGAGAAAGATATTTTTCTTTGTTTTGTTGAAAATATTTTTCAATAGACGGACCGATGCATTGGAATTACTCGGAATATTTTACTGAGAAATGATCCAGTGCTCTCAGAGAACTACAAGTTATATAGTGCTCCTTAGTTTCTTTTGTCGAATTGAAAAGTCTAATCTATTGATCTAGACGGTTCATCAAGTCACACGCACAGTTTTTCGTGTACAATAGAAATATGGAACTGATCTGACTAATATTAGCTGTTTGATCAATGTCATTAGACATGGACCGTGATGGAATGACCGTTTGACAAATATTTGGGCTCGAAATGTGATCTTGACTCACGAACGGTTTAGATTGATCGGTTGGACAGTCTAAGTGAAGGAATGCAACCAACAGCACTATGACTTTTATGCTAGAGCACAGGAGAATTTCTCTACTTTATTGATGCGATGTCTTGCTTCCCCCGCAGTATCTCGTCTTTCGAGGGTCACACGTGTAACTAATTGCCCGGTTCTTCGAGATCGTACCGGACATTAGGTGGGACCCACCGGACAAAACTACTTACGCTTGGGCCGACTTTCTGAAAGCGTCCATTGTTGGATGGGACGCTTCATCTGAGATAGATCATGATCAGAGTGGACCCCACGTCGTGCAAGGGTCAAATTTATCTGGCACGTGTGCCGCGTGTAATATTAGTGAAGGGGACGCGTGTAGATGATTCCTGCAGGTCTGGTCCGAAACGTGCACAAGTCTAAAATAAGCCTGATCCAATCATCTGGTGGGCCCATGTAGGCTTTTGGTAACCGTCCATTTTTATCATGTGCATGGCCTGTTACGCTAAAGCGATGACACGTCCTCCGTACGCGTCTAATATCCGGGCAATCGTATGTTAAATGGAAACGGATTGCGTCCTGGGCCCACCAGGACGATCCTGTCAGGGATCTGTGAGGCCCACCGTGATGTGTATATTTTATCCACGCCGTCCATCCACTTTGACGGATCATTTTAGGGTATAATCCCAAAAAGAGGCGGATTGAAGGTTCGAGTGGACCATACCACAGGAAAAAAATGGGATTGAATTACTACCGTTGAAAAGTTTCTACGGCTCATCGTGACGTTTATTTGCCATCCAACCCGTTCTTAAGGTCACACAGACCTGTATGAAAGGCCAACATAAATATCAGCTTGATCCAAAACTTCTATGCCACCTAAGAATTTTTCAACAGCAACCTTTCAATCCCCACTGCTTCCTGTGGTGTGGTGCACTTGAGCATCAATATGCCTAATTGTTGCTGTTGTAAACTAAAATGATCTATAAAAATGGATGGATGGTGTGGATAAAACATATACATCATAGTGGCCCGTCCGTCTCTTGCGAGGTACTGGTGAGGATAATACTTATCCGGGCTCAAAAAAATAAAATAAAATAAAATTGGAGAGAGAGAGAGAGAGTAATGAGTAACGCGAAACATCTCTTGCACGATCGCAGTGAATCCTGACCGTCCACGTCATAAGGGTGAAAGATCGGGCGTGCTGGAGATGGACCGGCGTTTGGAGACTGTCGCTGTCGGTCGTGCGACAGGACCCTGAAGGGGATGCGTTCGCCCTAGCGAGTGCGAAAGGAAAAGGGCCTCCGTGCGATTTGCGCGATTCGCCCGTTAAAGGCTATTTGCAGCCCCATTGGCGGACGCATCGTACTGACAAACACCCGGATTCCATGCATCACAAATATCAAAGGGCTCATCCGTGATGTTTACAGGAAATCCACTCCGTCCATTAGTTCCTCCATATAAATTTAGACCGTTGGTACATAACATTAGTGGGCCACAATATAGGAAACAGTAGAGATATGGATGGCCACCAATAAAACCTTCCCAGCACTCACCATAACGTTTTGTATGCCATCCAACCCGTTCGTAAGGTGAATCTCATCCGGGTGAAGGGAAATTATAAATATAATCCTGATCGAAGGCCTCGGTGGGCCCGAGAACGTTTAATGGTCGTCTACTTGTCCTAACTTTTTCGATGGGGGGGGGGGGGGGGGGGGGGGGGGCGTTGACCGTTGGATCCGCCTGAATTTCGTTAAGAAGCCCTTGAGGGGATCGTGAGTTACTTTGGATAAGCTATTTAATGGCGTGTTTGGATCATGTCAAATCACAGTAAGATAGTATAATAGGTTGTACTTGATATTATCCTTATTTAATATTTTTTTTTCTATTTGCATTACCAATATGTAAAAATATTTCATTGATTAAATATATTAAGAAATAGTTTTGTTCTTACGTGTTGTATCCACGTTGCCTATATATATCTTATAATATCGTATTAAGGCATGTCCGGAAAAAAAAAACGCGGATCATCCATATATTTTATAATATCGTATTAAGGCATGTCCAGCCCAAAAAAATGCCGAACCTCCGACACTTACGAGGACCTCGAGAAGTTTTTAATGGAAGACATCCAATCCCGACTGCTACCTGTCGTGTGGTCCATTTCAAATTTATTTCTATCTACCTTTTTGTCTTATTTTATAAAATAATCACATAAGATGGGTGGGTTGTGTGGATATTACACTGGCATCATGGTGGAGACCGCGTACGCCCATTTATATCATTCCTCGAGTCGAGTGTTTTAATAATTGGCAATATTCTATTAAGGGAAAGCAATAATACGTGAGTTTTACTTTATATTACCATGGTTTCCAATAATACAAACATGCTATGAATCAACTTTAACTTATCTTGATTTCTACTTATTTACTTTGTCGTTAGTAATCTATATATATATATATATACACACACGCGAAATCTTAACATATGGTCAAGTTATGTCTCATTTTTCCACCGTGTGATGATGAATTTGAAAAATATACTCTATACATGCTAGCTACATAAACAAAGGTAAAACTGGCGGAACTGACATTACCCATATACTACTTATGGAAAAGTTCTCGAATCAGTGTGATATTCGCACTGTTTGTCATTTTAGAGATATCATTTTAAATCATGAAATTAAAAATTACGTAGATGGAGCTCTCAAATGAATCACACCATAGAGGGTAGTGGGGACAATGATGACCATCGTTGAAAACTTCCTAGGACACACCATGATGTTTATTTGTTATCCAACCTATTCATACTGCCACACAGACCTGGATGAAAGGACAGAATAAATATCAACTGTTGCGCAGCATGTCAACAACGCAGTGAGCCGAGATCCAATCTCAGGCCTCACCCACAAACGATAAACAGGAAGAAATATAAACTAGAAACATATCAAAGCAATCCAAACAGATCACAAGACAAGATATACGTGGAAAAAATCTCAAACTAGGGTAAAAAACCATAGATGCAAACTTCCACTATAAAGAAGAACAAAGATTACAAGGCAAAATACTAACCTTTCCCTTTGAAGAATATAAAAAAACCCTTAGCCCACACCTTAGAATAACTTCTATTGCTTTCCCAATCTCCTAGAAAAATCCTAAGAACACCTTTATATAGTTTAGGTAACTTCTCTTCCGCACCCTTACGAAAGGCGACACCAAATTCTGCAGTACGCATCAGATTCGAAAATGAATCTGCGTAACCTTCGACTGGTCGAAGTAGAGCTACGACTGGTTGAAGGAGATCTACGACCGGTCGAAGAAGAGCTACGACCGGTCGAACAATTCCAGTCGTTGAAGGACCCAAAACATGAAAAAACAGGACTTACTGGACTTTGAGTCGACGATCCACGACCAGTCGAACAGGCCCCTACGACTGGTCAAGCATGTCCTACGACCGTTCGAAGGCGGCACAGATGTGGTTCCACATTCTCAACAATCTCCCACTTGGAGACACATCGTCATAAACCTTCACCTTCTTTATCCGGAGTGCACCACCTCTCCATCTTCAAGCCTGAAGACCAATCAAAGCTGAACAAAGCTTCAGCTTCTCCCTTGTGATCGTCTTGGTCAGCATATCCGTAGGATTCTTACTTGTATGAATCTTCTCCAGAGCAATCGATCCATCTTTCAGTAACGAACGTATGAAGTGATATCTGATGGTAATATGCTTGGTCCTTGAATGAAAGGCTGAATTTTTAGCCAAGTGTATTGCACTCTGACTGTCACTGTACAGCTTGCAATCTACTTGCTTCTTACCCAACTCTTCCATAAAACCTTGCATCCATACCATCTCCTTGCATGCTTCTGTAGCAGTAACATATTTTGCTTCTATCGTACTAATAGATACTATATTCTGTAACTGAGAGACCCAACTGACTACAACACTACCCAGATTAAACACATAACGTATAGTGTTTCTTCTGTTGTCGATATCTCTTGCCAAATCTGAATCCACGTAGCCTTGTAGCTTGATTTTCGATCTACTATAGCACAACCCTACATCCTTAGTACCCACCAGGTATCTAACGATCCACTTCACAGCTTTCCAATGTTTCTTCCCAGGGTTGTTCATGAACCTGCTAACAACTCCCATTGCTTGAGCAGTGTCTGGTCTCGTGCTTACCATAGCATACATGAGACTTCCAATCGCTGACGCGTATGAGACTTTAGCCATGTAGTTCCGTTCCTCCTGGGTCTTTGCCCCTTGCTCCTTAGATAGTTTGGAGTGGTTGGCTAATGGAGTGTTAACCGACTTAGCACCTCCCATATTAAATCGATCAAGTACCTTGGCTATGTACTCTGCCTGTGACAAAACCAATTTCTTATTTTTCTTGTCACGCGTTATCCTTATGCTTAAGACTTATTTGGAGCTCCTAAATCCTTCATGGCAAATTCTCTAGACAATTGTCTTTTGAGATCTGAGATGTCCTTCATGCTTGAACTGGCCACAAGCATATCATCAATGTACAGAAGAAGGATGATGTATGACGTATCAAACTTCTTCAAGTAACAATAGTGGTCTACATGACATCTCCTAAAACCGTTTCCCGACATGAAACTGTCGAACTTCTTATACCACTGCCTTAGGGCTTACTTTAGGCCATATAGACTCTTCTTCAGTCTGCACACCTTGTTCTCATTACCTGGTGCCATGTATCCTGTCGGCTGATGCATATATATTTCTTCTTCAGGGTCCCCATGAAGAAAGGTTGTCTTAACATCTAGCTGCTCTAGATGTAAGTCCTCTATAGCCACAATACTCAAGACTATACGAATCGTAGACATTTTCACCACAGGTGAAAATATTTCGGTGAAATCGATACCTGCCTTCTGTTGAAACCCTTTCACAACCAGTCTTGCCTTGTACTGTTTCGAACCATCATGCTCCTCCTTTAGTCTGTAAACTCACTTGTTATGAAGAGCTTTCTTACCCTTAGGTAAAGTGACTAGCTCACATGTATGATTAAACTCAAGAGAGTCCATCTCCTCATCCATTGTCTGCTCCCACTTAACCCGTGTATCTGACTGTAATGCCTCTTCAAAACACTCTGACTCACCATTATCTATCAGCAGTAGATAATGTAAGGAGGGTGAGTATCTGATCGTAGGTCTCCTCCCCCAAGTAGACCTCCTCACAACCAATGTCTGTAGCTCTGCATCATAATGCTCATGTGCATGATCATCCTATGGCGTTGTAACACTCATGTCCGGTAACTCTTCTAACTCTACGAATTCCTTTTCCTCGGCCTTATTTTCCTGCACACTGTCCTTATGCATCACTTTTTCATTGAAGACCACATTCTTGCTTCTGATGATTTTCTTATTTTCTACATCCCAAAACCTGTAGCCAAAATCATCCTGCCCGTAGCCTATAAATGTGCACCTCCTGAACTTCGCATCCAGCTTGTTTTTATACTCTGCATCAATATGAACATATGAAGTGCAGCTGAACACTCTGAGATGTGTAAGGTTTACTTCTTTTTTAGTCCACGTTTCTTCTGGTAACCTACCATCCAATGGTGCTGAGGGACTTTTATTGATAAGATATACGACAGTATTTACAGCATCTGCCCAAAAAGTCTTGTGCAACCCTGCATGTAACCTCATGCTCCTGGTGCGCTCAAGGATGGTCATGTTAATGCGATCAGCTACACCATTCTACTGCAGTGTCCCTGGAATCATTTTCTAATGTTTGATTCCACTTGCTACACAATACTCCTCAAACCTCTTGTCACAATACTCTCTCCCATTATCAGATCTAAGATACTTTACTGTTTTACCTGTCTCGTTTTCTACCATAACTTTTCACTTCTTAAACGCATCAAATACATCAGATTTATGCTTTAAGAAATAAACTCATAATTTTCTACTAGCATCATCAATGAAGGAAACAAAATAACGTGAGCCATCAAGAGATGGTACCTGTGCCGGTCCCCACACATCAGTATGTACAAGCTCCAACAGATGTGTCTTTGGAGCGCGTCTTGTCTTCTTCAAGCTTACCCTCTTCTGCTTGCCATACACGCAGTCCTCACAGAATTCGAAGTCAAGAGACTTCAGCCCTGGTAGCTTT
Source organism: Magnolia kwangsiensis (assembly GCA_037074715.1). Lineage (NCBI taxonomy): Eukaryota > Viridiplantae > Streptophyta > Magnoliopsida > Magnoliales > Magnoliaceae > Magnolia > Magnolia kwangsiensis. The sequence goes on along the minus strand of CM073576.1, from coordinate 14,242,395 downwards.
CCTTTTGACAACAACACTTTCATCATTTTCTCACTCATATGTCCCAACCTTTGATGTCATAACTGTCCATTCACTCCAGTTGATGCGACTGTGAGTGAACTATATAACCCTGAAGTCATGTACAAAGTCCTTTTTGTCTCGAGATATCACCAAAGCACCTTTTGTGATCTTTCAGGAATCACTGGTGAATGTCGTCACATAACCGGTGTCGACTAACTGCCCCACTGAGATCAGATTCCTTCTCAAACTCGGTACATGTCTGACATTCTTCAATTTCAAAACCGTACCATCTTTCTGATTGACCTGAACGTCTCCCTTTCTAACTATACAGCATGGCTCATCATCACCCAGGTAGACTCTCACAAAGTCACCTGACATATAATCATGCAGAACCTCCTTACATGAAGTGACATGAAACGAAGATCCCGAGTCTATAACCCAAGACTCATTCTTCGCATCAAGATACAAGATCAACGCCTCTGTGTCGTTCTCCTTAGACAGATTCACAGAATCCTTTCCGCTTTGAGAGCTTACATTTTGTTTCTTAAGCACCCTGCAATCACGTTTCATGTGCCCCTTCTTACCGCAATGCCAACACCCGTCTTTGTCTTTCGGTCCTTTGGACTTCTTCCTCGACTTAGAACACCCGTGTTTATTGCCTCGTTTGTTCAGCAATCTTCCTCTTCCTTCAACGTTTAGAGCATTCTCTGAAACTCCTGATGCCTTCCTTCTAGATTATTCGCTGAGAATTAAACCGGCTACATCATCAAATTTTAGCTTTGTGGACCTTGAAGAATTGCTCAGACAATCACCAAACCATCCCAACTGTTTGGCAGACTGGATAAGATCAATAGTGCCCTGACATCATCTTAAAAAATGATGCCAACGGATTCCAACTGTATCACGCCCCAAACTCGGAAACCGGGCTCACAAAATTTTCGATCGCCCAATCCGGCGCCAACAACCTCCATAATACCCCAATCTCGGCTCTCGGCACCCATATACTAAGTTCCGATCCTACGATGCTACAAGGAGGATTTCTAATATCCATTTGATCTGTAATGAGCATAACATAAGCATAACCCACGAACAAAAATCACAAGAACACCATCACAAAATTCGCTATGATAAAAAACTTTTGAGTACAATGCGTCTGAAGGAAAATACAAGATAATACAAATAACAGAAACTCCAAAAACTCGACTGTATGGTCCTCCTGCTACTATGCTACGGCTGCGTCCTGGCGTCACCTACATGCATCAATCGTGCATAAGCTTATAGAAAGCTTAGAGGGCGGTGTAAGTGTGTGTGTAATATAAGCGTGCTTAGAATGCAAGGTCAGAGAAATGCGGAATCATGCTGATGAATACATGAATGCAATCAGCCGTACCAAGATTATGCGATGCAAGATATGAATGTTGTCGGCCATATCCAGACCATTTGATGCAAGATATAACTCAAGCATGTCAATCCTCATCATATATCAGTATAGTCCTCATTCTGGATAATCACCGCGGTCTAGTACACTCTAGCCAGCTCGCTGCCCCTATCCGAACGCACAACTGGGAGAGTAGAAGAGACCTCACTATCCGCTTGCCATTATCAGGCCCGACTCGTCAATAGCAGACCTATTCCTTAAGTTGGTCAAACTCAACCTAGAAATTGCCCCCTCACTCAGGCGGGTAAGGTCACACCCCTTTCCAACCGACCACGACACAGTAGGAGACGGGCCAACTGGTATACAGCTCTCGCGCGCTCGTGCATCCACTCGGTCTCGACTTCGAGTCATCCTCTGGTACCATCGGGTTTAGAAATTTTCACTCAGGGACATCTATTGTACCCGTATGCTAGAACCAAACATTTTCGGTATCCAATGCAGCCACCCACGATGCGTCTGTTGAGGCTTTGGCCCTGATGTCGTTAGGGCATAAAATAACTACAATCATACAAATGTAAGTGCATGAGTCACACTACCAGTCATACAACAGTCTTACATGTACCATGCGCTCATGTAGGGCAACTCCGCCTATCAGGGAACCCATAAACAGTCCACCGAAGGCATACGCTATGATTAATCACTCCCCATATCAGTCATACATATGATGCGTATGATCATGAATCATGGATCTATACTAAACATGTATATAAAGATGGGCTTTGTGTATAACGAAAATGAGCCTAGTCGGCCTACTCACTACAAGTACGGGCCTACCAATGGGCCTCAAGGAGAGTGACAATGCGGACATTTAACCAACATTATTCCTACAATGTGGGCGTCAAACCATCATTGCTCCCAAGGCATGACCCACTATAATAGTAAACTCATAAACCATGGTAGAATCCTGTTATAATGGGCCTCATGCACATCCCATTGGGCATCGACCCATGGGCCTTCAATACATCAAATGGGCTCCAAAACATGGTCTTATATATATATATATATATATATATATATATATATATATATATATATATATATATATATATATATATATCAAAGTGGGCCTTAGTGGGCGGCCACAAATACATTAAAATGAGCCTCAACAAATGGCCTTATACAAATCAAGGTGTCCTCAACAGTGGACCTATAAACTCCTTAAGATGGGCCTAAATACATGGGTCCATATGTATCAAAGTGGGCCTTAAAATAATCCTCAAATGGTTGTACAGTTTGGATGAAACACATGCATTATGGAGGGTCCCATAAGGATGGAAACGATGGTCGGCATAGATGAAAAACATACCTTATATTGGGGCCCATAGTAATGGAAGGTATGGATTACAATACATATATCAGTGGGTCCCACGTGGGGTCTACCATAAGGTTTATTTTCCACCTAAGCAATTGATAAGGTCACATGGGTTTGGGCCCACTAAAAAAAATGTTTATTTTCTATCTAAGCCTGTTCATATGGTCGCTAGACCTAGGGCCCACTGTACTGTTTATATGACATCTAAACTATTCATATGGTCACGTGGACCAGGGGCCCACCGTAATGTTTATTTTCATCCAACCTGTTGAGAGGTCACATGGACCAAGGGCCCACCATAACATTTATTTTCATCCAACCTGTTGAGAGGTCACATGGACCAAGGGCCCACCATAACATTTATTTCCACCCAACCTGTTGAGAGGTCATATGGACTAAGGGGCCCACGGTGATGTTCATTTGCCATACAACCTATTCATAAGGTCACGTGGACCAGGGGGCCCACGGTGATGTTTATTTGTCATGCAACCTATTCATAAGGTCACGTGGACCAGGGGGGCCCACGGTGATGTTTCTTTGTCATCCAATCGGTTCATGAGGTCACGGTCAGGGGCCCACCATAAGGTGTTTCACAAATATAGCCCACTCATTATGTGTGTCCCACCTGGCTGAGGGTTCAGACCAAGTTTTAGCTACATCCAAATTTCAGTTTTATATATTTTAGGCATGTCTTCACATGATTTTAGATGGTATGGCCCACCTGAGTTCTGCATACGGCTAATTTTTGGCAGGGGGGCCACTGACATATGGGCCCACCCGATGCATGATGTTGATGTTTGAATCGCATCACGGTGGGGCCCACAGCTAGGGCCGTGAGGCCCAACCAGTCTGTCCACCCGCCCTCTGACAGCGGCAGCAGCAGAAGCTGTTGTTGCTTCTTCTTTTTTTTTTTTTTTTTGGAAAACTAGGAATATCGTGGTTTTTGATAGGTGGGGCCCGCATCTAAAAAATTCGGTCCGACCATTAGATTCTATAGCCCCTGATCAACTCAATGAGACCAATATTTGATATATTTTTGACCAATGGAAGAATTAATGTGGGTTTTAACGGTAATACCACTATTTCCTACGGTATGGCCCGCTTGATTATCAGATCAGCCTCATCTTTTTGCTCAACGCCTAAAATGAGCTAATAAGTGAAATGAACAGTGTGGATTATATACATACATCATGGTGGGGCCTGCAAGGGTGGCCCATCATTTCTCTTCCTTTTCTTTTTTTTTTAAAGCTTGTAAGTACACACCCCTGTCAGTATACAACTCCATGTTAGCCAACCACGCTCATGGCTGCACGTCCAGCATCCCTGGACGCTGGACAATGTTGATATAATACATGCACCATGGTGGATCCCACATGTATGTGGCCCACCACCATGCATATATATACATATATTCATATAAAATAAATATAATATATTATATAGCATGTAAGACTTCCCTCTATCCCAAAAATGGACGATGGATTTCGCCTAAAATGTGGTGGGCCACACCATTGATGAATGGAGTGAATTTAACATGATTTGGTGGGGCCCACTTCTTTCTAGGAAGAGGAAAGAGAGAGAGAGAAAGAGAGAGAGAGAGAGAGAGAGAGAGAGAGAGAGAGGTACGGTGATAGAGAGGAGGGACCCCGCTACTATGGGCTCTCCATTGATACAACACATACATCAAGTGGGTCCCACAACAAGTGGGCCCTTAAAGATAAGATTTCAACGGCGGATCACCCACCTCCAAGCCTTCTCCTTGCTCCCTTAGGCTTGTATGCACTTATGCTCGACGTTTAACGGTGGATGATGAAGTCTTGATGGTGTGGATGAGAGATGATAGGGTAGGTCACACTTGTGATTTGGGAGAGAGTTGGGGAGGCTTGGACGTATGAAGTTTTTGGTTGCTTGGGAGAGTGTTTTGAGAAATGAGGGAGAGAGAGAAATGATGGAATTAAAGGGATGGATGGAATAGTGAGTGTAAGGAAAAGAGATGAGAGGTATGGGGGAGTTTGATTTTTCTGTAAAAAGGGGATGAGTTTGTTTAAAAAATTGTAAAAGAGGGATGGTGAGGGGAGAGAGAGTTGACTTTTGAGAAAAGGGAGGGATGGGTTGCATGTACTTGGGAAAGGCTTGTACTTGACATTGATTGATGAGATATCTCGTAAAGATTCCCTCGTAATTCACAATGCACGGTATTTTCTTCGAATTTAATGCGGGCCTGCATCGTCTACCCTAGGTATTGGGTCGGTGCCCGAGTCGTGGCGTTAGAACCGCATGACGGCGCGGTCGCTAAGGTATAGGTTTCGATTTTATCCGACTTTGGCATATAAGTCTCCGCTTAGAATCGCGTGCAAACGTTATAAACGGGTCGAGGATTGTCGAATTTCGACCGGAAGGACCGCGGAGGCCTACGGAACGGTACGGACTAGGACACGGGTCTTACAACTCTTCCCTCTAAATAAAAATTTCGTTCTCAAAATTTATATAGTCATCGCAAGAAAACATAACTCATAATAGAAGTGAAAATAAGGCGTCGTCATATAAAATCGGAGACAGTATACAAGATACAATATATGATCAATCATCAAAGAGATGAGGATAGTGTTCTCAAATCTCAGCCTCATGCTCCCAAGACGCCTCATCAACATAATGATGACCCCACTGAACTTTCACCAAGGGAATGACCTTGGTCCTGAGGACCTGCTCCTTCCAATTAAAGAATACGAACTGGCTGCTTAATGTAAGAAGCGTCCTCACGAACTTCTAGCGGCTGCCATTCAATAACTCGAATGATGTCTAACCCACACTTCCTCAGTATAGAGATGTGAAAAATGTTGTGGACGCCAGACAACTCAGATGGTAAGGCAAGCCGATAAGCCACAGTGCCAACGTGCCCAGTGATCTCAAAAGGTCCTATAAATCTCGGAACAAGCTTGCCCTTCGCTCCAAACTGAACTATGCCCTTCATGGGCGAGAGTTTGAAATACACATAGTCCCCTACAGCAAATTCCAAGGGACGACGCTGGCAATCAGCAAAACTCTTATGTCGACTCTTAGCTGTGTGCATCCTCTGCTTAATGATATCGATAGCCTCTGATGTCTGTTACACAAGCTCGAGACCTAGGAGACGCCACTCTTCGACTTCGGTCCAACAACTCGGAGATCTGTACATTCTGCCATACAATGCCTCAAAAGGAGCCATGCCAATGGTCCCCTGATATCTGTTATTATATGCGAACTCAGCCAATCGCAGATCCTTATCCCAGCTACTCCCGAAATCAATCGCGCAGACCCGAAGCATATCCTCAAGTATCTAATTGACCCTCTCAATCTGGCCATCGGTTTGCGGATGATACACGGTACTGAGTTGCAAATCAGTGCTCATCGCTCTTTGAAAGCTCCTCCAAAATTGAGATGTGAACCTCGGGTATCGGTCAGAAATGATCGAGACTGGAACGTCGTGTAGTCCTACTATCTCCTCAATAAATAGCCTGGCGAGTCGGTCCATATGTCAAGTCTCAAGGATCTTAAGAAAATATGCCGACTTCGTCAGACGGTATAGGACAACTCAGATAGCGTCATGACCGCGCTGAGTCCTCGGCAAACTCATGATAAAATCGGTAGATACATGCTCCCACTTTCACATCGGGACACTCAACGGCTACAATAGACCAGAGGGTCTCTGATGATCGACCTTGACACGCTGGCATATGTCACACTCGGCCACAAAACTAACAATCTGGTGCTTCATCCCCACCCAAAAATACTATATCCTCATATCGCAATACATCTTCATCGAGCCAAGGTGGATAAAAAACCGCGATCGATGTGCCTCAGTCATAAGATCTCCACGTAACTCAAGAATATCCGAGACACATAATCGGCATCTGAAGCGAAGTCCACCATCAGAACTAATCTGTCAATCTGTCTGACTCTCAGATGCTGCCTCTGCTCGGTAATCCTGTAACAACTCATCTGTCTGTTAAGTCTCGATCACCCTTGCGATAAGAGAGGGTCAAATCGACAGGCTCGATAGCTGAACGATAGAAGACTGCAGACCAAAATCAGAGTCGTACTCTGCTATATCCTCGAGCATCCTCCACTCCTGAATCATCATATGTGCTACTAGGCCTCGTGGCTGACGGCTGAGGGCATCCGCCACCACTTTCGCCTTGCCTGGGTGATACTGGAGGTCAAAATCATAGTCTTTCAGAAGCTCCATCCAGCGTCTCTGCCTCATGTTTAGCCCGGACTGAGAGAATAGATACTTTAAGCTCTTGTGATCGGAGAAGAGCTCGAACCTAACCCTATAGAGATAATGTCTCCACACCTTCAGTGCAAAGACGACTGCTGCTAGCTCCAAATCATGTGTGGGGTAATTCAGCTCATGGACCTTGAGCTGACAAGATGTGAAGGCTACTGGCCTACCGTACTGCATCAGGACAACACTTAAACCAATACGAGAAGAATCAGTAAATACAACGAATCAATCACTCCCAGAGGGAAGAGTGAGGATAGGAGCGGACGTCAGACGGTCCTTCAGCTCCATGAATGCTTGCTCACTTGCGTCAGTCCAAACAAAATCTACGACCTTCCAAGTCAGCCTGGTCAATGGGGTTGCAATACGAGAGAAGCCTTCAATGAAACACCGATAGTATCCCGCTAAACAAAGAAAACTGCGGATCTCGGACGCAGTCGTGGGATGGCCCCACAGACGCACTGCCTCAACCTTCGAGGGGTCCACTGTGACACCCTCCCTCGTCACCACGTGACCAAGAAATCTCACCTCCTCCTGCCAGAACTCGCTCTTCTCCAGCTTCGCATACAGCTGGTGGGCACGAAGGGTCTGCAATGCAATCTCCATATGCTGCATATGGTCCTCATAGGTCCTCGAATATATCAAAATGTCGTCGATGAAGACTACCATAAACTTATCGAGATATGGATGGAAGACCTCATTCATCAACTGCATGAAGACCGCGGGTGCATTGGTCAGTCCAAAGGACATGACCTGAAACTCAAAATGACCATAACGCGTCCTGAAAGCCGTCTTCGGGATGTTCTCCTCTCAGACTCGAATTTGATGATAACTGGAACGTAGGTCAATCTTCGAAAAGAACTGTGCACCCTACAGCTGGTCAAACAAATCATCTATCCTCGAGAGCGGGTACTTGTTCTTGATCGTGACCCGGTTGAGCTCGCGGTAATCTACGCCGAATCTCAACGAGCCATCTTTCTTCTTGACGAAGAGTACCAGCGCTCCCCAAGGTGAACTGCTCAGACGAATGAATCCCAACTCACGCAACTCGTCCAACTGTTGCTGCAGCTCACGTAACTTAATTGGTGTCATACGGTACGGGGCCTTCAATATAGGAGCGGTACCAGTCATAAGGTCAATCTGAAACTCAATATGTCAACGAGGCGGCAACCCTGGAATCTCCTGGAACACGTCGGAGAAATCACAAACAACCGGCAACTAATCAATACAAGCGACGATAGGCTCCTCAACGGCGCAGGACATCAAGCATGACAACGGCTCTCCTCTGGGCTCGGCGATGAACTGGAACTACGGCAAGCCTGATATGCAGAACGTGACTGTTCTCGCAAAACAATCCAAGATGGCGTAGTACTTGGCAAGCCAATCTATGCCCAAAATAACGTCAAAGTCTGACATCTTCAGCACGTACAAGTCGGCCGACAAAAAGATATCACCGACCAGAACAGGGCAAGATGAACAAAAATAACCCAATACTGTAGTCTTTCGTAAGGGCATTGATACGTTCTATCCCTCACTAGCAGACTCTGTCGGTAATCCAGTCGATCGGCAAAAATCCTCAGACATGAATGAGTGCAAAGCACCGGGATCAAACAATACATGTGCGATGCGTGAAGAGACTGAAAGCATACCCTCTACGACTCCTCTAGAGGTTTGCAGGTCCTACTGAGCCGCATAGAATTTAGCCTGAGCCGACTGGAAAGGTGTCTGTCCCCTCGGAGGATGCTGCTGCTGATGTCGCTGAGGCGCTCGAAACTGCTATCTCTACTCATGTGGCCTTGGAGGATGGTGCTGATGCTATTGAGGGGGCCTTGGTGGTGGAATCTACTGTCGCTACTGGTGTGGAGGCTGCTGCGGTACTCTCAGCTACTGCTGTAGAGGCTGTTGTGGTACTCTTGGCTGCTGCTGCCGAGGTTGAGGACACGCTCACCAACGGTGTTGTATCCCACCGCATCCATAGCAAGTGTCAGAAAGCTGTTTCTAAGGTGGTGCCGCTGGGGGTGTCGACGGTGCTACTGGTGCTCTGGCAGATGGGTGGCTCCTGTATCTCTATGGTCGTTGATGCTGCGGTGAGCTACTTAAGGGGGCCTTCCTCTTCTGACTCCTCCTCTGATCTCGGTCGGCTTGCGTACCGCCCCACTTAGTCTCATAAATCTAAGCTCTCCGCATTACTGCTTGGAAAGTAGGGAGCTTATACTCAATGACACGGCCTCGTAGACCATAACGTAAGCCGTTCTCGAAACGGCAGGCCTTCCGCCCCTCATCATCAACCATATATGGTGCAAACCTCGATAACACCATAAAACAGGCCCCGCATTGTGCCACGGTCATGTCTCCCTGCACCAGAGTCTCGAACTCCAGTGATCTCTGACGTCGAATGTAGTTAGGGAAGTACTGCTCCTCGAATTGATCGATAAAGTCCTCCCATGTCCAGACATGATTAGGTCCTGCGACGCGGGTAACGGAGGTCCACCAATGCTCGGCCTCGCCCTGGAGAAGAAATACTGCCAGCCGGACTTGCTGCTCGTTCGTACATGACATAGTATCAAAAATATTTTCCACATCGAAGCGCCACCTTTCAGCTGCTGTCAGATCTGACTCGCCTTGGAAACGCGGAGGATCGAGCTGTCGAAACTCTCGAAGTAAGGCGCTCGCTTGCTCCTACTTTGCCTAAGCTGGTGAAACAACTAGGCGCCTGCCCTGTCCGTGGAGTGCGGCTGTCACAGCCTGTAACATCTGCTGTAACTGAGAGACACTCACAGGTACAGTTGGCTCCGCATCGGTCTCAAGTGGAGGAATGTCATCCTCAAGCAAGGGAGCAGGGATCTCTGGAGGTGGAATGGGAGACGCTGGTAGTAGAGTTGGAGCCCTAGGTGGTGGAGCAGGGTGTGCTCGGGTCGCTCTCCTGGGCGACATGTCATATAGGAAAGAACAATAACGCCAATCAACCTTAAGAATTGTGCGTTGGGGAACTAAATCGTAAGGTTGCGCGCTCGAAACCTAATCGTCCTAAACTCATAGCAAACATGTGATGTTGTTCTCGGTTATTTTCAAGTTATGCTCTAATACCAACTTCTATCAGGCCCCAAACTCAGAAACCGGGCTCACAAAATTTACGATCACCAAATCCGGCGCCGACAGCCTCCGTAGTACCCCAATCTCGGCTCTCGACACCCATATACTAGGTTTCGATCCTCAGATGCAACAAGGAGAATTTTTAATATCTATTTGATCCGTAATGAGCATAACATAAGCATAACCCACAAACAAAAACCACAAGAACACCATCACAAAATCCACTATGATCAAAAACTTTTGAGTACAATACGTCTGAAGGGAAATACAAGATGATGCAAATAACAGAAACTCTAAAAGCTCGACTGTATGGTCCTGCTGCTACTATGTTATGGCTGCATCCTGGCGTCACCTACACGCATCAATCGTGCATAAGCTTATAGAAAGCTTAGAGGGCGGTGTAAGTGTGTGTGCAATATAAGCGTGCTCAGAATGCAAGGTCAGAGAAATGTAAAATCATGCTGATGAATACATGAATGCAATCAACCGTACCAAGGCTATGCGGTGTAAGATATGAATGTTGTCGGCCATATCCAGACCATGTGATGCGAGATGCAACTCAAGTATGTCAATCCTCATCATATATCAGTATAGTTCTTATTCTGGATAATCATCGGGATTTAGTACACTCTAGCCAGCTTATCACCCCTATCCAAACGCACAACTGGGAGAGTAGAAGAGACCTCACTATCCGCTTGCCAATATCGGGCCCGACTCGTTAATAACGAACCTATTCCTCAAGCTGGTCAAACTCAACCTAGAAATTGTCCCCTCACTCAGGCGGATAAGGTCACACCCCTTTCCAACCGACCACGACACAGTGGGAGACGTGGCCTACTAATATACGGCTCTCGCGCGCTCGTGTATCCACTCGGTCTCGATGTTGGAGTCATCCTCTGGTACCATCGGGTTTAGAGATTTTCACTTAGGAACATATATGGCGCCCGTATGCTAGAACCAAATATTTTCGATATCAAATCCAGCCACCCACGATGCGTCTGTGGAGGCTTTAACCCTAATGTCACTAGGGCATACAATAACTACAATTATACAAATGCAAATGCATGAGTCACACTATCAGTCATGCAACAGTCCTACGTGTACCATGCGCTCATATAAGGTAACTCTGCCTATCAGGAAGCCCATAAATAGTCCACCGAAGGTATATGCTATGATTAATCACTCCCCATATCAGTCATACATATGATGCGTACGATCATGAATCATGGATCTATACTAAACATATATATAAAGATAGGCTTTGTGTATAACGAAGATGGGCCTAATCGGCCTACTCACTACAAGTACGGGCCTACCAATGGGCCTCAGAGAGAGTGACAATGTGAACATTTAACCAACATTATCCCTACAATGTGGGCGTCAAACCATCATTACTCCCAAGGCATAGCCCACTACAATAGTAAACTCATAAACCATGGTAGAATCCTGTTATAATGGTCCTCATGCACATCCCATTAGGCTTCGACCCATGGGCCTTCCATACATCAAATGGGCCCCAAACCATGGTCTTATATATATATATATATATATATATATATATATATATATATATATATATATATATATATATATATATATATATATATATATATATATATATATATATATATATATATCAAAGTGGGCCTTAGTGGGCGGCCACAAATACATTATGATGAGCCTCAACAATTGGCCTTATACAAATCAAGGTGGCCTCAACAATGGGCCTATAAACTCCTCAAGGTGGGCCTAAATACATGGGCCCACATGTATCAAAGTGGCCCTTAAAATAATTCCCAAATGGTTGTACAGTTTGGATGAAACACATGCATTATGGAGGGTACCATAGGGATGGAAAGGATGGTCGGCATAGATGAAAAACATACCTTATAATGGGGCCCATAGTAATGGAAGGTAGGGATTACAATACATACATCAGTGGATCCGATGTGGGGCCTACCATAAGGTTTATTTTCCACCCAAGCAGTTGATAAGGTCACATGGGTTTGGGCCCACAAAAAAAATGTTTATTTTCTATCTATTCATATGGTCGCTGGACCTAGGGCCCACTGTACTGTTTATATGACATCCAAACTATTCATATGGTCACGTGGACTAAGGGCCCACCGTAATGTTTATTTTCATCCAACCTGTTGAGAGGTCACATGGACCAAGGGCCCACCATAACGTTTATTTTCATCCAACCTATTGAGAGGTCACATGGACTAAGGGCCCACCATAACATTTATTTCCACCCAACCTGTTGAGAGGTCACATGGACCAAGGGACCCACAGTGATGTTCATTTGCCATGCAACCTATTCATAAGGTCACATGGACCAGGGGGGGCCCACGGTGATGTTTATTTGCCATGCAACCTATTCATAAGGTCACGTGGACCAGGGGGGCCCACGGTGATGTTTCTTTGTCATCCAACCAGTTCATGAGGTCACGGTCATGAACCCACCATAAGGTGGTTCACAAATCCAGCCCACTCATTATGTGTGTCCCACGTGGCTGAGGGTTCAGACCAAGTTTCAGCCACATCCAAATTTCAGGTAGGCCCCACCAAGTGGTTTTATATATTTTAGGCATGTCTTCACATGATTTTAGATGGCATGGCCCACCTAAGTTCTGCATACGGTTGATTTTTGGCAGGGGGCCACTGGCATATGGGCCCACCCAATGCACGGTGTTGATGTTCGAATCGCATCACGGTGGGGCCCACATTTAGGGCCGTGAGGCCCATCCAATCCGTCCGCCTGCCCTCTGACAGCGGCAGCAGCAGAAGCTGTTGTTGCTTCTTCTTCTCTCGTTTTTTTGAAAAATTAGGAATATCATGGTTTTTGATAGGTGAGGCCCGCATCTGAAAAATTCGGTCCGACCATTAGATTCTATGGCCCTTGATCAACTTAATGAGATCAATATACGATATATTTTTGACCAATGGAAGAATTAATGTGGGTTTTAACGATAATACCACTATTTCCTACGGTATGACCCGCTTGATTATCAGATCAGCCTCATCTTTTGGCTCAACGCCTAAAATGAGCTGAGAAGTGAAATGAACGGTGTGGATTATATACATACATCATGGTGGGGCCTGCAAGGGTGGCCCATCATTTCTCTTCCTTTTCTTTTTTTTTAAAGCTTATAAGTACACACCCTTGTCAGTATACAACTCCATGTTAGCCAACCACGCCCATGGCTGCACGTCTAGCGTCCCTGGACGCTGGACAATGTTGATACAACACATGCACCATGGTGGGTCCCACATGTACGTGGCCCACCACCATGCATATATATACATATATTAATATAATATTAATATAAAATAAATATAATATATTAACATGTAAGACTTCCCATTATCCCAAAAATGGACGATGGATTTTGCCTAAAATGTGGTGGGCCACACCATTGATGAATGGAGTGGATTTAACATGATTTGGTGGGGCCCACTTCATTCTAGGAAGAGGAAAGAGAGAGAGAGAAAGAGAGAAAGAGAGGTACGGTGATAGAGAGGAGGGACCCCGCCACTATGGGCCCTCCATTGATACAACACATACATCAAGTGGGTCCCACAACAAGTGGGCCCTTAAAGATAAGATTTCAACGGCGGATCACCCACCTCTAAGCCTTCACCTTGCTCCCTTAGGCTTGTATGCACCTATGCTCGACGTTTAACGGTGGATGATGAAGTCTTGATGGTGTGGATGAGAGATGAGAGGGTGGGCCACACTTGTGATTTGGGAGAGAGTTGGGGAGGCTTGGACGTATGAAGTTTTTGATTGCTTGGGAGAGTGTTTTGAGAAATGAGGGAGAGAGAAAAATGATGGGATTAAAGGGATGGATGGAATGGTGAGTGTAAGGAAAAGATATGAGAGGTATGGGGGAGTTTGATTTTTTTTGTAAAAAAGGGATGGGTTAGTTTGAAAATTGTAAAAGAGGGATGGTAAGGGTAGAGAGAGTTGACTTTTGAGAAAAGGGAGGGATGGGTTGCATGTACTTGGGTAAGGCTTGTACTTGACATTGATTGATGAGACATCTCGTAGAGATTCCCTCATAATTCATAACGCACGGTATTTTCTTCTAATTGAACGCGGGCCTGCATCTACCCTGGGTATCGAGTCGGTGCGCGAGTCGCGGCGTTAGAACCGCAGCGACGGCGTGGTCGCTAAGGTATAGGTTTCGATTTTAGCCCACTTTGGTATATAGGTCTCGGCTTAGGATCACGCACAAACGTCAGAAACGGGTCAAGGATTGTCGAATTTAGACCGGAAGGACCGCGGAGGCCAACAGAATGGTACGGACTAAGACACGGGTCTTACAAACTGGCTCGTGACTATATTGAACTCATTTAGATGTTCAGCCATGCTCCCACCATCTGACATCTTCATGTTGAATAGCTATTTCATGAGATGAACCTTATTCAATGCTGAGGGTTTTTCATACATGATGGCTAAGGCTTCCATTAATTCTTTTATCATTTTCATCTTGGATATATTAAAGGTGACGCTCTTTGACAAAGAGAGTCAGATCGTTTCTAAAGCCTTTCTATCCGGTAAAAATCATTCATCATCTGTCATCTTTTCTGATTTTTTCTTTTTTCCTTCTTGAGGAATGTAGAGGTCCTTCTGATACAGATAATCCTCCATCTGCATCTTCTTGAAGGAAAAGTTTGAACCATCAAACTTCTCAATTCCTATTTTTTCATCTTCCGCCATCGCTCTCAATATAACAAAACCAATAGCTCTGATACCGGTTGTTGTGCAGCACGCCAACAACGCAGTGAGCCGAGATCCAATCCCAGGCCTCACCCACAAACGATAAACAGGAAGAAATATAAATTAGAAACAGATCAAAGTAATCCAAACAAATCACAAGATAAGATATACGTGGAAAAAATTTCAAACTAGGGTAAAAAATCACGGATGCAAACTTCCACTATGAAAAAGAACAAAGATTACAAGGTAAAATACTAACCTATCCCTTGAAAGAATATAGAAAAACCCTTACCCCACACCTTAGAATAACTCCTATTACTTTTTCAATCCCCTAGAAAAATCCTAGGAACACCTTTATATAGTTTAGGTAACTTCCCTTCCGCACCCTTGCGAAAGGCGACACCAAAATCCGCAGTCCGCATCAGATTCAGAAACGAATCTGCGTAACCTTCGACTGGTCGAAGGAGAGATACGACTAGTCGAAGGAGAGCTACAACCGGTCGAACAATTTCTTCGACTGGTCGAAGGACCCAAAACATGAAAAAACAAGACTTGTTGGACTTTGAGTCGACGGTCCACGACCGGTTGAATAGGCCCCTACAACTGGTCAGCATGTCCTACGACCGGTCGAAGGCGGCCCAGATGTGGCTCCACATTCTCAACACCAACTTGATCCAAAACTTTTGCGGCCCCTAAGAAGTTTTCAATATTTTCAATGATAGACACTCAATCTCCTTTGTTTTCTGCGTTGTGGTCCACTTGAGCTTTGAATCTGCCTTATGTTTGGGCTAATGCCATAAAATAATCTCACCAAATGAATGTACGGTGTGAATATAACACTTATATCGTGGTTGGGCTATGAAGGCAACACAACAACACCGAGGTAATTGCACATGTCATTTCCTGAAAAGCCTTTGACCCTAAGTTCCTTTGTTGGAAAGTAGGTGGGACCACCGTGATGTTTGTGATAAATCCACCCTATCCATCCTTTTTGTAACATTGGTTTAGTTTTCACAACAAAAAATGAATTGGATCCAAGTCTCCAGTGGGCCATACAATAAGAAACAACGGGGATTGAATAGTCATAGTTGAAACATTCATATGTCCACAAAAAAATTGTATCAGGCTCAGGTCTTTGTGTTTTCAGTTCATCCCAATGGAAATGACCTCATAAACGGTTTGGATGTCGTGTAAACATCAAGTTCGAACCCATGAAAGCTTCAACGACAGGTATTTTTCCCCAGGTTTTTCCTCTCGTGTGGTCTACTTGAGTTTTGGATCAGGATCAATTTTGTTTTTATGCCTTAGAACGAGCTCGTAAAACGGATGAACGGGTGGATTTCTCACAAGCATCACGATAGCCCCACCTAAGTTCACAAGAACTTCTTGCGAAAGGCTTCGCGGGAAATTCACACCCTGACACATAAGGCATTCCGCTGAGCAGATTTTATGCAACCCCGACCTCACTATTGACAGTGCGGCCCTAGCTGTTGGGCCAACTTAATCCATTTATTTTATATCCATAACTTCCATTTGTTTTTCATAAACAAATAATCATTTTATGGCATGAGTCCAAAAATGAAGAAGACTTAAATCTCAAATGGACCATATTATTAGAAACAGTGGTGATTGAACGCCTACCATTAAGACTTCCTAAGGCCCATAGTAATGTGCATTGTAATGTTTTGTTTCCATCAAACTCATTGATAAGGTCAACCAGACATGGATGAAGGAAAAATGTAAAGATAAGATTAATCCAAAACTTTTGCTGCCCATAAAAAGCTTTTAATAGTCATTCATCACCATTTTTAGTGGTGTCGTCCACCTGACATTTGAATCTGCTTAAGTTTTGAGATTACATCCTGAGAATATATAATAAAAATGATAGAGGGAATAGATATATATATAAAAAAATCATCAAAGTAGGCCCCACACAGTAAGTATAACAAAGGTGTTACCGGACAGCACCTAATCCGCTCCCCTTTTGCGTGGTGTTCCACGCACCACCGACTTAGTTGCTGCAACGACGTCACCAGTTCTGTGTTTCCACCATAATGTATGTGTTATATCTCCATCGTCCATTTGTTTGGCAAGGTCAATTTAGATTATGAGCTTGAAAATTTTAAAGATCCAAAGCTCAAGTGGATCTCACCACAGAAAGAAGTGTGACACCCACCTTTAAAACCTTCCTAAGGCCTGCCGTGATGTTTATTTGCAATCCTACCTGTCTATAGGGTTACCCAAACGTAGATGAAGAGAAAAAAAATAAATATCAGCATGATCCGAAACTTCTATGGGCCTAGCGGTTTTCAATGATAAGCTTCAATCCCCAATGCTTCCTGTGATGTGGTCTGCTTGAGCTTTCGATCTGCCTCATTTTCATGAATGTGCCCTAAAATAGACTTGGCAAATGGATGAACAGTCTGGATATAGCACATTCGTCATGGTGGGTCTAATAACAACATACCGCTAAGGTCGCACCACGCAATCCAATGATTTCTTTTTTCACGGGCGAGTAAAATGCTCCACTGGCCGGTTTCACCGGTTTCCTTTTCATTATAAGCTATTATCCAAGCAATGTATATTTCAAATTTATCATCCAATGATGAAAAACAGGACACGACTCGACCATATGTTAGGATTTTGTAAGACCCATATCTTGGTCCGTACCTTTCCGTAGACTTCCGCGGTCTTACCGGTCGAATTCCGGCAACCTTTGACCCTTAACCGATATCGACGCGCGACCCTGACTCATGTGCCGACAACCCGAGTCGACTCAACCCGAGACCAATACCATAGCAACCGCACCGTCGTTGCGGTTCCGATACCGCGACTCACGCGCCGAGGCGATACCCTGGTCAAGAGATGTGGGCCAACGTTCAGTGTGAGAAAACGCCGCGCGTTGCGAAACCCAAGAGAATCTCTACGATATGTCACATCAATCACATCAATCCCATCAATCAATCAATCCATCAAGCCATCACATGTCAAGTACACATCACTTTATTCCATTTTCCCAAGCAACCACAAAAGTCTCCCAAAACCATACCTCTCTTACACAAAAAGCCACAAAAGTCTTCACCAACCATACCTCTCTTACAAAAAAGCCTCAAAAGTCAATATTTTCTTACACAACCATCACTCACCACATCCATCCATCACTCTCTCTCTCTCCCTTACATCACTCTCTCTCTTTCTATCTTTCTCATTTTAAATTTCCAAGCAACAAAAGAGTTCCAAGACTCCATACGTATGGAATTCTCCACGCTCCCTAAACTCCAAGTGTGGCCCACCTCTTCATCCCAAGATCTCCCATCTCAACCCTCCATTCCTCATCTTAACTGTTGAAAACTAAGCTAAGGTGCCAAGAAACTCATAGGAGCAAGAAGATCGACGGTGGGTGCTAGATCATTCTAGTTTTTCTTATTTTTATGATGTGTCAAGTGAGGCCCACCGATCCATGGTGTGGATCTCACTTGGGACCCTAAAAGGTGGTCGATGGACCACTTGGATCATCATGATCATTCCATGATGGGGCCATTCTCCATGGACCCCATCATGATGTTTATTTTCATTTCAAAGGTCATCTAGATCGTCAATGTTGGTGGGGAAGGGATCTCCACCGTTGAGTTTAGATTTTGGTGGCCCCTCATGCTTTAAGGCCCACTTAATATATGATTCGTTGTAAGGGAGGGCCCATAATGTCGGGGTCCCTCCATCACAAGGCGTGTCCCACTCTCCATGTCTCTCTCTCTCTCTCTCTTTTATTTTATTTTATTTTATTTTATTTTATTTTTTATGCAATAGGATTGTGTGGCCCACTTGAATGGATCCCACCTTGAGGTATTTATTTTCATTCAAGTGGGGCCCACCTTAGACGTTATTCCCATGCCACCCATCAGTGGTGGCCCACTTCATCAGGGCCCACCATTTTCAAAAAATAAAAATAATAATAACAAACCGTCCAGCGTCTGGGACGCTGGACGTTTTAAAGGAAAGAAGAAAAAAGAAGAAAGAAAAAGGGAAGCTTTTAGGTGGTCCCCTTGCATAGGCTCCACCCTGGTGTATCGTTCTAATCCAAGCCGTCCATCCCTTTCACCATCTCATTTTAGGCGTTGAGCCAGAAAATGAGATTGAACGGAGCACCTGGTGGGCCATAGCGCCAAATATTGCATCCTCACCATTCAAATACTTTTTTTTTATTTTATTTCACTTCCTAAGCTTATAAAAATTCAAACTCTGGACTCATTTGGACGGCCTCGAGCCACTGATCGCCATGGCCGGGTCGGATTTTGGCGCAGCCGGCCCCGCGCGTGAAAAATCCCAGAAAATTGATTTTTTTCAGATTTTGCAAAGGGAGTTGCCCCCCTCCCTGACAATGTACAGCGCTGCACGCTGCTGCCTGCAGCGCCAGTGTACGGGCGAGGTGGCTCCAGCAAGGGACCCACGGTTCCAGCCGTGGGCCCCACCTTAATGTTTGTTTGCCATCTAATCTGTTCATGAGGTGGGCCCCCTTCTCAGGTGAGTCCCCTCCAAGTTTGAGCACGATCCAAGACTCAAGTAGCCCACACCACTTGAAACAGTGGAATCGAAATCTACCATTAAAAATCTGTTTGGGGCCCACTGAAGTTTTGAATCAAGCTGAAATTTATGTTGTCCCTTCATCCAGGTCCAAGTGACCTTATGAATGGGTTGGATGCCAATAAATATTACAGGGTGGGCCCCACAAGGGACCCACATTGGTGTATGCATTTCTCCACCGCCCGCTGGACGGTGGAGTCCTCTTGATGCATGTGTTTTGTGCACGCCACCACCAGCGGGCGTGCAGTGTGTGTGTGCGTGCTGTGTGGGTGTGTATGCGTGTGTGGGTGTGTGCATGTATATATATACATACATACATATTGATACTATATATAATACATGTACATATTATACTAGTTGTAATATATATGATGGTGGGCCCTCATGTGGGCCCCACCCTTGACGCGTGTGATGCATCCAGACCATTTATCCCTTTGATTTAGCAAAGGGCTATGGGCTAGGCCCATTTGGTTTATGAAAGGCCTATGGGCTAAGCCCATTTGGTTTATGAAATGCTTATGGGCTAAGCCCATTGGATTCATTTAAGGCCTAAGAGCTTAGGCCCATTTGATGTGTTGCAAGTCCATGGGACTAGGCCCATTTGATGTACTTTAAGGCCCATGAAATTGGACCCTTTGTTGCATTCTTAAAGCCCATGGATGTGGACCCAGTTGATATATTGTAAGGCCCATGGGACTAAACCCATTGATTATAAAAAGGGTCCATGGGATTAGGCCCATTGGACTTATTTGAGACCCATGAGTTAGGCCCATTTTATTTGATTAAGGCCTAGGGGTTTAGGCCCATTGAACTCATGTTAGGTCTATGGGTTGAGGCCCACTTGATCTACATGTGAGGCCTAATTGGTGTGGCCCATTGGTCATATATTAGACTCATGAGACTAAGCTCATTTGATGCAATCCAAGGCCCACGGGTTTGACCCATTGCAATGCACATAAGACCCATTGGTGTGGCCCATTTATGTGGCCCATAGGATATGGCACATTTGATATATATGTAAGGTCCAATGGGGACAACCTACGGTCCATTGCAATGTGTAAATCCATTACAGACTAAGTACTGATGTTTACAAAGATCGTGCCCTGGGAGCAATGTTGGTTTGACGTCCACATTGCGAGTGTAATGTTGGTTGGATGTCCACATTATGACTCTCTTAAGGGCCCATTACTGGGCCGTACTTATCGTGTATAGGCCATCCAGGTCCATCTGCATTGTAAGTTAGTTCATTTTATTATAACATGTTTAGTACAGTTCATGACTCATGATCATACGCATCATATGTATGCTTGACGTGAGAATTATTTGATCATAACATTTGCCTTCGGGAAGGTTGTTTATGGGCTCTCGGTTAGGCGGTGTTGCCCTACATGAGCACACGGTATGCGCAGGATTTGATGTATGACTGGATAGCGTGAATCATGCATATCGCATTTGTATGACATGGATATTATACGCCCTAGCGACATCGGGGTCGTAACTTCCACAGATGTATCGTGGTTAGCAGGATTGGATACCGAAAATCTTGTTCTACATGGGGTACTATAGATATCCCTGGGTGAAAGTCCCTAAACCCTTATGGTACCAAGAGGTTGCTCCAACATCTAGACCGAGTGGGTAGATGAGCGTTGAGTGCCGATTACTAGACGGTTACGCTCTCCACTGTGTCGTGGTCGGTTGGAAGGGGGTGCGGCCTTACCCGCCTGAGTGTAGGGAGCAATGCTAGGCTGAGTTTGACCAGCTCGAGAAATGGGTCCGCTATCGACGAGTCGTGCCCGATATTGGCAGACGGATAGTGAGGTCTTTTCCACTTACCTTATTGCGCGCGATGTGGCGGCAATCTGGTTTAGAGTGTACTAGACCCCGGTGATATCTCATATTTGAACTGCATTGATGTATGGACATAGATGAGGATCCGTATGCTTGAGTTGCATTGCACATCGCATGGCCTTGGGATGGCCGATACCATTCATGTCTTGCATTGCATAGCCTTGGTACGACTCATGACATCATGGTTCTATCTGCATATTCCGCATTACTCTGACAGTGCATGTTCATATTCTACCTTGCGCACACACTTTCACCACCCTCTAAGCTTTCTGTAAGCTTATGCACGACCGTTGCGTGCAGGTGACGTTGGATCGCAGCAGCGCTGAGGCAGGAGCACGTTGCAGAGCGTTTTGGAGTTTTTGTTCTTTACCATTATATTTCCCTTTATGCTCATTGTACTTGTAAAGTTTTTGATCATAGTGAAAATGTAATGGAGTTCTTGGTTGTTGTTTGTGGGTTATGCCTTTGGTTATGCTTATTACGAATCAAATTGATATTTAAAATCCTCCTCGTAGCATCCCAGGATCGGAACCTGGCGAATGGGAGCTAGGAGCCGAGAATGGAGTTCTACGGAGGCTGTTGGCGCCGGATTCGACGATCGAAAATTTTGTGAGCCCGGTTTCCGAGTTTAGGACGTGACAGGTTTCATACGCTCAACCGTATAGTACCATTTCCCATATATATATATATATATATATATATATATATATATATGTTTCCAACATCATAAGCAGTTATCTCCTAAATTTGGTCCATCTGACATCTACCATTCATCATGTGGGATCAACCTTTGATGTGGGTCATTCATTGTGTGGCCCCTACCTTTGATGTGGGCCATCCATCATTCAGGCCCCACCTTGGATGTTGACCATTCATCAATATGGCCTAACCTTTAATGTGCACCATTTCTTATGTAGGCCTACCTTAATATTGGTCATCCATCAAATGGGGCCCGCCATCAATCTTTTTTGTCCATCATGTGGGACCCACCTTATTATCCACCACCCCATCATGTGGGGCCCACCTTTGATGTGGACTATTCAACATATGGGCTCCACCTCTAATGTGGGTTGTCCATCATGCAAGGCCTGCATTGGACATAAACTACTCATAATTAGGGCCAGCCTTTGATCTAGATCATCCATTATGTGGGACCATCTCAATATGCGTCATCCATCATTTAGAGCCTACCTTTAATGTGGATCATCCTTCATGTAAGCCCCACCTTTAAAGTGGGTCATCCATCATACCAACCCGCTTTGAATGTGGGTTTTTTATTATTATGCGCTAACCTTTGATGTAGATCATTCATTTGTGAGTTCATATTAATATGGAGTCATCCATCATGTAGGGCTCACCTTTTAGGTAGACCATCCACCTTGTAGCCCCACCTTAAATGTGTGCAGTGTACTATATGAGGCCTCTTTTGATATGGGGGGTGAGAGAGTGCCTCTTTTGACATGAGTTGTGAGAGAGAAATAGAAAATTCATAAGTTAAAAAGTGTTTTATTTTTTTAAAAAAAAATTTACTTATTAAAATTAGTAGCTTGAGACGTAAAAGTTACTCTTGCAAGTTGCTTACCAAACAACTTCATTGAAAAAGGTAACTCAATTACTTTCCAGAAGTTTTTAAAAAAAAAGTAACTTAATAACTTAAGGTACCTTAAAAAGTAACTTACTTGTTGGTATCTAAATGTGCCCCAAATGAGCTTACAAAACTAATGGCCAGGATGGATTCAGCATGTAATCTTCTATTACACGGCTTCCTAAAATCTGAAATTCACATTAAGCTAGTTTTTCTTAAGATACAGGTTGTTGCGAACACAGGCATATCTATGGAAAGCAGATTAAGTGGGACCCGGTACTCACCTAAGATGGTGCGCCCTTACAGTGGGGCCACCTTAATACATATATATTATTCAAATGCTTGTCCATCTATTTTCCTAGATCAATTTAGGGCATTATTATACAAATTAAGCAATCTAATTATTAAGCAGACCATATCATGGGAAACTATGGTGATTGAATGCCCAATCACTATAAACTTCTTAAGGTGCACCAACTTTCGTGGCTCATTAATGGTCAATCACCACTATTTACCATGGTATAGTCTGCCTAATAATTGAATTTGCTTCATTGTTGAGATTCTAACATAAAATGTTTTGAAATAAATTGGTAGACAACTTGAATGAAGGAAAAAAAATATCAACTTATTCAAAACTTTTGTAGCCCATTAATAGTCAATGACCACTATTTCCTATGGTGTGGTCCACCTGGGCATTGGACCTGCAATATTTTGGGCTGGTGCTCTAAAAACTTTTTGTAAAACAGATGTACGGTGTGGAATACATGCATCAAGGTGGACCTATAATAAACCTCTAATCCAATCCCGCTTGATAGCCAAGCGGTGTATGAAGCTTGATACCAACGTCCAAAATTGCATATGCGCATGTGTTAACTCAATTTAAAGTTGAGCCCATGACTGTTGAATACATTTTAACCTCTAAGTAGTCGACACTTGTTTGTGAAAATTAGACCAATGAATTCTTTTTTTCACCTACAGCCGTCCAATAAATGCCCACCGATCCAATCGATGGAAAGATAATAAAATTGTTTTGGATCGTGGTACATCTAAATCAGAACCATGCTTTTGTCGATTTAATTTGAATTAACTGTATTACACGTATGTAATTTCTACCATCCAATCACCCGCCGCTGTTAGAGAATCAAAGTCTCTTTTTTCTCTTTCACATGCGCGAAACGTTGCTTGCGTGGGGATTTCTCAGCCGCTCATAAAGATAATTCCCGATTCAATGTCGAAAAATGTATAGGATCTGATAATCTCGTGGGCCGTGCGTGTACATCCAATTTGGACTAATATCCATTATATCTTCGGAAACGGATTGGCTACTCGCCCTGCCACCAGCTGCTCTGTGGGCCCCACCATGATGTATGTGTTTCATCCATGCTGTCCATCTATTTCTCTATATCATTTTACAGTTTGAGACCAAAAATGAGATATATCCCAATCTCAAGTGGACCACATTACAGGAAATAGTGTTGAATGAACATCGGCCATTAATAACTTTTTAGGGCCATAAAAGTGTTGGATCGAGCTGATTTTTGTTTTTTCCATTCATCTAGGTCTGTGACCTAATCAACAGATTGGATGACGAATAAACAGTACAGTGAGCTTTAGGAGGATTTGAACGGTGGATATCCAATCACTATTATTTTCCTGGGGGTGGTCAACTTGAGACTTCTATCCCTCTTATTTTTGGGATAAACACCTAAAATGATCTGTATAAATGGATGAACAGAATGGATTAAACACATACATCATGGTGGGGCCCACGAAGCACCGACCACAGCCACGGGGGTGGTGGCAGGGGGAGTAGCCAATCCGTCTGGCCCCACCTGATGACACTATTACCTTGCTGCCAGATAACGGAAGCTGATTGGCTGGTGTACCTCACACCAGCCGCTGCATGGACATCAGCAAGTTATGTGGGCCTGATCATAAGGTATATGTTATATCCAAACCGTCCATCCATTTGACGAGCTGGTCTTAAGGCTTGAGACTAAAAGTAAGATAGATCTAACTATCAAGTGGACCACACTGCAAAAATAAGTAGAGGATTGGATGTCTACCATTAAAACCTTTTTAGGGGTCGTGGAAGTTTTGGATCAACATGAAATTTATTTTTTGAAGATATATGTGACCTTATGAACAGATTGGATGTAAAATAAACGTTATCGTGGGCCCTACAAATTGTTTAACGGTAAAAATCATTATCTCCGCTGCTATTTATGGTGTGGTCCATATGATCTTTGGATATGATTCATTTTTTACATAATGCTCTAAAATGAACTCTAAAAATAGATGAACAGTGTAGATATAATAAATACATCACTGTGGGGCCCATGTAACTTTGATCTCCTTTGAACCGTTCGTACAACTCGGAGCTCGAGGAGTGTCAGCGCTCGTCTTCGCACGACACGTACCTACAGCAGCTATATGAGGTACACCACCCAATCCGCTTCCCCAGAAAACAGGGCAAGTTATAAACGCCCGTGCATCATCTCCACGTGTGACTTAAGCAACTGGAATATGCGTATGCATGTGATGAGAGTCTCCTTGAAAAACTGTTTCATGAGAGTGATAGACGCGTGTCGAGGTTGGGGAGTATTCATTGACGGAGTGCGAAGAGCTTTTTGGAGTATTACTACCACACGCGCGTTTGAAAGGCAGATCGTGAACAGGACACCGCATGTGCAAGTGCAAGCATCTCCACCGGATGCAGCGATTAGGACCCATTTTATCGGGAGCGGAATGTGACCCGGGCATAGAGATATCTATGTGCCCGGAACTGGGTGGGGTACACTGACATTTCCGTGATAAATCCACTCCGTCCATCTGTTTTGAAATACCACGATAAGACATAACTCTAAAAATTAGGTGGATCCAAAACTCAAGTTGGCCACACAAACGAAACAGTAGGAACAGCAACACCCAACGTTGAAACCTTTCCTAACCATGACGTTTATATGTCATCCAAACCGTCCATAGAATTATTACCACTGTCACCCCAAGTGTGCAATCTCCATTGTTTCATATGTATGGCCCACATGTGTTTTGAATATGTTCAAATTTTAAAATATATCCTATTGTGGTCTTTCCAAAGAGAGGATTTGTCACGCACACAGAATTTCAGACACAGAGATAACTCTTCGCTGGCAATCTGCTCTCAATTTTACCTTTCATGTACCTTCACTTACGCCTGTGCCATTCTCGAACCTTTTTCCGGGCGCGGATTGGATACTGACGAGGTCAGTAGCTACATCGATACTGAGTGACGTCACCAAGCTCTGTGGACCCTACCATGATGCACGTGTTATATCCATACCGTCCAACCATTTTTAGACATCGTTTTATGACATTACAAAGAGAACGAGATAGATCTAAAGTTCAAGTGGACCCCACCATGGAAAAGAGTGGGGACAGTGACATCCACCGTTCAAAACTTCTTAGGGGGCCACGGTGGTTTCTGATGAAGCTGATATTTTTGTTTTCACTTCATCCATCTCTATGTTAACTTATGAATAAGATGGATCTTAAAAATACATCACAGTGAGCTTTAAAAATATTTCAACAGTGAGTGTGACTACTCCACGGTTTTATTCAGTGGGTCTACTTGAAATTTAGATTTATCTCATTCTCTTTGTAATGCTACTAAAAATGGTTGCCCGCGTAAATAAAACAAATGCTTCATGGTGGGGTCCACAAATCTTGATGACGTCACTTCAGTGTTGATTTTGCTAATGACCTTGTCAGTATCGAATCGGGGTCCCCTTTTTCCTTCCCATGCAGCCAGTGAAAAGAGAGCCACAGCTTGAGCTATGACAGTGGAAAAAAGATAAAAAGAAATGAGACGCTCACCGTTGAAAATATTGTAGCTTATGTTATATTGAAAATATTGCACTCTCTTTTCTTTCTCGGCATTTAACACGCGCATATAAAATTATTTTAAAGAGAATAATATAGAATGTCTTTTATGTGTTTTCATTCAATAGATTATAATGCATATGCTTATACATAGAGAAAAATAACTCTGAAAAAGAACAAAAATGCAATGAGAAAAGGTTTTTAAAAAGAAGTTATAGCAAATCTCAACAAATATTAAATGATTTTTATTTTTTTTTTTCGTAACTTCTCATTCTCTCTTCTTACGAAAATCTAGTGCATATATGCCTCAAAGAAGAGGAGCATGAGAAAGACTATTTCTTTCAGGTGGCCCACCTAAATCATGAATGATACCGTCCACTAAGTCAAGCACAATTTACATGATAAACTTATGCTGAAGTTTTAAAAGCCATACAAATATTTCTAACATCATGGTCCACCTAAATCATAATGTTTATGTGAAATCCATCCTAATAATAAAAAACATTACCCTATGTTAGGTTAATAAAAATCAACCTCATACAAACCATGTGATTGGCAATAATGTATAAGGCAATCTTCACCCCTCAAATTGTTTCATTGTGTAGCCCACCTGAATCACAAATTACCCTGATGTTGGAGACTCCAACATAAAAATTAGTGTAACATCTAATAGTTGTAGTAAATTTCATATAATCATTTTGGTGGGCCCTTAAGATTATGCATTTAATGGTCCGTAAGGATATCCTGTATACAGGGTGGACCTGTAAAAAACAAGGATGGGCATCCCCTGGAGTTACGCCCCCCTTCTGTCTCTGTCTCTCTCTCTCTCTCTCTCTCCCTTCTTCCTCAGCCTTTTTTTTTTCTTCACTCTTAAGTGAAGGATGACATCTTTGATTATTTTTTTAGGTCCATGGTATGTGAAATCCACTTCAACCACAAGATGCGTTAAACCAGTGCAAAAAATTAAGCTAACCTATAATTAAAGTGGACCATACCAAAGGAAATGGTTGGAAGAGAGGTTCACCCTTAATTTTTATATATGCCACAAATTTGCATATGGGGACCAAAAATAAAGCCCATACATGATTCAGGTGGACCATAACATGGGAAATAGTTTGGATGCTATGGGTTGCCCTTTACACTATTCTCAATTTTGTGGTCCACCAAAATCACATATGGCATAGGGTCCGATTTTTGAGCCCTAGCCTTAACATGGGGTGATGCACCTAATGGTCGGAGTAGATTTCACATAAACATAATCGCGAGCTCACCAAAGTTCCAAAGCTGACCACCCTTTGCAAATAAAATGAAAGGTGAATAATAATTATCAGTTTATTGTAACTCTTTTTTTTTAAAGGTACCTTAATATCAATTCCATATTTACTAGGTAGTTCTTTATAAATTTTCCTTAATAAAATGGGGTTGAATGCTCTTTTACCAGTCAATGGGTTCCGATCTCAGCATGGGCCCATGTTACAAGGTGAACGCTTGACGTGACAGATATAATGCTCAAGCTTCCAACTCCATCTGCAGACCGTCCAATAAATCAGTTTTTGGAGTATGCATCAGCTCCGGTCCAGGAAACGCTTAAAAGAAATGACACCGATCAGATAATCCCATGCGTCCTTAATTCGACCTCCTTTTTTTTTTTTTTTTTTATATAGCCATCTGATTTTCAAGCCTGGATGGGATATTTAGGCTCATATCCTAGCCACGTATCTAGTGGGACCTAACATTTAGATCATTTGAACAGGACGTGTATTGCGTGGACGTGAATTCGTTGTGAAAGCCACTATTTACCCTCATGCACCATGATAGGATCTTAGATTTATCTATTTTTCCGCCGCATGTCATAAAATAAGCTTTAAAAACATATGGGAGTACGTATTTTTCGTAAATATAACGGCAGGCCTACTTAGCACCTAAAAACTTTGTGAGAAAGTCTTTGATGAGAAATTTATGTCTTTAATAAGTGACATAATACTGTGTATGGAATTTGATTGGGCCACGTGCTGCTGTCAGGAATGGTCCGTCAAACAGAAACACCTACCAACTTCCAATCGTGCTTTAGGTGGGCCCTATCTCTAAGAGTGGCACAAATCCCGCCACACCCCAACACCAACGTGGTGTTAAAGTAACCATGTAATCCGCGTCCATTTGGACAAAAATGAAGTTGTTCAACCGCAGGGTGGGGCACATATGGACAAACATAGTGGACCGTCTAAAAAGACATGCATTTTTTTCTAGGCGGTCCAATCTTTTCGTACACGTGTGGCAAGCCTGATTGGTGAAGAGCCCGCATTTTCCACCAGATCGTCAAACCATGGGTCCCACATAGCCCAGATCTGTTGGCATGCGCAGTTGCATCCGAACAAGTGCACATGGGACTATCAAGCCTCTAATTGTTAGTCCTTACATTTCCAAACCCCACATTTACTACTCTGCGTCCCTGTAATTACAACTCCCTCATAATATCACACGTTACATCAGAACTGTTGATCAGGTGGCCCACTGCATGGATGGACAGCAGGCCAAAAATCACAGTTTGGGTGACTCCGACCATCTTATCATGAAGAGATGCTTTTGTATAGCCTGCATCATAACAGCTCTATACACATCTCCCTCGTGCTACACGTGACACGTATAGTAATCAGAACTGTTGATCGGGTGGGCCACTATACTGGCGGGAAATAGGCTAAAAATTAGAGTTTTTGCACCTCTACCCATCTTATCATATCAAGAAGAGATGCTTTTTGTAGCCCTTACATCACGGCTACCTGATGGTACACATGAATACAGAGTCGCCTCATGGTACACGTGACCAGAAGTGTTTGATCTGGTGGGCCCACTGAATGGATGGACAACAGACAAATGACTAGTATTTGGGAAACTCTGACCATCTGGCTTTTCTGTTGCTTATGGACCGTCGGTCTAACCGTTGATTCTGCTGGCTACTGATAAGATACGGGCTGCCAACATGGTGGCCCACCATATCAGTGGACCCCACCCTCTGTTGAATGTAATATACGTTTTAAGCTACTCAAATGGGCCACACCGCAGAAAAAGTGGTGATGGTACATGTATTATTGAAACTTTCTTGGGATTCAAGTAAGTTGTATCAAGCTGACATTTGATTGTCCTTAACTCTTACTCGGGTGGTAGACTCGGAAGTTTTAAATCCCGGTTAAGGGTTCGAGTACCCATCAAAAATTCTACCAGCGTGAGTGTGTGGGGATGTGTGTGCGTGTGGGAAAACAAAAAAAAGAAAAGAAAGGAAGAAGAAAAAAAAGAAGAAGCTGACATTTGATTTTTTTTTTTTTTTTTTTCCTTAATCGCGGTGGGACTCAGCTTATGAATGGTTTGGATGGCATGTAAACATCACAACAGGCTTCAACAAGGACTCAGCTTATGAATGGTTTGGATGGCATGTAAACATCACAGCAGGCTTCAACAAGGTTTCAATCATGGACGTCTCCATCACTGGTGTTTCCCTTGTTGTAGCCTGTTTGAGTTTTGGATTTTCCTTTGGCTCAAGTTCTAACAAGAGCTGCACAAAATGATGTATGGAGTGGATGTCCTATGATGGGCCCATAGAGCTTCTAAATAAAAAAGGTGACACCATATCCTTCATGTGGTGCCAGCCAGATGTTTGGCCTACGTGATGTATTTACACCATCTAATTCATTCATCGGATTAATGCCGTCAAAAATCCCAGACCCGTTAAAGCTGAAGTGGGCCACAAAAAAGGAAATAAGCTCAATGGAAACGCCCACCCTTGAAATTCATAAGAATATTCCTGAGTCATAGAGCAGACTGATTTTCGGCCCGAACCTTCACCTGGCCTCCGTAAACGCCCACCCTTGAAGCTTGGCTTGTTTGCCAAAGCTTTCAAGTCGAATTTGAGTTGAGATAGTGGTTCGAGTTGAGCCGAGTTTACCTTCATAAGACAAGGGAAAGAAAAAGACGGAATGGGACAAGTAGGGTTGGGTAGGATTTTTTAGTAAAAACTTTTAAATCTTAATTTCTTTTTTTAAAAAAGCTTAAATACATATATTTAATATATTTAATATTAATATAATATATATAATATATATTATTAAAATAGCCAAATCAAGCTTGAGCTCGAGCTTCGAGTCGAGTCAAGTTGAAATACATCATGGTCGAACTTGACTTGAACTCAACTAGAGCTTTAGTAAACAAGCTTGACTTACCTTGAGTCGGCCTCTCAAGCCGAGTCAAACCAAGCTGAGTTGAGCGAGCTTTTCGAGCTAGCTTGACTCGTGTACGGCCCTAGCTACTCCCCTGCCACCAGCCAATGGCTGGTGGTCGGTCCTCTGTGGGCTGATATATGTGTTTCATCCATTCTGGCCATCTATTTTTATATATCATTTTATGATATGAGAGCAAAACTTAGGGATATCCCAATTTCAAGTGGGCCACATTACAAGAAATAGTGTTGAATGAACATTGACCATTCAAGCTGATCATTGTATTTTTTTTCTTTTTCTTTCATCCAGGTATTTATGACCTAATCAACAAATTGATTGTCAAATAAACAGTACAGTGGGCTTTAGGAGGATTTTAATGGTGATATCCAATTACTATTGTTTTCCAGTGGTGTGTTCCACCTGTGATTTATATTCCTATCATTTTTTGGATCAAGCTTTAAAATGATTGGTAAAAATGGATGAACGGAATGGATGAAGCACATACATCATGGTAGGGCCCACAGAGCACCTGTGTATGTCTTAGGCACAGAATCCAAACGGTCCACGTGATGTGGCACCCCTTGAAACTCTCCGCTTCCTATTTTCAGCTTGATCCAAAACTCTAGTGAACCATAGCAAAGAGAAATGCAAATCAAGAGAGGAAACCGTTTTCTTTTTCCATGGCTCATAGAAGTTTTGAATTAGGCTAAAGTTTAGATAATTAGGTTTCAAGGGGTACCACATCACGTGGACCATTCAGATTACGTGCCTAAGACACGTGTACAAAGGTGTGCACGGGTACTCACGTACGAAGGTGCGCCAGGTGAGGGTTCCCCTCTCTCTCTCTCTATGTATATATACACTCTCGAAAGGTATTATTTGCATGGTACACCTAAGTTTTGAATGGGACTGATTTTGGAGGGCCTGGGGCTTTCTAAGATTACACGTATAAAGGACTTTGGATTCCTTGAACACATCACTGGGCCCCACATCTGTCCGGTACTTACCACTGGAGCACAACCAAAATTCAAAGGACGTCCGACTTGCTAAAATGTGGACCATCACATCAGGTTTTTTCATGGAATTCCAGTGGCTAAAGTGATGATAACTACATATGTAAAGCTGGGTGAGGTCTGATCAATTTGGTGGTGGGTTTCCATCACTTCACCTGATGGGACCACTTTATGCGCTAACCTGAGTAGTCCACCAGCCAATTCTCCGGTAAGAAATTGAGGCCAATGCATGCATAGACCTACGCGTCTTAAGAAATTGGGCTTGTTTGGACAATTAAAGATCAGATGCACACACTGTAGAAGGTATCAATTTCTTGCTTAGTCAAAACGTTTGAAAAGCGAAAGAGCTAAAGACAGATGAAAACGACAGAGAGAGATGATGATGATGATGATGATGATGATGATGATGGAAGAATCGTCGGTCGAAATGATAATGGCAACCATGGTCTTTATGGGCCAAAAAGGTCCATGTGACCAACAACATGTTCTTCACCATACCATGCACATGGCAGACATCCCTAGCATTAACCCAAGGTGAAATGGCCACTCTCCCATGCCTT
Organism: Magnolia kwangsiensis; assembly: GCA_037074715.1. Classification (NCBI taxonomy): domain Eukaryota; kingdom Viridiplantae; phylum Streptophyta; class Magnoliopsida; order Magnoliales; family Magnoliaceae; genus Magnolia; species Magnolia kwangsiensis. The sequence continues at coordinate 14,209,909 of CM073576.1, read as the reverse complement.
GCATTATTCACCCTTCTAGTGTTGCCATATCATCATCAAAATATCAAGTATCTATGATTGCACAAGCTTTTGATGTGTCTTCCAGCCAATGGACGGCGCATATAGCCGTCGAACTTTTGATGTGTCTTCCAGCCAATGGACGGCGCATATAGCCGTCCAGTTCGAGATGGATATAGGAATGTTAATATATATAATTTATTTTACTTATTAATAGCACATATTTTATTTTACAAAATCCCAAAGCACCCTCCTTAGCAAGCATGTCGGCAATATTGTTATCCTCTCAAATTATAGCAAAGGATTGATTCTTTTTTGTGGACCCATCGAAAATGTCGGTGATGTAAAAATAAATGGATAAATAAGACCATCTTCATTGCTAAATATTTAATCACACTCACTCATCTGAAAAGATAAAAGTAAGTGAATCCCCGTTCTCTGAATCTTGCTACGAACCTATGTTTTTTAATTTATGATGATCTTCCTGTTTGGAAAGTGGAATTAGATGGGATTGTATAGAATTGAAATTGGTCTAATGTAAATTTCATTTGGCATTTGAAAACAACAAAAATGATTGGATTAATCTAGGTATTGTATCATTCAGTAGAGTATAGAGTAGTAGACTTGAAGACACAGCGGGATTGTTGGACCCCACATTAATGCATGTGTTTTATCTATGCTTGGCAATTGAGCTGCCTATGCATATAAGTCATTGACAGCAGTATTTAGTTTTCACTTTTTAGGTGAATCATTTCATCTCGAGATCAGCTTGGGCTTCTTTCTCTTATTATTAGAGCCACATTGTTTTCCAATATTCCACTCTTTAGCTCCTTCCAAGTCCCCCTTAACATCCTCCCAAATCCAATGTATTAGAGCATATAGTTACATCCTCCATGAAATCCTACTCTTTATCTTTAAATGGACAACAGCTAAGCTGCCCGATGCCCACAACCCCCACGGAGTTCGCACCTCACAGTGTTGGAATAGACGGTCCACCCGTTTAGAAGCTTTGATCTCAAATGTGGCCAAGACGATCATGAAGCCCGAACAGTAAAACTACACTGGCCAACGAAACGCCACTACTGTTACTACTAGTCTATTTTCTCATTCCTACTCATTTTTATGCATGCATCCCATACTCCCATGCCACTCCAATCTGTTCGAACTTACCTTACCCTTGCTTGGGGGTGGAAATGGGTCAGGTTGGGGTTGGATCAGGGTCAATCCTGACCTATTTATTAAACTGGTCAAGTGATCTTGCCAAAGCCCAACTCGCCATCCATTACCCTGTGACTCAACCCGGCTCATTTAAGATTTACTAAACCCAAGCTCAACCATACCCAACCCATTTAATTATATCTGAGTCAGGTTCAATAGACCCAACCTAACCCATGTTTCACAATTGCAAGCTGCGGTGCGTTTTATTAATAGATTTCTCACATTCATCAATTCATACTCAACTTTTTAGCTTTAAAAAAATGGACAAAGTGTTGTGGTGGTAGAAGTGGCAAGGAAGTACTATAATCTTTTAAGTGGTCCATGGATCCAGACTTCAGTTTGGTCACCTGGCCTAGTCCATAAATATCCTAGGGCTCAACCCAAGCCCAAATTGGCTCATTTTCTGGCTCGAGGCCAACCCTACATGGCTCAATCTGACCCATTGCCACCCCTACTTTTGGTACAACCTACTCATGGATAGCCAAGGATATCACCGGTCCACCACCTCGTTGTAATCTTTGCTTCAATTAGACCATGATATGTGTGCAAAATTACACCCTTTCCATACTTAAAAACACAACTCCATCTCATCCCACCATCTGCTTCCCCTGTTGAGGAAAGCTTTGCAATACAAAAAGGAAGGTAAATGAAGTTTCCTTCACATCATTGGACAGCCATAATGTGGTTGGCATTACAAGGAAGATCTTTTGGAGAAACATTTGCCGATGGACATGCACCATATTAATAGGAATCTTTCTAGTCTCGTGTATACAATTAAAAATTGATAACGACAATCATGTATATAAAGGCATAAGGACTTAAATTGAGCCATCTTCCATTTCAGAATGGTTGGTTTGTTATAAAGAGTGATGCAAATTAAAACCACCATCCCAATAATTCGCCACCAAAATCGAATACTATTTGATTCCAATGACATACAGAATATGTAAGGACCATGTGCAAAAAAAATAAATAATAATAATAATAATGGAGAAAAAAACCAATCACAAAGCACAAAAGAATATAAGATGTACGGAGTTCACCACTTAGGCTACATCTTCAAACAATCTAGCTACTATAGCGAGTAAAGATTACAAATAACAAAGTATAAACTACCTTTCTTAATAACACAACAAAATTAGTTTGAATTTAAGCTTAAAAAAGAAAATTCATCTATTATTGCATGTGCTAGTAATAAGTATTTTTCACCTTTAATATCTTGATAAAAGACCTAAGATTATTCTTGAGCACATCTTGAAAAAGCCATAGAACCCTAAAACCCTGCTATAAAAAACAATAACCTCCTCTTGAACCCTCTTAATGTGTGCAAGAAAAAAACTCTCTAAATTTGTAATGTGTGCAATAAGATAAAATTATTTTATTATTATTTTTATTTTAAAAAAAAAAAAAGAAAGAAGGAAAGAAAGAAAGCCATAGAACCTCCCACAAAACTTATCTTAAAAGCTTCCTTTTTATGAGTAAAATATCAAAAATATCCTCTTAATCCATACACACCCGCACACCCACACCACAATGGGTGCTTGAACCCATGACCTCATGTTGAAACTTTTGAAAGTCTATCAATGAGCCATAGGGTGACAAGCTTCTTGGGCCTTTTTTACTTATGCATAACTCAAGTTACATAGGTATAAAAGTTACTGAAAATTATAGTGATTTTGGTGTCACAATTTTAACAAAGAGAAATTATGAAGAGTATTAAAGGCATGGTTTGCAAATCATTTTTGGCGTGTATGTATCGGCCAACCGTCTATTGAGCCAATACCACCATGTTGTCGATGGGTGATACTAGTATGTATGGGCCAATCTTAGATGATATGTTGAACCATGGTGGCAAGGAGGAGAGATGAATCTATTCAAGCTTTTGTTGAAGGCATTCGCTTGCCATATGACAGCGAATGTTAATTTAGTGGGCCACCATATAGATGGAGCCTATGGGCCATGGGCCCAAAAAAAATGAAAATGGTTGTAGTTTTACCGAGTCATGAAGCGAAGGTGGCAGCAGATGTGAGTGTGGGAGCAAAAAAACACTTCTATTTCAAAGTTTTAGCAAGCACAAACAACTAGAAGCGAGTGGATAAGATTTCCCATCTCAGGAAAATAAAATAAATCAAGTTCGTTCAATAGAAAGGTTTCATGATATCTTCCACTACCGGTTGTAATACCTGGCCATTGTGGGTCCCATATTATGTTTGCATCAGGTTCACCCGTCCACTACAAAGGCCCATTGGGCCCAAATTGGCCTGATAGGAAACTCAGGTGGGCCACACCACAAGTAGTTGGAAGGTGATGTCCGCCCATTATAATTTTCTGGACTTATTGTGGGACCCACCATGGGTGTATATGGCCATCCAATCCGTGCATCAGACACCCCACCCCGGATGAAGGGATTTCCTAAATTTAAGGCTATTTGAAAACCGAAATGGGACCACAAGCATCAGTTACAGGAAGTTGTGAGGTCCACCATGATTTATGTATCTGATCCGTTCCTTCCATCAATTTTACCAGATAATTTTAGGGCCTGAACTCAAAAATGAAGCATGTAGAATGTTCAAATGGATCACACCACAGGAAACAGTTGAATTGAACGTCTACTGTTGAAAAATTCTTGGGGGCCACAAAAGTTTTGGATCAAACTTATATTTGTGTTTTCCCTTCATCCGTGTCTGTATGATCTTATGAACAGGTTGGATTACAAATAAACATCACTGTGGGGTTAGAAAAGTTTCAACGGTGGAAATCATTATCCCCGCTGTTTCCTGTGGTATGATCCACTTGATCTTTGGATATGCTTCATTTTTGGGCTCAACCCCTTAATTTAGATGGAAAAACGGATGGACGGTGTAGATAGACCACATACATTCAAGGTGGGCGCAACCAAGTTTACTCAGTACGATAAGAGCCTACTCAGTAACTCAGTACGCAATCCGATTTCTCAGTTACATTGCTTCTTATGGTGTGGCCCACCTGAGTTCTCCGTCGGCTTGATTTTACAGTGAATGGCGGGACGCGGATGATGGAGAGGGTGGATCCGATGCACACATCATCTGGGCCCCACAATAGCCCGATACGATCACAAGTTGTGGTGGTACGTAGTGGGTTACTTTTGTATTATTAAATTATAGAAACACCTATCCTGGCAGGGACAAAATTTCTTTTAAACCAAGCCCAGACCGGCCCGTAAATCTATTGGGCCTTACCAATCAGATCAGAGCCCAACCAGCCAGCCACTTGGTTATTTGACAATCCTGACCATTCGGTCGATGTGTCCATTTTCAGACCACTGATGCAACGGCAAAGATAGCATGATGGAGGTATAACTTTATCTTTTTAATCCCCCTATGTAATGAACGCCAAATCAACGGTTTGAAATTTCGTATTGCCTTCCAAATGTCCAAGTGGCACTACAAGATCCTAGCCGTGCATTAGGTGGGCCCTATTTCATGCATGTTGTGGCTCAAAAGTGGGACTCTCCAGCCACCAGTTGCCCATTAGTGTACATTGAACACTGACAATCTCCATGACGTTTTGTGGCCGTTCATTTCTCTCACGCAAGTTGCCGGCCGGTAACCTGACTCGCCTTATTTTTGTCATGAAACCAGCTGTATGAAGAATCAGGATCTCGTACACACATTGACACATGTGGGTAGAGTCAAACGAGTTGGACGAGAGTAGCTGATTGTTTTCATGGACTACTAATGTATGTAAAACTCACATCATTAATCTTTTTTTGGAATCCCTCAATACATGAAGTGGGAAATTGTGTCCACGTGGCATAGTTTGATAGTTTAACTATGATACATGCGTTATATCCACATCGTCCATGTATCTTGCCTGATCATTTTGTAATATGAGACAAAAAATGAAGTAAATCCAAAGCGGAATTAGACCACACCTTAGCTAGCAGTGGGGATTGACCGCCTGCCATTGAAAACACTTTGAGTTTCAGGAACCAGCTGTATTTGTATTTTCCCTTCATCTAGCGTTTTTGACCTTATGGATAGGTTGATGGTAAATAAATATCCTAATGGGTTGTATGAAGGTTTCAATCAATGAGGATTATCACCATAATACTTTTTTTGGTGTGGTTCAAATGAGCTTTGAATCTTTTACATTTTTAGCGAGGTACTCTAAAATGATATTATAAAATAGAGGAACGCTATGGATATAACATATATTGATAAAATTATATCTAAATAAATCTAATTAAAAGAAAAAATTTTACATGTGAAAGTCTTATCATTTATTATTATTTACTTGGTAAAACTTATTTACTTCCCAGTTCCCACGTTGTAATGATAATCATTACTCATTTACGGACTTGACCAAACAAACCAGCTCCAAATTAGCTTTTACCATAATACCTTAGTGGGTGTTACCCTTACCATGTGGGGCCACCTTGATGAATATTATTCATATCCACGCTGCCCATCTGTTTTCTCACCTCATTTAAGGACTTATAATAAAATTAACTAATACAAACCTCTGGTGGACGACGACAACATTAGAAAGGTGGTGAATAACCATTAAGAGCTTTTTTACAGGCCACGAGAGTTTTGGATCAAGATAATTTTTATATTTTCCCTTCAATCAGTTCCGGTTGACCTTATGAATGGGTTGGATGGAAAATAAACATTACAGATCCGCTTCTAGTGTTCTTTGGGAAGTTTTTAATGGTGAATGTCATCACTCTTTCTTGTGATGTCGTCCACCTAAGATTTCAATATGTTTATTTTTCTGGATCCAGTCCTTAAATGAGCTGAAAAAACGAATGGACGGAGTGGATATAGCCTTCTGCCTTTTAGCATGCAGAGTTTTAAACCGTAGATAGCGCCAACTGTAGCATATGTCAAGTCGTCCAGAATGCTGGTCCCACCTTGAAGAATACCCATCACATATATAAGCCGATCAGTGAAAAATGTACAGGAATCAGATGTTAGAACCGTTCAAAGAATCTCATTTTATGAATATGACCTATCTACATTGGGTCTCACAATTTCAACTATTGAATTTGAGTTGATATTTGGGAAGTGCACAATTTTAATTTTAAGCGCCCGAATATCAACCATCAGGTTCTACCAGTGTATCACAGAACTTCCTCTTTTTCACAGTGATGGTGGGACCTTTGTTTCATGGAAGGTCCCATCAAGAGACTCCGTGACCATCCAACATTCAAAAGTCATCAACCCACGACTGAGCATGTCCAGTATACTTGGGTTCTCACTCTGAAAAGTTATCTAGACCGTTGGCCTGTTGTGGCCCACCTCAGATCATCATGAACCAAAGTTCTCCGAGCTTGGAAGATCCTAGCATCAATCTTAGGTATTTTTTTTTTCAGTTAACGTGGATCGTTGTTGTATTCTATTTTTAACTGTTTATTCGTAGGTTGCAAATGTGAAGGTTAATATAGCCCTGTAGAGGAGATTTTTTGGAGGGTGTCCGTCCATGATGTTACACTCAATTTGAATGGCCATGATTATTGAACCGTGGGCCCCACTTGTCAGAACCTAAAACTCGAGTCCACAACATGTACTGGGATAAGGAATCTTGCAATCCTTTGTTTTTAAATGCGACTCTGCGGCAGTTTTAATTCGGGCCCACCCTTACTTTATCTAACAGACTAGATAAGGATTGATATAATACGTGGCCCACAACTTTGGACCGTATACAGTTGCATTCAATTCTGACAAGTGGGCCCATGGTCACTTAATTCAGACCATTGATCTTTTATTCCTACAGAAGACTGGGTTACAAGTAAAAAATCTCCTCAACGGGACAATATTCACCTTTCAATCCGTGGCCTAATGGGCCTGTGGTTGGAGTGGTAATGGGCCGGGTTAGCTTCTCCATGACCTGACCCTGGTTGCCCTAGTCCACTGAGCCCTGGGCGGGGTCTGTGGAAAACGGATGCGGTTTGGCTGTTGGACCCTGCTTTCAAAGCTCTGTGGACCCACCATTATGTATGTGTTTTATTGAGCTGTCCATCCATTTTTCCATATCGTTTTAGGGTAAGAGCCCAAAAATTAGGAAGATTTCAAGTGGACCACAACATAGGAAAGATTGGGGATTGAACTCTCACCATTGAAAACTTCTTGGGGCCCACGGAAGTTTTGGATTGAGCTGATACCTGTATTTTCCCTTCATCTAGGGTTATGTGACCTAATCAGGTTGGATGGCAAATAAACATTACAGTGGGCCCAAGGACCTTTTAACCGTGGTGGGAGTTCAATCACCACAGTTTCCTCTGGCGTGGTCCACCTCAGATTTATATATCTGCCTCATGTTTTAGAATCATGCCTAAAATAAGCTGAAAAAAATAGAAGGACAGCATGGATAAAATACATACATCATGGTAGGGCCCAAAGAGCCTTGACACCAGCTAGTTAGCTGGTGTTGGGGTCACTAGCTAAACTGCGTCCGAGGAGTACAGCTTGAGCATGGTGGGACAGAATTTAAATAATCAGAGGCTGGAAATAAGTCCAATCCAAGAATTGTTTTCGGATATTTCCCATCCACAGCAGTCCCGCAGAGTTTGAACGGTTCAGATCCGGATTCAAATCACACCTAGGATTAATAGGACTGCCCACAAGTAGAGCTGATTTGATGGTCCGCGCGTAAGGTCAGAGATACTTAAAAACTATAAAACTACAATATTATATATATATATATATATACACTTTAATCCAAGTTGAAGGGAACCGTTTCAAATTGAGTTTCGAGTCTAGTAACTTAGACTCGACTCGGTTTGAATTGGTTGCGGGTGAAGTATACTCGATTCGGACCCACGCACGCATTCGGTACAGTTTGAGTTGGATCTAAACAAATCTACGCAAGTCGAGTCATTCCGTGCAAGCCTCTGCTCACAGCTCTCCCTCGTTATTTTATTTTTTTTTATATTAAAGTAAACAACCCATTGCTTTATGGACGCGCATTGCGTCCTAACCCCGCCCGGACGGTAATCCGTCCGCGCAGGGCTCTGTGGGGCCCACCGTGATGTAAGTGTTTTATCCATGCCGTTCAACGTTTTTTTGCAGATAATTTTAATACATTTACTAAAAAATGAAGCAGGTCCAAGGCTTAAGTGGACCACACCAAACGAACCTACATTGATATTGACACCTACCGTTGAAACCTTTCTAAGGGACACCGTGATGCTTTTTTTACCGTACAACCTGTACGTAGGGTCACGTGGATGATGTGAAAACACAAATGTCAGCTTCGTCCGAAACTTCTCCGGCTCCCAAGAAGTTTTTAATGGTGGACGTTCAATCCCCACTTTGTGGTCCACTTAAGCTTTGGACCTGCCTAATTTTTTAGTTCCCATATTAAAATTATTTGAAAAAAGTGTTGAACGGCGTGGATAAAACACTTACATCACGGTGGGCCCCACAGAGCTTTTTTTTTTGTTTTTTTTACACACGCACACACACCCCAGACACGCACACAGCGGGATTTCACCACCGTGGGTACTCGAACCGTTGAGCCGGTGTTGAAACTCCAAGGAGTCTACCACCGCGGTAGGACGCAATCCGCGTCCGTGCTTTATATAATGGTGGCCCAGTCTAGGATTGATCGAGCCAACCAGACAGGCGAGGCCCCCACTTTCCACACGTGTGGCACGTGCCTGTCCTTCTAGACCATCCAATCTGCGGGTCACCCGTGGATGTGCTACTTCGAAAAGATCGAAGTGGTTAGCAGAAAATCAAGATGTGACTGTTTAAGAAGGAAACGACCACCGGTTTTGACATGAGGATCAAAAGTCCACCGATGGAGTAGGTAGGACGCTACCATCATCATGGCATGTAGGTTGATCTAACTAACAGATCGTCGGACGGACCAGACCACGGAACATGGGCAGATATTTGCATGAGATGAGCGGGCGTTACTCTGACCATGAGGGGCATCTTGATGATTTTATTTTATTTTATTTTTTTGGTATATCCACGCCGTCCATCCGTTTTTTCAGATCATTTTATGACGTGATCCTAAAACTTAAGCATTCCAAAATCTCGGGTGGGCCACACCACTACAAACAGAGGTATTTGAAAATTAAAAACTACCTATAGGCCACAAAAGTTTTGATCTTCGTATTTTTTCCCTTCATCCAGGTCTCTTTTCTCTTGTTAACAGGTTGAGTGGGAAATAAACATTACGGTGGGCCCTACGAAGTGTTTAATGGTAAGCGTTCAATCACCACTGGTTCTCATGGTGTAGTCCACCTGAGATTTGGATCTACTTACGTTTTGGTAAAACATCCTAAAATGATAAGGACAAAAGGATGGACGGTGTGGATATACAACCCATTCATCAAGGTAAGCCCCGTGGTTAGGGTAACACCCACCAACGTGTTACCCGGGTAACACCTAATCCGCTCCCAGCGTGTAAACCGTGGTCCCCACCATAACCACTCATCAAAAAGTGAAGTGCACCACAAAGGATACACAAGGGCCATTTGCATTGTGACTATACAAAAGATAACGCGCACGGGATGTTTTTCCTCATCAAGCTACCCGTGGGGCCCACCTTTTGATGATTAAAAACTGTTCATCAAGTGGGCCCATCTTTGAGGGGCCATACTTCAAAAAATCTATCTAGTAGCAATCCCAAATATCGAATCAGTCGGCCTAGTCCACCTAGAGTATGATAAAGTTAGCCAACCAAATTGTTAAGACCGTACGATGGGGGAGACGTTTGGAGGCATGCACTGTTACTGTGGGCCCCACTTCAGTGTATGTGTTGTATATGGGGGCAGGTTTGGTGTTACCCTTACCATGGGACCCACCTTGATGATGTGTTGTTTATCTAGGTTGTCCATCCGTTTTCCCGCTCATTTTAGGACATGGTAAGAAGATTAAGCACATCCAAATCTCGGGTGGACCATATCATTGGAAATTGTTATGATTGAATGCCAACCGTTAAAAACTTTCCAAGGTCCATTGTAATGTTTATCTGCCATCCAACCTATTAATAAGGTCAACCAATAATGAATTAAGGGAAAAATACAAAGATTAGCTTGATCCAAAACTTCTGTTGCCTACAAAAGTTTTTAATAGTCATTTGGAACTTTTTCCAATGGCGTGGTCCACCAGAGATTTAGATATGCTAAAGTTATGGTATAACGTACTGCACTGATATGAAAAAATGGACGGGCAGCATGGATATAAAACACACGGGGAGGGTAACACCTAATCTGCTCTCGTTGTATATGAATGGGACTGACCAAACCATATGGATGGGACCCTGACCATGGGGCCCACCTTGATGTATGGGTTGTGTATCTACGCCATCTATCCATCTTCCCATATCATTTTATGGCATGAGCCCAAAAAATGAAGTAAATCCAAATCTCAGGTGGACCACAGCTTAGCAAACGAGTGGTCATTGGATGCCCACCATTAAAAACTCCCCTAAGGTCCACTATATTATTTACTTTCCATCCAACTTATTAATAAACAGACCAAGATAAAGGGAAAACATAAATATCAGCTTATCCAATCACCACTATTTCTTATAGTGTAATACACCATAGATCTGGATCTGCTTCATTTTTTAGCCATGAAATGATATTGTAAAATAGACAGATGGCATAGATATATACATAACACATACTAACACATACATCCAGGTAGGCCCTGCGGTTAGGTTCCCACCCACATAGGTGGATCCAAGGCCACAGCTAAGTCACTTCCACATGGATGAGGTCCAAGTTAAAATAATCAGACTCATTTATTTAACTCTAAAACATTATTTCCTATTTCATGACACTCGTACGTAGAGAAAGTACCAAGAGGTTATAGGAATACGTACCACAGGACAAATGTACTGTCATCTCAATGTATTTGTTTTGCTTGAGTGTTGGGGGTATATTTATTTAAAAACGGTAACTAACTTGTCCAGCGAAGCCACTTTTGCTGTAAATGCTGGACTTCGAGAAGAATTTGGTTGATTCATTTATGATTTTGTGGACCATAGCATTAAAAAAACAATGAAAAGTTACACAAAAAAGACCTATGAATTCACATGGTGACCTACCTGATGGCTGGATTGATAGTTTTGGGTGTCCTATATTCATAGTAGCATTACAATTTTGAATGGATTGGATGTCATGCGTGCATCGTGATAGGGCCACATGTTTACGGCTTGTTGCCCATGCAATAGGGGCAAAATGGTCAATTATGTAAAGATAAGGAGGCGTTTGGCACCATGGATTTGGGGGTGGTTCAAATCCATTGGTATGTTTGGCACCATAAAATAATTGAGGTTTTAAATCACTTTGGGGAGAGAGTTCATAATTCAAGATGAAAGCTTGGTCGCACTTAAAATCCTTTTAAGAGTTGCATGTGTAGCATGTGTGTCACTGTGCTATTAATCTATTGAGCACATGGCCCACTGCTGACATCCCAAAATAATCATATTATCATTTGCATCACTATAATTACTTTAGAATGATGATTTATGCCTTCCAAACATTGTCAATGTCAATCAATGGTTAAAAATTCGTTGGTTAGTTACTCCTATGTAACCTTGTGCTTATGGTCCATTTGCGACTTGGAATTTCATCATTTTTTGGGTAAGGTATATATTTCAAAGAGCTTATTATAACCATTATGTCAAACATTATATGCATACAATAATCAAAAATATTAAAGTTGATTTAGCAATTAAATTCAAACCCTTATAAATACACTATGAATAACTACTTTTGAATTTCAGGGATTCTCAAGTATAGGAGTCAAACATAACATGAGCTTTTAAAATCCATAAGCTTTTGAATTTCAAAGGTTCTCAATGTAGGGGTTCCAAATCCACGCTCCCAAACATGCTCTCACAGTGTTCCTATGTGATGTAAGGAATCTTTATAGCTTTGTAAAATAAACAGGAGTATCCGTCAAAAGTTATATAAAAAAAATTAAAATATTAATATTTTTTTCAAAAAAAAAAAAAAAAAAAAAAAAAAAAAAAAAAAAAAGAAGAAGAAGAAGAAGAAGAAGAAGAAGAAGAAAAGGGGCGGCTTGTTTTCTTATTCTTTTTGTCCACTACTAGATATGTGAGCAATGGTCAAATATAACAATTATTTGCAAACTCTCACATTCATTTATTTTCCTCCCACCACTGGATTACATACAAGAATTCTTGGTCTTACCAACTTGTTGGATTTTGGCTAGGGCCCACTTATACAACCCTCTAGTGGGTGGGCACAAATGTACAGGTGGAAGTCTCTCACAATGTCTCAGGAGTAATACCCTCTATTTTCTCTCTTCTGATTAAATATAGGTAACTTTGTTTGGTAGACCCCCATGCTCTATTTACCTTGTAAGAGGAAAAGTTTCTTCAACTAAACGTCAAGGAAAAAGGTCATGCCTTGGAAGAGGGAAGAGAGAGACTTTGGTCACCTATTTAAGTCATTGGAACTAAAAGGTGAACATAGGTTTTTTTTTTTTTTTTTTTTTTTTAACCATAATAGTTGGATTGTGGATCACTAGTTTCTCCATGGAATTCTATGTTGATTTTTACCCAAAATAAAATTGGTAATAACGAATTACTTTCTTACAACTCAATTGATAGGACATATATGTAAGATTCAATCATATTCCACTTATCCAGATGGTAAACTTGCAAGGATACTAAAGACATTAAAATCAACCCAAATTCATTACTCTGATATGACTTAAGAGGACTTTGAGTTAGGATTGGCTTAGGATAAATTGTGGACAACTTATGGAGGGCCAAGATACACACACGGTTGAAACATGGTGTGACATCCAAGTGGGACACACACAGTAGATGGGTTGGATGTCTAAACCACATCCCAATGGACCCTATAAAACGATTATAAAGGTTTCAATTGGTGGGTAACTACTCTCAAATGTTGTCTGTGGTGTGGCCCACTTATGTCATCATGACATGTTGTATTTGATTGATGGTGTAGATATCCAACACAAATCATGGTGAAGCTCACACAATATATATATATATATATATATATATATATATATATATATATAGAGAGAGAGAGAGAGAGAGAGAGAGAGAGAGAGAGATGGGCGAAATAGTCAATTATGTAAAGATAAGGAGTCGTTTGGCACCATGGATTTGGCGGTGGTTCAAATCCTTTGGTATGTTTAAGACGGAGTTTGAAATTCAAGATGAAAGCTTGGATTACATTTAAAATCCTTTTAAGCGAGTCGAACCGAGTCGAGCTTGGCACAACTTGACTTGGCTCGGCCACTTGCCGGCCCTAGCTCGAATTCGGCTCAGCTCGGTTCTCAAGCCTGACTGGCCAGCTCGGCTTGGTTCAGTCAATAGCTCGGGCTAGTTCAAGCTGAGTTCGAGCCAAGATCGAGCCGAGTTCGCCTCTGCAGCATTTTACAAACACATGGACTGCATCCCAAATTTTCACTATTTGTAAAACAGTAACAACAATTCTTACAAATATTTCATCAAACACTTTATAGGCAACATGAAAATCAAAATAAATGGGTATTTGTTTCACATGCATACTTTCCTTACCACCAGCCAACACTTGGTTGGGTCATTTAAGCAAACAGTTGGTGAGCAACATCAATATCAAAGTAACTGAGTCATTGAACTAGTTCGATCCGAGTCTGATTCAAGCTAGGTTCGATCCGAGTCGAGTTGAGCTCGGCCAAGCTAAAACTCAGTTCGAAATTTTTTCGAGCCCAAAATATCAGCTCAACTCAGCTTGAACTCACTTTCGAACCGAGTTGAATCAAGCTTTTTCGAGTCGAGTCGAGCGAGCTAACTCTACTCGTGTACAGCCCTATGCATGCGTAACATGTGTGTCATTATGCTATTAATCTGTTGGGCACATGGCCCGCTAATGATATACCAAAACAATTATATTACTATTTACATCACTATAATTACTTTAATATGATGATCTACGCCTTCCAAACATTGTCCATGTCAAGTAATGGTTAAAATTTGTTGGTTAGTTACTTAGATATAATATTGTGCTTGTGGCCCATTTGCAGCTTGGAATTTCATCATTTTTTGGGCAATGTATATATTTCAACAGGCTTATTATAACCATTATGTCAAACATTATGTATATACAATAATTAGAAATATTAAAGTTGATATAACAATTAAATTCAAACCCAATATATTATGCATTACTACTTTTGGATTACCGGGATTCTCAACTATAGGTGTCAAATACGACATAAGCTTTTCAAATCCATAGGGTTTTGAATTCTCGGGGTTCTGTAAATTAAGGGTTCCAAATCCACGCTCCTAAACATGCCCTCATAGTGTTTATATGTTATGTAAGGAATCTTTATAGCTTTGTAAAATAAATAGGAGTATCCTCAAAAGATTTTTTTTATTTCTTTCTTTCTTTCTTTAAATATATATATATATATATATATATATATATATATATATATATATATATATATATATATATAAAAGAAGGAGGCGGCTTGTTTTCTTATTCTTTTTGTCTACAACTAGATAGGTGAGAAATGGTCAAATACAACAATTATATGCAAACTTTCACATTCATTTATTTTTCTCCCACCAATGGATTACATACAAGAATTCTTGGTCCTGCTGACGTATTGGATTTTGGCTATTGTGGGGCCCACTTATACAATCCTCTAGTGGGTGGACCACAAATGTACAGGTGGAATTCTCTCAAAGAGTCTTAGAAGTTATACCCTTGATTTTCTCTCTTCTGATTAAATATAGGGAACTCTGTTTGGTAGGATCCCTATGCACTGCAACTCTATTTACCTTGTAGGATGAAAAGTTTCTTCAACTAAACCTTAAGGAAAAAGAGGTAGCCCATGCCTTAGAAGAGGGACGACAGAGACTTTGGTCACCTATTTAGGTCATTGGAATTTGGAAATAAGAGGTGAACATAGTTTTTTTTTTTTTTTAACCATAATAGTTGGATTGTCAATCACTAGCTTCTTCATGGATTCTATGTTGATTTTTACCCAAAATAAAATTGGTACTAAGGAATTACTTTCTTACAACTCAATTGGTGAGACATATATGTAAGCTTCAATCTTATTCTGCTTACCCAAATCGTAAACTTGAAAGGATACTAAAGACATTAAAATCAACCCAAATTCGTTCCTCTGATATGACTTAAAGAGGACTTTGAGTTAGGATTGGTGTAGGATAAATTGTGACAACTTATGGAGGGCCAAGATACACACACTCGCGCGGTTGAAACATGGAGTCAGGTCCAAGTGGGACACACACAGTAAATGGCTTGAATGTCTGAACCACATCTCAATGGACCCTATAAGAGGATTATAAAGGTTTCAATTGGTGAATAAGTACTCTCAATTATTGAATGTGGTGTAGCCCACTTATATCATCATGACATGTTGTATTTGATTGTTGGTGTAGATATCCAACACAAATCATGGTGAGGCTCACACAACACAAACCTCTTGGGAAGCTCTAGTGACATTGACCTTAGAGTACCATCTCCCACACACACAAATGGTACTATGCACTCGACTGCATGTTACATTTCCATGAGATCAAGTGTTGACAGTATGCTATTGGTCGGATGGTGAAAGTTTCAAAAAAATGGTGAGATTTTACAGGAGAGTGGAGAAACAAAACCAGTGAGCCGACTCTCTCTCACATATATTTCATACGAAAGCCTCCTGCATGAAGGTCTTGCCCTAGAAACCTAAGTGAAGCCTACCATGGGGTTTTTTGAGAAATCTACCCGGTCCATTTGTTTTTCTCATATCATTTTAAGATATGATCCAAAACATGAGTCAGGTCAAGGGATCAAGTGGACCACAAGTTGGGGATTAAATGCCCACCATTAAAAACTTCTTGGGAGATGGAGAAGTTTTACATCAATCTAATATTTGTGTTTTCACTTCATCCACATCTACATGACCTTTTGAATGGGTTGGATGGTAAAAAAACATCACGATGGCCCTTAAAAAGGTTTCAACGGTGGGTATCATTATCACACCAGCTTCCTTTGGTGTGGTCCACTGGAGCTGTGGACTTTTTTTTTTGTTAGCTTGTTAGTACACCCACTGTTAGTTGACACTTCAATGTTAGCCACCCACACTAGGGATCGATACCAAGACATCAGTGTTGAAACGAGGTATTTTTCACTCAATCTAACACTTGAGCTACGTATCAGGGTGTACTAGCTGTGGACCTGCTTTATTTTTAGGATCATACCTTAAAATGACTTAAGAAAAGCAATGAACGATGTGGATAAAACACTTACATCACATTGGGCCCTACAGAGCCCCCCCCGGACGGATTAGTAGGATGTAATTTGTGTCCTCTTTCTTTTGCGTCAGTGTGGAACAAGCAGAAACGGACCGGCTACTCCCCCTGCCACTAGCCCGATGGTGGTGGTTGGTGCTCTATGAACCCTATCATGATGTATGTATTTCATCCAAGTCGTTCATCCGTTTTTACATATCATGTCATAGCCTTATCCAAAAAATGAAAGGGATATAAATCTCAGGTGGACCACACCACAAGAAACAATAATGATTGGATATCCGCCATTA
This sequence comes from Magnolia kwangsiensis, assembly GCA_037074715.1. NCBI lineage: Eukaryota > Viridiplantae > Streptophyta > Magnoliopsida > Magnoliales > Magnoliaceae > Magnolia > Magnolia kwangsiensis. The sequence goes on along the minus strand of CM073576.1, from coordinate 14,193,143 downwards.
AAATCCTCCTAAGGCCCACTATACTATTTATTTGACATTCAATCCGTTGATTAGGTCATACAGACATAGATGAAGTGAAAAAACAAATATCATCTTAATCCAAAACTTTTTTGGCTCCCAAAAAGTTTTTAATGGTCGACATTCAATCAACATTATTTCCTGTACCGTGGTCCACTTGAGATTGGGATATACCTTATTTTTGGTCTCATACTTGAAAATGATCTAAAAAAATAAATGGACGGCACGGGGGAAACACATACATCATTGTGGGCCCACAAAGCATTGACCACCCCCCGTTGGCTAGTGGCAAGGGAGTAGCCAACTCGTTTCCGGAACGGCCCTGCTTGACGGACGCGGATCAGATACTGACAAGTTGAGCAGCGAGTCCGCTAGCGAAGTGATATCACCGAGTTTCTATCCACAGTATTCATCCATTTTGAGATATCATTTTAAGTCATGGGCCAAAGAACGAGGCAGATAAAAATTTATAGTGGACCTCACCATAGAAAACAGTGGGGAGAGTGATTCCCACCGTTGAAACTATCCTAAGGCTCACCATAATATTTATTTGAAATCTAATCAGTTAAAGAGTTAAAAAAGACATGAAATAAGGGAAAACACAAATATCAACTTGATCTAAAACTTTTGTGGCCTTTGGAAGTTTTTAATGGTGGGCGTCACTTTCCCACTGTTTTCTATGCTGGGTCCAGTGGAGCTTTGGATTTAACTCATTCTTTGGATATTGCCCTAAAATGAACTCTCCAAATGGATGGAAGGTGTAGATACAAAAGATACATCATGTTGGGGCCCACAGAACTTGGTGAAGTCACTTCAGTAGCGAGTCTTACTACTCAACCTGTCAGTAGCTAATCCGCGCCCCGGTTTGACGAAAGCAGACTGGGCAGTGAGTAACTCACTACGCTTAGGGGGTGTTTGGTGCATGGGATTAGATGAGTTTAAGTGGATGGATTTAAGAAAATGTAATAATGACTTAGTTCCAGGGATTGTTGCTTAATCCCGGGCTTGCCGTCTAGATTGAAAACGGATTGGTAAATCACCCTATCACTACCAGTTGGTGCTCTGTAGTGCCCATCATGATGTATGTGTATCATCCATGTCGTCCACCCATTCTTCCAGATCATTTTATGGTAAGATTCCAAAAATGTGTTTGATCCAAATCTCAAGTGGACCACACAGTGTTGTTTGAACAGCCACCATTAAAAACTTTTTTGAAGCCACAAAAGTTTTGGATCAAGCTGATATATACTTTTTCCCTTCATCCAAGTCTTTATGACCTAATCAACCGGTTAGATGTCAAATAACAATTACGGTTGGCCTAAGAGGTTTTTAATGGTGGAATTCAATCACTGCTATTTTCCCATGGTGTGGTCCACCTGAGATTTATGTCTACCTCATTTTTGGGATCAAGCCCTAAATGTATATTTCAAAATAGATGGATCGCGTGTGGATAAAACACATACATTATGGGAAGGTCCGCATAACACCGACTAAAGTAGGAATGCGGGAATCCCTGCTGAGTGTGGATTTCAAGAAAAGGCTTCACAGCCCAGTCCCTATTCAGTCCCAAACAAGACATTGGGGTGGTCCACTGGATATTAAAACCCACTCTCACCTAAACTGTTTTAAACCCATGCGCCAGACACCCCCTTAGCGTACTAAGTAAACTCTGTGAGGTCTACCATGATTTATCTATCTGATCCGCTCCGTCAATCCATTTTACCATATAATTTTAGGGCCTAAGCCCAAAAATTAATCATATGGAATGTTCAAATGGACCACACCATATGAAACACTTGAATTAAACACCTATTGCTGAAAAATTCTTGGGGGCCATGGAAGTTTTGGATCAAGCTTATATTTGTTTTTCTCTTCATCCATATATGTATGATCTTATGAACAGATTGGATGACAAATAAACATCATTGTGGGGCCTAGTAAGATTTCAATGGTGGAAATCATTATTCCCACTGTTCCTGTGATATGATCACTTGGGACTTGGATTTGGTTTAATTTTAGGCTCAACCCCTTATATGATGTGAAAAACGGATGGATGGGGTGGTTTTCTCAAAAAATCCCACAATAGGCCCCACCTAAGTTTCCATAGCGGTACTTCATGTTAAAGGCTTTTGCAGCAAATACACGAAGTCATTTTAATAACCAGTTTCATCGGTTTTGTTTCTCCACTCGTCCTATAAAATTTCATCATTGGTTTGAAATTTTCAACATCCGACCGCTAGTGTATTGCCAGCACTCGACCTCATAGAAAGGTACTATGCAGTCGAGTGCATAATACCTTTTCCCTGTGTGTGTGTTATACACATGTGAGCTTTTTCCTATTGTACACCTCACTTCTACGCCAGCTACTTTATTATGCCCATCCAAACTTACCTTACTAAAGTAAGCCCTTATTGTATGTGTGACTTTTGACCAGACCAAAATGCCCCTGCTTTATTAGAAATGTAATTTCTAAAAGCTATCATTTCCTATTGCTACGGATTATAGCCGTAGCCATTGGAAGGCACAAAAGTCAATGTGAGATCGTATGTTGTAAACTAGAATGAGTTTTTTGACATATCATATATGATTTTGGAGTAGGAGAAGTTGATTTATCCAACCAGCCTAGCAGATTTGCGAGATTCCATCAAATCTACGGCCGAAAGCTCATTTAATTTTCGTTCACTTCGCGATGAAGTTCACTCACTTCGTGGTGAATTTCATTTACTTTGCAGTCAAGTTTACTTACTTCGCAGTCAAGTTCACTCACTTCGCGGTGAATTTCCTTCACTTTATGGTGAAATTCACTCACTTCGCGGTCAAATTCACTCACTTCGCGGTGAATTTCATTTACTTCGCAGTCAAGTGCACTCAGTTCGCAATGAATTTCATTCACTTCGCAATGAAGTTCACTCACTTTGCGATGAATTTCATTCACTTCGCAATGAAGTTCACTCACTTTGCAATGAATTTCATTCACTTCGCGATCAAGTTCATTCACTTCGCAATGAATTTCATTCACCATGAAGTGAGTTTTGTTTTTGAATTTCATCACGAAGTGAATAAACTTGACCGCGAAGTGATTGGAATTCACTGCAAAGTGAGTGAAATTGATTGCGAAGTGAGTGAACTTGACCGTAAAGTGAATGAAATTGACCGCAAAGTAAATGACATTGACTACGAAGTGAGTGGAATTCACTGCAAAGTGAATGAAATTCACAACAAAGTGAGTGAAATTCACTGCGAAGTGAATAAAATTCACCGCGAACTGATTGAAATTGACTACGAAGGGAACGAAATTCACCACAAAGTGAGTGGAATTCACCCTAAAGTGATTGATATTCACCGTGAAGTGAATGAAGTTTCCCATGAACTGATTGAAATTAACCGCGAAGTGAATGAAATTCACCATGAAAAGAGTGAAGTTCACTGTGAAGTGATTGAAATTCGAAGTGAATTAATTCACCACAAAGTAAATATAATTCACCGCGAACTGAATGAAATTTTCCGCGAACTGAATGAAATTCACTGCGAAAAGTGTCACACCCCAAACTCAGAAAATGAGCTCACAGAATTCGTGATCACCGAATCCGGTGCCGACAACCTCTCTAGTACCCCATTCTCAACTCTCAGTGCCCATACACCAGGTTCTGATCCTGAGATCTTACAAGGAGGATTTCTAGTGTGAAAATTTTTTTGTAAATAAAGGATCATAACTACAAGTGTACCCAAATCACAAAGACAACATTAACATCACATATCCACTAATATCAAAATCTTGAGTACAATACATGAAAAGGAAATAAAAGATAAATGTCAAAAGCTCCACAAGCTCTGCCACACGCTCATACCTTAGCTTAACTTCATCCTCTCGTCACCTGCACGCATCTATCGTGCATCAGCTTATAGAAAGCCTAAAGGGTAGTGTATGTGTGTGCGCAAGATAAGTGCCCAACACACAAATATCAGCGTAAGCGGAATACCGATAAGGCTATAAGTCATTAAATATCAGAGTACGCAATGCAGATCGGCTATACAAATGCGAAGTCATAATGTGCCAAATATAAGATACTGAAAATGCAATACAATATGCAATTCTAAAAAGCCACGAATACCATTAGTTAGACGCACCATTCCATGGTGGGCCTAGGGCTTAAAAATCAAGTCAATACGTGACTTGTGTGAGCTACACCACATACAAAAGTTGAGAGGGGTTATCCTCCATTAAAACATTCATAATCATTTGTTGGGCCCACAAAGATGTGGTTCACAAATCCAGCCCATCTATTATGTGTGTCCCACTTGGATAAGGGGTTAGACCAAGTTTCAGACACATCCAAATTTCAAGTGGGCCCCACTAAGTGCTTTTATATGTTTTAGGCATGTCTTCACATGATTTTAGATTGTATGACTCACCTAAGTTTCGTATACGGCTGATTTTTGGGATATCCCATAATTTAAAGGGGATCCATCAAATGCACGATGTTGATGTTCGACACACATCACAGTGGGGCCCACACAGCTCGACCTCATGAGAAGTTCTCATGAGCTCAACCGCATAGAACCTTTTCCCTATATATAAACATATATAAATAAGATAAAAATTACCAACACTTGTTATAATTTTCTATGGCTGTAACCTTATAGTTGGTTTTTCAAATTGTCATATAAGATATCATTGAAAAGCTATCAATGTCTCCTACAACAGGTTAATTAATGAGAGTATTTTCTAGTCATACTTTGATTGGGAATTTGACCATAAAAATTACGTCTCTTTTTTCTTTTCTTTTTCCTTTTCTTTTTTTCAATTATGGCTAGAAATTACACCCATTAATTAGCATGTTGTAGGGTACATTACATCTTTTCAATGATATTTTATAAAGTTCGGTTTTATGTCAAATTCTCATTCAAAAAGTTCAACTTAATTTTTAGCAAGTCGTTATTTTAAGTTCTTTTTAGGATTTGAAGAGTTTGAGTCATTTTAGACATTTTTACTATTTTTAGTGAGCTCTCTTAGCTCGTAATTCCTACTTTTTTCTAATTAAACTAACATGTGGCATATGGTACCGTACTTCCCACTTTCCATTGGGCACTCACAGTATTGAATACTGGGTGTAGGTCATGCTTGTGCTTTGATTAGGTCTAAGTTGGGTCCATTTTATCATGACGCAAATTGAACACATGTAAAGATCCATATCAAGGTAGAGACAGGCTGGATTGATATTGGGAGCACCCAAACCCAACATATTTAAGACATGTTAGGAATGTGTGATTAAATAGTATTTAATTGCATTAGGTGGATTTAGCACCATTATTACACAATGATTATATGTATAAAAATACTATCATATTTCAGCCTTCTAATTCCACTTTCAGGATCAAATTCTTCCATTGAGAAAAATATTATATTAAGTGAAACCTATGCTAAGTGGATTGCATGATTGTAATCAATGTGTCATGTTTCGCAATTGATGTCAGTCGCCGATATGCATATCCAAATCAATTGTCATGTGTAAAAGATGCATGTGAATGGATGATATGAATAAAACACATGCATCAACGTGTCCACAGGTATAATAGATTTTGAAATCCACCAATATTGTATATCTTGTTGGAACCGGATTCGTGACCTAAATCATTTGAATCCTTCCCATCCTTTCCTAACATGGGTGAAGTTTACATTTAACCAAATGCAATTCCATACTACTTAATCCCTCCTAATCATGCGATCCGTCGACTGGAACTTTGTCCTGACCCATGGTAGGTTAGGCCTAATACCCATTTCTTCAACTTGACCCATTTGCAAACGTTTGGTTGGATTGTCCCATGGAGGAGAGGAAAGGCCCACTGCTACGAAACGGAGTCCCAGGTAATGATGTTGGTAGAGTTCCTCCGTAGAAACATGGGCACCTGAGTTTCTCTTGGTCGAAACTTCAAGCAGGGATAAAATAATTAAGAGAAATAGTACTTTATACTCTGGCAGGCTGTGATGGATGATACACAGGCACTTAAAACTTGTACGAACTGTATATAGTTATTCAAAACTAAACCGTACGTTGAAATCATGTTAACCAATATAGATGATCATCAACCAATAATTAATGTTCATTTGATTATCTGACCATCGGATTGGTGGACATTTATTAGACAGTTAAAAAGAAGAAAAAAAATTCAACGGTCTTTTTTCCATGAACAAGTGTCCACTAATCAGAGGTTAGGATGTGCCCAACGGCAGTGGTTTGCACAATCTAGTTAGTTTTATTAGAGGTAAATATGCCACGTGTACAAGTTCTGAATGCCTGCGTATGAAGAGTCATATGCAGCCTGAGTATCATATAACTCACCATTGCACGTGAGGTGTCATCAATCGACGTGAGCCATCGCACGTGAGGTGTCAGCAAACGACGTGACTGAATCGACCGTGGAATGCCGGGAGCATCTTTTTACCTTCGAAAGCGCATTCTTTATTTCTTTTACTTCCCTCCCATTCTTTCAAATGAAACAAAGCAAAATCATACTTTTTTAGATCAGATAAGGCAGGTTTTTCCATTATCTAATCTCATTTTGACGTGCTTTTCTCAGACTTGTTTTGCTGCGTGTCTCGTGCCGTGAACATGGCATGTTCAGCCCTCGAGATTTTTGAGCGTGTGAAACGAGATAGATCTACTTGGAGAGTGTACCTGTATCTGACATTGACACGATGTACACGTGTGTCAGATCAGAGCCTTTCTTCATGCAATGACTGGTTTGTAGATGTCATTGGTTCTAAAATGAGGCTGATACGATCATTACGTGGGCCCCATTTATGTGTATTTGTTTAAGGCACGTAATAATTCTTCTGGTGTCACACGTGGAGAGAAAGCACACGTGACGCAGATAATGTAGTAAGAGCTCACCGAAATCGGATTGGGTACTAACTCAGTACGCTTTTATCGTACTGAGTAAACTCTGTTGAGCCCATTGTGAATGTATGTGGTTTATCTCAAAATCGAAGTGTATCCAAAGCTTAAGGGGATCACACCACAGGAACCTGTGGGGATAATGATTTCCACCATTGAAACCTTCTAGGGTCCACGGTGATGTTTATTTGTCATCCAACCTGTTCATGAGATCAAAAATACTTAGATGAATGGAAAACACAAATATCAGCTTGATCCAAAACTTCTGGTGCCCCCTATAATTTTTCAATGGTAGACGTTCAATTCACAGTATTTCCTGTGGTGTCGTCCACTTGAACTTTGGATATCCTTAATATTTTGTCTCAAGCTCTAAAATTATCTGGTAAAATGGATGGAGGGAGTGGATAAAATACTTAAATCACTGTGGGCCCCACATAGTGTACTCAACACGCAATTCGCTACCTTCTAGTGGGCCCACCTTAATGTATGTGTTTTGTGTAGGCTCTGAACGTGTGAAACGATAAAGATCTACTTGGAGTGCAATTGTATGGGACATTGACACGATGTACACGTGTGCTAGATCATAACCTTTCTTCATGCAATGACTGATTTGTAGATGCCATTGGTCTAAAATGAAGCTTATATGATCATTAGGTGGGACCCATTTATGTGTACTTGCTTGGGGAACATAATAATTTTGCTGGTGTCACACGTGGAAATGAAGCACATGTGACACAGATTGTGTAGTGAGGAGCTGGCATGGTATGGATTTTCCGTGGGACCAACCTTAATACGTGTTTTATACACGTTGTACGTCCACTTTTCCAGCTCATTTGAAGGCACGAGCTTAAAAGTGGGACATATCAAAAGCTCCAAAGGCCTCCACCACAGAAAATTGTGGGGATAATGACGTCCACCATTGAAGCCTTCTCAGGGCTCACATTTATATTTATTTGTCATTCCAACATGTTCATGAGGTCGACTGACCAGGATGAAAGGAAATCACAAATACGAGCTTGATCCAAAAGTTGTGGGCTCCGGAAGTTTTCAACTGTAAGTATTCAATTCCCACCATTTGGTACAGCGTGGTCTACATGAGTTTTGATATGCTTTGATTTTGGTTCATGCTTATAAAAGTCAGGAAAAATGGATGAATGGTATGAATGAAACATATACATCATAGTGAATCCCATAGAGAATTCACAGCATGCCATAAATAACAAGTGAAAATAGGAGTGTATACAAACCAAGTTAACTCGGTTAGCTCGCTGGACATGACTTGAAAAAGCTCAATTCAATTTGATTTAAAGCGAAGTTCGAGTTGAGTCTAGTTAATTTTTCTAACTTGAAAAAATTCTCAAATCAAGTTTGAGCTTGTCTAGGCTTGAATCAACTAGGATCAAACACTAACTCAAATTAAACTTGGATCAATGTAGTTCGGTGACTTGATTACTTTGATATTGATGTTACTCACAAAGTGTTTGATGAAATAACTCAACGAAGTGCCAGCTAATGGCATGTATATAAAACAAATATCATTTTTTTTTTATTTTGATATTGCTTATAAGGCGTTTGATGAAATAGCTATAAACAATTATTATTGTTTTACATATAATAAGGAATTAAAAATGTAATGCATGTGTTTGTGAAAATGTCATAGAGGCTCGATTTTAACTCGAACTCAGTTCAAACTGGTTTGAACTGCTGACTGAACCAAGTTGGGCTGAGCTACCCAATCAAGCTCAAGGACCGAGCGGAGCTGAGTTCAAGCAGGGTCAACTAGTGCTCAAGCCGAATCAAGCTGGCCAAAGCTCAACTCCGTGTACAACCCTAGGTGAAAGTAAAACCCCAAGAACTTTGGGGCCCACTCCAACTAATTGCATCAGACTCACCAGATCTTAAAAACATGCATCCACCTTGTTTTGTGTGTCAAATCTACCGTACATGAGTGAAACTTCTCATCTTCACCGTACGCTGCCGAGTTTTCGATCTGGTTGATTTTCTGAGCTTACGTTAAAACAGATGAGTCGCACCTTTTTAACCGATTGGATTGGGCATACACACCATGGTAGACTCTACAAACAAACCCATGGTTGGCACGCCCTCCCCGTAATTTCCTATGGTATGGCCCGCATTACTAGCGGCTTAGGCAGTTTTTGGTCCTAGGACCGAAATTCGAGAGACCCACCTGATAGACGGAGTGGATGTGTCACACGCACAATCAGGTGGCTACACGGAGCTTGTGTGTTATACCAGCCGCTGATGACGGATTTTGTAGAAGACTCGGGTCCCTTTGTAGATGCAATTTCTCTGGATCCAGGCCATATGATGTTATGATCAGCAGTCAGGCCACATAGGGCCACGTGTATACAGAAATCTCGAGTATTAGTCAGTTTGTCCTGACCGTTCAGTTGTCTTATACACGTGTGGCTGACCTTTGATCATATTCGCCGATCTGCATTTTCTTTTTTCCATGTGTCAAGCGCATTCACTAAAGTGTATGATATAACATTGGAAAGTTAGTGACATGAATATATGAACGTGTATTAATTCTTACGCATACCTACATACTTTAATAAATATTAAATTCTCATATATTTTGGTATGTATAATTATTCATCAAATTAACCATTATCACTGGTTAAAAATATTTAATCTTCCACTTTAATTTTAGACCACGAATCATGGTAAAAAAACTATAAGATCTTCATACCTACTTATACATACTTCCATTCTAGAATTTAATTTGTTCATCTTACCCGTTATATATATATATATATATATATATATATATATATATATATAGGGAAAAGGTGGACGTCACGAGTCCGTCCCATGAGGTTGAGTTGTGTGAGCCCCACCGTGATGCATTTCGAACATCTACCCCATCAGTTAGATGCGTCATTCCATCGTGGGCTAAGTCTCAAAAATCAAGTCAATCCGTGACTTGTGTGGGCCACACCACATACAGAAGTGGAGAGGGGTCGTGCACCATTAAAACATTCATAATCATTTTTGGAGCCCACAAAAGATGTAATTTGCAAATCCAACCTATCCATTATGTGTGTCCCACTTTTATGAGGGTTCAGACCAAGTTTTAACAGCATTCAAAACTCAGGTGAGCCTCAAAAAGTGCTTTTATATGTTTTAATGGTGTTTCACATGATTTTAGATGGTATGGCCCACCTGAGTTCCGTATACAGCTGATTTTTGGGATATCCCATAATTTAAAGGGTACCCATCAAATGTACGGTATTAATGGTCGACACGCATCACGGTGGGGCCCACACAACTCAACCTTACGGGAGCTTATTGTGAGGCGGAATGCATAGTACCTTTTCTCATATATATATATATATATATATATATATATATATATATATATATATATATATATATATATATATATATACACACACACACATACTTAACACTTAACACGTTGAAATGTAATAAACTTACACGTGTGTACAAGTTGCCTGGAAATTTAATAGTGTACAGGTCTTATAAATGGGTCACTTCAAAACTCACATTATACTTATATGTTCTTCAAATTGACTGCCCATTCACCTACATACATAATTAGGGTTCTAATAATTTGATTACTTTGATAATAACTCATCATCTGATTGTCAATTACACTTGTATCAGCCAAGCAAATCATTCAAATATCAAAATAAATTAGTTATCGAAAAGATAATAGGATATATGCCGAAACTACTAACCAACTTTTGCATTAGATATGTAAACACGCTGTTTTGGACCACCAAGAGGCGTAGTCTATTAAAAATACATCTTCATCAATGTTGAAAAATTAATGTTCAAATTAGATTGGCCAGTCTCACAAGCGATCCAAATCATCTATTCAACCCCAGTCTCACAACAATCTGAATCATCTATTCAACTCTAGTCTCACAAGCAATCCGATTCATCTATTTAACACCAAATTAATTGAGCCATCCAGTCACTATTCTTCACATGCATATGGGAGAATGTAATCAAATTACATATTCATTAACTTCAAGATTTGAACACTTAACTTTTCATTCTAATATCATATCAAACAATACTTTTTCTAATAACTTGAGATGTTAGATGATGATGTATTTATGAATGTGTAGGGATTTTTATTTTATTTTTTTTCTATTTTGTTAGCTTGTTAGTACACTTACAGTCGGCTCACACATTCTTTTTTTTTTTTTCCTATTTTGTTAGCTTGTTAGTACACTTACATTCTATTTTGTTAGCTTGTTAGTACGCTTACATTCTATTCTTTTTTTTCTATTTTGTTAGCTTGTTCCCTAGTGTTAGCCACCCTCACTAGAGAATCGATGCCAAGACCTCGATATTGAAACAAGTATCTTTCACTCGGTTCACAACTTGAGCTATGGATTAGGGTGAGTACATCTAGGGACTAAACACCAACAAAAACCTCTCAATTAAATTGTTCGATCCATCAAATAATTTAATATTTTTACTTTAAATACAATGTCTAATTAAATTATTTTCACCCTCTAATAAATTATGAAGAGTTTATTACTATTATTATTAACTTCCTTATATCTGGAATGCCCATCAAAAAAACCGCATGTATCGTTAGAGGTCGTCGGATGCACCGTAGCAGCCTCTCTCCCTCACACATCTTGCTTTTCTCTTGTACATGTTTCGCTGCACAACACGTGGCTTCCACCCAGTGTTATTAATGACCACGATCCCATCCCACTCTAGATTCGACTCCCCATGTAGGTTCCATTTTCGTCCACACAAATGAATGAGATCCTTTTGGATCCATCGCCTCAAGGGTCCATATATATACAGATAGATACTAGATTGGAGTCGGGCATCTTATTGGGCAATACCGTGGATGGGACTTAATCGGTTGATTTGTACCATTGATTTTTACAGATGTATGTCTATGGGGCTGCGGATTAGGTGAGACCGCGGACTCACCCAACACGGTGCGGCGCTTACTGTGGGGCTCACCTTGATCTATGTATTATGTATCCACGTCGTTCATCCGTTTTGCGGGATCATTTTAGGGAATTATTTCAAAAATGAAGCAGATCCAATTATCAGGTGGACCATGCGATAGGAAATGGTGATTGACCATTAATGAGCCACAAAAGTTTTGGATCAAGCTGATATTTGTTTTTTCCCTTCATACAGGTTTATGTGAACTTATCAACAGATTGGATGTAAACAAACACTACGGAAACATTAATTTTCGCCCTGAGAAGTTTTTGATGGTAGAGGGTTCAATCACCACTGTTTCCTATGATGAGGTCCAACTGATTATTTTACGTGCTTCATTTTTGGGATAATACCCTAAAATGATTTTTTAAAAACGTATGTACAACATGGATGCATGATACATAAATTAAGGTGGGCCCCACGGCAAGGGCCGCACCGTCTTCATTGAGGGCTGTGTCTTACCTAATCCGCTCCCGTCAAGAGAACATGTATTTTTTTACGGTTCTCATACAACTTCCAAAATCAATGGTCATGATCATCCTTTCAACATGATTAATGGATCTTAGACCATCCGCAATAGTACCGATAAGATGGATAGTTTCAATCATCTGAACATCTACGCAAGCGGCTCTAATGGTCACGTTCCATGCCGATCATTTAGAAGGTCCAACCGTGCGTGGGCCATGTAACAAAACTCTTCCTCATCACAAATCCTCACCATCGATGGAAGGTCAAGTTAGAAACAACGGCTAAAAGATATCTGATGAGCGTTCATTGTTTTATATGGCCCATCTATAGGGGGACTTTCTCGATAAACGGCCTAGATCTCACCCACTTATTGTAATTTCATCTCCGACCATGTCGCTAACGGGCGTGTGCCTCTCTCCATCACCCGCAAGGGACGCGCCCGCCACATGCTAGGCGATGAAAAGCACCGGTCCCCGGATTGTGATGTTCTACGCAGCGCACGCTAGAACTGTACACGTGGCAAAGTATGAGAGAAATTAAAACTGTCCTGTAAATGGCTATATACCCCCCAAGGATGGCGGGAGGCCATCTAATTCACCCTCAGGACGAAAAAAATCAACGGTCCAAATTCAACGAAACCATATCCCTTAATCAGAGATTGTGAGCCCTCTAATAAAATATACCTTTAAGCCCACACACCATCTACAAGGGTCCTACAATTTGGACTGTTTATCCTGAGTAACGTGTTTCCCATCTGCACACTTTCCACGTGCATGAGTATCAATCATGTTAAGCTGCCAGAGTACTAAATAAAAATGCTGCCATTATGACATGTGTCCCACAATCTACTATTTGTTGTCGTGGTAGGTGACACGACTTTACTACTTTTAACTAAATTAAGATAAGAGCGAAACATAATGATTAAGAAGTCTAATTAACTTAGAAGAGTTAAATGATACTCCGACAGTGTGACTGTTGATACACGTGCACGCGTATAATGTGTATTTTGCATTCGTATAACTCAAATTAAACCCAATAAAATGATGAGACCCACTGTATGTGGGCCATAGGTTCAAATTCGGATAGATTAAACGAATCTGATCTCCGGTTAAATGATTTTTGTTTGTTGAATTTAGACCGTTAATTGATTTTCATTTTAAGTATCCAATAGTTTCCACCAATCATCCACTTACTATTGCATATTGAGATTAGTTTTGTAGATAATATACTTTTTGGTCAATTTGACATAAGATACATGTATGCCACGTGTATATGCATATGCATCTATCATATTCATGGAGCACCATGCTCCGCCAGAGTATCAACGTTTTTCTCACTAATTAAGCGGGCATTAGAACGGGAGCGGATTAGGTGTTACCCGGGTAACGTGTTAGTGGGTGTTACCCTGACCATGGGGCCTACCTTGATGAATGTCTTTTATGTCCACACCGTCCATAATTTTTTAAATATTATTTTAGTAAGTAGTACCAAAAATTAAGTATAAAAAAAATCTAAGGTGGACCACATCACAGGAAACATTGGTGATTGAATGACCATCATTAAAAATTACCTAGGAGCCATCGTAACGTTTATTTGCTGTCAAGGTCAAAAAGATCTGAATGAAGGGAAAATAAAAAGAATAGCATGATTTTAAACTTTTAAGGCCCATGATAAGTTTTTAATGGCCAATCACCACAGTTTCGAGTAAGTGTGATCAACCTAATATTTGGATCTTTTTAATTTTTGGGATCAAGTAAAAACAGATGAACAGCGCGAAAATAATTCATCTATGTGGGCCCCATACGGTCAGGGTAACACCCACTGACCTGTAACCTGGGTGCCACCTACTCTGCTCCCTTTAGAGACGCCACGGAATTCAAACACGCGTAGCTTTGTCGAGACGCGCGCGCGCGAAAGAGCGAGGTGGTGCGACGCAGGATTTGCAGCTGCGTCCATACAATGTCAACTCACCGAAGTGGTGTATATCAGGCATGTGAGAGATCTGAAACGTTCATTGTGAGAGCGCCATTGCGGATGGGAGGCTATCCAAAAATCAACTGGATGGGATGGAAGATGACCATCTAATTGGAGCAGTTTTCAGGGCCACTGATTAAAAGAAAATTCTATGGATGCATTTAACTGGCAAAGGCCTGGAGACCTATGGCTAGGATTGTCTGATGTTGTGATGTAGGATATTTGACCTATTGGGGTGGAGTCCATACGATGAATAGATCGGATCCTTTGCTTGCTTCCTTGTGCCATCCACAGAGTCCAGCTTTCACTTCATTAGGTCATCGTGCAGCCACACCAATCAGTGTCGTGCAGAATGTATGGCTATGGTTGCCCAAAGCAAAAAAGGGGCGAGCAATAGAGCCTTCCATTAAGCTTCATATTGGATTCCACGTGTTTTCTAGAAACGTGATAATACATTCCTAGCCGTTGGATCACGAAAAAGTGAAAAAGGCAACCATTCAGATGGTGGCCCAAGAAAAGTAAGCTGGACTGAATGGACGGGTGAGATCAATTGATTGGAGTGTTGCATGTCCAGATGAAGTGTGTTAGCAAAAACTGGGATTCCCCTTTTCGTGGAAAGCATTAAGCTACGAAATAAAGTACAATTTTTTTTTAAATATTTATGGCAGAGATCATTTTGATTGTGCCGTCGGTGAGGAAGATCAAAATACGTCGCTCCATAGGGCCACGTACATCGATTTCTGGTTAATCCTAACCGTCCAGAGTTGTTTAGAATGGCCTATGATCCAATGATCGTGCTATAAATAATTCTGACCATTGATTTTTGGAGGTGAATTTGAAATCACATTTATCTTGACAAATCTATAGTAAGAATCATTTAATGACTGCCTGTTTCTTACTTGTAATTTACAGAAGCAGCCAAAACATGGATGGTTCCGATCATCCCATCATCTCTTTCATGTGGGCCCTGGTGGGCGACACACGGTGTTAATCTTGCGTCGCGGCAAATTGAATTCCATTTGATAAAGAGAGCATCAAAAGTGATACGCGATTGGTCAAATTACCAAGGTGGACCATTACCGACTTTTCCGTATCCCGAGATGGCCCTGCAAGTTTCGAGCGCGACTTGGCTGCGACCTCGGAGCCAGAGATGTGGATGGGAATCCTGACCGTGTGGCCCACCTCGACGTACGCATTGTATTTCCACGCCGTCCATCTTTTCTACCAGTTTATTTCATGGCATGGTTCTAAAATAAAATAAGATATTAATTTCGGTTGGAGCATACCACAGAAGCAGTACTGATAATTAAAAACCTTTTGTGAGCTTTTGGATCAAGTTGGTATAAGTTTTTTGAGAATTCATTATATGTCATTTGACTCCAAAATCTAAACGGTCTACGTGTAGCAGCACCTCGTGAAATCCTAAATCTATTTTTTTCATTTGATTCAAAACTTTGATGGGCCATGAAAAATGAAAATAGTTTCCTCCTTTGATTTTCATTTCTATATTTTATGGCCCACCAAATTTTAACATCAAAGTGAAAATTTATATCTTGCGGTTTCCTAGGATTCCGTTGTCCCTTATAGTTTCATGAGATTCCACGTAACAAGAATCATTTGAATTAAACACCTATAATATAATACGCAAAGGTACACCGTTCATCAATAGGTGCTTAGGTGAGCATGACTCTCTCTCTCTCTCTCTCTCTCTCTCTCTCTCTCTCTCTCTCTCTCTCTCTCTCTCTCTCTCTCTCTCTCTCTATATATATATATATATATATATATATATATATATAGTTTTTAACTTTCACCTAGGTTTGTGTTACCTTATCAACGAGTTGGATGGTAGACTTTAAGAAGTTTTGAACGGTGGGCACCACTAGAGTTGTGCATGAGCAAACTGAGGCTCAAGTACTCGCTCGACTCGACTCGGAATACTCAACTCGTACTCGACTCGTCTGAGTTAGAGCCGAGTACGAGCGGGTTTTCTTGACTCGTTTAGATTGCGAGTAGAGTACGAGTTTAAAGGTACTCGACTCAACTTGGTACTCGGTAATCAACTCGCTACCCGTGTATATAAGTCCGCCCAAAAAAAAAAAAAACACCCTACCCCACCCGTCATTTTCTAGTCCGTCCAAACCCTACCCCCACCCGTCCTTTTCAAGCAGCGCCCAAATGGTCAAACCCTTCCCTCCCAGCAAGCGTTAAAAAAAAACTCGCTCTCTCTCTCTCTCTTCCCTCCCGGCCATCCCTCTGCCACTCGCCCTGTCATCTGTCATCGCCCTGCCCTGCACCGCTGCACACAGCTGCCGCCGGTCGTCCCTCTTCTGCTCGCCCGGTAAGGTGTGGCCGTGTGGGGTCAATTTTTTTATTTTTTATTGCTAATATATATTAAAAATTGTTAATATAATTTTGAGATTATCCCCACAGGGACTTAGATAGAGACAGACGGACCACTCAAGCCTTCGATTTGCCTTCTTTTGGGTCTCATGCCCTAAAATGATTCATCAAAATGAATGGACGGTATGGATAAACACATGCTCCACGGTCGGTTCCACAGCCTCTGCGAGGATCGTCCGTCTCTAGCTCGACCCTGGTGAGGTAGGCATGGCCCACTGGTAGCCTCAACTTTTTCAACCGTTCAAATAGCAACTCTACTAATTTTTAGCAGGAGCATTACTTCCTTCCCAAAAAATGTATTTACCATACGAATATTTTTGACCGTTGGTTATTAATACCTCTTCTGCTGCCACTAGAGTCGTATATGAGAAGATCTAATACAACTGGTTGTATCAAAGGTTTAGCATACAATTAGTTTTTTTTTGGAGACGTGGGATGGTTGGATCTCGTTAAGGACCATTCATTCATTTCAGCAGACTCTTAACTGACAACTATAAAGAAATTAGAGCAATCGGAAGATCTTGACCATGTGATCAATGACATGGAAAAACGGATGGTCGAGGTTTTACAGAGAAAATAGGTACAACCATCAATTTGAACATCTATTTTCTGGGCCCCACTTTGATTGATTATGGTTATGATGAAACACTTTGGTCGGATGTCAGCTAATCATTCCATGTGTGACTTGTGAAGTCGTACAGGCCAAGGTCAATGATAAATAGTATTTTTAAGAATGATGAATAGTATTTTTGTTAAGCCACCTCATTACGAAACTTTTGTAAATGATGAAACTCCCCTTTGCAAAAATATTCATAAATCAAAGCTTAGGAGTTAGGACTGTTTACTTGATCATGTTTCGGGCAATTATTTCATCCCAACATGGAAAATCAAATAAATGGATTGGATTGCATATAAACATCACAATGGACCTATAGACACACACATATATATTTATATTCCATTTACAACTCCCCCTATTTCATGAATTTCCATTTATGTTTACAGTTCAAGAAAAAAAATCACAAATGTATGGCCTGAACTATATATTTATTTGTCATTTTAATCTTTTTGGCGATATCGAAAATTCTAATTTGTGTGTCCAATTCTTTTAAAGATGTTGACTTAGCAGTAATTAATTAACTAAAAAAAACATTCCTTTTGCTTTTAACCTAGTTAGCTAGATGATAAATGTCAATTTCAGCATGCTCCATTGCTCATTTATTTGCATAGATATGAATTATTCGTATTGTTCTAATTGTAGACTTGTAGTATAGGATAATCAGTTGTCCATTTGAGGATTTTTATATTGTCAGACATATATTCAATGTGTTTTTGAATGCATAGAAATCCTCAAATTGTCCATTTTTGGATAGTTCAGTGTTAGATAGATTGCAATGTCTTCATTTATTCCAATTTAAATGCATATGCCTGTTCTGATTTTGTCTCTTCTTTTTCTCTCTGGATATATTTCATGTATTTATTTCCATCGTCAAATATCCACACTTTGTGTTGATGATTGACATGGAAATCAAATAAAAGATTAATATATTCTAGAGAGATAAGGAGAGATGATGTCGAAATTTTGGCGTAGCATTTAAATTGAAAAATGAAGCATTACAATCTATCTAACTTTGAATGAGTGACTGATTTAGACAGTCAAGTAATTATGCCCGTCTAGCGGTCTAGCCATCTAGGACCCTAGGTATAGCCGTATAATATATGGAGAACTTTATTTTATAGATGGCTAGTCAAGACGAAAGCCCAAATACCCCTGGAATGGGTGCTTCGGTCACATCTCCTCTAATAGTAGAAGGAGACACAGACATGTTAACTGCATGCAAAGAGAAGAAGAAGAGATCAGCAGTGTGGGATGATTTCGAAGATGTGACAGTTAACGGCGTACAGAAGATAAAGTGTAATCACTGTAAAGGGTTATTCAGCAAGATTCTAGGAGGATCTACGATACATTTAATTAGATATTTGAAGATGTATCCTAAGAAAGCAAGACTCTCTCCTCCCGGCCAATAGATGTTGTTATTTACGAAGTCAGAAGGGGACAACTCCCAAGGCATAGTGTCCACTCATAAGTTTGACAAGGAGAAGCTGAATGAGTGGTTTGCTAGATTAGTGATTTTGAAAAAAAATATATTTCAAAATGATTAAAAGCAAAGGGTTTAGGGCTTTCTGTCAATTCCTCAACCCTCGGGCCGAGAATGTCTCCCGCGTCACAGTGTAGAGAGAAAGCATAAAGATGTACGCAAAGGAGAAGATGAAACTAAAAAAAGTTTTAGCTTCGATGACAAGAATAGCTTTAACTTCTGATTTATAGACGGTGTCCAATCAAAGAAAATGATACATTTCATTAACCGTTCACTATATTAATAAAGATTGGAAACTATGCAAGAGAATTTTGAACTTCAAATACCTTCCTCCTCCACGTACTGGTTTACTTATTTCAGATTGCATATACAGTTGTCTAGAAGGCTGGGGCATTGAGAAGAAAATTTCAGCAATAACTTTAGACAATGCTTCAACAAATGACAGTGTCATTTCATGCTTACATAACCAGTTCAGGGCTACAAGAAATTTATTTTTTGAAGAAAAAATATTTCAGGTCAAATGTTGTACCCATATTGTAAATTTGATTGTACAAGAAGGACTGAAAGCAATTAACAACACTATAAAGAACATAAAAGAAAGTGTGAAATATATAAGGGGGTCGCCATCGAGACTGAGTGTATGGAATGACATCATCCAACGTTTGAATGTGCCATCTAAAAAAACGTTAAAGTTGGATATCTATACACGTTGGAACTCAACCTATGAAATGTTAGATGTGACAATGAAATTACAGCTTACATTTCATGAATATGCGGCACGTGACAGAACGTATTCTTGGTTGCCGAGCACAGATGATTGAGCCATAGCACAACAAGTTCACACATTTCTCAAAGTTTTTTACGATCACACGAAGATTTTTTCTGGAAATCAGTATCCAACCACGAATCTATTTCTTTCGTCTCTTTGGAAGATTAAAGATGCTCTATAGAAAAATGCCAGTGAGGGTCCAGATTTCATATGCCAGATGACAGTTGGTATGAAGAATGAGTTCGATAAATACTGGGACGAATGTCATCTGTTGATGTCCTTAACAGTTGTTCTTGATCCTTGTTTAATATGGGGTTAGTTAGCTTTATTTTCATGAAGCTTTATCCTACTGAAAAAGTAGTAGCAGAGACATCTAAGGTTCGTCAAGCCCTTAAAGATTTGTACAAATCGCATGTTAATGCTTTACCTGTAGCGGATGTTGAAGAAAGTAGAGATGCGGATATTTGTGTACTTGATAATCTGGATGTGCTAAATGAATACATATCATACTTGGCACAAGCACGAATGAGAGTTAATACTAAAGAATCAGAGTTAGAAATGAACCTCAAGGAGTCAATCGTAGTGCAATCCGAATTTGATGTGTTGGAATGGTGGAAGATGAGGGTTAGTGAATCAAAATATCCTACATTATCTGTGATGGCACGGGACATATTATCAATACCAATTTCAACAGTGGCATCAAAATCCACATTCAGCACAGGGAGCAGGGTTGTGAGCAAGTATCGAAGCTCACTTTTGCCAAATACAGTTGAAGCATTGATTTGTACGCAATATTGGTTGCGCCCGATATGGGGAGGAGATATGAATGATGATGATGAAGAAGATGAGACGAGTGAGATTCGTGACGAGTCTCTACCTACAAATCAGTAATTATTTTCAGTTTTTCAAATTTTTTTGTTGAATGTTGAATGATCTGTAATACTATTTCACTACAACTGCAAACACGAAAGTGTTGGTCCTTTTGGAATGTGGTTTGAATGATTTGTAATATTATTCCACTGCATGTTCATTTACTTTTATTTTTAAATTTTGATACATTTATATTGCTTTCTTTTGTTCCTATATCAAGTTCAAATTATTTTATCAAACTTTATTATTATTATTAAAAATTAAGTGTAGATATATCGTCATCGGACCCATCGACAAACATTTGGGACTATGTTTCCCAAGTCGAATCACCTCCAAGGTCTAGAAAAATAAAGATTAAGTGTCGTTTGTGTGGCACAAAGTTCGTGAACAAGACTAATCGCTTTCACTTACACTTGTCATGTCGAGGTAGTGATGCAAAACCATGCCTCTAAGGATGTCCAAATTCTTTTTCAAGCCCTGTTAAATTCGAATAGAAAACCTTCCACTCCATCAAAACCTTCTGATTTTGAACTAGTACACGAATGACATCCACAAAAGATGCAGAGGAGGAAGTCAGATTAAAAGCTTTGAAAGAAAAACAATTCCAACTCGCCTTAAAACGCAGTATGAAATATGTTTCGAGGCTTCAGCGATATTCGAGTCAAAGACAATACGATGTTAAAACAGGGTCGAGTTATTCGAGTATGACAAACAAGAAGAAGAAAAATAATAACAAATTCAAATTCCTGACTCGTCTCGATAAATTTTATAGGACATTGGGTACTACATACAATTCTTCACATAAAGCAAGTTTGAAAAATCTAGTTCAAAGTATAGAAAAGCACGATGGAAAAATCTCTTCGCCTTCTGACTTAGGGAAAGTGAACCAATTTGTATATGAAAAAATAGATAGCAGTTCCGATGGATCAAATGACAATACAAGAAGACACTCCTCTTATGGAGGTTATTAGTTATAAATTGTCATTTTGAACAATGTAATGTAAATATGTTAATGTAATTATCGAAGTTTTTTAATTATAAATTATGTGCATTCTATATAATTTATTGTTTAGTTTAACTTCGAATTCCAATTGACTCGAACTCGCCTCGAAAACTTGCACTCTACTCGATTCGATTTCTGCTTGTATTCGAACTCGCCTCGAAAACTCGGACTCGACTCGACTCGTTTACTACTCGTATTCGAGCGAGTAGAGTTGAGCAGGGGGTCCATGCTCGTTGGCCGAGTAGAGCCGAGTACGAGCAGCGCTCGGGCGTTAAGAGCCGAGTACAAGTAGAGTGATACTCGACTCGACTTGACTCGTGTACAGCTCTAGGCACCACTGTCTCCAAAGATTTGGTCTAAGTGAAATTTGTATCTATTTCATTTATGAAAAGTCTTAAAATAAAGTGGAAAAACGTATGAATTGCATTTATGTACAAGTCATACATTCAGTTGGGCCCTACAGTGAAGTATGTGTAGCACGGTTCCCCTATTTCATCAGCTTATGTGACTCACTGAAACATGAGGCAAATCCAATTATAAGAGACCGCATCATAGGAAACGGTGAGATAGTGACACCTCCTTTTGAAACCTTTTAGGGCTTATTAGGATTTTTGTTTTCCATCCAACCCTTTTGTAAGGTGACATAAATGAAGGTAAAACACAAAAGCCATCTTGATCAATAAGGTTAATCTTCACTCATTTCTTTATTATGGTCTACTTAAGTTTTTGATCTTCTTCATGTTTTGGAACATGGTCTAAAATGAATGGGGTAGAGGTGTACACGAGTCGAGTTGTGCCAAACTTGACTCGGCTCGGCTGCTAACTGACCCCAGCTTGAACTTGGCTCAGCTCAGTCCTTAAGACTGACTAGCCAGCTCAACTTGGCTCGGTCAACAATTCCAGCCAAGATCGAACCTTTGCAGCATTTTTTCAAACACATGGAGTACACCTTCAATTTCTCATGAAATTTAAAATAGCAGCATTTGTTTACAGGTATTTTATCAAACACTCAGCAGGCAACATAAAAAATGAAGACATAAGAGTGTTTGTTTAATATTCATACCTTTCTCGACACTAGCCAATACTTCGTTGAGTCATTTTGTCAAACACTAGCTAAGCAACATCAATATCAAAATAACCAAGTCACCAAACTGGTTCAATTTGAGTTAGAGTTTGATTCGAGTTGAGTTGAGCTTAGGCAAGCTCCAACTTGGCTCAAAACTCTTTTGAGCTTAAAAAATTACCTCAAGTCAGTTTGAACTCAATTTTAAATCAAACCAAAGCGTGCTATTTCCAGTTAAGCGAGCTAATTGAGCAAACTCAGTTCATGTTCATCTCTCAATTGGGGCAAGTCAAAAGAATGAAGGGAATATAATACATTTGGTGGCACCAACTAACGGATTGAGTTCGCCCGGACCACGGGCCACCTTGATGTATGTGTGGCACACATGCACCCTCCATTAAGTTTGCCAACTCATTTTAAGACATGAGCCGAGAAAATGTGTGGTATATTCACACCCTCCATCGGGGGCGGGGGGGGGGGGGGGGGGGGGATGAGCCCAAACACCAAGCAATACAAATGTCGGGCAGAACATGTGCTGGAAACACGGAAACATTAAGGATTGAACAATCATTATTAAAACCTTTTTAAACCCTACTACAATATATATATATTTTTGTCATCCAACCTATTTATACGGTCTTACGGGCATAAATGAAGGGCAAAAACAATTCGAAAATTTCTCCCCCAACTCCTTGGAGCCAGCAACCGTGGGCTGCAAGCAATCTGCCACGTTGCAAGGTGGTCACTGGACTAATCATGCCCAGGTTGGCCCTACCCAAGCGAGGAATGGACACGGATATTTCCCTGCTAGTGGGGCCTACCTTGATGTATGTGTTGTATATCCACACGGTCCATCAATTTTTAATTTTAATTATTATTATTTTGGGCTCATTTTAAGACATGATCTGAAAAACGAAGTCAGATCGAAATCTCCAGTAAATTACACGTGAAACTATGATTATTCAACACCCATCATTAAAACTTCCTACCGACTTAGGGTAATGTTTGTTTTACATCCAACCTTTGGATAAGGTAGCACCAACGTGGATGACGGAAAACCATAAATATCAGCTTGTTCCATGACTTTTGTGGTCCTACAAAGTTTTTAATGGTAGGTATTAAATCCCTACTATATGGTCCACTTGATATTAGGATCTACTTTATTTTTTGGGTCATAGTCTAGAGTGAGCTTTAAAAAACGATGGACGGTCTGGATGTACAACACATACATCAAGGTGGGTTCCGAAGAAAACGCCTACTAACCTTGTTACTCATGCTATAGCACTGAGTAAACTCTGTGGGGCCACCGTGATGTATATGTCATTATCCACACAATCCGTGCATGTTTTTTCGGTGCATTTTATCGTACGAGCCCCAAATTGAAGTGTATTCAAAGTTTAAGTGGACCACACCACATAAAAAAATGAGGATAATGACATCCACCGTTGAAATCGTTGTAGGGACCACAGAGATGGTTATTTGTTCGCATTTTCAGGGCTTTTAGTTCGTATTTTCACTGGACGATCTAGTTTTCTAATTTCTCCGTTGAATTTTCACCGTCGGTTTTTTTAATAGCTTCAATGGACACGCATCAGACGGTTAGGATTAACACTTTATTCTGACCACAAATCGAATTGTCGGGATTGTTCTATTGATTAGACTCGTCTGCATGTTCGTCAAAAGAGAAACAGACCAGTGGCAGACTACCTATGCATGGGGCCACACTTTCTTTCCGAATTGAAAACCGGAGCGTGTGATATCGAATCCATCCATCACGTGATCCTTCTTATGTTGGCTGTATAAACCAAAAGTCATTATTTTCTGAAACTCAGGTGGGCCACACCACAGGGAACAATGTGAAATCACCTCTAAAACTTTTAAAATCATGCAGTGTGGCCCACCTGAGTTTTGGATCAGATTGATTTTCGGAATGTCTATTCATCCTGGGACCATCTGATGAACAAGTTGGATAGAACTTACATACAATGGTGGCCCCACACAAAACAATGGTTCTCGCACCTCTTCCCCATCATTCCAAGCAATGTGACCCACCTGAGTTTCGGATCGGGCTGATTGCTCATCTTTTAATTTTAGGTCTAGGGAAACACCTAATGGACGGAGAGGATCGCACATTCGCAACACGTGGGCCCCACTGAGCTCTGGTGTCGTACCAGCGTAAGGTTGATGATCCGATAATTCCTCCGTTGGATTCTTCTAGCCCTTTTTCGGGGGAGTTATTTGATACTCTGACAGAGTCTGGCGCTCGATGCACAGGCACTTAGAAATTGTACACGTGGCATGCATTACCTCGAATTAAACTGTCGTAGCTAGGTCACAGGCCAAAAATTAGATTGGTCAGCAATCCTAACCTCTGATTAGCGGACACTTGTTTGTTGAAATGGGACCATCTTTTAACTGTCCACAAAATATCCACCACTGCGATAGTCAATCAGACCGACGGTTTTACTTGAATCACTTGAATGCCACAAACGCATGTTTTTATGTAATTTCGAAAGTGCCACACTCTATCAGTGTATCAATTCATCTTTCAAGTCCGATAAATAGAAAGGAGATTCGCTGGAGACATTAACGGGGTGCATCGCGTGCCAGATGTCACAATGTATGATAGATCGGCCAAGTCATCAGGCGGCCGTCTTTCAGAGTCGCGTGGCCCACCTTATGGGCGGACTGGCTTGATTTTCGGCCCATTCCATTTCCCCTCGCATGCACGAGCCACGTTCGCCGTGTAGGCGAATCGCCTTTTCAAATCCTCCTCGCGCGATTCGCCAAACTCTTTCTATTTCAAACGGAGAACCTCCAATTGCAGCCGTTCGGTTCGTTACATTTCCCCACCTTGAAAACCGCAGAGGCTCACCTCCCTTTCTTTCTCACTCCAGCAGAAAACGCATACACCGAATATCCGTCTTTATGCCATTTCACTCGACGATCATTCCACAACCCATAATAAAACCCTAATCTCGGTCGCCAAATTAGGGTTTAAAGTTCAAGTCGAAGATCGTACGGTCCGTCCTGAAATACTATTCTCTGAGAAGCATTTATTCAAGTATTCACAGACAGAGATCTTTCATCCCCCCTCAGGCCCTCCTTCTGTGTCTCTTTTCAATGCCCACCGAATCAGACCCCGGATCTCATTTCCTCGCGTCTAAGACTAGTCTCTAATGGCATCTGAATTTTCGTTAGTATGAGACTAGGGCTCGTTTCCAGAGCTCCTCGATGGCCGTGGGAAAGGCGCAGGAATGCTGTCAATCTCCTCAGAAGCAGTTCCAGAAATTCCCGCGGAAGATTTCTCGGTCATTCCTTTGCGGATTGATGCTTTTTGCTTTGGGCTTGATATCTCTTTTCACTGGGCACGTCGCTTCCGACATTGAGTGGTATTCGCAGCGTCTGATGAAACGATCTATATTCTCTAAATTGGTATTGTGGTTTTCTCTGCCTCTTTTTGATGTTCCATTGTGTCTGTATAAGTGTTGAATTGTGGTAGTTTCGCTTTGGATTTTCATAATTGTGATTTCGTGGGGGATTAGATATCAAGGTTCGAGGGATATGGTTGCTTTATTCGTTTGAATAATGGTCTCATTCTTTTCGAAATTTCACCAGTTTTGAGTGTTTGGCAGGACGGCAGTCGCCATGTGCCGATAGATATATGGAAATCGAAGTCTTCGAATTTGTACTATGGTTGTAGCAGTAGAAGTCCCAATTTCCCTCGTAAGTTGTCCTTTCGCATTTTAGTTATATTTTGTGAAAATTGAAATGCATGTTTCAAATGTTTTAAGAAATATTTAGAATCTCCTTTTTAGGTGGAATTTTACTTACTGGTCTTCTTTAGGAGAACTTTTAAGCTTTGATATAGACATGGAGAGATGCTGAGGCGATTCATTGCAAATATGTAAACCTGGTACTTATGGGCAAAGATCTGGGTCATTTATCCATTGGGGCCCAGCTCGAACATGCCCTGGCCCAACAATCATGCTGGTCCACTTATTGGACCTGGGCTTGTCACGCATGTACATCGAATGTTGAACATTGGTCATCTCTTTACCTAACCATCCAACTTACTGAAACATGTGGCCCACGTGGATGGGTGATTTTTGGACCAGGGTGTGCTCACAGTTGATCTCGCCTGTTGAATGCATGGATGTGAACACCATCCCAGATTTGCAATGTAAATCGCTTCTTGAATTTATGTTATTGCATTTTCATTCTTGTAGTGTTCCTATATAGTATTCCCTCATTGCTAGTTATTTTAGTACTTGGTCTAACTGTTGAAATGCACATATGCTCTGGAATTTATCTTACTGAGATATAGTATATATTTCAGTTATCCTATTAAGCAACTGCATTAGCTAGAGTTGTTTCTCCACTCTCAATTCCACCATGCATATAGTAGACACAGTCTTTAGTTTTACTCATTCTTCAGTATTAGCTTGCATCGACTATGCAGTTGGATCTCTAAATCAAATCATGCAGTTGAGTAAGTAGACAAAAGATTTCTTCAAACACAAATTTATGTATGTAAAGTACATGCTTTATTGTTCTTTATCGAATAATTCTCTTCCCGCATCTTATCTTACACCAAACAACTACCTTTTCTATAGATCGTGGTCCACTTCTAGGTCTGTTAATTCTAAGGTTGAAAGTTAGTTTTGGTGCACTGTATCGGTCACACCACTGAAACCAGGTTGCATCACCATCATCCTGTATTGGGCTGTTTTTACCGATACAGCTGTATCATTTACCACCAAAACCAATGCGTACAGGGAATATTTACCGGTTTCGGACAATAATTTAGCCCCTGGTCAGTTCATAACTATCTATTAGTTCACCAATTAAAGTGGTTCTTTACTTTTGAGATATTCATCAGCGCTGGTAAGTGTAATGTGAAAATGCAAGATTATTGTTATACATGTATTTTCAGCAACTAAATGACAGCTATGTAATCATTTTCTTATGTATGTTGCTGAAAAATCTCTGTTTGTTTTATATTAAATTGTAGTTGCTTTACGTGAAAGCAAGTCTAATGGCTATTTGCTTATTGCAACAAGTGGAGGACTAAACCAACAAAGAACAGGGGTAAGTGGAGAGAATCTTTCTGTTCTGCTTTTTATTTTTTTGGGTGTGTACGTTAGGAATCTCGTGGATAGAAATAGTAATTTAGTATAATTCTTTAAAAAATAGTAATTCGGTAGGTCAAGCACAAACATAAGCATACAATGCTTTATAAAATTTTCTTTTAATGCCTCTTTGTGAGAAAATAAGTGCTAAATCTCTGGAAGCATATGGATTTTCTATATGTCTAATATTTTGCTTAGCTTGGCACTGTAATTTGTTATTTTGTATTGCTATGTTCAATCTGGACAATATTTACTGCTAGAATTGATGAAATGAACAGGTACTTCATCTTGGAGCTTAGTGCCCTGAATAGCTTTTCAACTTATACTATAGCTTTTCAGATAGAAGAGGTTTTGAAAGTTTGTATGCACTATGAAACTGGTGGTAAAGAAGATTTAGTTGGTGACGGTGGTTATAGAATCAAGCAGATGGTTTTCCTTTTCAGAGGTGTTCCCAAACTCATTATCGATATTCATTTTAATCTGCATATATTTGCAAGAAACATTTGCAACAATTGGGTGATGGTTTGAGCTAGATATTGGGATCTGGTAAGCAACACGATACCTGGGATTCCCTTGAAACAGAAGTGGTAGAACTTACAAGAAACCAACAAGCCTATGGGTGAGTTTCCCATGACGAGCAAGGCTGCTTGTTATCCCATTGTGCTTTTGCATGCTTTTGGAGTGTGGATGTGGGGGTGTGTGTGTTGTGATGGTCAATGAGCCCCTCACTGATGGATACAATCCAAATTATGTTAGACTGAAGTAGGCATTACTTTTTGAAATGTGAGTAATTTTTTTTTCCAAAATCTAAAAAATAACTATGTGCTAGACTATTAGATAGGGCTTGATTGTAGTCAATCTATGTAATAGTCTATTACATTTCACCTGTGGGGTTTTGTGCCCTCATTACCAATCCCAAGCCAGAAAAAGGAGCGTTGCATCAGGTTAGTAGTTGGTTTCAAACTTATGCCATGACTTTCATCATTAATTTGAACAATATGACATTCCAAACTCATGCCAGGGCATTTCCTGTAAGAGACACGTTACATTGGAACATGGGTTTAGTGAGAAATGGGCAAGGGTTGGATAGGGCATCTCCCAAAAGAAACGCATCGCAACAACACGCGGTTGCTAGGCAAGGGTTCTCATGCCATTATAGACACACGCAGGTAAAGAAGGTTTGGCCAATGATAGAGTGGAACGGCAAAATTGAATTCATGTAGCCAACCTCAATTAATTGGGATAAGGTGTAGATGATGATGATGATGCCTTTCACAAGAAAAATGATGATGAAAAATCTAAAAAAATATGCATCATGATAGATGCATGAAGGCTCAATAATGATTAATGAGTGACCTTGTTGTTACTCTCTTAGTGAGTTTATTGCCAATTAGTTTGCATCTCTAAGAACAATGGAACACGTAGCTCCCTATCTTTAGCCACTACATATTTGATCTCTAAAATAGAAGACGCAATCCTCCATGGGCCAAGCATATTAGTTGTAGCTCACTGGTGGCATTCCAAGAATCCCCTTTAGGGCGCGCATTTTGGATTGTAAGTTGTTTTGCTTCAGCTACTTATGCCTCGAGTGCCTGATCTAAGTTTCTAATTATTCAACGCATAAGTATGTTTGCCAAACACCATACTTCACCCTAAAAAGAATCTATAAATTATGACATGCATAAATTGCTTTTGCAGCATCACTTTTGATGTGGGTCGTCCTTCATCCAGACCCATCTTTGATGTGGGGCCTTCCATCATGTGGGGTCCACCTTTAGTATCCCCCATCCATCGTGTGGGGCTAACCTTTGATGTGGGCCGTTTATTATGTTTGGTCCACCTTTGCCCTATCTTCAATGTGAACCGTCTATCATGTGGGCTCTACCTTCAATGTGGACCACCCACCTCGCGAGGCCTACCTTCAATGTGGGCTATCCATCATATGTGGGGCGCACCTTGGATGTGGGCTATCCATCATGTTGGAAGTTGGATGTGGATCATCCATCATGCGAGGCCCTCCTTTAATGTATACCGACCATCATGCGGGGTACAACTTTGAAGTAGGCCATCCATCATGGAGGGCTGACCTTGGATGTGGGACATTCATCATTAGGGGCCAACCTTTGATATGGACTGCCCATTATGTGGGGCTCACCATTGATGTGGATCATCCATCATTTAGGCCCCACCTTCTATGGGTTGTCCATCATGCAGGGCCACTTTTGATATGGACCGTCAATCACATGGGCCCACCTTGATGTTGGTTGTCCATCATGTGGAGCCCACCTTCGATCTCTCTCTCTCTCTCTTCCTTCCCTTTCTCTTCCTTCAGCAAAAGTAAAAGAGGCATTTTTTTTTTGCTCAAGGCTGCAAGTCATTTGTAAGGTGTTCAACAACTTTTAAATGGCATTTTACCAAACTAATTATGTCACATAAGCTATTGATTTGCTGTTAATCAAATAATTAGCTTATCAATGCATTTCCAAACACACCTTAGTAACTATGTAGAGCAAGAAGACGAGAAGCTGCATAACCCTTATCTAAGTGCAAACATGTCTACGACATTTAACACCACGTCACCCAAAGGCCTAGAAAAAGCCATCACAGCCTCCCCCTTTCCAATTTTCAGGACACAACTGACCCTGGACCTTGGGTGTACCAGAGAGCTCCCATCAAAATTGAACTTTTAGTAACTCTTTTGAGGCAGTTTCCACTCGACATTACCTTTCTTTTTAAGTGCCCTCTGGAGTCCCCACCTTCCAGTCTCAAAGGAGGTCTGAATGCATACTCCCTGGAAATAGGCTTTTATTTTGAAATGCGGGTGATCCTTAATTTGATCTGAAGAACTGTATATGCTTTGAATCCTTGGAATTTTGGACAAGATTTTGCTGAGAATTGTTATTCTTCATCTAGCATCAATGTGCTTGTATCCATAGATGTAGAGTCAACTTGGATACAAATTTAATTTCAAACTTTGGTAATGGTATGAAAACTTTGTACGAAGGGATATGAACCCTACTTTTTTTTCTTCTTTTTTTCCTTTTTTATAAGCTGGCTTTGGCCTGTGACTTTATGCTACTGCTTTCATTGCAAGAAAAATATTATTTTCACAGTCAATTAAATTATAATATGTATCTTAACTTTTGATATTAGTTTATATAAAATTCCTAGGCACTTCCACTTCTTGACTTTCAAGAACTTGATTTGTAATTCAATACACAAATCAGTTGGTTCTGTCAGGCTAGCTAAATGTGGTATAGTACCAACTATTTCCTTATGCGGTGGTCAGATGATATCTTGAGCAGTTCTGTATCTGGGACCCTTGACACAAATGGATGCATTATGAGTTCCATACAAATTACTTCTCATCAACTAAAGTCTACTTTTTCAAGCGTTCATCTTTTACCATTAATTTCTAGGCAAGCCTCCACCATGGCTTATTTGAGAGCCTGTGTGAAAATGGAAGGGTGATGTTCAGTAGGTACTAGGTAGCCGATCATAGAACTTTTGAATCTACCACGTAAAACCTAACATCAAAAGGCGAAGATGGTGATGGTGATGATGATGTCAGTGACCATTAGTTTGTATGTGGCATTATTGATTTATTGAAGCTAATGAGGCATGATGATTTCAAGTGAGCAGAAACTTGTCAAACTTCTGCTAAGCAATCATGAGAACAATTGGACCACAAATAGCTGGGATGACACTATGAAGAAGAAGAAGGTCGTGGTAGTGGTGGTTGTGACAACGACAATGGCAATGAGTGAATGAATCAGCATCATCAAAGCCTTATCCCAACTAAATGGGGTCAGCTTCATGAATCTTAATTTTCCATTCCGTGCTAACATTGAAATGCCAAATTGTCAGGATTCATGAGAAAAAGATTGGCCAAAGTTTGACATTGGCTTGCCAACCTGACACCACCCTCATTGAAATTTCTATTCCTTTTATAATCTTTCAAGATATTTGGACATATACTTAAAAAGGAAAACCTCAAGATAGTTAAATATGATGATTAACCATAACTCTTCCTTTACATGGTGGCTCTAGATGATCTGCCATCTTTGGTATTTAAACTCAGTGCTAGCCGCAAGGAAATATTTTTCAATAGCAATTTAAATGTTTCTAGTCACACAGCATTTATGGCACTCCCATATACTTGGTTCTTATTCTTCTCATGCATCATAGTCATGCAATGTAATTTTGTGAATAGTCGTTCCATGGCATGTCATAAAAAATTGCACTGCTAAAACAATATGATACTGTAATTTTTCATGTGTTCTTTCATTTTGTGTTTCCCTTATGGAACTCACAACCTTTCTCCACCCTCAGATAACAGATGCAGTAGTTGTTGCACGGATTTTGAATGCTACTCTAGTCGTACCTCAGCTGGATCATGATTCCTTCTGGAAAGACGATAGGTGAGTTGGTTTCTATGATTTATGTATTATAGCAATCCTTGTCTTCTTCTTCTTCTTTTATTTATAGTTTATGATGAAGATGTCCCTTGGCAGTGAATTTGTCAACATTTTTGATGTCGAATGGTTCATTTCCTACCTTTCAAAGGATGTAACTATTGTCAAAAGAATCCCAGATAAAGTAATGAGATCAATGGAGAAACCTCCATATACCATGCGTGTCCCAAGGAAGTCAACTCCAGAATTCTATCTGGATCAAGTGCTGCCAATACTCTTGAGAAGACAGGTAAGCAGGCTATGTAATCTGTTATTGGATTTGATTTTCTTGATTTATATTCAATGCATAGACTAGCTCTTGGGATATTGCTATTCTTCTTTTGGCTTGTTTGGTAGTTTGGTAAGAGCTTCCTTAAGTGCCTTGCTCTTTTGCGAAATTCCAAGAACTGTAAATTTGTGTTCAATTAAAATATGGCCTTGCTTTGTAAAAGCAACAAAGAAAATCTTTGGGAGTCCCAGAACTGATAATCTCTGGAATTGTCATCAGTTTTTTTCAGATTATTTGGCCAGTACCTCTAATCTGGCCAATTCTTATCTGAGTGGACTGGCTGGTTTTGTCTTTTTCAAGGATCATGGTCCATTATATGGTTTTGTTAACATTTTTTTGGTTTTTTTTTTTTTTCTTCCTTCTGATGTAAGTTTGAAAAGCCAATCCTGCTATTGGAAAGTTTTAAATACTTGAAAAACAAGGAAATAAAGAAATCACTGAAAGGTTTCCTTAAACTGTCATTTTCTTTACTTGTGCTAAATTTTATTTGTGAAATTTGGAAAGTTCACCTATTTGTGTGTGCTTTTGTACCATTGTGATATGTATATCATGATTATATGTAAGTTCAAAGGTGCTATCATATCTACAACACTGGTATGTATAACTCAAGGCAAGTCTGAAAGTACATGTAAGTTAATTGACCAAAGAAAAAAAAACAAAGCAGTTAAACGTATAGAAACAAAGGAATGACGTTCAACCCTGAATCTACTAGCACTTTATCAGGCTGGTGTCAGAATCTCTGACATTCCTTGATTGTCATGCCAGACTGGAATTACCATTGCCGGTCTGAGTTCTGGTTCATTTCCATGCATTTATATGATAAAGTTCAGGGCAGAATTTGACATTTCAAAACTTTTGCAGGCTCTGCAGCTGACAAAGTTTGATTACAGGCTCACAAGCAGTCTGGATGAAGAATTGCAAAAGCTGCGCTGCCGAGTGAACTATCATGCAATAAGGTTTACGAAGCCTATACGAGCACTTGGTCAAAAACTGGTTAAGAGAATGCGGAGGATGAGCTCACGTTTCATTGCAGTTCACTTGAGGTATCTTCAGTTTGTTTACTTCTTAAATTTGAGCGAGCGTGTCATAAAATTGACCCTTTCTGTCTCATCAAATTTAATTTTTTTTAAGGCATACATGAAATGAATGTACCTTGCCTTCTTGAATGCACTCAACTATAATATGAAAAGTCGAAATGTCCTTTAGTTTTCATCTTTCTCTTTGCATTTAAAAATGTCTGTTTTTCCCATACTCTTGAGATAGAAGCAAGCACTTCTCCAGGAATCCGAGACTAATTTTTCATGCATTTATGCCAGTTATAGGCTCAAAACACCAAAAGGCAGTTCTTTTTCATGGATTGCTGAGTTGCTTTTCCTAGGGCTTGTTCGGATTGGTGGAAATAAGAAAGTTACTGATGAAAGGAAATCGATTTCCTCATATGGACAGTTTCCCTCATTTGTGAAAGACAATCAGATTGAGGAAATCGATTTCCTTAGATTTCCTGAAAAAAGGGCCATTTCCTTTTCCTCTCTTATACAAGGGAACTTTTTCCTTTTCCACAGTTTTCCTTGGAAAATTTCCTTTCTTGAGCTATGTTTTGATTTCCACAATCCAGATGTGATGGTATCTGAGGAAATCAATTTCCTTTTCCTCAGGGTTTTTTTTTTTTTTGTAGAGAAGAGCCATTTCCGTTTCCTCTCTGATACCTAGAGAAAAGGGAACCCTTTCCTTTTCTGGAGTTTTCCTCAGGTGTGACAATTTCCTTTCCTCTGCTACTATTTGATTTCCACCAATCCAAACAGGTCTGCCTTTTCACTTTTCAAATGGCCATGTTACTGTGTGCATGCTCTTGGACATGTGTCTCCATAAAGATTAAGGGAATTCTTTGACTTATCTGTAGAAAAGCTTGATTTAGATTCTTGAGATGTTAGTTCAATTGTTCTTTCTGTGGATTGACAAGTGTATCAAGCCCTCATTACAAACCATTAGGTTTTTTCGCTCTTTCATTGTGACTTCTCTATTTTCATCCTGTTCTTTACCACTGGTCTGAAGATCTCTTTAAATTTATCTGACAGGTTTGAACCTGACATGCTTGCATTTTCTGGGTGTTACTATGGTGGAGGTGAGAAAGAGAGAAATGAGCTGGGCGCCATCAGGAAGCGTTGGGCAACACTACCTGTGAGATTGTAGTCCCATGTTTTCTAATTGACAGTTTGTTTATCCAAAGTAAAAGGAAAAAATGAGAATTTGTTTATGCTTCTCTAAAACCAACTTAACAAAGAGTTGCTTCTCTAGAGCTCCAATAAAGCACTTCCTGGTATGAAAACAATGCTATTGAAAAAAAGGGGGGCCCTCGCAGCCAAGAGACTGATGGCTATTGTAATTTGGATTTGCCAATAACTGGCTTAGTGGTCCAGCTGCATTGTTAAGAAACATTTTTTTTAAGCGTGTACATTTAAAAAAATAATAATAAGAATAAGAAGAAGAAGAAGTGAACAGAAAATAGCAGACCTGATTGTTGCCCCTCCATGCTTGGATGTTTGTCTTATGTCTAAAATTCCAGATAATTTTTTGTCAAAACCAAATTAAAATACATTATTTTATCAAGTGGATAAAGTATCCTTGTACTCAATGTTTTAGTCTAAATTGTTGCATCTGGGAATATTTGAACTGTATTACTCTTCTAAATTCCTAAATCAGCTACCAAAGTGATCTTCCTAGAAGATTAAGGGCCTGATACCACCGGAAAATCAGTTCACTCCTAGAAGATGAACTTAAGGGCCTTTTTGGAAGCCACTGAAAAATCAATTAAGCCAGTTCATAGGCTACAGGCATGACTGTAGCTAACAATGCCTGTCAGCTAAAACCTGAATGGCCAGTATTATTATCATATTGTGGCCCACCTAAATGTTCGATCAGCCTGATTTTAAGGGCATGGAAATTTCAAGCCAGGACATACCATCTGGATGGTTTGAATTTTTCCAAACATTTGGCATGTGTGACGTGGTGCAAGAAGGTTCCATCTCTACTAGTTTGGATTTTCCAAACATGTGCCTAGTTGGCATGTGAGAAACATGTGGATGAAGGTTAATTATTTTATTAAAAAAAAAAAACAACCGAGCTGCTTTTCCAACAATTTTTCATGCAGACCCCATCGAGATTTAATGTGGCAGGCAAACAGGCCCTGATATTGCCAGATAAAAATAAATGAATTACTGTTGAATAAGAGTACATACATATAAAAGACTTGGTCTGATTTGTGCTTAGATTACCAATTCTACCTTTTTATAGGATTTAAGCCCTGATGGAGAGCGGAAACGAGGGAAATGTGTACTCACTCCACATGAAGTGGGATTGATGCTGAGGGCACTTGGTTTTGGAAAAGATTCGTACATTTACGTTGCATCTGGAGAAATATATGGTGGGGAAGAGACACTACAACCTCTTAGAGACCTATTCCCAAATTTCTACACCAAGGAGATGCTTGCTGACCAAGAGCTGAAACCCTTTCTCTCTTTCTCTTCTCGCCTTGCTGCCATTGACTACATTGTCTGTGATGAGAGTGATGTTTTTGCGACCAATAACAATGGCAATATGGCCAAGATTCTTGCAGGCAGAAGGTATGTCACAAAAGTCAAAATTTTCATGAATTTCACCTTCATTCCTTATTCCCTTTTAGACACTATTTTTTTTCTGGAACTAGACAACAATTTCCTTCTATTGATCCAAAAATCAAAAAACCAATTTCCTTCCAATAAAACACGCACTTCAGTGTGGCCTGGCACTATTGGTTGAAATTAATAAAAGAATTTGCAGATGTTGGATGCTCTTATATATTCAAGTCTCTCCTATGAGCAGCATATCCTTTGATTCCCTCAAAGGACAATTTACCCTTTGTATGAGAAAGAGAGGCAAAAAGGGGGGACTTTGAATTGTTTTTTTGCATTAACTGGGAGATTTTGCGTTTTGGATGTCTATTTGGTGGACTGATTATTTGAAATCCTAGTAGGTATAGATTCCTTGGACCTGCCTCTCTCTTTCTTTCATCTGTTTTATTTCATTCATCTTTTCAATTGCAGGAGGTTCATGGGGCATAAGAGGACCATCAGGCCAAACGCGAAGAAGCTGAGCTCCTTGTTCCAGGCGAGGCAAGAGATGGATTGGGAGACTTTTGCCAAGAAGGTGAAGTTGGCCCAGAGAGGCTCTATGGGGGAGCCTGAAGAGATGCGGCTGGGGCGAGGTGAATTCCATGAATTTCCAGCCTCTTGCATCTGCCGGAAACTGTACAAAGATGGTGAAAATAGCAATGCCAGTAATGATAATACACAAAAGCCAGTGGAAGAGCATGTCAGAGTCCCAAAAGGGGTAGTTGTGTCAACAGAAAAGACTAGAGGGAAGAGAGATGGGGGGAGTTTGCAGAGACTGAAAGAGGACAGTGGGACAGGCGAAGAACGAGCCTCTTCAGAGGGAGACATGGAGGAAGAGGAATTCTTGCCAGATTAGGAGAACTGGGAAACTGAGCAAAAGCAGAGATATTGCATGTCTCAGTAGCCCACTGGCAGACTCTGTCATCTCACTGGTAAGCCAATTCTGATATCCTCCATTTGAGTCACTGAGTTGCTGACACATCTGGGTTGATGAATGATGAGAGCATTGAGCAGCACAAAATGCCAGCTTCAAAAAACTGACTTCTTTTCACCTCAATATCTTTGGTTGCATCAGTTCTTGGGGACCCAAGGAGTCGGGCTTTGTGTATAGAAGGAAATGGCTGATAAGCATGCAGCTGGCTTGGTATCTTTTTCTCTCTTTTTTTCCCCCCTTCTTTTTGGTTGTGAGATCGAAGGTTGGGCAGTTGTGCTTTCGGGTACTAAGATTTCTGTTGCTCCATGGAAATGAAACTTTGGCAGAGAGGCCAAAAAGGTGTGCCGCTGCATCTGTGACAATATGGGGGTTGGGAGGGTTGGTTTTATGGAAGTGGGGAGTTTATGAAGTTTCATAATCAGCCTTGGTCTCCTTTCAGGCCTCTTCATGGGCTGTGTCGGATTGACATGCGTGGAGGGCGATTTGTATTTGACATAAATGGTAGCTAACTCCCACCTTAAGCTCTCAGATACTCAATACAATTTTTTTTCAGGTACCAAGGAAATGGACTCTGCAGGCCATGTACAGCATCCTGCAACAACACCCATAGTTCTAAAACTTGGTGGGTTGACTCATTGACAAGTCTTTTGTCAGCATAAATCGACCGAATCTAGTTTGGGCTTTTTCGTTATAAATAAGGTCCTTAGTGGGACTCACCTAAATCACTGAGCCTGATTTCATATAATATCATCACAATGGGCCTTGTAAAATTCAAGGGTGGACATCTCTCTCCCTACTGTTTCGTTTGACATTGCCCATCTGAATCATGTCTGCCTTTTTCTTTTTTCTTTTTTCGCTCTGGAGCTAACATAGGACAATATATCTAATGGTCGGGTGGATCTCACATGCACATCAATGCAGGCCCTGAGAAAAAATCAAGGTTGGCCTCTCATAAAGTTCTGTTTCTTAAAATAATTCTGTGTTTTTTAACAGTCAGGGAATGGGACCAACCATCACTTTGGTGGGCCCACTATGATGTATTTGTAAAATCCACTCCAACAGTTACATGTGTAATTCCACATTATTCCCAGGCCAAAAGATTGGGTTGACTTATGATTCCAGTCGGCTACACCAAAGGAAATGGTTGGGAGGTAGACGTCCACCGTTGATTTTTACAGGGCCCAGCTTGATGATTTTATGAAATCATGTTATAAATTTTTTTAGCATGGGGCCCAAAAATAGGCCCATCCATGATTCAACTGGGTCACACTAAGGGAAACAGTTTGAAGGATGAGCGTTGCTCTGTGCACTGTTTCCAATTGGTCCATCGGAACACGGGTGGGGCTCTGATTTTTGGGCCATAGGCCTAATATGTCATGAAGCACCTGTTGGTCAAAGTGGAGTTCACGTAAACATCATAGTCAGCCCTGCCCGAGCTGCGACCATTTGGTGGTATGGAGGTAGTGGGATGGTAATGATGTAGATTAATGAGGCAGCTTGTTGAAAAACTTGAAAAAGGTATTTTTTTTAAAAAAAGGCGGAAAGGGAATTGATCACACCCACTGCCAACATCTCAAACGAGTTGTACTTTGATCATTTTTACTATCAACAATTTTAAATATTCGTCAATTAACTATTTTAACTTTAAAATATGATTATCGACTCAAGGAAAAGGCTCTGTCAAATATTTGCTATGAGACATCGAGAGCCTTTTTGAATTTTTCAACTACGGCAAAATCTGCCTGTACAAGTGTTGCCTCCCAAGTCTCATCTGATGGGCCCCACTGCAATGAGAGCATTCCCCCCAAAAAAGGTATTCCAAGTCCTAACCCTTCAGCATCCTGCAACACACCCTGTAGTGGTGCAGCCAGCTGTACGAGTGCGACAAATGGCTCAGTAATCCATCCAGCTCTGGTTGAAGGATTCGAGACCTTCGCCCAGTAGACTACGGAGAGATGAAGTGGGGCTCACTAGATCGACAGTGGAGTCACAGACGGTAGGCGTTCCACCTTCAGAGACTCCAATTCTGGCCTTAAAAATGTCTAATTGCTTTAAAAGGCAAAAGAGAAGTGGGATCTTCCAAATCTTCCAGATGCATCTGGCACTCAACATGAAATGCGTTACACCTATCTCCTCCAACTTGTTTGTGGAGTTGGTAAGTGGCAAAGAGTTGTGTGGAACTTGTATATGGGATCCAACTTGTCAGATGAGCGGCCACAACATGAAAGTTGGCCACCCCAAAATCATGCGATCCAACCACCATTCAGGCCACACTGATAGTCGTCAATTGTTTTCTACAATGTGGCCCACCTATGATTTGGCATTGATGGACAGCATACCAACAACAGATGGGCCCCACAGGCAATAACGTACAGGTGGGGGACTGCTTCAGGGCATTCCAACGCCATGGTGGGCTCAGTCACTGCATGGGTTGGATGAAACATCACATAAACAGTGAGACCCCATGACGATGGCATACACAACGGCCAGCCCCCCCACATGCAATAGCATATACATACAAGAGAAATAAGCAGCAAAATAACTTTTCCACAACTTTTTAAACATAGTTGAATGACCTATTAAATAAGCTTATACTACACGGACTTGTAGAGAAACAAGCATCTTCCAATATCGGTGGCTCTTTCCCACACTCAACATGAAGCACCTAATCAACTGTCCCGATCACCCATCCATGGGCAAAGATGTATGGTCTTGAGGTTTCAAAGTAATTCCAGCTAATCCATCCTTCGCCCATACATTCTAGCAGACGGTGAACTCTTTAGTATTGTGGTGACAAACAGTCAGCAATCCATCCATCAAACATGACATATCAATCTTTCCATTTCAACCCACTGTTCAACAGGGTGGTCCATCAACATTTACAACCCACTGATGGATGGCCCACAAATCTTGTCCCAACACCTCTCGTCTGCACCATCCATACATCCATTGCATCTAAAACTTCTCAGGTAAAAAAATTGGCCAGATTGTCATGCCCGGCACTGCATGGCCGCTGATAACCTGTTAGTTCCTGCAAATTCAGTGCATACCTGCATGAAAGTATCCAAGCAGCAGCAGCAGCAGCAGCAGCAGCAAAGACATTGGAACTGATGGACTAACTTCTATGACAGATTACATCCTAGGCGCCCATAAGAAACAAAGGATATCAAGTTCAATTGCGCTGTGACCCCTACCAGATTTTATATATTATATATATACACAAACTACAAATGCTAGGGTTTTCCGTCATCCTGCTGCTTTCCAGAGAAATCAATTGCAAGTACCTTCCCCCTCTCAACCATGGTTATTCCCTGTCACAATACAAAAAGTCAAGCTTCAATCATTCCTTTTAAATCAAAAGAAGCAAAGATAAAACAGGAAAATATAAATGGGTGTTCCAGCCTCGGGAAGAAGAAGATGTACTTCTGTGTTGGCCAGCTTTGACACCCTTTCCACGCGAAAAAGAGGGAATCTTTGTACCAATCAAGGCGTTCTGTAGCCCTTCCAGTAGCTGTAAAGGCAGTAATAGTTTCCACAGTTACTAGACAGGAAGTTTTACAATTGCTAATGCCATCTACGCATAGAATTAACAGAAGATCCACACCAGATGGTCATCCATTGAGAGCCAGAGATAACACCCCCATTGCCTTCTACTCGTGTGAGAAAGATTTGGAGTTCCACTCACAAGCATATGCTAGGTTGGCACACTGGCAATCTGGGCCCTCATCAGGTGGGCCATACTACACTTGTACTTTGAAAGTTTTAATCAATCTTTTTCCACCACCCATTCTTACCAAATGCTTGTGACCAACCCCATGAGCTAATTACCTGGATTTTGGGCCAGGGAGCATACATGGTAAGGATGCCTTGTGAACCAGCCTGGACCTGAAAAATTTTCTGATAGGAACCAGTTCTAATGGGAACCATTTAAGAATTTGTGCATATGCAATCCAGGCCATACAGACCCTTCATCTAGCTTGAACAAAGGGTCAGGCTGTTTGGTAACCCAGGTTAGCCCAGTGAATATCAAGGATGGTGTCTCCTCCCACTCTGTCCTCTTCACTATGGCCCACCTGAGTTTTGGATCGGGCTGATTTCTGGGGCCTAGGGGTTTCATGAGGTGACAAATCTGATGGACGGGTTGGATATCATGCAAACATCATGTTGGATGACTTCTCAAGGAAGTTATTTATGGATCAGTTCCTAGTACGGATCCATAATACAGGTAGCCCTGCTGGCAGATGTTGCCACAAGTAACCTTAGCAGAGCCACATGTTATGTTGCAGCTGGTACGACAGAGAAATTAAGACCCCTTAAAACCACAAGAAAGAAAAATGAATCTAAGAATCAGTACCCTAGACGTCGGCTGAATTCTGCGATTGGACCTCCGGGGCTCAGCGGAATCAGGAATTAGCTTTCCAGGATTATCAGTATGGCTAGAGCACTTCTCATCGTCTCTTGCCACCTTTCTACCAGGTGCAAGCTTTCCTCTTGTCCCAGTGTCTCCTTCAATTGCTGAAGATGACTTCTTCTTGGAGGACAGAACATCCGACACAGGTGCTGATGAAAATGACAGGAGGCCCTCACCTGCTTTGAGAGTCGACGTCTCTAAACCGCTCCGTTCATGGCCAGCGAACGCTTTTGCATTCGTTAAAAGATCCTGACTGGTGCCACCAGTCAAAGCAGAGGCAACAGAGATCAAAGAACTGTCCTTCTCAGATAAACTCTTGCTCAAAATGCTACGAGCTTTTCCAGATTTGGGCACTTTAGGTCTGGAGTCGGCAGCAGCTTGTTCTCGTTTTCCCTTGGTATCAACTTTGGAAGAATTTTTCCATCCAAGAGTGCCTTGCGGCACTAGGTACTTCGTGAATTTAATCGAATCAGTTCTGATTCCTTCATTTATCTTTGCAGACTTATCTGCAACGTAATGCTTGCTTACATCCATGAATTTTCTTTTCTTTCCAGGCTTAGGAACCCCAAAAATCACCCTCGATCCTTCCATCTGCAGGCCAGTCCGCTTCACCCTGACTGTGTCGGCATTGTTCTCCTCCCTGATGTTCTTCCCAACAGCAAATATTTTGTCCTTGGCAGACAATGGCAGTGGCCTT
Organism: Magnolia kwangsiensis; assembly: GCA_037074715.1. Classification (NCBI taxonomy): domain Eukaryota; kingdom Viridiplantae; phylum Streptophyta; class Magnoliopsida; order Magnoliales; family Magnoliaceae; genus Magnolia; species Magnolia kwangsiensis. The sequence goes on along the minus strand of CM073576.1, from coordinate 14,151,048 downwards.
GACTCTTCATGTGTTCTTGAATCCCCAGCACTTGGTACATTTGACAGCTTATTGTTCCCTCCAGCCTCAATTTGGGGGCCAATCACGACTTCAAGCCGACCTAGCTTTTGACGTTTTTCCTGGGGAGTATCATTCTGATCATTGCAATATCACAAATAAAATCAGACCGTTAGATAATAAATAAATAAATAAAATGAAACAAGCAAAATATCGTATATTCAATAATAGTCCAAACCTCGTGGGGCAAGGAATTATTTTCCCTTGACCATTCCATCCATTGGCCATCCTTCCAAATGAGAGATGGCCGAAGATTCCAAGCTCTAACGATGGAAAAATCTCCTTTAGCTAGATATAAAAATCCAAAAGCAAGCATTAGATACATCACTGCGCTAAATACATGATCTGGGCTAACTACAACTCACAAAAACAAATTGAAACAACCCAAGAGATAAACAGAAAATCAATTCTTCACAGCTAAGCTTAAGGACAGAATTATTTATTTATTTATTATTATTACTTTTTTGGAAGATTGAATTAAGGACGGAACATATCCAAGTAAACTAGTCATGTCGCTACAGTATTTCTTTCTTTTTTTAACATTATGTTGCCACAGTATTTCAAAGAGGAACTGCAATTAACAGAGAAAATTGGCCAATCCAAACAGAACATTTCCGATTGAAGTAAAAAAAAAAAAAAAAAAAACTTTTAGGGAACCGCACCTGGAAAATGAACAGTCAATTTTGTCTCATCTTCCTTGCTCTTTTCTGTAACAATACCTTCCCACCAACTGAAAAATGAAAACCAGCTTCCCATATTAAGCAAGAGCTCACCAAGTAAAAAAAAAAAAACCTACCTGCTTGTACGAACATGGGGTTTCAATCCAGATAAGTTCCAAGTGACACGTGAAAAATAATACCCTTCAATCCAGATGAGTTCCAAGTGACACGTGAAAAATAATACCCCTTTAGATCTGGGATAGCTACCACTATCCTTCCAGAAGTCTAGTGGTTTTTAAATAAATCATTTTTCCAGTTAAAAGCATTCAGATAAAAGTAATAAATGCTTACCCATCCTGCATCAAAGCATCCACCCGATCTCCAACAGACCATGCATAGTTACCAATAGCTGCCCTGCGTCTCTTTCTCGTTCCTTCGAATTTCACAGCAGTCATAGGATGAGCAATGCGTATCTGGGGAGCTTTATCACCTCCTCCTTCAAGAGGTATCCACTCCTTTAGGTGATCTGGGCCTGCACGAATGAGAAGTTGCACCACAGTAAAGAACAGATATGGGTTCGTACTTGCTCAGCAGTGGGCATGCACAAGTAGATACAAGTGTTAAAACTAAATCGGTTGCTTGATCCTTCACATTACAAATAATATCATTTTGAAACAGTAAAGAAGATCACATATTTCTAAAAAATCAATCTTTCTCAGTGCTAAAAGCATCTGATGGCCTGAGCATTGTAGGGTACCTTCATCCTGCAGAAGTTCATTGTAACATACATAAGCTTTCCCATCCTTCAAGCCAAGTACCTTGGCTGAAAACCAGACACCCCTGCAACCTTCCGCATCGCGAACAACCTAAGAATTGCAACCAATAGTTGTAAGTATGGATCCAATGACAAAGTTGGCTAATCTAACAGCAAAAGAAAAAGGTAGGCCAAGTGAGTAATAATGATCAAGAAGTTTATGGAACTTCAATGGCAAGAAGAAACACATAATTGGGGTTTGATAGTTTCCAAGACCAAAAGAAACTGCATAAATAGGAAATTTTTGTCATGTGTTGAGGGATAAATAGGAAATATATGTCATGGGTTGAGGGCCTTAATATATGAGGCCATTCAGTTCATCCAAAAACTCCAACACAGAAACTAATGAAGCTTGAATTGAAAAGACTAATTTTTTGTAAGATTATGGAGTTTGTGCCAGATACCTCAACAAGGGATGCCTCCTTAATCTCCTTAATCTCTTTAGATGTCCCCATCTGCTGATGCCTTTCACCTTCACCATTTTGGATATTTGAAGAAGCTGCTCTTGATCCAACCTCCAATTCAGTGATAACCCCAACAGTTTTAGCATGATCAGATGTTTTACGACCTTTTTGTCCTGCCAGGCCTCCTTCCCCTGGAACAGAACCCTGAAGTATCCCATTTACCATCCTTGCTTCATTCTCCACGGAGAGTTCTATTGAAGGTGCATTCCCTTCGTTTCTAATTTGCAGGGTTTCTTTCATATTCAGTGGCCTTCTATTGGAACTTTTAATGGATCTATCAATACCTTCATCAGTACCATCCTTGTTCAACTGCTCTCCTCTATGCGTACTGTTTTCTTTCACCGAGTGCTCAACAGAAACCTTTTCTGCTTTCCAGTAACCCCCTGGACCAGCTTCTACTAATTCGCTCAGTGTTAAAGGTATAGGATCACCCATTGCAATGACTGCTCCTGCTTGCGATACAGCCTCTGCAGCCAATTCTGCTGCTTTCACTACTGCATCAAAGTTCTCAGCTCGTTTTGTGGCAGCTGACGCAGCCTCAACCCTCTTCCGAGCAGCCTCCCGTGCAGCAACAATAGTTGAACCAGAACTGGCGGTTTCGCCCTTGCTCTTCAGACCTGATGAAGGATTTGCCTTGCCAAAATTCTTTCTGCCATCGGGAAAAGCAGTTTCAGGACCCCAGGAGGAATTTCCCATTGGAGGCACGTTAAAAGCCTCATCCGCCATCAGTTTAGCTTGCAAAGCAGCGTCAGACGCAACCTTAGCAGCTGCTGCCGCTGCCTTCGCTACGGAAGCAGCTGCTGCTGCTGCAACAGCTGCAGAAGCCAGTTTTGCTTCAACCTCCGAAACTAATCCAGAATTCTTCTGGATGGCTAGCTGACTCCATATTCCTTCACTGTGCCTGATAGCAGCAGCAGCAAGAGCAGCAGCATCATCAGCATGCAGCTTAGCCTGCTCAATTCTACTGTATGTCTCCTCGGAGAAGATAACCTTCTGACCTTTGTCACCACTGCCTACTATCTGGTAATGTGTGGAAGATACAACGGGAGCAGTAGTTGAAACTGCAGAACTAGCTGTATCTATAGTTATAGATTGTCCAGGTGACGGAATCCCTAAGGATGTAGTAAAATGTTTACCAATGGCAGTAGCAGAAACTGGTTCTGTTCGAGCTGGAGTAACTGTGGAGATCTGGCCAATTTCCTCAGTGACAGAACTCTTTTTTCTCTTCCGCGGTTTCTGATCAGCAGATGCATGCTTGGCAGGTGATATGTTTGTCCTAGTAGCCTCTGCCAGTGCAGTTGTACCTGAGAGAACATTTATAGGACCTACAGTAGGAGGCAAAGGACTCAAAGATGCAAGCTGCACACTGGAGAGACGCGGAGCAGGTGGGTCCCGAACTGATGCTACTTGAACTGCTTCCGCAATTGGCAAAGAAGAATAATGTACACCAGCAAGTGCTGGAGTTTGTGGAGAAACAGCCCAGGGTGCAGGACCAGTAGAAGCCTGAGGGAGCCAAGCACTGTTGTTTCCTAAGTAGGGCCTTGTGTAGGGAGATTGGTAAGGTGGCAACGGCGACAGTGATGGATGAGAATCCAGGAGAGGGCCTCTTGGCATGCTGCTGGATGGAAAGACGTCACGAGAAGGGGTAGAAAAACTCCATACCGAGGATGGTACAGACGTTGTGGGGTTTACAATAGCTGGTGGGGCACCCTTGCTGCCAGTTCGACTAGTTGGGGTGCTAAGGGCTTTGTTCTGTAGGGGACTGCACCTTGATACTTGTTCAGAAACGCGGACACCTGAAAATATTACCTCTCCTGAGCAACTAAAGACAGTCCTAAGCTTTAATTAAGCTGAAATAACTTCAGGGAGAAAAAAAAGAAAAAGAGCACCTGATCGAGATTGCAGCGGGCTCTCAAGGTTACTAAGCAGTGATTTCTGACTGTGAAATCTTTCCACAGAAACACGCCATGAATTCTCCCACATGCTCCTCCCGCCATCTGTTTTATTTAAAACCAATTCAACACTGTCAGCCCCCCCGAGCAACGGAAAAACATGGAAATGGATAGTGAAATACAAAGGACTGCTAGCATAAGTGGTGCACCCACCCCGGCTCACATCTCCGAAGGCTGATACCATACAGGACTCATCAGGTGGTGTACACTGACTGCAACAACATATTAGAATGCAGTCAAATAAGCCAGCTCAACTAATAAACATACATATAAGATAGGAAGCATCTTACATCAGAGATCCATAAACAAATATCTGAGCACGCAATTGCACTTGCTGTGAATCAGTGAAAGGCTGGTGACATAACATTGGTGAAGAAGCCGAAGTATTCAAATCTGGAAGACCAGATGCTTGAGTGGTCAGAACAGAAGATGATCTTGTACTACTGCCATCAACATATGCATATTGCCTCCTCTCTTCAACTTGCATAGCCCTGTTTATAGTTCCATTTGAGTAAGCCAATGCACTGGATTGGTTAACATCTTTTTCCACTGTTTGCTTTGGACGAGATGTTTCTTTAGCAGGCTTCCCTCCAGTAGCAGTTCCCCTTTCAGTCGCACTATCAGCTAACCTAGTTTTATCCTTACCTTTACCCTTGGTACCACGACGCACTCTCTGTTCATCAGATACTTTACGACTTCCATGAGAAGTTTCTTGTAAATTCACAGAAGTGGCTTGGCATAATACAGGTGTTGTTGGAGACCCTTCACCGGTCTTGAGAAAAGATTCAATGAGGGGGAAAAAAATTTAACAGGAGAAATTATGAATTTAAATTTAATGGTACTACGGCAGTGAATGAAATACCTGAGGTAATTCAAACGGTTTGATATTTGAAAATGGTTTCCACCCTTTGCCACTTTCTCTTTCAGACAGATCTGCCAGTGAGCCAACCACAAATGTGAAACTCCTGTCATCTTCAGAAGTAGATTTAACATTGTCAGCATGCCGATTAATGTCAGAGGGAATATGAGGCAGGTCCTTAGAAACAGGGTCATTTTGATCTAAGGACTCTTTCTCACCACCATCCAGTTGCTCCTTTTCATTCTGTGAAGGCTCGTTACAACTAATAACAGTAGGTGAATCACATTTGGTTTCTCCAGAAGTTGGACTACCATTGGCAGTTTCCGTGGCATCAGAGGAAGTAGCAGGTTTAGAAGAGCTTTGTTCAACCCGATTCAATACATCACCTGCAAAGACAGATGTAAATATTATATAAGTTAAAGCTTCCAATACAGAAAATAGTAGTAATCATGAACTTCTATAATTTAAACTCAAATGTCTGAGTTTCTGTAATCCCATCTTTAGTTAGCTAATTCATGCATAAACTTATGCATTAGTCAAAACTTGATTAAAACATTTTCATCGATTTGGAAGGAATAATAATCCCAAAACGCTACCTCACAAAGTTAAATCTACTGTATCCTATATAAAAATACTTCATATAAATACCGGCATAGCTTCACATAGTCAGAAGAAAAATGTATGTGAAAATTGGATTATTCACTTCTACCACACCAGAAGAAATGGAAGACATCACACCTCCTGTTGTCAGAAGCAGCACCCTCCCACCACTGGCATCTCCAGATACCAAATTAGCTTCACCTTCATGTTGATTGTTCTGGCCAATTCCATGAGAAGATCCATCTACAGATGTAGGTATAGGCTGGGTGGGTATCTCAGTATTGCAAGCTGTTTCCCCTGCAACACAAAACCATAGATGTATGGAAACATATGATGCACAATCACAGTAAATTACTGATGGTCGATCTGGCTGGTAAATACATGCAACATATCTCAAAGGCAAAAAAAAGACTGGCAGATTTGCATTCACAGGATGGAGAAAGCTAATTTCAAAGATTGAAATAGTTTATGTGGCTTAATTTTCATATAAATTACCTGTAACTTGCAAGGTTGTTACTTTGTACTTCTCACAAGAATTTCCTAATAATTTGGAGCCATCAATTTCTGTCACAACAGATGCATGGACAGTAGGATGGCCTTCCAATTCCTTTGCACATTTCTGAGTGGCTTTGATAGCCATAGATGCTTCAGGTTCCTCCTGGTGTATAGAATGAAAAGACTTCTCAGCAGACAATGACTGAGTGAGCATCTCAGATGATTCTGCCGCACTATTACAAGCTGGATGTTGCCCAGAATCAGAGGCAGGAAGTGGCCCACTGGCTATCCGTGACTTACAGTTCTCAGTCAGAATTTGTAAACATGGCTCTGTGGAGACTCCAGGGACCGTTTCTTCTTTCTCAGGTACTTTCTGACCAGAAACATCAGCAGCAACCAGGACAGTTGCATCCATTTTGTTACCAGATGCTAACAAGATGACATCTTCAGTTGACACTGTCAAAAAGAAAAAGAAAAAAGAAAAAAAGAATCAAAGATAAAGAAAGAAAGAAAGAAAGAGCAATGATTAGACTGTAGTTTTTGAATTTTCAGCATCTGGAAAGTTAGTTGACAAGTACCTGATTCATCCACAACAATATGTTCAGTAGTTAATGTAGCTGTACTTTGACCAGGAGAGGAAGCCTCTACCCTCTTCTCCCTAACCAGAGGATCATCAATTTTAATTTCAATACCTTCTGAATCAGTTGATAAACTTTCATTCTCTTTTTCAAGATTAGGAACATCTGAATGAAGAGTATTAACATCATTCAACACAGCAGGCGGTAAACTACTATCACATTTTTGTGGCAGCTTCTGATGCTGTGGATATGAGACATGCCCCTCTGCACTATAATGGGCTTGATCTGGTAGAACATCCCCTGACAAATTCAAAGTAGAATCTGGATAACTACTGCTATCCTTCTCAATTACTTTAACTAGCATATCCTTCTCCACCAACGCAGGCTCTGGATTCTGGGCATTAAAGACTGCCCCATGAACTTCCAAATCATTGAGACTTTCTACATTCACTCTTGTTTCATGAATCATGCTAGTTGGAGAATGCACAACTGCACTGGAAAAATTTCCCACATCATTAATTCCGTTTTCAGTTAACCTACCTTCAGAATTTTGTGTTTCTTCCATCACCGATAAAGTTGTCTCCAGTTTACTCGCTCTAAGCTGAACATCCATCTCTGCCTCTTTGATAAAAATCACTCTTTCAACTGGGCAACCACTATCTCTTGATAAATCCTCTGGCTTCTTATGACTATATCGTTCTGTTATTTGAATAAAGGAATCTATCTTTACCAATGGACTGCAAGGATTTCCCAAAACATCATTGCTGCTTCCAGTGTTACTTCCTTCAATACTTTTATCTATTTCTACTGCGACAAAAGATGCCTCCTGTGTGCTTCCTGTAAAACGAACACCCGTCTTGCTATCTTTGCTCAAAATCCCACTCTTCATTTGTTGAGTATCAGCTTTTGACAATGCCTCATTTAATTCTTCTGCTATATGCACAGAAGAGTCCAGATTCAGAGCCGAACTGGAAAGATTCTCTGCATTACCAGTACAACTTACCACTACACGTCTCTCATGCTGTTGATCATCCATCTGAGTATCCTGCAAAACCTGAATTTTATCTTTCTCTGCACCATCTTGTAGCAAATCCCCTGGCTTCTCACAACATGCTACCTTTATGCACCCATCTGCAGCACCTATAATAATATTCTGCATGGATATGCCTGATGGTTCCACTTGCATTCTCTCAAAGGTGGCATCATGATTCCCTCTAGCCAATGCACTTACAGAAGAAACATGATCATTCTCATGTGCATTATTTGCCATGGAGGATGAAGTAACCTTCTGGTCCATGTCAACTCGCTCAGCAGCACTAATCATGTGACAGTCAAACTTTTTGTTGACAGGACTCGGATCCAAGTCCACCAGACTTCCATACTCAGATTTACCATCTTGGTGGATGGGTGCTTCAACATGAGCGAGAATCCTTGCTGCATCTGTACTCAAATCCGATAGGTTTTCCAGACATTTGTCAGGAGGTAGTGTAGGATTGGAATCAATTATATCCCCTATCTTAGGGGCAATGGAATCGTCTTGATTCAAGCTGGGATCCATTTGGTTGTTTAAGTTGTTTAGTCCATCACAGAAATCTGACTCCTCAATGATGATTTGTTTGGTGAGCATCTCATCTTGCCCAACTGATTTCAATAACATCTCAACAGATTCAGATGAAGTGGCCTCAGACCAAACATTGTTACGCCTTGAAATAGAGCAAGATTCGGCAGCACTTGAACTGAACTCTATTCCACTATTTTCCCGAGAGAAGTCCTCTATCCAACGGTTTTCTTCTTGATTTTGGATGCCAAGTAAGACCTCTGTTTCAACTGAAGTATCATACCTTAGATGGACCTGAAGGCTTTCGTCAAGGTCAAATTTTGGAAGTGCGTATGACCGTAACCCAGGAGGAAATTTTGTGCTGTCTTCACCACCTAACTGAAAATTCTGGCTTTGGAAATCACAGTCATCATAATCCATGGGTGTATCCCTGCAAAAAGATAAAGAAAAAAAAAAGTATAGATATACGTCAAGTCCAACAGAATATCCATATTTTACTAAATTATAAGGCAAGTTGAGAATTTCACGCATCACCCAAAATCCCCAATGTGGTAAACAGGTGCTCATGAGAAAAGGGAAAGGATGTGCATGAATCAGCATGTCTCAACAAAATAAATTTGTTAAATAGATACTGATCTTTTCTTATGGATAACACATGATCTTATTGCAAACAGAAATTACGAAAGACAGCGTGAATGGGGCACAGTTTTTGTGGGCGGTTTGGTCCAACTGCCAACCTCCAAGGCTCCAGGTTCTCACTCCCAATTAATGGAACAAATTATTGGAGGAACCATCTATAATAACAGAGCCAGCAAGCACACCAGGAATCAAACATAAGCCATCACAAAGGGCCTCTGTTCCATTTTGGAAAGATCATCTGCCACAACAATAATTAATAGAAATTGCTGGACTAGTTTCCTTAATAATTGAACCAAAACAACAGCTTTTGGAAGCAAGGTGTCCCGTATCGGTATCGGTTGGCGTAACGGTGCCCTCCGAAAGCGATACTGATACGGGGGCGTAACGGCCCATAACGACGCAAATTTTTTTTTTTGCCAAAAAAATATGAAAATATATGGATTAAATCCGAAATATTCTAAACATTCCAAATATGCATTCATTTATAAATTGGAACATGTTTATGGTGGTGTAACAGTCCACTCTTTGGTCAGAAGTTGTATCGAACTGTCTGATGAATTTATGAACCAGATAACCTGAATTTGACTACAAAATTCATATATTTAATTTTCTAACTATCTACTATCAATGATAGATATATTAGAATGAATGTAATATGAAAATATCTTACATTTAGGTGTTTGCAATTATTTTTGAGGGCCAAAATTCATGCGTAAATAGAAAAAAATATAAAAAACTAAAATAAAATGGCACCCCAAATACGTAAAATGCACATTAACATGTTCTACTATGATTAACACATCAAATGGCATCATTAAAACAACAAAAGAATCATTAAAAAATGATTTTTCGAATTTTCAAAAAAAGGGTCAAAATAAATGCATAAATAGAAAAAAAATATAAAATGGCACCTCAAATCTGTAAAATGCACATTAACATGTTCTACTATGATTAACACATCATATGACATCATTAAAACAACAAAAGAATCATTAAAAAATGATTTTTCGAATTTTCAAAAAAAGGGCCAAAATAAATGCGTAAATAGAAAAAAATATAAAATGGCACCCCAAATCTATAAAATGCACATTAACATGTTCTACTATGATTAACACATCATAGGGCATGATTAAAACAACAAAACAACTATTAAAAATTAATTTTTCAAATTTTAAAAAAAGGGGCCAAAATTCATGCGTAAATAGAAAAAAATATAAAATGGCACCCCAAATCTGTAAAATGGACATTAACATGTTCTACTATGATTAACACATCATATGGCATCATTAAAACAGCAAAAGAATCATTAAAAAATGATTTTTCGAATTTTTAAAAAAAGGGCCAAAATAAATGCGTAAATAGAAAAAAATATAAAAATATATATAAAATGGCACCCAAAATCTGTAAAATGCACATTAACATTTTCTACTATGATTAACACATCAAATGGCATGATTAAAACAACAATACAACCATTAAAAATTAATTTCTCAAATTTTAAAAAAAGGGGCCAAAATTCATGCGTAAATAGAAAAAAATATTACAAAAATATTAAATAGCACCCCAAATCTGTAAAATGCACATTAACATGTTTTACTATGATTAACACATCATATGGTATGATTAAAACAACAAAACATATTAAAAAAAGTATAAATACCTATTTTTGACGAATTTCTGAAAAATGGCCCTCCGAGCTTTGATTCAAGAAAATCCATAATATAATGTATTTTTATCTCAAATACCCAGCCAAGGTTGGTCGAATTTAGTAGTAGAAGGAGTGAGAAACAGTTTGAAAACAAGAGGTTTCAAAAAAATAGCAAAAACAAAACTTAAAATAGAAAAAGGCCGATACGGGCTTGTTACGGGCCCGTAACAGCCGATACGCCCCATAACGGCCGTATTGGCCCCGTATCGGTCGATACGGTGCAAAATATCGAATCGGCCAATACGAGGCCAAATCGCGTAACGGTTGCCACCGTTACTGGTACGTATTGGCCGATACGGCTGATACGTAACCGATTTGGCCCACCCTGTTTGGAAGGGGAAATTTCATGTCTAGCTATGAAACACTTCGCTCAGGAAAAAAAAAACCTGATACATTTAATATGCAGTGAAGGTTTGTTTCGATGCATGACTAAATTGAATTGCAACCATTCAGTCCGGTCTATTGAAAATCATGAAAATTAATGATGCCTCCTAGCATTCATAATGAGACGGTAGGAAGGTTTAAATCACAGCTACCAAATCAGCACACGGCAAAAGTCCAAGTATCATTGGGTACAAACACTGAAAAATATAGTTGAAAAATCAGCCAAAGCGATGGAAACTCCAATTCAGCACCAAAAATTTGGATACATGTAGTATACACTATGAAGATGCCCTGGACCAATTATAGTGTTGGTCAGCTGATCAGGTCGGTTAAACTTGTATAAAGAAAATGGGCGGTTGGGGAAAAAAATCCATCAGTCGGAATTCAACATACATGCACACTATCTGATTTTTGGTACATGGGATGTTCACAATGCACACTAACTGATGAATGGTTCAAATCTCTAACATGTGTGTCATCTAGTGGGAACCAATCACTGCATGGGAGCTGTCCCATCGGACTAGATTCATGCAATTGTCACCATTTAAAAATGGTGATCACTCATTCTCCTCATGTTTGGCACTCATGTACAACCATCCAGACCATCCAAATTGTGCAGCAAATTGTGGATGGAGGATATCTACAAAAAAACACACTGACCAACCAATCCTATTCATCAAATTTGACAAATATCAACGGGTGGCTAAAGTAAAATAGTGAGTGGTCCATATTCCAAGGATGGAATCAGATGGTTACTATCATCGTCTCTGTGAATTTTTTGGGTTATGCTCCATCCACAGCTAGGTTGGAGTGTAGATTTTGGATTGTCTTTATTTCGTGTTGGAGTGTAGATTTTGGATTGTCTTTATTTCATTACAACAACGTGGATGTGAACAGCTAGACTCACCGCCACTTTTAAATGGTGAAAAGTATCACTGGAGCATAGCCCATCAAAACCCTGTACTATGCAATGCCACAACCCTTCACCCTATAGCATGTACAACACAGCTTTTGTACAAGATACAATATGTGGCAACATGGCATGTAGCTAGAGAGATTTCACCCTGCAACGGGGTGTCCTCCCCAAGTAGATGCCCTTCCCAACAAATCATATGAGTCCGCCAATCAGGTAGGCCATAGTTAACGAAACAAAACAGCTAAAGAAAACATGGTTGAAGATTTATAAGCTGCCCATATGTTTCCAGCATTGAGGACCACCTGTTGAGTGGACCAGCCCAGTGGATAGCTTGGATATTGCATCTATCTTCCAAGGTAGTAGATGTGATGATGCGTAGATGGTTACACCTTGTACACACGTGAACTTAGCAAACTTATCTGACGATTCTAGTGGAATTATCCATATTTTACCAGCAATGTCATATGGCAATACATATAAAATGAATATTAAATGTGTTTTGGATAATTCTCCATTAAGGGGCTGTTTGATTTTTAAGTTACCCAGTAAATACATGTAAAAAAAAAGTAATTATTACTAAGTTAACCTGTTTGAAATCGGCAAAGAAATTAAATCTCAAAAATCGGTCCAAAAATCATATTTTTGCTGATTTAAACTTGTGGGACCCATCGCGATGTATGTTACTTATCCACACCATCCATCCTTTGTAACGGCACATTTTATAGTATAAGGCCAAAAATGAGGAAAATCACAAGTTCAAATGGGCCACACCTTAAGAAACAATGATTGTAAAGACGTGAACCGTTGAAAGCTATTTTCTCCCTGGGGCCCACATTGATGTTTATTTGTCATCCAACCTGTTCATAAGGTCACATAGTCATAGATAAAGGGAAAACAAAAATATCAGTTTGATCCAAAACTTCTAAGGCCTCAAAAAGCCTTCAATGGTAGGAGTTCAATTCCCATTATTTCCTATGGAGTGGTCCACTTGAGCCTTAGATCTGCCTCAATTTTTGGCTCTGCCCTAAAATGAGCTGACTAAAGGGATGAACGGTGTCGATAATAAACTTATATCATGGCCGGCCCCACAAAAGCAATGTGTGTTAGTCTCGGGTAACATGAGGTGCTATAAATGAAGGTGGCTGTCAACATCACCTCGAAAATGCAGCAGTAAATACAAAGGTAAATAATTATTACTCATTAACCGTGAATTACCATTGTCATTGGAAAATCAAACCGCCCCAAAGATGAAATTTAGACCACGTATTTCAAACCATACATCGTACATTAGGTAATTAGGTTGCTTAAAAATCAGTGAATTATGTATTTCTTAACTATGGTTTAAATACCTGGACCAGACACCAATCTGTATTTTTGGCCAGTTTGGTCCAAAACAGTCCAACCAGCATTCCCAACTGGTTTGACCCCTAATAGTTATAGCAATGCAAATAACCTTATATAAAATAAAATAGGGTTTTAGGAATGTCCCCACCTTCATGGGGACATTAGCAACGTCCACAAACATTTTAAATGGCATGGGGCACCCAATCATGGATCTGAAGATTCTGAATTGTTCTTTATTCATACAACTAGGAGCAAGCCATGGTGCAAAAATCATGCCAATCGGATGATCCTAAACATCCAATGAAGAGCATAAAAAATGGATAGTCAAGATTGAGCAGAGAAACAAAATAGGTCCACATCTTGAAACATCTAGTTGATAGATCCCACATTGTATTTCTTATGATTCCATAGTAGCACTTTGGTTTGATGATTTTAACCATGTGATATCTGGCTCATAAACAATGGACGCTCATAAGAAATTTTCTGCACTCAAAGGGTTAGGATCATCCGATCAGCGTGATTCTTGCACCATGGCTTGACCCCTAGGATACTACAGAATGAACCATCCCAATTGATGATTGAGCATTCGAGGTGTCATTTAAAAGGTCTGGGGACATTGTTAATGTCCATATAAGGTGGGGACATTAGCAAAAACCTACAAAATAAATGGCATAAAACTAACGGAAGTATGTGGGGCACAGAAGATAAAACATTCGTCACCTCTGAAGTGGGCTGATGGCTTAACTTTTGCCTATTAAATTTTGTCCCAAAGAGGGACAAAAAGAAGATGACTGACCGGTCGGACCTGAGCAACAAACTTGACCCAGGCAGGTGAAAGACTTGAACCAGACCGTTCAAAGAGTCTTTTGCCCAAAACGGTTTTCTTGGTGGCCCACCACGTTCATCTATTTCCTTTTCATCCCCTGGCCCTTCTGGCCTGGGTTTTAAAACACTGGATAGTAGCCCTCGAACTGCAGTTCCGTTTCTTCTGAGACCAGCTTGAGTGTAACGTGATTGCAATTTGGAGCCCAGATGATTGATAACAAATGCTACAATACAAAATTATGATTTGGCCATTTCTGCTTTGTTAGACTACTAACTGCAATGCAATTCAATGATGCATCTAAAAGTGGATGGGAGAACCGCAAAAAGAACATGAGCCAAGTAAATTTTCCAAGCAAACATGCAAATAATTCCCTTCACAATGGACAAACACAATATATTCATACACCCATTACAAACCCTTTTAACCCTTAACTTTAGCATTTAACAGGAACATTGCAGTAACTTTGCCATTTCCTATGTAATTTGGGCATGGACATGTGCATTGGTATAGGACACAGATACAAGCATCAGACATCGTCAACTGTAAAAGTCTGACTCAGTGACATATCCCTAGAATATGAAAATAATCAAATGCTATATTTTTAATAGCACACAAGGTTTAAAACACATGGTTCTGACTTACAACCACACAACAATGCACTGGCGCTACCATTGCATGATGGTAACAGCCCTTAAGAAACTGTAAAACAGGAAAATGGAAAACATCAGGCCCACGCAAAAATAATGGCTGCTTTTACCAGAAAATGGTTTTATACATCATAACCCATTTACAAATCAGCTTTGTGGATGTTAGCATCCCCTATATGGATGTTACCAGAAATGGACAAATGGAAAACGTTAGTTTTGGGGACGTGAGGATTCCTCTATTTGTGTATAATTTGGTAATTTTATGTTATGCAAGACCATTTTCCAGTAAAATAACCATTACTTTCTCATGGTACAATTTTCACAATTTCAGTTTCTTAATGGCTGTTACTGTTACATAAAGGAAACACCACTGCAATGTCATGCCGTCATAAATCATAACAGTGCATGTGTAAACCTTGTGAACTACTAAAAATATAGGGGAATGCTAACAACCCCACCTTCATGGGGACGTTAGCAACATCTCCAAAAGCTTTTAAGTGAACACCTGGAATGGCAGATCACTATCCCAGACGGTCCATTCGATCATTTGGGGGGGCTGCAAATAAGCCAATTGGATGACCATAACCGTTCGATCAATAGGATGAAAAATGGACAGCCAAGATTGGCAGAGAAATAAGATAAGCTCCAATCATCATCTTAAAACAACTATCTAGCAGGTCACACGTGGGTTTGTTATGATTCCAAAGAAGTTTGATGATCCTAACCATCTGATATATGGCTCATAAAAAGTGGACTATCATCATGTCATCATTTAGCAAGACAGTGAAATTTTGAACTAGTGCCTACCTGATTCAATTCTTACCAAGATTAAAGTATCATCCAAAACCAGTACATATGCCCAGTATGGACCGGTATCGTCCATGAAAGATACGGTTACATCGGCCCGCAACAGCCCTATACAGGGTGATACAGAGCCAAATCAGCAGTGAACGAATGATGCGATGCCGATACACTGATTTTACACCTTGTTTCTGACATAAAATCACTAATCAATGCTGTTGGACCATCTACAAGAATAACTACAGCAAGACCACAGAAGTGAAATTTCCGACAATACCTTCTTATGTGTTAGTGATGATATGACTTGATAAGAATCACAAAGTGCGAGCATGCGTACATATATCCATATGTCGTGTTACTCGACTGTAACGTGCAACTGTAATTTTGCAACTCGCTACTGAACTAAAAGCCATTAATGATCTAATTAGCATTTTAAACTAAGCTTTTAGTAATTCAGAGGCTAGAAAAGAATAGTTCTTGGCTTAAAAGAAGAATGATACCGCGAACCCAAACAGTCCCGCAAAACCCTAATTCTACAATGATCAAGGGTGCGCACATCCTTAACCTACAACCCCAGCATCGATGGAGAAGAAGAACGGCCTCACATGACTTACCATCAAAACGGACGTAATACAAAATAAAAACCCTAGTTTCTCACTCTTTTCAGTTGCTGGGATAGTAAAAGGCGAGAAAGAAAAAAGTGTAAAGTGAGAGAGAGAAGAAATACCAGAAGGAGCAGGTTTAAGATGCTAGCTCCCTCCATCCGGAGATGAAATCACGGCCGTTGATCAACCAGACCCTAGATCGTACGGTCCTGCGAGGGCTCATTACCCTAGGGCAAGAACCGCCTTAAATGGCAGGGGGGGCGAGTCTCGTCCGGCTCGAAAACCCTAGCTCCTTGACCTTTCGGCATGAATACGGGGAGGCGGAAGGTCGGCGAAGAATACTAACGGCCAGCGTTCGTCAGATTCCGGCTGATCGAGGGGCGTTTTCCGGCGAATCGGCGCAGGAGTTAAAAAAACAAAAATTAAAAAACGGGGGAAAGAGAGAAACCCTCTTTTCACTCACGCGCTCGGGTTTTTCTTCACTCAGTCGCATGACTTTCTTCGCACGGAGGCCGGGGAAGAGATTTTTGCTGCAATACATCCAGCCAGATGTATGTAATATAGGATACGTCGCGTCTTAGCCGTTTCGATCGGGGCATGTTTTGGTAATCCAAGTGGTTCATTTGATGGAAAAGGTCGTGAGTAGGACTTTTTTTTTTATCAATTATCATATTTAAATACTTCCATAATTTAATTATTGGCACTTTAAATATTGACCGTCCCCTTAACCGTTGATTTGTGGCCAATTTTCTAGGAAAATATTATTCTTAAAATGAAATATTTTCTATCCGAGCACCCTTTGTTGTGTATCTCGTTAGACAAATGGTTTGGATCACCAAAAATAACAATACCTATTATCGTTAGAGAACCAACTTAAAGTGTAACGGTACGTCGGGACGAACGGTAGCAAACCGGGGAAGAAATGCGTAATTTCCACATTATGTGCAAAGACGTCGTATCAATACCATTCTAATTCGCAATATTTACACATTTGCCCGAACATTCGGGTAGAGAGTACTTCACGTGCTGCGCCCGGTGCAGGAACGGAAGCGTCGACAATACCTATTTACGCAGTGCGTGAAACACCCAAGTCCTGTGGGGCCCATCATATTGTATATTTAAAATCCACTCCGTCCATCAGGTTTTATCCTCGATTCTATTCACCTGAGATAAAAATCAGATGGGTCAAAATCTCAGAGGATTACATGGAAGGAGACAATGGAAATGGGATGCCGACCATCCGTTTTTGTGGAAACCACCATGGTTTGTATATTTCATCAAATCCGTTAAGAATATGTAAATAAATACAATGAAGTCAAAATTTAAAAATTAGCCTGATCCAAAAATAATAATTTCCACACCACATGAACTTATAGGTTTTAAAAGCAATTTACATTATTTCTATTGGTGTGTCCTGTATTTGTTTAAAATCTATCTAATATCTTGTATATACGGTGTATATAATTTTTCTCACCTGATGGACGGAGTATAATTACGTATAAAACATTATAGGCCCCACGTAACTCGGGTATGTTGCGCAGCTGCGTGAAACAGCTCTGTTAGACGATTCCAGGCCGATGAAAATGCGCTCACATGAAAGTCGCAATGCTTACTCAACCGGCAGGCCACGTGTGCCTTGAACGATGACAGCTGGCGAATTTTTAAACCATCCATTCCTAGTCCTCCTCTCACATGTGGGTGATCAGCTGATGAGCGGACCAGCTTGACTTTCGTGTACGGTCATCTTCATGATGGGCCCACCTGCTCAAATGTTACCCACGCCTGCCAGGTTGGCACGTTGCTAACACTGATGTGAAGGTGCGTGGGAGAGGTTCACTCAAAACTACCTTCTTCTTTTTCATTTTCCATCAAACCTACCAAGGTTGATGAAGGGTTAAAAAGGAAGGGTTATTCGTGTGGATAAAGATTAGTGAAGCCATTAATGGCACGCACACTAACATGTCATTTGTAATTGATTTATGCATGTAGCTAAGAAGCGCGAGCGTGCAAGAGTTATAATCACTCAATAATTGATTGGACGTCGATAACCAAAACGATCGTAAAATATTGGACTCGAAAATATAGCTAGCAGTTGTTATAACAACCATGCAATTTATGAAAGGATAGGGTTGAGTCCTTGTCATGGATTATTTTTTCATTACATTAATTATTTTTCTTCCCCCACTAATTGTAGCTAATGTAATTATTAAAATAATAAAAATTATCAAATATATTACAAAGATAGAAACAATTATAATCAATAAAGTAAAAAAGAACAACTAGAGATAATAAAAAAGATAAGTACCTCATTTGTCCATGTAAACAAATGATACAAGCAAATGATTAGGAACGTGGGACCAAAATCTAATAGTCCAGGCAAGAACTCAGTAGTCAAGATCCAACAACGTAAAGTTGTGGATGTTTATGACAATCCTATAATGTAGTAGCTCTTGCAGTACAGTAGCGATGGCATTGGATGATAGTGATTTATGTTAAAGCTAATATAAGTTAAAATAAACATAAAAATAAATATAAAAATAAATAAATAAATTGTGTTTAACATGAACCTTGAGCTCTTCATTGATTGTTACATTCATAGTTTATTGATATGATAAGACCTTCGTTGGATTTCCTTGACAGTCTAGGGTCATTTACATTTATATCTAAATATGAGTATATCCATAAATCTGAAACTATTAGTTTTTATATCTCCACTTTTACATAGATGATCCCCTATTAGAGATCTTCATAATGATGTCGCATCTAAAATTATTCTATTAGATTCATCTCCACCCTTCAAACCTTTTAATTGTGGAACCGGAGGGACTAAATCTACTCGAACGAGCTCTCCCATTCTTTTGAGTCCAAATCGTTCTAAGATAAGCTCATTTCATTGATACCCATATGTTCAATCTTCAGATATTTAGAATCTTCATGATCATTGTGAGGGCTCCAATAGAAAGATCTCTCATTTTAGAAGGATTATGAGAAATGCTTCACCAAGTCTATCATATCTAGATTTGTGATAGGATTCTTATCTTGATAGGCCTTTTATAGGCATGTTGTATATGCTGCCTTATTCAAATGTCGTGCAAAATCACAGCCATATATGTTAGGGCATGCATACGGTTCAGTGTAAGCGCATTAATAATGGAAGCCGAGTCGTCGAAGGAATATATCTTGGGATGTGAGTGCAATTCTACCAACATTGAACCTGTAATGTTGACGTCTTATTGGTCCACATTGGTGTGCTAAAAATGGATGTAAATATCATATACTCCTACATATGAATGACATGAAAAGAATACAAGGCCTATAGCTTTTTCATGAGGGGTACCTACCACATGAAGAATGAATGCAGATGGGGTACTACCCTACCTATCCCTGGCTTGGAACGAACAGGGGCTTTAGGGACCACCATGGTGTGTGGATTTTATCCACATTTCCCATCCATTTTGCAATATCATTTTAAGGTACAAAGCCTAAAAATTAGGTTGATCCGAGGCTAAAGTAGACCACACCATATGAAACATTGGTGATAATGAAACCCACCGTTGAAGCCTTCCAAGGGCCCACCATGATGGTTAATTGCTATCTAACCTATTCATAAGGTCACATAGACCTGGATGAAGAGAAAGCACAAATATCAGCTTAATCTCAAAATAATTCAATGGTAGGTGTTTAATACCCATTTTGCGGTCCACTTAAAGCTTGGAATTGCTCTATTTTGGGCTTGTATTATAAAATGATATGGAAAATGGATAAAACGTGTGGATAAAACCCATACATAATGGTGGCCTCTCAAAGCCATTGTCTGTTCCTAGCTAGGGAGGGCGGGGTAGTACCCAATATGCTTCCATGAAGAATGTAAGCATGGACCGGTTTTTTTAAGGTCAATACGAATGCAGTGGTACAACAGTCCTTGTTCCGTGAGCTTATTCTTCAACTTATTCACCTACATGTAATATAACAACCTTACTCTCCAACTTAGTCACCGGCATGTAAAAGTTATTCACCTCCCTATTCATGGGAATATCACTGCTTATGTTGATGTGAACATCTGCCTACTTATACACTCTGCTCATGCGGGGGCTATTATATTGTACATATGCCATCCAACCAATGCATTAAGCAATTCCCACCATGATGACAAGATGCCTCAGAGATTGGGGTGCGCCGTATTGTAGTTGAACTCATATACAAACTATGGTGGGCCATCCACTCCTTGTAGGAATAAACTTAATCTACAGGTCGTACGCCCCTTGTGTGATAGATACAAGAAACAAAGAAAAAGTATGTGTTACATCAACACTGTCCATCCATCCTGCGAGGCCATTTTATGGAAAGAGACAAAAAATAAGGCACATCCAATACGGAAATTGACCACCACGAAGAGTGGTTGGGATTGAACGCTTGCCATTAAAAATTTCCTACAGCTCACATGAGTGTTGGAAGCTGATACTTGGAGTCATGCCCAATAAAGATATTTCAAAAATCGATGGACGGTGTCATGGGAAGCGGATTGCGTAGTAATACAGTACACTTAATCGTACTGAGTATACTCAGTGAGGTTCACCTTGATTTTTTTTTTTTTAATCTGATCCACTCCGTCCATCCATTTTATCAGATAATTCTACGGCCTGAACCCAAAAATAAAGCATATAAAATGTTCAAATAGACCACACCAGAGGAAACAGTTGAATTAAATGTCTACCGTTGAAAAATTTTTGAGGGCCACAGAGATTTTGGATCAAGCTTATATTTGTGTTTTCCCTTCATCCATGTATGTATGATCTTATGAACAGTTTGGATGACAAATAAACATGACTGCGGGGCCTAAAAAGGTTTCAACGGTGGAAATCATTATCCCCACTGTTTCCTGTGGTATGATCCACTTGATCTTTGGATATGCTTTAATTTTGGGCTCAACCCTTAAATTAGATGGAAAAATTGATGGACGGCATAGATAGATCACATACATACAAGGTGGGCCCAACTGAGTTTACTCAGTACGGTAAAAGCGTAGTGAGTATCTCGGTACGCAATCCGATTTCGTGGTTCTGATGGATACTAGGCAAGTTATATCCACGTGTGTCTAATTAGGCTGAGTATTTACTTGGATATAGAAAATTGGAGGTATTGATATAATGATGTTACATATGACTTTATTTTGGACTACTGTGGCTGTGCTAATCATTACCCATATACGTAGTATTACGGAACATTACTTTAGTAATTGTTAAAACAAACAAGCCCTAATAAAACACGGACTTGCATACACGTTGAGATTGAAGTGCAGTAAAACAATACTAGTAAATTAGAAATAAGTTATTTCTAATTTGGAGGAGATTTGAGAAAGTTGGACAATACATATTGCCAGTTTAATGCATGAATGATTTATTTTTTAAAGACAACTATTGCACTGTTCGCAATTCAGTCAAGTTGTAATCTCATTTTTCATCATTGATTAAAAAAAAATATCGAATTTTTCATAAATTATTTTCTAATTTTCTTCCTTTCCTAAAGAATTTGAGGTATCTCTATGATGAGTCTAAAGAAGTTTCATGGATTCGGAACAATTATTCCTTAAGAAAGACGGTGATTGACCTCAACATGTCCTTCCCTGCGTTAGTTTAGTATTAAAGTGAGGGTTTTCTTCAGATTTATGACTTTTAACAACCGGTCGAGCAATAATTCTATGGACGGTGTTCCATGGAATCATCTTTTAACAGCTTTTGAAGCAGCGCAACGAGAAAATCGACAAGCTATGTAAGGGCCGCAAGCTCTAGGGCAGCTCCATGTTCATGGCGAGATCCTGGCCTTACCCAAGAGGGTGCGGCCCTTACCATGGGGTTACCGTGAGGCCTACCTTGATGTATGTATCATGTATCCATGTCATCCATCTATTTTTCCATATCATTTTAGGACATTATCTGAAAAATGAAGTAGATTGGCCATTAATGTTCAATCAATATTGTTTCTTATGATATGATCCACCTGATCTGCTCTTGCCCTAAAATGATCAGAAAAACGGATGAACGACGTAGATACATAATACATACATCTGAGGTGGGTCACATTGTTCCAACCTCCCCTAATTCGCTCTTGCCCGAGAGGCCACATCCCAACACCACCAGACTACATTGTGTGGAGTCACGACGCGCAATCGCATCAAATGTGGATATGATCTTACAAGGGTCAAGCACTATCTACGGCCCAATCTAACAGGTACAAGCCCCATCCTAGCTCAGGTACTCTCAATGTAAAACTAAAACCAGGCCTTAAGGAGCTGACATGGGCGGCTGCGAGTTAGAACTTTTGCCACTCAGCTGAACCCGAGAACGGAATTAAGGGTTCGGCTCTTACCATGGGGCCTACATGTTTGTATTCTATATAAACAGTGCTCTCTCTCTCTCTCTCTCTCTCTCTCTCTCTCTCTCTCTCTCTCCCCCCTTCAAAACCTCCCTCTCTATCAGCTCTCTCCCTCTCTATCAGCCTAGCAATGAGAAGATTGGGCATTTTCATGTTGGTGTTCATCAACTTGATGAGAAGAAGATTGAGCATTTTCACGTTGGAATTCATCAACTTGATGAGAAGATTCCACATTTTACTATTAGTGTTGATAACCATGATTGCAATGGGTCTTATGCTCTAGGAGTCGATGGACTTTCTTGGTGTAAACCGCAAAAGCTTTGGTGCCCTCATAGTGTATGTCATCCTCAGCTTGGTTATTAACATATTTTTGTACAGTGTAATTTTAACATGGCATTCATATTTTGAATAACAATTCAAACCCTTCTCCCGCTAGTAGCTCCATTATCGGCCCAACAAGAAAAGTTCGCCATAGCATATCCACCAACCCAAGAACCCATACTTGCAATGGCTAAACCCATGGCAAATTCACTAGCCCAAGAACCCGTACTTGCCCAAGAACTCATACCTGTAGGGGCCGAACCGATGGCAGATCCACCAACCCAGTAGTCAGTGTAAGTTGGTGCAGTGCGCACCCACACCTCATCCACAGCCACGCCCGCCATGAATACCATCGAATAGATCCCCATTAATTCTCAATTCTTTGTTTTTTCTTGTCTCTCTCGATAATCTGACAGGCAATTCTGTCCCTTTTGTTCTTTTCTTTTTAATACGTGTATGTTCTGTTCATTTTTTTTCCAATATGTTTATGAAAAAATTCGTTCTGTAACCTTTCCATTTTCAATATGATTGTGTTTTGGCGCTCATCCCTCAAAATCAATGGGAATGATTTTAGATGTAATCCAGGGTCTCACCTTGGATTTCAAATCCCCTAATTGAGGGGTTTTGAAACCCCCTGGATTTGAAACCCCCAATTACTATAGGATGCCAAACAGCCTAGGCGATTTCAAATACCCCTAAATCCATGGTGTTAAATGACCCCTTGTAGTTTTCCTTCATATCTCTGTAATATTATTAAGTGGTTGGATGGTAAATAAATATCATTATGGGCCAAAAAAAAGTTCTAAGGTGTCCTCCTGGTCCAAAAATAATGAATGCTGATTATTAGGTCATATGTTTTTCTAATCATCCATGTGTTTTTGTACACGTGTAACCAATCTGATGACCTTATCAATTGACCGGGGAATGATCACGTACATTCAGACGCATATGAGTTCCCATAAATTTAAGTTTGGTGGGACCACTTGTGACGTATCTATATAATCAAATATGTCATTTGTTCTCCCCTCATGGAATTCCTAGAGTGCAAGAGTAGGTGGGCCACACCACAGGGAATAAGTGCGAGAAATGGAGAAGAAGAATCATAAAATGTTTTAATGGTGTTGGGGATTTTGAACCTACGGAATCACACAGATCTAGATCTAGGATAGCAATTCAATGGCACCAAGCACACAAGAGAACACAGAGAACACCCAGATTTAACGTGGAAAACCCTTGCGGAAAAAAACCACGGCACAAAGCGACAGATCTCCACTATGAAAGCATCAATTACAAAGAGAAAGGACTTACCCGATTCGAACAACCTCGAATCTCACCCTTGCTACACCCTTTAGAAACCCTAGAACCCCTTTAGAAAGCTTTTGTCATACCTAAAAAAGCCCTAGGAACACCTATTTATAGTTTAGGCAACTTTCCTTCTGCATCCCAGTTGCGAAAGGACTCAAATCCACAGTTTCGCGCAAAATTGCGGAATAAACTATGTAACCTATGACTGGTCGTAGCCTTCATACGACCGGTCGTAGGTCTCCTACGACTGGTCGTAGACCCCTAAAACTGGTCCTGAAAATTTCAGGACTAGTCCTACTCTGGGAAAAAAAAACAGCACAACTCGCTGGACTTCGAGTCGTGCTAGGGTTCGAACCTACGACCGGTCAAGCACCTCCCACGACCGGTCGAACAACATGAAAACTTGAAGATTGAAGGCTTTTCCTCAACAATCTCCACCAAGTCTTCATTCTTTAACCGTGTAGCTACTTGACCTCTTCTTTTATTTCTGCATCTCATCATAGCTAAAAATCACATTGGTCAATCAACGCCAATCAAGGATCTAATAGATACCTGTTATACCGTCGGCGCGAATATCTCTGAGAAGCCAATCCCTTCTCCCTGAGCATAACCCATCGCCACCAACCTCGCCCTGTATCTATGTTGTATCCTTCTAAAGATCCACATGCATCTAACCGCTTTCCGGCCCACTGGAAGCTCCACTCGCTTCCAGATGTCGGTCTGGTACAATGAATCCATCACATCACCCACAGTCACCTTTCACTTTTCAGCAACAGGCTCACCTAAAGCCATCTGAATATAAGATGAATATCCTGCAATATTGAAGTCGTCCATATACCTCACCGATATTCTGCAATCATGCCGTGTGATTCTTCACACAGGTGGATGCTCCACCTGCTATATATCCCTGTCCGCGCGTCTCAGCCTTTCTACCCTACCCGCTCATGTGGCCATGTCCAACATGCCACACACGTGCAGAGGTGGAATCCGCTACATCCACCTTAGCTCCACCTTTTGAAGTGCTCCCGATCAACCTGTACAAGTTACCGAGTCGTTGCGCCTTCATGACTACCCGTGCCCCCTTAGATACATTAAGAGCACCATGAATACCTGTGTACTTGCATCCTTTTGCCTCAAGCACACCAAGAGAAATCAGATTCTGCTTCAAATTAGGAACGTCCTCACATCTGTCAAGGTACGCTCCATCCCATCAAACATCCTGATGCGCACAGAACCAACTGCCACAACATTACAGGCAATGTCATTGCCCATAAATACTTATCCACCATCGCACTCCCTGTAGCTGGTGAACCAACTCCGATGAGGAGTCATGTGAAAAGATGCCCCTATGTGTAGCATCCACTCATCCTTACGATCATCGTATGACCGTCTGAGCGAAAACACAGATAAAACTTCACCATCACATCCACTCGATCCATCTGACGTGGTAAAATTAGTCTCCCTGCATGAAGCCTAAGAATCTTCCCTCTTCGATTTAGGATTTTTATAATCCCTCTTCACATGTCCTTCTTTTCCACAATTCCAGCACTTTACCTTTCCTTTGCCCTTGCCCCTGGATTTGGATATAGAACCAGAAGAACCTGTACCTTGTCCAGAATTCCTACCCACTGTAAACAGTGCATCAGAAGACGTCCCCATGTCATTATTCAGTTGTCTCATAGCTTTCCCTTGAAGGACTGAGATAACAGTATCGACACTCAGGGTTTTATTCATGCTGCACATAATGTCCTTGAATGCCTCATAGGACGCCGGGAGAGAATTCAGCAACATACATGCTTATTCTTCATCTTTCATCACTTCCTCCATATCCAGCAATTTGCAAATCAATTTATTAAAGTTGCTGATGTGAGCCTCCAGATCTCCACCATCTGCCATCTTGAAGTTATATCACTGTCGCTTCAGGTGTAGGCGATTTTCTGAGGATTTCTTCGCATAGACATCCTCTAACTTCGTCCACAAACCAGCCGCAGTTTTCTCCCTCATGACGTTGTAGAGAACCTCATCCGTGAGACATAAACGGATCGATGATAAAGCCTTCTTATCAAGAGTATTCCATTCATCATCTTTCATAGTAGACTTCCGCTCCTCAAGAGCACCATCCTCGCCTTGCTTGGTTAACAGGTTAATCATCTTAACCTTACATAATTCAAAATTATTTTTTCCTGAATACTTCTCAAACTCATACCTGACACTCGCCATTATTACTAATCCCTCATATTCAAATCTGTGCCCCAACTTTAGCTCTGATACCAGTTGTTGGGGATTTTGAACATGCGGAATCACACAGATCTAGATCTAGGATAGCAATCAAATGGCACCAAGTACACAAGAGAACACAGAGAACACCCAGATTTAACGTGGAAAACCCTCGCGGGAAAAAACCACGGCACAAAGCCACAGATCTCCACTATGAAAACATCAATTAAAAAGAGAAAGGACTTACCCGATTCGAACAATCTCGAATCTCACCCTTGCTACACCCTTTAGAAACCCTATAACCTCTTTAGAAAGCTTTTGTCATACCTAGAAAAGTCTTAAGAATACCTATTTATAGTTTAGACAACTTTCCTTCCGCATCCCAGTTGCAAAATAATTCAAATCCGCAGTTTTGCGCAAAATCGTGGAACAAACTGCGTAACCTACGACTAGTCGTAGCCCTCGTACGACTGGTCGTAGACTCCTACGACCGGTCGTAGCTCTCCTACGACTGGTCGTAGACCTCTAAGACTGGTCCTGAAAATTTCAGAACTAGTCCTAAACTAGGAAAAAAACAGCACAACTCGCTGGACTTCGAGTCGTGCCAAGGTTCGAACCTACGACCAGTCGAGTACCTCCCACGATCGGTCGAACAATATAAAAACTTGAATATTGAAGGCTTCTCCTCAACAAATAGCATATATGTGTGTTTGGAAAATGGTTCTATAAGGTCGATCTCATGGGAACTTTTCATGAGGTCGAGGTAGGTGGGACATTTAATTCAACTGTCTGTAGATGATAGTGGGGCCCACATAAGTTGATGACGTCACTTCAATAGCGAGTCTCGCTACTCAACCTGTCGGTAGCTAATCCGCGCTCCCTTCTCGCTACTGAAGCGTTCAGTATCCGATCCGCTCCCTCAGTGTTAAAGATTCCACCAATGATATAAAGCCACGTCCTACTTTAATGTCAACGTTAGACGGCGTTTCTGTACGGAAAGATTCTGGCTTTTAATCAGATTCTGGCGAACTATCGTAGATCATACTCACGCTTACATCCAATCCATCAGTGGCGAGGATATACGTTAATCCAGACCGTCTAAATCATGTCTCCTCAGACTCCTCAGAAGTTATGGCAAACAAAAAATACAACCGTGTGAAATACGTGATGCATCGTTTCGGGAATTCAAATGAATAATCATATGGCTAGGATTATTTATTAATACGCAGTGGGGCACACATATTTAACTTTCCATTGAGGACTGCGTTGTAGAAATTCAAATACTGCACACTGATATATTCGACACCACTAGGTGGTGGTGACTCATCCTCCTCATACATGGCAATGTTATGCAGCGATCCAGACCATTGAAAATTGCTGAAGCAGCACGTCTCTAAGATTACACTGATCAAGTAATCCTTTCATTGAATAATGGTTATCAAACAGAGAGTCGAAAGTAATTGGTGAATGGTCCAAAGTCAAGGGAAAAATAAGATTGTGAAATTTATTTTCTTAGTCCAATAGATAGTCGGTTCAGAGATTTGGACAGTCTGGATCACCCTAATATTATGCCATGTGTACGTTTCAAGAGTCACCACCATTTTTTAAATAGTTCCAACGTCTAAATTCGAAGGACACGCATCCTGCAGAGAATCATTTGAGAAAGCTCATGTATACCACGGGTGCACTGACGATCTTAACGTGCCGTGTTGCTTCAGACATGTGGAAGGTCAGATCCTTGATCTGGGTCCACCATTAGGTTCAGTCCACTATTCATGGATCACCATGAAAAGAACATTTTAATGGGAGGATGCTACACTTCCAAATATCTGCCTACCTGTTTATAACCGTCCGTTCTCCAAGCCTCTGATGGGAAATTTTTGTGTCCATTGAGGTGTATGTTGTCCAAAGTGGACTCCATGAAATGGATTGCTTGTACTGATTGTTGGAACCTCTTTGATCAAAGCCGTATATTTTTGTATGACATCGATCGGATGGAAAAGTTTCTCTGATATGTATGCATTCCTCATGGTGGCCCATGAAAAGGACGGTCCAAATTGATTGGTTATACGTGGGCCCCACCATGATGTGTGTTTTATCTCCGCCGTCCATCCTTTATGCCAGCTCATTTTAGGCAATGAGCCCAAAATTGAAGCATATCTGAAGCTTAAATTGACCACACCACGGGAAAGTGGGAATTGAAAGCCCACAGATGAAAACTTCTTGGGCCAAGCTGATAATTACCTCTTTCCTTCGTCCACGTCTGTGTTACTTTAGTTATGAACATGCTGGATGGCAAATAAACATCATGGTGGCCCCAGGAAGGTTTCAAAGGTGGGTATCATTCTCCCCACCGTTTCTTGGGGTGGGGTCCACTTGATCTTTGGATCTGCCTCATATTTGCGTACTGAGTAACTCAGTACCATTAGCGTACCGAGGGTCCACCGTTATTTATTTAATTTATCTACTCCGTTCATTCATGTTAGCAGATAATATTAGGGTTTGATCCCAAAACGCAAGCATATCCAAATTTCAAATAGACCACACCACGGGAAATAGTGTGAGTGAACCTCTACCATTACAAAATTCTTTTTGGCTACAGGAGTTTTGGATCAAGATGATGTTTGTAGTTTCTCTGTATCCATGTCTTTTTTATCTTATGAACAGGTTGGATGACAAATAAACATTAATGTGGGCCCTAGGAAGGTTTCAACGGTGGAAATCATTATTCTACACTGTTTACTATGGAATGGTCCGCTTGAGCTTTGGATTTACTTTAATTTTGGGATCAAACCTAAAATTAGCAGGAAAAATAGATGGACGGTGTGGATAAACCATGTACATTCACAGTGGCCCAACTGAGTTTACTCAGTACGTTAAAAGCGTACTGAGTAACTCAGTAGGCAATCCGATTTCCTCGTATCTGGCCTCGTGCCCTGCAAAAGGGATGGAGAGCGTGGACAAAATACA
The DNA here is from genome assembly GCA_037074715.1 of Magnolia kwangsiensis. Classification (NCBI taxonomy): domain Eukaryota; kingdom Viridiplantae; phylum Streptophyta; class Magnoliopsida; order Magnoliales; family Magnoliaceae; genus Magnolia; species Magnolia kwangsiensis. Next base: position 14,121,957 of record CM073576.1, on the reverse strand, counting down.
TATCGGGGTGGTACACATCAATTTTTAAATGGCACGAGTTGCTGAACGGGTTGGATAGCATATACACTTGGTGGACCCCACATTCCATCTATGACGTTTCTATGATGGGCATCCTCCTCCCCATTGCACCCCACTGCTCCCTTTGGTGTGGCCCTCCTTGAGTTTTTAATCAAACTGACTTTTGAGATCTCTCACCCATCATGGTGGCCCCACACAGCTAAATCGCTTGGTAATTACCGTTTGGACGTCTGTGATCATTCCCAGGATATTCCAACGTGTGAGCGTCCCTTGATTCAAACATCTTCAGTTTATGCAAAGGGGACCTATCCAATGTAGTTAATATGATGGGACCCACCATTGATGAAACCATTCCATATAAGTCCCTCGTATTGGAAGATCCTAGCCACCCAACCTGTGGCCTTCATTTCAGTCAATGTGGATCACTTCTGCATTTTTTCATTAATCTTCAGGCTACTGAACGGAGGGTGGCGATGGTACTGTTGGGGAAAAATATGTCATGTCCGGATACTCGGACTTCGAGTAAGTCGGCTCCGCTGGCGCTGCCCGAAGAGTCCGAGATAACGGTCGGAGCTGAGAGAATAATGGATAAGGCAAAAGGCATAAGCATAAAACGACTAAAGTTACTCGGTCGGAGAGATAACTGCGTCTGCGTAAGCCCACAGAAGGCCGAGTAAGTTAAAAGCCATCCGACCGAGAGAGGAAAACCGACATGGTATGTTGGTTACGTCGGCCAGGGAATAAGGAAGGTTGACGAGTAAACACCGAGACTATTCCATCCGTAAGGAGGCATAAAACTTACTCGCTTAAGCCGACCGAGACTCTTTCAGAGTCAGTAACGGTCGAGCTGAGACAGGAAAAAGCAGTGTGAATATAAATGTCATCCCAAAAATCTTGTAAGAGGATTCCTGACCCCGAAAATCTCGAAATCGGGAAGTATCCATAAACAATTAGCAACTAAATCAAATCACCCAAAAATCGGGGAAAGAATCCCCTTACACCGGGGCCCTTCACGCTTATAAAATATAGGGCTCTCCAGGGAACAAAGGTACGGAATACAAAAACTCTAAAAACCCTTTACCATTGATTAGAAGACTGACTTAAGCATCGGAGGTTCCCCGGCTTTAGCCAGGGTCCCCTTTGTGTCGTTGATTGTGCAGGTGGGAGACGATCCGACCCGAAAGCCATCCCATAAAAATACACCAACAGTTTGGTGCCGTCTATGGGAAACAGGCAAAAAGCTGTTTTCTACGATCTGTTGAATGATAAGAATTAGGAGGGCGGATCAAGATGAAACGGGGAGGTCGCTGCCAGCACAGCTCAGGGAGCTCCCCCCAACGATACCTCACCGCCTGCGACATCTGCTCCGACTACCAGCCAGCCGAACCGAGGGAACGCACAGTTGGATCGAGAAGTCAAAGAGATGCGTTCCGAGATGGCTGTTATGAAACACATATTGGAACAACTCTGTAATCAGCAGATGCAGCAGCGTCACGAGTCAGCGCAGGTTCTCCTGCCACCATCTGTAGCACAGTCTGCTGCTCCACAGTCACCTCAAGAACCGAGTCAGCATCAAGGACCGACTCAGCCAGCACCGGCTCGCTCTGCAACGGCCGTTTTGCCTCTCTCTGATTTGCGGCATAAAATAGATCAGAGGAGGCGAAGTCGACTTTCTGTAGAAGAAATGGTGGAGAGTGCTAAACCTTGGAAAGCTAATATACAAGACTTCAAGAATGAGATTCGGAAAAAGATGGAAAGAGAGATAACAGACATGAAACACGGTCGGAACACAAACCCGACCAAATCCAAGGCAAAAGCTTCTCCATTTGTGGATGAAGTAATGTAGGCACGGTTACCGGAGAGGTTCCGCTTACCCCAGATAACTTCCTTTTCTGGAAAAACTGATCCGACAGAGCATATTGAATGTTTCAGAACCTATATGGAGTTGCATGACGCCTCGGATGCTGTTATGTGTCGAGCTTTCTCTCTCACACTAACTGACGTAGCCATGCTTTGGTTCAAACAATTGAAACCGAAGTCGATTAAGTCATTTACTGAACTCAGTGATGCTTTCCTCAACAACTTCATCGGCGGAAAGAAAAAGCTAAAGCCGCCCGCACATCTGAACAACATAGTTCAGAAGGAAGGAGAGCTGTTGAAAGATTATATCAAGTGTTTTAACTTTGAATCTCTGGAGGTTTGGAGACACTCGGAGGAGATAGCGCTTAACGCTCTCATGTAAGGGGTGAGAGATAAGCCTTTTTTGGCGTCCCTGGACAAGAATCTGCTCGAGATTTTGGGCGAATTTATGGCTCGCTCGGACGAATATGCCGACGCTGAAGAGACCCGACTCCTGCGCCAGAAGGTCCAGAACGCAAAACCTTCGGCTAAAGAGTTGGACAAGAAAGAAGCCGACTCAGCCAAAGGGAAGAAGCGAAAAGATGATCGGGCACGAGATGATGGCAGGTCGGGCAAACGACCCGACAAAAGATTTTCTACATACACCCCTCTGAACAAGTCTCAGGAGCAGGTGTTGATGAAAATCAAGAACGAGGGCTTCGTTAACTGGCCCAAAAAAATTCGAGGGAACCCGAATCGACGGAATAAGAACAAGTACTGTCATTATCATCGTGACCATGGTCATAACATGAGTGATTGTTATCACTTAAAAAATGAAATCGAGCAACTAATTAAAAAAGGCCGACTCAGAGAACATTTGGAAGGAATTGGTGCTCCAGCAGGACCGAGCGAAGATTGGCCCACAGAAGAAATCCGGACGATTATCGGAGGACATCGGGGCGGTGGAGATTCCAACAATGCATGAAAGAATCACGCTAGAAGCATCAACCGTCCGGAATTCGAGATTCTTTTGCTATCCCGGCCTTCCAAAGAAAAGAAAAGAGAGAAATATTGCATCTCATTCACTGAAGAAAACGCTCGAGGAATCTATCATCCTCATGATGATGCGCTCGTTGTCACCCTCACTATCGCCAATAGGAAAGTGTTCCGAATACTAGTGGACACGGGATCATCGGCGGATGTGTTGTTCACTTAAGCATTCGACAAAATGGGCATAGGACGATCGACCTTACGTCTAGTCCGAACCCCACTCATAGTATTCTCGGGAGGACAGGTACTTCCCGAGGGAATCGCTTCTTTACCACTCACTGCCGGAATTGCACCTCACCAGGTAACTACGATGATCGACTTCCTGGTCGTCGACCAACCTTCGGTGTACAATGCTATACTAGGTCGACTATCCCTAAGCCTCCTTCAAGCCGTTGTATCTACGTACCACCTTTCCATGAAATTTTCGACTGAGTTGGGAGTAGGAATTGTGAAAGGAGATCAACAAGGCGCCCGGCGATGATATGCGACCGCAGTTAAAGCGCCAATGGAAATATCGATGATCGAATCACTGGACCCTTGAATCGGATCTCACGAATGGGGGCAACTGATGGAAGAACTCGTCTCGGAACCCTTAACCGAGACAAACAAGTTGAGAGTAGTGTAAATCGGCTCGTCTTTGATTTCGTCTCTTAAAGAAAAACTGATCGCTTTGCTTCAGCGGTATGCCGATGTATTCGCTTGGAGCCACGAAGATATGCCCGGGATCGATCCCTCGGTCATAACGCATCGACTCAATATCGACTCGACTTACAGGCCAATCTGACAGAAGAGACATCCTCTCGGTCCAAAAAGGTACGCTATCATTGAAGAGGAAGTTAGCAAGCTCCTTAAGGCCAAATTCGTTGAAGAGATATACTATCCAGAGTGGATAACTAATGTTGTGCTCATGAGAAAAGCCAATGGGAAGTGGCGTTTTTGTATTGATTATACAGATTTGAATAAAGCCTGCCCCAAGGACAGCTTCCCTCTTCCCCGCATTGATCAGTTGGTGGACAGTACTGCATGACATGAATTGCTTAGTTTTATGGATGCCTATTCAGGCTACAATAAAATTGTAATGAATGAAACTGATAAATAAAAAACCACCTTTGTCACCGACAAAGGCCTTTACTGTTACCGAGTGATGCCATTTGGTTTGAAGAATGCCGGAGAGACGTATCAAAGGTTAGTGAACAAATGTTCACTCGGCAGATCGGCCGAACTATGGAAGTATATATAGATGATATGCTCGTCAAAAGTATACACGCAGCCGACCATGTGGCGGACCCAGAAGAAATGTTCTTAACTTTACATAAGTACAAAATGAAGTTGAATCCTAACAAATGTGCCTTTGGCGTAAGCTTGAAAAAATTCCTTGGTTTCCTCATTAGTCAGCGAGGAATCGAAGCGAAGCCCAAAAAAATCAAAGCTTTGCTCGATATGGAGCCTCTAAAAATAATTAAAGACATTCAAAGGCTGACAGGGAGAGTAGCCGCGCTTAACCGCTTCCTGTCCCGAGCCACAGATAAATGTCTCCCGTTCTTCAAGCAATTGAAGGGACGACAGACGATGGAATGGATGGAAGAGTGTGAAAAAGCATTTCAAGAGCTGAAGTCTTATCTTAATTCTCCACCGCTGTTGTCCAAACCCGAGTCAGGAGAAGCTTTGTTGATATATCTGGCAGTGTCCGAAGCAGCGATTAGCTTGACCCTCGTACGAGAGAGCGAAATGAGACAATTACCAGTGTACTATGTCAGCAAAGCCTTACTACCGGCAGAGACAAGGTATCCTCAGCTCGAGAAAGTAGCCTTAACCCTGGTAGTATCCTCGCGACAACTCCAGCCATACTTTTAAGCTCATGCCATCATCGTTGTGACCGACTTACCTTTGCGCCAGATTCTTCAAAAGCCAGAGGCTTCCGGCCGACTTACAAAGTGGGTTGTCGAATTGAGCGAATTCGACATGCAGAACAAACCGAGGACAACCATAAAAGGACAAGTTGTCGCCGACTTCCTTGTTGGAGTGACCTCCAAACATAACACAATGCCTGATTCTGAAGAGGTTACTAAAGCAGCAGTTTCTTCTTCTCTCGGCCCATTACCTGACCCGGCTCCTTGGAAGTTATTCGTCGACGGCTCATCCAACTCTAAGGCAAGCGGGGCCGGGGTAGTATTGAAAACTCCTGATCAAACCTGTATACAGTATGCCTTACGACTTGGATTCCAAGCGTCGAACAATACAGCAGAATACGAGGCTTTATTACCCGGTCTTCGACTCACAGCAAGTTTAGGTGCAACTCATCTCAATATTTTCAGTGACTCGCAGTTGGTCGTTAACCAAGTCTCTGGTGTTTATCAAACTCGGAAAGAACAATTGAAGACATACATGGAGAAAGCCAAAGAATTAATCAGCGGATTCCAGAAATGTGAAGTGATTCGGATACCTAGGACCGACAATGCCAAAGCTGACTTGTTAGCAAAGCTCGCCTCAGCTGACGAAGACGACATACCTCGATCGGTTCCAATCGAATACGTAACTAACCGAGTATAAATGAGCCGATAGACTCGACTATACTTCCTATCGACTCGGAACCTACTTGGTTCGATCCAATTGTCTGTTATCTCAACGATGGAGAACTACAGGAAAATCACACCGAGACGCGGGGGCTAAAGGTTCGAGCGTCGCGTTACACCATCTTGAATGGGGTACTGTACAAGAAAGGGTTTTATACTCCCTTACTAAGATGTGTGGATTCCCATGAAGCTGACTATGTCTTACGGGAGATACACGAAGGAATATGTGGGAACCACTCAAGGGGACGTTCGCTCGCCAATAAAGTGTTGCGGTGGGGGTATTACTGGCCGACTATACAACATAAGTCTAAGAGGTTCGTCCAAAGGTGCGATAAGTGTCAGCGATTTACGGTTATCTCGAGGTAACCCCCTGAGGAACTGACTCTGATGTCTGGACCATGACCCTTTGCACAGTGGGGGATTGACATCATCGGACCCTTCCCTCTTGGGAAGGGTAAGACCAAATTTGCTGTGGTTGCAGTAGATTATTTCACGAAGTGGGCCGAAGCCGAGCCATTAGCAAAGATTACCGAGTAAAAAGTCACAGGCTTTGTTTAAAAAAATATTATCTGTCGGTTCGGGATACCTCGGACTATCATTACCGATAACGGAAGGCAGTTCGATAACAAACAATTCTGCGAGATGTGCAGCAATCTTAGGATTCGAAATGTGTATGCCTCGCCTTATCATCCTCAGACGAATGGACAAGTCGAGGCCGTTAACAAAATTATAAAGCAGCATCTCCGAACGAAACTCGATGAAGCAAATGGAGCATAGACCGAGGAACTTCCAAATATATTGTGGGCCTATCGAACTACAGCTCGGACTGCCACGGGAGAAACTCCCTTCTCCCTTTGTTATGGCTCGGAAGCAGTTGCCCCGGTTGAGATCGGTATTAGCTTGACCTGAGTCAATACGTTCAGTGAATAAGAGAATGATGAACTCCTGTCACTCGGGCTCGATTTATTGGAAGAGAAAAGAGAAATAGCTCGATTACGAATGATGGCTCGACAAAAGCAAGTGTCTCAGTTTTACAACAGCCGAGTCAAAGTCAGACGATTTCGAGCCGGGGATATGGTCCTCCGAAAGACGTTTCCAAACACAAAGGAAGTTGGGGCGGGCACATTGGGACCCAATTGGGAAGGTCCCTATGTTGTCTCGAGCACCATCCGTCCTGAAACGTATCGACTGGAAGACCTAAATGGGCAACTATTGCCTCACCCTTGGAATGCCGAAAATCTGAAGATCTATTACCCGTAAGGTAGAATAGAAAGTGCTAAAGAATAATGGAAGAGAGATGTAATTGAAGTTAGTTCAATAAAAATAGAAGTTTTCATTTTTTCTAAGTGTTTAGCATTGGATTACAGCATATGGTAAAATTATAAGAAAGAGGGACGATACAATTGCCGACAGAGAGAATAACCCCTCTCGGTCGGGAACCACCCCTCAAACGGTGCCAGAAGGACCAGCCTCGTCAGCAGCAGCATCCCCGGCAGAAGCTTCTCCGTCTGCGACATCAATGCCAGTAGCCTTGGCCTCAGGACTATCGATTTCAAATGCAGAGAGGTTAAGGTCGGGGAAGGCAACCCTCATCTCCAAGACGCAGGCCCTATAATCACCTTGATAAAGGCGGTCCCTTTCTTCTTCAAACTCGGAGGACTCAAGGAAGGCGTCTACGGCTTGGACCTGTGCCTCCTTGGCTTGGCGAGCCTCCTCTTGAGCTTCCTGGATGAGGGCTACAGCGTCGGCCCTAGCCCGAGAGAGAATGCTCTCGTAAGCGCTATGAACTTGAAAAAGATGCTGATGCTTTTCCTCAGCCTCCTCTAGGAGCGAGGTCAAATGGACATTTTCAGCCTTAGCTCCTTCAAGAACCATCCTTGCATCCTCGTCTGCTTTCTTGGCGTCCTCGACCACTTTTCTGGTGATAGATAAGTCGTCATTCATAATGCCGATGCGACCTTCAGCGATTTCTCGGTGACCCTCCGCCTCGGCCGCAACCCTCCTCGCTGTCTCTGTCTCGGCCGCGAGTTTTTGAGCAGCGGACAACTCCGAGCAGGCCTTGACAATGCAGGGGACCAACTGCGAACGGAAGATAATAAGTTATAAGCAAGGACTTAGTCGGAAGTAATAGAGAAGAGAAAAGAAAGGATTTTACCTCAAAAAGTAGCCTCGCCGTACACCTGAGAGTCTGCAGAATCGGGGCATTGTAGAAGCTGGCGAAATCTCTCTTGCTCCCGTGTGCAAGGGCCCAAGCGATCATCCCCGAGATGACCTTGGAGAAGGGAGACAACTCCTGTTGAGTCATCTCCCCTCTCGAGGACTCACCGCTTGGTACCTCTCTCGGCCTCGGGACCTCTTCTACCACGGGTCCTGGCTCGGGAGTCGACTGAGAGACAGGAAGACTCGGCTCCGTTTCTTCCACCCTCTCATCGGGGTCGAAAAGTACGACTACCTGTGGGGCGGCAGGGACAGAAGCAGATGGGGCAGCTGACTCCTTGGCCATTGCAGCGGTCTTCTGTTGCTTCGAAGGCCGAGACCCCAACAAGAGTGCTGACCTTGGAGGAGCCTTGACCTTAAAGATTGGCTTCAGGGATGGGCGAGATTCGGCCATACTATTAGAAGCCGACCGAAGATACAGGCGAGCCTCGGGAATATCTGAAAAGAAGAATGAAGGTGGGTTAGACAGGAAACCGAATGAATGAAACAGAGTGGGATGCACTCGAGACAAATGAATCTAAACCCATGAGATGAAGACGCTCGGGTTGTAGCAGCAGTTTCCAAGATCGGTCTTCTACACTTAGTTTCTTTAGCTCTCTGATCCGATCTAGAGCGCCGAACCCAAGCTTCCCTCTTTTCTTCAGGATATCTACAAAGCATCATGAGGTCAGGATTAACACAAGACAATGAAGAAGAATTAAGGTTATCAAGCCGAGTCACCTGCTTTCCGGAACGAGCGAGAGACTCGAGGTTCGTACGAGCATGGATCGGCCGACTCCCATTGTCCGCACGCCTAAAACTACCTCTCCTTCCAGTGTTTGTTAGAAGTGGGTGGGTTGTTTATCAGAGACCCACCTTTGCCTCTCCATGCACTCAGGAAGTATAGGCCAGAAAAATTTGAGTTTGGTCTAAGTTGGTACAGATAGAGGAATTCGTCAACGGTTAGTGGGGGCTGCTCTAGCTCGGCCCATAGCATAGCGCACCCAAATAAATTCTTTCATCCGTTTGGAATAATCTGACCGGGAGCGAGTTTGACGCGGGATGAGAAATTGCGAACAATAGGTTGGAGTGGCAAGCGCAAGCCACATTGTATCGCGACCTGAAAAATCGTAACCATCCTCGCAGGGGGATGGTTAGGCAAGTCTTCTGGACGAGGAAGACGAAGTACGACCGAGTCTGGGATATGGAACCCAGCTCGGATTCAGTTTAGGTCGGAATCGATCAAAACCAAGGCAACAAGACCGCTCGGATCGTCTTTGGCTCCTTATCCCTTGGAAGAGGATTCACAAGCTTCTACAGTTAATTTTACAGGATCTGGGACAGCGAACCCCTCAGCTATAATTATTTCCTCTTCTCCCTCTTACTCCTCTAATGGGAGATTGGGTCTCCCTAGTCGGGTTACCAGAGACACTCCACCACTGGAAGGACCGGCTCGAGCGGGACGCTCAGCTGATGAGTCATCGGACCCCCTTACGAGTCGGAATGTGGCATCTGCGCCAACGGCGAACTCCGTCAGTAAAGAGGGTGGTTCCGCAACATTTCAGAAATGTTGGAACACACTCTCATCTCCGGACGTCCTCTCTCGGGGGCTCTGGGAGCCACGCGCGGCCATTAACGTCTACATGAATGGAAGGAAAGAACTCACCGGAGGAAATAGCAGCGGAGGAAAGAAAGAGGGGTTGACGGAGGAAGAAACAACAACGGAGAAAATAAAGAGGAAGAGGCAGAAAAAATTCAGAAGAGGATACAGGGGCGGGAGGAAGGAAGGCGAAAATAAAATCCGTACGTTCCTCCCGCCCGGCCTCTTTATAGCCAAGCCACGTGGCAGGGCATTTAATGAAAAGGCGAAACGATGCTTCCTTCGGCTCCCCCGCTCGACACGTGGCGCGCTGTGATTGACGATAATTCCCTCACCATATTATACACACTATAAGCCAGAGGATGGCAAGCTTCCACCATTTTCGAGTACAAATCTCAAGTAATAGATGCAGAGGACAAAGACACTTTATAGGCGTGTTCTTGAGATGTGATGCATCCATGTCTAGGCCGATGTAGAGTGGGTCATAAACACTTTCATGGCAAAGATGGACCAGAGAAGGCTTGATGGGAGGCGGAGATGATCCGGACTGTCAGAACCATAAAACAGTAGTATCATATGTGCTTTTGGGTAGGAGAAGTTATTTTAGCCAGATTTGCGAGATTCCATTATATTGACGTTTGAAAGTCCATTTTAGTTTTGTTTTTACTATAAATAATAAGTTTTAGTTAGATTATAACTTTTGATCCTTTGAGTTGGAGTGGTCATCACCAAATTAGATACTATTTTTGGCCAAAAACCATGAAGTCTAGTAAGAGTGAAGGCCGTCTATAAATAGTAAGTTTACTATTTCTAGTAATTGGCATTTTCAGGGAGTTTGAGTCTAAAACTTCATCCTAGTTTGAGCTCATTATTTAAAGGATTGTAATTTCGTTTATTATTATTATTTATCACCAATCAATTTATTTTGAATGTATTAGAAATTATTTTTATTTTTATCCCTCGTGAATTCGAGAAAGCTCTGTAAGGAGTCCAAAGAGCTCGTGGAATGGGAGTAGTTATTCCCTGAGTAAGATACTGATTGACCTCATTACGTCCTTCTCTATGTCAGCCCAATGAATGGAAGGTCCCGATCATCCAAAGGACACTTTCCTGTTCATTTTAGCAAATTTCCAAAAGAGCAACATCCATTGCAGCTCATCTATGGCACTTTATCAGTCAATGCAGGCCTTGTTCAAAAAACTCCATGGCCTAAACCTCTGCATTGAAGACAATGTGGGCCATCAGCAACCACCCATGGATTTCATATCATCTGGACTGCGAAAAAGATTAAAACCAGCAATGCATCCAAAAACTGAATGAACATAGATATTCAAATCAATTTAAATATATATTTCATTCAGAATGTGGATATAATCATATTCAAATTTTGAATTTTGTCATGGCCCATCATCACAAACATCCTCAATGGCCCACCTTCCCCGTGGTACGTATGTTGTACATTGCACTAACAAATGACTGTTTGGACACTGTACAATGAGATGTGCATTAGATCATTCGGTGATGTTCGAACACGGTTTGCCACCTTCATCGAACTTAAGAAAGATAATTGAAGGAATTCATACCCACCATGGTTTTTCCGTCAAGTCGCTTGCGAAGACGTACCGGAATCTTGTATCATATGGTAGCCATTCCATGATATGCGATGCCTTTCCCTTGGACTTGGATTCGATGCACTTCTGGATAGCCTCTTGGAGCTTCCTGTCAACGCTTTCGGACACCCATGAAAGGAGGTTTTCCAAGCTAATGGATGAATCCTTTGAAAATCTCTCAAGAATCTTGGGAAGAAACACTTTTCGCGACTTATGTACCACCACATTACCTTGAAGGTAATCCCTCTTTGCTGTTTCCAATTCCTCTTTGATGTTTGTGGAAGTGTAGACCCTTAGCTGCACAGAGTTAGATATATAAGAGTCATCACCGAGTTGAATGGAGTTTGAATGTTTGAAGGAAATGGATTACCATGGGATCGGAGGAAGTGCCGCTGCAGAGTGCAAAGCAAACAAAGGGTTGGGATTTCGAGAGTCCGAATCCTAAACCGATGAGTTGTTTTTCTTCTCCAGATTTCTTCCTCATGGCAGTTGAAAGGATGGTTTCGTACCACTGTAAAATGAACTAGAAAGATATGAATAAAATGAACTAGAAAGATATGAATGGATATAGTTATAGGAGATGGTGCAATCATCTAATTTCATTGTTCTTCCTTCTACTGACTAGGCTTATGGGAATTCGTATCTGTTACTTGGACAAAATCAAAACTTGGAGGAGTTGATCAATGTCAATGGACTGATGGTTGCTAATCACGATTAGGTTTGCCGAGAGCTAGGATTTTCCAATGATTTTTATGGTTTTCTCCCACACATTTATAAATGGAAATCCTTAACCGCCCTTGATTCACCTTGGGGTGTGTTTGGATATGAGGAATTCTAGGGCCTTGGGGAGGATTATGAAACTTTGGATGCTTTCTTTTAGAGGGAGAAACAATTGGATCATATCCAAATTGATAGCAGAAATTTCCTAATTCTTTTCTACCATTTGATTGTTCTCATTTTAAATGTTTTTGGAGTTTCATTTTGGTACAAATACTTAAACCTACTTGGCAAATTACTTGTATTAATTCACCAAAAGTATAGCGGTTGTAGTTTAAAATACCGAAATTTGAGTCTTTTAATTTAGCTTTAACCTTTTTGATTAGACAGTAGCCGTTGTTTGGGTAAGATAAGAAGGACACCGTTGTCTAATGAAACAGGTATTTATGCTTATATCTAAATAGGAACTCAGTTTGGATTCCTACTTCCTACAGTAAAGATGGAGTAATCATTACAATTTCCATATCCATGCCTTAGACACCTTGTGTCCAAACGCACTCTTAATCTTGAGCTAGATACCAAAATTCATTAGCAACAGTTATACATTTTTTATCCATTTAAACTCTAGCTTAATGGCCACTTGTTAACAATATCTACACCATTTTTCTCCTTTTGCTAATTCCCTAGTACAAAATGTGTCTATGAGAGAGAGAGAGAGAGAGAGAGAGAGAGAGAGAGAGAGAGAGAGAGAGTAAAAGGGTGAGTGCAATAGTGGCTCCTTGAATTTTAAATAAATCTGTGCAACTTGGACATGTACAGATAAATCTACATTCAAAACAATCTTGAAAGAAAAGCAGCAGTTTCTATACTGATACAAACGATATGTGAAATGAAAATGACCAAACAGAAAATGATAAAGGAGAAGTTAAGATCATACACGGCCAGTTCGGGGTGTACGGCAGCACAATATGGAATGCTCAATGGAATTAGCACTTATGACATGGCCTCCGATGTTGTAAGCAGCCTGCACTAAACAAAGAAACCCATAAAACACATTGATGGAGATTTTCTTATCCTATCGCATACTTCGTGTATCGAATTTCATCCTCTCAAGACCATCAATATCATGAAATAGCCCTGAATTGCTTCTAAAGGAAAGAAGTCCACTCACTACCTTGTGAAACAATGCCATCCTTCTTAGAGAGCTGTTTGGGATCCCATATGCCAAATAAGCCTACATGAAAAATCATAAAACACATCATCATCATCATCTCCATCACAAAAATTCACACGATAAATACAATTTCTGATCTTTTACATGCATAACAAGCGAATTGTAAACATTGATCCAAAATGCCACTTTCGCATCATCCTCCATCTGATCCGCACTCACTCTTTCCAATTGCTCCACCAAAATCCTGAAATTGACAAAATGTAGCAATCTTTGAAGCTTTCTAATGGGCACACATGATAAAAAACAAAATCGAGACCAAAACAGGCTGTATTTTTATGGGTCTCACCTATAGTTGCTAATGGCATATGACGCACGGGAGTACTGGTTCCTATCCGTTGATATTGAAGATATTTCGAGTACTGATCTGCAAGACCAATCATGGTCATCTCCGATGCTGCGCCGAGGCTGGACTACATTCGTACATGATCTGGACAATACAGGTGAACGGCCTTTGTCAGGCTTTGTAGATGCTGCGCATCGTACCCAGCAATAAATTGCAGCCATGCATCTGACCAACTCCTCAGATAACTTGCTGGGGCACTGGTAGAGATGATCTTTCAACGTACATGCCAAAGAACTCTTCTCTGCAGATGGTGCTTTTCCATGAAACTAAACTCAAGAAGTATAAATGATCAGCTTAACATAGGCAATCATGCTGTATAAAGATTCAACTTAAGGATTGGACCTAAAGCTTACATCAAGAGGAATATTCATATGATCATTGAACTGAGGATATGCAAAGTATAGTCGGGTTTTCAACTTGTCCAAGTGGGGCCCACAGTCGATGGACCGTGCACTGAAAACTTCCTCAATGGGATAATCATGTCTTTTAATTTTTGGCCTTTGAATAGATGGTTAGGAAGAGAAAAACAGCAACTGTCCACATTCACCTGAAAAAAAGAGGTCCAACATCTCTAGGATCTTCAAATTTGGGAGATTTTTGGGGCATGGTCCACCCGTTGAGGGTCCATCAGACCATTTTTTTGAATCTCAGAACCAGGGGCGCAAATAGTCCAAAAGGCGGGGCCCCTGGTTGATGTGGACATTGTCCGTTCAAATCGGACCTTGACATTTTTTCTGTTTTAACAATACTGGACATAAATCAGATGGTTACGAGTCATCTGTTCAGTTCAATTTCTGGGTTATGGCCGATCTGCAATAGACCTCAAAATCAGATTCATCATACAATCCAAGCTACTGATTAATTGGACATTTGTTTGTTGAAGTTGGACCTCTGATCTTTTCTCCATTTTAACTGAACATTTGATGGCCATCACTTGGAAATGTACGCTAATATGTTCAGTGCCATTTTTTGGTTATGGCGGATTCTCTTTGGGCCTTACAACTTGCACAATCCAAGGGCTATTTCTTTGGTAATCTCATTGAAAATGCATTAAAATTTGGTCAATCTCCCCTGTTTAGTTTAGGTTGAATGTTCACAACTCAACTAATTTGCGCATCCAAACACAGTGTTAGTATAGAAAAATCAAATGCAGTTCGTAACTCCACAGATTCATTTGTAGCAAACAAGCCAAATTTTTATGAGCTGGAAAGAACAAAAGAAGGGTCCCATACCTTCATAGGATCCAAACAATTTCCGTCGATGTGGATGTTAGTTTTTCCACCCAACAAGGATGTGTGCCTGGTCTTTGACTGCAATGATGCCTTCTTTTTTCCGGAATCCTTTCCAGAAGATAGAACCTGGAAAGGTTGCAGAGGGAACTTCTTTGAGGAGCAAAATGCACTCGAGATTATGCTCGGGTGTTTTCTTACTTCATTCTTTGCGTGGGCAGGAGAAGTTACGACAGAACTTTGCTGTGATGGAGCCCCACTAAGACACTGTTCAAAAATACTTCTGTAGAGAGAAAGTACATGCTGTTCACGGTTTGCGACCTCTTCTTCAAGTAATTCAATCTCCGCTATAAGTTCTCTTGTCTAAAATGAATCAAATTGTTCAAGTTACTTCCTCTTAAAAGTTAAAAGAGATGTTGAAAATGGAAGCAACGCAGCTACTGCAGACTAGAGTCAAGCGTTTGGATGTACCGACTACCGTTTGAAATGAAGTGGGTGGAATCATAATCCTAAAACTCACTGGGTCAACTCAATAATCACTCAAGTCAACCTGACTCATTGAGATTTTGAGCCGATTCAGTGTGAAACTCAGTCCTGGGTCAGGTCGAGTCTCTGTGTCAACCTGACTCAGCTGAACATCGAGTCGTTGATTTTTTCAGTTTTCGAACTACAGGTGGAGCTCTTTCCTACTAAAATGATACTTTGTTTCAGTTAGTACATGAAACAAATGAAATATTTGTTTTGGGGGGAAAGAGGAAGACTGGTAATTGCCATTTGGGTTTCATTTTTCATAATGGCTTAAATGCTTGATGAATTCCAAAGAAAGTTGCCAAATGACATATTCAACCAAATGTTGATTTGGGGGTCTTCAAAATACTGCCTAAAACAGGCAGCATGTTTATGGGTACCATTGAGAGCTATACAACTACAACCCATATACTTCAGATGACAAATCAAATATCTTTTGTATGATTCAGAAGACTATAGACATGCTCATAAGATGGCTACTTAAATTCACTTCCTGAGGGAAAGTTCAAAAATTATCAAAGATTTTTTAGAGAGGAACTGTATGATGTGCAGCCCATGCCATTGCATGGTATCCACAGTTTTCTTCAAAAATCTTCTCGGTAGGACGGTTATAACATTTATAAAACATAAATAGACAGTTACAAAGAGAAATACAGCAACTGTCTACATTCACTCGAAAAAGCTCCCAATATTGATGGCTGGGATCTTCAAGTACATGAGAATTTATGAGCATGGTCTATCCAGGGTGGGTAGGTTGCAAGAGACAGTTGATCTTGATTACCAAATCACAGGTCCCACTTTTTAGAATAATAATTAAAAAAAACCCACATTTGTTTTCTGGGCCAAGAAACTGGATGGGCGGTCTGGCTGATATGATACATGATCTGCATCGTTCCTCAATTTATGACCATGGTATGGGCTAGTTGTAGGCTAGAATTTTAAGTCCCAATAAATACATGGCCCTGGCCTGGTGAATCTGTGGTAATTTAGTGAAAGATATGAAGAAAATTGATAGGAATCTGTTCTATTTGACATCTTTCATTTGTTAGTTTTTTTTTCTTCCAATTATATCCTATAATGTTGTTATTGGTTCAAGAAGTACAAATCCAGATCAAAACATGAAGATGGTCACCTCCATTGAGCTGCATTGATTAATTAAAGTTCCATGGGCCATATATTAGCCGTACCTGAGCAGCAAAATGTCTGTGCCCTGGAGATAGAGTGCTGGAAGCTCGACCCATGGCTCTTTCAAGCATAATGCGCATGGATTTCTCTTGTTGTAAACGCATTTGTAGCTGCTCGATCTGCAAGTTAATCCATTATCGTCTGCTGGCGTTAGTTCAAGAACTGCATAACTGTAGGATATAAAGGTAAAATTAACCTTTGCAGCTTGTTCTTACTGTATTACCTTTGCAGCTTGTTCTTACTGTATTATGGTGCAGATGAGTTGTATTGGACAAATGGACCATCTAGAACCAGACACATTGATCGGACAATTCTAACCATCCAATTAATGTCCTGAAAAATCCACTCTACATACAAGTCCCTATAGAAAAGATCCAATCATTAAAATTGATCGTACGTGGACTATATCTTCGATTGGTTATGACTCTCAAGAATCTATCTAATCTGATAATCTTAAGCATCCAACTGGTGGCTTGGGAAATAGACTGTTGAAACTAAAAAGGCCCATTATTTCAATGGTTAGCTTCATTTGATCGGTGTGATTCTAGCATGGTGGATGATGGTGAGTAGGCTGAGATGGACAGTCTGGAGAGTCCATGTGTGTCTCCAATGCAACTCATACACAGTGTAATATAGTGCAAACTAATCATATAGGATCAATCATCCATACATGAATGTAAATATATTTTGAAATTAATTCATGCTTCATTCACTAAAGATGCCTCATCAATTTAAGGGATTTAAACAGAAAAAAAGAAGAAGAAGCTTTAGTTAAGAAAGAACTCAAAAGAAATATTTGTTTCTCACCAAAAGAAAAAAAAAAAAAAAAAAAATCTGAGTTTTTTGTGTCCTAAAAGAGGAAAAATGAGTTAGAGAAAAAGACATGGTGGAGGCAAAACGATAGATGCGATAGAAAACGAGTGCTTACATCATTCTCCAAAGAAGCTCGAGGGTTCGATGAAACTTCATTGATAGCATCGCTAGAATAATGATGGGCAAGAGTTTCTGCTCCATTCTGCTTCATTAGATTTTGCAACTTCTGCAAATTTAGGAAATGTAGAAAGTATACATAGCATCAATTTGCTTAGTTATCATGAGAAAAAAGCGTACCTACTATTTCTTTCAAAATTCACACTTGTACAAGTAAATCTGCAGATAAACCTTTGAAATAGAACCAATAGTTCTGTCAAAGGATTAGAAGTGTGCAATTAACTAAAATTCACCTGAGAAACGTTTCGATCCTTTCCTGTAGAATGCAGGACTCCTTGTTTTGCAGAATCCAAGTTCCTGTCAGAAGCACTGGAAGGAAAAACACCATAATGAGACATTGGTTTTGTTTATTCAAGTAGAACCTGCAATGAGCAAAACATTATTTCAAGGATAGAAATGCAGAAAATAACAACTGCCCATCTCAGTCTTGTATTACTGAAATGGAGTCTCATAATCAAAAACCAATCTGGTATATAAAAGTTCAATCCAAATGCAGGAAAATCCCAAATGCATGGAAACTTCATTCACAGAGAATTTGATACACCCAAAATCCATTTCTATGAAATGCAAAAACAATTGCTTCAATCATACATGAGATGTTTAACTGACTGAATCCAATGTTCCAAATTATGTAGTGGAATTATAGGATCGGCTATCCGAGGCTTAGCACAGTACATGTTGGTCTCTAATTATGACTAACGGGGGCATGGGGCCCATGGATTGGTAATCCAGACCATTGGTTTGTTATCACCCACTGTGGATGGACCATGCCAAACAACCAATATTGGGATTTTTGGCAGCTCAATGTATACCATTGCTCTGTATCTTCTTGACTGTGCATTTGTAGGACACAAATTGAAAGGTTAAGATTGTCCTATTGAGGATATTTTCAGCACATGGATCATTGACAGTGGTATGCCAAAGAATATTTATTTATCTAGATAACCATGGCAGGCGGCACTTGTCAAAAGTGAAAGCCCACCTATCCTGTAACTCCTAACATTGATCAAATTGAAAGGCCAAGATTGTCCTATTGAGGATATTTTCAGGCCACGGTTCGTCGACAACAGTGGGATGTCAAAAACATTGATCTAGATCACTGAACCATGAAGAGCCACGCTTGTTAGAATTGAAAGCTCACCTATTCTGTAACTGTAAGCCTAATTGGGGAATAATGGATGGCACTAGGCATCGATCTCGGAATCGGAAACTTAATCTGAATATCACATATTTGGATGTGAAGCCATCCTTGTTGATGTTGATGGATGAGGATGGAACTTGATTTTTTTTAGTATACGCCATATCTTTTAGGGTGTGATTGCACATTTCAGCCACACCATTATGTTTTGGCATGTAAGGTATGGTGTATTGTGTGACAACACCACAATCTTGTATATATTTAATGAAGTTCCCTGAATTATGCCCCGATTCATCTTATCTTCCATAGTATTTATTATCACAGTGAGATTCAACAACTTTAATCTTCCTGTTCTCGATTTTTGTTTTATAGAACTAAAATGCATATAGGGCATTTGATTTCTCATTTATAATGCACAGGTACTTATGACGAAAGTAATCATTTACAAAGATGATAAGATATTTATGCCCATTTGAAGATGCATTAGGAAACTGTCCATAGATAATATGCATCACATCTAAGAATTTTACACTCGTAGTATCATATTTTTTTCGATTCTAGTTTGCTTGCCCCTAATGCAGTTAATATAGACCCCAAAATCTGAAAATTTCAGATGGTGGAGAATAACTTCACGTAAGCTTTTCAAATTAACCTCTAATGAGAGATGCGGCCTAATTGTGTGTCATGGCATTGAGAAATTTTTATGGTCCGATCTTTGCTTAGTGCCTTTGTTATTTCCATTTAAAAAACTAATGTTGTAGTCGTGTGAGACATTCGTATAATTGGTATAGGTTATTAACTAAGTG
The DNA here is from genome assembly GCA_037074715.1 of Magnolia kwangsiensis. Lineage (NCBI taxonomy): Eukaryota > Viridiplantae > Streptophyta > Magnoliopsida > Magnoliales > Magnoliaceae > Magnolia > Magnolia kwangsiensis. The sequence goes on along the minus strand of CM073576.1, from coordinate 14,102,901 downwards.
CCAGAACCAATACATTTAAATCATATAACAAATAGTAAGTTTTCCATCCTTAAATTTAAACATTTAACCACATTTACCTAAACGAGAAATAAAAACTAAATTATGCCTTATGAAAGGCATACAAACAATATCCACCATATCTAATATGGATTGACTCTAACCTAATTAAACTTATAGACTCCAATTGCCTCAACATTTGTCATTATATCGTTGCCCAATAGACCGATTTTTCTTCATCAATTGGTGGCCAACTCATGCAACACATTCTATATGACATTACATATGTAAATAGTAACACTGAAATTTATCCACTAGGAAGTTATTGACACATTGATTAAATTACATTGAGAAAAGACGGGGGTGAAATTCTTATCTTTCCTGACGAGCTATTCTTTAAACTTGGTGCATTTCTTCTTTTGATAACTTAACTTTTTACAGAAGAAGCAATCATTCTTTTTAGCATGCTTTTTCTTTGATTATTCTTCAGGTTGACACTAACTACTGGCTATTGAACTTGAAGGCATCTATTAGTGTTTTGCTTTCTTTTCTTGATGCCATCATATCTTTGTTTTAGAGGTTATAAGGTATACACTGTTTTTCTCAATCTACCGAATCACTCTTCCTCTTGAATGTACTATGGAATCAATTCGTTCAATGTCCAATTTTCTTTTTGAGTATTATAATTAATTTAGAATGTACTAAATTGAGGAGGGAAATAGTTCATAACTTAGAATACCAGGAGTTCAAACTCTATCTTTAGGCCTGATGCACGGATTTTTGAAATTACATCGGTCAACTCTCATTTTTTAATTTCGATCAAGAATTTCTTGGCCTTCTCGATGTTGGGTGTGACGCTTTTCATTATCTCATAGATCGAGTACTTCATGATTTTGGGATATATTTTATTACACTTGATCCAAGCCCTATAATGAGCAATTTCTTACTCCAAACTGATGTAAGATGGCTTAGGAGGTTCTTCCTCTTGTAAGGCAAAGTCCAAATTCTGACTCCAAACTGATGTAAGATGGCTTATCATTAACTCATCGATCGAGTACTTCATGATTTTTTGGGATATATTTTATTAGACTTGATCCAAGCCCTATAATGAGCAATTTCTGACTCCGAACTGATGTATGATGGCTTAGGAGGTTTTTCCTCTTGTAAGGCAAAGTCCAAATCCACGCAACCTTAAACAAATCTCAATGGGCTCTTTCCGTGTAGGATAATTTAATACAATTAAGGATGGTATAACATTAAATACAAAACAAAGGTATAACATTATATTGAGTTGTAATGTTGGAAAAGTTTATAGTTGAATGTACAGACAAACATACTCATACATATTAATAAACATGCCACATCTAAGCAATGTATGAATATAAACTAAACTTTATACTTTTCAAAGAAAGCTTACCCATTGTACTATCATTCAATTGATTGGGACCTTCAATCAAATTAATCAAAATGATGATGAACCTATTTCATATATTTTGGCAAGAGCTCAATGTACGTGACTTTTCCTTTGGGTAAACCTACGACACACTAGAGACTATTGGACATGAAACCGATCAATATCGACCATATAAATCTAAAATGCCCAGCACCTTTAGGTGAGATGGTTCTTAAACTTGTATTATTTGTATCAATCACTTCACTACTCGTATCATGCCAAACAATGACCTTTATTTGTTCGTATCATTGTTCGCTATGAGCATAAATGCAATCTTAAAGATATAAAATTACTGAATTCCACACATATGAGTCTAAAATCAAACACTTTCACCGATTAGGGTCACTTTGGTAGCTAGCAAAACCAATTCTAACATTGAAATCTTAGATTCAATAGTCGCTTCATGGTCCTGCCCTCAACGGACCATTCTAAAGAGGTTTGATTTGGCCTAAGATATAGTTGATGCTGGTACCGTTGATGAGTTCGAAGTATCTTTATTAAAACTACCGATTGGATTTTCCCTTTCTTTTGTCAAAGTCGACGGTCAATATTAGCTCTTAAAGTATGGGTAAAGGCCCTAATTTAGGCCTAATTGGAACTAATTAAATTTTACAATCCCACAAGCAACTGAAATACCGTGATCATCTACCAGGTGAGACCCACCAACTGTTTGTTATTCTCATATGGGTTAACTTGTACTGAAATGGATTGTGCGAGTATAAAAAAATCCTTAATGATCACGGATTAAATCAATCAAAATTTCATGATTGTGCTATCATCAACATGCTACATGCGCAATGGATTAGTAGCACAACGACACCTTTGTTACACGTTTCACTCTCCCATCTTTAAAAATGATTCAAAAAAGGCGTTTGGTTTCAAATCACAACAAAATGGAGAGTTTTCAAATTACAACAAAATGAAGAGATTTCGAAACACAACAAAACTCTGTATTTCAAATACCTCCGAATCCATGCTGCCAAACAACTTTTGGATTCCAAATACACTCAAATTCACATTGCCAAGTGACTCCTAATGATCATGTGAGGCCCACCTATTAACATTGACCAAATTAAAAGGTCACAAGTTGAAAGGTTAAGATTCTCCTATTGAGGATATTTTCAGGGCATGGTTCATCGATAGTGGGATGCCATAGAACATTGATCTAGATCACTGAACCATCGAGGACTGCACTTGTCAGGATTGAAAGCCAACCTATCCTATAACTACTAACATAAAACCTACAGGTCTCTGGATTTCACACCATTCGAGTTTCTGAGAAGAATAAAATAAAAATTAAAATTAAAATAATCCAAACATCAACTTCTTCTCCAGTTGCATTTCTTAGCGAGGGAATTTTCAAACAAAGAAATATTAAAATTCAAATTTCAAGTAGTTTCTCAAATTCTAGTCACTCACCCAGCCTTGATTAATGAATAGCCAGATGGTCTCATTGTTAAAGTGCACCCCAACCACCCCTTGGTGCACGTTAGCAAAACCCGAAACATCTGCCCACCCCATATTCATTACATTTGAGGCTTTTAATTGTCACAATAACCACCAAAAGCAATGAATCTACCAACAACTAAATTCACCCAAAAGAGGAAATAAGCTACTTTCATCTGCTTCCATAGCCCATTTCTAGGAATAACACAAAAACATGCAAACATTAAAAAATAAAAAAAAAATCCTGCATTATTTTTTTTTGATAAAATATCAACCAAGCATCATTTCCTTAAAAACCCATTTCAAGTTCTTCTTCTTCTTCAATAAATAAATAAAAATTCTACCTCTTAGACCGCTTGTGCTGCGAAGAAACAAGGGAAGAAGAACTACAACCTCCATCCTTTTTTCTTTCCCCTCCATCCTTTCTTCTTTCCACACCATCTCCATTTACCATAGAGGAACGGGAACCATCCATTTCCCAATCTCTTCAAGGCCTCAAACTACATAAAAAATACTCATCGAGAGAGAAAGAGAGACCATCACATTCTTCTTTCTATATATTTGACATTCAATAACGAGAATAACATCAGTCATCAAAGGAAAGTAATTAGAGAGAATATCTTGGTGGATTTTGCTTCTTTTTTTTTTTTAAATGAGTCTTTAAGGAAAGTATGAGAGAATACATAGCATAGCTGGAGAGAGAGAGAGAGAGAGAGAGAGAGAGAGAGAGAGAGAGAGAATATGGAGTAGCAGCAGGAAAGAAGGCCAACTGCTTTAGAGAGAAATGAATTGAAGGCTTCTTGTGTCGTTGGAGAAATAAATGGTGGAATTTATTGAACTGACACGTTTCCATTCCCTTCCCTCTCTCAAATCCGAGCGCGACTTGGCTGCGACCCGTAACCAGGTACGTGAGTGCAACCCTAAGCGCGGGGCCCACCTAGATGAATGTATTGTATATCCACGCCGTCCATACGTTTTTACAGATCATTTTATGCAAATAACCAAAATTTAAGCAGACACAAGTTTCAGGTGGACCATAACACAGGAAACAGTAGTTGTTGAAATCTCACCATTAAAAGCTTCCTACTGTCCACCGTAATGTTTTTTGACCATCCAACCTTTTGATAATGTGAAAAGCATATGGATAAAAGGAAAAAACAAATATCATCTCGATCTAAATATTTTTTGGCCCACAAAAGGTTTTTAATGTCCAATTACCACTGTTTCCTGTGGTGTATTTCACCTGAAACTTATATCTTTTTCATTTTTGGGCTCATACATGAAAATGACCTGAAGAAACGGATGGGAGGAGTGGATATAAAATACATACATCGAGGTTGGTCCCACGGTCAGGATCGTACTCACATCTCTGCTATCGGGGTTTGAGCCAAGTCGTGCTCCTCAAAGCCACAGTGCTGTCGAAGGAAACGGTTATTAGTTTTAAATATATTCGAATTTTTACCGCGCTTTTGTGGGCCACCTCCTCCGTCCGTCAGGGGAAGATGCAGTTGGATTGTAGCCGTTTCTTGGAAAGGTTTCAGAACGTTGGCGAGATACACGTCGGACGTGTGTTGGGAAACCAGGAACGTGTTGGTCGTGGGCCCTGGCGGTGGTTGGTGTGTAGCCCAGGAATGGCTTATCTGATTTTGACCGTTGAATTCTGACCAGCCGGTGTTTTATCTTTTGCAGCAGCCCTTTGATCCGGCACCAATTGGATGGTGAAAATGGTTCGATCAGTGTCATGTTAGCACTCTGCTTCATCTGCAGTGGTCCCATTTGTTTTGACGGTGTGGATTGGCGCACGTGTGTGCTAGTTAAGAAGTATGAGTCACCACCATCTAAGAAAAACCATCAACGTACTCATATATTATTAGTTTATGGTAATAATATCTAGAGGTTTTTAACTCATAGTAATTTCAGCTTTCAACCCATTAATGAGGGTAAAAATATCTATTTGACCTTATTTTGAGAAAGGAAATTAAAAAATGGCACGCACGTGTGCAATAAAGCTTGTGTACCCATCCTCATGCGTTGGCATATCACAAATAGTACCTGTAAGATTTAATCCATCCATTAGGTTAGTCTGTCCTTTTATATATTTTTTCCAAAAAAAAGAAAATCTACTTCAAGCAGCAAGTAGGTCCTAATATTAGAAAGAGGTGGATGGATTAGAAAAATAAATAATGTTTATCGAAATTATTTTTAGAGGCATGCATTTGTTTCACAAACTGCAGCCTGATTCTTAGGCCAAGGCATCATATAGTAGTGCCAGTCTACTGGATGGACTGTATTTCTAACCTATACATATACCATGCTGGCAAATGTGTGGTGTGTACCATGATTGGGCCCCTCTTTATGCTTAAAATATCAAAGGAATGTTGTTTTTCAATTGAATTGTTTTTTAGGTATTACACATTCACTCATCCGTAATAGCCCTAGTTATTGATCACCCAACACTTTGCTCATTGTACATAAGCAATGAGTGATGGGATGGAGAGTGTCCATGCAGTAAGTGTTGTATTTGATGTCTTATATCTAATCAGATTCTGCGCACAAAATTATGAAAGTGTGGGATTTGTTTCTGATTTCATTTAGGGCGTGTTTGGGTAGTGGGATTACAAGGGATTAGGTGGGATGAGATTCATTTGGTCCCACTCTATGCTTGGGAAGATTGGAAAAGCTTGGAATTAGATTAGATGAAATTGCATTGAGTCGTGTGCCAATTTCACTTAATGTTAGCAAGTTGTGTAGGTCCCACCATGATGTGTGCGCTATATCCACACCGTCCACTCATTTTTCAAGATTTTTTTAGAGCATGGGCCAAAAAATTAGGTAAATCTAGAGCTCAAGTGGACCCCACCATAGAAAGCAATGGGGATTGAATACTTACCGTTGAAAACTTCTTTGGGGCCACATAAGTTTTGGATCTACCTCAGTTTTTTAGGCCCATGCCATAAAATGAGGTTACAAAACAAATGAACGGTTTAGATATAACACATGTGTGTTATTCTCAGTAATTTCAAATGATGGTGGGTATATCCATTCAATGTACCACCATATTATCAATAAAGCACGACATTAATCTTGTCCCATGACAACCGGGGACAATCCCTGCCATGGGTAATAATTATATTTTTTTAATCCCATACCAGCTAATCCCTTCTAATCCCACCGTCCAAACACGCCCTTAGGATTCTTTCCGATTTTGTTTGAAATTCTTTCTAAAACTATATGTATGGGTGTAAACGGGATTGTGAGGAATTCTAAGGGATTTTAACGCTTTCTAAAAAGGTTTTAGGGTTTTTAAAAGGGTGAAACAAGAGAGAAATTTGAGGATTGCTCAAGTCTGGTAAGTCCTTCCTCTTTTTAATTTCTACTTTCGTAGTAACAATCTGTCATTTTGTGTTGTAGTTTTTTTTCCAAAAGAGTTTTCCACGTTAAATCTTTGTGTTCGCTTGTATTTAATTGGCGCTCTTGAATTGCTATCTTAAATCCATCTCCGTGTGATTCCGCAGTCCAAAACCTAACAATAAGCCTATCATGGATGGAAATAATAGTGTTAATGGGCTTTGGACCATCCATCTCATTGACCTCACCATTAATTTTGAGCATGTTTATGTTTGCATATGTCAACACTGAATATGTAATTAGGAATATCTAATTGTCAGGATAATTAAGTTTTTAACATGTCATCATTTCCACCATCCATGGTGACACTTATGATATAAATGGTTTGGATCATCAATCCATAAGCTCCACATGCACATAATATAACTAGCGAGCATACTAATCTCTAAGCTTATGATAAGCCCTCAATCTTCTTAGATGATTGTACTACATAAATTCATTTGTCATACTTTGAAATTTAGTACTCAAGTTGGTTAGGCCTGAATCCGAATTCCAAAATTGTAAGTTGCATTGAATTAAAAAATACATCGGAACCCACAAAATTTTCATGCATTTCAAGTCAATCAGAGCAACTAAAAGAGAAAAATGAATAAATTATTCTCATTAATTATAAGTTCCACTAAGCCATTGTCAAGTCTTGTATAGTTTGCTCATATTATTCCATCTCTGCACTTAAAAAATAATCTACAGAAGTGTGAGCTCGCGGCTAATAGAGTCACATTATTACCAAATTTAAAATTTTACGTTATATCAAGTATGAAGTCAAAAAAAAAATAAAAATAAGACCACAGTATCATGGGCCAATAGGGGCCTTGCACAAAGGGTCATAATTCGTATTAGTCTCATACTTAACATAAGAAGTGATTCAAGGATGATAAGCTCTTAATCCTGAATAATCTCATACCTATTGGGGATCGTGGCCCATGAAAATATGCATCTAAACTATATTTACACACCCATAATTTCGAATATAGGAGAACATTAACATTCCCATAATAACAACTGAAATTTTATAATAAAGTCAAATAAAATAACCCTTAATCTTTTTTTAGACTTTGCCAGGGTAAATCACTCATGCACCAATTTTAGGGATTAAAGCAAGGCAAATCACTGTGATTGTTTTGGATCTCCAAGGGCATGGCACCGTGCATCCAATTTTTTATGGAGTCTGCACATAACACCTATGTGTAGATTAACTATTTTTTACATAAAAAATATAACTTGCATCCTAAAACACGGGCTAAGGATTGAATATTTAGATACGACATACATCCTAAAATACGAGTCAGGGATCGAATGTTCACAAATACTAAAATTAACAAATGTGGCACAAAATAAATATCATTTCAGGAATGACCCTGGGCAAAACACCCGTAACAGAAAATAACATAATGATCATTTCAGGATAAAGCACTTGTAACTTAATTAAATACATTCTTTAACACACAATAATAATCGAATAAGTTTAATTTATATATATAACGATAATAAAATGAAATCAATGTTCCCCTAATTAACAATAGTGAAATGCGTAACCAATAACCCAATGAAGTCAATCTTCGTCGCATAACAATAATCAATAAACTTAATCGAATCAATCTCCATCAAATAACAATAATAATATAATTTAGTGGAATCAATCTACATTTAATAACAATAATCAAATAAACTTAATCTACATTCAAGCCTTCCAACCACCTCCTTCTCAGCCTTGCACACCCTCTGCTATTAGACCTGTTGCCCATACCCAGCAACAATCGCATCTCCCACCTCTGCAATCCCAGCATATCTCAGCCAATACAACTTATGCTTCTACTTCCTCCACCCCTCCATTCAGCCCAACATTCTCTCCCCACTTCACCCCGATCAGCTCCACTTCCACTCTCCTCTCTCCCATTAACCCTTAGCTATTATCCCAGCCTCCTGTCCATGTCCATGTCCATGTTCAACCCCAGCTTGCGCCATAGTCCTCCCACAACATAGAAGATTTAGACCACCTCCTACATTATGGGATGGTTGCCTCCCAGGTCTGTAACTTCTTCGCTCGTCTTTTCCAATTCCAAGTTATCGAGGGGCGCCAATCTATAATCTAAAGAATTCAGCAATCGGTAGCATCAACCAAAGAATCTCTATCCTAGAAAGTGCTTCAGGGCTTCATCCCCTCTCTCATCATTTGGAAAGTATGGATTGGCAGGAATGCTGTTAGATTTGACAACCGCTCTTTTTCAGTAGGCCCAACTATCCTCAATATCATTAGATGGCTTCATCAACTACCTATCCAGCTGCCTTCCTTCAGTACTTTCACATTCCAAGGCACGTTCATCATGTGGTTGTTGGGATTGAATATGAGCACCCCTTCCACCCTTGATAGGACTTAAGTTATTTCTTAGAAAAAAATCCCAACCTGGTTGGGTTAAGCTCAATGTTGACGGCTCCGCGAGAGGGAATCCAAGTGAAGGGGGTGGTGGTAGAGTTTGTAGAGATCACCAGGGAAACCTTATCTTTGCCTTCCATAATAATTACGGCCTTGTTTCCAACACAGTTGCAGAAGCTCAAGCTGAAGCCCAAGCTTTGGCTGATGGCTTGCACTTACGCAAAGATAGAGGCCTCCCAAACATCATAGCAGAAACGAATTCTCGAACGATCTTCGATGCGGTGGCTAACCCCAACCACTCTCACAGCTGGAACATCTGGTATCTAGACAAGGCCAACATTGGCCAGATCAGGCTCTTCAGACCCAAGAAGTGATGTAGAGCGGGTCGCAGACAATTTCATGGCCAAGATGGATCAGAAAAGGCACGGTCGGCGACAGAAGTGATCCGGACCATCTGACCTTAGATCGGGCGTATCTCACAATCCAGAATGAGTTATCCGACGTAAAATATATGATTTTGGGGTAGAACGAGCTACTTTAGCCAACCAACCCCGCTATGCCGGGTTGCGCAGCCCGGATTTGCGAAAAACCCCCTGATCGACGGTCGTTTCTTCGTTTTAATTTTATTTTTACTATAAATAGTAAGTTTTAGTTTGAGTATAACTTTTCATCCATTGGGCTTTAGGAGTTGTGTCCAACATGAAAAGTGCTTAGGATAATTAGGAGAACGGTTTAGTGAAGCCAAATAGGACACTTACTATTTTTGGCCGAAAACCTTGCGCACTAGTAGACATCATGACCGTCTATAAATAGTAAGTTTACTATTTATAGTAAGTTGCGAATTCTAGGAGTTTTAGTTGTAGTTTGAGTCTGATTTCTTTCTTATTGCTTAGTTCCCTTATTTAAAGGGTTGTGAACTCGATTTTGGGAATTCATCAATTAATTTCAAATTTATTAGAATTTATTTCTATCTTCCTGCTTTCTTTCCTCGTGGATTCGAGAAGTCTCTGTGAGGAGTCCAGAGAAGCTATGTGGATTCGGAGTAGTTATCCTTGAGGAAGACGGTGATCGACCTCATCACATTCATCCCTGCGTCAATTTGGTATCAGAGCGAGGTTTTCCCTCGGGCCGATGGCAAACAACGAAGGTATGAATCAAAATCCTGTGGACGGTGATCCAGGGATTCGTTATCTTTCGGAAAGAATGGAAGCTTTCCATCGGGAGAGTCAGTTGACCATGCAAGGGCTGCAGGCAACCCTCGACCGTCTTGCGGATGTGCTACTTCCGCCCCGAGTCTTAGGCGGTGCTCCACTACCTATGGTCGCCCCACCACCCGTGGTTGCTGTACGACGTGACCCTGATTATCGCAGAGCACTACCAGCGGTAAATCGTAGGGCTACACCAGATGATTCTAGTTCCAGCGACGAGGACATTAATGAGGGTTTTGATCGACGACCAATCCATGGAGGCGATCGTCTAGATCGTGCTGAAAGAGACTATCGAGGTAAGGCTGAACTTCCTAGTTTTAACGGTTTATTACGTATCGAAGATTTTCTCAATTGGCTAGCCGAAGTAGAGAGATATTTCGATTATATGGATGTGCCAGATCATAAAAGGGTGAAGTTGGTAGCGTTTAAATTAAAATCTGGTGCTTCTGCATGGTGGGAACAATTGCAACTCTCACGAGCCCGCCAGAATAAGGCGCCCATCGCATCATGGCCTCGGATGAGACGTCTTCTTCGTTCACGATTTCTCCCCAGTGATTATGAGTAGATATTATTTCAGCAATACCAGAATTACCGACAAGAAAATCGAACTGTTACAGATTACACTGAAGAATTCCAGCGGTTGGCTACACGAAACGATTTATCAGAATCTAAGTCACAGAAAGTGGCACAATTTATAGGTAGGTTGTGACCGGTAATTCAGGATCGAGTTCAGATGTACCCAGTCGGGACCGTAGATGAAGCAGTTCAATTAGCAGGAAGGGCAGAAACACAGCTTGCAAGAGCTCCTGCTCGTCCCTATCCTTCAAATCAACCCCCTATGACAGGTCCCACACAGGATCCAGTGCTGGCTCGAGGAAAAGATCCGGTAGGAGAACGTCTTCAACCTCCTCCACCCGTGAACCGTGATATGGGGAGCGGACCATCTAGACTTTAACGGGCAGCACCCACAACAGCGGGCCCGAGTAGGATTCCGAATCCTTATGCTCGGCCAAGGCCGAACAGTTGTTACCGCTGTGGCCAACCAAGCCACTTATCAAACACTTGTCCTCAACGTCCGGCAGCACACTTGATTATAAACGAAGGAGGCACTGAAGATGAGGCCGCAGAAGAAGATCATGACTTTGATGAATATGAACAAACCACTGAAGAAATAGCAGGTGGCGATGAAGTGACAGGCGAGGATCGTGGCGAATCTCTCGTTGTGAGGCGACTACTGTATACCCCACGAAAGGAATTACATCCACAGCGGCACAATATATTTTGTACTCGGTGCACTGTCAATAGAAAGGTTTGTGATGTGATCATAGACAGTGGTAGCAGCGAGAACATCGTCTCAAGAGTGATGGTGGATAAGTTGCAGCTACCAACGACGAAACATCCTTTCCCGTACTCAATTGGCTGGATAAAAAAAGTGAACGAGACCAAGGTAACTGAACAATGCACTATCTCATTTTCAATTAGTAAACATTATAAGGATCAGATACTTTGTGATGTGGTTGACATGGAAGCTTGCCATATGCTACTCGGTCGACCCTGGCAGTCGGACCGTGATGCGACCCATCGGGGGCGAGACAATGTCTACATATTCGTCAAGGATAGTCGAAAAATAATCCTTGCCCCTATGGCACCAGAGAACAACCCTGAAGCCTCTAAAGTAGAGGGGAGTTCTCTCTTGACCATTCGGGATTTTATGGAGGAATTTAAGGAAACCGGCGAGGTATACGCCGTAGTGGTGAAAGGCGAGGAAGAGGAACCTTCAAACATACCTCCAAGCCTAAAACTGTTGCTAAACAAATTGAAGAAGGTGTGGCCTGAATATTTACCTGATGGATTGCCCCCCATGAGGGACATCCAACATCACATAAACTTCGTCCCTGGGGCTAGCCTGCCCAATCGCCCTCATTATCGGATGAGTCCGAAAGAGTGTGAAATACTTCAGGGGCAAGTGGAGGAATTGATCCGTAAGGGTCTATTAAGAGAGAGCATGAGCCCATGTGCTGTACCAGCATTATTAACGCCAAAAAAAGATGGAAGCAGGCGCATGTGTGTCGACAGCCGAGCAATTAACAAAATTACTATTAAATATCGATTTTCAATACCACGGTTGGACGACATGCTCGATATGTTAGGAGGGGCTAAAGTGTTCTCTAAACTCGATCTAAAGAGCGGGTACTATCAGATTCGTATTCGACCCGGTGATGAATGGAAAACGGCATTCAAGACAAAGAAAGGGTTGTATGAGTGGCTGGTCATGCCTTTCGGCCTATCGAACGCACCAAGTACTTTTATGCGTTTGATGAATCAAGTTCTAAAACCGTTCACTGGCCGATTTGTGGCAGTATATTTTGATGACATATTGATATATAGCCATGATGAGGCGGAGCACAAGAAACATCTCAGGCAGGTGCTGCAGGTCCTACAAGATAACAAGTTGTACCTCAACTTGAAAAAGTGTAGCTTTTTAACTGACAGCCTGTTGTTTTTAGGATTTGTTGTAACGTCCACAGGCATTCGGGTGGACGATGAAAAGGTGCGAACTATTAGGGAATGGCCGATCCCGACAAACATTCATGAGGTGAGGAGTTTTCACGGATTGACAACTTTCTATCGTCGATTTGTGTGAGATTTTAGCACCATAGTCGCGCCAATAACAGACTGCATGAAAAAAGGGCCGTTCCAGTGGACCGATAAAGTTGACAAGAGCTTTCATGAGATCAAGCATCGTTTGTCTACAACACCGGTCTTGGTGCTTCCTAATTTTGATAAATTGTTTGAGGTGGAGTGTGACGCTTCATATGTCGGAATAGGAGGAGTATTATCACAGGAAGGCAGACCGGTAGCCTTCTATAGCGAGAAGCTCAGTGAAGTCCGAAAGAAGTGGTCGACTTACGAGCTTAAGTTGTACGCAGTTGTTCAGGCGCTGCGACATTGGCTGCATTATCTGATTCAAAGGGAATTTGTTCTATACACCGACCATCAGGCATTAAAGTTTATTAATAGTCAGACTAACGTGAATCGTGTGCATGCTAGATGGGTTGCATTTTTACAGGAATTTACATTTGTTCTGAATCATAAGTCAGGTCAGCAGAATAAGGTGGCTGATACACTTAGCCGTCATGCGTCACTACTTGTTACGGTGAGCAATAAGGTGGTCGGCTTTGACTGTCTCAAGGAGCTATATGCCGAGGATGAAGACTTCAAAGATTCTTGGTTGAAGTGCCAAGAAAGTCACCCCAGTGACTTTCATATACAGGATGGTTTTCTCTTTAAAGGGAATCGATTGTGCATCCCCCAAAGTTCTCTGAGGGAGCAGATTATTCAGGAATTACATGGAGGTGGCCTCGGTGGACACCTTGGGCGAGACAAGACGCGAGCTCTTGTGGAAGAGCGGTATTACTGGCCGCAATTAGTACGTGATGTGGGAAGAGCCGTACAACGTTGTCATATTTGTCAGACCTTCAAGGGACAATCTCAGAATACGGGTCTCTACACCCCGTTACCTGTGCCTGACGGTCCTTGGGAGGATTTATCAATGGACTTCGTGCTTGGTCTTCTACGAACACAATGCGACATGGATTCAGTGTTCGTAGTGGTCGATCGTTTCTCTAAGATGACGCACTTTATCCCATGCAAGAAGACCCTTGATGCAACACATGTGGTGAATTTATTCTTCAGGGAGATCGTACGGCTATACGGGGTCCCTATGACCATTACTTCTGATCGTGACACGAAGTTCATTAGCCACTTTTGGCGGACTTTGTGGACTCGATTCGATACACGACTTCAATTCAGCAGTGCTTACCACCCACAGACTGATGGGCAGACCGAAGTTGTGAATCGCACTTTGGAAAACCTCCTTCGATGTATTTCAGGAGAGAAATTGAAGCAGTGGGATTTGGCCTTATCTCAAGCGGAGTTTGCATTCAACAACATGGTGAACCGCTCGACAGGAAAATTCCCGTTTCAGGTTATTTACGGACGAGTACCTCGCCACACACTAGACTTGGTCCCTCTGCCCAAGCTCCCAGGCATGAGTATTGCAGCAGAACATATGACAGACAGGATCATGGGTATTCATGCGGAGGTGCAGACTAAGCTACATGCCTCGAACGAAAAGTACAAGGAACAAGCGGACAAGCATCGTCGACAAAAGGTGTTCGAGGTGGGCGAGCAGGTAATGGTCCATTTGCGAAAAGAAAGATTTTCGACCGGGACGTACAACAAGCTGAAGAATAAGAAGATTGGACCGATACCGATCATCCGAAAGATCAATGACAATGCTTATGTTGTTGATCTTCCAGATGACATGGCGATCTCACGGACTTTCAACGTTGCGGACCTGACCGAGTATCATGAACCAGCGCAGAAGGAGAACTCGAGGACGAGTTCTTTTCAAGTGGAGGGGACTGATGTAGAGCGGGTCGCGGACAATTTCATGGCCAAGATGGATCAGAAAAGGCACGGTCGGCGACAGAAGTGATCCGGACCATCTGACCTTAGATCGGGCGTATCTCACAATCCGGAATGAGTTATCCGACGTAAAATATATGATTTTGGGGTAGAACAAGCTACTTTAGCCAACCAACCTGCTACGTCGGGTTGCGCAGCCCGAATTTGCGAGAAACCCCCTGATCGACGATCGTTTCCTCGTTTTAATTTTGTTTTTACTATAAATAGTAAGTTTTAGTTTGAGTATAACTTTTCATCCGTTGGGCTTTAGGAGTTGTGTCCAACATGAAAAGTGCTTAGGATAATTAGGAGAACGGTTTGGTGAAGCCAAATAGGACACTTACTATTTTTGGCCGAAAACCTTGCGCACTAGTAGACATCATGACCGTATATAAATAGTAAGTTTACTATTTATAGTAAGTTGCGAATTTTAGGAGTTTTAGTTGTAGTTTGAGTCTGATTTCTTTCTTATTGCTTGGTACCCTTATTTAAAGGGTTGTGAACTCGATTTTGGAAATTCATCAATTAATTTCGAATTTATTAGAATTTATTTCTATCTTCTTGCTTTCTTTCCTCGTGGATTCGAGAAGTCTCTGTGAGGAGTCCAGAGAAGCTCCGTGGATTCGGAGTAGTTATCCTTGAGGAAGACGGTGATCGACCTCATCACATTCATCCCTGCGTCAAGAAGGGGATTGGCTGATTGTCAACTCCTCTATGCTCTTCTTCAGTTCTCTGTTGGGGCAGTCTCCTTCTCAGCGCACTGCAGTTTGGTCGGTTTTATGTCAGTTTTTGCTGCTTCTGATAGCTCTTTCTCTTTTCTTTTCTCAGCCGTTCTCTGAGCCTTGCCTCCCTTGATTCGCCCTACTTCCTGTCAACCCGAGTTTCTCCTCTCTTGCCGCTTTTTGAGGTTCAAATAGGCCCTGTTTTCAGCGTGTTGCCTCCGGTTTTTTTTCTTCTTCTCTATGCTAGTCCTTTAGGCTATATGATAGGTAGGGCCTGGTTTTTTGTGGTGCCCACCTGAAATACTGTCATGTTTTCCCTTGTTCATATTTTCAATGAAATTGTTCTTTCCTTTAAAAAAATAATAATAAATAAATAAAATAAAAATGTAGGGTTTTCAACCTAAAAAATCATCTACTTATATATTTAGAGAACAATAATCTAATAGGATGCTGAATCGTACCAAACAACTAGAATCAGTCGGCTCAAATTCGTCTTGACTCTGAGGTTTGAGGCACGAGTGCAACTACCATTAGTATGTCTGGAGCTTGCCCCACTGATATGATCAACCTCACAATACAACCCGAGATATCTGATGATGGCCAGAGATATACGTTCATTGATTCCCAAACTAGCAGTACTCGCACGCTTAGTCACCGAGTTCACTCAGTGAGTTACATGATTTATACTAATAGATTGTGGATTAAAAGGCTTACCTAGAAGTGCAAAGGAGGATTGGAATAGATTTGGATATGGAAGATGGGTCCCAGCATGATGGACGATCGCAACAGATGGGTTGAGGTGTTGCATATGGTGCGAACACGAAGGAGGAAGGGAGAAGAGAGCGGGAGCTCGGTCGGGCTTAGGTTGGGTCAGATCTGACTACACAGTCAACGCTGGCTGACTTAAGTTTATTTCTTTTCTTTTCTTTTTTGTTTTGTTTGGCCATGCAGCAGCATTATGGAGTCCACTAGAGAAGAACAGTGGGGAATCTGCACCGTCCGTTAGGTTTGGCAGGTCATATTAGGACACGGGTTCGAAGAAGGAGTGAATCCTAAGCTTAGGTGGGCCATGCGATAGGAAACAGTGGGAACGTTAGTGTTACAAGAATGGATGACTTGGTTTGTTAAAAAAAAAATCAGAATAAATTTGATTGGTTTATATGGGAATTGACAGTTTGGATATTTTAATAGTCGGTGCAGGGTATTTTTAATGGTTCAGTTTGACGATGGGTTAAGTTTACAAGGTCAGATAGGTTTCGAAATGCAAAGAAATATGTATATGTATTCGGAGGTGTGTTTAAGGTTATCAGGCGGTCCAATAGTGAAGTAAACGGCCAAATATCTTTCTCTAGCGTTGTATAACTGATTTAACAGTTAGTTTTATAATGAGAGAAGTACAAGATAACGTAGAGAGTCTAAAAAGTCTATAGTACTAGATATACAATGATTATTAAGTGCAAGTTTTAAGTATCAGACTTCAAAAAATATAGCTCAATATTTAGAAATATGCAGGTGCCTAATCACCCATGTTCATACACTAGCACAAAAATTTTGAAATATTACATCACCTTTTATAACAATGGGTTTGAACTGGATGTGAAATAGATGTCTTAGTGAGCCCAACCGGTCCATGTAAGTTGTCCATAATGGACACACGCACAACATTGATACTTATAAAAGTAACCAACGTCTCATATATCGATGTTTCAATTTTTGCCCTTTGACGAGTGGACAAGCTTTACCTTTGGCCTGAGTTACGTAAAAAGTGAATTCCTACCAATATACGGTTGGAATCGTCGCTCATGCGACCTTTCGGACGGGCGATTTCAGTTTCCTCTTCATCTTACCAAAATATGGGCAAGCAGGTCTTTTTACTCTGATTGAGCGGATTGAGACCCCAGCCTCACCCGGGCGCGGATTGGATACTGACAAGGTCAGTAGCCGAGTTGCTACTGAAGTGACGTCACCAAGCTCTGTGGACCCCACCATGATGCATGTGTGGTATCAATGCCGTCCAACCATTTGTAGAGATCGTTTTATGGCATTACGAAAAGAATGAGATAGATCTAAAGTTCAAGTGGACCCACCACAGAAAACCGTGGGAACCATCATACCCACCACCGGCCCACAATGATGGGTTTTTGAGATCCATCCCATTCATAAGTTAACGTAGAGATAGATGAAGTGAAAACAAAAATATCAGCTTCATCAGAAACTAGAAACTACTGTGGCCCCAAGAAGTTTTGAACAGAGATGTCAGTGTCCCCGCTGTTTTCTATGCTGGGTCCACTTGAGCTTTAGATCTATCTCATTCTCTTTGTAATGCAATAAAACAATCTCTAAAAATGGTTGGAGAGCATGGATACAACACATACTTCATGGTGGGTCCACATTGGTGACGTCACTCATTATCCATTTGGCTATTGACCTTGTCAGTTTCCAATCCGCGCCCACCTCAGCCACCATGTGTAGCCTTTTCCCTGGGTCATCATAGGCCTAACTTGATGCATGTATTTTATGTCTACATTATCTAGTTTCACATATCATTTTATGTCATGGTCTAAAAAATGAAAAAGAACCAACTCTTAAGTTGACCATACTATACTTTAGGAATTAATCGTGATTGTACATTCTGCCATTAAAAACTTCTTAGGGCACACCGTAATGTTACTTTGGTGTTTATTTGCCATCTAATCTGTTAATAAAATTACATAAGCCTAGAAGAAGCCCAAAAACAAAAATCTGCTTGGTCCAAAACTTTTGTAGCCCATTAATATCAGTCAATGTTTTCCACGACATGTTCCACTTGAGATTTAGATCTTCTTTGTTTTTGAGATCATGACATAAAATGATCTAGGAAAACGGATGGACGATGTGGATATAGAAAACGTACATCAATGTGGGCCCGGCCCACAAATTCAAGCCTGTCCACCCAACAGGTGGGCCACATATGTACATTGACTGTGGATTTTGAGCTACAGTCCCTTCAAACGACGGTGCAATATACGTTCATTTCAAACTGCTTGACAAATGTGCCATGTGGACGGTGGAGATACGGGAGACAAATGACCGTCCGTGTGAAGGTAGATCTAGGGGGACACTGCCACGTTGTGTCTTGTCCTAATCTCATCAGCGATCGGAATATTTCGCATATACGGTGGAGATCGACTGTGTAATCCAATCTCATTTGGACCACGTGACTGACATCTTCCCAGCATGTGGTTATACAGCCAATGAATCCAGGCTGTCCATCCACTCGGCCCTTCCATTTATTGCCTACGTTACAGACAGGTCCACAAGATTGGAGAAGCCTAACCATCGGTTAATTTCCCATCCGCCTTTGAATGTCTAACGTTGCTTATAGTTTCGAAGAAAAAAAAGTTTAATTTTGTAGGATGACTGTGTGAGCCCATTGTGATGTATGTGTCTTATCCACATCGTTCATCTATTTTACCGGCTCATTTTAGGTTATGAACCAAGAATTGAAGCATATCCAAAGCTCAAGTGGACCACACCACAGGAAACAGTGAGAATTGAACTCATATCATTTAAGACTTATTGGGGCCACAGAGGTTTTGGATCAAGCTGATATTTGTGTTTTCCCTTAATCCATGTTGTCGTGACCTTATAAACAGGTTCGATGACAAATAAATATTATAGTGGACCCTGGGTTGGCAACCTCAACTCGGTTTACGTACAAATTAAAGCTCTGCTAAGTTAACACAATGACTCAGGTGAGTCATGTTTTATAGAATTAGGGTCTATATTTGGTAAAATAAAATTTAATTAAAAAAAGACACTTTTATTATTAACGCAAAGCAAAGCCTAAATTAAGAAATACAAGTAAAAGAGAAATATTGAAACACTTAAAAATAAAAAATAATAAAAAAAAGTAACTAAATCCATAATTCATGCCACTAATAAAATGTCCATGTCAACAATAGCGCTAACCAAGGAGACTGAGTGGATGATTATTGTCCTTGATTATTAATTAATGAACATTTGTTTGTTGATTTGAAACAATCTAACTAAATTTGTTTCATCTGATCATTAAACCACTAATCTATCAACTATATATATATATATATATATACAAGCACTCCACACACACACCCATGCATTCATGCCGCAGTGGGATTTCACCACCTATGGGCACTCGAACGCTAGACCTCATGTTAAAACTCCTAAAAGCCTACCACCGAGGCAATGACTTGAACACCCAACTAAGAATTTTAATGTATAAATTCATATATGTAGTCAACCTAGAACCCACAATTTTCATTATTTATTGGAGTTACTTATATGACGCTACAACAATAACACTGAATGAAGATTAAAAAATTAAAAGAGAAACTGAAAACAAAGGGAGAAAGATTAAAGAAGATAAAAGCGGAGGAGACAGAAGAAGAAAAAGAAAGAAGTAGATGAAGGAAGAGGTCATGAGTTCGAGCACTCATTGTGGTGAAAGACCTCTATGGTGTGAGTGCACGGGTGTGTATTTGGGGCGTGAGTGTGTGTTGAAAAAAGGATGAAGGAAAATGGGGAGAACAAGATTACATGACCTGCCCAAGTTTCTTTGACATATCCAAGTCCCGAAGTCATTACCTTGAACTCTTTTGTTACAATCCCAGCCTAGGATATGTTAGGATTATATCTGTCAAATCCTAAGGTCAAGTATGAATGATCCAAACCGTTTACACAGTGGTAGCCACTGTGAGATACCTATAATTTTCATAAATTTTTAAAAATAATAATTTGAATTTTAGAGAGAGAGAAATATTACATCAGCTTTAATATTCGGGTTAGTAAAATTACAATACCAATAATTTCATATATATTTGACCATTTATGAGTCACTGAGAGTGGACAACCACTTTGAAGTGACCAAGTGGGCCCACATTAGTAGTGATGAATGTAAACCCTGTAATAAGGGTCAGGTCCAAAGGAAACTTAAGTTGATAACAAGTAATCCTTTTTGTCGTTGTCACTGAGGAGCCACTGTGATGTATGACTTTTATCCACACTGTCTATACATATTTTTCATATCATTTTAGAGTACTGAACTAAAACTAAGACATATCCAATCCTAAAATGGACCACACCCCGTGAAGCTGGGTTGCTAAGGATGTCCACCGTTGAAAAGTTCCTAGGGTCCACCGTGTCGTTTATATACCATCTAACCTGTTGTATGGTCGTATACAGATGGATGAAGAGAAAAAACAAATACTATCTTGATCCAAAACGTCTGTAGTCCCTAAAAATTTTCAATGGTAGGAATTTAATCACCACTGTGTGGTCGATTTGAGAACTGTATCTTCTTTATTCAGGAATGAAAATATAAAATTATATGTTAAAATGGATGGACGGTGTGGATAAAATTCATACACCACTGTGACCCCTCAGTAGCCCTCGAGCCTCCTCCGCCTGTCCCAAGCTTAGAACAGGCAGGGCTAGTACCTAATCCGCGCGCGTGTTGGGGTCACTAGCCAAACCGCGGCCATTTTCAAAGTGACACGTCAGCAGGAGAGGAGACCTCAACAAGAAAAAACCAAAATGAAAAATGAAAACCCAACCACTTCCATGATAATACAAATGATTTTATTTTCTTTTCTAATAATATCCTTAATGGACGGCTCTTCAAGCTCAGCCACATATTAATCTAATCAAGATATATATATATATATATATATATATATATATATATATATATATATATATATATATATATATATATATATATATATATTATGTAATTCGAGATTTTAAATACATTTTCTTTCACGAATCCCAAGGACATTGGATCCATGTTGTATAGAGGAACCCGTACAACTAACGGTCGATATGGAGAGGGGGCCCACCAGGGCTAAGGATGTGCGATCTGGGCCGTTCAAGGGTCCATAATGAGCAGGCCCTGGCCCGAAAGTCATGTTTAACCTCTCATCAGGTAGTTCACATGATTACATGAGAATTGGACCGTCTAGAAAATATAATTACATACCCCTCCTTTTGTTAGTAATGGCATGTTCAAGGTGGACCCCATCCAATGAATGGATCAAATTAACACACGTGGGGCCACGCCTACCTACATCTCACTCGTGCAAGTCCCGTTCAACGTTCAACTGACTGAGAGTGCTCAGGATCCAAGCACTTACCTACCTCAACAATTCTTTAATCCAGGTCGGTTCATACATCTGGTGGACCTACTTGCAAATTGAACAAAGGCTGTTGGTTGTTTTTCTTTATAACCGTCCATTTTCCTTATACTAGTGTGGCCCACCTGATGAGTGGAATGAATGATTTGTTAGTGGCAGCAGTTTCACTGTGATGTAATGAGTATTTAAAATGAAAACTCGATGGTCTTGATTTATCAGACAATCAGAGTTTAGAATCGTCCAACCGATTAGATTTTAGATTTAAATCCAATTTACAGTGTGTCCGAGGATCTGAACCGTCTGATTCGATTTATATTCTGGGAGGTTTAAAGTTTCTGAGGATACCAATATAAAGAACCACTTTTGATCAGAGCATCAAAAGACTCCAAAAATTAAAGATAAGAGGGAAAATTCAAATGTAGGGCCATTCATCCACCGTCCAATCCTGTAAAACTTTTTATACTTTTAAGGACTCGTGGATGGTCAACAACCTTCCAAATAATTATAATAGTTTAAACACCTTTCTTTAACGAAGATTGGCAGAATACATCATGATAGTATTGAAATAGGATACGCAGAGGCATTAGCCATTGGATTTGGGTTCTTTCTAATGATCCAGACCGTTAATGTACTACAGATCTGATTGGATTAGGGATAGAAGAACACATACACACACACACACAAAAAAAAAAGGACATCTCATATTGAATATTTCAATATTTTGATTATACAACCTTCAATATTCACATGAAAAGATCCAATTGAGCAAAGGCTAGGATACATCCTGTATTTGTTGTCTATCCAATGCACAAAGTGAGACCCATCATATAAACGGTTTAGATCAATGGAAAATGAATCCAGATTCAAAAGATAAAGTCCTGTTACAATACGTTCGCATGTATTCTATAAAAAACCTTAGAAAGTGCTCATCTCGCCTCTAGGTTTGCTTACGTCACAAAAGCGAGTTAGCCTCCATGCCGCTGTATCAACAAGATTTGTTCATCACCTAATAATTGATAAATGGAAGATGATAACGACGATCCAGACAGTCCATCTAGTAGATCCTTTCCAGTAATGGCTTATAATTGAAAATTAAATTAGTATGATAATCCTATACACACCAATGATATTTTCCAAATCGATAATTGGGATGAAAGCGGGTTCAACAAGAGAAAATGAAGGGTGGAATTGTCCGATTCGAAGCAATTTTTGACCAAGACATGCATACAGCAGGACCCCATTAGATGTACGGATCCGATCTGATCCATTGGATAAAAAAAATCCCAGCCCAGCAGATAAGCCTATGCCACTTAGCGATGGGCCATTTCCTCCCAAGTGTCGACTATTAATTACTAGTTGGGTGCTTGTCTGATACTCATAATGGTAATAAATCAAAAGTGGACGGTGGACGGCAACCAATCATGCCGTGGACACTAACGTGTGCTCTTTATCGTTCGCGTTTCTTGGTGGGCCCATGGTCGGTGCCGGCAGGTCTATGGCTAGCTAGTCTTTCCATTATAAAAGGACACACCACAGGCGTAACCCTGCGGAGTCTTTTTGCTACCTTTTCATCCAAGAGAGTAGGGAGTCTCTTTCACACGGTCGCAGACGCATCTCACACGTGCCAACAATGGTCAAGCTCGCGTTCGGTAGCATCGGCGACTCGTGCAGCCTTGGGTCCTTCAAGGCTTACCTGGCCGAGTTCATCTCGACCCTGCTCTTCGTTTTCGCTGGTGTCGGGTCCGCAATCGCTTACAGTGAGTAATGAGTATTGCACACGCACACGTGGTCATTTCCTTCATAGGATCCACCCCGTCCATCAAGTATGCTGGATCATCTTCACCATGAGAACGAAAAATCATGATGATCAAACACTCAGGTGGGCCACACCAATAGAAACAGTTAGGACAGGATTCCACCATTAGTTTTGTGTAGGGTCCACCGTGGTGGTTTTTATGCTTCATCCAATCCATTCATCTGATGTGACTCATCAGGATGAAAGAACTAGGTAAAAATATCAATATTCCCAATACTCAACTGGGTCATGCCATGTGGATTTGGCAGGTTTGGGGTGTAATTTTAAGGGGTGGCCCACCCCGAGTGGTCCAAAAAATTGGTGATTTACCTGACTGACGGTTTGGATTTTATGTAAGTTGATTAATTTCCCTCATTTTATTTTTTTTTAGAGAAAATAACCCCGGTAGGCACCTTGGCGAATTCCACAAGTATTTCCCTTTGGATAGAATGCGGGGCGTGGCATTACAGTTACCACGTTGGGACTTCCTCCCACCGTTGGATGGCATGCATGTCGGAGATCCAGACCATTCATCGGGTTATATAAAAGGCGAACATGCCCTGAACCACAAATAATATTGGTCTACTAATCAGACAGATCACACTTATACGAGAAAAATGGACGGTTAGAAATAAAGTCAAACTGTCCATGACCGTTCTACCTTGGTTTTGGTGGTACATGCCGCACTACCTGGTGAATGGTACATATACCAGACACGATGCCATCTAACGGTGGGAAAGAGGTCCCGCATGGTAGCGGTGATCCATCAGAAGCCGACGGAATTTGATTGGGTGGTTCGAAATCCCAAGGGACTGACTGGAGGCATTCCACGTGTGCAGATAAGCTGACATCAGATGCGTCGCTGGACCCTGCTGGCCTCGTGGCCGTTGCACTGGCCCATGCATTCGCGCTGTTCGTAGGGGTTTCCATGGCGGCCAACATCTCGGGTGGCCATCTGAATCCAGCTGTCACCTTCGGATTGGCTATTGGAGGCCACATCACCATCCTAACTGGCATCTTCTACTGGATAGCCCAGTTGCTGGGGTCCATCGTCGCCTGTTTTCTCCTCAAATACGTCACAAGCGGCAAGGTAAGAATCTATGCTATCTGATCTATCTATGGTGGTGCCCACCTGCGGCAATCTGAGGTTGCCAGAAGGTGGGCCCCACTTGCGATTTTACCGATGGACAAGCGATTCTTATTCAAATGACGAAAGTACCCTTTCCTTGTTATCGTGGCAGTCGATCCCTACTCACGGCGTGGCTGCAGGCATGGACGCTTTTGAAGGGGTAGTGATGGAAATCATTATAACGTTCGCGCTCGTGTACACCGTCTACGCCACGGCCGCAGATCCGAAGAAGGGTTCGCTCGGGACCATCGCGCCCATCGCAATCGGGTTCATAGTCGGGGCCAACATCCTCGCAGCGGGTCCATTCAGCGGCGGGTCCATGAACCCGGCCCGATCCTTCGGCCCAGCTGTCGCCAGTGGAAACTTCTCACAGAACTGGATCTATTGGGTGGGCCCGCTCATTGGAGGTGGCCTGGCCGGTTTTATCTACGGCGACATTTTCATTGGCTGCTACACACCACTCCCTGTTTCTGAAGACTATGCTTAGATTTTCTTTTTCATACTTTTTTTTTTTTTTTTCCGGAGTTTGGGCTTTTCTCAAAATAAGGTGGAGATCATAAAAATTTCATGTTGTTCTCCTCTCTCTCTCTCTTTTGCTGCGTCTTCGCTAGAAACGTGTGGGAGATACCGTCCATTCATTAGGTGGGGCGAATGTTTGGAAAGACAATCACCAATGTGCTAGATTAAACGTACATGTGTGGCTGTCAACTCTTTGATCTTCCTACGTTGAGGGCAGACATAACACAGGATGGAATTGAATGGTTAGGATGGTTCTATCTGAGGGAGCGGATTAGCTGTTACCCGGGTACCCTTACGTGGGGCCCACGTTGATGATTTTTTGTATATCCACGCCATCCAATCGTTTCTCCACCCCATTTTATTTTTCGATCCCAAAAACTAAGCAGATCCAAATCTCAAGTGGACCACACCATAGGAAACAGTGGTGTTTGAGTGCCGTGCCATTAAAAATTCCGAAGGGCCCATCATGAGGTTTTCGTAATATTTATTAGCCATCCATCCTGTTGATAATGTCAAGAAGAAATTGATGAAGGGAAAAATACAAAGATCAGCTTGATCCAAAACTTTTGTGGCCCACAAAATGTTTCTAATGGTCATTCGTCACCGTTTCTAGTGGCGTGGTCTTCTTAAGATTTGGATCTTCTTAAGGATTGGTATAACATCCTAAAATGAGATGAAAAAACAGATGGACGGTGTGGATATACAAAAAATGCATCAAGGTGGGCCCCACACGGTAGGGTAACACCCACTATGGTATTACCCGGGTAACAGCTAATCCGCTCCCTCTATCTGAGGGGATTCTAGTGGACCCCACTTACAGCAGGGCACATCAGATGGACAGCCAAGATCACCCATCCAAGGGCTACTCGCCCCCACTGGTACAAGTGGGAATCACGGTTCAGTGATCTAGAGCTTTGTTCCGATGGCCTCAAGTGGATAGACCGTGATCTGAAATTCTGCCAGATTGGAAGATCCCAGCCATCTAATATGACGCTTTTCCAATTGAAATACCTACCTTTGTATTTCTTCTCCGGTGAATGATCACATGCGTTCGATATGTGTGGGCCCACTGTGATGTCATCCAACCCATCCATTAGATGCGCAACCATAACTCAGGTGGGCCATACCAAAGGTAACAATCTGCTACATTAGGGAGGGAGGCGACCATCGTAAAAACTTCCATATGGAATGTGGGGCCCACTGTTGTGTATATGTCATCAACCCAGTCATCAGGTGCGCCCCACTAGGACGAAGGGACACACCTAAATTCAAGATATTCCAAAACTTAGGTGGGACACCACAAGCGAATACAAGCGTGAGCCTACATTGCTGCTTGTAGGGTGTCCCACCTTAGTTTTGGATTGAGATGATTCTTGGGAACTGCAGTGAAAATGGTGGGGCGCACCATATGCACGGTTTGGATTCCACATGTACATCACAGGTGGGCCCCACAGGGCACGAAGGTATGGTAATAACCATACGCATTCGAACATATGTGATCGTTCCCTTCTTTTCCAACTAAGATCGCGGTCTGATTTTACAATATTAATGAAGCCAATCACTACGTCTTACGAACTTGTGATTGAGGTGGTTAATTTGGTGGGGGCCACCTGTGATGGGTCATAATTAAATTGACGAATGCATGTTTGATCGTCACCCTTTTGTAATCGTACTGCCATGCTGGGGAAGTCCTCCACGGACGCGTTTAATGAAGTTAGACGACCAATCGACCATGGCCATTTTGGCCATGGCCCACCTGACAGCGACTTCGATCTGCAGTCGCGAGGGAACTACGTTTCAGGAGGCGATATTAATGCATACTCACGGGATGGCACCGTTCCCTATTTATTTATGGAGGGATGATGACAGTGCCATTTGCCAGTGAAGTAGGTGGGAACGGATTGGCTACTCCCTTGCCACCAGCCAATGGCGGATGGTCGGTGCACTGTGGCCCCCATCATGATGTATGTGTTTCATCCACGCCGTCCATATATTTTCCTAATCCATTTTATGATAGGTACAACAAATGAGTTATGTCTAAATCTCAAATGGACCACATTACAGAAAACGTGTATTAAATGAACGCCAACTATTAAAAACCTTTCGGGGGCCATGAAAGTCAAGCTGATTATTATTTTTTCTCTTCATCTTGGTCTGTATGACCTAATCAACAGATTGGTTGTCAAATAAACAGTACAGTGAGCCTTTGGAAGATTTTAATGGTGGATATCCAATCGCTATTGTTTTCCTGTGGTGTGGTCCACCTGGCATTTATATACCTCTAATATTTGGGATTAAGCATTAAAATGATCTGTAAAAATGGATGAACGGCATGGATGAAACACATACATTATGATGGGGCCCACAGAGCACCGACCATCAGCCACGGTGCTGGTGGCAGGGGGAGTAGCCAATCCGTTTCCTAGGTGGGGAAGCTGATTCAGTGAGACCCTGGATCCGACGCGGATTCGAAAGCATTTCTCGGGAAGTTCCTGCGCAAGGATTGTGTGGGGGATCACTGAGGTGTTTTTTAAAAAGCCATTTCGTCTTTTAACTTTTCAAGCTCATTTTAGTACATGCCACTAAAAATAAAGTACCACTTAAATAACCAAACGCGAGAGGAAATAGTGAAAATTTGGTGGCCGTTGAAACATTTATACGGTTAAAAATGTTTTGTATTGGCATAAGTTTCTGGTGTTTTCACTTAATCTACGTGAAAATGGCCTTATAAACCGTATGGATGAAACATAAACATCAAGGTAGAGTCTAGGAAGGTTTCAGCGGTAGGCAATCCTTTTCCCATTGTTTCATTTAGTATGGCCCACTTGAGCTTTGGAATCTCTTCCTTTTTGGTCTAATGTCCTGCCATGAGTTCAAAAAATGGATGAACCGTTTGGATTTCTCACAAACATCACATTGGCCCCCACCCATAATCCTTGCGTGGGAACTTCGGCTTCCCGCCGATCCATCAAGGTGGTGGGACCCTGACTGTGTGGGGCCCACTGTGATGTATGTTACTACATCCCTGCGATCCACACGTAATGATTGCTCATTTTACGGCATGAATCCAAAAATGGAAACGGATTGGATGCTTCCCTGACACTAGCTCCGTGGCTGATGGTTGATGCTCCGTGGGCTGTAACTTGATGTATGTGTTTTATCCATATTATTCATCTATTTTTATATATTATTTTATTTTTTATCTTAAAAATGAGAGGTATACGAATATCAGGTGAGCCACACCACATGAAAACAATAGTTATTGGATATCGACCTTTAAAATCCTCCTAAGGCCCGCTATATTATTTATTTGACATCTAATCTGTTGATTAAGTCATACAGCCCAGATGAAGAGAAAATAAAAATATCAGCTTGATCCAAAATCTTTATGGCCCCCAAAAATGTTTTTCATGGTTGAACCTCATTCAACACCGTTTCCTATAACGCGGTCTACTTGAGATTTGGATATATCTCATTTTTGGAATCGTAGTGTAAAATGATATCTTAAAACAGATGGATGGAATGGATTAAACACACACATCATGGTGGGGCCCACATAGCACCACCACCAGCTATTGGCCGGTGTCAGGGGAGTAGCCAATCCGTTCCCAAAATGAAGTACCAGTTGGCAATCCCAAGCGAGTACACTTTAGCGGCAGTTGCTTCTTAAACATGGCAGCTACTGTGCGTTCAAGCGCAGGTGGTGGAGGGCATTAATGAGGGCTAATCATGAGTGTCCTGATGCGTGCCTATCTGATGGAAACGGATTGGATCCTAACCTGCCACCAGCCAATGGCTGGTGGTCGGTATCATGTGGGCCGTATTATAATTTATCTGTTTCATCATGCCGTCCAGATAATTATATAGATCATCTCATGGTATGAGACAAAAAATGAGTTATACCCTAATCTCAAATGAACCACATTATAAGAAACGGTGTTGAATGACCGTTGACCATTAAAAACCTTCTGGGGTTGATATTTGTTTTTTCCCTTCATCCGGGAATATACGACGTAATCAACAGATTAGTTGTCAAATAAACAGAACAGTGTGCCTTAGGACGATTTTAACGGTGGATATCCAATCAATATTGTTTTCCTGTTGTGTGGTACACGTGAGATTTATACCCTTCTCATTTTTGGGTTAAAGCCTAAAATGAGCTGTAAAAATGGATGACCGGAATGGATGAAACACATACATCATGGTGGGGCCCACAGAGCACCGACCACCAGCCACGGCGCTGGTGGCAGGGGGCGTAGCCAATCCGTTTCCCTATTTGATGGTGAGTCCGGTCCAGCTTGGGACAGGGCGTAGTGCGCATCATGATTTTAGACGGACGAGTTTTAAATCTGACGTGACTCACCTGAGTTGACCTGGACTCGGTCAGACCCGATTCAGTTGGATCGGATGAGTCATTCCTGACTTGATTCAGTTCAAATGTGTCAACCTCCTGAGTCAATCCTGACCTGATTCAGTTCAAATGAGTCATCCTCGAGTAAACCCTTCTACAAATTAGATGGGCCCATGTGTGCGATGAAGATCAATGATCAATGGTCCATATTAGACATACATGCATGGCCCACTAGATGAGTGGAGCATCTCTATTTTTTAGCCATGACGGTTCATGGTAAGCTTGCCAGCCCTTACCTAGATGAGGGGCCCAGGAGGCGCGGATTGGAGTAAGTTGAGATCAGATGACCACCCCTTTGATAGCCCATAGACCAAAAACCACACCAGTCAGAGATGATCGTGGCCGTTTATTGGAGGATTTCTTCCAGTAAACCTCTCCCAAACAAGTGAGCTTTGAAAGTGATGGAAACGGTGGCTAGGATGTCTCATAAGCGTGAGCATTGAAATATAGGACATTGATGATGGGTCCCACTCTATGGACGGTTTCGATTGGTAATCGCCCTACCAAGTTAGCCACTGATAGATGGCTCTATTGTAGATGTTACAACAGCTCTACCGTGTTCTATTCAGCTACAGTTTTGGATATCTACATTGGCTTCATTGCATCTCTACCGTACACGTGGCACCACTGACCATGCTTTCCACGTAATTGCGCCAATCAGATGCAAGTATAGCAATGGGTTGGACTTGGGTCAGCTCGTGGGCGCCCGAGCCAAACCCATTCACAAAACAGGCCAAGAACTTCTCCCAAACCCCGACACATTAGCTTGTGGATCGACCCAACCCACTTCTAATTCATCAAGCCCAAGCCCCATCCGACCCATTTATACACAATCCGTTTGGCGGATATATACTCTGGATGCCTCATTGTGCCGGTAGCTTTTGACATATTTGCCCTTATAATTAGTTCTGGGGTGAAAAATCTCTTGGTTTTTGCCCTTATGTAGTCCTTCAATTGGAGGCTATTTTCGTACTTTCAACTCTTACATGAAGTAGACATAGCTCACTTCTTCTGTGCTCGGCATTGGTACTGGTTGGTGCTGGAAAAGCTGCGTGGGCACCATCATGATGTATGTGTCGTATCCATGTGGTCCATTCATTTTTTCAGCTCATTTTAAAGCATGAGCCTGAAAATGATGTAGATCCAAATTTCAGGTGGACCACACCACGGGAAACAGTAACAGTAGTGATGCCCACCATTAAAAACTTCCCAGGGGCCACTGTAATGTTTATTTGCAACCCAATCTATTGATTAGATCACACAGACCTGTATTAGATTGATCCAATACTTTTGTGGCCCTCAAGAATTCTTTAACGGTGCAAGTTCAATCACCACTGTTTCCTGTCGTGTGGTCCACCTGAGATTTAGATCCGCTTCATTTGTGAGCTCATGCAATGAAATGATATGGAAAAATGGATGGACGGTATGGATAAAACAGTGGGCCACATTTTCTAGACCAAGCCATTTATAACCTATAGGGGTCTTGGCGAGATAGGGTTTAAATGGCATGTCGACCTGAGACCCATTGCCACCTTTGGTCCAGCTATGCGGGCAGTGGCCATGTTGGTACCCAAGACGTTTTATGCAATGCAAGCCATTGCAAATGAAGGGAAGCCATGAGCCAGAACCTTGGCTACTCTCAAGGTTTTAAGGCTCGGATGAGTCCCGCGCAACTCATCTCGTGTGGCTTGTTTGAGTTAACTCAGTCTCGGCGGGATGACTCAGACCCAATGCTGTTTCACACCGCAAGTAACTTAGGTGACTCATCCCAACTTGGTCGACTCTCCCCAATTCGCCCTGGCCTGACCCGACACCTAACGAATTGGTAGAGTTGGGGAGTCTTGTAACTAAGAGTAGAGGTGGGCATAGACGACTGGATCTGGCTAATTCGACTCATCCGACTCAACCTGAATGGAATGGGTGAGTCGGTCTGAATCGAGTAGGCTTTGCCCAATCTGAACTTAAACTGAGTCGAGTTTGAGTTACCCAGTAACTCGACCTGGCTCAACCCGAAATTCAATTCGAAACCCGACTTAGACTTGACTCTCTAACCATATTTGCCACACCCTACCCTGACCTGATCCCAAATTTTCCCTCCCTCCCTCCTCTTCTAAGCTCGATAACCACCCACCACCCTCACTCACTCTCTCTCTCTCTCTCTCTCTCTCTCTCTCTCTCTCTCAATTCAACTCGGTGCCAACTCAACTCGACTCGACTTGGTTCTTCTGATCGGATCGGACTCGATCCAGATCAATCCAGGGTAGTCTGAACTTGGATCGAGCTAGGCATGCTGAACTCGGTATTGAGTCGGATCAAGTTAGTTAGGCCTATTTCTATAGCATCCTGGATTTTCATTGTTTTGGATTTTCAAAAATTCTTAAATTTTTTTATTAATTAACTTATAATATCACTTATTGACCATTAGTACTCAATCTTAGTTTATACACGGGTGGAACCAGTAAAGAACCGCACAGGTCCGATTAACCAACTGGAGGAAGCCAATGAATCCGATCGATCACTTGAATATCAAGTTTAGCCCCATGATTTACTCACATAGGGTCCAAATCTAACTGACCTGTCGCTAACTAATCAAAAAAATCATAACTAAATTAAAGATCTAATCGAAACTAAGTCAGATAAGGCCCGAATCTTGGCTAATAGACCAAATCAACCCCATTACTCTTTTAGCCTAAAACCAATGGTTTAGAATAATCATGACAAAATCTTCACTTTCACTAGTTATAAATAGGTCTCACTATGAACATAGTTAATCAAAACCTTAATCATTGCCCACGAGAAATCTCAATACCTAATTCATTCCAGAAATGCCCCGATTTCCTGAACAAGTTCTAGACCGCTCATTGGCGGGCCACTAGTTCCAAAACTATAGAATAATATCTGTCTTATTGGGCTTGATGTCCATTGCAGGAGTCGGACCTGGGTACTGTCAAGAACCGCTCAACTTGAGCCAAAAGATGAGTGCATGAGAAGTACAAATACTTTAAAGGAAGAAGCTGAAACTTAAGTGAATTGGGTCGTACACTCTTATGCAAACTTGAGAATTTTGGACCATCGATTTATGACCAAACTTCACACATAAAGTAAGGATATTTCCCTTCCCATATCTGTATATCCGCGGCCCCGATCGAGCATCGGTGACCATTGAACAGATTTCTAATCATATCTGTCGATCGACGCATGCAAATGGTGGGTCGATCATGTTTATACGTAGATCATCATTAGGGCTACCTATCCTATGGTGTATATCAACATGTACACCCCATAGTAGGCCCTAGGGGCTAGAAAAACTCTCCTATAGGACTAGTATAATAAAAACCCAACACTTGGGGTCATTTGCACCAAATCTGGCATTATAAAAGAGACTTCTTTTGGACACCCCTCTCCCTATACGAATTTGCCCTAGAGAAAGGAAAGAGAGAAGAGAGAAAAGGGAGAAAGAAGAAAGGAAGAAGAGAGGAAGGGAGAGTGAAGGAAGGAGAGAAAGTTGGTCATAGTTAAAGTAGGGCCCAAGGGAGCTCAATCTTGCAACTCCATCCCTCTTCTTCAAGAAAACCCTCCACCACAATCCCCAAAATCGCTTCCGTTAATTGTATAGGTAAATCTATCACCATTTTTTCTTGAAACCCTTGTGTGTAAGAGGATTTGCATGAGATTCTAACATGTAAGTACATTGTCTTAGGATTCCAGCTGATCGACACCGAGTTCGACGCTTCTAGGTTGTTTTCTAGAGCTCTTAATGATTCATAGGTGCTGACTATTATTCTTAAGTGACCTAGCACCAAATTTAGTATAAATCTAATGATTATGATTGTTTTGTGAAAAATTTGGATATTTTAGAAAAACCCTAGCCAAACCCTAAATGATAGATTCCTCAAATGATATGAAATGATTATGTATTGCTTATTGTTCATTAACATGATTGGGCATGAATTTGGTGAATGCATGTTCATTTATTGATTGATTCTTGTGTGATGATTCTCTATGACTTATTTGTCCCATTAATCCTTATTGTATAGTATGTGTCCTCGCATAAGTCCTTGACGTATGTTATGCTAGCATTACTCCTTGTTGCATGTTGGTGCTTGAAATAATTTATAGTTATTGATCCCTTCACTAACCCCCACATCACACATGCACATTCATTTAGTAATATTGTTAGGACTTGCATTTATAGAAAAATCTGAATTCTTATGTTGATGTATGAGAGCACGATATTACTTGAGTTTAGATGATAAACCATGGATTGTTGAAGTGTTACTGAATACCATTAAATCCCTAGGTTGGTCAGAAAACTGAGGGAGTTAAGGTGGTCCCGTTGGTAAGATTATCCTGAGGCTAAATCCGTGGATTTGGGAGGGTGCGAACGGGCAACAGTAGTTGAACTACATGGGTCACTTGCACTCAATGTCGTCTGTCACGTGCTCGCCTGGATTCGCATGGTTTAGTCCACTTACTGACCAACCATATTTGTTAACCATGTCTGCTCATGCCTGAATGGAACTTGGAACATCCTTCGCCCACTGAAACCCGTTGATAATCATTTGAAACTGATCCACTGTTTTGAGAGCTGGGCATGATGGAATGAGACACTGTGTCCGAGCTGTCGGTCTACGCTGGAGTGACGAGCCTCTTCGTAGTGACTGCGAGCGATCCTTTTCCTAGCACTCCCTATGTGCTTGAAATAGGGGATAGGGAACCTGATGGGATCAAGGATCGTGGGGTCTTAGGTTCGTGCATTGAGGGGCCTTAGCATCGCAACTTGTTAAGGGCATTGATATCGTGGGGTGTACCAGTTTTTCCAATCTGCTAGATGAACGGAATTAACTAAATACTCAGTTAACATTATTCATGAATTTCACTAGCTAGGTTATAGCGACTCGACAGTTGAGGTCGCAATGAGGGAGTGCCGGTCATGTGTAATCATTATACGGATTCACTGGAGGGAGTGTTGTGGCGATGTCATGCATCATATTATTTATCATACATATGCATTGACAAGATTAATTAAGGATTTATGAATGTTTGTCTTTCATTAAATTCATAATATAATTGATGTGTGTTGTAACTTAAGATTAATAACACTCACTGAGTTGATCACTCACTCCCACTCTGGGACAGTGTTTTAAAACACCAACCAGACCCTTTATTAGATGCAGGTGAGGTGGAGCTCGACGAGCTAAGTAAGGTAAGCAAGGATAGGGAAGAGGAGCTTCCCTGCTTCCAGACTTTCAGCGGATCCTTTTAGTTTAAGTTCGAGCTATCGCGGGGTATGGACCAGGGCCCTAGTCGCTTTGGGTCATGTATGGGTAGAACTAGTTTCCCATTTAGATGATTTTGAATTCATGGTTTAGATATTTTTATATTTAGTAGCAATTGATACTGCTTTGTGATGTACGTATGCTTCATGTCTTGCTAAATTCTTTATTGTTTATGAGATCATCCAAATGTAATTGAAATATGAAGCTCATTAGGGCACCCATGACACGTGGAAATTCGGGGACCGAGTTCATACACGGCCCTTGAAAGCCCGAGGTGTTACAATTTCAAAACTGTATTGAGTTAAGTTAGCCTTAACTCGGTCCGACTCGACTCAATGCCCAACTCTAACGAAGATCACTAGACATGATGGATCCCACACAACATTTGAGGTCAGTTTATTGTTAACTGTATTCATGGAATTGACACATCATACATTAGTAACGAAGATTCAACACAATAATATTTAAGATGAACCTAATTGAAAAGACATTCCCATGCTACGTTATTGTCGAGAAATGCTAGGTCTTCGCACCTCATACTTATAGTAGAATCTCTCAATGAGGCTAGAGTTTTCCTTCTTATATCGGTGAGGGGACCAATACATTTATTTATAGGGAAGAGAGCTAGAGAAGCTTATCCATCACACTTCTCTATTTTAAGGTTTCCACAATATAGGTTTCCATATTCGGCTTAATAACTATATGTATGAGGAGTCATGGTTCAAACGTTCCTCCCCAAATCTATATATAATGATCACAACTGTAGTAAAGCTCACTAAATCACTCAATCTAAATAATCTAATGATTAGATCTAAACCGATGATCATGTATAACCCTCCTAATAAGAGTCTTACATTTATTTGTATGGGTAACATCATAAAACTACTCTTTCGTTTTATTACAAATAATGTACGCATTCACACCGCCACCACCACATACCTCATTCCAAACAATCTAAATAAGGGCTCCTTTGATCAACCAAAAAAATCACGGCCATTAACTGTGTAATAACTGGCTGGTTGGTGGGCCTCAAATGGACGGTTCAAAATAAAGAATGTAAGTGTGATATGTTCCATGTGTAAAAATCTATTAATGCATCGATCAAGTTTCTACATTGTGACAGCTTGGATTGATACATGAGAATGCCATGTGGATGGTGTGCATGTGTATGAATGTCCATCCGGTACCAACATTTCACGCTCACATGAGAAAAACTATGAAAAAATTAGCACCGTAGGCGCTTGCCTCTTTTTTTTTTTTTTTTTCCTTTTTAATGAAAGGCGGAAAACTTACACTACGAAAGTAAACTTTTAAAGTACGGATAAAAAGTTTTGAAAAAAAATACCCCTAATTATGGTATGCCCCATCAATGGACTGCTTTAGATAATCCAGCCATACAATCACATGGCCCAGGATAGAAGGGCCAATGTCCATCTGGTGAACTTAAATCGGTTAAACCGTTCTCAACGAAATTCAACTGAAGAATCGCTCCGTGACGGAGCAAGCCCACAGGCCTGTTTGGCCGGACCGATCCCACGGTATTAGGAGGGATGGGATCACCATATCCCGGAATATACATAACGACCCAAACAGACTCAGTGAACTTGTCTCGGCAATCCCACCGATCTTAAAACAACCCACTAACATCACTATCGTTACCTTAAAAATTGATCCCACTCCTTGGTTGGATGGATCGGAAGGTAAAATCTCGGGATATGCCGGGCGTGCCAAACAGAGCCAGTGAACTTGTCCAGGGATATATCAATCCGATGGATTTTAAACCTCCACTGACGCTACCACCATTACCTTAAAATCCATCCCATCCCTTCAAATCCCATGGGATTCGCCCGGCCTAACCGGCCTTACTAAACTGTGAGGTTTCATCATATATAATATTCTAAATGGACGGCACTGTCTTAAACTCGGGAATGCGATGACAGCTGTTTAATTCTGGCCATGACGTGTCGGTGAGGTTTCATCATATATAAACCACCTGCACCGATGAAGCGTGCAGCCACAAGCGCTGCAAAATGGTGGGCCCCATGAGACAATCATCCCGTCTACGGTTGAGTTCTCTTTAGTGCGTCTTGCTCATTCAACCAAATCATTTCTCTTTTTAAGAGATACATGATACTCCTGCAGTGTATGACCCTTGATATGCATGCACTTAGAAACTAAACACGTGTCATACAAGAACTCGAATTAAACTGACTAAACTGTGGAACCCAATCTCAAAGGTGTAGTTCCAAAATCAGATCTTCCAAAATCAGATTATTTGATGGATCATAGCCTCGGACTGAGGGACATTTGTTTGAAATAGGACCGTTGGATATTTTTCATTTTAACGGTCCTGTAAATGCCCACCAATCTAGTAGTCAAATAATCAAATAAGAATAATTTTTGTTAAATAATGTATTTAAACTGGGATTATGATTTGGACAGCTTAATTTGACGGATCTGCATGCCATGCATGCTATTTTTAAGTGCCTGCGTACCATCCATCGCACTCCACCAAATTATCAAAGTTTTTTGAGAAATTTACCACTGTACAACCCATTACCCTTTTTGGTCCACTTCATTTCACCTCACCATCTGTACGGACGACTTTCCAATGGTCGAAAATGCCCCAGCTTTGCAGCTTTTTGATAAAGTTGAGGATCCCTATCACTACGGATTATAACCGTAGAAAAACCGTAGTAATAAGCTTCCTATCACAAAAGAAGGGACGGTGAGTCGGGATCGACTTGATAGAGATGGGCCTATGTTACGAACTATAACCGTAGTTATAACCGTGATGCTATGTACTTTAAAAAAAATAAAAAAAAATTTACATGGAGAACTTTTTCCACCTACAATTTTCTTTAATACAAATTTATACAAAATCGTACATATGAGCATATAAGTTTTTTTTCTCTCTCTTTTTTTTTTTCCATTTATTTCTTTATTCATTTAATAAGAATATCTTCTAAACCAAAATTAATTACTTACATACCACATATGATTTTCGGGTAGGAGAAGCTACTTTATCCAGCCAACCTAATTATTTTTTAAAATTCCATCAGGTCGATTGTCAAAAATCCATTTAATTCACTTTGCAGTCAATTTCATTAATTTCATTCACTTCGTAGTCAATTTCATTCACTTCGCGGTCAACTCAATTCATTTCACGATCAATTCTCTTCACTTCACGGTGAATTTCATGCATTTCGCGATCAATTCCCTTCACTTCATGGTCAATTCCATGCATTTCACAGTCAATTCTCTTCACTTCACAGTCAATTCCATGTATTTCACGGTCAATTCCCTTCACTCCACGATGAATTCTGTGCATTTCACGGTCAATTCTAGCGATTCCCCTTCACTTCATGGTCAATTCCATGCATTTTATAGTCAATTCCCTTCACTTCACGATCATTTTCATGTATTTTACGGTCAATTTCCTTCACTTTATGGTCATTTTCATGCATTTCACAGTCAATTACGACGATTTCCCTTCACTTTACAGTCATTTTCATGCATTTCACGGTCAATTCCAGCGATTCCACTTCACTTCACGGTCATTTCCATGCATTTCACGGTCAATTCCGACGATTCCACTTCACTTCACAGTCATTTACATGCATTTCATGATCAATTCCCTTCACTTCACGGTCAATACCCTTCACTTCACGATCAATTCAATGCATTTCACAGTCAATTCTCTTCACTTCACGGTCATTTCCATGCATTTCAGGTCAATTCCCTTCACTTCACGGTCATTTCCATACGTTTCACGGTCAATTCCCTTCACTTCACGGTCATTTCCATGCATTTTACGGTCAATTCGAATAGACCGTGAAATGCATGGAAATGACCATGAACTGAAGGGAACTGACTGTGAAAGGCATGGAATTGACCATGAACTGAAGGGAATTGACCATAAAATGTATGGAAATGACTGTGAAGTGAAGGGAATTGACCGTGAAATGCATGAAAATGACCGTGAAGTGAAGCGGAATTGTCGGAATTGATCGTGAAATGCACTGAAATGACCGTGAAGTGAAGGAGAATCGCCATAATTGACTGTGAAATGCATGGAAATGATCGTGAATGGAGTTGACTATGAAATGCATAGAATTGATCGTGAAGTGAAGCGGAATCACTGGAATTGACTGTGAAATACATGGAAATGACCGTGAAGTGAAGTTGAATCGTCGGAATTAATCGTGAAATGCATGAAAATGACCGTCAAGTGAAGGGAATTGACCGTGAAATGCATGGAATTGACCATGAAGTGAAGAAAATTTACCGTGAAATGCATGGAATTGACCATGAAGTGAAGGGAATTAACTGCAAAATTCATGGAATTGATCGTGAAGTGAAGGGGAATCGTCGTAATTGACTGTGAAATGCATGGAATTGATCGTGAATTGAAGGGAATTAATCATGAAATGCATGGAAATGACCGTGAAGTGAAGGGAATTGACTGTGAAATGCATGGAAATGACCGTGAAATGCATGAAAATGACTATGAAGTGAAGGGAATTGACCATGAAATGCATGGAATTGATTGTGAAGTGAAGGGAATTGACCGTGGAATGCATGGAATTGACTGTGAAGTGAAGGGAATTGATCGTGAAATGCATGGAAATGACTATGAATTGAAGGGAATTGACCGTGAAATGCATGGAAATGACCATGAAGTGAAGGGGAATCGCCGTAATTAGCTGTGAAAAGCATAGAATTGATTATGAAGGGAAGGAAATTTACCATGAAATGCATTGAATTGATCGTGAAGTGAAAGGAATTGACCGTGAAATGCATGGAAATGACCGTGAAGCGAAGCAGAATTGCTGGAATTCATCGTGAAATGCATGGAAATGACCGTGAAGTGAAGTGGAATCGCCAGAATTGACCGTCAAAAGCATGGAAATGACCGTGAAGTGAAGGGAATTGACCGTGAAATGCATGAAAATGACTGTGAAGTGAAGGAGAATCGCCGTAATTGACCGTGAAATGCATGGAATTGACCGTGAAGTGAAGGGAATTGACTGTGAAATGCATGGAAATGACCGTGAAGTGATGTAACGCCCGTGAAAAATCTATACTTGGGTTCGAGTACTAACTCGACCCGAAATTGCATAGAATTAATTCCTATGAAAATTAAGCGTAAGTTAGCTAGCGCAACGCTGAAGTAGCTGAGAAATAGTCCCTAATCACTTTAAATACGTTCTACAAGACCCAAATCGAGTAGAACCAACGACTCTATAATACTCTATAACTTCGGACCAAACTCTAAGCAGGTTTATTCTCTGGACCACTTTGAATCTTTGTATTGGATCTAGACCGCACGTCGAAAGTCCGATACCTCCTATCTTAGACCGTTAGAACCGCCTAACTGGACTTGACAATCATTTCAAAAATCAAGTCAAACCGATAATCACAGGCTATTTCATTGAGCCCGGACCGAAGGGAGTGTGAATATGGACAGAATTGGAATTTCAAATTCAAATCTGGCACACGACTTGACGCGTCAGTATTAAGCGTTCTGACCGTCAAAATTCAGCCAGATTACACCCTCGGATCAGGAGAAATTTTTATTTTATATCATTAGACTTTCAGCCCTGATCTACGTGCGGTGACCGATGAACTGAAACTGGTCCGCCATGTGCGATCTGCGAACCCTGCCGAACTAAAAACTTAATACGTGCTAGATCTGGTACGCATGAGCTTAAGTCCGATCGCATTCGGCCAAGGGACCACCAGAAAGCATCTTTTGGACCGAAACAGCCCCGATTTGGATATGCACTAAGTGAACCTTGTACCGGAGCATATTTTCGGCGTTTTTGAGCTTATAAAAGGGGTTGAAACCCTCACTCCTCTCTCCCATCTGAATTTGAGAGAAACCCTAGATTTGGAGGGAGAAAAGGTGAGAGTTTGAGAGAGAGTGTAGAAGAGATTTTTCCCGTCTTCGTGCCACCTGTTGCACGTACTGTAGCAACACCTCTTAATCACCAAGCCGGTGATTCTTCCGCATTTTCAAGTATGAAACAACCCTAGAAGTTGCTGATTTAAGGTTCACTAGGATCCATAGCTTTTTAACCAATAGGTCTTATAAAATAGGTTCTCTTATCGCCGTAGACGAAGCGGATACGCTCCGTTCAAATTTACGCATCCATAAGAGACAAGGTGAGAATTTTAGACTCTTTGATTGACAGTTTCCAACGCTTTCAATGTCGTTTAATAGTAGATTATCGACAGCATCGCCGTTTGACATGTACAACATGCTATCCGTTTCCTGTTTCGTAAATCAACGAAGAATATGAGATTTAGGGCATTTTAGTCATTTGTAGAAAGTACTGATTACATTCATATTTTGCTGATGTGATTGACATGGTTTGTTGTCGCATTAGGAAGTTAGGAATACGTGCATAATTAGTTTGGCAAAGAGATTCGCCTAATTGCGCACTTTGGGTCGACATACTATATGTAGACCTAAGTGTGTAGTGTATGTGTTTGTATAAATGCTTGTATTAGTATGTATTGAATTAAATGATGTTATGAAATAGTTTGAGATTGATTTCTCAATTAATATGCTGACCTAAATGATTTCCTACATGTTGACTATATGCATGATTTCATTACATGCATGAAATATATGTGCTTGAAGATTTACTTAAGTTGTATGTTATAACATCTGTTAACATGCTCACATGATTGTATTTCAATTCCAATACTCCTACATAAATTGCTGATGTGATTCCATAATTGTTTGGGACTAGACTTAGTCCAGACAGTCGGTAACCGAGCGAATTCGTGTCTGGCTGGTCTTGGCCATGAACGACGCGTCGATGAACGCGAGTCGTGTTTGGAGTTGGCGGCAGTGGTTAGGCCACGCGAAGTGTTTTACGCACTTCATGTCGTTCGACTTGAGATGCGATCGCGCTAGTCGAGCCCGTCAAGTAACCCGACTGGCCGATGTATGTTCACCCTGTATGAGTCATAACTGCTTGAACCTAGGGTACTGAACTTACCATTGTAAACCCTGTTAACCATGGTACCTTGATCCACGAAGACTCATGAACCGGACATGGTGGTATGGGACACCGTGGTCGAGCTGTCGGCCTACGCTGGGGCCACAAACCTCCCCGTAGTGACCAGTGAGTACCTAGTCTCGTGAGCAGATTATGGTGGTATGGGACACTATATTTTAGCTGTCGGCCTACACTGATCAGGCGAC
The DNA here is from genome assembly GCA_037074715.1 of Magnolia kwangsiensis. Lineage (NCBI taxonomy): Eukaryota > Viridiplantae > Streptophyta > Magnoliopsida > Magnoliales > Magnoliaceae > Magnolia > Magnolia kwangsiensis. The sequence continues at coordinate 14,061,319 of CM073576.1, read as the reverse complement.
GAGTCCTTTGTAGTGACCGCGAGCGTATTCTGAGTCTACGGGAGGCGACGACCCTTCAGTAGCAGTAGAGTACAGTAGGCCTATATTAATAAGGTGATGGGGGAGCGGTGCAACGAATGCGAGCAACAGCCCTGACAGCCCTTGCAGCGACCTACGAAATATACATTGTATGAGATTACTAGGAGTGACGACCCTAGACAGGATCTGTGTTGGGATTGATACAAGGGAAGTACCTTAGTTTCCCAATCCTGCTGTTTGAATGGACTAATAACAACTTGAAAATCATATCACCATACCATTGCATGTGCCTGGAAGATGTGGAGCACTTGAGGGTCGATTGCATGCCGCGGTCGTAAGATGGTGTCGTATGAGGGAGATCGTCGGTGAGGGCATACATCACGTCATGTCATCTTGCATTAACAACAGTATTAGGATTGTCTGATTTACTGTTTTACTATTATCACATGATTGATTTGTGAACATGCTAATCTTTGCTCTATGATTCCACTGAGTTGATCACTCACTCCCACGTTACGGGATGGTGTTTGCAACACCCACCAGACCCTGTTGTAGATGCAGGTGATGCTGAGATCCAGGAGGCAGAGCCAGACTTCGACGAGGACCAGGACGAGTTCTCGTACATGCAGTATCATGATGGCTTTGCGTAGGTGACCTGGGTTGACGGGACTTCAGTGGGATTATTTTGAACATTTGATTTCGTTCATGTATATGTATATGAGACTCAGAGATGTATTCATACTTTAGAGACAGATGAGATCTACTTTGTTTTTCCTTACAGTGATATATATATTGTTTAGTCTTCCGCTTGCTTTTATCACTGGATCTGAAGTATGAATTGCAGTTTTGGTATACTTTTACTCATGTGAATGCTTTAAATCAGACAACATTGAATCATAATCATTTTTGTTGCATAAGTGACGGTCTGGAACTCGGGAGTTGAGTTTATACACGACCTCCGATTTTTGGGGTGTTACAAGTGATGAGGAATCGCCGTAATTGACCGTGAAATGAATGAAATTGACCATGAAGTGAAGAGAATTGACCGTGAAATGCAAGGGAATGACCGTGAAGTGAAGTAGAATCGCCGGAATTGACCGTGAAATGCATGAAAATGACTGTGAAGTGAAGCAGAATTGTCGGAATTGACCGTGAAATGCATGAAAATGACCATGAAGTGAAGGGAATTGACCGTGAAATGCATGAAAATGACCATGAAGTGAAGGGAATTGACCGTGAAGTGAAGGGGAATCGCCAGAATTGACCATGAAATGCATGAAATTGACAGGCAGGTGAAGCGATTTGACTATGAAATGCACGGAATTGACCATGAAGTGAAGGGAATTAACCATGAAATGCATGGAATTAACTGTGAAGTGAAGGGAATTGACCGTAAAATACATGGAATTGACCGTGAAGTGAAGAAAATTGATCGCAAAATGCATGGAATTCACTGTGAAATGAAGGGAATTGACTGTGAAATGAATTTAGTTTACTCCAAAGTGAATGAAATTGACCGCGAAATGAATGAAATTGACCACGAACTGATTGAAATTGATCGCAAAGTAAAATGAATTTTCGACCATCAACCTGATGGAATCTTTGAAAATAACCAAGTTGGTTGGCTCAAGTAGCTTCTTCTACCCCAAAATCATATGTGGTATGCCAAATAACTAATTTTGGTTTAGAAAATATTCTTATTAAATGAATAAAGAAAGAAATGAAAAAAAAAATAGAGAGAAAATTTATTTTATACATTTATATATACATATTTATATTAATATGTATTAGAGAAAAATGTAGGTTGAATAAAGTTCTCCATGTAAAAATAAATAAAAGAAAATAAATAAAAAAAAATGCATAGCACTTGATTATGGCTACAGTTATAAACTGTAGCCATAGGCCCAGCTCTAACCCTGTTGACCCCAACTTGCTGGCTTTTTTTTTTCCTGTTGTAATTCCACTGATTTTTGTGGGTCCCATTATGAGGTATGTGTTATATCTAAACTGTCAATATATTTGACGAACTCGTATTAAGGCTTGAGATGAAAAAAGATAGATTTAGCTATCAAGTGGACCATACTGTAACAGGCATTGGAGGATTGAACGTCTACCATTCAAACCCTTTTAGGGGTCCCAGAAGTTTTGAATCATTATGAAATTTGTTTTTCCTCTTCATCCAGGTCTTTGCGACCTTATGAATAGATTGGATGGAAAGTGAATGTTAGGGTGAGCCCTACAAAAGTTTCAACAGTGAAATTTAATTTTCCACTGATTTGTGGTGTGGACTAGTTGATCTTTGGATATGATTTTTTTTTTTTTTAATGCTCCGAATGATCTCAAAATACGGATAAACATTGTGGATATAATAAATACACAAATATAAGGCCATATAACTTTAATATCTTTTGAACCATTCATACAAGGCGGAGTTCGAGGAGCGTAGCGCTCTTCTTCGAGAGCCAGCCGATCCGCTTGAAGGAAAAAGGAAGGGCATTCAAGTCCTAGAAAAGCTGTCCGTACAGATAGAGTTTATTCTGGTGAGGTAAAAAGAAGTGGGTTTGAAATGGTAAAGGAGTCGTACAGTGTTTTTTTTTTTTTTTTTTTTTGAAACATACGAACACACACCCCCACACACTCACGCCTTAGTGGGATTTCAGCACCTATGGATACTGAACCTTGACCGGGTGGGTGTTGAAATCCACCAATGAATTACCATCCAACCTGTTGATAAGGTTACACAGTCTTGAATGAACCGAAAACAAAATATCAGCTTGATCTAAAATCTTTATTGCTTTAATATTGGGCTCATGCCTTAAAATGAGTTGAAACAATAGATGGACATATGGGATATAACACACATTTTTCACACTGCCCTGCATGTCCCAACACATTGTACTTACTCGGCTACCATGATTTATGTGTTTTACATCGATGCGGTTCATTCATTTTTCTAGTTCATTTCAGAGCATGAGACTAAAAATAAACAGATCTAAAGCTTAAGTGTACCATACCACAGGAAATAACAGAGACAATGACACCCGCATATGAATTGCCATTCAACTTGTTGATAAGGTCACATAGGCTTGGATGATTGGAAAACACAAATATCAGCTTGATCTAAAATCTTTATCACTGCTAAAAAGATTTAAACAGTGAGCATTGGATCATCCCTATTTCTTGTGGAGTGGTTTACTTGAGTTTAGTATCTGCTTTAATATAGGCCTCGTGCCCTAAAATGAGTTGAAACAATGGATGGACATAGTGCATATAACACACATTTGTAACGGTGAGCCCTGCCGGTCGTGTTGGGGTCACCACCAAATTGGCATCCATTGAGTGCTTATCTAAGTAGGATGTGGTGGGAGGTTGGCGGATCTTTGACTGTGGGCCTCACTGTGATGTATGTGCCATCCATCAATTCCACACATCTGTTTTGAAAATTCATTTCAGAGCAAGACCTGAAAAATAAGCAAATTCAAATTTAGCTGGACAATATTACAAGAAACAGTGGTGATTAAATATTCACCATTAAAAGCTTTTTGGGGCCACTAGAATTTGATTTGCCGTCTAACCTTTTAATAAGGTCATAAAGACCTTAGATGAAGGGACCACACAAATATCATCTTAATGTAAAACTTTCATCTTATAAAAAGTTTTTAATAGTCAATTATCACTTTTTCCTATGGTGTGGTGAAGTTCACTTGACATTTGAATATACTTCATTTTTTTTTAATCATGCATTAAAATGAGTTATCAAAAGGGATGGATGGATTATATATAAGGCTCGTACGTCACCATCACCCATCTCAGTGGATCCGGCAACATAATGTCCCCACAGTCAGGGAATCACCCATCTCAGTGGATTTGGTAATTCGTACACGGTTTGGCTCGTGACCCCAACACCAACCAGCTAGTTGGTGTCAAAAATCTGTGGGGCCCACCATGATGTATGCGTTTTTATGAATGATATTCATTCATTTTACCAGCTCATTCCAAGGGCAAAAACTCAATATACCAAACTGAAATAATGGAGATTGAATGCTAACGGTTGAAAACCTTTAAAGGGCAAGATAAGTTTTGAATTAAGCAGATATTTGTGTTTTCCCTTCATCCAGGTCTGTCTTACATTATCAAGACGTGGATGAGAAATTAGATATTATGGTAGTCATAGGAAGTTTTTAATGGTCGGTGTGTAATCAATATCATTTCATTGCGGCGTAGCTGTCTATCATTTGGATCTGACTCATTTTTAGAATTATGGTTAAAATAAAATGAAAAAAAAAAAAAACCAAAACAAAAAAGAATGAACAGAGTGAATAAACACATGCATATGGTGGGAATCCACGTAGCTTTGAAACCAGCTAGCTGACTGGTGTTGGGTCACTAGCCAAACCGCGTCCGTTAACACCTGGAATCAATCAAGTGTAGGGCCCACCAACTTACACGTGGCGGTCCCCACGTGGTACTAGGTTGAGAGGGAACGAGAGATTGCTATCTTGAGTCGTGGACACTCAAAAGTGGGGAGTCAGCCACGAAAAGAACTCCCACCATCGAACGCACTCACAAGTGATGTAACGGAAGAGAAGAGGCTTCGATTCTCTCGCAGGAGTATGATAATCCGTACATACGCACGAAGCAACTATCCACATACTCTACATGTGCCTTGCATCAAACCCTTCAAATTAAGGGCTCCAAATAGCTCATTACTCAATGGTCTGGATTGGCTAATCAATCTGAATTTTTTGAGCCATACATCATATACGGTGGATCCACTATATGGACAGATTTTATTTAGTCGAACGTACACCAAGGGGCCGATGGCTGAGTGCATATGCATATATGGATCTCGTATTCCCCAAGAGTATGATTGGGATAGGTTGTCTTTGGAGTACGTGTGTCAATGGGCCGGGATCGGGCCTGAAAAATCAAAATTTTGAAAGTACCCAGTGGCCTGGCCGGAAACAGTTCAAAACTCGGACCGATACCTACCCCGGCCTGGCCCGTTTCAGCCCTACTTTGGAGGAAGCAGACTCGGTGGGCTTAATCGTACTTGAGCAAGCTCTATAGGGCCACCATGGATGTATATGTCTTATCTACTCCGTACATGTGATTTTCCATATCATCTTAGGGCATGATTAAAAAATTGAATCCTATCCAAAGCTTACGTGGACCACACCACAGGAAACAGTGGGAATAATAATGTCCGCCGTTGAAACCTTCCTGGGACCTACATTGATATTTATTTGTCACTCAACCCATAAGGTCACAGAAACATGGATGAAGGGAAAACACAAATATAAGGTTGATCCAAAATTTCAGTAGGCATCTGATTAACACTTATTCCTGTGATGTGGTCGACTTAATATTTTAGTATATTTCAATTTTGGGCCCATTAACTAAAATGACCTGTTAAAACGGATGGACGGAGTGGATAAAAGACATAAATAGGTCTATAGAGTTTACTTAGTAAACTTACGGAGTCCGCTTCCCCCTTTGGTGTGCAACAGTGACAGTGGGGTCGAGTATGAAGACGGAGAAACAAATAGAGTATAGCTAGAAATGCATGAAGAAGGAATCTGCTGCGGGGGCGTTGTCTTTAACAGAAAAAGGGAAGATGCGTACTCAACGTTTGCAAGGCATCCAACCCATTGGTTGTGGCTTTGAAATATATGGCCATTGAAAGAGACCTAACAGTTACCAAGCAAAACGAAAGAAGCCTAACTGACTTTGAAAAGGAGAGATCCACGTGGTGCTTGTGTACAATATATGGATCTTTCATCAATTGGGCCCCACTGGATGAGGCATAAGATGAAGATGGCTGTGTGTGTCTTGGATGTGAGTCACGTGACCTATCTACTAGGCCACGTGTTACTGTTAAAGATGGGCCACCAAAGGGACCTATGACAGTAATATCTCTGTGACCCAAAGTCACAGAATTAATTGAGCCATGTGTTACTGTAAAAAAAATGATTGGATGCAAGGCATTCGAAAAGTTATTCAGCCCAATAAATACAAACCTATTAAAAGAGAATCCAGATACTCTGCTTGCCACAAAATCCGGCTTTCCTACGTCATGATTGGTCGACGTTATTATTAACATTGCCTGCACTGCGACATTAGATGCTAAGTGTGATGATGTGGTCCAATTAAATTGTAATAAGTTGGATTTTTTGTTTTGGCAAACATAGGATCCAGATTCATTAAAGAATAATTGGGTGGTGAATCGTGTTAGGCACGGAAATCAATTATGTGGTGTTGGCGGTGAGCCGTGTTGTGCACGAAAACCAATTAGGCACGGCTAGGTCATGTTGGGTGCTTTGGGATGTACTGTCGTATATCTGTTTTTTCTGCTTTGTTCATTCACTTTCTTAGATCAATCTAAGACTAGCATAAAAAATATTAAATTGATAGAGAGCTCAAGTGGACCACCCCATATGCAATAATAGTAATTGAATGGCCACCATTAAAAAATTTCTGCAGCTTCAAAAGTTTTGAAGCAAGTTAATAATTGTGTTTTCCCTTTATATGTCGGTGTGACCTTATCAATGAGTTGGATGGCAAATAAGCATTACTTTTAGTTGCACGGAGGTTTCAAATTTGGGTGTGTCATTATCCCTATTATTTCTTATGGTGTGGTCCACTTAAACTTTTACACTGTGCTTCTTTATTTTTATGATCATATCTTAAAATGAGTTGGCCCAAAATTCTTTATTTTTATGATCACATCTTAAAATTTGCATGTAACTAATCTAAACCATCCAAAATATCTTGTGAATTTGTGTAGAACATGGCCCAAACTCCTTTTGATGGAAGGTGCTAACTTCTACACAAAGCAAAAGCATGGATTTGGTAAGTCCTGAGGCATGACCCGAATCAGGTAGGTCCAAAGGCCTTCACGGAGGCATGGCCTTTGAACTCAGCTGAAGAAGAAATTTGAGAGGTTGTTTGGCAGTATGTTTTTTAATGTATTTTAGTGAGTAAAATCCAAAAGTCATTTGGTATTGTGAACTCTGAGGTATTTACAGTACACTATTTTGATGTGTTTTGAAGTATAATCTTTACTTCCAGTCAAACTCAAATGTCTTTTTTAGCTCCTTTTTAAAAGTAAGAAACCTACAGAGATAAACATAAGTATTGTTAGACTACTAATCTACTTTACAAGTGACATGCTGATGATGCCTCAAAATAGTCAAATTATCAATTACATCCCTAGAATGATATGAAACACACAAACATTAGTTATGTAAATGGAAGAGTAAAAAGTGTTAGTGAGTTGCTTATTTATAATCCTTATAACTCACCCTAGGCTCAAAACTTTGTAATTTTTGGCCAAAGTAATATTTAAATGAGGCTTATTGTAATTATTTTGTCAAAGATCATATGTGAACACTAATTTGGAATATTAAAGTTGATTTAGTAATAAAATTCAAATTCCTATAACTATGCTATGAAATTTCAATGCTTTTCTATTTTTACATTCCAACAAACTGCCAAACACAACTTGGGATTCAAAATCACCTTGATTAGTAATTTGGATTGCATGCATTCCAAATACAAGCTCTCAAACAAGCCCTGATTAATGAACTTTTGTTTCTTGAAATTTGGACCACCAATTTACCATAGTTTCATGGAGAATGGTCAGACAGATAGGATAACTTCTCTAAGGTGTTATTTTAGTAGTGATCCATTGATTTTGGGGTCCACAGTTTTGAAGCAATACCGCCATGTGTGTTGTGGTTGTGGTTGTCTGCATGTGTATGGTCTTCATATTTCATACCTGAAGTAGGATAGATTCTGGATGGTTTTAAGAAGGGCCCAGATTAAAGGAAATCAGGACATTGGACATAGGAGTCAAGATGGGTATGATGCAATGCAAATTATTACTTTCTACAATTACATTTTTGTGACCTGTTATTAAAATTATCCATATAATATTTTGTCATGAATTTTGGCCAATGTTAGAAGCTATTAGCCCCATGGCTGTGATGGACAGACTATTTCAACACTGAGATCATAGGATCTAGTACCCATGTATAGGTGTGAGTGTGGGTGTGTGGGTGTAAGTGCACATATAAATATAATATAATAAAAGCTATCGGACAGTTTTGCAAAATAAGATCATTTTGAGGTTAAATTTGTGTTTTAAGTGAATTATATTTTTACAATTTTTTAGAGTATTTTAAAGTTTGGACTTAAAATTCTTTTTTACTTGATAAATGCCTTTTTTGAATGTTTAGAAAGTTCATGGTTTGAACTACTTATAAGGCTTATAAGAGTCATATCAAGTGCATTGTAAGCTACTAGTATTATTTTAGTGAATTCAAGGGATCTTGTTGACCTGACATTTCTCCCATTTTTAAATGCTACCTTTCTTTTTTCATGATAACCACTTGCATTTCTTTCCTTCTCTTGTTACTACGGCTATGCTCATCCAAATCATACAATTCAAATCATAGCAGGTAGACCAAAACTCACACGAAAAATAATGGTGGTCCAAATTTCATAAGAGTTACTATTTACACTCATTATCAATGCCCTAATGTGATGATTGGCACTACGTCTTTGGCATGTATGAAAGTCGTACTCACACTTGAAGAGATCTTTAGTTGGTTTTCCTTCAATGTACACATGCCCTTAAGAGAATGAATTGTTGCATGCCACATGGTTACGTTTATCATGCCCAATTAATAAGGCATCATACCTGTCGTTGCTATAAAAAATACTTGTTGAGAGAACAAGTTTAATCACATATTTGACTATAATATTTACGGTGAGGCCATCTCTCATAGTATTTCCAAAATTGAAGATCTTCTTAAAGACGTTTCGAGAACCAGCAACATTCGAGAAGAATCCAAATATTAAGAAATCAAATCAATGTCCATGCTAATCAAACCTTGGTTCGAACCCAAGTTGGGAGAGACAGACAGATCAATTAAATCAAGTCCCAAGTCATTGATCAATCGAAATTAAGAGTTTGGGAGATAAGAATATGATGGGCCTCCATTTATCCCTTCTAGTACTCCAAACCATCTTATAATGAATGATGAAAACACAAGAGGTGATTTGAACCGGACTGTACAACACCCCAATGTAGAAGATCATAGAGTGGGCCATCAAATGAGTGACCACGAACATCTTCACGAAAGAAGATCCGAGAAGTTAGCAAGTTCAGAAATGGCTAGAGTCCTTTATTTCCAACACGAGTTGGTAGTTTCGGATCAACTAAGAAAGTTTTTATATCTATAACTACGACGTGAGCATAACGGATTCAAAAACAACAAGGAAACCCAACAAATTTCACACCTTAACAAGCTATAAAAGAAGTATGCGAAGAATAACTCGAAGCTCCACGCCAAATACATTTATCTACTTTACATCTATATTTTCTTAGTTTTGCCTAGCATAGTTCTAATATAGATACCTACTACATAATAGCTCCCGCTACAGTACCTTAGGGGTATAGTAAATATCCTTAACTTTAAGCGGTCGAATCATGATAAATTAAATTCTAATTTATTTGATCATACTAATCCAGTCACATTTGATCATCTATTCTAATAGATGTATCAGTTATTTATCTTTCTTTCTCATTTTTATTTATACTCTCGTTGATTGTTACTTTATGAATTATAATAGGGCCATATATTTAAACATCAATAAAATTAGTAATGTTTAGTCTTATTTTATTTATTAATACATTTTTATTCATTTAAGAGATATATAAATTTTAAAATTGGTGAAAGAAGACCTCCTGAGTTCATACACTCATGACTATTGTCACAAAATAATAATAATAATAATAATAATCTCTCTTTTGAAAGGGTTAATACTTGCTTTGCACAAAATCACTTAGACAAAGTGCAAACTAGTGGTTAAAAGGATAATTGTGTCTAATATATTCATTTCAACACTGGGACACCAACAATTCAATCAAAACCTTTGAGTCAAATAAATTTTAGCATGCCTATATATCTTACACACTAACGACCAAATTCAGGCCCTCGCTCACACGCATGGCCTTGTTTGATTGAATTGTCACCACCAATTACCAACCCCGGTTAATATTGTTCCACAAGTTTGATTTCTTTACTGTGATCCATCTGCCATGGGACCCACTGTTAGGCCGATCTGGATTGAAGTACAAGAATGCCACGTGCACATAGGTTGTAACTCATGGTAGTACTCCTCGGACTAAGCATTTTTCTATGTTTCCCATTCACTCCCCGTAGAGTCTGGATTCCATCGTTGTCAAGCACGATCACCGAAAGTCCTTCCACTAAAACGTGATTAAAGAGAATCGCTGTCGTTATCTATAGGTTTTATTTTATCTTTACTCGTACAGTCAGATTAGTCTGATTAAAAATAAAGGAGACTACTCGTACTCGGGTGCATTTCAGCATAGGGACTGGAGTAGACACGGTCCTTACCATGGGCCCACCCTGATATACGTATTCTATATCCATGCCGTCCATCCGTTTTGCCAAATCATTTTAGGATATGAACCCAAAAATGAAGCATATCTAATCCTCAGGTGGACCATGCCATAGGAAACAGTGGTGATTGACTGTTAATCGGCCATGTAAGTTTTAGATCAAGCTGATATTTGTGTTTTCCTTTGTGACCGTATCAACAAGTTGGATGGAAAATAAATATTAGGGTGGGCCTTAGTAAGTTTTTAATGGTACAACGTTCAGTCACCACTTTTTTATCTATAGTATGGTCTACCTGAGATTTGGATTTTTTTAAAAAAAATCCCTGAAATGATATGTAAAAACGAATGGACGGCATGGATATAGAATATATACATCAAGGTGGGCTCTACAATAAGAGCCGCTCCATCTTGGGTGAGGCCGGGCGTACCTAATCCGCTCCCAGCAGGTAGAGCCGTTCACATGGTGGGCCTTGCCATTGACCAGCTATATCCTACATTCACACTCCAATAATCATGACCGTTTGAACTGGTCCGTAAATGGATGGTTGAATAGCTCAAAGTCTCTAGGAAACTACTTAACGTGCGTGGAAATCCACCCCGTCAGCTGGGTGAACGCTTATTTAACCTTGATCCCAAAATCAGGCTGACTCAAAGCTCAGGTGGGCCACCCTATAAAATTATACCAAAATCCTAAATTCACATAATATGCCCCCACCAAAGTATTGGAATTTTGTAATTTTTGGATAATGATTTTGTTACTGCCAAAATCTTGACTGCCCTCAGCTTGGATCTCAGAACTCTGAGCCACCTCTGAATCCTGTACCTGCACAACCACGGTGAGTAAAAGAGATCCTGGATTAAATAAGGGACCATCCGATGCCTAAGTCAGGTTGAGGGAATGTAGGTCCAATTTGAATTATAAAGAGAAAGTGCAAGATATTACGTACCTATTTTCTTCTCAAAAGATGTTATTTATACCCCCTCACTCAGAATGGGCATGTCCACATAAGTCGGCACGTCTTGGGGCATTAGCTACATCCTGCAGATGATTCGGCCACTCGGTCGTTTAACGATCGTATGGACATGGACAATTGAGTAACCGTCGCAAATCGTGCAGTAGTGGGACACCTCATGGTCCCCCTCATTAATAGATTCCGATCAGAGTCCCGAGCCAACTGCCTCAACCTGGGATTACTTTGATCCGACCGCCTTAGCCCCGAATCTCTCCAAGTTTTGAGTCGGCCTCCCAGACCTCGGGTTGAAAGTGTAAAGGATATCAGGTTAGGTGTCATGCCTCTACATATTTGTATAACTCTGAGCTTAGTCCTGTGCCTTGAGTCAGCTCTGAATAACCTCTGGCCTGGGAGTTTAGGTGTCTTTGATTTTTTCCACAACAGATTTCATCCTAACGAGGAACATTGGATGAATGAATTGGATGACATATAAACACTACAGTGGGTCTTACACAAAATTAACGGTGGGTGTCCCATCTGTGTTGGCTAACCTGAGCTCTGGATGGTCATGATTTTTGGGTTCTGAGGTAAACATTGAGGCAATCTACCTCATGGAGGGGGTGGATCTCATGAAAGTTCCACTCATGTGACTCTCAATGTGCAACTCTCTCGAACAGCCCGCTCAATAAACAACTTTCAACCTATGGTTAGAGCTGGGCATGGGACCACTTGACTGGGTAGACTCATTCAGACTTAGCTTGATCCAAACCGAGTGGGTGATCTGACGTCCAATTCAAACTCAAATTGAGTCGAGTTTGTGTCACCTAGTAACTTGACTCAATCAGAATTCCATCTCAATATTGACTCGAGTCAATCTGAAACTCAACTTGTGTGTGTGTGTGTGTGTGTGTGTGATCTGGATGTTAGATCTAAGATGCCATATAGTTGACAGAGATGCTGCAATTCGTGCAGGTGCACCTAGGTTTTGAGTTGTGATTTCAGCCCGTGGATTCTTACTGTATCCGACCCGACTTAGTTGTGATTTCAGCCTATGGATACCTGCTATATCCGACCTGACTTGGTGCCGATTCAACCCAACTCGGTATCTATTACCAGGTCAGAGTTGATCTAGATTAGTCTATGCTGAACTTGGACTCGGATCGGGTTAGTCATGCTTGACTCAGTACCAAGTCGGGTCGAGTTTAGGTCAAATTTATTTCAAAACCAATTCGAGTCATGTCAGCCCTAACTTGGTCCTACATGCCCCGCTCTACCTATGGTTGACATCAGCATGACCCACTGGATGAACTGTCTGGACAAGAGTGGCAGCTCTACGGAAGGCGCCATTCACCATAGTCTCCCCCTTTTTCAGTGCGACCAGTCTCATATTAGTTTCCCACTTTCAGTCTCATATAAGGGAAGGTATATGATAAATATCTACTTTCTATGATGCTAAGATATATATAGTCATCTTCCACCGTCCACCTGGAAGGATAGATGGCCAACCACCAGTAGCCGCTGTCGGTGCTCTGTGGGTCCTACTATGATGTATAGATTTTATCCAGGCGGCTACCTGTTTTTTCAAATGATTTTAAGGCGTGAGCCTAAAAATGTGGTGGATCAAATCTCACAGAAACCAAACCACAAGAAAAGAAAACAGTGGTGATTGGACCCACCATTAAAAACTTCCTCTGTAATGTTTTATTTTCTATTCAACCCGTTGATTAGGTTACACAGACCTTAATGAAGCGACAACACAAATATCAGCTTAGTTTCGTGGCCCCAAAAACTTTTAATGGTGGGCACTCAATCGCCACCGTTTCCAGTGATGGGGTCCATCTGAGATTTGTTTCTATCTCACGTTTGGGCTCATGCAATAGAATGATCTAGAAAAATAAATGGACAGCTGGAATAAAATAAATACACCATGGTGGGGCCAATAGAGCACCAACCAGGAATAAAATGATTAGAAAGATCGGTTTGCATTTCACCCTCCATTTGAGGCTGCGATTAGAATGATTAGTTTTTGCTGTCGATTTGACCGTGGGCCCCACAGTTTAAGGTCCACTACTTGTACGCTTCACATCCAAAGTTTACCACTTAGTCGACAAAAAGGGTGGCTCTATCATATTATAACAGAGGCGGCTCCATCATTTCACCTCTCTTTCTCTCTCTCTCTCTCTCTCTCTCTCGTGGAAAGTTATTTATACCTGGTAGCTAAGGATGCTTGATACACAGGCGCTCTAAACAGTAGACTTGGTGGTGACCTCTCCTGTGCAATCGGTACTGGTCTGTGCTGGAGAAAAGGTTTGTAGGCGCTTCCTTGATGTATGTGTTTTCTCTCAATTGTTAATATATTTTTTCATATCACTCCGAAGAGTGAGTCTAAAAATTTAATAAATTCAAATCTCCTGTTGATCATATTATATTAAAAAAAGTAAAAAATATTGGTAATTGAATGCTTACCATTAAAAACTTCATGAATACCACAAAAGTTTTGAAGCAAATTGATATTTCTATTTTCCCTTCATCTTGGTCCGTGGGACTTAATTAATAAGTTGGATGGCAAATAAACATTACAAAAAGTGTAAGAAAATTTTTAATGGAGACGTTCAATCACCACTGTTTCCTGTAGGGTGGTCTATTACATTTTAAGTTTATACCTTATAATGAATTAGAAAAATGAATACATAGAGCGGATAATACACATATGTTATGGTAAACCTACTAAGCTTTTTCAACACAAGATAGGAGTAAATAAATAAATAAAAAGAAAAACACTATAACGTCCACTCCAGCTATTAACCGTGTGAATCTATTTGGGCATGAAATTAAAAAATTAAGCAGATCTAAAACTCAAGCGAGCCAACAGTACATGATATATCAAGAACGATTGCAACCTTCTATGGGGCACAGTGATTTCCATACGCCATCCAACTCATTTATATGATATGTCGTGCTAAGGCAGATGGAAAACACAAATAATAGCTTGTTCCAAAACTTTTGTGGCCACTAACTCTAAGAATCTGATTCTTAACGGTGGAATTCAATACCTACAGTGTGGTCCACCTGAGATTTATAGCCACCTCATTTTTTACACCACGCCTTAAAATAAGGTGGCAAAACGGATGGACGGCATACATACATGGAAGTGGGGCCCACGGTCAGGGTCCTACCCACCTGGCTGATCCCCGTCGCAGCTAATCCGCGTCGGTAATGCTAATACCCACAACATGGTGGCCCCCACGGGAGGCTTTTGTTGCATGGTTGTGCCGTGACGAAATCAAAATCCCAAAATCATAGTACTTAAATAATCCTAACCTCTCATCAGTTGACACTTGTTTGCAGAAAATTACTATCGAACATCATTCATTTCAACTGTCCAATGCATGTCCACCAATCTTATAGTTATAGATAATTAAATAACTGTAATTTTTAGTTCATGAAGCGTCTAAACTCAAATACCTAACTTGACCAGTTAAACTCAATTAATTGCATGACACGTGTAAAATTCCTCAGCGCCTGAGTATCATCCATCCCACTTAGCCAGAGTATCAAAGCTCTCCCAGGTACTAGGGAGCCGCGCAACGCTTCCCGTTTAACAAGCGGAATGTTTTCCGGACGAGTTGAATAATCCAATCCTCGAGATTTCGTTATACACAGCGGCCCTTTTTGTTATTCTTTTTTTTTTAAAGCGGAGAGCGTGTGGGAGCAAACACGAGGCATCGATCTCCGCACGTGTGACAAGAATATTGGTTTGCTTTTCTTCCACTCGACATCCCTAATATATAAATATCTCGACTGAGAGAGAAAGATGGAAGCCAGCACCTGATCTGATTCTTCTAAGAGCTGAGATTGCAAGGTACGGAAAACATTTATTTCATCAAATTGTGATATCGACACCCACCACCTGTTTTATAAATATACCCTTTCTTTTCTACTTTTCTGTATAGATTTGTACTGTTGGATTACCCAACAGTGGAATCGTCGGGTGTATCTATCAATCGGGCGGGTTTAAATATCTCAATGTTTTTCCTTTTTAATTCTTGTGAGGTAGGTGAGCAGTGCTTTATATGTATGGAAGATTGCTGTTTTTTTTTTTTTAAAAAAAAAATATTTTTCTTTTCTAATTTGACTGAATTACCCCCGCATATGAAGAAAAGACGTAGATTCTTCTGGCAAATGGGTTAACTCAGTTGAGGGTTTAATGGTCTTTTTTCTTTTCTTTGGATAAAAGCAAGCATTTGTTCCGAAAGCATAGCAGATGGTGTGAGTTTTTGTTATTTACCGAATGGAATAAAATAAATAAATAAAACGCAATATTTTGGCAAAAGCGACTTTCTCAATCCTCTTCACGGCACGTGTGAGATCAGCACACGTGCGTAGACGCTGAGTGTATAGCGTGGTGTGGATTCTATGTGGGGCCCACCGTAATGTATATGTTTTATCCACGCCGTCCATCATTTTTTCCAGCTCATTCTAGGGCATGACCCTGAAATCGAAGCATATCCAAGTCTCAAGTGGACCACACCACGGGAAACTGTAGGAATAATGACGTCCACCGATGAAACCTTCATAGGGCCCACAGTGGTGTTTATTTGTCATCCAACCCATTGATAAGGCCACACGGATCTTGATGAGGGTAAAACAAAAATATCAGCTTGATCTAAAACCTCTGTGGCCCCCATGAAGTTTTCAACGGCAGGTGTTCAATTCCCACTGTTTCCTATGTTGTGATCCAATTGAGCTTTGGATATACTTAAATTTTGGCCTCATGATTTAAAATGAGCTGGAAAAATAGATGGCCAGCGTGGATTAAACACATACATCACGGTGGGCCCCACAGAGCCTTCACACCATGGTGAAGGGTGGCCAGTGCCTCGCTACACAATCCTCGTCCCACGTGTGAGGTCAGGCCACCTGAGTCATGGAACGGGAACACATTTTTACGGTAAAAAATGGATGGTTAAAATAACTTGATTAAGAATCCACATTCAAAGAACTCATGTGGCCCACCTGATGAGTGGACCAGAACATGCTCTTAATGAAGGCCCTGATCTTACGCAAAGCTCTCACCCTAAGAGCATGATAAGTTACAGTGCTCCCAGTTGCATCCACTTTGACAGTCCAATCGATCTGGGCTGTCCATTACGGTCAAGCTCAATTCCATATGCTTCCATACGAAAATACAGTGCGATTGGACGATTCTCACCATTCAATTGATAGCGAATAAAATGGATGGCCGATATTGTCTATGAGAAAAAAAAAAAAGAAAGAAGAGTTCAACCAACTATTTAAGCCATTTATTCATGCGGGCCCCACCACGGGCTTATGATTCTAGATAATCACTTGATCCTATCAATCCCATCAATGGCCCAGAAAACGGATGGCTATTAAAAAAAATAGGATGGGTGTAATTATCTGATTAGTCCGACCTTCTCATGGTAGCTTATGACATGCTTGCTAGAACCAATGAACAGTTTGGATCAATGGATTGGATTTTCCGATTGGGTGTAGCTGATCGTTGCATCTTTACCATGCACGATGAGGGGAGAATACATGAGCCTCATGTATTGCCCATGCATGGCCTAGTGCGCCCTTAAGGATACGAGAACGGTCTCAAATTGAATCAAAGAATATTTAAGATGTGTTTGGTTTTCCAATTTCACGTGTAATACAAGGTAAATAAGCCATCATTATTATTTCAAGATATTTGTTTAAATAAAAATTACTATTTATAAATTGAGAGTTATAATAATGAAAGGTTTTGTGTTTGAATACCGAGAGCAGCCAAATATGCCTAGGTGATATATTCTCCGATGGGATAGGAAAATCAAGTCACGCGGGGCTAAGAAATCAAGCCCAATCTATTTATGATGTGAGTATCTTTCTACCCTTTTCATTATATTTCCGTGCAGAGTTTTACCTTGCACGTGTGGGGGAATGTTAAGGTTACTTGATATATATTGATATGCAAATATTTAATAGCTCAAGGTTTTAGATTGAGTGGTTGTATGACAAATACACTTAGAAATAGATAGGTAAAGAAAATTATAATTATTATATTTTTATATTATAAAATTATTATTTTTACTGTGATTTTTTAGTGAACCAAACAAAATAGCAAACTCACCATTGCAATCAAATGAAGGTAATGCAACCATACAATTACAAGAGTATGGAGTAAATTATCAATATCCATTTGTAATTTTGAATTTGTTTTATTTGCAGAAGCACAGGAAAAGAAGAAGAAGAGAGAGAGAGAGAGAGAGAGAGAGAGAGAGAGAGAGAGAGAGAGAGAGAGAGAGAGAGAGAGAGATGGAGGAAGGGAATTTGACTAATGAGATATGGAAGTGGAGGAGGTGTTCGAGTTCAGGTAGGATGGGGGAAGAAGGAGAATGCGAGGGAGAAGTGTCGATCCCACCACCTCAGACTCCTAACGAGCCCATGGAATTCCTTTCAAGGTCTTGGAGTCTCTCCGCTGCTGAGATTTCAAAAGCTCTCGCCGAGAAAAAGAAATTTTTTCTTCTCGACAAAAAACCCGATTTACTTCCCGACACTTTCATTCCTTCTCCCTATGTAAGTCATTTTCTTTTGCCTTCACCGTTGGATTACTTCTACCCAATTGTTCAATCATCCAAACCATTGATATGACCGGCCTCATTGCTGATGGCCCATGGAAAAAGTTATCCGATTAAAATGTAATCCCTTGTTGTAATTTCTTTCTTAATCATCAAATAACGGGCCATGTATTATGAATGGTTAGGATTTTTCCTTTCTTCTTTTTTTGGGTGGGGGAGATTTGTTGAATGGGGTATATCATATCAGACAAAACAGTAGCATCTGATTTTTGACCCTTGCTTATCCTGCCCACTCAATACACCAAGGATTCATAATCCATGTGATAATTATCATTTATTCTCCCATAGATTTTTTATTTTTTTTTACAGAAATTTGACTTCAGGCACATGATAGGATGTAATACATGGGAGATTTAGGAATGCGTGCGTAACACGCACCATGCCTACAGTAGAAGGGTCCTTTTGTTGATGGTTATGGTTTTTGTTACTCTGTAGGGAAGCCAGATACTCGGGCAAATGGGAATTTTCCAATGGCAAGGATTATCAGGTCTAAGCCATTCTCACAAATTTAATCCTAGCCCTACTGATTACTGCTTACAAGACAAAGAGGTGATTTTAATTCCATCTTATTTAGATTAAAGTTGCTTGTTATTAATTAATTACTTAATTCTTATAACGATCCACAAACGGGCATTGTCCAACCCATAGATACATGCCTCCGATGTGCAAACGTGGCATGGTCTTAAAACATCCAAGTCATCAGGTGGGCC